>CM077669.1:340207990-341547990 GCA_039707655.1 Elymus sibiricus | reverse complement strand
GAAAAGTTAGGTGCCGTGACGGTGCTACACTTGGGAGAACACTAACTACTTGATATTTCAGTGAGAGATCACCCTAATAAAAAGCGACTACTGCGCAATCAAGAAGGGTGCATCATAAGGGATAAACATCTCAGGCAATTCAAAATAGCAAGATACGGTATAGCCCTTTGTGACGGAGAAGTCTTTCATTTCTTCGTCTTTGGCATTCGCGTCGGTGTTCACCTTCGCGAAGATTGCCACCACCTTGTCGATGCACCAGATAATATTGCTATCTCTATAGCTAATAAAATAAGTGCATTACATAAGGTTGACACGCAGGTCATTAAAGTGCAATCATATGGCTCCAGCCATCATGCCGAATCATGACACGCAGGTCATGTTAATCAATTTACATCATATAGTCATCTCATACATAATCAAATTATTATGAACACTGCTATACCATATCACATGCACATGCAAACCATCCTGCAAAACCAAGTTAGATGCCTCTAATCGGTTCATGCGAAATTAGTTTTACGTGGCTTCTAAGGTTTCGAAACAAACCGAAGCTACCAACGTCCATCATCAAGTATGATACTTCAAGTTGCTAGATTAACATTCCAGGGTGTATGAAACACGAGATAATAAAATCTCGAGCCCCATACTAAACTTCGTCATACGCGTGACCCCCGTGCAGATCATATCTGCATTGCCCTTTAGTCTGCGAAATTTCATATTTCTTTTTAACTACTGTGGAATTCAATGAACTGTTAGCACTTCGTTGATCAATCAGGATCGCGGATTGCCAGAACATTGAAACTCCACCATACTGTTATCAAGATCAGAAATATGCAAATTCTAGGGAAGCAACATGAACATCGGGTAACAGACTTCATCTGCTACCCGCACAAATAATTTTCAGCATTAGATCTCATCTACTACCTAATTATATTGTGCAACACCCATACATCTCTATGTATTCTAGATCGCAACCTGCATCTACGCATAGCACGGCTCTTGATGCCACTATAGGGTAACACAGCAGAAAACAAAAAAATTCCGACCTACGCACCAGCCCAGGACCACTATGGAGACTGCATACAAGGTTTGATCTCTTTCGTTACCGACTCGTAGCGCAGCGGAAGTAGAGTCGATGACGAACGGCGGTGCAGATCCCCGCAGCTAGGATTTTACAACCTCCCAACCGCGAGGATGTATACCCTCATCTGCCCCGCGGACAACCCTCCGGGAGGCGGTCGCACAGTCCCCCGGACGGTGTCGCGGACAGCCCTTCGGGAGGACCTCCGAAACTCGGACTATCACTCGGACAGCCCT
This sequence comes from Elymus sibiricus, assembly GCA_039707655.1. Taxonomy (NCBI): domain Eukaryota; kingdom Viridiplantae; phylum Streptophyta; class Magnoliopsida; order Poales; family Poaceae; genus Elymus; species Elymus sibiricus. The sequence goes on along the minus strand of CM077669.1, from coordinate 341,546,673 downwards.
TCGGGAGGACCTCCAAAACTCGGACGGTCACACGGACAGCCCTTCGGGAGGCACTCTCGAACTAAGACCGAAACTACGATCTCTCTACAGAGTTGCACACATACGGTGTCATCTATCCGGCAGGGCTTCGCCGTCCAGAACTAGTTCCCACCGGAACCCAGACAGCCTTTCGGCTCTACGAAACTATTTCGTGGGAGGGAGAGAAGAAAGGCAGATCATGCATGCCATGTGTGTGAGAGTTGGGGTGAGTATGGAGAGCTCCTCTCCACCTCCTTATATAGTGGTGGAAGGGGTGAGGGGGGGGGCTGAAATTTCAGCCCACAAAACAAGCACCCACCAAACAAGGAAACATGTTCCCACCAAACATGGAGAAAACATGTTCCCTTGTCCATGGTGTTCCCCCATGGGGCCCCACCTTCCTCCCAACACTCTCCACCATTTGTGGGGGCTGCCCCCCACCATGGGGGGCCCCCCAACACTTTGTCCAGCCACAAGGGGGCTGTCCCCTAAAGGGGGCGCCCCCAAAAACAGCCCAAAAACAGCCCCCACGATCCGTGGGATCTTGTCCCCTCTCGCTGGGACAAGATGTTTTCTGAAACTATTTCTTCTGAAAAATTCCGGAAGGTCCCAGAACATTTCCGGCACCCTCTAAAATTATCTGGACTCGCTCCAGAACATTTCCGGTATGGTGGTTTAATTTAAAACCATCTTCGTTTACCCGGTAAACAATTCCGGCAGCTCCGAAAACCTTTTTCGGTTTTTTCTCCGAAAAAATTCCAGAAATTACCAGACCAATCTGGCAACCTCCAAAACATTCCCGGTGCTTGCCGAAACCTTTTTGGATCAATGGTTTTATCCGAAACAACTTTTCGGTTTTACCGAAACTTTTTCGGTGTTCTCTCCGGAACTTTTCCATCGTCTCTGAAACCTTTCCAGTGACTTTCTCTCGGACTCCTCGTCTAGTATTCAGCAGATAGATGACCCTTAAGCGTGTGACCCTATAGGTTCGGTGAAGTATAGACATGACCGGAACACTTTCCGATCAATGATCAGCATCGGAGCCGTGGACACCCATATTGACCCCTATACCCACACGAATGAATATTCGAGTGAACCTCTAGTTGCCGTGTGCTATTCCTGTTGCTTCGCGATATGTTACAATTACCCGAGGTGAGAAACATCGGCATCCTCGTGGATAAACACTTGTCCACAATGCCAGTTACCTCGTTGCCGGTATTGTTCTCTTTTCTCGTTCCCGTGTTCCGGCATCCCTGTGATCAAATCACCCTGTGTCTGGCCAGACGATGATGGATACCGTAACACCGAGAGGGCCCAGAGATATCTCTCCATCGTCGGAGGAGCAAATCCCAATCTTGAGCTATCAAGTTACTTGACATACTTTTCCATGAACCCGTAAGCCGCCGTAATAGCCACCCATTTACGGATGACGTTTAACAAACCCCAAAGTTCATGAAGCAAGCATGAAGAAACTCGATACTCTCATGGTCTAAGGAATTATGCAAACATTAACTTCCTGTGTTATTAACCATTAACTTATGACGAATGTATCTCATAGCATAACATCAATATTGGGTCGATTCAACACAAGTGTTCTACCAACAATTGTGCCCTCAAAATTGCCGGCATAGTCATGCCCATGATCAGGAAAACAGGATCATCATGCAATACTTGAGCCAGTCATAGAGGCTTGACTAGGAATACATTTTACCGTTTATTATCCCACACGTGCACATGAGTTTCCCTCCAAGCCTCGTTTTATTTGTAGACTCGAGAATCATTGCAGTTATAGCATGGAACATAAACATAATTATGAACAGGGAGATAATCAATAACATTTATTATTGCCTCTAGGGCATATCTCCTACAATTAGCCCCCAAGTGTCAAGCATATTGCTTGCAATCTGCTTGAGACTTGTAACAATCCTCTGTAGTATCTCTGAGCACTACTATGAGTCGGACTGGCGGCTTAAAATTGATAATCTTGTTGTTTGACAATTTGTCATGTGTAGGAATCTTTACACGCGGCCGAGTCTAGCTTGACCGACCTTAGGAAAAGCCTAGCACTGCAACAAGACGCCCGGGCCGAGGCTGACACCAAGTGGCGGCTTTCTACGGCGGAACTGGAAAAGACCAAGTCTGAGCTTGAGGCATATAAAAAATCTACCGAAGCCAGCCAAGCCGCCCTGACCAAACGTGCAGAAGATGCCGAGGGCCGTCTTGAACCTATTACCGAAGAGCTGACCAACTTGAAGCGCCATATCACCCGGATGACCGAAGCCGTCTTTGGTAAGCATTGCCAACTATATTATGACCATTGTCCAAATATTCTTATTGAGACTCACCTGGCGACTTACAAATTTGGCCCGTTTGCAGGGCAACAGACTCGCCAGCTTCCGGACGATAGCTTGTTGAAGCTGAAGGCTTTATATGCCTTCACTGAACAGCTGTATGCCGGAAGCCTGTTCACCATCAGGGTTGTCTTTGGCGAGAAAGGAGTACCCAAACTGATCAAGGATGTGCTGAAGTGCCTTTCCACCGCCCCCAAGCACTTTGAGGAGATGAAGAGATCAGCCGCCCGCAAGGGTGCAATTTCTGCTCTAAGCCGGGCTTTAGCGTATGCGCCGGAGCTCAACCCGGAAGAAATGACAGGAGGCTTCCCGCAGCTGAAGGCTGATGGGTCAGAGTTTACCCAAGATGACTATGCCCGTTGCTTCAGAGCATCTCGATTGTTGGGCACCCAGCTAGCCGCAGAAGCTAATCTGAAGACGTATCAGGCGGCTTACGACGACGACAATGCGCGGGTCCGGGCGCCCACATTCGAGCCAAAGGATCTGAGTCCCCAATGGCGTAAGCATATCTTTGCTCCTGATGTTGATCCCTCTCCCATCTTGGATGATGAAGCCGAATTTGAAGCGTTACTCAACTGCAACTGGGATGTGGACAACCTTCAGATCCAGGAAAGCGAAGACCCGGCGCGGGATGACCCGTCGACAAGCTAGGCGAAGAGCCGGTCTTCAAGGATGCTAACCCGGGCGAAGCTGAGCCACCGGGTTATAACTTGTGAAAAAACTTGAGCACCATATTTTGGGTCCTCTGAGGCTTTGTAATAGCGGTAGAAAAAACTTGATTGCATGTTCTTGTGCCTTCGTGCACTTTTTAAACTTCTTCAACTCATATGCCGGCGACTTAAAACTTTCCAGCATGAATGTCCTGATATAATCATCTGACTTCATCGATTCACACTGGCTATTATACTCCATGAGCAATGCTAAGCCGGGATTAACCAGAAACTTAGAATCTTTATCATGAAAAAACGCCTGCAAAAACAAACAATAGAATATATACTTGTATACCTCCTGCTTTGTCAACTGGCTTTAAAGGCACAACAAGAAGAGATAGCTCTTATTTTTGTTTTGTAAGAAAAAATTGTATTGCCTCAAAAGAAGCTAGGCATTAAAGCCTGAAACCTCGTAAGCCGGCTCTCACGTGACATAAATCCGTCGTTTAAACCTTAGCAAGTTCAGGGTCTTTAAAAATATTGACGTTGCTAAGAGTATGAACGGGCCACATAGCGGAGAGACTATAATAGACTAGGTGAGTTTATCCTAGCTCACTGTAAGCCGGCTCTCTCGTGTCGAAAGCCGCCATTTTAACCTTGACAAGTTCAGGGTCTTATTGCGAGATTGACTATCAAGTTCAGGGTCTCTGAGCAAGATTGACTGTCAAGAGTTTGGCGGGTCACATGGTGGAGTAGCAAGTTGCAAACAGGCAGGTTTAACTCGAATATGGCATATAAAGACGGACAAGAGGGTATGAAAGCTAAACCCAGTGGGTTGGAAGCCCCCAAGTGACCTTATGAAGAATCAACTCTTTGCACAAAACTTGGTGCAGGAAAAACGGCAGAGGCCCTGAATTATAGGGATGCCGACTTTATTATATCATAAAAAGTGGTATACATTGACAGAAGTATGTACATTGATGAGAGCCGGCGGCTCAAGTGTAGTATGGCCGAAGATGAGCAATGTTCCATGGCCTGACAGTCTCCTCTCCAGAAGTGCGTGACTTGTCGCTCTCCCGTATATCAATGTGATAATAGGAACCATTATTGAGGTTTCTGCTGATCACAAAAGGTCCTTCCCAGTGAGGTGACAACTTATGCATATCTGACTGGTCTTGAATCAGCCGGAGCACTAAGTCGCCTTCTTGGAACGTCCAGGTCTTGACTCTGCGGCTATGATAATGACGCAGATCTTGCTGGTAAATCGCCGACCGTGCTGCCGCAAGATCTCATCCTTCATCTAAGGCATCCAAAGCATCCTGACGCGCCGTCTCATTATCAGTTTCAACGTACGCCGCCACCCTGGGCGAGTCATGACGGATATCACTGGGGAGAACAGCTTCTGCGCCATAAACCATGAAGAAGGGTGTATAGCCTGTTGACCTGTTGGGGGTGGTTCTGATGCTCCAAAGTACTGAAGGTAATTCCTCCACCCAACAACCCGGCGTGCGTTCCAAAGGAACCATAAGTCGGGGTTTTATCCCTCTCAAAATTTCCTGGTTAGCACGCTCTGCTTGGCCGTTTGACTGTGGGTGAGCCACGGAAGATACATCGAGGCGGATGTGTTCACCGTCAAAAAACTCCTTCATAGCCCCCTTGGACAGATTTGTACCATTGTTAGTAATGATACTATGAGGATAACCAAACCGAAAAATCAGTTTCTTGACGAACTGAACTGCTGTTGCTGCGTCACACTTACTGACCGGCTCTGCCTCAACCCACTTAGTAAACTTATCAACCGCCACCAAGAGGTGAGTCTTCTTGTCTTTAGACCTCTTAAAAGGTCCAACCATATCAAGCCCCCAGACCGCAAACGGCCAGGTGATTGGAATCATCCGTAACTCTTGAGCCGGCACATGAGCACGTCGTTCGAATTTTTGGCACCCATCACATTTACTGACCAAGTCCTCTGCATCTTTGTGAGCTGTTAACCAGTAAAAACCGTGCCAAAAAGCCTTAGCCACCAAAGATTTTGACCCGGCGTGATGACCACAATCGCCGGCATGTATCTCTTGCAAGATTTCACGGCCCTCGTCAGGAAAGACACATCGCTGAAAAACGCCCGTCACGCTGCACCTGTGCAACTCGCTATTGACGATAGTCATAGACTTAGACCGCCTCATAATCTGCCGTGCCAGGGTCTCGTCTCGGGGTAACTCGCCGCGAGTCAGATACGCCAAATAAGGCAGCGTCCAATCAGGGATTGCGCGGAGAGTCGCCACCAATTGTCCTTCCGGGTCAGGTACAGCAAGATCCTCTTCCGACGGTAATTTAACCGACGGGTGATGCAGTACATCCAGAAACACATTAGGTGGCACCGGCTTACGCTGAGACCTGAGTCTTGATAACGCGTCAGCCGCCTCATTCTTCCGACGATCAATATGATCTACCTGATAGCCCTTGAAGTGACCAACAATAACATCAACCTCCTGGCGATAAGCCGCCATGCGAGGGTCCTTAGAATCCCACGTGCCAGAAACTTGCTGAGCCACCAGGTCTGAGTCGTTGAGACATCTGACCCGGCTCAAATTCATCTCCTTTGCTACACGGAGCCCATGAAGCAAGGCCTCATATTCAGCTGCATTGTTAGTACAAGGAAACATTAACCTTAATACATAACAAAACTTGTCACCTCGCGGGGAAGTTAAAACAACTCCAGCCCCCGAGCCTTCCAATTGCCTGGAGCCATCAAAATGAATTGTCCAATACGTATTGTCCGGCTTCTCCTCGGGTGCTTGACACTCTGTCCAGTCATTGATAAAATCCACCAGGGCTTGAGATTTCACAGCCGTCCGAGGTATATACTTCAGATTCAGAGGCCCAAGCTCAATTGCCCACTTAGCAATCCGGCCGGTGGCTTCTCTATTTTGAATAATATCTCCCAAGGGGGCAGAGCTGACCACCGTGATTGGATGCCCAAGGAAATAATGCTTCAGCTTGCGATTTTCCATGAATACTCCAAACACCAGCTTTTGCCAATGCAGGTATCTTTGCTTGGATTCTGTCAAAACCTCGCTGACATAGTAAACCGGCCGATGGACTGGATATTCCTTGCCTGCCTCCTTACGCTCCACAACGACTGCAGCACTGACGGCTCTATTATTAGCCGCCACGTACAAGAGCAAAGGCTCTTTTTCCACCGGAGTAGCCAAAACGGGCGGCTCAGCCAACTGTTTTTTGAGCGCTTCAAACGCATCATTGGCAGCATCGCTCCAGACAAAGTCATATGTCTTCTTCATCATCTGATACAGAGGAATAGCTTTCTCACCCAGGCGGCTTATGAACCGGCTTAAAGCGGCAATACGACCCGCCAAGCGCTGGACATCACTAATGCACGCCGGCTTAGCCAAAGAAGTGATGGCCTTTATCTTATCTGGGTTAGCCTCAATGCCCCGCTTGGAGACCAAGAAACCCAAGAGCTTGCCTGCAGGCACACCGAACACACACTTGGTCGGGTTAAGCATCATCTTGTAAACCCGCAGATTATCAAAAGTTTCCTTCAAATCATCTAGCAGAGTCCCCTTCTTCCGTGACTTGATCACAATATCGTCCACATAAGCATGAACATTGCGCCCAATTTGACTATGAAGACAATTCTGCACACAGCGTTGATAAGTCGCATGCGCACTTTTGAGCACAAAAGGCATAGACACATAGCAGAAAGCTCCAAAAGGTGTGATGAAAGACGTCTTCTCTTGGTCTTTAACTGCCATCTTGATCTGATGACAACCCAAATAAGCGTCCAGGAAACATAGACTCTCACAACCCACCGTTGCATCAATGATCTGGTCGATACGGGGGAGAGCAAATGGATCAGCCGGACACGCTTTGTTGAGATCAGTGTAATCTACACACATGCGCCACATGCCGTTCTTCTTAAGCACCAACACCGGGTTAGCTAACCACTCCGGGTGAAAAACTTCCACAATAAACCCTGCTGCTAAGAGCCGGGCTACCTCTTCCCCGATAGCCTTACGCCGCTCTTCATTGAAACAACGGAGGAACTGTTTGATCAGCTTAAACTTAGGATCCACATTAAGGTGGTGCTCAGCGAATTCTCTCGGTACACTCGGCATGTCAAAAGGCTTCCATGCAAATATGTCCCGATTCTCACGGATGAATTCGATGAGCGCGCTTTCCTATTTGGGGTCCATATTGGCCCCAATAGTGAACTGCTGAGATGAGCCGCCAGGAACAAAATCCACCAACTTGGTATCTTCTGCCACAAATTTCAGGGGCGGCTCAGATTCAGTGATGGGCTTCTTCAACGGGGTCATATCCGCCGGGTCAACATTTTCTTTATAAAATTTGAGCTCCACCTCAGCACAACTTGATTCTGCATATGCAGCATCGCCTTCCTCCCACTCAAGAGCGATCTTCCGATCACCATGCATTGTAATCGTTCCCTTCAGACCAGGCATCTTGAGCTGCAAGTAAACATAACAGGGCCGTGCCATGAACTTAGCATAAGCCGGCCTTCCAAACAGGGCATGATACGGGCTCTTGATTTTAGCCACCTCAAACCACAAAGTCTCCACCCTGTAGTTGAACTCATCACCAAAGGCCACCTCAAGGGAAATTTTCCCTACTGGATAGGCTGATTTACCGGGCACTACACCATGAAAAACTGTAGACGACGGCTTGAGATCCTTGTCAACCAGGTTCATCCGGCGAAAGGTGTCATAGTACAGGATATTGATGCCGCTGCCACCATCCATAAGCACATTGGTGAACACATAGCCTCCTACTTGGGGAGCTACCACAAGGGCTAAATGCCCCGGGTTATCCACACGCGGCGGGTGACCCTCCCTGCTCCAAGTTATTGCATATTCAGACCATTTTAAGTACTGCGGAAGAGCCGGCATGGCTGCGTTAACCGCCCGCTTGCTCACTTTCTGATCCCGCTTATCAAGGCTTGTCGTAAAAACGTGATACTGGCCTCCATTAAGCTGCTTTGGGTTACTTTGATACCTTGACTGGTTGTTTTGTTGCTGACCACCATTGCCTGACTGCTGATTATGGCCTCCATGGTTACCTTGACCTTGATAACCAGAGTTTGAGCCGTCTGCACCGAAGCCGGACCCCTGAGAGCCGGATCCTGACCCACCGGGCGGTCCGTTGCCGTTACCTTGATGCTGGCTAAGGCTGTAATTCCGGAATTCCCGCATGACCCAGCAATCCTTCCAAGCATGAGTGGACGGATTATTTGGCAGGCTATGCTTCAGGCAGGGGTCATTAAGTACTGCTTCCATGTTGAAAGGCTTATTTTTACCGAAAGGCGGTTTACCGTTCCCCTTGCCACAGTTATTCCCAGCATTAGTATTGGCCACCAGATCTGACCCGCCATCCGGATGCTTCCGCTTACGTCCATTACCTGGACTGTTAGTTCCTGTCCCGTTCTGCTGTTGACCCTTGTCGTTGCCATTCTTCTTTCCTTTAGCCGATTTCTCATCATCGGACCCAGGATCCTTCGTGCTGTCAGAGTCTGCATATTTGGTGAGAGCCGCCATGAGTTCCCCCATGTCCTGGCAAGAACGTTTGAGCCATCCAAGCTTCTGCTTAAGGGGCAAAAGGTGACAATTCTTCTCCAGAATCAGAACTGTCTGAGCCGCCGTGATATTATCAGATGAGTGGATAATGGTTGAGACCCGTCGGACCCAATGGTGGGCCGACTCATCTCCACGCTGCACACAATGATCCAAATCCACAATCGTCATAGGCTGCTTGCACGTTCCTTGAAAATTCTTGATGAATTTCGCTTTCAACTCAACCCAGGAATTAATGGTGTTGGGTGGCAAACCCTTCAACCACGTATGAGCCGGTCCTTCCAGCATCATAATGAAATACTTGGCACAGACTGCATCACTAACATCCAACATCTCCATGGCTAACTCATAACTCTCGATCCAAGCTTCCGGAGGCAGGTCAGCCGTATAATTAGGCACTTTGCGCGGGCCCTTGAAGTCCTTCAGCAGGCGCTCGTTCCGCAGAGCCGATGCTAAACACGGCACGCCCACGGCCTTGGAGGTGACTCCGGCTCCCACCGAAGAGGAAGGTGTTACCGGGGGCAATTCTTGATAACCCGCCGCGGCCGCGGCCGCCTCCCGCTGAGCTCTGGCATGGTCTACGATCGCCTGAGCATCGGCAACGGGTGGGTCATCACGGGGCGGGTTCCGACGTCGCTCACTGCTAGAGATCGCCGGTGACTCCAAACGCTGGCTATAACTGCGGCTCGGGATGGGGGTTGAGTGCACATGACTCCGGCTGTAAGTATACTTCTCCTGTTGAGCCACCGCCGTCTGTAAGTACCCAATGGCATTCCTCGCCTCTTCCGCAAAGGGCGTTCCGTCAGTGATGGGGAGCGCATTGAGCCTAGCAGCCGCTGCTACCATGTTCTCCACCGGATTAGAGTAATGTCCAGGTGGTGTCGGAAAATGCTGCAGCGGGGTCTGGTTCCTGCGGGGCGGGTCTGGCTGCCAATGCTGAGCCGCCGCCCTGCTTCCAATCACCTCCGCCGTCTGGGTCACAGCAAGTGGCGCATTTGGCCCTCCTCCCGGGGTGTTAAAAAGATTTCTGGGCTCATACTGATCAGGCAGGCGGGTCTGATGCCTCATCCGGAACACCTCATCTGAGGCTTGTTGATCTAGATTAAGGCGAAAAGCTTCAGCCCTGAGACGCTCTGACTCAGCATCCATCTGAGCCTGTAACGCGTTGATTTCCTCCTGGGCCCTGGTCATTTGGTCCTTCAACCTCGCGATCTCCGTATTATGGGCTGCTTGGTATTCTGCTGTGACCTCGGTTCCCATCAGAGTTGTAAGTTCATTCATCAGATCTAGCAAAACTTGAGCCGGCGGCCTGATTGACCCGGCGCCTGCTGCGCTAGCGGCCGCTGTCCCAGCCGCCGTGCTGCCAGAAACCGATGTCGATCCAGCCATGAAGACGGCGACTCGGCTCGGCGGCTCATAGGGCTCCGGGTCATGTCAATCCTCGAAGTAGCCCCCAAGCCCGCCGTTATGAAGCCGGTAGATTGATTCCACCTCTCCGCTCGAGGATCCATCCTTTGAGCAGACAAGGGTTTCCTCCTGCGACATGGAACCTTCCTCAAGTTCCGCGCCTTGTGTGAAGCCGACGAAGACATGCTTCCGGCCCGGGTTGATCCGGGTGGGTCGCACGCGCCGGGCCGACTCGACGAGGTTGGTGCAGACGTCCGACCCAGGCTTAGCTCCGCCGATCTTGCCAATGAAGACATGAATTCCTCCCAAGGGGACCCGGTACCCGTACTCAATTGAATCGGCCTCGGGGCCCCAGCCAGCGTCGTCGATGTAGAGCTTGCCGTGGCGACTCTTGGTCATCCTGCCAACGGCGTATCCCTCGATCCCTGGGAGAGAGCCCTTCGAGTACTCCAAACCACCGAGCATCTGCCCCACGGTGGGCACCAACTATCGTGGTTTTTTCACGGCAGATGTCCTAGTGCAAGGACTTAGGGGTGAAGCCATTGCTACGGTAGTTAACTCGAAGGGGTTGGTCGGGACGAAAGACACAGATTTACCCAGGTTCGGCCCCTCTCGAAGGAGGTAGTAGCCTACGTCCTGCTTTGAGTTGTATTGATTGGGTATCGATTACAAGGGAGCGGGTTCGCTTGACCTAGTACTCGATTAAAGGTTTTCGTGGTCTAAGCCGCCCAGGGAACCCGCCTTTATATACATAGGTCGAGGCCCTAGGCTTACAAGAGTCCGGGTCGGGTTACACCTAGCAACCGACCTAATCTCTAACTACTCTTGCCTTGTCTGGCAAGCCGTCCCCCGGCGGCTCACGCCTCCGGGTCACACATAGCAAAAGAAGATTACATTGCATAGACCATCGCGAAAATCGCGAAGAACTTTGTATTGAAGATCAAAGAGAGAGAAGAAGCCATCTAGATACTAGCTATGGACACGTAGGTCTGTGGTGAACTACTCACACATCATCATGGAGGCAGCAAGGTTGATGTAGACGTCCTCCGTGATGGATTCCCCCTCCGGCAGAGTACCGGAAAAGGCCTCCAGATGGGATCATGGAAGAACAAAGACTTGTGGCGGCGAAAAAAATGTTTCGGGTGGTTCTCTCATGTTTTTGGGATAATTGGGAATACATAGAAGTGTAATTAGGTCATGAAATGCCATGGGGGGCCACGAGCTAGGGGTGCGCCCGACCCCCCCCCCCCAGGGCGCGCCGGCCTAGCTCGTGGCCGCCTCGTGGGTCTTCTGGCCACCTCCCAAAGCTTCCTGGGTCTCTTCTGGTCCAAAATTAACTCCCGAATTTTTTTTATCCAATTTAGACTCCGTTTGGTATTGATTTTCTGAAAAGTCCAAAAACAGGCAAAAAAACATAAGCTGGCACTCGGCATTGAGTTAATAGGTTAGTCCCAAAAATGATATAAAAAGGATATAATTGCATATAAAGTATTCAAGATTGATAATATAATAGCATGAAACAATCAAAAATTATAGACACGTCGGAGACGTATCAGCGCACCGAGCGGTGCATCAAGGACATAAACTTTCTGTGCAGTAGTCAGGATAATCCTCAGATTATGGACCCAGTCCGCATAATTGCTTCCATCATCTTTCAGCTTAGCTTTCTCTAGGAAAGCATTAAAATTCAGGGGAACTACAACGCGATTCATTGATCTACAACACAATTTTGCAAAGACAATTAAGACTATGTTCATGATAATTTAGTTCGGTTTATCAAATTACTAGAGAACTCCCACTTAAATCAACATCCCTCAAGTTGTCTAAATGATACAGGATCCAAATTCGCGAATGCAAGTCCGATCATCACATGAGATGAGGTGGTTTCAATGGTGAACATCTCCATGTTGATCGTATCTACTATATGACTCATGTTTGACCTTTTGGTCCTCCGTGTTCCGAGGCCATGTCTGTACATGCTAGGCTCGTCAAGTTTAACACAAATATTCTGCATCTGTAAAACTATCTTACACCCGTTGTGTGCGAACGATAAGTCTATCACACCCGATCTTCACGAGGTGCTTCGAAAGGATGAACTTTCGCAATGGTGCATACTTAGAGAGAACACATTTTCCTTGAAATTAAATGAAGGGGTCATCTTATAATGCTATTGTCGTCCTAAGCAAAATAAGATGCATAAAAGATAAACATCACATGCAATCAATATATGTGACATGATATGGCCATCATCATCTTGTGCATTTGATCTCCATCTCCAAAGCATCGGCATGATCTCCATCGTCACCAGCATGACACCATGATCTCCATCATCGTGTCTTCATGTGGTTGTCTCCCCCAACTATTGCTTCTACAATTATTGCTAACGCATATCGATAAAGTAAAACAATTACATGGCGTTCTAATTATTGACACGCAGGTCATATAATAAATTAAAGACAACCCTATGGCTCCTGCCGGTTGCCATACTCATGGACATGTAAGTCGGCAAAACTATTACAAAACATGATCATCTCATACATCAATTATATATCAAATCACGTCTTGGCCATATCACATCACAACATACCCTGCAAAAATAAGTTAGACGTCCTCTACTTTGTTATTACAAATTTTACGTGGCTTGTTGGGCAACTAGAAAGAACCATTCTTACCTACGCATAACCACAACGGTGATATTCAAGTTGCCTTTTAACCTTTTACAAGGACCGCTAATATCAAATAATCCAACTAAAGTGGGAGAGGCACACACCCGCCAGCCACCTTATGCAATACAAGTTGCATGTCTATCGGTGGAATCGGACTCTTGTGCGAGGACAAATAAGGTTGGTCGAGACCGCTTCATCCCACAATACCACCGAATCCAAATAAGACAAATAGAGGTAAGCAATATGAATATCAACGCCCATAGCTTCTTTGTATTCTACTAGTGCATATCATCTACGCATAGACCTAGCTCTGATACCACTGTTGGGAACGTAGCATGAAAATAAATAAAAATCTACGTAACACCCAAGATCTAATCTAGGAGATGCATAGCAACTAGAGGGGAGAATGTTTCTACGTACCCTTGTAGATCGTTAAGCAGAAGTGCATATTACGCGGTTGATGTAGTCGTACTCTTCACGGTCCAATCGCGATCCAATCTGATCCATCACCGAACGAACGACACCTCCGCCTTCAGCACACATGGGGCTCGGTGATGTCTCCTCCTTCTTGATCCAGCAAGCGAGGGAGGAGAAGTAGATGGAATGTTGACCAGCACAATGGCGTGGTGGAGATGGTAGTGGTGCAGTGCCGGCAGGGCTTCACCAAGCGCCTCCGAAACGACGAACAAGGAAGAACGGGAGAGACGGGAGAGGGAGGGCTGCGCCGTTGGAAGGGGTGCGGTTGCCCTCCCTCACCCTCACTATATATAAGGGAAAGGGGGAGGGGGCGCCGACCCTAGCCCCTTCTCCAAGGGAGGAGCCGACGGCCTAGGGGGTGCCTTGCCCCCCCCCCCCCCAAGGCAAGGGGGCGTCTAGGGTTCCCACCTACTCCTTGGCGCATGGGCCTTGAGGGGAGGGGCGCCCAGCCCATCGGGGGCTGGTGCGCCTCCCTCTAAAGCCCATGTGGACCCCCGGGGCAGGTGAACCCCCCGGTTGACCCCCGGAACCCTTCCGGCACTCCCAGAACTTTGCCGGTAAAACTCAAAACTTTTCCGCTAGCCCAAATATGAATTCCCGTATATAAATCTTTACCTCCGGCCCATTCTGGGATCCTCGTGACGTCCGGGATCTCATCCGGGGTGCCGAACAACATTCGGTCACCAACGTACTTATCCCAATACTACTCTAGCGTCATCGATCGTTAAGCGTGCGGACCCTATGTGTTCGGAAATCATGTCGACATGACCGAGACACCTCTCCGATTAATAACCAATAGCGGGACCTAGATGCCCATATTAGTTCCTACATATTCCACAAAGATCTTTATCGGTTGAACCATGATGTCGAGGATACGGCTAATCCCGTATCCAATTCCCTTTGTCCGGCGATATGTTACTTGCCCGAGATTCGATCGCCGGTATCTCCATACCTAGTTCAATCTCGTTACCGACAAATCTCTTTACTCGTTCCGTAATACAAGATCTCGTGACTAAACTCATTAATCACATGATTGCAAGCTTCTTGTGATGTTGTATTACCGAGAGGGCCCAGAGATATCTCTTTGTTAGACAGAGTGACAAATCCCAGCCTCGACCCATGCCAACCTGACAGACACCTTCGGAGATACCTGAATATCACCTTTATGATCACCCTGTTACGAAGTGACGTTTGATATCTCACAAGGTATTCCTTCGGTGTCAGGGAGTTGCATGATCTCATGGTCTAAAGAATAGATACTTGACATGAAGAAAGCTATAACAGTTAAACTTTAATGACACGATCATATGCTAAGCTTATGGTTAGGTCTTGTCCATCACATCATTCTCCTAATGATGTGATCTCGTTATCCAATGACAACTCATGGCTATGGTTAGGAAACCTTAACCATCTTTTATCAACAAGCTAGTCTAGTAGAGGCTCACTAGGGACACGGTGTTAAATGCACAAGCAAGCTATCCATATCATCAAGCGTATGCAATTAACCAACTTTCCACTTTCCACCACATGCACGTCCTCCACGTCATTAAGCATCCATGCAACCATTAAATTTTTTACTTTTTACTTTCTATCACATGCAAGCCCTCCACATAATCAAAGAACATGAAAGCCTTCCATGTCATTAACTTTTATTTTTATTTTTCAACAATAAATAATTGAACATGAATACCACAAGACAATATAAGATGCATCTACTCTCCATTTACCTCTTAGTTGAATGTGGTGCAGTAATATTCTCATATATTCTAATTTTGCTTTCCTACTTATAATGGTTGGAGTTGATGGTGAATTCATATGTGGGACCACATAAATAAATAAATAAATGTACTTGTACCCACATATGAGACTAGACATACATAAAGAGATGTTACTTTTACAAGGTGTGAGACATCTCAGATAAACAAATACGCTCCTACCCTAATGTGAGAATAACACTTTTGTAAAAACACAAATTATAAATGCAAGTATGAGATTTAACTCAAAATTATAGTCTTGATTTTATTTTCTCTACCCATCAATTCTTTAAGTTCTATGTCATAGCAGATTAGGGCAAACAAACTGCAACTTCAACACGGCGATAGATGTTGTCTTCCTACTTAATACATGATCTTGTGCATTCAACTTGCTCATATCATTAAAAAAAACTTATTCATGTCCATTCTTATATGTTCAAATTTAAAATGTATTTCATTATAAATCTTTCAAAGAGACCACTCGACTCTTTAGTGACTGCAACATGATCTTTCATTTTTGCGCTCTCTTGTTAATCGTGAACCATGCAACGGCTGTAAGATTTCATTAACTCTTGACAATCTTTTAAGCCCATAACTCTTTGTCTTTTATGGTTTTTTTTATCAAAGATGGCTCATTTATTTACAAATAATCAGAATTTACAAGACTAAAGTTGAATGCTACTACTAGAGACAGATTTGCTACAGGTTCAATTGTCTCAGAGATCAAATCTATGGCTAACAACTTTTTTTATGTTTTTTTTGTTCATGTAAATCGTAGTGCTAATGAGGTGGCTCATATTTTGGTTAGATCGATTGAACTTGCTTCTCATTCTGTCTATCGTTATTGTATCCTGGATGTATCCAGAGTCATTTATGGCTTTATAGCAACGGAGGGGCGGTATCTATTTTTTACAGCATTCGGCCTCTAATCTAATTTTTCTGGCTCCGCCGCCCGGGGCTTTGAACAGGCAGGACCCAAGCGAGTGGCGAGCGGAGCGGATGCAAGTGCGAGGAAACGGGGAGGGACGTTGGAGTGGAGATTAGAGGAGAGGGGCGAGCGAAGGATACGGGCGCGGCAGGTCCGGCGAGAAGTTGCTGACAAGCGAGGTGCAGCGGCTCAGGTCGTCCGAGTTTGTGGCGGAAGTGAGAACACCTTAACCGTCGCCTGTCAACCCAACTACTTTAACACGATCCTATTATTTGGATGGATAACTGAGAGCTGTGACGATCCGCGCATTGTTCTCTCTTATCCCTCTCATCAGCTATGCCCTCTCTTCTATTTAAACACATTTGTTTCTGGTGTTGAGAACTTGAGATCCAGAGTGACAATACTGTGAATTCCGGGCAAACAAGATCTCCATTTTGACATTCCGCATTCGGTGCACTCCTGGAGTGTTAGATATGGATAGAAGACAGGCAACCATGTGCATTCTCTTACTAATCGTGTTACTTGGTAATTTTGCTTCCGCAGCAGGTTCGTGTTTCGGATCTCCGTTCATCTGACTATATACAGTACTATTAGGATGTGTTTATTTGATCACAAACTACAGGCGCATGGTGGAATTTGAGTATTTGACGTGCCTTTCTTCTTTCCCTCTGTTAAATTCCTATGGTTCTTCGGAACTGTGGTTAAACATGATGCGTTTGTAATGCGGGTTACTAATGTGTGTGTAAATTTGCTTGCACAGACGACGACTATTGCTGGGAAGAATACAATGACAGTGCATTTTGCTTCGGTTTCGTCTGCAAGGCAGAGTGCTGGCTGAACGCCAAACTATTTGCGGGCAAAAAACCAAGTCTCAAGAGTTATAAGTGTACGGGATCAAAACTGAAACACCGTTGTCACTGCTTTTATTGTATACCGTGGTCCAACTAGAAAGATAGTCTCATGTTTTTTTATTTATCCAATCTTAGCATATGTTTACCGGTCAATGCTATCACCGGGGACAGTGTATTTAGTTGTGTCTCAGTAGTAATAAGTAAAGAATTCCGTTACTCTATATTTGCCGGTTGTCCTTTTGTGCTTCGGTGGTACCACTGATAATTTAGTTTTGCTTTGATAAATGCGATGGGGTTGTCGTTCCTTTTGCTTCGGATCTCATTAACTTTAATTACATTGACTTACTTGCTTTATAATTGGGCGGACGAAGTTTTTCATCCAATTTATATACCACACATGTTAGAGCATCTCCAATCGGACTGCAAATATGGTCCCTAAATAGACAGGAACGGATTATCCCTATAATCGCTAGTGCAATCAGACCCTTCATTTGCAAACCTTAAATCCATGCAAACAGATGCATGCATGTCGATCGATCATTCGTCGATACGAATTGACATAATAATGAATGTAAGCGCACAAATAAAATTTATTCAAATAGAAATACACAGTTCGAACATAAAATTAATTCGAGGTGCATAATTCAAAGCTAAAATTCAATTATTTTCAACGTGACTCCAGATATGCTCCATAAAATTATTCAGTATTTGCACGTGAGACTGCATATCTCAAAGTTGTGTATACATCTCTAGAAAGTTTACAACATGTTATGCATCATGCTCCAGGGCTGCGTGGACCAGGAAAGAAGTGTGAGGTGACACGTCGAACGAGGTTTTAGGACGATTTGGAAGGATTTGGGATGGGTCAGACGTTGGATTTCTCAAGCCTGAGGTTGAATTGTTGCATGGGTAAGGAGTTGCTTGTGTGGCCTCTATCCAAACAGCCCCATTGGCTAGGTTTGAGGGGTGTCGAACAACCCAAACACATGGGCTAGATTTGGGGGCATCCAATTGGATAGTTATTTTTGTTCGAGCAGTTTTCATGCTATATTCGTCCAGACGTTTAGGGAAAAATGAGGGGTCCGGTTGGAGATATTTTCACTGATCCAACCATGTAGGGTAATGTACAGCACATCCGCACTATCATACAATGATCGAACGCCAAGGATCCGACGTATAATACTTCTGACATTTCTTTACCCAAATTGTCGTTTAGTTAGTTTCGGGAGCTAATGCGTGAAAATTTGCATGATGGAGTTTTAGTTTTTAAAAAACACTCATAAGCCAGGAAGATTTAGAAGTAAGAAAAGGAACAGTTTTTAATAATTATGAATTTGATATATTTTAAGTTTCCTCTAATTAACATGTGAGTTTCCAAGGAATCTATTAATAAGGGATAGATTGTGCATTTAAATGACATAATAGTATCTCCAAAGCTAACCTCCAAACAAGACACCGTACCCATTTGCGGTCGGACATAAGCGAGCGGACATGAATATGGGAGCCGGTCATCCAAACGTGGCCGCAAATACCCACAGACATTTTGAACAGGAATTAATAAAAATAAACAAATTTGATGGAAATCTAAACAAACCGGATGAATTTCATTCAAACTTGGATAATTTGTACACAAAACCGGATTATTTTCATCTCAACACTATTAATCCCTCCATTCCACAATGTAGTGCGCCTGCACTTTCCAAGATCTAAGTTTGACCATATATTTAACCAACGAGACCGAGTGCGGCGGGAACAAAAAATTATATCATTGAATTCGTATCGAAAATATGAATTCAGTGGTATAATTTCTGTTGTCGTCGGAGTCGGTCTCGTTGGTTAAATTTATGGTCAAACTTAGATCTCGGGAAGCGCGAACGCACTACATTGTGGAATGAAGGGAGTATAACCTAATCTAAATGACGGTCGGCGCCCCTTTTCCACGACATGCCTTCCCCATATCCGACAAAAAGCTCGTCGGTCGGCCATGAGCCTCGGAAGCTAAAGCTCCGCCATCGCGAGGCGGCAAGCGGCTAATGGGCCGATGATGAGCCCGCCAAGCTTAGCTTTAACGGGAGGGGAGCAGTAGTGGCCTTCGTGGGACCAAGCATCGGCGGCCTCCCATGCTTTACTCTTTTGGCTTTGTCGTCGTGACGTCGGGGTGCGGTTGATGCGGAGCTGGCTACGTCGTCCGTGCCGTCGTAAAATTTCGCCACCGCCTCGTCGATCTCCGCTCCGCCTGCAGGACGTGGCGCTGTCATCGCTCGCGGTGGATGTCTCGGGTGGCGCAGTAGGACAGGAGCAGCGCCTCCTGCTCGTCCACGTCTGCCACGATGCCCGTGCCGACGGCAAGTTGCTCTTGCGCGTGCCGGTGCTCGTCGACGGCGGAGGTTATACATCTGGTTAGCCTGCGCCTGCCGAAACACGACCACCCGCTCTTCCAGCACCATGTTGGTGTAGTGTGCCCGCGCCTCACCTATGGTGATGTCGGCATGGGTTGGAGAGGACGGTAGCGCAGGCTCGTCGTCGGCCACCTCTTCCATTGGCTCGTCCGCATCCCTGGTCTCTGGAGAGCTCGTCCGTCTGCCGGCCTGCTAGTCTGCCACAATGTCGGTGATGTCCTTCTCATGTTTGTCCAAGACGCTCTCTCACAGGGCTATGGAGCTCGAGGCCATGGTGAATGTGGTGCCGAGAGGAGATAGGGGGCAGAGGAGGTTGGATGCGGTTGTTATAGGGCCTGACGTTTAGATAGTGGGCGGATGCCAGTTCAAGCGGCGAGGTGGTTGATGATGGCCGGGAGAGGGACGGAAGGGTGGTGTTCACATGCAGGTGCCGGAGTAGCTTCCTCGGCAACCACACATGTTTAATGGAGGGAGAGAGACGGATGGGTGTCGTTTGAATGCGAAGAGAAGGCCCATGCACCGAAAAGTGGCGCGACGACGCTCTCGGCCGTCGCGCCACTTTGATGCCGGCTGTAGTGAGATGTCGCGTCCGCTTTGGAATGGCGTTGATCGCTTCTAGTAAGAAAGGGTGCGGGCAAGGCCGAGGGCTTTAAGTGGGCCAGGGTTGTGAAACACGTCCGAACTGTGCGATCCGAACGTCGGAGGTGCCCTAAGAACTTTCTACCTGTTCTGTTCTAGGGCATAACGTTCCCTCGAAGTTTCTCTCGGCTCCCTTTTCTACCATCGATTCCCTTTGGGAGCATAAAGCAACATCCGTTTGTCATGCATCTGATCTCATGTAACCGGCGCCAAGTAAAGCATCGCCTACTAACTAAGGAAAGGTAAAGGCAAAGCATCCTCAGATTTTTGAAGTGATCACTAACAATCGCAAAACGATTGGCACCAATTACCACGGTGCCGACGCTTTATGCCTGGCCCTGCTCTTATGTGTGTTGTCACGCAGCTGGACAACTGAAACTCTCAAAGACGTGTGAAAATGGTTTAGTTTCCATGACGCTGCAGGCTTGCCGCTTGCAGGCATGCATCGCAGCACAGAAGCAGAAGCACATGGAGATTGATCGTGAGAGCTGAAACTTGTTTGACGATTCCGGACGCTCGTGAGCGTTGAAAACTTTGCCCAACTGCTCCGTGGTGCTCTGCTCCATCTCAAGCCCTAGTTAGTAGGACATGCTGGAAGGAACTGTTGCAGCCACCATGGTTTTGCAGGCATATGTCAACGATGGATACTAGTAGTGTCATACATAATCTTGATGTGTTCTAGTTTAATCATTAACATCCAATCAGCATTTCAAAACGGGGCAAAAGATTAGCCTCATCGATTAATTAAGAAGATGAGAAGGCAAATCTTTTGCCTCCATTTCGAAATGATGATTGGATGTTAATGATTAAACTAGAACACTACTTTTTTTTTGCGGGATAATACTTGTATTACTCAAAAAGTCAATAATTACATTCACGACTGACAATGTCAAGAAGTTCATTTGGACCAGACCCAAGCCACACAACGGTTCGGCATTGTGATCTTCCAAAATTTGCCAGAAAATGACTAGCATAATTTTTTGTGCGACCAACATGAGTAATACAAGAATTACGCTCGATCAAAATATCTTTGATCTCCTTTACGAGAAAGGTATATTTTGATTTACGGAAATACTAACGCTCACACGTGTGGCACGAAGCAACATGGCCCAAACGCTTTCATTACTATCCATTTTGCCACGTCAAAACAGATGACATCAGGGGGAATCTTTTTGATTTTCGACTTAAAAATATTTTATCTCCTAATTAAAAAATCCAATTAAAAATCCGTTCTCATCATTAAATCCGTCTCGACGAGATCTTCAAAACTAGATCTCATGTTGATATGTTTCGATGAAAAAAAATTGGGCAAAAGTTGCCATGATGTTTACACTGTAGTTGCCATAGTGTTTACACTAAAGTTGCCATGACATTTTCTATCTATTTTTTCTTCTAGATTTAAAGCTACCGTTATATTTTTAACTAGTTTTTACGACAATTTTTATTAATTGACCATGGCAATTTTTAGTAAAAATAATTCACCATGGCAATTTTAGTTTATGGTTCATGGCAAGTCTAGAATTTTTTTCCGGTAAAAGTTGCCATGATGTTTACACTGTAGTTGCCATAGTGTTTGCACTAAAGTTGCCATGACATGTTCTATCTATTTTTTCTTCTAGATTTAAAGCTACCGTTATATTTTTAACTACTTTTTACGGCAATTTTTAGTAAAAGTAATTCACCATGGCAATTTTAGTTTATGGTTCATGGCAAGTCTAGTTTCTTAATTCCCCGTTTTATAATATGTCAAAATTTACATTTAAAGGTAGAAGAAAAAATAGCCGAAACATATCATGGCAACTTCAGTGTAAACACCATGGCAATTCATGTGCAATAGACATGACAACTTTTAACCTAAAAAAAAGTCGTCGAAACATATTGATATGAGATCTAGTTTCGAAGATCTCGTCGCGATGGATTTAATGGTGAAAATGGATCTTCAATCGGATTTTTCATTTAAGAGATAAAACATTTTAAAAACTGAAAATCCAAAAAGATTCCCACATGCATGCATGCGATGACGTGAACGCAGTCTGTGTGTTATAGGCGTGTGGGCGGATGTTGCTCCCACCACACGTGTGGGTGTTATCGCGACCCTTGATTTATTAGTATCTAATCTTTGCTCTGCACCATCTTGATTGCTTCCAGACTGTCTAATTCTATATCGATTGGTCGGTTGCTCCACTGCAATGCAAGCATGAGTCCCTCCACTATAGTAAGAATCTCAGTCTCTAAAACATCATCACAGTCAAATAAATACATGCACGAGCTGAAGATAATACCACCCCCATCATCTCTCAAGATCATTCCTGTTCCAGCGACCCATTTGACACATACCCATCCGTGTTCAGCTTCACACGTCCAGCCATGGGTGGTTCCCACATGCTAAGGACCGGGCACTTAACATTGTGTGTGGGCGCTAACAAAGGGAAGCATACGTGAGCTGGGTGCTTCATAGACTTTGGATACCGCAGCACTTGCCCCACTAACACACCTACTGCACTAACCAGATGCTAGATCAGCATGCACTTATAGCTATCACAGATTTGATACAAGAAGTTTTCCAGCAATCAGCGATAAATACTGAAATTCTGACGAGCCAATGACTGGAGAAACATCGAAGTGCAGTACACATCACGTACAGTACCAAATGGAAACGCAACCTAATTAACGATCGACCATAGGAACTCCGATGTACTTTTCATACCAGTGTATCGCCAATTAACCTGAACACTTTTTTATGAAGGCATCATGATATCATTATGAGGTAATCAACCACTATCTCAGCATGATTGTTTACTTGAATTTCCAGCCACGTCAGGTCCCTGTTATAATACTCTTCATGTGGCACTCCCGGCTTTGACTTGCTGTGTCTAATTCTCGTCCGCTTGGCCCTTTCTAACAGCACTTCGAATGGAATATGAACGTGCCGATGGGTGCAGTTGAAATGTTGTTTAAAAATTAGTATTCTCGGACAATAAGTAAAGTGTAAGTATGGATAATCAGCCTCCTTTCCTAACCAAAAAAGTCTCTGTCCTTTTTGCTTTGCTATTGCTTGGCTAATTAGGAACACACTACACTTATTCCTTAGGACTAGGTCAATGGCTATTTGGCACCTAACATAAAAGACAAGAAGGCTTTAAGTCTTTCCGATGGCAACTCGAAAGAAATGAAAGCCTTTCCACGGACATCATTGTTTGGTGTTGCATGATTGATGCTGACTTTCCATGCTGCAAGTTTCAAGCCCCAGATGTTGCTTGCTCTTTCATGTTTCAACTTTCAACCCACCTGATATTCCTTTTCTTTTTTTGTGGGTAGAACATTTGAATTACTCAATCACAATAGGATTACAATCAGCATTATTCAGCTCAGTGGCATTAGGAGGACGAGACCCAAACCAAGTCATGGTTCTACCCTTCATACGGGCAAAATTAGTCAAAAAGTTGCTAACCTTATGTTTCTGAACGTCTAATATGATTAATACTATGTCTACGAAGGCTCAAAAGATACTTGATCTCTTTTAACATTGTTATTTAGGAAACGTAAGATAGACTGGGATTTGTTTTGGCTTGACTTGTACTTCAAAATAATCATGTACTTCTATATATATGTTCACGAGGCTCAAGCAATACAATCAACAATTTCATCAATTCATATCTATTGCTCCTACATGGTATCAGTCTAGCCGATCCAACCCTAGCCGCCGCCCGTCGCTTCCGCTCCGCGTCGTCCCCGGGGCGATCGGTCTTCATGATCGCCGTCGGGGGCCGCGCCACCCGTACCTAGGGTTTGTTCACCGGTCATGTTGACCGGCTGTCCTAGAGAGTCTTTTTCCCCATCCCTTGATCCGGGTTTTCTCTCTCGACGGTCATCTTGATCAGCGTTTTTTTTGGTTTTCTACGATCGGTTTACATCACCCGCCACCGCCTCGACCCCCGCGCCTCTAGGCCGACACCGGCGCGACCACTCGGCCTCCTCTGACCAAACGGCTTTGCGCGGCGCGTTGGCCCGTCCCGGTCGTCGCACGCGTGCCTGCCCGCCCGTCGCTCTGCATCGGCCGTCATCGCCCTCATCCGATTGGGATCCTGCATTAACCACCCCTCCAGCCCGCTCGGTTGCATCTGTCCCCTGGCCTTGCCGCTGTCACGCACGTGATGCGTTGACCGGCTCCGTTGTGATGCGCAGCTTGCGTGACTCTCGGGCGTGAGCCGCGGCATGTGTCGTCTGTTTGCGCGTGCCTCGATGGCTCGGCCACCTCATTACCGATCGGCCACCCGTCCTCGCGGGCGGTCAGATTGATAACCTGAACATCGCCTCGCTCCATCCGCGCCGCATGACCGACCTAGCTAGTCGCTTGCGCGCGCCTTCACAGGTCCCGTGAAGATCGTCCCCGAGTTCCGCGCGCCCCTCTGCCGATCGAGCAACGGCCGCCGCTCCGTCGCCCCTTCGGGCCGCCGCCCCGTGGTTCTCCCCGCGGTTGCACCGACTCGCGCGCCGCCGTTGCGTCGCCCCTTCGGGTCGTAGCGCCGCGGCACATGGTCCCCGCCGCCGCCTCGAAGCCGTCCCCATGGCTGGACCGACTCGCGCGCCACCGTTGCGTCACCCCTTCGGGTCATAGCGCCGCGGCATGGGATCAATGCCGCTTCCATGGGGTCTTCCCGCCGTCGCCACGACCCGCGCGCCGTCGTTGCGTCGCCCTTTCGGGCCGTAGCGCCGTGACACGCGGTCCACTCCACTGTCCCCGCGCGTCGACTTACACGTGGTATGCCTCGCGCCCTTGGCGCGAGAACATTTGTGGTGGGCTCATTTGGCCTCCCCCCCCATTTTATTTTTATTTTGCTTTTCTCTTTTTTTTGTGGTGAACTTATTTGGCCTCACCCATTTTTTATTTTTCGTCCGGAGTCTCATACCGACTTGTGGGGGAATCATAGTCTCCATCATCCTTTCCTCACTAGGACAGTGCTCTAATAATGATGATCATCACACTTTTATTTACTTACAACTTAATATGAAACAATTATGACTCTATATGAATGCCTCTGACAGTGTACCAGGATGTGCAATGATCTAGCGTACCATGTAGACATGATGAACGGTGGTTTTGCCACAAATACTATGTCAGCTTTATGATCAGGCAAATCAATATGATGATGAACACATAAGTCATATGACGGAACGGTGGAAGTTGCATGGCAATATATCTCGGAATGGCTATGGAATTCCATGATAGGTAGGTAGATGGTTGTTTTGAGGAAGATATAAGGTGTCTTATGTGTGATAGAGCGTATCATATCACGGGGTTTGGATGCACCGGCAAAGGTTGCACCGACTCTCGAGGTGAGGATGGTTAATGCACGGTACCGAAGAGGCTAGCAAATACGGAAAGGTGAGAGTGTGTATATCCATGGATTCACATTAGTCATAAAGAACTCACATACTTATTGCAAACCCTTATTAGCTCTCTCAAAGCAAAGTACTATCGCATACCCCTAGGGAGGAGGTTGGGAGGATTTAACCATCGCGCGTCCCCGATTCAAACAACACGATAGGATTTCATTTCAGACATAAAAATGCTCACACGTCATCACCATGTCATGTTAATACTTAGATGGATAACGAATAACAAGCTTTAATGACCGATATTTCTACTAACCAACAATCATGTACTTATGCCATTTCATATTACTACATCAATATAATCAACTCATGTTTCTTCTTTAGTGAGCTACATGAAAGTTTTTATTATAGCCCCCTTGAATACCTATCCTTTTTGGACTAGTCTTATAACTCGTGCCATTTACCATTCCTATTTCTTTTTATACTCTCAAAAGATTTAAGTGAAGCATGAGAGATCAATCATTTCTACAAAATTTAGATGTCGTCGTGCTCTAAGAAGATATAAGTGAAGCACTAGAGCAACTGCCTAGCTCGAAAGATATAAGTGGAGCATATAGAGTATTGTAACAAATTATAATAACCACGTTTCTCTCTCAAATATGTGTGTCCAGCAAACAACACATATCATGTGATGAATAAAAATATAGCTCCAAGTCACATACCGATATATTGGAGAAGAAAGAGGGATGTCTTCCGGGGCATTCCCAAGCTTAGACGCTTGAGTCTTTCTTGAATATTACCTTGGGGTGCGTTGGGCATCCCCAAGCTTAGGGTCTTGCCGCTCCTTATTCCTTCATCCATCTTTCTCTCACCCAAAACATGAAAACTTCAGCACACAAAACTCAACAAAACCTCGTGAAATCCGTTACTATAATAAACATATCAAATACTTTAAGTATTGTTATAAATTGATTCATATTTTATTATTGCATAATAGGTATTGTATTCTAACTTCTCCATGACTTATAGCTCCGATATAATCCATAGCATCATCAAAACAAGCAAACTATGCAATCAAAAATATAATCTGTCTAAAACAGAACAGTCTGTAAACATCTATAGAAAAACTATACTTATGTAACT
Organism: Elymus sibiricus; assembly: GCA_039707655.1. Lineage (NCBI taxonomy): Eukaryota > Viridiplantae > Streptophyta > Magnoliopsida > Poales > Poaceae > Elymus > Elymus sibiricus. Next base: position 341,520,447 of record CM077669.1, on the reverse strand, counting down.
CTGAAATTTCTGAAAAAATAGTACAACACGAGAAATTTATATACCAATACTGTGTAGAAATTTCAGATCAAAAAGACTTTCCCGCAAAATCAGAGAAATTCTGCACTGGACGCAAAAGTTTTTGTTTCTGCACCGTATCAATTCTACTATTTTCTAAATAATCCCAAAGGCTTTACTTGGCACAAACACCAATTTAAGCATAAAAACACAATAATTACAGTAGCAATAATCATGTCAACACACCAAAATAGAAAGTAAAATAAAAATTTAAAGATAACTATTGGGTTGCCTATCAATAAGCGATATTGTTTTATTCCCCTAATTAGGCATAATGCATAGTATCAAGTATTGCCATCCTTAGTTTTTGCATCTTGGGATGTGTGTTTAGCGGGAGGCTTTTCAAAAACAATGAGAAACATATCATCCATTAAAATCTTGGCATTCTCAAGGCTCCTTTCTTTAAACCCTTGTTGGTTCCCTTTCACTATCCAAGAATATCGTTGATTAATACCGTTGAAAACTTGTTGGACAATATGCAAAGGAGGAACTTCCTTTTTAATATTTTCATCAAAAGTTTGATTATCACTAAACACATATCTCATCATATAATCCTCATCATATAAAATTCCGTCTATCACAGGGTGTTCATGACTCATATTATAAAAATCAAAGATCTCGTGAGCCTCATGCACTATATAGTCATACTCATTCATGAGAGATCAGCTAGCTTTTAGCCTTAGGGTTATTTATAACAGGTAGCTCATAGAAAAGTTTTTGCAAAGTGGGATGAGTACGCACAAATCATCTTTCAGGTTTAAGAACAAGTGCTAAAATAGCTTCGGAGTAACTATTGGTTCTTTTAAGAATAGGAATATCATTGCAAACCAAAGTTCCCGTACAATTAAAGAATTCCTAAATAATGTTTTTCCCTATGACATTCCCACTTACCATCACAAAAAAATTCATATCCAAATTTGTGGGAATTTCTTCCTTAGGGGTTTCACCATCCTCACTTTTCTCGATGACAAACTCAGACATGATAGCAACTTCAAACAAGCAAGCAAACAAGTAAACTAACAAGTAAACTAGATAACTAAGAAAACAAGTAAATAGAAATATTTTTGTATTTTTGTTTTTTATATAAAGTAAAATATAACAACAAATAAAAAGTAGAACAAGTGAAAGATAATTTATGTGTAGGGACCTGACGAGAATTTGATGATGCTCCCCGGCAATGGCGCTGGAAATTCTTCCTGCTACTTGTGAGCTACGTTGGGATTTTCCCCGGAGAGGAGAGGAGATTTAGCAAAGTAGAGATAAGTATTTCCCTCAATGAGAACCAAGGTTATCGAACCAATAGGAGCACCAATGCAAATCCACTTAAACAACACCTACACACACAAAACCAAACACTTGCACCCAACGCGGCAAGAGGGTCGTCAAGCCCGTTGAACTCGTTGCTTGCAAGGATTAAATTTTGATAGAATAGATAATGTGAAAGCAAAATAAAATAAAAGTAAACAAAGTGTAGCAAGGTAATTTAGATTTTTTTGTTTTTATGTTTAGGTAGACCCGGTGCCATAGTGTTCGCTAGAGGCTTCTCTCTCTAAAGTAGCATACGTTGGGTATACAAATTATTGTTGGGCAATTGATAGAATTGCGCATAGTTATGACATGTTATTCACGGCAATGATCATGTATATAGGCATCACGTACATAAACAAGTAGACCGAAATGATTTTGCGACTACTACTATTACTTCACCAATCGACCGCTATCCAGCAAGCATCTATGGTATTAAGTTCATGACAAACGAAGTAGTGCCTGGAGCAAGATGACATGATGTCGACAAAGTAAGACAAGCAATATGTTCAGACCCCATCGTCTTATCCTTAATGGAAACAATACAAATACGTGTCTTGACCCCTTCTGTCACGAGGATAGAGCACCGCAAGATTGAAACCGTTACAACGCACCACCCCACTGAAGATAAACCAATCTAGTTGGCCAAAACAAACCGATAGATCGGAGAGAAATACGAAGCTATAATATCATGCATATTGAAATTCAGAGGAGACCCAATAACTTTTCATGAATAATCTGATCATAAACCCACAATTCATCGAATCCCAACAAACACACCGTAAAAGAAGATTACATCGAATAGATCACCGCGACGATCGCGATGAACTTTGTATTGAAGATCAAAAAGAGACAAGAAGCCATCTAGGTACTAGCCATGGACCCGTAGGTGTGTGTTGGACTACTCACGCATCATCATGGAGGCATCAAGGTTGATGTAGATGACCTCCGTGATTGGTTCCCCCTTCGGTAGATCACCGAAAAAGGTCTCCATATGGCCTCCCGTCGGAACAGAGGCTTGCGGCGGCGGAAAAAGTGTTTCGGGTGGATCTCTGTTGGTTTCCCAATATTTGAGAATTTATAGAAGTGTAATTAGGTCAGACGGAGCCAAAGGGGGGCACAAGGCATCTGGGCGCGCCGACCCCCCCTGGTGCCTTGTGACCTCCTTGTGTGGCTTCCCCTGACCCCTCTCGAAGCTTCTTGGGTCTCTTTTGTCCAGAAAAAAATCGTCAAAAAGTTTTTAGCGTTTGGAATTCGTTTGCTATAGATTTCCTGGAAAACCAAAAACATACAGAAAACAGCAACTGACACTTGGCACTGGGTTAATAGGTTAGTTCTCAAAAATGATATAAAATAGCATATAATTGCATATAAAGTATACTAGATTGATAATATAATAGCATGGAACAATAAAAAAAGTATAGATACATTGGAGATGTATCACTTGCGCACGCCTCCGCAGGTTCCGTGAAGATCGTCCCCGAGTTCCTCGCGCCCATCCGCCGACCGAGCAACGGCCGCCGCTCCGCCGCTCCTTTGGGCTGCATCGCCGCCGCCCCGTATTTCTCCCCGCGGGTGCAACGACTCGCGCGCCACCGCTGCGTCACCCTTTGGGCCATAGCACCGTGGCATGCAGTCCCCGTCGCTGCCCCGATATTGTCCCCGCTACTGCACCAACTCGCATGCTGCCGCTTTGTCGTCCCTTCGGGCCATAGCGCCGCGGCACGCGGTCCGCGACGCCGCCCCGAGGCCGTCCCCACGGCTGCACCGACTCGCATGACGCCGTTGTGTCGCCCCTTCGGGCCGTAGCGGCGCGGCACGGGATCAATGTCGTTGCCATGGGGTCTTCCCGCTGTTGCCCCGACCCGCGCTCCATAGCTGCATCGCCCCTTCGGGCCGTAGCGCCACGGCACGCGGTCCACTCCGCTGTCCCCGCGCGTCGACTCCCACATGGTATGTGGCGCGTCGCCTCCCTTGGCGTGGGAACGCCACCGTCCGCTCCGGTCTTCGTTACGCTGTTGGGTTCTCCTCGCCTACTTCGACCATCGCCGCCATGCTTCTAACCTAGCCGTCGCCGCCTCCACAAGCCGCAACCGCCGCTCTACTTCCTCGGCGCCGCTGCGCTCGCTCAGCCGAGCCACACCGCCTGTCCACCCCCTTCGTCTTCGTCCAGCACCAGCTCATCACCAGCGTCACCGTCATCTACCCCGACCACTTCATGTACTCCGAATACAGCGGGCGACATCGGCCCCACGCCGATTTGCGCCGCAACCGTCGTCGACTCCTTCTCAGCTTGCCTCCTCGACATGGTGTACCAGCTTGTGCAGGTCCCCGTCTATGCATGCCCGGTGATGGCAACACCGGCGCATGCCTTTGTCCCCGATGTGTTCCCAGGCCTGGCAAGCCAGGAGTGGCGCATCATCAACATCGCCTCCGTTCGTCTACGCATGCCCGGTGCTGGCAACACCGATGCGTGCTTTCATCCACGATGTGTCCCCGGGCTTGGCAAACCCGGCGCGACATGTCGTCAACAACGTATTCTTCCCGACGCACCATTACTTCAACACCACTGCGCCCATGAATAACCCGGGGCCTCTTTGCGCCCGCGGCTCCACGGCGACTACCTCCACACCAGCACCCCGACTCGACATCGACCATAGCGTTCTTCACAAGGCTACCTCGACCACGTCTACACCACCCTACGCTCTTGGCTACATCGACATCGGCTCAAAGGGCTACCGCTCTACTTGAGCAACCTCATCAGTTTCCACTCCAGTCATGACTTCCGCGATGCATCGACTATTACGACTGTGGGGGGATGTCCGTCGGCTTACCTTCGGATTCTTCTCGAGTCTCACCGTCTGCGTCGCTACCGTTGTGACTGCGGGGGGATGTTGAGTACCGTGGTTATTTAGGAAACATAAGATAGACTAGGATTTGTTTTGGCTTGACTTGTACTCAGGGACGATCATGTACTCCTATTTATATGCCCACGAAGCTCAAGCAATACAATCAACAATTCCACCAATCCCTATCTATTCCTTCTACAAACACAAAAGCGTACACCGATCTGTGAATGTCGCGATCTTGGATCAATTTAATATCTTGAAGAGAATCCATCCCGACTATCAACCCACCTAACATTCCAATGTACATGAACCTTATAAATTACTCCCTCCATTTTCAAAGGAATGACGCAAGATTTTCTTTGACGTTTTTCTTTGGAAAAAGCGGGTCGGGTTCCCAATCCTCTGGCCCGCGTTATCTCTTATTTTAGGGTCATTCTCCTTTAGAAACAACTCTAGTAGAGGGGGAGGCGTTTTGGCTCCCGGGTGCAAATGCACCCGGATGAACAGTAACGCAAAAAAAATACTAAATGTTTTCAAAAAATTCTGAAATTTTTTGTGGATGTTCGTGTTAGTGTCGCAAGCATGCTTGACAATTTTCATGTGAAACGGAGCGGCATTTTTTCGTCGGTGAAAAAAACAAATTTGGGGTGACATTTTGGGGTAACATTTGATGTTCAATTTGTTTTTTTTTTTTGCATAGCCCAAAATGCTTAACCTTTTTGTCTCAAAATTTGCAGTTAGCATTTGGATATGACTAAGATCACATAAAAAATTTGTCATGATTTTTTTGACATTTGAAAAAAAAAATTGGCCCCGGGAGCATGTGCTCCCGGGAGCCAAATTGAGTTTCCGTCTAGTAGAGTCTTATATTCATAACTTCCATTATACATACTAGCAAACATATCTATGTATTGCAACAGGAGAAAAAAGCGCCTTGGCCTCACCCTGCCACGTCCTAGCTATAGTGCGCCTGGGCCTCACCTTGCCACGGCCCGACTACGGTGATGACCCAGGCAAACGGTGAGAAGAGGCGAAAAAACAATTTATCATTCAGGGGAATCAAAATCCCGACCTACCATTCAAATCAAAGGTTTTGTTCTGCTTAACCTAGTCATCCATGTGTGCTACATAAAAGGCTTTTGAGAATTAGTTAATAGTCCCACATCGCTTCCTAACACTCTATTGCACCAGTTTATATACGTCTTTGATTTTAAACCTGCAAGGCGCCTGCAAAATTCAATGAAGAGAGGCGCGAGGGGGTTGCCGAGGGCAGCACCGCTTAGGCCATCGAGGATTGGAAGGTAGAGGACACGAAGCTCCAAGGTTGCTCCCGGGCGAGCTCCTGGTGAAGAAATACAACAACAGCGATGATTAGGACATGGGCGCGCAGGGAGGTAAACAATGGAGAGTGAGAGGCGGAGCGGTGAAGCATGTGCGTCCATGGTCGGCGGCTCTTGACTGAAGAAAGAAAAACAAAGAGAGAATTCAGCATTGCCTCCTCACTAAATGACACCCCCGCTCATAAAAAGTTTTTATGCTTCTGAAATTTAATTATAGAAAACGTTAACAATCAGCCGGCGGATCGCTCGGCCGCATCTGCCGCCTGCTCCACTTGGCACATGACTTCCTGGGCACACCCTCAATCTATTCCCCTAGAGCTAGAAGCATCGTGTGTTCGCTGTCGTGAAGTGTTTTGCAACAAGTGTTGTGTTGCAATGAGCTTCTATAATATGACCTATGTTGCAAAAAGGTTCTGCAACAAGATCTATGTTGCAAAAAGATTTTGCGAAAAAATGTTTGAAAAAAATCCGCAACAATACCTCCGTTGCAAAAAACTAATCACAACAGGACCTCTTAGGATTGCAACATAACCTCTGTTGCAGAAGGTTCGTTGTTGCAACTGCAAGCATGAAGCTGGGCTATTAATTGGCACACGGTCTAAGGGTTGTCAAGGCGACGGATCTTTAAAAAGGATCAGTCGGCCGACGCGTAGCGTGCCCCTTTAATTATTGAATATGTCAGTGGTTTGATTTCAAAGCATACTTTTATTATCCCGTTGCAACGCACGAGCCCTTTTGCTAGTCCCTATCTATTCCTCCTACAAACACAAAAGCATACACCGATCTGTCAATGTCGCGATCTTGGATCGATTTAATATCTTCAAGAGAATCCATCCCGGCTATCAACCCACATAATATTCCAATGTACATGAACATTATAAATTACTCCCTCCATTTTCAAAGGAACAACACAAGCTTTTCTTTGACGTTTTTCTTTGGAAAAAGAGGGTCGGGTTCCCAATCCTCTGGCCCGCGTTATCTCTTATTTTTGGGTCATTCTCTTTTAGAAACAACTCTAGTAGAGTCTTATATTCATAATTTCCGTTACCCATACTAGCAGACATGTCTACGTATTGCAACCGAAGAAAAAATAAGTACTTTATGTGCAAACACAACGTCTCATAGCGTCAGTTCGCTACCAAGAACATGCTAGTTGTCCCGTGCACAAAAACATTGAACAACATAGAATCATGACGGTGGCTGGAAGGGGCATGCCAAGGTCTAGAAGAAATACGCACATTAATTTCTTACCACATTTTTTAAAATACTCTATCCAGCCCAGAATCTTTCCTTTAATTTGCTCCATAATTTTTTTTAAATACTCTATCCAAGCCCACAATGCTTCCTTTAATGAGCGAACTAGTTTAAATACTCTATCCAGCCCACAATCCATCCTTTAATCAGCCCATCTGTTTAATTAACTCCAAACATGATGGTGCTGCTCTCCTCTGTTTTCTACCATCTATTTGTTGATCGTCAATTCCTAAACTGTGCCTTAAGCGCGAGGGTGTGGTTTGAACTGGCGATCTTGCTTCTATGTCCGCGCTGCACTAACCACCCAGCCACCTCATCTTGTTAATTGGGTATACATGGACCTTTTTCCTTCTTTCTTTCCTTTCTTTTTCTTTACTTATTTCTTGGAATGGTTTTGTTTGATATTTCCCCTTTTTCTTTTTCTCTTCTTTTAGCTTTCTCTTCCAACGGTTTTGTTTGGGTTTTTTATTGCTAAACGCATGATTTCCTTAAAAAATAATGACTTTAAAAAAAATTGATAAACCTTCTAGATTTGTGAACTTTTTTACAACATTGATGAATGATTTTCCCATATTTGTGATTTTTATCAAAATCAACGAATTTTTTTAGAAATTGAGGAACTTTTTTTCAAAATCGATGAACTTTTTCACAAAATCGGTGAACATTTTCTAATTTTTTGATTTGTTTTCAAATCCGACAAATTTTATTAAAATTTATGATATTTTTTCAAATTCGATGAATTTATTCAAAATGCATGGACATTTTTTTCAAATTCGTGATTTTTGTTAAGTTTGTGAGCTTTCTTTCAAAATTCATGAACATTTTTTAATTCACGAATGTTTTTGAATTTTTTCGGAATTTTTTATTGTTTCCCTTTTTCAAAAGTCAAAAATTGACCATTCAATTGTGATCGAGCGAACGAGGCGACATGGGCCTGGCCATTTGCGGGCGCGTGGGCGCTAGATCTCAGCGGTGAGTAGGGGACATCCGCGGACTTGTATGCGTGCAGGTACTCCAGGGCTATCGAAGAGGAGGCCCGCGATGGTGTGACGGTGGGTGCGCGCCAATGGCATGTTGAAGGGCACAACAGGGAGCGGTAGTGGCCTGGGGTGTCGTGCGGTGACAACAGATCGAAGTTGAGAGACTTGGATGTGGGCTGGCCGTGGCGGGACGAGGCAAGGGACTAGGTGCAACAACTGCTTCTTGCCGCAACAAAGCAGGCAGCAGCATCGGTGAACCAGCCGACACCGGCGACGCCCGCGCAGGGCACGTCGAGCGTCACTGACTCTGACCAGACGGACGGGAGGTCGGCCGTGCGTGAGCTCCTTGTGCGGGAAGCGTCGGATGGCGTGCGTGGGGAACCAACAGGGAGTGTGTCGAAGGTGGGTTGCGCCAGAGCAGGAGCGGCCCGGCCACAGCAGGTTCTGCAGCAGGAACCCAGCCTCCATGACGGATTGCAACAGCCGGCCCATCGCACTGCTCCATGTCACTTCTTGGGGCTGGAGCTCCTCCTGGGAAGGACCAGAGGTGGTCTCCATGGTGTTGCCGAAGCCCGGTGGGAGCGGCTCCATTGTCATCGGTCGATCCTTACTCCTTAGGCTCCTAGCTCTCTGTCATGCACTGCTCCCACCCTAGCGCAACATAGTGTCAACAGCTTCTTCGCGGCGAGCATGTCGAGCACGCCGTTGGCCCCGCACTGCTGCTCCTTCGTCGACAGGGGTAGGCTGATGGCACCGAGATTGCCACCGCCGCAGTGGCATCGGGTGGACGAGGTGGCGGGGTCGAAGAAGGGGTCTGGTGCGGGCTGAGTTTAAATTGTGGCAATGTTGCAAAAAAAAACTCAAGTCCTTAACTATTCCAGCTACTCCCGTGACGTGTCGATTCAACGTCAACTCAGCAAATATGTATCACAAAACATATAAGGGATCATAGTTGAACTCCTTTGACAAGTTTAGAGACCGTATTTTGGATATTTGAAATTAGAGGGACTAAAGTACTGTAGGTGAATTTTGTATATTAAGTGATGGCAATTGGTTCAAGAGATCGAGGTGGGACTTTACGTCAGGATGCTCGTACAATTGGTGGTTGCAGCCAGCCCGTGGCAAAGTGAGATCTTTCTATTAAGCCCACCGGTCCATAAGAGAAGGCCCAGCAACGCATAATAAACCTATAAATAATCTAAATTATAACGCCCACACATATGGTACGAGGCAACATGGTCGATACGTATTGATAACCATTCGTCTTGCCACATCAAACATATGACACTAACAGAATATTTTTGGCTTTTGGAATTAAAAATATTTTATCTATTAAATAAAAAATCCAATTAAAAATTTATTTTCATCATTAAATTCGTCCTGACGAGATCTTCAAAACCAGATCTCATATTGATATGTTTCGACGACCATTTTTTGTCAAAAGTTGCCATGATGTTTATACTGAAGATAGCATAGTGTTTACAATAAAGTTGTCACGACATATTTCATCTAGTTTTTCTTCTAGATTTAAAACTACCATTGTATTTCAACTAGTTTTCAAGGCAATTTTAATTAATTGACCATGGAAAATTTAATTCATGGATCATGGCAATATTTAGTAATTCATCATGGAAAATTGAGTTTATAGATCATGGTAATTTTAGTATTTTGACCATGGCAATTTTAGTATTTTGAACATGCAAAATATTTTTTGTATGAACCATGGCAAATTTTAGTGCATGTATAATGGCAAATTTAAGTAATTCACCGTGGCAATTTTAGTTTATGGTTCATGACAAATTTAAGTCATGAACCATGCATTTTTAAAGTGATTGACGGGAGATTTTTTTGTTACTTATGAACCATGTCAAAATTATTTCATGGATCATGGCAAATTTTAGTAATTCATCATGGCAAGTTTAGTTTCTTAATTTCCTTTTTATAACATGTCAAAATTTATTTTAAATGTAGAAGAAAAAGTAGTTGAAATATATCATGACAACTTCTGTGTAATTATGATGGAAATTTATGTGCAATAGACATGGAAACTTTTAATCAAAAAAAAAGTTCGTCGAAACATATCGATATGATATCTAGTTTTGAAAATCTCGTCGGGGCGGATTTAATTGTGAAACGGTTTTTCAATCGAATTTTTTATTTAAGAGATAAAACATTTTAAAAACTAAAAAGACGAAAGATTCTTGCTGGATCGCATCAATATCGTCACTTATGCATGCATGCGATAACATGACCCAATCTCTGGACATGCTACAAATAAACATTCTATACATGAACATAACAGGTTATTCTTTGTGATGGCATGACATGAGTTGTGCTCTATCGTGGTCGCCGGTTTGAATCCTTGGATAATTTCTTTAACTTTTTTATATTATATACCTTGACGTGTCCGGGCAAAAGACTGATGACGAACGATGTTGTACGATGGACCACGACATATGAAAAATCCGTAGAAATGCACCGCTCATTATTATTACTAGCAAATGAGCCCGTGCGTTGCAACGGGTGAAAAATACTCACTAATCTAATAACCATGAGCCCATAGGTCCATGTATTTTATCTCAATACATGGCATCTCATATGTGTTTCCATTTATCCTTCTTCCCACTCTAGTCGACATTGGCTTTAGTGTTCACACCATCACAACACGTTTTAATGTTGTCAATGTTAAGACGTTTTCCTCTCGGCATAGGATGATAAATCTATTTTTCCGTGAGGTTTTGACGAGGCGTGAATGCGTGGTTATAGATATTGTTTTGTTCACCATCATGGTTTTGCCGAAGTGTTCATTTTCAATTCGGATCGGCACCGATATGAAGAAAAGACTGATCATGCGCTATTGATTAAGGTTTCATCGTAAATAGTATTTTTTTTAAATGTTTAACACATAAAATAATATCATATTCAGATTCTACATATTTTTTAATCAAATTTCATAAATAACATGTTAAATTTGGAGTTAGGGTTAACAAGATAATTGTTTTTAAAAAAATCAATTAATATGTATTCCGGGTTGATTATCAAAAATTTGAGGGATCAAATTTCATATAAAACACGTTAAATTTAAAGTTAGGGTTAAAAAGATATGAATTTTTAAAAATCAATTAATATGTACAGTGGGTTGATTACGAAAAACTTGAGAGGGTTTTCTACAAAATAGCATGACGGACCAAAAATACTTATTTCCTTTGTTACTAGTATGGATTATTATTATTATTATGAACAACTTTTAGTCTTTGACCTTAGTTCGAGATGTCTCTTGCTCCCTACAAACTATGCATCCCAACGTACGGGAGACTATTGCGAAGAAATATTACTGTTTAGCCATGAGCCGGTACCACTAAAAAGGAGACTTGTACCCATGCTAGCTCAGCTTAGGCCAACTCCAACGCAACGCAGATCCCCAAATGGTCTGTTCGCATCCGTTTGGACCTAAACGCATAGACGATTTTTGCATTCTCATCTTTAAATTGTGTCTGTTTTTTGTCCGGTTCAACCCATTCCAGGCGCATAGTTACACGATTTTTGCAGTCATTGTCGTAGGAACGACCCTGACAATGTGTACGGGGGTACCAGTGAATAGGTGGTTCACTCGGATTTAGCGAGTTTGGCCCCTCTCGGAGAGGTAAAGACCCAACGTCTCGTGTTCGGAGGCTTGTGTTTTCTTTGGGCGTGTCTGATTATACTGAGTGCTTAACCCTTGTCCAGGAGCTTAGGGGTGGCTTATATAGAGTGTGCCAGGACACGCCGAGCGTCATTATAAGGGTCATTAATGCGAGTAACTACAGGCGTTACTAGAAACTACAGCCCTAACTACGAACGTTACAGGTAACGGTAGCCATGACTGTACTTTATGTATAACGTTAAGTCCTCGGAAGTTGGAGCTCCCACGTCGCCCACGTCTCCTCTCTGTCCGAGTGAGGGAGTTTGTTCGTCTAGAAGGAGAACGTATGAGTGACCTGATGGATCCGAGTGGATCCCGGTCTGTCATCCGAGTGCAGCCGTAGTACTGAGGCTTCATCATCTGTGTGGGGCCCTATGTGGGCCTTGGATGTCTAGTCGTTGACCCTATCACTAGTAGGTGACCTCATCAGTCGTGCGGACAACGAACGAACGGGCACGCGGCTTCTCCTCGTCCGCCTCGGGCCCGCGTGTCGGCCGTCCAACCACCTCCCACCGACCCTAGTCAACGCGCACTGGTGGTTGGGCCCTCAAGTCAGCCACCTAGACGGCCCTCGACCACGTCCATTTTTTATGGGGAAGCCATGGACTTCCCACTGCCACTTCCACTTTCTCGTCCCCATCCACTTCCCCACCATTTACCCCCTCCATCGGAGACACCAAACCCTAGCCGCCGTCCACCTTGCTCCCCGCCGGCCACGGGCTTGTGGAAGTGGCACCCCGGCAAGAAGTGCAAGCACGACCGCGAGGCGGGGGCGTCGTCCGCCTCGCCTAGAAGTGCGACCAACCACTCCACCTCGCCGGCGTCCTTCTCCATCTCCCCACCGGCGGCCGCGCCACGCTTCCGGCCCTACGTCAAGGTCGAAGTCTGCTGCCGGTACTAGGAGACCAGCACCCCGCGACGACGAGGATGGTGACGCCCGAAGACGGCGGCTGCGATGGCATTGGTGGCGACGGCGACAGCTTCTGCGGCGTGCGGGACGGCTGCATTATCTTTTTTATTTTATTTTAAATTTCATATTAAGTACTGTGCATGGTCGTGATGAGGGCGGATTGTTTAATTAAGTTATTTATGTTTTAAGCTATTCTACAATGCTTTTTTTTTTGTTTTTCCATGCTTTTTTTGATGTTTTTTTATTTACGTCCATCACAGACAAGTTGGGGACGTGGCCGTGTGTTTAGTGCTTTGACACTAGGCCGGTCCAAATCGGACATAGACGTCCGTTTTACCATCTCATACGAACCAAATCCGGATCAACCGGACATCCTTTAGGGTCGTGCGTTGGAGTTGGCTTAGCTACTGTCTGAACAGTCGTCATCCCTGCAACCCAATTACTTCTCCGGCGACAACACCGACCAGACCAGTGAATAATGGGTGACCTCCGGCACCGGCCAGAGCAGTGACTAACCTAATGGCACCGGTGCGGCGGTGGCGGAGGTCACCCATGTGCGGGTGCGGCCGGGTCGTTTTTCTGTTCCCTCCCATGGCTGGGAAAGAGAAAGAAACGCTGGGGCTACGTGACAGAGTACGTCCTTTACCCGTACCGCGCGTTCTGCAGCAGGTCCCGTCTGGGTCTGGGCCCGTATCGCCGCAGGCATCCATGTGCAATGAAATGAAATGCCATCGCCCATGCGCGCCGCACATGCATGCATGTACCGGAATGTACACGTCGGATACGATGTAATTCCACGATCCATCGGCTCGGCTGTGTGTGGTACTAGCAGCGGACCTGTGCACGGCTACCTATTCCTAGTTCGTAGTAGGAGCACTGCTACATGTGTCATAGTACTAGTGTATCGAGTATTGACATGACCTCCCTCGTTGTAATGCAAAATGGTGCGTCCATATGAGGTGAATTGCCGAGACTACAAACACGGTTGTAATCTGCGATGGTCGAAAATAATGGTGCTGAAGAGGCAGAAGCGACAGCTTGCCTGCAGGGACTGAAGGACCTAATCAAAATGCAGAAACCAGGCCTTGTACAAGCTGACTGTCTCCGGGTGGTGAACGCAGCTAATTCCTGCTCTATGGATCGATCGGCTTCATGGGGTATTTACCTGGAGATTAAGGAACTTCTTCGTCTACACCCAGAGCTGAGCATTACAAAAGTTGATAGGTCTAGTAACAGTGTAGCACATGCTTTGGCTCAACTAGGGAAGCGTGGCTCAAATGGGTCTCTCTGTGGCTCGGTACCTCCGTGTGTGGCGGGACTGGTCACTGATGATTGTAAGAACACTGTGTAATTCTCAATGTGGCAGGTTTCTTACGCACTCTTTTCCTTACCAGGGTACCTAAGGGGACTGGAAGGTTTTTAACGAGGCGGCCTGCTGCATATTTTAGTGATCTTACTTCAAAAATAAAAAATAAAATGATGAGGACACAATGAGCAGGGAGCACAGATCGCGTGATCTGGGGTTCAGATGATGAGCAAATCTCTCTCTTATCCCTGGCTGAGGTAGTAGTAGTGTGCAATGAGTGCCGACTGATCGCCAAAGGGAAGGGGGCTGCCTCTCCGGGTGCCTTTTATCGTATCCTAGGGGGCTAGAGGCGCTTGAGCCAAGAACAGAAAAAGTAGGTAGCGCTGGAGTGGCGCCATCATTGAGCGTGTGCACCAGCCGATTCCCAGATCTGCACGCACCAAAATATACCGCGCGCAGAACCGGCACTCCAGCATGGCACCAAGAAAAAGGCGAGCTCGCCAACGGCCCACAACTCCCAGGCCAGATGCCCCCCCGCGAGTGGCGCAATCAGTACCCAGCAGGCAGGGGCGCGAGCGGCGTCGCAGCTTCAGTCGTACTCCGTCCGTCCGGGTTTATTGGGCCTCCCAGCAGAAACTCAGGTACCAAGAAAAAAAGTTAATGCTGATGGCTCGTGATTTAACGCTGAGAATGCATTGTTCCGAAAACGCCAACCGCCAACCAGAGCAACTCGTAATTATGGGGGTCTTTTTGCATTTGTGTTGGGATACCTGTGGTCTCTCGTGGTCTCTCGGCGATGCTGCGTATGTGCTATGTTTGTAACCTTTGTTGGTTAAGAAATATGCAGTTATCCTCAAAAAAAAAAAACTCGTAATTATGGCATGCAACCGGTGGCCCGCTTTGCTTTTTCACTTGGCCAATCACGCTCACGTCTAGCACTAGAGGAGTAATTATTGGGTGGTGCATGCAGCTAATGACGCGGCTGCCTAATCAATCGTGCGCGCATGCTGTGGAAGAATCGAGGGAAATTTACTGCGAATGTTTCGGTTAGTTTGCTGAGAGGCCTAATAAACCCGGACGGAGTAGCGAGCGGCGGAGTGACCCGACGGTGCAGGCATCTGACCATTTACGCGCCGCCCGAGTAAATTAAGCCATCATTACTGCCCGCGTGGGCGTCCGGGGGCCGTGTTGTTTGTTTATTAATGGCGTAAAACGCCGCACCGTGTGTCACCAGCTGGAACAAGGCGTGGTAGGTTTTGTATTGATTACTCCAGGCCAAGGTTACTTAAATTAATCATGGAAGCCGGCAGCAGCGGCAGGGGCACTCGAGTCGAGCTCTGCCCGTGCGCGCGATGCGATGGCGCGCTACTGTAATATGTGACTTGTCCTGATTGAACACTTTTTTTTTTCTAAACGGAAGATCGAACACATTATAGTAGCATGTGTACTAGTTTTAGTGGCTGTCATGATGTGACACATTCTTCTCACGGAAACAAGAGGATTTGGACCCGGAATTGTTGATCAACCCCATTCCCACTCGTGAACGATAGATAACAGCCAAGCAGAGGTAGTGGTAGTGAATAATTTTTGGTTGTGCTTTATTGGCAGGCTTAAAACGGCGCACGTCCAAGAGAATCCATGGCACTGGCGGTACGCATCGGGTTCTCTTCCCTCCGGGAATCAGAGCGTACTCCCACCCTGACTCCCCTTTGATCCAAACGCGGCTACAGTCTGCAGCACCGCGGGGCCTCCTGTTCCTGCACTGTACACCTCTCAGTACAGCGCAAGGAAACAAAAACGCAGCGCACAAGGAAAAACACACACACACGTCCCGGATGCCGCCAAACAGAAGGCAACGAGACCACTTTCGACCCTGTCGTTATTGTAGCCTTCCGATTGAGCAAAGAATCCATAGAAACAAGGGTAAGAGCATCTTCTTCGTTCACATCCGGATTCCTCATAATAATAAAAAGTCTACATAATACATGGATCATCTATCCTACTACTCGTTGGAGGTGTCAGACTATCTCCGTGTTTGTCTCCGGCTGCTCATCCGCCTGCTCCTCCGCGTCGGCCTCCGAATCCATCTCCGTGTCGAGTGCGACGAAAAGAGAGTCGGTAGCCGTCCGCTCCTGCCGGATGAAGTGTCGGTTGGCCTGTACATAGGTCTCATCTTGGATGGACTCCAGAATGGCGTGCTGCTTCGCCATCTCGTCCGCCTGAGCGACGACGAACTTGGCGTCCGCCTGGTCCATGGTGAAGTCCGGATCCGACGCCATATCCTGCTCCGCCTCCTCATCCGCCTGCTCCTCCTCCATCGGAGCGGGCTGATGCTCCTCTCCCTCCTCTTCCTTCTCCTTCTCCTCCTCCTCCTACGGCTCCGACGAGTCCAGAGGCAATCCGACAGCGATGCGGGCGGCGCGCCTCGCCTAGATCTCCTGCTCGATCTGGTACCGGTACTACGGCGTGAGCATCACATGGATGGTTATCTTTTGACGGACCATGGCACAACCGGAGAGCGTGGGAAGAGCGGCGGAGCGGGAGAGAGGAGGTGGATGGGCTCGGGCTGACGACACGGAGAGGGAAGAAGTGGATGGGCTAGGGTTGGGGTACACCGGCAGACTTTAATAGCCGGATTTGGCCTCGGATGGGGAGCCGGAGCGGCGCCACGCGACGTTCACAGCCCCCACCAGAGGAGACGTCCGTCCGACTGCCGGGTTTCCGGGCAATTCCGCGTGGGACTGGTTCGCCAGTCCGACGTGACAGACGCGCTCGGGTGTACCTGGACGCTCCCATATCCGCACATATATGGGCTGCATATGTGGGGTTCCGGTTGTCTGAGGCCCGTTTGAGAAGTCTGGTTGGGTCGTTTTTTTGTGACCGGCAAGTGACCGAACGGCCTGCCCGAGCATTTGAGACAAGTTTAAGAAGTTCGGCCTCTAACTTAGCCAGAGGAAGATGGATTCCTTGTTAAAACTTCACTTGTCTATGCTGGTAAGTGGTAAGACTGGTCATAGTACTTAGCTAATAACATAATGTATTCCAAGACAAGTTTGCTTATGTGCCATGTAATTAATGAAGAACGAATGTTTGGAGTAATATAATATTTACTATAACATAACACAACCCAAAACAAAAGGAGTCTACAATCTAATACTCCCTCCATCCTATAATATAAGAGCGTTTTTTACACTAGTGTAATGCAAAAACGCTCTTACATTATGGACGGAGGGAGTAAATATAATCACCGATGATACTACTACTTTTACGTTATTTACACTATGAAGATAGTAGCAATATAAGAGCGGCGTTTTGGTGGCCGAGCACCGTGCAGGCCGGTATCTGGAAGCGAAGAACTGAGCGCTGTGATGTGTGCCTTCCTCTTTTATCGCATTTATACGCCAGCTCGTAATAGAAAATACGATGGCCAGATGGGCTGGTGTGCTACGATTGTACGTGGGCTGTGGCACAGATTGGTGTGCATGCACCTCATGTGCTTCTCTGGGCTGGTTTGAAAAAATCGCCCATCGATGGGTTGGGTTGGTGCGACATAAATTATCTGGCTCGATGGGCCCGTTTGCGCTGCCGGTAGCTTAAGACCCAAGCGGTGGTCAGTTTTCTCTGTCCCATACCACTATTCATCCCCTTCTCGCCGTGGCTGCGCCAGCAACAAATCGCCATGGATGGCCTCGAGTTCTTCTTCGAGGAAGCCGAATCAGGGTATATAAACTATTGATTATGCCAGTTCGTTTCTCTTGCTCTTGCTCTTTTGCATCTAGAGCTTTGCATGGCGTGGGATTTTGCTGGAATCCGTTCCTCGGTGGATCTGATAGGATTGGCTTTGTTGACTTGCAGGTTGGTTGCTAGGGCGGTTGCAGGTGATATTTTGGGTGACGAGGCAGCTACTGTCGAGTCCGTTGCTGCTTCCGTCCATGGAGCTCGCGCGCGCTCAGCGGATCCCATGGCCCGCAGTGGCGGCGAACTGCAGGTCCATGAGGAGGACGAGAGGCTCTGTTCGTACAACGGTACTGGAGAGGTCGTCGGCGACTCAAACGATATTGCTCCTGATAATATGACCAGTGAAACGATGCGAGAGGAAGGAGATGCGGAGGGTGTCGTCGTGAACAACTCCAAGGGCTGCTGCTGGACTAGGCGGTAACAACCAGAAAATCATGCACAAAAATCATTATTATCGTTTTTTCCATTGATTCTATTACACAATGGTGTTTAGCTAGCTTGACGAATTTTCGTCCTGTAGCATTCAGCTAGTGGATGCCACCTGCTAGGTCGCACTTCTGGTGCTCAAACCAAATTTCAGTTAGTTTAGTACTTCAGTTCCTCTACTAGGTTGCGCTTTTGAGTACTGGTGCTGAAACCAAATATTCAGATCAGTTTTGATGCTTTTGATCTGTCCATATATGACTACACCAGTATAGAATACACCGTGCACATTTTTTGGAGATAATAAAAGTGCAGTTTTTGACGTTTGGAGTTTCCAGTGCATATACAGTGTGCCAGATTTAGTTATGTCTAATACCACTAATTCTACGATTTTACAGTCTTGCTGTGACATCTTTAGATTGGCTGCATTGTATTGTTGGGATTATTAAGTTAATGTTAAATTGAACTTTTTGACAGTGGCGCTGTGTGCCAGTTGAGTTTTCCCCCAGTACAACTGATTCTATCATTTCCTGTGTCGCCGCACTATCCTCGGAGGATCGCATTGTATTCTTTAGGATTGCGAAATTAATCTTTAATCTGTGCACTGATCTTCTGTTTTTTCACGCTGCAGTGTTAGGGTTGGTAAATCATCAGAGGAGAGGGATGCCAACCCAAGCAGGATGCCAGCGCTTGAGGCTTCAATGCTGGCTTATGCAGACAACAAGGCTGGTATTGTTGTTAATCCAGCAATCGGTACCAGTTTTGATTCAGTCGAGGAAGCATACGAGTTTTACAATCTACACTCGTGGGAGAATGGCTTTGGCGTCAGGTATGCCAAGAGCCGCCTAAACGTCCACAGGATAAAGTGTATGCAGGAATTTGTATGTGCTTGCGCGGTGAGTATGATCCGATAATCTAGCATTGTCTCTGTTCTAGCTAAATTTGTGACAAATATGACAGACGCATGTATCTCACGCTTTTCTTTGCGTTTAAAAACCACAGGGGAGTCCATTGAAATCCAACAGTCGTTCAACGAGATGTGGCTGCACTGCAATGATGCGGATTCTTAGGTCCGATGACAAAGGATGGTACATATGCGAACACAAATCAGACCACAACCATGCACTTTCGGTTAATTGTATGGAAAAATTGCATTGGAAGTCGCACCGACACATAGATAGATACACGAGGGACTTGGTGAAGCAGCTGAGAGAGAACAACATAAGCCTAAGCAAGGTTTACAGTGTTGTTGCAAGTTTTTTTGGATCTGTGAAGGAGGTGCCATTCACGAAAAGATCTTTGAAAAATCTTTGTGGAAAACTTAACAGAGAACAGTCGGAAAATGATGCCACAAAAACCATAGAGGTGTTCAACACAATGCGGGCTGAAGATCCTAAGTTCAAGTACAGTGTACAGGTTGATGAGGACGGCAGAGTGAAAACTCTGATGTGGACAACAGGTCGAAGCATTGAGCAGTTTCAGTGTTTTGGTGATGCTGTCACATTTGATACCACATACAAAACTAATTTGTATGATATGCCGTTTGGTCTGTTTGTTGGTGTCAACAATCACTTCCAGAGTATTATTTTTGGGGGGGTGCTGATGAGCGATGAGAAAATCGACACTTTCAAGTGGATATTTACAGAGTTTTTCCAGATGATGAGCGGCAGGTGTTGTCCCCTGCCCTGGATCGAACTGAGGAAGAAGAAGAAGCCATGGTGAGTCTGTTTGACTTGGGTATGGCTGGCATAGAAAACGAGCTCTCCTATAAATAGCCAGCGAGACGACGACAACGGCTGTGTGCCCAACGATCGACTGCAACGGCTCTCCCCGGTGAGACTCCGGCAACGGCTAGATGCCGAGCGCATCACCTTAAAAAACGGCTCTCAGTCATGGCACATGTTTGCGTAGTCGAAGGCCCATGTCGTCCACGACAGTATATGTCAGTGGGAGCGCAGGCATCCGTGCACGCACTGCTGTGCCTGCTATTATACACGGGCTGCAACTGTAGAATTCCTAGCAAATACGAGCGCCTTTAAAACAGCTCTACTACAAATACGGTAGCTACCTACTAGCTGGACACTGATCGCGACGAGTACGGGTGGGTGTGATACCGGCCTGCACGGTGCTCGGCCACCAAAACGCATTTTCGTATAAAGTAATGTTATATGCATGACACTAGTCTAAGTTATTATTCACTGTCACTATGACTAGCCTAATTACCTAGTCAAAGCTTTGTCGAGCCGTACATAATTAAGTAGTGCCCCGAAGTTGGTTGATTTGCTACAGCAACAATGGCCCCGTCTGCTTCCAGCTGTATTTAAGGTTGCCCGGGCTCATACTGACTACCGGGAAATTATGTATAGTACTACAATGGGAATTTATTGCAGACTAGTTCAATATTCCTCTGCTACTCTAAATCAGCATTCAGCATCAATCGGATTTATATTTTTCGGGCTTATAATTGTGAGTAGTAGGACAGTGATGTCATACCTTTGTTCTAGAATACGTATCATATATTCATAGAAGAAATAGCTAATATGATCGATATGACGCCTTTCAGCAAAGTGCTACACCAAAAGGTTAACACCCACGTTCACAAAGGCAACACCAGTGCACAACTAGCCTTGTCCAAACTCAATCCAAACAATGACGAAGAGGACAGAGAGACACAGAGCACACAAGTCACGTCCCAACCGAACCGAACACCTAAGAGCTCAACAAAAACGCAAAGCAAACTAGATCAACGCACTCTCGACTCATGGTGCCTAGGAGATCGGCAAGTGGACATCAGGAGCTAGCCTAGCTCAATGAACACGTCGCAAATGAGGCGCATATGATGGAATACATAGCGGCCCGGATGCTTACGCCCATAGAAACAACCAACACAAGATAACCCGACACCCCAAGCCCCGCCGCCGAGGTGAACGAGACACCCACACCAGTTACTCCTTTGGAAGACACCCCGATTACCAAGGCAACGCCTTCAAGAAGGGGACAACGTCGTGGCGTCGCCTCTGCCTGGCCTGACGAACCGAGCCTAGGGTTTCCCCAGTTACACAGCAGGGAATGGACAAGGCCATGGCAACGCCTCCAGGGAGGAGACGGTGCCCACAGGAGTAGTCGTTGCCCGCAGCCACAGCAGCGCACAAATTTCCCCTTGGCCTTGTCGGTCACGTCTTCAGAGCGCAGCAAGCTGGAATGGGAAGACAAAGTTGTCACGTTTAAGCATTACCATGGGGAGGGGAAGGCGTATGCCATCGCGCTGCCGGCACGTCGCCAAAACAAGCGTGTCCACCACCTCCATGTCGGCAAGCAACCACCGCGCACCGGCCAGAACTCGCACCACCACGACGCCTGGTTTCACGGTTTTCCAGGGCCGCCGCCGTGGCTTCCGCTGACAGGATCCACCGCCCGGAGCCACAACCCCACTATGGAGCTTCTGACTCCAAGCTAGGCAGAGCTGACGGAGCGAAATTCCGTCAGATCCTTCAATAGGTCCGAGCGAGATGTAAGTCATGGATCGGAGGTCACATGAGGGGTTTATCCAGGTTCGAGCCTTCGGAGAGTAATAGCCTACATCATGCTGATTTTGTTGATTCATTATGAAGGGATACCTTGTGCGAGGGGTTACAATGGTGGATGAGATTGCTACCAAGAGTTCTCCTATCTGTGGATAGATGCTAATGGGTGGCCTGGACCTCCCTTTATATAGGCAGGAGATGACTAGGGTTTATATGGTAGGTGTTATTACCCACAATTATAGGGGATCGCGATAGTCTTCCAGGGTAATATGTCAGCCAAATTTGTTGATTCAACACAAGGGGAGCCAACGAATATTTACGAGTCTTAGCGGTTGAGTTGTCAATTCAACCACACCTGGAATTTCTTCCACGACAAAGTGTTTAGCAGCATAGTAACAATAATAACAGGAATAGCGGAAAGTAGTGGTTTGTAGTGATTCTAACAGTAACAGTAGCAATAGTAACTTAGTGAAGATCAATATGCGAAAAGCGTAGGCATGAGATCATCGATGGATATTTGTGTTGGATGACATTCATCATGTAACAGTCACAACCTAGAGCGACACAGAACTAGCTCCAATTTTGGCAGCGGGGTCCAAAGGGAAACTAAGGGATATTAAGGCCTCCTTTTAATAGAGAACCGGAACAAAACATTAACACATGGTGAATACATGAACTCCTCATACTACGGTCATCACCGGAGATGATCACAACTTCTGTCACTTTGGGGTCTACGGATCATAACACACAATAGGTGCATACAACTTGCAAGATAGGATCCAAAACACTCTCATATTCATAAAAACATAATAGGTTCAAATCTGAAATCGTGGCATTCGGGCCCTAGTGACAAGCATTAAGGATAGGAAAGTCATAGCAACATCAGTCTCAGAACATTGTGGATACCAGGGATCAAGCCCTAACAAATTGACTCGATTACATGACAAATATCATCCAACCCCATCATCGTCCAGCAAGCCTACAAAGGAATTACTCACCCCCGATGGTGAGAATCATGGAATTGTTTATGGAGAAGGGTTGGTGATGAAGACGGCAACAGATTCTCCTCTTAAGAGCCCTAAACAAACTCCAGATCAGCCCTCCCGAGGAAGAACATGATGTGGCGGCGGCTTCGTCTCGTAAAACACGATGATTCTTTCTCTCTTATTTTTTCTAGGGTAAAAGACACCTTATATGAGAAGATGGGCACCGAAGGCTAGCCAGGGGGCCCACGAGCCCTAGGGGCGCCTTGGGGGGTAGGGCGCGCCCCCAGGCTCGTGGCCACCTGGTGGGTCCCCCTGTGGTAATTCTTCCACCAATATTTTTTGTATATTCTTGAAATATTCTGCGTAAATTTTCAGCTCAATCTAAGAACTTTTATTTGTGCACAAAAACAACACCATGGTAGTTCTTCTGAAAACAGTGTCAGTCTGGGTTAGTTTCATTCAAATAATGCAAATTAGAGTCTAAAACAAGAGCAAAAGTGTTTGGAAAAGTAGATACGTTTGGGACGTATCAACTCCCCCAATCTTAATTCATTGCTTGTCCTCAAGCAATTCAGTTGACAAACTGAAAGTGATAAAGAAAACTTTTACAAACTCTTTTGTTTTCATTGATGTATATATGTTTAACTAGTGTTCATGTTTCCAGCAAAGATTATAACCTAACCGTTTTAAAGATAACACTTAGGTCTCACACTTACTCATGAAAATAACATAACCAACTAGAGAGCAATAATAAGATATCACGGAAGCCAACAATTTGTCAAAACAATCATGATATAATATGATAACATGGTATCTCGCTAGCCCTTTCTGAGACCGCAAAACATAAATGCAGAGCACCTCTGAGGTTCAAGCAGCGACTAAACATTGTAATTTAGGGTAGAAGAGATCCAATCATGCCTCACATCCAACATTAACTAGACTCAATGCATAAAATGTCAATAGCGCTCTCAGGACTAGTGCTTTAATGAGAAGATGATGACTCAACAATAAAGTAAATAACATGAAAGTAAATAGAAAGGACCTTCGCAGAGGGAATCATTGATTTGCAGCGGTGCTAGAGCTCATAGTTTAAAACAGAGATGAAAGTGTAATTTTGGGTGGTGTCCTTTTCCTGTCAACGTCACGACAAAGGATTTAGGTATCTTCCATGCTAAACACATTATCAGCGGATCCCAAGCGGAATTGTAAAGTTTACTCCCCTCCACCATACATACGCATGCCATGGCTAACCGAATCCATAGGTGCCCTCCAACATTCAACTTTCCTGGGAAGTTGGTTTTGTTTATTTTTGATTATGCAGGACTAGGCAACCTTTTTACCAGCCTCTCTCGTGCAATGATAGGCGATAAACGCCCATCTTGAGAACAACCCGCTTAGCATGGGAGGTACTGACCGTCCCGTCGCTCCATGAGCGGTATGAGCACACAAAACAGATGTTCATTTGAATGGTTAGAGGTGGCACATGCAAATTTACTTGGAACAACAGATTAATACCGCATTTAGGTAGATATGATGAACTCATTTGGAACAACTTTGGTTCAAGGATTTTGGATGCATAAGCAGCATATATTCCCGCCTAGTACAAGTGAATGCTAGCAAATAGGTTGAGAAAAGACCAGCTAGAAAGCGACAACGGTCATAGTCATGCATTGCGAATAATTAACATTGAACGTTAGCATGAGTAGGATATAAACACTCTGAACATAAATATCATGAAGGTTGTATTGGTTTTGAATCAACTACATGTTTGCGCATGTGCCAATTCAAGCTACTCGGATTACTCAGGGCAGGATACCATGCTAACATACTACAACATAATCATTTTAATGCATGTTGACGCACAAGATAAATCATTATCCACTACTAGCTATTTAAGCATGGCATGAGTAACTATAATCTCTAATTGTCATCACAAACATGTTTAGTCATAATATGATGAATCAAGATCGATTGAGTTAAATATATTTACAAAAATAGAAAACAAAGAAGAGTTCATACCAGCTTCCTTTACCGCAATCACTTCATCAAATTATCGTCATTATTGCCTTTCACTTGCATGACCGAATGATGTAAAAATGATAATAGTGCAAGTGTGATGTGGACTAAGCTGGAATATGCAAACCAATTTATTCAAAGGACAAGACAAGGTAACATTGACTCTTTGTTAGATTGACAATATAGCATACGAGCCATTCAACAATTATAGCATAGTCTTATCCTTACGACAACTCAAAGGAAAGAAAAGACTTTCAGAGAAACATACTGAAATGTTTTTGGAGTTTTTGTTTTTTCTGAAGAAAGCAAATCAACAAAGGAAAAGGAAAAAAGCGAGAAACTATTTACACGGGAAAGCTCCCAACAAATAAGAAGAAGAACGAGAATTTTTTTTGGGTTTTCTTTTAATAATGCAAAGCAATTAAACTAAAAAGAAGAATCGAAAAGAAACGAGTTTTTTTTGGGATTTTCGAAAGTTTTATAAACACACAACAAAAAGCGAAAATGAAACTGCTGATGGATTATACAATGAAAGAGGATGAATACCGACAACTGGAATGAATGTGTGGTATATGAATATTGTCTGTGAGAAATACGTACCCCCCCAGCTTAGGCTTTTTGCCTAACTTGGTTTATGGCCATGGATCAAAATTGTCGAATCCAGGTACTGCTGTTGCTCCTGAGGGTCCCACTGATAGACCGGCCCTGGTGCGGGCTCCCACTCAGGCTCAAACTTTGGCTCAGGTTCCGGTGATTGCTCCATCTCCGTTGTTGCGGGAGGTGTCACGCGCCAATAAGCATAGATGTCTGAAGGCATAATGGTGTACCTGCAACTAGAGAGATCGAACAAAGCAGGAGCAGGAAAAATAATCTTCTCACAAGTACCTTGACTAAATACCAAGTTATAACGTAATCGTACTCTACCAGAGTCAATGGAGTCATGCCCAACCATGCTACCATAATCAAGATGCTTAGTAGGTAAGAGCTCCTCCTCCTGCCTAATAGGAATCTCAAAATGTCTAGCGAGGCGAGAGGCATAAATACCACCAAATATAGCGCCCTTCGAACGGTTTGTGTGTAACCGTCGAGCAACAATAGCTCCCAAACTAAAAGATCTATCGCTATAAATCACATGGTGTAAAATAGTAAGATCAGGTGCACTGAGCATTCCACTCCCCCCTCTACCAATTATAGATCTCCCGGCAAATGACAAATAATAGCGTAGAATGGGAAAATATAAACTAGCAACTCTAGCGTCTGACACTCC
This sequence comes from Elymus sibiricus, assembly GCA_039707655.1. Classification (NCBI taxonomy): domain Eukaryota; kingdom Viridiplantae; phylum Streptophyta; class Magnoliopsida; order Poales; family Poaceae; genus Elymus; species Elymus sibiricus. The sequence goes on along the minus strand of CM077669.1, from coordinate 341,494,810 downwards.
TCTAGTTTCCCCCACGGTTACTGCAGCTATAAAATCTTCAACATTTCTAGGGCGTGGGTCTGCATAAATACCCTCATTAGGAAGCATGCAAATTTGGCAGAAATCATGAAGTGTTATTTCCATAGAAATGTCGTAGAGGTGAAACGATACGGTGGGCGGATCCTTCCTAGCATTAAAGTGAAAGTTTTGCACAAATGTATTGGTGAGAAGGAGATACTGATCACACTTATCTGCGAGGAATGGCATGATTTCGTCTCTTGCATCCAAACAATAGAAATCTTCATATATTCCCGCGTCCCTCAAGAACGTATCACATGGCCATTCGTACGGCTCCACCTCGGCTGCGCGAGGAAGATTGTACCAAGGCTTCTCCTCTGGAGTTTCCTTGGAGCTCCGGCTCGAAGAACCTCTCAAAAACCTTCTAAGCATAATGTTTTTCTCTGAAATAATTCTCAATTTTTAGTCCCTCAAAATAAAAGTGAACGAAACTCAACAAAATTGATAGCAACTACTCCCAAAGTGTCTAGAGGCTATATCATGCATCAAAACTACTTTCAGCCATAAAAATTCAACATGCAAGCTCATATACATGGTCACCAATAGTAGCAAAAATTGCAAAATATAAAACACTAGAACAAAAACTAATTGGAGAATTGGAGGAGTCACATACCAAGGGGTAATTCCTCATAACAGTTTTGGAAACGGAGTTCCGAGCAAAGAGATCGAAAATCACTCAAAAATGAGCAAGAACACGGGCTAGGAGGCAATGCTAATTTTTTTTCTAGAGGTGGAAGAAGGTTGTGGGCATGGGCACTAAGTGAGTTGGTCCCTGTGGGGCCCACGAGCCTGGATGGCGCGCCCGAGGGGTAGGTGTGCCCCGTGAGCTCGTGGCTCACAGGTGCACCCCCTGGGGTGTGTTTAGTGCCAAAAATTCTTATTTATTCTAGAAAAAATCATACTAAATTTTCAGGGCATTCTCAGAACTTTTATTTGTGGGTCTTTTTTTATTGCATAGAAATTTTAGAAAATCGAAAAATTACGATAATTTTTTAAAACTTTAAATAACATAGAATATAACTATGGGTAGAGTAGGTTGTACTTACTAAATTTATCAACCACATGATCCCCAAAAAGAATCCATTAATAAGGTTGATCAAGTCTTATTAACGAACCGTTTTCGAGTGACATGTAACCGATTTTTTTTGTATAACACTAAGTTACCTCAAAGGGGATATGCATTCCCCAACAATAAGAATATCATATCTCCCATTCCCCAACAATAAGAATATCATATCTCTTCTTGACAGTAGGGAGAGGAAATTTAAAGTCTCCAATAGTAATTGTTGCAACTTGCTCAATATAGTTCATATTATTCACCGAACTTTGTTTCTTCGGAAAATATACCGTGTGATGATTACCAGTGACATCAAAAGTAACCTTGTTTTTGTTGCAATCAATAACAACCCTTGCGGTATTCAATAAGGGTCTACCAAGGATAATCGACATGTTGTCGCCCTCGGGCATATCAAGAATAACAAAGCAACCACAATGGGGACATCCACACATATTCCAATAGGTATAGCAGTGGATTTATCAGTCATTTGCAAAGATATTTCAGTAGGTGTAATCTTATTCAAATCAAGTCTGCTATATAAAGAGAATGGCATAAAACTAACACCATCCCCTAGATCACATAAAGCAGTTTTAAAATAACTTCGTTTAATGGATCAAGGTACAGTGGGTATACCTGGATCTCCCAGTTTCTTAGGCACCCACCATAAAAAAGAGTAATTAGCAAGCATGGTGGGAATCTCAGCTTCATGTTTCTTTCTTTTATTAGTGACAATATCTTTCATATATTTTGCATAAGGAGGCATCTTCAAAATATCAGTCAAGCCTGTTCGCAAAAAGACGGGTCTAAGAATTTCAACCAAGTTCTCAAAATCCTCCTCGTCCTTATTTTTAGAAAGCTTACGAGGGGATGACATAGGTTTTGAACCCATGGCTCTCTTTCTCTACCATATTTTGTAGAAAGAAAATCCCTCTTATCAAATGTTTTTTTGCTTAGGAGGTGGGCTATCAAGATTGACAACAGGTTATATTTCCACATCATTATCAGGTTCCTTATCATTATTTGGTTGAGCATCAACATGCACATCATCATTATCATTATCAATAGGTGGATGTTCACTACTAGATTGTGTCTCAACATCAGAAATAGAAACATCATTATGATTCTCACGAGTTTTTTCTACCACGGGTTCACTAGAAGCATGCAAACTTTTATCATTTTTCTTTTTCTTTTTCTTCTTATATGAACTAGGTGTATCATCATTAATGCTTTGTGAATCCTGCTCAATCCTTTTAGGATGTCCCTTAGGATAAAGAGGTTCCTGAGTCATTTTACCCTCTCTAGTCATAACTCTAACAGCATGATCATTCAATTTATTATTCATTTCAGTAAGCAAATCAATTTTTGACTTAGCAACTTGTTCTAGATGAGTATGAACAATGGATGCATGTTTACCCAATCTTCTAACATCTTTAGCAATTTTAAACATCAAGTCACTCAAGCGATAAATCATCATGGCGTTTCATTTTAGTTGATCATTTACATACATATTGAAACGTTCTTGCTTAACAATGTAGTTATAAAATTCATCCATGCATTGACTAGCAGTTTTATTATAAGGTATATCACCCTCATCAAATCTACAAAGTGAATTTACCTCTACTACCAGTGCAGCGATATCGAGTCTATGTATTTCTTCAATAGGTGGTAAATTTTCTTGACATGTTCAATTTTAATAGCTTTTTCTTTCACAGATTTCTTGGCTTCTTGCATATCTTCTAGATTTAGAAATAGAATACCTCTCTTCTTTTGAATTGGTTCTGGAGGTGGTTCAGGAAGTATCCAATCATTGGCATTCTTCAAAATATTATTTAATAGTTCTTCATCCCGTCCCACAGTTCGTTCCCTGAAAACACAACCAACACAACTATCTAGGTAGTCCCTAGATGCATCGGTTAGTCTATTATAAAAGATTTCAAGTATTTCATTTTTCTTAAGAGGATGATCAGGCAAGGCTTTAAGTAATTGGAGGAGCCTCCTCCAAGCTTGAGGGAGATTTTCCTCTTCAATTTGCACAAAGTTAAATATTTCTTGTAAAGCGGCTTGTTTCTTATGAGCAGGAAAATATTTCTCACAGAAGTAATATATCATATCCTGGGGACTACGCACACAACCAGGAGTGAGAGTATGAAACCACTTATTAGCATCACCCTTTAGTGAGAAAGGAAAAAAAAAGCTTAAGGATATAGTAGTAGCGATTTTTTTCCCATGAGCAAATATGGTGGCTATATCATTTAATTTGGTAAGGTGTGCACACCAGTTTCAGATTCATAACCATGAAAAGGATTAGATTCTATCAAAGTAATTAACTCAGGATCAACAAAGAATTCATAGTCCTTATCAGTAACACATATAGGAGAAGTAGCAAACTTACGATCATATTTCATTCTCTCCGTCATAGATTTTTCTTTCTGTTTACTCAATGACTTCTTAAGATCATCTCTAACATTACAAGCAAGGAAGTCTCTAGCTATCTCCCCATCCATAACATAACCACCAGGTACATCAGGCATTCAATTATAATATGAGATCTAGACATAATAGGTGAATCATAGTTTTCATCAATTTTAGAATTCTCAAGTTCTCTAGATTTAGCAATTTGTTCATCAAGAAATTCACCTAGTGGCATAGTTTTATCTCGCAAAGTACTAGCATCATCACGAGTTTCATTTATAATAGAAGTAGCATCATCAATTACTTGCGACATATCAGAATAAATAGCAGGTGGTGGTGTCGCAAGCTTACTCAAAACAGAAGGGGAATCAAGTGTAGAGCTAGATGGCAGTTCCTTACCTCCCCTCGTCTTAGAGGGTACGGTCTTGGTCTTATGGTCTTTCAGATTCTTCATAGTGATCAATAGATATCCCAAGTGACACAATAAATAGAACTATGCTCCCCGGTAACGGCGCCAAAAAAGGTCTTGATAACAAACAAGTGTAGGGGATCGCGACAGTCCTCGAGGGTAGTATTTCACCCAAATTTGTTGATTCAACACAAGGGGAGCCAAAGAATATTTATGAGTCTTAACAGTTGAGTTGTCAATTCGACCACACCTGGAATTTCTTCTATAGCAAAGTGTTTAGTCGGGCAATAACAATAATAACAGGAACAATGGAAAGTAGCAGTCTGTAGTGATTGTAACAGTAACAATAGCAATAGTAACTTAGCGAAGATCAATATGCGAAAAGCGTTGGCATTGGATCATCAATGGATATTTGTGTTGGATGACATTCATCATGTAATAGTCACAACCTAGAGCGACATAAAACTAGCTCCAATTCATCAATGTAATGTAGGCATGTATTCCGTATATAGTCATACATGCTTAAAAAAGAACTTGCATGACATCCTTTGTCCTACCATCCAGTGGCAGCGGGGTCCAAAGGGAAACTAAGGGATATTAAGGCCTCCTTTTAATAGAGAACCGGAACAAAGCATTAACACATGGTGAATACATGAACTCCTCATACTACGGTCATCACCGGAGATGATCCCAACTTCTATCACTTTGGGGTCTACGGATCATAACACATAATAGGTGAATACAACTTGCAAGATAGGATCCACAACACTCTCATATTCATGAAAACATAATAGGTTAAGGCATGAGATCATGGCACTCGGGCCCTAGTGACAAGCATTAAGCAAAGCAAAGTCATAGCAACATCAATCTCAGAACATAGTGGATACTAGGGATCAAGCCCTAACAAATTGACTCGATTACATGACAAATCTCATCTAACCCAATCATCGTCCAGCAAGCCTATACAAGAATTACCACGACGATGGTGAGCAGCATGGAATTGTTGATGGAGAAGGGTTGGTGATGACCACGACGATGAATTCCCCTCTCCGGAGCACCAAACAGACTCGAGATCAACACTCTTGTGGAAGAATAGGAGGTGGCGGCGGCTCCGTCTCATAAAATGTGATGATTCTTTCTCTCTTATTTTTTCTGGGGTCAAAGATACCTTATATGAGAAGATGGGCACCATAGGCTAGCCAGGGGGCCCACGAGCACTGGGGGCGTGCCCTCACGGGTAGGGCACGCCCCCAGGCTCATGGCCACCTGGTGGGTCCTCTTTGGTAATTCTTCCGCCAATATTTGCTATATATTCTAGAAATATTCTCTCTCAATTTTCAGCTCAATCCGAGAACTTTTATTTCTGCACAAAACAACACCATTGTAGTTCTGCTGAAAATAACGTCAGTCCGGGTTAGTTTCATTCAAATCATGCAAATTAGAGTCCAAAACAAGAGCAAACATGTTTGGAAAAATAGATACGTTTGGGACATATCAAGATGCCATCTGGGGCACCACTGCCCTCTCTTCTTGGGGACCATGAAGGTGTTCTGCCTCCTAGGGTTTATTCTTCGCCTTATGCCTGGTGGGTCCCGTGTCTTGTACGAGGCCTGGCTCCTCGTCGTTGGTCACCCCGGGTACAGAACCCCGTCAGTAGCCCCCGAGCTCGGCGGAGTTCGCGCTAAAAGCTTGCGAGACCTCCGACGGGCTCTCATGTTTTGGCGAGGATCTCTTTGAACTTTAGTATTTTCGTGAAGCTCCATGATGTAGGCATGTGGGCCCTTTCAAGGCTTCCTCTTTATCTCAAAGCGGTGACGCCGCCGCGATTGTTGCTCCAGTTGATCTGCAAAAACAAACCTGGCTTCATTCCATCCTCCTTTTTCATCTCCAAAACTTCTAGACGCGCCGCTGCTATGCTTAGCTTTCTCTTCCTTCGCCGTGTGGTCCCCCCTTCCCCGCCGATGGCTAGGACAAGGAGCGAGAGAAAGGAGCGGGCCTCTAGCCAGGACTAGTCCTTTAGTGCCACTAGCAGGAGGCGGAAGCAAGCCGCCTCCTCAAGGGAGGCGAAGTCGAGGCGCGCAACCCCCAATTCCATCGAGAAGTGGTTTCCCTCCACGGTTACACAAAGCAAGATCCAATGGTATAAGGACAATTTTGATTATAGAAAATTTTCAACAAAAATAATTATAGACCTGTACAAATCCATTGTATTATAAAAATATTGCCAAGATTACCTTTAGGGTGTTTAAATTGCTTGTTTGATATGTGTTCTGCAAAAATAGAAACTTTGGCTGTAGTATTTGATTTTTCATATTTTATTGGACCGTCAAAAGTTTCTGAATTTTTTTTCACAATACATTTATGCAAAAAAAAAATGTCCTAACTTTTGAGAATGTTTGGGGTTACAGAAGTATATTTTTCATCTGCATCTTTACAGACTGTCCTGTTTCCGTAGATTGCTCTTATGGTTTCTTTATCTGCTTGCGTTTGCAATTTTGCCAACCCCATCGATGTGAGAGCACTAAATTGTGTTAGAATACAATAGCTAATGTTTGATTATAATTATACAATATTTTTACAGCAAGACATGATGGGATTTGATGTTATATGTACTAACTCCTCTAATTTTATGTACTAACCCCTCTAATAAAAAATTGTTGAGTTTTGTATGGATGAAGTGTTCGATGACCAAGGAGGCTTTGATATGAGAAGAATAAGGAGAGGCAAGAGTTCAAGCTTGGGCATGCCCAAGGCACCCTAAGTAAATATTCAAGGAGACTCAAGCATCTAAGCTTGGGGATGCCCCCGAAGGCATCCCATCTTTCTTCCTCAACAATTATCTGTATGTCTCGGTTTTTGTTTTGTTCACATGATATGTGTAAATTCTTGGAGCATCTTTTGTGTTTGTTTTTCACTTTTATTTTATGCACCATGATGGTATGGGATAATCCTTGGTTGATTTATAGAATGCTCTTTGCACCTTACATATATATTTGACTATTTCTTTATAGAATGCTTTGTGTGCTTCACTTATACCCTTTGAACTTTGGATGCTTGCTTCTCCACAATGGAAACACCATTATTTGTGAACTGCTCTTTTGTTTCACTTATATTTATTAGAGCGTGTCCAGGTCTATTGTAGAAAGAATTAAACTCTCATGCTCCACTTATATCTATTTTGAGAGTTGACAGGAATTGGTCATTCACATGGTTAGTCATAAAAACCTAGACAAACTTGTAGATCACTGAATATGATAAGTTTGATTCTTTGCAATAGTTTTGCAAGATTGAGGTGGCAATATGGGGGCATGCTAGTAAAAAAATTAAAGTTGAGTATTAATAATGGTGTTAAGGTTTGTGATTCACCATTCATTAAAGTGTCGGCCGTGGCATGACAAGGAAGTTGGAGTGTTCTGTATCCTTGAGTGAAAATCTTGTGTGTTGTCTGGCCAGGGGGGGGGGGTTAAATCCTCCCTACCTGTCTGGCTAGAAGCGGGCCTCTAGCCATGGCACCAGCTAATAGAGGACACAATAAGTATTTGAGTTCCTTGTGTTTAATGTGAGCTTCTGGACCGTAAGCACTTCCCATCCTTTCTGTATTTTGCTAGCCTCTTCGATACCATGCATTGCCCATTCCCACCTCGTGATTTGGTGCATACTTTGCCAGTGCATCCAAACCGCATGATATGATCTCTCTATCACACATAAGCCTCATTATATCTTCCTCCAAACAACCACCATACCTACCTATCACGACACTTCCATAGCCATTCCGAGGTATATTGCCATGCAACTTCCATTGTTCATATGACTTGAGAATTCATTGTAATTTTGCTTGCTTTGCATGATCATAGAGCTGACATGATATTTGTGGCAAATCCACCGTTCATCATTGTATACATGTTATGCTAGTATTATTGCACATCCCGGTACACTGCGAGAGGCATTCATATGTAGTCATGTTGTTTTTCAGTTTTATCGAGTTGTAAGTAAATAAAAGTGTGATGATCATCATTATTAGAGTGTTGACCCTACCAGTGAGGATATAAAAAAGAAAAAGGGGCCAAAAAGAGCCCACCAAAAAATAAAAAAGGAGAAAAGATTAAAAAAAGGGAGGGGGCAACATTACTATCATTTTATGACACTCATGCTTCAAAGTAGCACCATGTTTTGCATATACAGAGTACTCATGTTTTGTCATTTTCATATACTGGCGGGAATCAATATAGAACTTAGCTTTCATATTTCATTTACAGCTTCCTCAACTGCCCGAGTTCTTCATGATGCAAGTAGGTTAGATGCACACCCACTTAGTTTCAGTAGAGAGCTTTCATACACTTATAGCTCTAAGTGCATCAAAAGTTGCATGGCAATCCCTACTCCTCGCATCGATATCAATTGAAAGGCGTCTCCTTTGCCTAACGATCCGCGGAGTTGATGCGAGATGTTCTCCATTTTTGTCTTCCCTTATCCATCCCTACCATCATTCTATTCCACCCAAAGTGCTGAAAGTCCATGGCTCACGCTCAGGTATTGAGTGAAGTTGAAAATGGTGAAGCGTGTAAAAAAGTACGAGTCAAGTGCTTGGTTAGGCACCGGGGTGATCATGATTTATACTTTACATTAGGAAGATAGAGTTATGCCATTGCTTACATGATTAAATGAATAGGGATAACAATCCTTAGCATTGTTATTATGAAAGGCAACGATGAATTATATGTGTCTTTTGTATTATTGCTTCAATATAAAATTGATAGACTATTTACCTAAATCATTCCCATCCTAATATTCATGCCATGATTATATTATTTGATCAAGATTGTGCTAGGTAGCATTCCACATCAAAAATTATCTTTGTTTTATCATTTATCTCCTCGAGGATGAGCAACAATTAAGCTTGGGGATGCTGGTACGTCTCTGTCGTATCTGTAATTTTAGATTGTTTCATGCCAACATCCTACTATTTCCACATACTTTTAGCAACAATTTATATGATTTCTTGGACTAACATATTAATCTAGTGCCCAATGTCAGTTCCTGTTTTTGCATGTTTTTTGTTTTGGAGAAAATCCGTATCAAACAAAGTCCAAACACAATAAAATATTGTGGAGATTTATTTTGGAATATATGTGAATTTTTGGCACAAGAATCAAGGAAAACGAAGCTTACGGGTTTCACAAGGCCAGGGAGTGTGCCCACCCCCTAGGGCGCTCCGGGGACCCCTATGGCCACCTCGTATGTCGGTTGGAGCTCTCCTTAGGGTGCAACGAAGCTTGTATCGAGGAAAGAATCGTGTTAAAATTTCAGCCCGATCGAAATTAAGGATCTTCGGAAATTTAAGAAACGGTTTCGGCCAGAATGAGGGTCACAAAACAAAGGGGAAACACACAGAGAGATCCAATCTCGGAGGGGGCTCCTCCCCTCTGGGAGCCATGGCGTCCAAGGACCATAGGGGAAACCCTCCTCCCATCTAGGGGGAGGCCAAGGAAGAAGAAGAAGAAGGAGGGAGCTCTCTCCCCCCTCTTCGCCGGCGCTGGAGTGCCACCGGGGGAACCATCATGACGGCGATCTACATCAACAACTTCACCGCTGTCACCATCAACTCTCCCCCATCTATGCAGCGGTGTAACCTCTCTATTCCCGCTATAATATCTACTTAAACATGGTCCTTTATGCCACATGTTACTATCCGATGATGTGTTGCCATCCTATGATGTTTGAGTAGTTTCGTTTTGTCCTATGGGTTGATTGGTGATCGCGATTGGTTTGAGTTGTATGTTTTATTTTGGCGTTGTCCTATAGTGCCTCCGTGCCGCGCATACATGGGGGATTACCATTGTAGGGTGTTGCAATATGTTCATGATTCACTTATAGTGGGTTGCGAGAGCGACATAAACTTAAACCCGAGTAAGGGAATTGTTGCATATGGGATAAATGGTACTTTATACTTAAGGCTATGGTTGGGTTTACCTTAATGATCTCTAGTATTTGCGGATGCCTGCTACATTTCCAATCATAAGTTCATGTGATCCAAGTACGTAAAGTGTGTTAGCTCATAACTCTCCCTCATATAAAATTGCAACGACGACGATCGATCTAGTTAGCAATTGCCTATGGACAAATCCTTCTCTTATATTACAAAAAGATCTCTACTAAACCAATTAAGTTTATTATCTTGCAAAGTACTTCTAATTTTATTCTCGCAAACTAGTTTTATTCTTGTTCTAGGTAATTTAAGCGTTAGCATGCGTATAGTTGTATCGGTGGTCGATAGAACTTGAGAGAATATTAATTCTACCTTTGGCTCCTCGTTGGGTTTGACACTCTTATTTATCGAAAAGGCTACAAATGACTCCCTATACTTGTAGGTTATCAGGGACACTGGAAAGAAAGTTGTGCGTTCAGGAGTTGCTCAGGCTCTGGCCTCCTCGCCTGCTCCAGTCGGCGGGGCTGGTTTTCTGGGCCCAAGTGCTTTCCCTCTGGCGAGCGTGGCAGAAAAGGCGGCCGTTGTGAAGGTTGCCATCAGTGGGCCGGATCGCCCAATGGCCTCACCCTCGGGGGCGACGACAAGAGTGCCCTCCTTCCTATCTTATAACTTCGGGCATGATGTCCCTCAGGAGGTCGCCACACCTTTGAGCACTGCGGATGAAGCGTTGAGACGTTTGTGGTAGACTTGGAAGGAGGTCGGACAAGCTGTGGAGCCTAGATTTAAGGTATGATGTTGTTGTAGGCATGGTAGTAGCCCCCGTGGCCGAGTGTAGTGCTGCTGCGCTAGCTGGACTTGGTCCCATATGTTGTTTGGCCCAGCGAACCTATTTTATTTATTTGTCTTTGACCAAGGGCTTTACGAGGCGAGCCGCAAACGTGTGGTGCATGTCTCTGGACTGGAGTCGCATGTGGCAGTGTTGCGTCATCATGGTGATGGGCTTTAGCATGACCTTGACTATTCTTCATGTGAGTGCAACTTCCTGTTGGAGTTTCTTGGTTAATATGTCCGTGTTGATGATGGAAGTTACTTGTTTTGCCCCTTGTGTAGTGCTACTTTGTAGATGCGTTGGGTTATTCCCCGAAGAGGAAGGGATGAAGTAGTAAAGTGGCAACAAGTATTTCCATCAGTGAGAACCAAGGTTTATCGAACCAATAGGTGGATCACGCAAAAAACCCGTCAACAGTACCTACACACACAGGAACAAATACTTGCACCCAACGCGGGCAAGAGGGTTGTAAATCCCTTGTACTCATTTGTTGCAAGTATCAAATCTAATAGTGGTAGATAATTAATTTGCAAAGTAAAATAAAAGAAACAAAATTGCAGCAAGGTAAATAGGGTTTTAGTAAATATATTGAATAGACCCGGGGCCATAATTTTCACTAGAGGCTCTCTCTCAAGAACATAGCACGTGGTGGGTAAACAAATTACCGTTGGGCAATTGATAGAAAAGTGCATAGTTATGACGTTATTCATGGCATGATCATGTACATAGGCATTACGTCCGTGAAAAGTAGACCGACTCCTGCCTGTATCTACCACTATTAATCCACCAATTGACCCCTATCCAGCATGCATCTATGGTATTAAGTTCATAACAAACGGAGTAACACCTGAAGCAAAATGACATAACTTAGACAAAGTAAAAACAACTAATATGTTCAGACCCTGTCGTTTTATCCTTGGTGGCCACAATACAAATACGTGCCTCGCTACCCCTTCTGTCACGAGGTGAGGACACCACAAGATTGAACCCAATACTATGGAGCACTCCCTCTGATGATCTACTCACCTACTTGGCCAAAGTAAACTCATAATTCGAAATGCGTACATAGCTATAATAATCACACATAATAAAGTTCAGAATTGAGTCAGTTACTTTCAATAAAAATATGAACATAAATCCACAATTCATCGGATTCCAACCAAAGATGAGGATTACATCGTATCAATCTTCGAAGAGAACATTGTATTGAAGATTAGAGGGAGAGAGAGAGAGGGAGAGAGATAGACATCGAGCTAATCACTATGGACCCATAGGTCTGTGGTGGACTAGTCACACATCATCATGGAGGAAGCAAGGTTGATGAAGATAGCCTCCGTGATCGATCTCCCCTCCAGAAGAGTACCTGAAGAGGCCTCCAGATGGGATCGTGGAAGAACAGAGGCTTGCGGCGGCGGGAAAATTGTTTCGGGTCTCCTTCTGGTGTTTTTGGGATTTTAGGGAATCTATAGAAGTAGAATTAGGACAAGCGGACCCGTGAGGGGCCCACAATCTCACACGGTACACCCCGCCTAAGGGTGCGCCTCCTGAGCTTGTGGCCCTCTCGTCTGGCATCTGGTCTCCTACCGATGCGTCTAGGGTCCCTTCTAGTCGAGAAAAATCACTGTAAAGTTTCGTTCCGTTTGGACTTCGTTTGGTATTTGTTTCCAGCGAAACAAGAAAGTAGACAAAAACAAGAACTGACACTTGGCACTAGATTAATAGGTTAGTTCCCAAAATTGATATAAAATGGCCTCTAAAACATAAACTATTGATAATATAATAGCATGAAACAATCAAAAATTGTAGATACGTTGGAGACATACAAGCATCCCCAAGCTTAATTCCTACTCGTCCTCGAGTAGGTAAATGATAAAAACAGAATTTTTGATGTTGAATGCTACCTAGCATGTTTATCATGTAATCCTTTTACGGTATAAATGTTGAGAAATGATGACTTAGTAAATATTGAAACTATAATAAAGATGAATACTAGCTAATGATAATTGCTTTACAAAATAACAACACTAAAGAACGTTAGCCCCAAACTCAGTCATTCATGTAAGCAATGACATAACTCTGTCTTCCTAATGTCAAGTATAAATCATGATCACCCAGGTGCCTAACCAAGCACTTGACTCGTACTTTTTCACGCACTTCAGCTTTTTCAACTCCACTCAATACCTGAGCGTGAGCCATGGACTTTCAGCACTTTGGGTGGAATAGAGTGATGGTAGGGATACATAGGAGAAGACAAAAGTTTGGATAGTCTCACACCAAGTAGGCGAATCGTTAGGCTATGGAGATGCCTTGCAATCGATATCGGTGTGAGGATAAGGGATTGTCATGCAACTTTTTATGCACTTAGGGCTATAAGTTTATGAAAGCTCACTACTGAAACTAAGTGGGTGTGCATCTACTTAACTGCGTCATGAAGACCTCGAGAAATTGAGGAACCCGTAAATGAAATATGCAAGCTAAGTCCTATATTGATTCCCTAGTATATGACAGTGACAAAACATGGAGACTCTCCATATTAAGAACATGGTGCTACTTTGAAGCACAAATGTGGTAAAGGATAGTAGCACTGCCCCCTCTCTCATGTTCTATCATTTTATGGCCTCTTTTGGTCTCTCTTTTTTATATCCTCATAGGCAGGGCAAGTGATAACCCACAAGTATAGGGGATCGCAACAGTCTTCGAGGGTAGTATTTCACCAAATTTAATTGATTCGACACAAGGGGAGTCAAAGAATATTTATTGGTCTTAGCAGTTGAGTTGTAAATTCAACCACACCTGAAATTTCTTTCTGCAATGAAGTTTTTAGTAGCACAGTATCAAAAGCAATATGAATAGTAAAAAACAGCAGCTTGTATTAATTGTAATAGCAGCAATAACGAAAGTAAATTAACGAAAATCAATAAGCGAAAAGCATAGGCATGGATTAGTGACGGATAATTGATTTGGATGACATTCATCATGTAAGAGTTACTGTAACATGCCAAATTTCATTTTGGCATGTTATATATTGGCTATGCATTATCATCATCATTGTCATGCATTTGGATTTTCTCTATTCTTGAAATATTGCTTTATTGTGTTTGACCAAATTATTTTTCCTCTGCAAAAGAATATTTATGAGAGAGGGTAAAATGACTCCCTCCAATGGAAAAAGAGGGGAAAATATTTTGGATATATTTTGATATTTTAAAAGTCAATTTGAATTGTTTTTGGGCATCGAAATGCCTCTACGAATTTTAACAAATGCTTGTGTACATTATTTTCAAAAAATAAAATGTGGACGAGAAATATTTTAGTCTCTAGTATTTTTGTGCTAAATTTCAAATTTTTTACATATTGTTTTCTATATGTTATATGTATCCAGTGAATTAATAAAAATAATTTTTGTTTATATAAAAACCGAATCTGGTCAGATTTGAGATCTACCTTAAATAGGCCATAACTTTTGTTTTATAAAACCTTTTTAATTGATTATTTTTGCTAATTAAAACTAAAAGAAAATACTTTCTGTTAAACCTAATTTTTTTATAGTATTTTCTTCTGTTAAGAATAGTTTCTGTCGAGAAAGTTGTTTGGACGATCTCTTTGAGTTTCCAACTATTCTTTTGATGTTGTTTTGCATATGATCTTGTTTGCTTGATTGTGATAATGATTTCTTATTGTATGCTCATTGTTTGTCACGCTAGATTGTCCGGAGTGCGAAGTTGAATACTATCAATCATTAGACTCCAACAACTTTCAGCAAGGCAAGTTCACCACCTTGATCATATTTTTCATGCACCTATCTTTTACTATGCATTAGTTCCACCATTATACTTTGCATGAGTAGGATTGGGAATTTGTGGCAATCATATCGTAGTATGAGGTAGGAACCTATGTCCACTTGATCCCCTCGGGAATCGTTGCTGTTAAGTTAGATTGCTTAGCCATGCTTTATATAGACGGGGTAATATTCCTAATTCATGCAAGTTGAGAGAGAATAATTTTAAGTATCAACCCAAGTAAACTTTAATACATGTCTGGGTGGAACGGTTGCATGGTGAGGGGCACCTTGGAGTAACCAAGTGCTTGCCCTAGTATCCTGGAGGACCCAGTGATTGACGTGGCTTGAGACTGCGTCAGTGTTTCCCCAAAGAAGAAGGGATGATGCAGCACATCGACGGTAAGTATTTCCCTCAGTTATGAAACCAAGGTATCGAACCAGTAGGAGGACCACGCAACACTATGTAAACAATACCTCCACACAAAGAACAAATACTTGCAACCCGACGCGAAAGAGAGGTTGTCAATCTCTCCACGGTAAAAAGATAGATTAGATTGTAGATTGGATAAATAGATCTCGCAAGAACACAAAATAAAAGAGGCAAAATGCAGTAAGATATTTTTGGGTTTTTGGAATAATAGATCTGAAAACAAAAGCGGCAAAAAGATAGATCAGAAAGCAATATGTTGGAAAAGTAGACCCGGGGTCGTAGGTTTCACTAGTGGCTTCTCTCATGAGTATAGTACATGATGGGTGACCAAATTACTGTTGGGCAATTGATAGAAGATCAAATAATCATGATGATATCCAAGGCGATGATCATTATATAGGCATCACGTCCAAGATTAGTAGACCGAAACGATTCTGCATCTACTACTATTACTCCACACATCGACCGCTATCCAACATGCATCTAGTGTATTAAGTTCGTGGAAAAATGGAGTAATTCAATAAGAACAGTGACATGATGTAGACAAGATCTATTCATGTAGGAATAGACCCCATCTTGTTATCCTTAATAGCAACGATACATGCGTGCCTCGCTGCCCCTTCTGTCACTGGGAGAGGACAACGCAAGATCAAACCCATCACAAAGCACCTCTTCCCATGGCAAGAAAAATCGATCTAGTTTGCCTAACTAAACCAAAGATTCGAAGAAGAAATATGAGGCTATAAGTAATCATAGATATAAGAGATCAAAGAAGACTCAAATAATATTCATGGATAGAAACTGATCGTGAATTCAAAATTCATCGGATCCCAACAAACACACCGCAAAAAGTCATTACAGCAAATAGATCTCCAAGAGACCATTGTATTGAGAATGAAAAGAGAGAGAGAAAGCCATCTAGCTACTGCCTATGGACCCGTAGGTCTCTGGTGGACTACTCACGCATCATTGGAGAGGCACCAATGAGGAGGATGAACCCCTCTGTGATGGTGTTAGATTGGATCTCACGGTTCTATAACTTGCGGCGGCTGGAAGTATTTTTCTTCGACATCTCTAGGGTTTCTGGAATATTTGGATATTTATAGAGCTCAGAGGCGGTGGAGAAGGTTCCCGAGGCGGCCACAACCCATCAGGGCGCGCCCGGGGCCCCTGGCGCGTCCTGGTGTCTTGTGGGCGGCCTGGGCTCCCTCCTGGTTACTTCTTTCACCCACTGGCTTCCTTCTGGTCCAAAATAAATCTCCAAAAAGTTTCGTCACAATTGGACTCCCTTTGGTACTGATATTCTGCGAAGTAAAAAACAAGCAAAAAACAGCAATTGGCACTTGGCACTATGTCAATAGGTTAGTTCCCAAGCTTAATTCAAGAATGATAAGTAAAAAACAAGCAAAAAACAGCAATTGACACTGATATTCTGCGAAGTAAAAAACAAGCAAAAAACAGAAATTATATAAAGTTGCTATAAAATGATTGTAAAACATCCAAGAATGATAATATAACAGCATGGAACAATAAAAAATTATAGATACATTGGAGACGTATCAGCATCCCCAAGCTTAATTCCTACTCGTCCTCGAGTAGGTAAATGATAAAAACAGAATTTTTGTTGTGGAATGCTTCCTAACATGTTCATCACATATTCTTTTCTTTTGTAGCATGGACATTTGGACTTCTATATGGTTCAAAGCAATAGTCTAGTTTTGACATAAAGACTTTAATACTCAAGCATGCCGACAAGCAACCATGTCTTTCAAAATATCAACACTAAAGAAAGTTATCCCTAGCCCATCATGCTTAATCATTGATCCATTCATGAAACACACTCAAATATTAACTACACCCAATGCACAAGTATGATCATAGTGCCCCCTAGTTGGTGCTTTATAAGAGAAGATGGAGACTCAAATTGAAAATAAAAATTGCATAAAGTAAATAGATAGGCCCTTCGCGGAGGGAAGTAGGGATTTGTAGAGGTGCCAGAGCTCAAAGCTTAAATTGAGAGAGTAAAATATATTTTAAGTGGCATTCCTTTCCTGTCAACGAAAACGACAAAGTAGTTCTCAATACTTTCCATGCTAGATACATCATAGGCGGTTCCCAAACATAAAGTAAAGTTTATTCCTTTTTCCACCATTCTTTCACAATCCATGGCTAGCCGTATCCACGGTTGCCTTCCATACCAACACTTTCCAAGGAATTTATTATTTGACAACATAAAGTAAATTTCTTTTTCATTTCAGGACTGGGCATCCCTATTACCGCCGTACTCTCGTGCAATGACAAGTGAATAAACTCTCATCTTGAGAATAACACATTTAGCATGGAAAAATATTGGACACCCCCTACCGTTTCATGAGCGGTACGAGCACACAAAAAGGAAATTCATTTTGAACATTAGAGATGGCACATACAAATTTGCTTAGAACGGCATGGAAATACCGCATATAGGTAGGTATGATGGACTGATGAGGCAAAACTAGGTTTAAGGATTTTGGATGCACACGTAGTATTTCTACTTAGTGCAAGTGGAGGCTAGCAAATAGATTGAGAAGCAACCAACCAAGAAACAAAAATTCACATAAACGGGCCTTGAGCATAACTAACACCGAATAATGCACCATAAGTAGGATGTAATTTCATTGCATAACTATTGACTTTCGTGCTTGCATAGGGAATCACAAACCTTAACACCAACATTCTTACTAAAGCACAATTACTCACCAACATGACTCACATATCACTATCATCATGGCTCAAAACTATTACAAGGAATCAAGTTTAATTTGTCCAATGATCTTCATGAAAGTTTTTATTATATCCCTCTTGAATATCTATCACTTTGGGACTAGTTTCATATATTGCCATTGCTTTTAACAAGCTCAAACAAATTTAAGTGAAGAACATGAGCATAAAAGTTTCATCTCTCAAAATAATATAAGTGAAGCATGAGAGGATTTCTTCAAAATTCACTAACTCTCAAATTAATCTAAGTGAAGCATGAGAGTATTTCTACAAAAATTTAAAGCACACCGTGCTCAAAAAGATATAAGTGAAGCACTAGAGCAATTCTATAGCTCAAAAAATTTAAGTGAAGCATATAGAGCAATTCTAACAAATCATAGCATAATTTTGGCTCTCCCAAATAGGTGTGTCCAGCAAGGATACTTGTGACAATATAAATGCAAAGCAAGCAAAGACTCAAATAATACAATACGCTCCAAGCAAAACTCATGATATGTGACGAATAAAAATATAGCTCCAAGTAAAATACCGATGGTCATTAGAAGAAAGAGGGGATGCTACTCGGGGCATCCCCAAGCTTAGTTGCTTGTTTATCCTTGGATATTATCTTGGGGGTGCTGTAGCATCCCCAAGCTTAGGCTCTTTTCACTCCTTATTCCTTCATCCATCGTGATCTCACCCAAAACTTGAAAACTTCAATCACACAAAACGCAACAAAACCTTCGTGAGATCCGTTAGTATAATAAAGCAAATCACCACTTTAAGTACTGTTGTAAACCCATTCAAATTTTATTATTGCATTATACCTACTGTATTTTAATTTTACCATAGCTTATACCCTTCAATACAAACCATAGATTCATCAAAACAAGCACACAATGCAACGAAAACAGAATCAGTCTCAAACAGAACAGTCTGTAGCAATCAGTACTCTAACTACACTTCTGTAACTCTAAATATTCTGAAAAATTAGGAAAACGTAAAGAATTTGTATAGAAATGTTGTGTTAAAAGTTCAGCTCATTATCACGCTCCAGTAAAAAAAATGAAAATTCTTGCACTGGAGTCAAAGTTTCTGTTTCAGATTCAGCATTGTTTCTACTCATCTTATGAATCATCCTAAAGGCTTTACTTGGCACAAACACTAATTAAAACATAAAAAACACAATCATAACAGTAGCATAATTGTGTCAACACTCAAGAACAGAAAGAAAAAGGTGGGAATAAATTTATTCATTGGGTTGCCTCCCAACAAGCGCTATCGTCTTACGCCCCTAGCTAGGCATGATGATTTCAATGATGCTCACATAAAAAATAGTAATTGAAATATGCAAAAGAGCATCATGAATCGCATGAAAAACACATTTAAGTCTAACCCACTTCCTATGCATAGGGATTTTGTGAGCAAACAATTTATGGGAACAAGAATCAACCTGCATAGGAAGGCAAAACAAGCATAACTTCAAAACTTTGAACACATAGAGAGGAAACTTGATATTATTGCAACTCCTACAAGCATATGTTCCTCCATCATAATAAATTTCAGTAGCATCATGAAGGAATTCAACAATATAACTATCACATAAATCATTCTTTTCATGATGCACAAGCATAGAATTTTCATTACTCTCCACATAAGCAAATTCCTTATCATCCATGGTAGTGGGAGCAAACTCAACAAAATAACTATCATGAGACACTTGATTGACATAACCACATTGCAAATTAAAACCATGATGATAAGTTTCATGGTTATCATTACTCAT
Source organism: Elymus sibiricus (assembly GCA_039707655.1). Taxonomy (NCBI): domain Eukaryota; kingdom Viridiplantae; phylum Streptophyta; class Magnoliopsida; order Poales; family Poaceae; genus Elymus; species Elymus sibiricus. The sequence continues at coordinate 341,475,384 of CM077669.1, read as the reverse complement.
TATAGCATACGTGTCATCACCATCATCATAAATAGGAGGCATGCAATCATCATAATAAATTTGCTCATCAAAACTTGGGGGACTAGAAATATCATCTTCATCAAACATAGCATCCCCAAGCTTGTGGCTTTGCATATCATTAGCATCATGGATATTTAGAGAATTCATACTAGCAACATTGTAATTATGCTCATCATTCAAGGAACTATCATGAATCACCTTATAAATTTCTTCTTTGAACACTTCATCAAAATTTTCAGATTCATGATTTTCAAACAAAACTTCATAGAGATAATCAAGTGCACTCAACTCACTAGAAATTGGTTCATCATAATTTGGCCTTTTGAAAAGATTAGCAAGTGGATGAGGATCCATATCAATAGATTTTTAGCAAGCGAAGATGCAAGCAAATAGAAAGCACATGGCAACACAAGCAAAGATAGCAAACAAGCAAAAAGAAAACGGAAAAGAGGGCGAATAAAACGACAAATTTGTGAAGTGGGGGAGAGGAAAACGAGAGGCAAAAGGCAAATAATGTAATTGCAACGAGATGATATTTGTGATTAGGAACCTGATAGACGTTGATGATGTCTCCTCAGCGCGAGAGATTGGCACGTTGAAGAGACTGCTTCCTTCCCGGCACGGCGCCAGAAATTCCTTTGACATGGCTTGAGACTACGTCGGTGTTTCCCCAAAGAGGAAGGGATGATGCATCACAACGACGATAAGTATTTCCGTCAGTTATGAAACCAAGGTATCGAACCGGTAGGAGGACCACACAACACTATGTAAACGGTACCTGCACACAAAGAACAAATACTTGCAACCCGGCGCGAAAGAGAGGTTGTCAATCTCTCCACGGTAAAAAGATAGAATAGATTGTAGATTGGATAAATAGATCTCGCAAGAACACAAAATAAAAGAGGCAAATAAAAAGTGCAGCAAGGTATTTTTGGGTTTTTGGAACAATAGATCTGAAAACAAAAGCGGCAAAAAGATAGATCGGAAAGCAATATGTTGGAAAAGTAGACCCGAGGGCCGTAGGTTTCAGTAGTGGCTTCTCTCATGAGTATAGCACACGGTGGGTGAACAAATTACTGTTGGGCAATTGATAGAAGATCAAATAATCATGACGATATCCAAGGCGATGATCATTATATAGGCATCACGTCCAAGATTAGTATACCGAAACGATTCTGCATCTACTAATTACTCCACACATCGACCGCTATCCAACATGCATCTACTGTATTAAGTTCACGGAAAAACGGAGCAATGCAATAAGAACAGTGACATGATGCAGACAAGACCTATTCATGTAGGAACAAACCCCATCTTGTTATCCTTAATAGCAATGATACATGCGTGCCTCGCTGCAACTTCTGTCACTGGGAGAGGACACTGCAAGATCGAACCCATCACAAAGCACCTCTTTCCATGGCAAGAAAAATCGATCTAGTTGGTCTAATTAAACCAAAGATTCGAAGAAGAAATGCGAGGCTATAAGTAATCATGCATATAAGAGATCAAAGAAGACTCAAATAATATTCATGGATAGAAACTGATCATGAACTCAAAATTCATCGGATCCCAACAAACACACCGCAAAAAGTCATTACATCAAATAGATCTCCAAGAGACCATTGTATTGAGAATCAAAAGGGAGAGAGAAAGCCATCTAGCTACTGCCTACGGACCCGTAGGTCTATGGTGGACTACTCACGCATCATCGGAGAGGCACCAATGAGGATGATGAACCCCTCCATGATGGTGTTAGATTGGATCTCGCGGTTCTGGAACTTGCGGCGACTGGAAGTATTTTTCATCGACTCCTCTAGGGTTTTTGGAATATTTGGGTATTTATAGAGCTCAGAGGCGGTGGAGAAGGTTCCTGAGGCGGCCACAACACACCAAGGCGCGCCCGAGGCCCCTGGCGCGCCCTGGTTCCTTGTGGACGACTTGGGCTCCCTCCTGGTTACTTCTTTGGCCCACTGGCTTCCTTCTGGTCCAAAAAAAATCTCCAAAAAGTTTCGTCGCGATTGGACTCCGTTTGGTACTGATATTCTATGAAGTAAAAAACAAGCAAAAAACAGCAACTGACACTTGGCACTATGTCAATAGGTTAGTCCCAAAAAATGATATAAAGTTGCTATAAAATGATTGTAAAACATCCAAGAATGATAATATAACAACATGGAACAATCAAAAATTATAGATACATTGGAGACACATCAGTGATTAATCTTTATGGAAAGCCACCCAGGTTCAAAGGGATCATATGACAATTCATGACTAGAAGCTTCTGTGTGCAGCTGCAAGCCATTATGGGCTTTGGCTTGGTTGATCATTGTAGTGACTCTTGCCATGTAGTGCTGCGAGAGGTAGTGGGTTATAGTTGGGATGGGCACTATGGGTGGCTAAGGGAAACTCCTTGAAAGACCTTGTCTCGATCTTCCGATCATGGATGTGGTCGAGTCCTGTGGGGAAAAGCGCACAAACCTCTGCAGAGTGTCAAACTAATCGATTAGCCGTGTCCCTGGTTATGGACAAATTGAGCCTCTGGAAGTGATTTTATCGAGTGATCTCAACACCATCATGAATTAATTAATGAATTGGGTTTTCTAATAACTTTGGGTAATTGGATTGAGCTGGAGGAACCATTTCAATAATGGCATAATATTTTTAGTAACAGTTTAAATAATAATGTCATAGGGAAAAATTAGCTTTATGCAACAGATTAAACTTAGAGCCTCCGACATAGCCAAAATTGCATATAGAGATAGAAATATTATCATTGTTCTGTGGTAACATTGCGGGCATATTCCATGTGCTGACCTACACGGCTGCAATGTCTTATGTTGCAGGGTTTTCCGACAAGGATTAAGGTGCGATAGGTCGTTGTTCTGCACTTAGTTTTTGCCAGTGGAGTTGATGGACTCATTTACCTATGAAGCTTCTACAGTTATTTTGTTTAGATGGCCTTCAGCCATATTATTGTAATAAATATTCTTATGAGGACCTCGATGTAATAAAGTGTGTGATTGAACTCTATATTATTTCATCAAGTATTGTGTGTGCTAGCAAGCTCGATCCAGGGACTAGCACGGTGTGCACAGACACTCCGATTTTCGGATCGGGTCGCTACTGTTACACACTAGAGCGACACAGAACTAGCTCCATTTCATCAATATAATGTAGGCATGTATTCCGTATATAGTCATACGTGCCTATAATAAGAACTTGCATGACATCTTTTTTCCTACTCTCCCGTGGCAGCGGGGTCCATATGGAAACTAAGAGATATTAAGGCCTCCTTTAAATAGAGAACCAGAACAAAGCATTAACACATGGTGAATACATGAACTCCACAAACTACGGTCGTTGATACGTCTCCATCGCATCTATACTTTTTGAATGTTTCATGCCTATATTCTACAACTTTTATATACTTTTGGCAACAACTTATATGATTTTCTTGGACTAACATAGTGATCCAGTGCCCAGTGCCAGTTCCTGTTTTTTGCATGTTTTTTTGTTTCGTAGAAATTCCATATCAAACGAAGTCCAAACGCAATAAAAATTTACAGAGATTTATTTTGGAATATATGTGATTTTTGGGAGGTGGAATCAACGCGAGACGGTGCCCGAGTTGGCCACAAGGCACCTGGGCGGTGTGGTGCCTTTTGACTCCCTCGTAAGAGGATTGGAGCCCTCCTTTCGCCGCAATAAAGATAATTTCCCAAAAAAATACCCTCAGAATTTCAGCCCAATCAGAGTTATGGATCTTCAAGAATATAAGAAACGGTGAAACACCAGAAAACAGGAGTGCGAAACATAAGAGAATAGAGAGAGATCCAATCTCGGAGGGGCTCCTACCCTCCGGGAGCCATGGCGGCTATGGACCAGAGGGGAAACTCTCCTCCAACCTAGGGGGGATACCAAGGAAGAAGAAGGAGGGGGGCTCTCCCCCCTCTCTCCCAGTGGTGCCGGAATGCCGCCGGGGCAATGATACGTCTCCAATGTATATATAATTTTGATTGTTCCAAGCTATAATATTATCATTCTAGGATACTTTTTGAGCATTTATTTACCAATTCATATTATTTTTGAGCACTAACCTATTAACCTAGTGCCTAGTGCGAGTTGTTGTTTTCTATATGTTTTTGGCTTTTCAGGGTTACAGTACCAAACGAAGTCCAATTGCCATGAAACTTTTTCATGATTTTTTCTGGACAAAAAGAAGACCTAGAAGCTTTGGGAGGAGACCGAAGGCCGCACGAGAGAGGCACCACACATCAAGGTGCGCCAAGGGGGTGGCCGCGCCCTGTTGTGTGGTGGCTCCTCCTGGCGCCTCCTGACGCCCCTCTCTAGCCTATAATTTCTAATATTTCCTAAAAACCATAGAGAGCCTCCCGAAACACTTTTTTCGCTGCCACAAGTGTTTGTTCCACCGTGTGCCCATCTGGAGCTCTGTTTTGGTGCCCTGCCAGAGGGGGATCGATCACAGAGGGCCTCTACATAAACCTTGCTGCTCCCATGGTGATGTGTGAGTAGTTCCCTAAAGACCTACGTGTCCATAGTTAGTACCTAGATGGCTATCTCTCTCTCTTGATCTTCAATACAAAGTTCACCACATCTTCGCGGTGATCTATTCGATGTAATCACTTTGTGCGGTGCGTTTGTTGGCATTCGATGAATTGTGGGTTTATGTTCAGCTTATTCATGAAAAAGATTTGAGTCTTCTCTGAATTCTATTGTGATTCTGTTTTGCATGATTATTATAGCTTCATAAATCTCTCCGATCTATTGAAATAGTTTGGCCAACTAGATTGACATTTCTTCAGTGAGAGGGGTGCTTTGTAGTGGGTACATCTGGCGGTGCTCTATATCCCAGTAACAGAAAGGGACAAGACACATCTTTGTATTGTTGCCACTAAGGATAAAACGATGGGGTTAATTTATATTGATTGAATTCTCTTTGTCTACATCATGTCATTGTTCACCAAGCATTACTCTGTTTGTCATGAACTTAATACTTAGAGAGGCAAGCATAGAAGCGCTCTCGACGTGGAATAATATTAATAGGAGTCGGCCTATTTGCTTATGGAAATGATGCCTATATATACATGATCATTGTTGTGAATAAATATTGCATAACTATGCGCTTTTCTATCAATTGCCCAACAGTAATTTGTTTACCCACCGTATGCCTACTACATGAGAGACGCCACTAGAGAAAACTATTGCCCCCGGGTCTATCCACTTATATATTTACAATAGATTTCATTACTGTCGGCATTCTGGGATCGGGGGTACCCAGACCTGACCGCCTGCGGCCCAACGCGTGGCCCACCACGGCGGCCCGGTACGGCCCAGCAACAAGCCCCCCAAGTCAAGGCCCTCGCGAGAGCCCCCGCCTCGCGAGGAGAGCAATGCCAAGACCACCGGAGAAGTGGCATCCCCCCGGGCTGCCTCCCGAGGAGCAGAGATTCTTATGCAAGTACCCGGCCTCGTGAGGCCGGGGTGACGTGGGTTCTGACGGCAGAGCCAGGCGGGCGCAGAAGGAGGACGGTTTCCCCTGTCATGATAAGGAGGCAATGACGTACACGGGTTCCCAAGGAACCCCCCAAAGATTTCCTTCCTAGTGCAAGAGGACCAAGACCACGAGGCTCGGCAGGACGGATGTCATCGCCGAGCCCACCGCTGCGTCACACCCGGAAGCTTTGCAGGCGAAGACCACCATTAGTCACGATAGGATGTACTTCTTGTCCCCTTTCAAATTTGGCTGTTGTGGGATCCCTTCCCGCCTGTGCGATAAGGGAAGAGGACCATGACCCCTATAAAGAGGGAATAGCTCCCATCGTAGAGGGAAGGTTGAACACACCAGTTCATCATTGCCAAGAGCCCTCGTAAGGCCACCCAACCACTGTACTAGTTCATCTTTAGCCTCCTCGTGAGGCCAATCCACCACAAAGCAGGAGTAGGGTTTTACACCGCATGGTGGCCCGAACCTGGGTAAATCCCCGCGTCCACCTTCTTGTTGTTGCATGCACTCATTAGGCTAGACCGTAGGGTGGTGAGTTTGAGACCTTGAGCCGGTTGAGATCTACGCACACGCCCCAGTGTTCGAACCTTGTTGGGTTTTGCGGAGCCCCGATTCCGACATTTGGCGCGCCAGGTAGGGGCGTGTCGAAATCTTCCTCCGGCTGCAACCCGGCTCAGCTTCGTCGCTCCCATGGCCGACGCCCGCCGAGTTCGTGCCGAGCGCCGGGCCGCTCGCGTCGCCCAGACGACGCCCGCGGGCCGCGGCGTCCCGCGCCGCTCCATCTCTCCAACAGCCAACGCCGCCACCGGCCCGGCTGCTCAAGAGCAGGAGGACTCGTCGCTACCACCCTTCGTGCAGCGCGATGGCTACACCGCCACTCCATCCCCTGTTCCAGCCACGGCGTCGTCCTCCCACTCCCGCCGCGGACCGGCGAATGCACCGACTGCGCTGCTCATGGCACGTGAGCTGCTGCGTTACTGCCCCACCAACGACCGCTATCAAGACTGGCTTGGTCGGATCGCCGAGCTCGTCGACGCCGCCGGCGAAGCCCCGGCGCCCTCCCACTCGCTTCGTCCCCAGCCCTTCCAAGCGGGCGACATGGCCCACGGCGCGCCTCCTCCACTGTCCCTGCAAATCGCTGACCTCAAGCCCAGGCGCGAAGCGCTCCCCCGCGACCAGCCACGCGCGGCACCAGCTTGCACACGAGACGAGGCGAGCTGCCAGGTGGTGCCGCGGCTGTAACAGCCCGAGACCGACGCTCCAGAAGATTCCCCTTTTATTCCGTTCTCGTCGTGTGATTCGTTTGTTTGTTGCATTCATCATCGCATCATCTACATCATCTGCATAGCATCGTCACTCGTTTTTGAAAACTGCATCCGTTCGTAGTTGCCGGTTCTCTCCGTTCTCGTCGACGACCGATTTGAGACCAACCACACTCGCATGCGCCCGCGACATTCGTTTTAAAAAAAGTTTTAAAAAGCGCGTGAAAACTATTCTCGGATTGGGTCGAAAGTTGGCATGCGGTCTTGTTATATTGTAGGCAGACCGCCTGCCAATTTTTGTCACAATCAGAGGTCGTTTGATACCCCAAGGGTCAACCGTAGTGGCACCTTCATCGGTCAAATTAGCGGACGTTTCGGTTTTCTAAAACTCGATGCCGGGCCACTATCTTCACTCTCATCTCAGCCCAACCACCTCTCCACAGCCCATCACAGCCCAACAAAACCCACCTAGCAACCCCTCCGCTTCCGGACCATTCGATCGCGATCAAACGGTCCGAAAACGGCCTCAAACCCCCTCTCATAACCCCCTATCTATAAATAGACAGCCTACCCTGCCTAAAATGGTCAAACCCTAGCCCCATGACTCGAATTCCGCGCCCACCAACCTCCAGCCGCCACTCCACCGCGCCTGCCTCCCACCTCCTGCAGGGCCCGCCGAGCCCATCTCCGGCCCGCCCGGGCCCGAGGCTGTGCCGCCGCCGCCCGCGAGCCCCGAGCTCCTTCCATGGCGTGCCCTTCCCGGATCCGCGCCTCGACCCCGCCTCCACGTCGTCCTCCTCCGCCTCGCGATTCCCTCCTCCTCTCTCCTTCGAAGGACAAGCCGAAGCTCGCCCAAGCTCCCATGGCGGCCACCTGCAGAGGAGCCATCACCCGGCCTCACCGGTAGCCCGATCCGACCGCCCACCGCCCGGATCCAGCGGATCCCGTCCAGGTCCGGCCGGCCCGAAGCTCCCAGTCGTCGCCGTGGAGCCGCGTTGGCCCTGCCATCCCCGATCCAGGCGGGATCGGGAGGAGGACGATGCCCTTCGCCCCGCTCGCTCGACCCGGGCCGCCTCGCCCGCCTGCAGCGCCGTCGTGGGCCGCGCCTAGCCACCCGCGGCCCAGCCGCAGCCTGCCCTCCTTCAAGGCCCAGTCCGACCCCAAGCAGCTTCCACAACCGGCCCAAGTGGCCCTATTTGAGCATGACCCGCTATCCGACGCTCTGTGCACCATTTTATTATCCCGCGCTCAACCATTTTAGCCCAGTACGCATTTTGCTATATTGCGCTCAGTGTGTAATATAGACCCAGAGATCATAGTTTCAGCCCAGCTCCTTTTTTTCAATCCTGTGAATTTTGATAATTAACCATTGAATTACAAAATTGCAAAAAAAACCTAAGCATCATGCATATAATAACTTCATAACCGTGCGTCGGATTTAAATGTTTTGCATATGAAAAACGTGTAGAATTTCGTGTAGATTCACTATATCCCACTTTTATAAATGTTTAACATGTTGTTGTCTTGGAATTTGCATAAATGCCATATTTTGTATTGCGCATATATATTTAACCGTGCATCGGGATTAAGCAACCATATATGTAAAATGTGTAGATTAATTGTATCGCTTTTTCATGCATGCTAAAGATGTTTAACTTGTTGGTTGCATTTAATTTGCATAAATATTGCGAAAACGGTTTATGTCCTATTCTCGCATATATGTTGTGTCATTTGTTTTATATTGAAAACCCACATATTATATATGTTTTCGGGGTAGAAAAATTTATAGAATTTATCTGTGCAATTAGTTTTGTCATTTGAGCAATTTTGTGTGCATGTTATTTTTGTTACGATGCCCTTTTGTTATTTTTGTGTGAGTTAATCCATGCATGATATGAAATAATTTTGAACATGAGATATGCCCTTGGACATGTGTGCTAGGCCCTGGTATTTTTAGTTGCTATAGAAAGGCATGTTTAGGTGTTATTTTTTTGTTGCCAACATGCTATAAAATACTGCTGTTTTGAGGGTCCAAAATATTTCTAAGTCTGAAAACTGAGTTATTATGTTGCCATGTTGCCATGTGATTTGCTATTGATCTAGGAGTCTTTTGTGGTTGCCACCAAGGAGTCTTTTGTTAAGCATGTTGTTGCCTATCATGTTGTGCCAATAGTTTGCATGAATAGGTTTAACATCATAATTAATTATGTTGTCCAATATGTCAATCTGTTAAAAACTGCTGCACATGTCTACTCTAATTTTCACCAAGTCTGAGAATCTGTTTTATTCATAATGCCATGTTGTGATGATGCTAGCCATGATTCTATGCATAATTAGACCTTGCCACCATGGAATGAATTGTAGTGCATCATGTCTACTAGCATGCTGTTAAGTTTCATGCCAATATATGACCTGTAGCATATAGTTTTACTGCTGCCAATATGCCTCCATGAAAATCTGCTCTGCTAAAAACTGTTATTTTCACTAAGTCCTAATCTGCCATATTTTATTGCCATGTTGTGAGCTTCCTACCATGCGTTCCATGATTCTTTTGAGTATGATATGTGAAGATGAAATGAAGTGTGTGTTATATGCTACTGCCCCATGCTTAGTTTGTGCATTTTAGAATCTTGTAGCTCGTTGTTTTCATTTGTGTAATATGCTATGTTGTTGTTTTGGGCAGATTTCAAATAAAACTTGTGTCGGTTGTTGTGGTTGAACCGTAGCTCTGTTTTGTACATGCCATATATGAAACTTGCTTAGAATCTCATGTAGTTTCATAATACTTGCTGAATCCATGATTTGGTATGTTTCCGGTTGTCATTTTCATGCATTTTGCATTCATGGCATATAATCTTGTGATTGCCATATCTTTTAGACCGTAGCTCCGTTTGAGATGTTCCATATATGTAAATCGACTAGAATCACGTGTAGAATCACATGGAGCATTTTGTTTTGCTGTTTAACAAATATAAAATATGCATAGTTCAGATCTGGACCAATTTCGAAATTAACATATGGGGTTATTTCGGAAATACTATAATTGTTTCCGACCTCATTTAAGATGCCTAGATAGTGTAGTTTCATTATGCTTCACCTCTTGCCATGTCTATCAACATTTAGCATTGATGTGTACCTAAACGGGAGTCAACTAAGTAATTCAAATGTGGAGTTTCGTCAATATGCAACTAATTGCATATTGAACTTCACTTAATGTGTAGTATTTGTGTGTGCTTCGTCATGCCTTGCATAATCGTATGAACATGCATCATGTTTGTTTGCGCATCATGTCATGCATATGTTGTGGTGTTGTTCATGTGTTGATTGTGGTTTTCGGGTTGCTTCTTCTCGATAGAGTTCCGAAAGCGTTCGGAGTGTGAGGATTCGTTCGACTATGTTGGCTCGTCTTCTTCATGGATTTGTTCTTCTTCCAAGCGGGATCTCAGGCAAGATGATCATTTCCCTAGATACCATTACTATCATGCCCTGCTAGTTGTCTCGTTTCTGTCGCTGTCTCGCTACCTACCACTTGTATGTCAAGCCTCCCAAATTGCCATGCAAAGCCTCTAACCCCTCCACATCCCAGCAACCATTGTTTGGCTATGTTACCGCTTGCTCAGCCCTTCTTATAGCGTTGCTAGTTGCAGGTGCAAGCTCTTTCCATGTGCAACATGGTTATTTTGATATATCAAAATATTATTGCTATTTAATTTAATGCACGTATATACTTGGTAAAAGGTGGAAGGCTTGGCCTTTTGTTCGGTGTTTTGTTCCACTTTTGCCGCCCCTAGTTACTTGTGTACTGGTGTTATGTTCCATAATTGAGCGTGATACGTCCATTTTGCATCATGCTTTTATATTGATATTTATTGCATTATGAGCTGTTATTACACATTATGGTACAATACTTATGCCTTTTCTCTCTTATTTTACAAGGTTTACATGAAGAGGGAGAATGCCGGCAGCTGGAATTCTGGATTGGAAAAGGAGCAAATATGAGAGACCTATTCTGCACAACTCCAAAAGTCCTGAAAAGTTACGGAGAATTATTTTGGAATATATGAAAAATATTGGGCAAAATAAATACCAGAGGGGACCCACCAGGAGGTCACAAGCCTGGGGGGGGCGCCCTACCCCCTGGGCGTGCCCCTGTGGCTTGTGGGCCCCCTGGCAGGCCTCCGGTGCCCATGTTCTGCTATATGGAGGGTTTTGACCTGGAAAAAATCATAAGAGAGCTTTTGGGACGAAGCGCCGCCGTCTCGAGGCGGAACCTGGGCAGAAGCAATCTAGGGCTCCGGCGGAGCTGTTCTGCCAGGGAAACTTCCCTCTCGGAGGGGGAAATCGAAGCCATAGTCATCACCAACGATCCTCTCATCGAGAGGGGGTCAATCTCCATCAACATCTTCACCAGCACCATCTCCTCTCCAAACCCTAGTTCATCTCTTGTATCCGATCTTTGTCTCAAAACCTCAGATTGGTACCTGTGGGTTGCTAGTAGTGTTGATTACTCCTTGTAGTTGATGCTAGTTGGTTTACTTGGTGGAAGATCATATGTTCAGATCCTTCATGATAATTAATACTCCTCTGATTATGAACATGAATATGCTTTGTGAGTAGTTACGTTTGTTCCTGAGGACATGGGATAAGTCTTGTTATAAGTAATCATGTGAATTTGGTATTCGTTCGATATTTTGATGAGATGTATGTTGTCTCTCCTCTAGTGGTGTTATGTGAACGTCGACTACATGACACTTCACCATTATTTGGGCCTAGGGGAAGGCATTGGGAAGTAATAAGTATATGATGGGTTGCTAGAGTGACAGAAGCTTAAACCCTAGTTTATGCGTTGCTTCGTAAGGGGCTGATTTGGATCCATATGTTTCATGCTATGGTTAGATTTATCTTAATTCTTCTTTCGTAGTTGCGGATGCTTGCGAGAGAGGTTAATCATAAGTGGGAGGCTTGTCCAAGTAAGGGCAGCACCCAAGCACCGGTCCACCCACATATCAAATTATCAAAGTAACGAACGCGAATCATATGAGCATGATGAAAACTAGCTTGACATAAATTCCCATGTGTCCTCGGGAGTGCTTTGCTTTATATAAGAGTTTGTCCAGGCTTGTCCTTTGCTACAAAAAGGATTGGGCCACCTTGCTGCACCTTTGCTACATTTGTTACTTGCTATCCGTTACGAATTATCTTATCACAAAACTATCTGTTACCGATAATTTCAGTGCTTGCAGAGAATACCTTACTGAAAACCGCTTGTCATTTCCTTCTGCTCCTCGTTGGGTTCGACACTCTTACTTATCGAAAGGACTACGATAGATACCCTATACTTGTGGGTCATCAAGACTCTTTTCTGGTGCCGTTGCCAGGGAGTGAAGCGCCTTTGGTGAGTGGAATTTGGTAAGGAAAAATTTATATAGTGTGCTGAAATTTACTGTCACTTGTTACTATGGAAAATAATCCTTTGAGGGGTTTGTTCGGGGTATCTTCACCTCGACCGGAAGCAAAAAGAGTTGCTCCTCAACCTACTGAACCTACTGAAAATATTTATTATGAAATTCCTTCGGGTATGATAGAGAAACTGCTAGCTAATCCTTATGCAGGAGATGGAACACTACTTCCTGATTTGCATCTGATCTATGTGGATGAAGTTTGTGGATTATTTAAGCTTGCAGGTTTGCCCGAGGATGATGTCAAGAAGAAAGTCTTTCCTTTATCTTTGAAGGAGAAGGCATTGACATGGTATAGGCTATGTGATGATATTAGATCATGGAACTACAACCGATTGAAATTGGGATTTCATCAGAAGTTTTATCCTATGCATCTGGTTCATCGTGATCAGAATTATATTTATAATTTTTGGCCTCGTGAAGGAGAAAGTATCGCTCAAGCTTGGGGGAGGCTTAAGTCAATGTTATATTCATGCCCCAATCATGAGCTCTCAAGAGAAATTATTATACAGAATTTTTATGCTCGGCTTTCTCGTAATGATCAATCCATGCTCGATACTTCTTGTACTGGTTCCTTTATGAAGAAGGATATTGAATTCAAATGGGGTTTATTGGAAAGAATTAAGCACAACTCTGAAGATTGGGAACTCGACGAAGGTAAAGAGTCAGGTATAAACCTTAAGTTTGATTGTGTTAAATCATTTATAGACACCGATGCTTTTCGTGATTTTAGCACTAAATATGGACTTGACTCTGAGATAGTAGCTTCTTTCTGTGAATCTTTTGCTGCTCATGTTGATCTCCCTAAGGAGAAGTGGTTTAAATATCATCCTCCCATTCAAGTGAAAGTAGTTGAACCTATTAAAGTTGAAAAAGAAACTATTATTTATAATGTTGATCCTGTTATTCCTGCTGCTTATATTGAGAAACCACCTTTCCCTGTTAGAATAAAGGAACATGCTAAAGCTTCAACTGTGGTTCGTAAGAGCTATGTTAGAACACCTACACCCCCTGAACAAATTAAAGTTGAACCTAGTATTGCTATGGTTAAAGATCTCTTGGTTGATAATATTGATGGGCATGTTATTCATTTCTGTGATGAAGCTGCTAGAATTGCTAGACCTAATACTAAAGATAAACATAGACCTATTGTTGGCATGCCTGTTGTTTCTGTTAAAATAGGAGATCATTGTTATCATGGCTTATGTGATGTGGGTGCTAGTGTGAGTGCAATTCCCTTTACCTTATATCAAGAAATTATGAATGATATTGCACCAGCTGAATTAGAAGAAATTGATGTTACCATTAAGCTTGCTAATAGAGATACTATAGCACCAGTTGGGATTGTTAGAGATGTTGAAGTCTTGTGTGGGAAAATAAAATATCCTACTGATTTTCTTGTTCTTGGTTCCCCACAAGATGATTTTTGTCCCATTATATTTGGTAGACCTTTCTTGAATACTGTTAATGCTAAGATAGATTGTGAGAAAGAAATTGTTACTGTAAGTTTTGGGGATGTGTCTCATGAGTTCAATTTCTCTAAATTTCGTAGACAACCCCATGATAAAGAATTGCCTAGTAAGGATGAAATTATTGGTCTTGCTTCTATTGCCATGCCTCCTACTGATCCCTTAGAACAATATTTGCTAGACCATGAAAATGATATGCATATGAATGAAAGGAATGAAATAGATAAGATTTTCTTTGATCAACATCCTATTTTGAAACACAACTTGCCTATTGAAATACTTGGGGATCCTCCTCCACCTAAGGGTGATCCCGTGTTTGAGCTTAAACAATTACCGGATACTCTGAAATATGCCTATCTTGATGAAAAGAAGATATATCCTGTTATTATTAGTGCTAACCTTTGAGAGCATGAAGAAAAGAGATTATTGAAAACTCTGAGGAAGCACCGTGCTGCTATTGGATATACTCTTGATGATCTTAAGGGCATTAGTCCCACTCTATGTCAGCATAAAATTAATATGGAGCCTGATGCTAAACCAGTTGTTGATCACCAACGACGGTTAAATCCTAAAATGAAAGAAGTGGTAAGAAATGAAATATTAAAGCTTCTGGAGGCAGGTATAATTTATCCTATTGCTGATAGTAGATGGGTTAGTCCCGTTCATTGTGTCCCTAAGAAGGGAGGTATTACCGTTGTTCCTAATGATAAAAATGAATTGATCCCGCAAAGAATTGTTACATGATATAGAATGGTAATTGATTTTAGGAAATTAAATAAAGCTACTAGGAAAGATCATTACCCTCTACCTTTTATTGATCAAATGCTAGAAAGACTATCCAAACACACACACTTTTGCTTTCTAGATGGTTATTCTGGTTTCTCTCAAATACCTGTGTCAAAAGAGGACCAAGAGAAGACCACTTTTACTTGTCCTTTCGGTACCTTTGCTTATAGACGTATGCCTTTTGGTTTATGCAATGCACCTGCTACCTTTCAAAGATGTATGACTGCTATATTCTCTGACTTTTGTGAAAAGATTGTTGAGGTTTTCATGGATGATTTCTCCGTTTATGGAACTTACTTTGATAATTGCTTGAGCAACCTTGATCGAGTTTTGCAGAGATGTGAAGAAACTAATCTTGTCTTGAATGGGAAGAAATGCCACTTTATGGTTAATGAGGGCATTGTCTTGGGACACAAAATCTCTGAAAGAGGTATTGAAGTTGATAAAGCTAAAGTTGATGCTATGAAAAAATGCCGTGTCCTACGGATATCAGAGGTATAAGAAGTTTCCTTGGTCATGCCGGTTTCTATAGGAGATTTATTAAAGACTTCTCTAAAATTTCTCGGCCTCTTACTAATCTCTTGCAAAAAGATATTCCTTTTGTTTGTGATGATGATTGTGTAGAAGCATTTGAAATTCTTAAGAAAGCCTTGATTTCTGCACCTGTTGTTCAACCACCTGATTGGAACCTACCCTTTGAAATTATGTGTGATGCCAGTGATTTTGCCGTTGGTGCTGTTCTAGGACAAAGAGTTGATAAGAAATTAAATGTTATCCATTATGCTAGTAAAACTCTAGACAGTGCTCAAAGAAACTATGCTACCACTGAAAAGTAATTTTTAGCAGTTGTGTTTGTTTGTGATAAGTTCAGACCTTATATTGTTGATTCCAAAGTAACTGTTCACACTGATCATGCTGCTATTAAATATCTTATGGAAAATAAAGATGCTAAACCTAGACTTATTAGATGGGTTCTTCTGCTACAAGAATTTGATTTGCATATTATTGATAGAAAGGGTGCTGAGAACCCCGTAGCAGACAACTTGTCTAGGTTAGAAATGTTCTTGATAACCCACTACCTATTGATGATAGCTTTCCTGATGAACAATTAGCTGTCGTAAATGCTTCACATAATGCTCCATGGTATGCTGATTATTGATGACCCACAAGTATAGGGGATCTATCGTAGTCCTTTCGATAAGTAAGAGTGTCGAACCCAACGAGGAGCAGAAGGAAATGACAAGCGGTTTTCAGTAAGGTATTCTCTACAAGCACTGAAATTATCGGTAACAGATAGTTTTGTGATAAGATAATTCATAATGGATAGCAAGTAACAAATGTAACAAAGGTGCAGCAAGGTGGCCCAATCCTTTTTGAAGCAAAGGACAAGCCTGGACAAACTCTTATATAAAGCAAAGCACTCCCGAGGACACATGGGAATTTATGTCAAGCTAGTTTTCATCATGCTCATATGATTCGCGTTCGTTACTTTGATAATTTGATATGTGGGTGGACTGGTGCTTGGGTGCTGCCCTTACTTGGATAAGCCTCCCACTTATGATTAACCTCTCTCGCAAGCATCCGCAACTACGAAAGAAGAATTAAGATAATTCTAACCATAGCATGAAACATATGGATCCAAATCAGCCCCTTACGAAGCAACGCCTAAACTAGGGTTTAAGCTTCTGTCACTCTAGCAACCCATCATCTACTTATTACTTCCCAATGCCTTCCCTTAGGCCCAAATAATGGTGAAGTGTCATGTAGTCGACGTTCACATAACACCACTAGAGGAGAGACAACATACATCTCATCAAAATATCGAACGAATACCAAATTCACATGATTACTTATAACAAGACTTATCCCATGTCCTCAGGAACAAACATAACTACTCACAAACCATATTCATGTTCATAATCAGAGGAGTATTAATTATCATTAAGGATCTGAACATATGATCTTCCACCAAGTAAACCAACTAGCATCAACTACAAAGAGTAATCAACACTACTAGCAACCCACAGGTACCAATCTGAGGTTTTGAGACAAAGATCGGATACAAGAGATGAACTAGGGTTTGGAGAGGAGATGGTGCTGGTGAAGATGTTGATGGAGATTGACCCCCTCTCGATGAGAGGATCGTTGGTGATGACGATGGCTTCGATTTCCCCCTCCGGGAGGGAAGTTTCCCCGGCAGAACAGCTCCGCCGGAGCCCTAGATTGCTTCTGCCCAGGTTCCGCCTCGAGACGGCGGCGCTTCATCCCGAAAGCTCTCTTATGATTTTTTCCAGGTCAAAACCCTCCATATAGCAGAAGATGGGCACCGGAGGCCGGCCAGGGGGCCCACAAGCCACAGGGGCGCCCCCAGGGGGGTAGGGCGCGCCCCCCTGGCTTGTGACCTCCTGGTGGGCCCCCTCTGGTATTTCTTTCGCCCAATATTTTTATATATTCCAAAATAATTCTCCGTAACTTTTGAAGACTTTTGGAGTTGTGCAGAATAGGTCTCTCATATTTGCTCCTTTTCCAGTCCAGAATTCCAGCTACCGGCATTCTCCCTCTTCATGTAAACCTTGTAAAATAAGAGAGAAAAGGCATAAGTATTGTACCATAATGTGTAATAACAGCCCATAATGCAATAAATATCAATATAAAAGCATGATGCAAAATGGACGTATCAGCTCCCCCAAGCTTAGACCTCGCTTGTCCTCAAGCGAAAGCCGAGATCGATAAATATGTCCACATGTTTAGAGATAGAGGTGTCGATAAAATAAAATACCGACATTAGAGCATCATGATCATCTTAATAATAGCAATACTTATTGATATATAATTTCTTACACTAGAGTAACAATTCATTCACAAGGTAAAGTATGAATCAAGAACTCTATTGAGAACCAACAAACTATGATCTCAGTCATCGAAGCAATTGCAATTTATCATAACATCGGAAAGAGTCAATATAAGAGCTTGTAAAGCAAATCCACACACTCAATCATCTTTTAGTCTTGCATAATTGCTAACACTCACGCAGTACCTATGAGGTCAAAGCTTCAATTGGACACAGAGAAAGATAGGGGCTTATAGTTTTGCCTCCCAACTATTTACCTCAAGGGTAATGTCAACAGAAATAACTCATGATCACCCACATCCGAGTGGATATATGTGTCTAGATCATTCCCCAACACATGACGCTTGCCAAGAGAGAAAGGTGAAATATAGGAATTGGTGAAGATCACCATGACTCTTGCATAAAGGTAAGTACTAGAAAGTAAAAGTAACAGATAGGCCCTTCGCAGAGGGAAGTAGAGGTTGTCATGCGCTTTTATAGTTGGATGCGCAATCTCTTAATGCAAAAGAACGTCACTTTATATTGCCTCTTGTGACGAAGAACTTTATTGAGTCTGTCGCTTTTATTTCTTCCATATCACAAGTTCGTACAAAGTTTATTTTCCTCACACTAATAGATCATACATATTTAGGGAGCAAATTTTTTTATTGCTTGCACCAATGACAACTTACTTGAAGGATCTTACTCAATCCATAGGTAGGTATGGTGGACTCTCATGGCAAAACCGGTTTAAGGGTGTTTGGAGGCACAAGTAGTATCTCTACTTGGTGCGGAAGTTTTGGCTAGTATGAGGTGGAAGCAAGCGTCACATGTTAGAGGATCCATGGCAATATAACTTGTATTCGGAAATAAGCAAACATAACTCATTATGTTGTCTTCCTTGTCCAATATCAACTTCTTAGCATATAATATTTTAATGAGTGCTCACAATCATAAAAGATGTCCAAGATAATATATTTATATGTGAAGCTCTCTTTATTTATTACTTCCTTTTAATTGCAACAATGACCAATCGCTATGTTTGTCAACTCACAACAAATTTCAATCGACATACTTCTTATATGTGAAGTCATCACTCCCCATAAGATCATCATATATACTCTTTGCTTTTGTTCTATACTTCTTTTATTTCTTTTTTTCTCAAGATCATAGCAAGCAAGCAAAGCCCTCAACTCAAAACTACTTTTTATTATATAACTCTCGGACTCGCTTACATAGGGGGAATATAAAGCAAAACTCAAAGCTAGATCATACTAAAAACTTTATTCTACTAGATCAAGATGTAACCAAAAGGATCGAACTCAGAAAAACGATAAAAGTAAAAGATGTGATGGTGATACGATACCGGGGCAACTCCCCCAAGCTTGGCACAACCCAAGGGGAGTGCCCATACCCATGTGTCTAGTTGTCTTTCTTCGGAGGTGGTGATGTTGGAGTTGTTGATGAGGTTGGGAGCTTGTCCTCCGTCTTCCAAGGCATAGGCTCACCATCGTAAAAAGATGAACAAGTCTCCGGGATCCTCAAATCTGCAGCCAAACTCATTCTCTTAAATCTGTATTCAAACTCACAGTTTTGGTTTTGCAGGTCATAGATCTGGGCTTGGAGATGCTCGATTTTATCGTAAAGCTTGAAGATGTGCTCCCCGATGTCCTTGGCGTCCAGCTTGTTTTTATGGGCAAACTCCGCGATCATCATGTGATTGGCATTGAGTCCGCGTTCCACCATCCCTTGGCACTTGAAGACTTGCTGCTCCATTGCTTCGAGCCTTGTTTCCACGCTTCCGGTCTTCTTTGGCCCCTCAATATCACGGATGTGCAGCACCCCCTCACGCATCTCAATGGTTTGAGGGTGGCGCAGCACCTCCGCAAGGTAGGGGTTGATGACCTTCTCGAAGAACTTGTCCTTCGAAGCACTTGGGGACGTCATGGCGATCTAAATCTGTTCGGAAAACAACTCGAAACAAAAACAGGAGAAATTGTTGTGATACGAAGGCTAAAACCTTCGGGAGATTATATAATGAATTTTTACCGACCTAAAGGAGTGTACCACAAGAAAACGGAGTCCGGAGGGTACACGGGGTGGCCACAAACCACAGGGGCGCGCCCAGGGGGGTAGGGCGCCCCCCTGGCTTGTCGCCTCCTCGTGCACTTTTCGGACTACTTTAAATTTTCCTAATTTCTTAAATATTCCCAAACGGAGAAAAATTGCTGTTGAAAAAGTTTTGGAGTCGGTTTGCTTACCGTACCACATACCTATTCCTTTTCGGAGTCTGAAACGTTCTCGTAGGTGTCCCTAATGTACTCCTCCGGGGTTATGGTATTGATAATATTGGTTTCAACATTTATGGGAGTACCTGAGATATAATGTTTGATTCTTTGCCCGTTTACCACCTTTGGGTTAGTGCCTTCGCCGTTGTTGATCTTGATGGCACCCGAACGATATACTTCCTAGACAATGTAAGGCCCTTCCCATTTAGAGAGAAGTTTTCCTGCAAAAAATCTTAAATGAGAATTGTATAGCAAGACATGGTCACCTACATTAAATTCACGCTTTTGTATCCTTTTATCATGCCATCTCTTAACTTTTTCTTTAAACAAGTTGGCATTCTCATAGGCCTGGGTTCTCCATTCATCAAGTGAGCTAATGTCAAACAACCTCTTCTCACCAGCAAGTTTGAAATCATAGTTGAGCTCTTTGATTGCCCAATAAGCTTTATGTTCTAGTTCTAGAGGTAAGTGACATGCTTTACCATAAACCATTTTATACGGAGACATACCCATAGGGTTTTTGTAAGCAGTTCTATAAGCCCATAATGCATCATCAAGTTTCTTAGACCAATTCTTTCTAGATCTATTAACAGTCTTTTGCAAGATCAATTTAATTTCTCTATTGCTTAATTCTACTTGAACACTAGACTGAGGATGATAAGGAGATGCAATTCTATGATTAACATCATACTTAGCAAGCAATTTACGGAAAGCACCATGAATAAAGTGTGAACCACCATCAGTCATTAAATATCTAGGGACTCCAAATCTAGGGAAAATAACTTCTTTAAGCATTTTAATAGAAGTGTTATGATCAGCACTACTAGTTGGAATAGCTTCTACCCACTTAGTAACATAATCAACAGCAACTAGAATATGAGTATACCCGTTGGACTTTGGAAAAGGTCCCATATAATCAAAACCCCAAACATCAAATGGTTCAATAACAAGTGAGTAATTCATAGGCATTTCCTGACGTCTATTAATATTATCAATTCTTTGACATTCATCACAAGACAAGACAAACTTACGAGCATCCTTGAAGAGAGTAGGCCAATAAAAACCAGATTGTAATACCTTGTGTGCAGTTCTATCTCCAGCGTGGTGTCCTCCGTAGGCCTCGGAGAGACACTTGTGTAGGATCTGTTCATGTTCATGCTCAGGTACACAACGTCTAATAATACCATCTACTCCTTCTTTATAAAGGTGTGGATCAACCCAAAAGTAATGTCTCAAATCATAGAAGAACTTTTTCTTTTGTTGGTATGTGAAACTAGGTGGTATAAATTTAGCAACAATGTAATTAGCATAATCAGCATACCATGGAGCATTACGTGAAGCATTTATGATAGCTAATTGTTCATCAGGAAAGCTATGATCAATAGGTAGTGGGTCATCAAGAACATTTTCTAACCTAGACAAGTTGTCTGCTACGGGGTTCTCAGCACCCTTTCTATCAATAATATGCAAATCAAATTATTGTAGCAGAAGAACCCATCTAATAAGTCTAGGTTTAGCATCTTTCTTTTCCATAAGATATTTAATAGCAGCATGATCAGTGTGAACAGTTACTTTGGAATCAACAATATAAGGTCTGAACTTATCACAAGCAAACACAACTGCTAAAAATTCCTTTTCAGTGGTAGCATAGTTTCTTTGAGCACTGTCTAGAGTTTTACTAGCATAATGGATAACATTTAATTTCTTATCAACTCTTTGTCCTAGAACAGCACCAACGGCAAAATCACTGGCATCACACATAATTTCAAAGGGTAGGTTCCAATCAGGTGGTTGAACAACAGGTGCAAAAATCAAGGCTTTCTTAAGAATTTCAAATGCTTCTACACAATCATCATCAAAAACAAAAGGAATATCTTTTTGCAAGAGATTAGTGAGAGGCCGAGAAATTTTAGAGAAGTCTTTAATAAATCTCCTATAGAAACCGGCATGACCAAGGAAACTTCTTATACCTCTAATATCCATAGGACACGACATTTTTTCAATAGCATCAACTTTAGCTTTATCAACTTCAATACCTCTTTCGGAGATTTTGTGTCCCAAGACAATGCCATCATTAACCATAAAGTGGCACTTCTCCTAATTCAAGACAAGATTAGTTTCTTCACATCTCTGCAAAACTCGATCAAGGTTGCTCAAGCAATCATCAAAGGAAGTTCCGTAAACGGAGAAATCATCCATGAAAACCTCAACAATCTTTTCACAAAAGTCAGAGAATATAGCAGTCATACATCTTTGAAAGGTAGCAGGTGCATTGCATAAACCAAAAGGCATACGTCTATAAGCAAAGGTACCGAAAGGACAAGTAAAAGTGGTCTTCTCTTGGTCCTCTTTTGACACAGGTATTTGAGAGAAACCAGAATAACCATCTAGAAAGCAAAAGTGTGTGTGTTTGGATAGTCTTTCTAGCATTTGATCAATAAAAGGTAGAGGGTAATGATCTTTCCTAGTAGCTTTATTTAATTTCCTAAAATCAATTACCATTCTATACCATGTAACAATTCTTTGCGGGATCAATTCATTTTTATCATTAGGAACAACGGTAATACCTCCCTTCTTAGGGACACAATGAACGGGACTAACCCATCTACTATCAGCAATAGGATAAATTATACCTGCCTCCAGAAGCTTTAATATTTCATTTCTTACCACTTCTTTCATTTTATGATTTAACCGTCGTTGGTGATCAACAACTGTTTTAGCATCAGGCTCCATATTAATTTTATGCTGACATAGAGTGGGACTAATGCCCTTAAGATCATCAAGAGTATATCCAATAGCAGCACGGTGCTTCCTCAGAGTTTTCAATAATCTCTTTTCTTCATGCTCTGAAAGGTTAGCACTAATAATAACAGGATATATCTTCTTTTCATCAAGATAGGCATATTTCAGAGTATCCGGTAATTGTTTAAGCTCAAACACGGGATCACCCTTAGGTGGAGGAGGATCCCCAAGTATTTCAACAGGCAAGTTGTGTTTCAAAATAGGATGCTGATCAAAGAAAATCTTATCTATTTCATTCCTTTCATTCATATGCATATCGTTTTCATGGTCTAGCAAATATTGTTCTAAGGGATCAGTAGGAGGCACGGCAATAGAAGCAAGACCAATAATTTCATCCTTACTAGGCAATTCTTTATCATGGGGTTGTCTACGAAATTTAGAGAAATTGAACTCATGAGACACATCCCCAAAACTTACAGTAACAATTTCTTTCTCACAATCTATCTTAGCATTAACAGTATTCAAGAAAGGTCTACCAAATATAATGGGACAAAAATCATCTTGTGGGGAACCAAGAACAAGAAAATCAGTAGGATATTTTATTTTCCCACACAAGACTTCAACATCTCTAACAATCCCAACTGGTGCTATAGTATCTCTATTAGCAAGCTTAATGGTAACATCAATTTCTTCTAATTCAGCTGGTGCAATATCATTCATAATTTCTTGATATAAGGTAAAGGGAATTGCACTCACACTAGCACCCACATCACATAAGCCATGATAACAATGATCTCCTATTTTAACAGAAACAACAGGCATGCCAACAATAGGTCTATGTTTATCTTTAGTATTAGGTCTAGCAATTCTAGCAGCTTCATCACAGAAATGAATAACATGCCCATCAATATTATCAACCAAGAGATCTTTAACCATAGCAATACTAGGTTCAACTTTAGTTTGTTCAGGGGGTGTAGGTGTTCTAACATAGCTCTTACGAACCACAGTTGAAGCTTTAGCATGTTCCTTTATTCTAACAGGGAAAGGTGGTTTCTCAATATAAGCAGCAGGAATAACAGGATCAACATTATAAATAATAGTTTCTTCTTCAACTTTAATAGGTTCAACTACTTTCACTTGAATGGGAGGATGATATTTAAACCACTTCTCCTTAGGGAGATCAACATGAGCAGCAAAAGATTCACAGAAAGAAGCTACTATCTCAGAGTCAAGTCCATATTTAGTGCTAAAATCACGAAAAGCATCGGTGTCTATAAATGATTTAACACAATCAAACTTAAGGTTTATACCTGACTCTTTACCTTCGTCGAGTTCCCAATCTTCAGAGTTGTGCTTAATTCTTTCCAATAAACCCCATTTGAATTCAATATCCTTCTTCATAAAGGAACCAGTACAAGAAGTATCGAGCATGGATTGATCATTACGAGAAAGCCGAGCATAAAAATTCTGTATAATAATTTCTCTTGAGAGCTCATGATTGGGGCATGAATATAACATTGACTTAAGCCTCCCCCAAGCTTGAGCGATACTTTCTCCTTCACGAGGCCAAAAATTATAAATATAATTCTGATCACGATGAACCAGATGCATAGGATAAAACTTCTGATGAAATCCCAATTTCAATCGGTTGTAGTTCCATGATCTAATATCATCACATAGCCTATACCATGTCAATGCCTTCTCCTTCAAAGATAAAGGAAAGACTTTCTTCTTGACATCATCCTCGGGCAAACCTGCAAGCTTAAATAATCCACAAACTTCATCCACATAGATCAGATGCAAATCAGGAAGTAGTGTTCCATCTCCTGCATAAGGATTAGCTAGCAGTTTCTCTATCATACCCGAAGGAATTTCATAATAAATATTTTCAGTAGGTTCAGTAGGTTGAGGAGCAACTCTTTTTGCTTCCGGTCGAGGTGAAGATACCCCGAACAAACCCCTCAAAGGATTATTTTCCATAGTAACAAGTGACAGTAAATTTCAGCACACTATATAAATTTTTCCTTACCAAATTCCACTCACCAAAGGCGCTTCACTCCCTGGCAACGGCACCAGAAAAGAGTCTTGATGACCCACAAGTATAGGGTATCTATCGTAGTCCTTTCGATAAGTAAGAGTGTCGAACCCAACGAGGAGCAGAAGGAAATGACAAGCGGTTTTCAGTAAGGTATTCTCTGCAAGCACTGAAATTATCGGTAACAGATAGTTTTGTGATAAGATAATTCGTAACGGATAGCAAGTAACAAATGTAGCAAAGGTGCAGCAAGGTGGCCCAATCCTTTTTGTAGCAAAGGACAAGCCTGGACAAACTCTTATATAAAGCAAAGCACTCCCGAGGACACATGGGAATTTATGTCAAGCTAGTTTTCATCATGCTCATATGATTCGCGTTCGTTACTTTGATAATTTGATATGTGGGTGGACTGGTGCTTGGGTGCTGCCCTTACTTGGACAAGCCTCCCACTTATGATTAACCTCTCTCGCAAGCATCCGCAACTACGAAAGAAGAATTAAGATAATTCTAACCATAGCATGAAACATATGGATCCAAATCAGCCCCTTACGAAGCATCGCCTAAACTAGGGTTTAAGCTTCTGTCACTCTAGCAACCCATCATCTACTTATTACTTCCCAATGCCTTCCCCTAGGCCCAAATAATGGTGAAGTGTCATGTAGTCGACGTTCACATAACACCACTAGAGGAGAGACAACATACATCTCATCAAAATATCGAACGAATACCAAATTCACATGATTACTTATAACAAGACTTATCCCATGTCCTCAGGAACAAACGTAACTACTCACAAAGCATATTCATGTTCATAATCAGAGGAGTATTAATTATCATGAAGGATCTGAACATATGATCTTCCACCAAGTAAACCAACTAGCATCAACTACAAGGAGTAATCAACACTACTAGCAACCCACAGGTACCAATCTGAGGTTTTGAGACAAAGATCGGATACAAGAGATGAACTAGGGTTTGGAGAGGAGATGGTGCTGGTGAAGATGTTGATGGAGATTGACCCCCTCTCGATGAGAGGATCGTTGGTGATGACCATGGCTTCGATTTCCCCCTCCGAGAGGGAAGTTTCCCTGGCAGAACAGCTCCGCCGGAGCCCTAGATTGCTTCTGCCCAGGTTCCGCCTCGAGACGGCGGCGCTTCGTCCCAAAAGCTCTCTTATGATTTTTTCCAGGTCAAAACCCTCCATATAGCAGAACATGGGCACCGGAGGCCTGCCAGGGGGCCCACAAGCCACAGGGGCACGCCCAGGGGGTAGGGCGCCCCCCCAGGCTTGTGACCTCCTGGTGGGTCCCCTCTGGTATTTATTTTGCCCAATATTTTTCATATATTCCAAAATAATTCTCCGTAACTTTTCAGGACTTTTGGAGTTGTGCAGAATAGGTCTCTCATATTTGCTCCTTTTCCAATCCAGAATTCCAGCTGCCGGCATTCTCCCTCTTCATGTAAACCTTGTAAAATAAGAGAGAAAAGGCATAAGTATTGTACCATAATGTGTAATAACAGCCCATAATGCAATAAATATCAATATAAAAGCATGATGCAAAATGGACGTATCACGCTCAATTATGGAACATAACACCAGTACACAAGTAACTAGGGGCGGCAAAAGTGGAACAAAACACCGAACAAAAGGCCAAGCCTTCCACCTTTTACCAAGTATATACGTGCATTAAATTAAATAGCAATAATATTTTGATATATCAAAATAACCATGTTGCACATGGAAAGAGCTTGCACCTGCAACTAGCAACGCTATAAGAAGGGCTGAGCAAGCGGTAACATAGCCAAACAATGGTTGCTGGGATGTGGAGGGGTTAGAGGCTTTGCATGGCAATTTGGGAGGCTTGACATACAAGTGGTAGGTAGCGAGACAGCGACAGAAACGAGACAACTAGCAGGGCATGATAGTAATGGTATCTAGGGAAATGATCATCTTGCCTGAGATCCCGCTTGGAAGAAGAACAAATCCATGAAGAAGACGAGCCAACATAGTCGAACGAATCCTCACACTCCGAACGCTTTCGGAACTCTATCGAGAAGAAGCAACCCGAAAACCACAATCAACACATGAACAACACCACAACATATGCATGACATGATGCGCAAACAAACATGATGCATGTTCATACGATTATGCAAGGCATGACGAAGCACACACAAATACTACACATTAAGTGAAGTTCAATATGCAATTAGTTGCATATTGACGAAACTCCACATTTGAATTACTTAGTTGACTCCCGTTTAGGTACACATCAATGCTAAATGTTGATAGACATGGCAAGAGGTGAAGCATAATGAAACTACACTATCTAGGCATCTTAAATGAGGTCGGAAACAATTATAGTATTTCCGAAATAACCCCATATGTTAATTTCGAAATTGGTCCAGATCTGAACTATGCATATTTTATATTTGTTAAACAGCAAAACAAAATGCTCCATGTGATTCTACACGTGATTCTAGTCGATTTACATATATGGAACATCTCAAACGGAGCTACGGTCTAAAAGATATGGCAATCACAAGATTATATGCCATGAATGCAAAATGCATGAAAATGACAACCGGAAACATACCAAATCATGGATTCAGCAAGTATTATGAAACTACATGAGATTCTAAGCAAGTTTCATATATGGCATGTACAAAACAGAGCTACGGTTCAACCACAACAACCGACACAAGTTTTATTTGAAATCTGCCCAAAACAACAACATAGCATATTACACAAATGAAAACAATGAGCTACAAGATTCTAAAATGCACAAACTAAGCATGGGGCAGTAGCATATAACACACACTTCATTTCATCTTCACATATCATACTCAAAAGAATCATGGAACGCATGGTAGGAAGCTCACAACATGGCAATAAAATATGGCAGATTAGGACTTAGTGAAAATAACAGTTTTTAGCAGAGCAGATTTTCATGGAGGCATATTGGCAGCAGTAAAACTATATGCTACAGGTCATATATTGGCATGAAACTTAACAGCATGCTAGTAGACATGATGCACTACAATTCATTCCATGGTGGCAAGGTCTAATTATGCATAGAATCATGGCTAGCATCATCACAACATGGCATTATGAATAAAACAGATTCTCAGACTTGGTGAAAATTAGAGTAGACATGTGCAGCAGTTTTTAACAGATTGACATATTGGACAACATAATTAATTATGATGTTAAACCTATTCATGCAAACTATTGGCACAACATGATAGGCAACAACATGCTTAACAAAAGACTCCTTGGTGGCAACCACAAAAGACTCCTAGATCAATAGCAAATCACATGGCAACATGGCAACATAATAACTCAGTTTTCAGACTTAGAAATATTTTGGACCCTCAAAACAGCAGTATTTTATAGCATGTTGGCAACAAAAAAATAACACCTAAACATGCCTTTCTATAGCAACTAAAAATACCAGGGCCTAGCACACATGTCCAAGGGCATATCTCATGTTCAAAATTATTTCATATCATGCATGGATTAACTCACACAAAAATAACAAAAGGGCATCGTAACAAAAATAACATGCACACAAAATTGCTCAAATGACAAAACTAATTGCACAGATAAATTCTATGAATTTTTCTACCCCGAAAACATATATAATATGTGGGTTTTCAATATAAAACAAATGACACAACATATATGCGAGAATAGGACATAAACCGTTTTCGCAATATTTATGCAAATTAAATGCAACCAACAAGTTAAACATCTTTAGCATGCATGAAAAAGCGATACAATTAATCTACACATTTTACATATATGGTTGCTTAATCCCGATGCACGGTTAAATATATATGCGCAATACAAAATATGGCATTTATGCAAATTCCAAGACAACAACATGTTAAACATTTATAAAAGTGGGATATAGTGAATCTACACGAAATTCTACACGTTTTTCATATGCAAAACATTTAAATCCGACGCACGGTTATGAAGTTATTATATGCATGATGCTTAGGTTTTTTTTGCAATTTTGTAATTCAATGGTTAATTATCAAAATTCGCAGGATTGAAAAAAAGGAGCTGGGCTGAAACTATGATCTCTGGGTCTATATTACACACTGAGCGCAATATAGCAAAATGCGTACTGGGCTAAAATGGTTGAGCGCGGGATAATAAAATGGTGCACAGAGCGTCGGATAGCGGGTCATGCTCAAATAGGGCCACTTGGGCCGGTTGTGGAAGCTGCTTGGGGTCGGACTGGGCCTTGAAGGAGGGCAGGCTGCGGCTGGGCCGCGGGTGGCTAGGCGCGGCCCACGACGGCGCTGCAGGCGGGCGAGGCGGCCCGGGTCGAGCGAGCGGGGCGAAGGGCATCGTCCTCCTCCCGATCCCGCCTGGATCGGGGATGGCAGGGCCAACGCGGCTCCACGGCGACGACTGGGAGCTTCGGGCCGGCCGGACCTGGACGGGATCCGCTGGATCCGGGCGGTGGGCGGTCGGATCGGGCTACCGGTGAGGCCGGGTGATGGCTCCTCTGCAGGTGGCCGCCATGGGAGCTTGGGCGAGCTTCGGCTTGTCCTTCGAAGGAGAGAGGAGGAGGGAATCGCGAGGCGGAGGAGGACGACGTGGAGGCGGGGTCGAGGCGCGGATCCGGGAAGGGCACGCCATGGAAGGAGCTCGGGGCTCGCGGGCGGCGGCGGCACAGCCTCGGGCCCGGGCGGGCCGGAGATGGGCTCGGCGGGCCCTGCAGGAGGTGGGAGGCAGGCGCGGTGGAGTGGCGGCTGGAGGTTGGTGGGCGCGGAATTCGAGTCATGGGGCTAGGGTTTGACCATTTTAGGCAGGGTAGGCTGTCTATTTATAGATAGGGGGTTATGAGAGGGGGTTTGAGGCCGTTTTCGGACCGTTTGATCGCGATCGAATGGTCCGGAAGCGGAGGGGTTGCTAGGTGGGTTTTGTTGGGCTGTGATGGGCTGTGGAGAGGTGGTTGGGCTGAGATGAGAGTGAAGATAGTGGCCCGGCATCGAGTTTTAGAAAACCGAAACGTCCGCTAATTTGACCGATGAAGGTGCCACTACGGTTGACCCTTGGGGTATCAAACGACCTCTGATTGTGACAAAAATTGGCAGGCGGTCTGCCTACAATATAACAAGACCGCATGCCAACTTTCGACCCAATCCGAGAATAGTTTTCACGCGCTTTTTAAAACTTTTTTTAAAACGAATGTCGCGGGCGCATGCGAGTGTGGTTGGTCTCAAATCGGTCGTCGACGAGAACGGAGAGAACCGGCAACTACGAACGGATGCAGTTTTCAAAAACGAGTGACGATGCTATGCAGATGATGTAGATGATGCGATGATGAATGCAACAAACAAACGAATCACACGACGAGAACGGAATAAAAGGGGAATCTTCTGGAGCGTCGGTCTCGGGCTGTTACAGCCGCGGCACCACCTGGCAGCTCGCCTCGTCTCGTGTGCAAGCTGGTGCCGCGCGTGGCTGGTCGCGGGGGAGCGCTTCGCGCCTGGGCTTGAGGTCAGCGATTTGCAGGGACAGTGGAGGAGGCGCGCCGTGGGCCATGTCGCCCGCTTGGAAGGGCTGGGGACGAAGCGAGTGGGAGGGCGCCGGGGCTTCGCCGGCGGCGTCGACGAGCTCGGCGATGCGACCAAGCCAGTCTTGATAGCGGTCGTTGGTGGGGCAGTAACGCAGCAGCTCACGTGCCATGAGCAGCGCAGTCGGTGCATTCGCCGGTCCGCGGCGGGAGTGGGAGGACGACGCCGTGGCTGGAACAGGGGACGGAGTGGCGGTGTAGCCATCGCGCTGCACGAAGGGTGGTAGCGACGAGTCCTCCTGCTCTTGAGCAGCCGGGCCGGTGGCGGCGTTGGCTGTTGGAGAGATGGAGCGGCGCGGGACGCCGCGGCCCGCGGGCGCCGTCTGGGCGACGCGAGCGGCCCGGCGCTCGGCACGAACTCGGCGGGCGTCGGCCATGGGAGCGACGAAGCTGAGCCGGGTTGCAGCCGGAGGAAGATTTCGACACGCCCCTACCTGGCGCGCCAAATGTCGGAATCGGGGCTCCGCAAAACCCAACAAGGTTCGAACACTGGGGCGTGTGCGTAGATCTCAACCGGCTCAAGGTCTCAAACTCACCACCCTACGGTCTAGCCTAATGAGTGCATGCAACAACAAGAAGGTGGACGCGGGGATTTACCCAGGTTCGGGCCACCATGCGGTGTAAAACCCTACTCCTGCTTTGTGGTGGATTGGCCTCACGAGGAGGCTAAAGATGAACTAGTACAGTGGTTGGGTGGCCTTACGAGGGCTCTTGGCAATGATGAACTGGTGTGTTCAACCTTCCCTCTACGATGGGAGCTATTCCCTCTTTATAGGGGTCATGGTCCTCTTCCCTTATCGCACAGGCGGGAAGGGATCCCACAACAGCCAAATTTGAAAGGGGACAAGAAGTACATCCTATCGTGACTAATGGTGGTCTTCGCCTGCAAAGCTTCCGGGTGTGACGCAGCGGTGGGCTCGGCGATGACATCCGTCCTGCCGAGCCTCGTGGTCTTGGTCCTCTTGCACTAGGAAGGAAATCTTTGGGGGGTTCCTTGGGAACCCGTGTACGTCATTGCCTCCTTATCATGACAGGGGAAACCGTCCTCCTTCTGCGCCCGCCTGGCTCTGCCGTCAGAACCCACGTCAGCCCGGCCTCACGAGGCCGGGTACTTGCATAAGAATCTCTGCTCCTCGGGAGGCAGCCCGGGGGATGCCACTTCTCCGGTGGTCTTGGCGTTGCTCTCCTCGCGAGGCGGGGGCTCTCGCGAGGGCCTTGACTTGGGGGGCTTGTTGCTGGGCCGTACCGGGCCGCCGTGGTGGGCCACGCGTTGGGCCACAGGCGGTCAGGTCTGGGTACCCCCGATCCCAGAATGCCGACAGTAATGAAATCTTTTGTAAATATATAAGTGGATAGACCCGGGGGCAATAGTTTTCTCTAGTGGCGTCTCTCATGTAGTAGGCATACGGTGGGTAAACAAATTACTGTTGGGCAATTGATAGAAAAGCGCATAGTTATGCAATATTTATTCACAACAATGATCATGTATATATAGGCATCATTTCCATAAGCAAATAGGCCGACTCCTATTAATATTATTCCACGTCGAGAGCGCTTCTATGCTTGCCTCTCTAAGTATTAAGTTCATGACAAACAG
This sequence comes from Elymus sibiricus, assembly GCA_039707655.1. Classification (NCBI taxonomy): domain Eukaryota; kingdom Viridiplantae; phylum Streptophyta; class Magnoliopsida; order Poales; family Poaceae; genus Elymus; species Elymus sibiricus. Next base: position 341,443,774 of record CM077669.1, on the reverse strand, counting down.
AGTAATGCTTGGTGAACAATGACATGATGTAGACAAAGAGAATTCAATCAATATAAATTAACCCCATCGTTTTATCCTTAGTGGCAACAATACAAAGATGTGTCTTGTCCCTTTCTGTTACTGGGATATAGAGCACCGCCAGATGTACCCACTACAAAGCACCCCTCTCACTGAAGAAATGTCAATCTAGTTGGCCAAACTATTTCAATAGATCGGAGAGATTTATGAAGCTATAATAATCATGCAAAACAGAATCACAATAGAATTCAGAGAAGACTCAAATCTTTTTCATGAATAAGCTGAACATAAACCCACAATTCATCGAATGCCAACAAACGCACCGCACAAAGTGATTACATCGAATAGATCACCGCGAAGATGTGGTGAACTTTGTATTGAAGATCAAGAGAGAGAGATAGCCATCTAGGTACTAACTATGGACACGTAGGTCTTTAGGGAACTACTCACACATCACCATGGGAGCAGCAAGGTTTATGTAGAGGCCCTCTGTGATCGATCCCCCTCTGGCAGGGCACCAAAACAGAGCTCCAGATGGGCACACGGTGGAACAAACACTTGTGGCAGCGAAAAAAGTGTTTCGGGAGGCTCTCTATGGTTTTTAGGAAATATTAGAAATTATAGGCTAGAGAGGGGCGTCAGGAGGCGCCAGGAGGAGCCACCACACAACAGGGCGCGGCCACCCCCTTGGCGCACCTTGATGTGTGGTGCCTCTCTCGTGCGGCCTTCGGTCTCCTCCCAAAGCTTCTAGGTCTTCTTTTTGTCCAGAAAAAATCATGAAAAAGTTTCATGGCAATTGGACTTCGTTTGGTACTGTAACCCTGAAAAGCCAAAAACATATAGAAAACAACAACTCGCACTAGGCACTAGGTTAATAGGTTAGTGCTCAAAAATAATATGAATTGGTAAATAAATGCTCAAAAAGTATCCTAGAATGATAATATTATAGCTTGGAACAATCAAAATTATATATACATTGGAGACGTATCATTGCCCCGGCGGCATTCCGGCACCACTGGGAGAGAGGGGGGAGAGCCCCCCTCCTTCTTCTTCCTTGGTATCCCCCCTAGGTTGGAGGAGAGTTTCCCCTCTGGTCCATAGCCGCCATGGCTCTCGGAGGGTAGGAGCCCCTCCGAGATTGGATCTCTCTCTATTCTCTTATGTTTCGCACTCCTGTTTTCTGGTGTTTCACCGTTTCTTATATTCTTGAAGATCCATAACTCTGATTGGGCTGAAATTCTGAGGGTATTTTTTTGGGAAATTATCTTTATTGCGGCGAAAGGAGGGCTCCAATCCTCTTACGAGGGAGTCAAAAGGCACCACACCGCCCAGGTGCCTTGTGGCCAACTCGGGCACCGTCTCGCGTTGATTCCACCTCCCAAAAATCACATATATTCCAAAATAAATCTCTGTAAATTTTTATTGCGTTTGGACTTCGTTTGATATGGAATTTCTACGAAACAAAAAAACATGCAAAAAACAGGAACTGGCACTGGGCACTGGATCACTATGTTAGTCCAAGAAAATCATATAAGTTGTTGCCAAAAGTATATAAAAGTTGTAGAATATAGGCATGAAACATTCAAAAAGTATAGATGCGATGGAGACGTATCAACGACCGTAGTTTGTGGAGTTCATGTATTCACCATGTGTTAATGCTTTGTTCTGGTTCTCTATTTAAAGGAGGCCTTAATATCTCTTAGTTTCCATATGGACCCCGCTGCCACGGGAGGGTAGGAAAAAAGATGTCATGCAAGTTCTTATTATAGGCACGTATGACTATATACGGAATACATGCCTACATTATATTGATGAAATGGAGCTAGTTCTGTGTCGCTCTAGTGTGTAACAGTAGCGACCCGATCCGAAAATCGGAGTGTCTGTGCACACCGTGCTAGTCCCTGGATCGAGCTTGCTAGCACACACAATACTTGATGAAATAATATAGAGTTCAATCACACACTTTATTACATCGAGGTCCTCATAAGAATATTTATTACAATAATATGGCTGAAGGCCATCTAAACAAAATAACTGTAGAAGCTTCATAGGTAAATGAGTCCATCAACTCCACTGGCAAAAACTAAGTGCAGAACAACGACCTATCGCACCTTAATCCTTGTCGGAAAACCTTGCAACATAAGACATTGCAGCCGTGTAGGTCAGCACATGGAATATGCCCGCAATGTTACCACAGAACAATGATAATATTTCTATCTCTATATGCAATTTTGGCTATGTCGGAGGCTCTAAGTTTAATCTGTTGCATAAAGCTAATTTTTCCCTATGACATTATTATTTAAACTGTTACTAAAAATATTATGCCATTATTGAAATGGTTCCTCCAGCTCAATCCAATTACCCAAAGTTATTAGAAAACCCAATTCATTAATTAATTCATGATGGTGTTGAGATCACTCGATAAAATCACTTCCAGAGGCTCAATTTGTCCATAACCAGGGACACGGCTAATCGATTAGTTTGACACTCTGCAGAGGTTTGTGCGCTTTTCCCCACAGAACTCGACCACATCCATGATCGGAAGATCGAGACAAGGTCTTTCAAGGAGTTTCCCTTAGCCACCCATAGTGCCCATCCCAACTATAACCCACTACCTCTCGCAGCACTACATGGCAAGAGTCACTACAATGATCAACCAAGCCAAAGCCCATAATGGCTTGCAGCTGCACACAGAAGCTTCTAGTCATGAATTGTCATATGATCCCTTTGAACCTGGGTGGCTTTCCATAAAGATTAATCACTGATGTGTCTCCAATGTATCTATAATTTTTGATTGTTCCATGTTGTTATATTATCATTCTTGGATGTTTTACAATCATTTTATAGCAACTTTATATCATTTTTTGGGACTAACCTATTGACATAGTGCCAAGTGTCAGTTGCTGTTTTTTGCTTGTTTTTTACTTCATAGAATATCAGTACCAAACGGAGTCCAATCGCGACGAAACTTTTTGGAGATTTTTTTTGGACCAGAAGGAAGCCAGTGGGCCAAAGAAGTAACCAGGAGGGAGCCCAAGTCGCCCACAAGGAACCAGGGCGCGCCAGGGGCCTCGGGCGCGCCTTGGTGTGTTGTGGCCGCCTCAGGAACCTTCTCCACCGCCTCTGAGCTCTATAAATACCCAAATATTCCAAAAACCCTAGAGGAGTCGACGAAAAATACTTCCAGTCGCCGCAAGTTCCAGAACCGCGAGATCCAATCTAACACCATCATGGAGGGGTTCATCATCCTCATTGGTGCCTCTCCGATGATGCGTGAGTAGTCCACCATAGACCTACGGGTCCGTAGGCAGTAGCTAGATGGCTTTCTCTCTCCCTTTTGATTCTCAATACAATGGTCTCTTGGAGATCTATTTGATGTAATGACTTTTTGCGGTGTGTTTGTTGGGATCCGATGAATTTTGAGTTCATGATCAGTTTCTATCCATGAATATTATTTGAGTCTTCTTTGATCTCTTATATGCATGATTACTTATAGCCTCGTATTTCTTCTTCGAATCTTTGGTTTAATTAGACCAACTAGATCGATTTTTCTTGCCATGGAAAGAGGTGCTTTGTGATGGGTTCGATCTTGCAGTGTCCTCTCCCAGTGACAGAAGTTGCAGCGAGGCACGCATGTATCATTGCTATTAAGGATAACAAGATGGGGTTTGTTCCTACATGAATAGGTCTTGTCTGCATCATGTCACTGTTCTTATTGCATTGCTCCGTTTTTCCGTGAACTTAATACAGTAGATGCATGTTGGATAGCGGTCGATGTGTGGAGTAATTAGTAGATGCAGAATCGTTTCGGTATACTAATCTTGGACGTGATGCCTATATAATGATCATCGCCTTGGATATCGTCATGATTATTTGATCTTCTATCAATTGCCCAACAGTAATTTGTTCACCCACCGTGTGCTATACTCATGAGAGAAGCCACTACTGAAACCTACGGCCCCCGGGTCTACTTTTCCAACATATTGCTTTCCGATCTATCTTTTTGCCGCTTTTGTTTTCAGATCTATTGTTCCAAAAACCCAAAAATACCTTGCTGCACTTTTTATTTGCCTCTTTTATTTTGTGTTCTTGCGAGATCTATTTATCCAATCTACAATCTAATCTATCTTTTTACCGTGGAGAGATTGACAACCTCTCTTTCGCGCCGGGTTGCAAGTATTTGTTCTTTGTGTGCAGGTACCGTTTACATAGTGTTGTGTGGTCCTCCTACCGGTTCGATACCTTGGTTTCATAACTGACGGAAATACTTATCGTCGTTGTGCTGCATCATCCCTTCCTCTTTGGGGAAACACCGACGTAGTCTCAAGCCATGTCAAAGGAATTTCTGGCGCCGTGCCGGGAAGGAAGCAGTCTCTTCAACGTGCCAATCTCTCGCGCTGAGGAGACATCATCAACGTCTATCAGGTTCCTAATCACAAATATCATCTCGTTGCAATTACATTATTTGCCTTTTGCCTCTCGTTTTCCTCTCCCCCACTTCACAAATTTGTCGTTTTATTCGCCCTCTTTTCCGTTTTCCTTTTTGCTTGTTTGCTATCTTTGCTTGTGTTGCCATGTGCTTTCTATTTGCTTGCATCTTCGCTTGCTAAAAATCTATTGATATGGATCCTCATCCACTTGCTAATCTTTTCAAAAGGCCAAATTATGATGAACCAATTTCTAGTGAGTTGAGTGCACTTGATTATCTCTATGAAGTTTTGTTTGAAAATCATGAATCTGAAAATTTTGATGAAGTGTTCAAAGAAGAAATTTATAAGGTGATTCATGATAGTTCCTTGAATGATGAGCATAATTACAATGTTGCTAGTATGAATTCTCTAAATATCCATGATGCTAATGATATGCAAAGCCACAAGCTTGGGGATGCTATGTTTGATGAAGATGATATTTCTAGTCCCCCAAGTTTTGATGAGCAAATTTATTATGATGATTGCATGCCTGCTATTTATGATGATGGTGATGACACGTATGCTATAATGAGTAATGATAACCATGAAACTTATCATCATGGTTTTAATTTGCAATGTGGTTATGTCAATCAAGTGTCTCATGATAGTTATTTTGTTGAGTTTGCTCCCACTACCATGGATGATAAGGAATTTGCTTATGTGGAGAGTAATGAAAATTCTATGCTTGTGCATCATGAAAAGAATGATTTATGTGATAGTTATATTGTTGAATTCCTTCATGATGCTACTGAAATTTATTATGATGGAGGAACATATGCTTGTAGGAGTTGCAATAATATCAAGTTTCCTCTCTATGTGTTCAAAGTTTTGAAGTTATGCTTGTTTTGCCTTCCTATGCAGGTTGATTCTTGTTCCCATAAATTGTTTGCTCACAAAATCCCTATGCATAGGAAGTGGGTTAGACTTAAATGTGTTTTTCATGCGATTCATGATGCTCTTTTGCATATTTCAATTACTATTTTTTATGTGAGCATCATTGAAATCATCATGCCTAGCTAGGGGCGTAAGACGATAGCGCTTGTTGGGAGGCAACCCAATGAATAAATTTATTCCCACCTTTTTCTTTCTGTTCTTGAGTGTTGACACAATTATGCTACTGTTATGATTGTGTTTTTTATGTTTTAATTAGTGTTTGTGCCAAGTAAAGCCTTTAGGATGATTCATAAGATGAGTAGAAACAATGCTGAATCTGAAACAGAAACTTTGACTCCAGTGCAAGAATTTTCATTTTTTTTACTGGAGCGTGATAATGAGCTGAACTTTTAACACAACATTTCTATACAAATTCTTTACGTTTTCCTAATTTTTCAGAATATTTAGAGTTACAGAAGTGTAGTTAGAGTACAGATTGCTACAGACTGTTCTGTTTGAGACTGATTCTGTTTTCGTTGCATTGTGTGCTTGTTTTGATGAATCTATGGTTTGTATTGAAGGGTATAAGCTATGGTAAAATTAAAATACAGTAGGTATAATGCAATAATAAAATTTGAATGGGTTTACAACAGTACTTAAAGTGGTGATTTGCTTTATTATACTAACGGATCTCACGAAGGTTTTGTTGCGTTTTGTGTGATTGAAGTTTTCAAGTTTTGGGTGAGATCACGATGGATGAAGGAATAAGGAGTGAAAAGAGCCTAAGCTTGGGGATGCTACAGCACCCCCAAGATAATATCCAAGGATAAACAAGCAACTAAGCTTGGGGATGCCCCGAGTAGCATCCCCTCTTTCTTCTAATGACCATCGGTATTTTACTTGGAGCTATATTTTTATTCGTCACATATCATGAGTTTTGCTTGGAGCGTATTGTATTATTTGAGTCTTTGCTTGCTTTGCATTTATATTGTCACAAGTATCCTTGCTGGACACACCTATTTGGGAGAGCCAAAATTATGCTATGATTTGTTAGAATTGCTCTATATGCTTCACTTAAATTTTTTGAGCTATAGAATTGCTCTAGTGCTTCACTTATATCTTTTTGAGCACGGTGTGCTTTAAATTTTTGTAGAAATACTCTCATGCTTCACTTAGATTAATTTGAGAGTTAGTGAATTTTGAAGAAATCCTCTCATGCTTCACTTATATTATTTTGAGAGATGAAACTTTTATGCTCATGTTCTTCACTTAAATTTGTTTGAGCTTGTTAAAAGCAATGGCAATATATGAAACTAGTCCCAAAGTGATAGATATTCAAGAGGGATATAATAAAAACTTTCATGAAGATCATTGGACAAATTAAACCTGATTCCTTGTAATAGTTTTGAGCCATGATGATAGTGATATGTGCGTCATGTTGGTGAGTAATTGTGCTTTAGTAAGAATGTTGGTGTTAAGGTTTGTGATTCCCTATGCAAGCACGAAAGTCAATAGTTATGCAATGAAATTACATCCTACTTATGGTGCATTATTCGGTGTTAGTTATGCTCAAGGCCCGTTTATGTGAATTTTTGTTTCTTGGTTGGTTGCTTCTCAATCTATTTGCTAGCCTCCACTTGCACTAAGTAGAAATACTACGTGTGCATCCAAAATCCTTAAACCTAGTTTTGCCTCATCAGTCCATATACCTACCTATATGCGGTATTTCCATGCCGTTCTAAGCAAATTTGTATGTGCCATCTCTAATGTTCAAAATGAATTTCAACTACTTTCACTTCAATGGGAGGATGATATTTAAACCACTTCTCCTTAGGGAGATCAACATGAGCAGCAAAAGATTCACAGAAAGAAGCTACTATCTTAGAGTCAAGTCCATATTTAGTGCTAAAATCACGAAAAGCATCGGTGTCTATAAAGGATTTAACACAATCAAACTTAAGGTTTATAACCGACTCTTTACCTTCGTCGAGTTCCCAATCTTCAGAGTTGCGTTTAATTCTTTCCAATAAACCCCATTTGAATTCAATATCCTTCTTCATAAAGGAACCAGTACAAGAAGTATCGAGCATGGATTGATCATTACGAGAAAGCCGAGCATAAAAATTCTGTATAATAATTTCTCTTGAGAGCTCATGATTGGGGCATGAATATAACATTGACTTAAGCCTCCCCCAAGCTTGAGCGATACTTTCTCCTTCACGAGGCCAAAAATTATAAATATAATTCCGATCACGATGAACCAGATGCATAGGATAAAACTTCTGATGAAATCCCAATTTCAATCGGTTGTAGTTCCATGATCCAATATCATCACATAGCCTATACCATGTCAATGCCTTCTCCTTCAAAGATAAAGGAAAAACTTTCTTCTGGACATCATCCTCGGGCAAACTTGCAAGCTTAAATAATCCACAAACTTCATCCACATAGATCAGATGCAAATCAGGATGTAGTGTTCCATCTCCTGCATAAGGATTAGCTAGTAGTTTCTCAATCATACCCGAAGGAATTTCATAATAAATATTTTCAGTAGGTTCAGTAGGTTGAGGAGCAACTCTTTGTGCTTCCGGTCGAGGTGAAGATACCCCGAACAAGCCCCTCAAAGGATTTTTCTCCATAGTAACAAGTGACAGTAAATTTCAGCACACTATATAAAATTTTCCTTACCAAATTCTACTCACCAAAGGCGCTTCACTCCCCGGCAACGGCGCCAGAAATCCTTCTTGCTACTTTTTGAGCTTGCGTTGTTTTTCCCTTGAAGAGGAAAGGGTGATGCAGCAAAGTAGATAAGTATTTCCCTTAGTTGTTGAGAACCAAGGTATCAATCCAGTAGGAGATACAAGCAAGTCCCCAATCTTCGCACCTACACAAACAATCAAACACTTGCACCCAACGCTATAAAGGGGTTGTCAATCCCTTCACGGTTACTTGCAAGGATGAGATCTGATAGAGATAGATATAAAAGATTGCTAAAACGATAAGTAAAACAAAAGTAAAAAGATTCCAGCAAAGTATTTTTGGTATTTTTGGTTTATAGATCTGAAAATATAATATGGAAAATAGACCCGGGGGCCATAGGTTTCACTAGAGGCTTCTCTCTTAAAGGAAAATAATACGGTGGGTGAACAAATTACTGTCGAGCAATTGATAGAAAAGCGCATAGTTATGACGATATCCAAGGCAATGATTATGCATATAGGCATCACGTCCGTATCAAGTAGACCGAAGCGATTCTGCATCTACTACTATTGCTCCACACATCGACCGACTCCTGCTTGCATCTAGAGTATTAAGTTCATGAAGAACAGAGTAACGCATTAAGTAACATGACATGATGTAGAGGGATAAACTCAAGCAATATGATGAAAACCCCATCTTTTTACCCTTGATGGCAACAATACAAATACGTGCCTCGCTACCCCTACTTTGTCACTGGGTGAGGACATCGCAAGATTGAACCCAAAACTAAGCACTTCTCCCATTGCAAGAATTACCAATCTAGTTGGCCAAACCAAACCAATAACTCGAAGAGACTTGCAAAGATATGAAATCATGCATATAAGAAATCAGAGAAGATTCAAATAATATTCATAGATAATCTGAACATAAACCCACAATTCATCGGATCTTGACAAACACACCGCAAAAGAGTATTACATCGGATAGATCTCCATGAAGATCACGAAGAACATGGTATTGAAGAACATAGAGAGAGAAGAAGCCATCTAGATACTAGCTATGGACCCGAATGTCTGAGGTGAACTACTCACGCATCATCGGAGGGGCAATGGAGTTGATGTAGATGCCCTCCGTGATCGAATCCCCCTCCGGCAGATTACCGGAAAAGGCTCCAAGATGGGATCTCACGGGAACAGAGGCTTCCGGCGGCGGAAAAGTATTATCGTTGCGCTTTTTGGTATTGGGGGAATATTTGGGAATTTATAGGAAGAAGATTAGGGTTAGGAGGCCTGCAGGGGGGCCACAAGCCAGGGGGGCGCCCCACCCCTAGGGCGCGCCCTGCAGGCTTGTCGTCTCCCAGCAGGTCTCCTACCCCCCTCTCCAAGTCTGGCAGGTTTCTTCTGGTCCAAGAAAAATCATCGCGAAGATTTTATTCCGTTTGGACTCCGTTTGATATTCCTTATCTACAATACTCAAAAACAAGGAAAAAACAAAAACTGGCACTAGGCACTAGGTTAATAGGTTAGTCCCAAAAATAATATAAAATAGCATATTAATGCATATAAAACATCCAAAACAGATAATATAATAGCATGGAACAATCAAAAAATATAGATACCTTGGAGACGTATCAGAGCGCTCCTAACATGCTCGGGGTTGTTATGGGGACCCCCTTGATTTTTGTTTTAGGATAAAACTTGTCTGGCAAGGCCCAACATTGGTACTACATTTGCCTAATAACAACTAAAATTGCATAGGGACCCGCCGGCACCCGCAGATAATTTAATCAACCACCCGGGCTAGTGCTCCTCATGAGTGTTAGTCCAAACCGAGCAATGTCCAGCGCCCCCTGGCCACCCGTGGTTTCAGCCAACCCGACGTCTAGCTCATCCGGTCGTACCCTGAGAACGAGATACGCGGCTCCTATCGGGTTTAGTCGGTACGCCGGGCAGCCTTGCTGGATTTGTTTTACCTTTCTCGAACATCTTGTGCGAGGAATTCCGATAATACTTCGGGCTATCTCGAGGTTGCGGTTTTCCAGTGGAATTGCCTAGGAAGATCACGAGATTCGTGGTTGAGCTTATTCCCGCGGCGTGTGGTTAGTTTGTGATGGATGAGTTGGAGCACCCCTGCAGGGTTAAATCTTTCGGAAAGCCGTGCCCGCGGTTACGTGGCAACTTGGAAACTTTGTTTAACACCCGGTCATAGCAAACTTGAAGTAAACTCAAATAAAATATACCAACGGTGTGCGTAACCGTGACTGTCTCTTCTCGTGAGTCCTGATCCGAGAGAGAACACGAAGGGGTTATGTTTGACGTAAGTAGGTGTTCAAGATCTCTTAGAGATCATTACTAGATCACGTCCGTTTATGCGACAATCAACCCCCTTTATTCTTGTACTCGTAAGTTAGCCACTCAAATAAATGCTTAGTGCTTGCTGCAGCCTCACCACTTAACCATATCTCACCCATTAAGCTTTAATAGTCTTGATACCCTTGGAATGAGATTGCTGAGTCCCTGTGGCTCACAGATTACTACAACAACAGTTGCAGGTACAGGTAATGCGATGAATTGATGTGAGAGCGACGCTTGTTTGATTTGGAGTTCTCCTTCTTCTTCTTCATCGATCATAGGTTGGGTTCCAGGCGGCAGCCTGGGATAGCAAGGATGGATGTCATTTTATCGTTTGTTTTCGTCCGTAGTCGGACCCTGCTCTTCTGTATGTTGTTTGGATATGTTGTTGTATTGATGTGATGTTGATGTAGCTTGTGGCGAGTGTAAGCCAATTCCATATACTCATCTCTTCTTTACATGTACCTGTAATGATATCCATTCTTGCGAAACGACGAGATGCGCTTCTATCCCTGTCGAGGCCCTCGTGCCAAAATAAGGATAGGATCGCATCTTGGGCGTGACAGCGGCCGTAAGGTGACGCGCGTGTGCTCCGCCCGCCGCAACGCCAGCATCAAGACCGTACGCCGCTGGAGGTTGCGGCGGACGGACATCAAGATCAGGCTCCTCCCGTCCATGCTGTGCCCGAGAGCGAAGCGGCCTGCCGTGCCTTAACCTCGGAGCTGCGCCGCTTCGTCTGGCCCAACAAGTTCAAGCCGGACCTCCCTCCGCGCTACGATGGCACCACCAACCCCACAGAGTTCCTCCAGCTCTACTCGCTGAGCATCGAGGCAGCGGGTGGCGGCGATAAGGTCATGGCGAACTGGTTCCTCATGGCTCTGAAGGATGGTGCACGCTCCCGGCTCCTCAACCTCTCGAAGGAATCGATCTCCTCCTGGGACGAACTTCGCGAGCGTTTCACCGCCAACTTCCAGGGCACCCGGGACCGCCCCCCAGCGGTGAGCGACCTGCGGTGTGTGAAGCTGTAGGAGGGAGAGACCCTGCACAAGTACATACAACGCTTCACGAGCGTCCGCCTCAAGATCCCGAAGGCGTCGGATGAAGCCATCATCTCGGCATTCACCGATGGCGTCAGGGACCTCAGGATGAGAGAGGAGCTCGCCATCCACGACGACCTGTGCTCTGCCCTGGAAATGTTCAACCTGGCGAACAAATGCTCGAAGGCCGAGGCGGGCCGCCGTTCTCTCCATGAGCTTCTGGAGGCAAACCTTGATGACAAGAATCCAAGTCCAAGGAGGTGAAACGCAAGAACCCCACCGTTCTGGCAGCCGAGCCCGAGGCAAAGCGCGGACGAGACCAGGAAGAACCCCTCAAGAGCAACCGCCCGTTCTGCATTTTCCACTACACCAACACCCACATCACCAGAGACTGCCAAGAGCTCAGGGAGCTCCACGACGAGCGCCTCGATCGCCGCCCCGAGCGCGGCGGCCGTGGTTACGGCCGTGGAGGAGGCCGCAGCGGAGGCCGTCGGGACAACCGCGACCCACGACAGGACTGGCGCGACCAGCGTCGCGATGACCGCTGGCATGACGAGCCTCGTGACGGACCATGGCGCGACCAGCCCTGAGAGGCCCGTCCTTGGGATAGGGCCGACCTTCCTCCGCCGGCGCCTCCACCAAGAAGGAACAAAGACGACCGACAGGATGATGGGGCTGGGGGCTTCCAAGAGCCCCGCGCGATCGTTTGCATCCTGGGCGGTGCACAGGCCCCAGTCTCCAACCGTGCCTCCAAGCAGCTCCTGCCCAAGAGCCGCCTGTGGGCTGGAGCCCCCGCCGCTGACGCCTCAAGCCCCGCGCTTACTGCTGGGGCGCCTCCCTCAGGACCGGCTCAGGGGCTTCCACCAGGAGAGCTCCTGACCTGCCCGACACAACGGAGGAGGAACTCGGGCATCACCTAGAGGCATGCTTCAACGCGTGACCCCACGAGCAAGGAGCAAGGTGTGGAGCGCCAGGAGTGCGAGAGTCTAGTGTTCACAAGGGCGACGAGCAGCAGAGGACACAGGACGCGGGTGCCTCGCGAGGCGCCGGGACACCACGGGTCCACAAGGCATGAGGGAACCGACCGAACCCCTCGCGCGCGGCCATTAGGTGACTTCTTGGGTTGTTCCTGCCAAACAATTCTCTGTATCTTGTATCGCCCAGAGCAGGTGTCTCTTGAATACATAACGGATCCGGCTAACCCCCCCACTCGAGATAATATTGTTTGTCTAAGCCTCAGGCTCTGGCGCGTCGCCGCTACCAGGGGCTGGCGTGCCCCCCACGACCGCCCCGCGATGGTTCCGCACGGGGGCTGGGCACGACGTCTGCATAGGACTTGTCCTCGCAGTGAATCGTTGAAAAATCTAAGTACCCGAGCTCTGACCCACGGGCTGGACACCCGTGCGGATCATCTACCTTAGTGTCACGCCCCCCAGTGAACCATTACGGTCGGAGGAACGGAAGGCGGCTTGGCTCGCGATGCCACAGAGCAGGCAGCGTGTCGCCTCTTACGACGGTTCTCTTGCAGACGTGCCCTTACGGACGCACGGGGCGTGCCACGGCGCTCATGTTTGGGCCGTAGGGGCACGCAATTGGTGAACAATGGCTCTCCTACAGACGTGCCCTTACGGACACGTGGGGCGCGCCACGGCGCTCATGTTTGGGCCGTAGGGGCACGCAATTGGTGAACAACGGCTCTCCTGCAGACGTGCCCTTATGGACACGCGGGGCGCGCCACGGCGCTCATGTTTGGTCCGTAGGGGCACGCAATTGGTCAACAACGGCTCTCCTGCAGACTTGCCCTTATGGACACGCGGGGCGCGCCACGGCGCTCATGTTTGGGCCATAGGGGCACACAACCGCCTTCCTGTGGCCATGCGGTGTACGATGGCGCTCGCACACGGGCCGCGGGAGCGCAGCGCCGAATTGCGCGCTCCCGCACCGAAATGTGCGGGAGCATCTGAAGACCGGGTTAGGGGCTCCTGAGCCTTGTGCCTTGGGTATCCACACCAATTATCGCCGCCGTGTCACTCTCACGTAATAATGAGTGGGATGTATATGCCCGGAGCCCCCCGAGGACACGGAGGGGTTCCCACCCATGCCCAAGTGGAAGCCCCATGCTCCGCGCTGGCGGACGACACTATCATTCAACGACTATGCCCACGCCCAGTGGATGCCCCATGCTCCGCGCTGGGGGAAGACTAGTTTAGGCGCCGAACACGGCTGTTATTTGCTCTCTTTTGTAACCAAACTTGCCACCTTTTTGAATGAAATTTGAAGTTTTCACGTCTTATTCGAAAAATGGGGTGGGAACCTTCTTCTTGCAGCATTTTCTTGTTTTGAGTTCTTTCTAAAGGGGTTTGGCACCCGCCAGGTCTCTCTTGCAGACCCCGCGAGCGGGGGCTGGGCACGGTACGTTATGCAGGCTCCGGGCCGCGCACATACCTCGCCAAAACTTTGGCGTCGTAATCCTCGCGCGACGCTCTCGAGACGAGCTAGCGCACAATATCACCTCCGGCCCGCGGTCTCAGGAGTGCCCATCTCCTGGCCTCGTCGAGCATCATGACCCGGCACACCGGCGGCGACCGACCCTCGCAAGGGGGCTCGGGGGCTCTACGGCTAAGGAAAGAAGCTCCGGAGGGACGCGCCCCCACGACGTAGGAGCCTACCGCGGGCGCGCCAAGCTAAGTTATCCTAATCACAAGTTACCCTAATCGTGACAAGCAGGGACATTCCAATTTGCAGCGACATAAAAACTGGGGTGCGAAAAGAAAAATGCTAACATAAAGGCGCAAGCGCCACAGTTCATTACACGCCCCCGCGGGGCCCTCCATGGTTTTTTTGTGTGCAGGAAACAAAAGCAAAAGACGGCCTCCCGAGGACCGTCACTCCCGAGGCCTGGCTCCGGCGCCACCTGCGCTCAGTCCGAGTCCTCCTCCTCCTTGACGGTGGCGCGGCGGCATGGCGGCTCGATGGCCTACAGAGCAGGGACGCGGCGCCGCAGCGGCTCGCCACCCCCCTTGGTCCGGGCCCGCCGGTGGGGCGGCTCGTCGTAGTCGTCGTCGCTCAAGCTCCCCTCGGAGGAGGCGTCGCTGCTGCTGGAGGCACCGTGTTCGTCGCCAAGGGCAAGTTCACCGCCGAGGACGCCGCCACCACGGTGGTCATCGTCAGCGGAGAAGCAGTCTCTGTCGCCGCCGTCGCCCTCCGGACAACACCCTAGACGCCTGCCGTCTTCCCCGAAGGCCTTGACAAAGAGCGTCGCCGCCTCGTCATACTTAAAGTGGAGGGTACACCTCCCCTGCAGGCCGCGGGCACGGGCGAACGTCTGCCACCCGCGTGTCAGGAACACGTAGCCCGAGGGGTGACCTCGACCTCCACCCATGAAGCTCGGCTGCAGCAACCGTCGGCCTGCAGCCATAGGCCAGCGGGCCCTCCGGCTGGCAGCGCCCCCGCGAAGAAGCATGGGAGCTGGAACCAGGAGATGGCTGGCCTCACCTCCGACACCAAGAACTCCTGGGCCGTGTCGGTCAAATAAGACTGCGGGCGGGGCGGCCGGGTACCAGCCGTAAGCCTCGTCCCTCGGCCACGAGCGCCACGGCTGCCGCTGCCGCCCGTGCGGGAGGGGGCCTTCCCGCGATTGCCGGTGGCAGCACCGGCCCGCGCTGGAGTGCGCCTGCGTCCCGATGGGCCACGCCGGCGTCGCGGCATGCTTGCGAGGATGGCCGCGACCCCTCTTGGGCGGTGGCGAGCCCGGTCCCTCCAGGCGGCCCTTCCCCTTCTCGGCAGCGGAAAACCTCCTCACTGGTGTCATGGCTGAGGAGGTGGTGGATGGGAGAGAAGAAGCGAGAAGATGAAGACAGGCTAGGGGGGATCTACCCCCCACACCTACTTATAGTTGAACGAAGGCCACCCGGCGTCACTCCGCATTCTAGGCAATGATGGCCCCGCAGCGCGCGCTAGCCCCTGCCAGTTGGGGCGGTTACCGAGGCGACGTGGGGAAGTGGAGGCGTCCGCGCTCCGTCATGTGCCACGCGTCAAGGTTGGCCCGCAGGCGGTAGGTGCCCGCGGCGCTTCAAGCTCCACTCCTTGGCTTCACCTCGAAGCCACCCCGAGCGCGCCTTGGGCCCGGGGGCTACTGTCGGCGTTCTGGGATCGGGGGTACCCAGACCTGCCTGCCTGCGGTCCAGCGCGTGGCCGACCACGGCGGCCCGGTAAGGCCAGCAACAAGCCTCCCAAGTCAAGGCCCTCGCGAGAGCCCCCGCTTCCCGAGGAGAGCAACGCCAAGACCTCTGGAGAAGTGGCATCCCCCCGGGTTGCCTCCCAAGGAGCAGAGATTCCTATGCAAGTACCCGGCCTCGTGAGGCCGGGGTGACGTGGGTTCTGACGGCAGAGCCAGGCGGGCACCAGCGGGCGCAGAAGGAGGACGGTTTCTCCTTTCGTGATAAGGAGGCAAGGACGTACATGGGTTCCCAAGGAACCCCCCAAAGGTTTCCTTCCTAGTGCAAGAGGACCAAGACCACGAGCTCGGCAGGACGGATATCATCGCCGAGCCCACCGCTGCGTCACACCCGGAAGCTTTGCAGGCGAAGACCACCTTTACTCAGGATAGGATGTACTTCTTGTCCCCTTTCAAATTTGGCCGTTGTGGGATCCCTTCCCGCCTGTGCGATAAGGGAAGAGGACCATGGCCCCTATAAAGAGGGACTAGCTTCCATCGTAGAGGGAGGGTTGAACACACCAGTTCATCATTGCCAAGAGCCCTCGTAAGGCCACCCAACCACTGTACTAGTTCATCCTTAGCCTCCTCGTGATGCCAATCCACCACAAAGCAGGAGTAGGGTTTTACACCGCATGGTGGCCCGAACATGGGTAAATCCCCGCGTCCACCTTCTTCTCGTTGTATGCACTCGTTAGGCTAGACCGTAGGGTGGTGAGTTTGAGACCTTGAGCCGGTTGAGATCTACGTACATGCCCCAGTGTTCGAACCTTGTTGGGTTTTGCGGATCCCCGATTCCGACAATTACCTTGCTGCCATCATTTATCTTTTATTTTATTTTGCAATTTACAATGATGAACTATCATCTACACACTTCATTTGCTTGCAAATAACGAGTCCAAGGGGATTGACCACCCTCTTGCCCGCGTTGGGTGCAAGTGTTTGCTTCTCTGTGTGCAGTCACTGAAGACGGTGGGTTGCGTGCTACTCCTATTGGTTCGATAACCTTGGTTCTCACTAGGGGAAATACTTATCTATACTGTGTTGCATCACCCGCTCCTCTTCGCGGAAAACCCAACGCAGATCACAAGTATCAGGAAGGATTTCTGGCGCTGTTGCCGGGGAGTATCACCAACCTACTATCAAGCACCTTCGCACAAACTATCATTCACTTGTTCTACTTTTTAGTTGCTGCTATTTTTTTCTTGCTTCATAAAAAATCAAAAATACAAAAATATTTTGTCGGGCCTCTAGGAGTGGGGGTGCCCAGGCCCGTCTGCCTGCGGCCCAGGACGAGAAGATTGCCTTAAGCACTGAGTGGCCCCACCCACGGGCTTCATGGAGCTGGTTCTCGCGAGGGCCAACGCCTCGCGAGGTGCGAGGCGGTGTCCCCATCAAGTGCTTCACGAGGCCTCTCCGCGAGGCTGTCCATGACGCCCTCAGGAGGCGGGTCTGTCTGGAGCTGGCCTGGCAAGGCCCCGCAACCCTGCGCCCGCACATGGGTGACGCGCGTCGTGCCGAGCGGTGCCAGGAGTGGTGCCAGCGGGCACGGACACAGAGGTTTTCCTCTTTGTTGATAGGGAAGCAACGCCATCTCGCGGGCTCCCAAAGAAATCCCCAAAGGTTTCCCTTTTCGTGCAAGAGGACCAAGACCGGAGGCTCGACAGGACGGAGGTCACTCCCGAGCCCACAAGCGCGTCCCGACCAGGAGCTTTGGCAGGCGAAGACCACCTTTTGTCAGGATAGGCCGCAGTCCTGTCCCCCTTCAAACTGGCCGTTGTGGCAACCCTTCCCGCCTTGTGTTTTCGGGGGAAGAGGACCAAGGCCAATATAAGAGCAGGGACCGGCCACCATAGAGGACCGGGAGCAGCAAGAACACACCTTGTACTCATCCTCATCCTCAAGCAATCCACCAAGCAGGAGTAGGGTTTTACACCGCGAGGTGGCCCAAAGCTGGGTAAACCGTGTGTCCTTTGTCCATCTTCCTTAGCTCGAGCCGCCGGAGAGTCGCCGTGAGGTCGCGAAGCTGAGTAGGGCAGGAGAGCGAGTTTACCCCAGTGTTCGAACCTTTTTGGGACCCCGGAGCCCCGATTCCGACATATTTATCTTTGGTAGTTGCTAGTTTACTTCTTTGCTTGCTAGTTTACTTGTTCTGCTTGATACTTTGCTTGCTCTGTCACCATGTCTCAAGATACTACTGAGTTGTGTAACTTCTCAAATACAAATAACAATGATTTTATTAGTACCCGACGGTGTCCTTCACTAGGGGGTACTCACCACGTTGTCTCCCGACCAGTGGGTCGGGCCGAGGACCCCCATGATGATTCACTAATGGGCCACTTCAGGCAGCCCATGATGCATACAAGAGAGATTCCACAAGACTTGGCGCACAAGACAAGGACCCCTCTAAACCCTAGGCCTACGGTACATTATATAAACCGAGGCCAGGCAAGTCGATAGACAATCTCATATTCATGACAACAATCTCATGGTAGATACTTGTACTATGTACTGCCCCCGTATCAATACAATCAAAAGCAGGACGTAGGGTATTATCTCCTTGAAAGAGCCCGAACCTAGGTTAAATCCTATGTCCATGTTACCATCGCTCCAAGACGCCTAGCTTAGGACCCCTACTATGAGATCCGCCGGTTTTGACACCGACATTGGTGCTTTCATTGAGAGCCTACTGGCAGTCGCCACGGTGCGATGGGAATTCAGATCGTCTCCGGTGCGATCTACGCGTTGGAACCGAGCTTTATTGTTCATGTCGGCATCTTCTTCGCCGGCTCGACAAGCCACCTCGGCTGGACCGAGGACTGTGCTCTGCGTCAGATCATCAAGATCAGACGCATACTTTCATCATCATCAACTCTGATCTCTACCAAGATCATGGGGGAATCATCCATGAAACTCGGGGGCTCGATGTTAACATCGTCCTCAGGCGACGGTGCTGTTTTTCTGGACAGCGGATCCATGTTCGTCGTCCCCACCTCCTCGAGCATCGCTTTGACGATTGCTTCATTGAAATTGTGCGGAATTGATCCTACAACAACCCTGTAAAATTTTATCTTATTCCGATGAAGGAATCTCCAGCGATCTCTGATCTATCGGAACCCTGTCGAATCTGGACGAGTTTAGGGCGAGCTGTCTAGCTTCCAGCTCGGACATCGTTTCGAAGATCCCACCGTTCATACCGATCACCCCTCAAAATTTCAGCTCGATCCGACCGTTCTAACTCCGGGAAACATCCAATGAGTGCATCACTTTTCCGATCTATTTTCTGCGCGAAAACAAATCCGATCCGAATTCATCTTTCTTTATGAACGGGATATTGGACATCCTTTTAGAGGAATTTTTTTAGGGTATTGTGTGTTATTTTCAAGCACGTGCCCCCAAATTTTGAGTCTTTTCCGAGGGGATCTTCACCGTCACGCTGATGTCAAACCGACCCAACTACGTTGCTCCATGGCTACCGACCTGCGCCAACTTCGACCGCGCCGTCGCTCCATCGAGCCCGCAACAACCACCTCGGATCATCACCTCGGCGAGCTGACCAAGAGTTCGGCATCATGAGGGACAAATAATCATCACGACAAGATCGTCGCCCCACGGATTGCATGGGTCGGGCGCGCCGGCATCGCCGCACGGTCACTTCTCAAGCTAGCATTGACCGCGTCACAAATTCTGACGTGCGTCGGCATCGTCGCGTCGTCGCTTCTTCAAGCCGACATCCACCATGCCGACCTACTTCGACACCTCGGCTGGCATGGGACTTCGGCGTCACCAGCCAACCTGCTCCATCACCTTGGCTAGACCGGGGGCTTCGCCATCTCTTCATCAACCTACTGCTGGGACTTCAGCGTCACTAGCCAACCAGCTTCATCACCTCGGCTGGACCGGGGGCTTCGCCTCACCACATCGGCCGTACTGCGTCGCCACTTCATCAACCGAGCTCTTTGCTCGGGCACCTCAGGACCAGCTTGGGGGCTGGGACTTCATCAAGCTGAGCTCTTCGCTCGGGCACGACTTGAGGGCTGGGACCTCGACCTGCCGCAAGCTCGGCCCGCGTCATTAACGCCGAGCACATTAACTAGCTAAGTCGCTTTCATGCTCAACTTTTTTTAATTTTTAATTTTTGTTCGGTTCGACCAAGCATTATATTTGTTTTAAATAAAAAAGTTTGTTTGTTAAAAACACTTCCTTTTCCCATGATAACTGGGGGCTTCGCCGTCACGCTGCCGATCTACTATGTCTCCTCAGCTGGACCGGGGGCTTCGCCTCGCCGCAGCAACCGTGTTGCGTTGCCATTTTTTGACCCGAGCTCTTCGCTTGATTACCTCGGGCTTGGGGGCTGGGACTTCGGCCAGGCCAAGGACTACTTCTTCGTCCCGCCACAACCCCGGACCGCACCGAGCACATTAACCAGATAAGTCGTTTTCGCGCTCAGCTCTCTTTGAAATTTTACTTTTTGTTCGGTTCAACCAGACATTATATTTTTTGTTAAACAAAAAAAAAATTGTCTGTTGAAAACTTTGTTTGTTAAAACACTTTCTTTACCAAGTTTTAGCCGGGGGCTCTTAAATTTTTATGAGCTATTTTATAATAAATGTGTTTTCTTCTTGGTCGTTGCAAAGTTTTTTTCTACTACTCCTTTTTTTGACACGAGTATGTGTTCAATAGCCGGGTAGCCTGATTTCTTTCTAAAGCCGCTCGAGTTTAGTTCGCTAAACATGCCTAAGGGAAACACTCCGCCTTCGGGATATGGAGGTTGAAGCCAAAGGCTGACCCGCTTGAAGTTCGGAGATCGGATGTGTCATGCTAAAGAACGACCGAAGCACATATTAATTTTAAGACCAATTTCGGGAGGCGGGACATCCTCATGACCGAGGCGCCCTGCGTAATAATTCAGCTCGGGAGATCTTTTCTGACCCATAGCCCCGTATCTTTCCTGCCGACTTACAACTCGGCGTTGGCGAAACGCACATGACATCTGGACTAGTTCCCGAGGAGATTCGATCCTCAGGTTGGTCGGCCGCACCCAACCTGAGTCTCGGGGATACTGTGTGTCTCCAGCATAACTCTTGTAGTACAACGTCGGATGCCTTCAAAGTATCGGCAATATCAATGGGGGACTGCGACTAGAGCCGAACCCACCAAAGGTCATGGTACTCTCGGATATTGCTTTACATGCATCATTTTCGAATTGTGTCTTCGATCAATAGTTGGGTTGCTCGGCTCCTGTGATTTCCTCCTACATTCTGCTTTGTTCGGCTAGGTGTGCAAAGGGAGAACCACTGCGGTTGTACTTCCGATTTAACTGGTCAAGTACCCGAGTGGAGAAAGACGAAAACTAACCGCCACAATGAGAGCTAACTGGTCAGCGATCCGATGACTCTGTCAAACTATAGACCGATAGAGGTTACCCCGTTGGCCTTTCATAAAATTGGCCGAAGTGTTAATAGCTTGACCTCGGCTGACGCCAAACACTAACCGGGGGCTAGTAACTGGCCTCCCATACTTTAAGCTCCTATGACTAAGTGAAAGTTATAAAGCGTAGAGATCTGATTGCCTTGATTCCGCTACCACAACCGCCTCCGGGCACCGAGACGTCGACTAAGGGTTGTCTTATTACTGCGGAAACACCCATCGTAGCATCTACAAAGGGGTAGAAGCCGACGATGGGCCACTCTCAAATGATAAACGGTCACAA
Source organism: Elymus sibiricus (assembly GCA_039707655.1). NCBI lineage: Eukaryota > Viridiplantae > Streptophyta > Magnoliopsida > Poales > Poaceae > Elymus > Elymus sibiricus. The sequence goes on along the minus strand of CM077669.1, from coordinate 341,422,397 downwards.
AGAAGTCAAAATAGCATATAACATAAAAGCATTTGTATTCAATCTGCGAGTGCTACCTTTCATAATCATCGTTATAAAGCCAAAAATATGCATCAATTTGACTAATGATTCTGGCCAAGCTGGGTTGCCTGGCTCCTATGCTTACCCCCTACGTTTCCGATTGTTTGGCTAGGGGGAAAAGGGAGCACCTCTGTGATTGTTACTTCCGGGTCATCCGGGTTAGTACCTCAGACTGGGTGAAGCCGAAAGCTAGCCATCTTAAGAATATATTTGGTCGGCAACGACAAAAGTGAAAATTTTGGTTCATTAAAGACCACAGAGTTCGGGGACATTCCCCAAACTAAATCCTCAATATTTTCCTCCCACATTGATCGGAGTTGAGGTTTCACGATCATGGTCAACATGATATCCCGGGAAAAGGAACTTATAAATGAACTATTATTCCCAGAAGATGTTTCTTACGTTAAATAAGTAATATAACAGATCTCTCCGCGTACCTTTGTTTATAATACCGTATGGCCGGATTGCCTTGTTTGTCGTAAATATTTGCCCTTATAAAGGCTTTATAAAGTAGGACAAACACTCCTCGGCTACTGGCCAAGGAGGTTGAAGCCAATGGTCGGTCAACAAAGTCTTGTACAAGGCGGATCCGAGCATTAATGATGTAAAGTACTTAGATACATAGAATCATTAGACATAAATTGTGTCAAACTTAATAAAGTTTGTGTCAAACAAATATCGATCCTTAATGCGACCACCCGTGCCCAAATTAAGGATCGGGGGCTACTGCATTGCCTATTCAATGCAGCAAATTCAAAGTGCAATACGGTTTCCGAGGAGATTCGATCCTCAGGTTGGTCGGCCGCACCCAACCCGAGTCTCGGAAACTACTGCGTACTGCGTTTCCATCCCTAACGTATGCCGCTGAGCAAGAACTTGATCCTCAGGACGATTTTGCAAATCGACCTAAGTCTCAGGGGCTACTGGGATCAGTGGTTTTATTTTGATTATATTTTTTCCTTCAGGTGTATCTCGAGTTATAGACTGACACACACCTTGAGGGCCACTGGCTATAAATCTAGGTAGTAAATAAATTACAGCGATCGGAAATAAATTCCACAAAAAACAGCCCGAGACCGAGGTGGTGCACCACCTCGGAAGTAGTCCGGCATAAAGCTCGGATGCGAATGGCTGGCTCCATAAAAGACTATTCCGGCATTTAAGCTCGGATGGACTCCTTCAAATTTTCAGAGACCGAGGTAATCTATGACACCTCGGATGCCGACCAACGTTAGAGCTCGGCTACAAAAAGACACCTCGGATGCAGTTTGGCGTTGGAGCTTGGACGCAAGAGGACACCGCGACAGGGGAAACACTTCAAACCCGAGGTGTAGCATAAAAAAACAAGGAATCGATAAAATCCAAAAATTTGAAGGGCTCCTCGGATGCCCGACGTGTGGACTCTTCGGACTCAACTCAGCGATCCTCAAGATCGAAGACGGGAAGATTTGTTGAACCAGTTTTCACGACCGACGACCGAAGACAAAGAACTGTTCGGAAGAACCGAGGAGCATCCTCAACTTGAAGACCGGTTCAGGGGGCTACTGACGGTGTCCTAGACTAGGGGGTACTCACCATGTCGTCTCCCGACCAGTGGGTCGGGCCGAGGACCCCCATGATGATTCACTAATGGGCCGCTTCGGGCAGCCCATGATGCATACAAGGGAGATTCCACAAGACTTGGCGCACAAGACAAGGACTCCTCTAAACCCTAGGCCTACAGTACATTATATAAACCGAGGCCAGGCTAGTCGATAGACAATTTCATATTCATGACAACAATCTCGTCGTAGATAGTTGTACTATGTACGACCCCCATATCCCGATAATTCCTCTAATAATTGGAAATTGTTCTACAAATAATAATAGGATATCCTCTGATCTTGAGAACACCATCAAAGAATTAAATAGTTCTAAAAATATTTTCAATACTATGGTAGAGGAAAAGTTGCTTAAAGTTGATGAATTGGCTAAGAACATGGATAGAATTGCTCTTGATGTGGAAACTCTAAAAAATAAAACTTTGCCACCGAAGCATGATTTTAATGAGACTATTAAATATATCCAAATATCTATTAATTAAACTAAGGAGAGGACCGTTAAGTTGAAAGCTAAGCGAGAATTCTTAGAAAAAGGTCTTCCACCTGGTTTTTACCGTAATCATGATGAAGATCTTAAAATGATTGGTACTTCTCCTATTGAATATTTGTTTACTAATCTGGAAGTAAATGATAAAGGGACTAGAGATGATTCAACTTTAGCTAGAAGGCGTCCCGTTTGCTTGGAGGGTGATGATACTAATGATAAATTGAAAAAAGTGGGTTTGGAGAGGTTAAAACTTTAACTAGTGATGTGCCCACTATCTTGGATTACAAGGACTTTAATTATGAAAGTTGCTCTTTAGTAGAATGTATTTCCTTTTTGCAATCCATTATTATCTCACCCAATGCTTATGAACAAAATAAATCTTTTACTCAACATATAGTAGAAGCGATGATAAAAGAGACCGGGTTAGACCGAACTTGACATGGGAAGAGTCCGTAAAGAGAGATCTGAAGGATTGGATCATCACCAGAGAACAACCCATGGACAGGGGTGCGTGGAAGCTTGCTATCCATGTGCCAGAACCATGAGTTGGTCACGAGATATTATGGGTTTCACCTCCAGCCTACCCCAACTTGGTTGGGACTAAAGGCTTTGTTGTTGTTGTTGTTGTTGTTGTTGTTGTTTTATAGTAGAAGCGATGGTAAAAGCTTATGATGAGAAACTTGAACTAGAAGTTTCTATTCCAAGAAAGTTGCATGATGAATGGGAAACTACTGTCAAAATAAAACTAAAATATTATGAATGCAATGCCTTGTGTGACCTTGGTGCTAGTGTTTCAACAATACCTAAATCTCTTTGTGACGTGCTTGGTCTCACCGATATTCAAGATTGTTCCCTTAACTTGCATCTTGCGGATTCAACTATCAATAAAGTTTTGGGTAAAATAAATGATGTGCTTATTTTTGCAAATAGAAATTATGTGCTTGTATATTTCATTGTGCTTGATATCGAATGCAATCCTACTTGTCCAATAATACTTGGAAGACCTTTCTTACGAACTATAGGTGCAATTATTGATATGAAAGAGGGAAACATAAGGTTACAATTTCCATTAAAGAAAGGGACGGAACACTTCTCTAGGAAGAGAATTAAACCACCTTATGAATCTATCATGAGACCTATTTATGGGTGGAGTGTCAAAGATGACAACACTTGAAATTATGTAATATGCCTAGCTAGGGGCGTAAAACAATAGCGCTAGTTGGGAGGCAACCCAATAGTTATCTTTGAATTTTTGTTTTTACTTTCTGTTTGTGTGTGATAACATGATTACTGACTCTATAATTATTGTGTTTTTATGTTTAAACTAGTGTTTGTGCCAAGTAAAACCTTTGGGATGACTTGCATGATAAGTAGAATTGATACAGTGCAAAAACAGAAACTTTAGCGTCCAGTGCAAAATTTCTCTCATTTTACTGGAATGTCTATTTGATATGAATTTTTTACACAGCATTGCTATTCAAATTCCCCAGAATTTCCTAATTTTGCATAATTGTTGGAGGTACATAAGTATAGGTCATGGAGAAGTTAGAATACAGTACCTTAAGAAGGAATAAAATAATAATCAATATATAATAGTACCTAAAGTATTTGATAGGTTTGCTATACTAACGGATCTCACGAAGGTTTCTGTTGAGTTTTGTGTGCTGAAGTTTTCAAGTTTTGGGTGCTATCACGATGGATGAAGGAATAAGGAGCGGCAAGAGCCTAAGCTTGGGGATGCCCAAGTCACCCCAAGGTAATATTCTAGGAAGACTCAAGTGTCTAAGCTTGGGGATGCCCCAGAAGGCATTCCCTCTTTCGTCTCAATCCATCGGTATGTCACTTGGAGCTATATTTTTATTCATCACATGATATGAGTTTTGCTTGGAGCATCGTTTGCTTTAGTTTGCTTTTGTTTTAGTTTATCCACAATCATTTTTTGCTGGACACACCCACTTGAGAGAGACACAAGATCACCATGATTTAATACAATACTCTTTGTGCTTCACTTGTATCTTCTGAGCTAAACAGTTGCTCTTTTAGGGTAGGGTGGCGTATAGATTTTAAAGAAATAATTGCACTCTCATTCTTCACTTATATTTGTTTGATAGTTAATAAATAGTGACATTAATTTGCATGGGTTATAAGACTAGTCCAAAAATAATAGGTATTCAATGAGTGCATAATCAAAACCACATGTAGCACATAAAAGAGAAATTGTGGGTTAATGATATTGATGTGGTAATGTGAAAGGGCATGAGTGCATGATCATTGGTTAGTAATAATATCGTAAATTAGAGGATGTTAACTTGATGTTCATCTAAATATTTTTATGGCATGGTGATTGTCGTGGGAGTAAGACTGACAGTAGTACGGGGGTTACGTATGAGTAAGGGCGGAGCCTAGCTACAACACAAGTTTAACACTCGGATGTACGAGTTCAGGCCCCACTTCCGAAGTGGTAAAGCCCCTACGTCTCGAGCCCTGAGGCTTAGTGTTTGCTTATGGAGGTGTCTGATTACAGGGAGTTCGGAACCCTTGCTCAAGCACCAGGGGGTGGCTTATATAGAGTATGCCACCACTGGTCGAGCGCCATTACAAGGGTAATTAATGACAGTAACTGCCGGAGTTATTAGAAATTGCAGCTTTTACTAGGAGCATTATAGGTAACATCATATTCACAACACTTTATGAGAGTTAAGTCCCTCGAACGTTGCGGCTCTTGCGTCGCCTCTGCTTTTTCTTGTCCGAGTGCCGAAGCCTAGCCGACTGGCTGAATGACGTCCGAGTGACCTTCAAAGATCCGAGTGGATCTTGTAGAATCATCCAAATGCTAAAGTAGCCAAGAGACTTCCACGATCATGTAGGACCCCAGGTGGGCCCTAGATGTCCGGTTTGTGACCCTACCTCGGGTAGGTGACCTCATCAGTAGCCCCCGAATCGGTTGAGGTTTGGGGGACGAGTGAGTGTCGCGTCATGACGTTGTCGACGTCTCAGGGACGCTAGGAAATGAGTCGGGTCGTTTCTTACCCGGCCATTAAACAATAACGGATTCAGGTTGAATTGAATCAGAACGACCCAAACAACCTGACTATTCGAGCCAGTCGACTAGAGTCGGAATCGCTATCGGGAGAAACAATCCAAAGATTCAAGTGTACGATTGTTGAAACTTCTGACTGGCAATGCTAGAAAACTACTGACGTTTTGGGTGTTCCTGTGACAGTTGGAAATTCATCCGAGTGTTCGACAGGTCTTCTCCGCACACTCGGTGAGTTTTGGCACATCGGAACGCACCAGTGGGCGCGAAGCCCATTCGGGTCACTTCGTGGCGGAGATGAAATCGTGGGAAGCACGCGCGCGCATGGGCGGTTGCATCACAGAAGTGGGGAAAGTGGATGCGATGCATTGATTTCTGTGCCACAAATAATGCCACGCGTCCCCAAAACGCTGCCCCAAAGATTTCGCGAATCTTACGCCGCCCGTTGATTGTGCGGTGCGTGCTGATCTGACGGTCGAGAATACGCCGAGACGAGGTATAAAAATTGACTGGGTGGAAGAGACAGATAACTCCCATTTCCCACCCCCTCAATCACTCCGTTGCTCCGCCGAGAGCTCCGTCTACACCGCATCTCCACTGACTCATCGCCCCAATACACCGGAGATGACGAGGAGCGCGACCGCGAAGGCCGAGAAGGCAAAGAAGGCGTCGCGCGGATCCTCCTCGAGCGCGGGCGCTTCGGTAGGCTTCATCCAAGGCGACTGGATGCAGCCACGGACCACCGCCGGTCGGCTGATGGAACTGGAGAGCTAGGGCCTCCTGCTCGCTGGGAGCTGGCGACTGTCGGCGGCGGGCGAGGTCGAGCCAGCGCCGTGTGGGGACGAACGGGTCCTCCTTACGACCCACACCGATCGAGGTTTTTCCTTGCCTCCCCATCCATTCTTCCACTCCTTCTTGGATTTCTATGGAGCTCAGCTCCACGACCTCCCCCCCAACGCCATTTCCTATTTGGCGGCTTTCGTTTCCCTTTGCGAGAACTTCCTCGGTTATCATCCTCACCAGGGGCTGTTCAAACATCTATTCACATGCCGAGTGATGACTGTAAAGAAATCTGCTCAGGCTGGGGGAAAGACGAATGTAGCTCAGTTGTGCGGGGGTTTAGGCATCCAACTAAGGGGAAAGGGTAGTTTTACACAAATGAATTTCCCTTATACAGTCAAGGGTTGGCAATGAACTTGGTTTTACTGTCAGGACGTCCCAGTCGGCGAGGGCCAGTCGGGTCTCCCACCGTATTCGCCTGAGCGCATTTGGCGGCTTCCCAAACTGATTGTGACCAAAGAGGAGAAGACCGAAGTAGATATCCTTGTAATTGCATTGGTAGCCTTAGTGAATCAAGGCGTCAATGGGATGGACTTGTTGGAGGCCTTCTTCCAGAGAAGAATCCAGCCACTGCAGGCCAGAGCCCACCCCATGGGGATGTACTCGGGGCCGAATGACCCCACGCATACGCACCCGGAGGAACTCAGCGCCGAGGCCGTGGAGAACAAGCTCAAAGTGATCGCCCCGGCTCGCGACAACCCCAGGGGGACGAGGCTGGCGCCTCCGTTCTCGGCTGAGAATCCAGCGAATGAGGTAGCTCCATGTGTTGTTTTTGTTTTCCGAATGATTATGATGTTTGCTGACTAAAATCTTGGCTGACATATATTTCACTCGGCAGGCCTTCATGAGCATGGTGAGCTTGATACCCACTGTCGATCATGTCCCCGCTAACGTGACGAGCGACAACGAGCGCTATGAGGACTCAGACGGTGAGGAGGAATACATGGATGACAGCGAGAGCGACGAGGAGGAGGAGAAGGAGGACTCGAACCTAGGAGACAAGGCGGAATCCTCTCCCTCAGAGGAGGTTCTGCCAGAGTCCCACTCCAAGGCGCGCCAGGACCCTGGATTCCGCGGAGGAAACACCAAAGGGCCGAGTGTCGCCAAGTCGTCTGCACCTTCCATTCCCACTCGGAGCTCGAAGCGTGGGCGTGGTGAGCTCGCACCGTCGCTCGAGAAGACCGCCAAGCAGCCGAAGGTCAGTGTCAACAAACCTCGGAAGGCTGTCTTGCCAAAGACTAAAATGAATGTGCCGGTGGACTCAACGTAAGTATCTTTGCACCGATTGCAATTTCAGTTATTCAATCGAGTGACGTGACACTCCGAAGGGCTTCATTGCACAGTTGACATTTCGACTGCTTCGCTGGAGAAGGACAAAGCCGATGTTGATGCTGCATCTTTGAAAGGTAACCTTTGAATTCACTCAGACATTATATTGTACTTTGTGTGTTTTTTCCTTTGTGCTTACTTTCGAATGATCTTCGAGTGTTTTCAGGGCCACGCGAAGTGATAGAACTTGACCCACCGAACCCTTCCGCCGACGTAGACATCGTGATGTGGGATACTTCGCCCTCTAAGGCATCAGCATCGGTTCGGGGAGCCTTTCGGGGGCCGAGACCTCACTCGGATCTCCCTTGCTAACTTCTCCCGCGGCTGTCATCTTCAGACTACACCACGTCCCAAAGGACCAGGTGGGAGCGAGCAAGGAGGCGCTGATCCAGCTGAAGCTGATGAACGACATGCTGAAAGAGGCCTACGATGCCAGCGAGGCTCTAGAGAAGAACGTCCTAGTAAGTACTCTTGTAAGTACCATCTTCAGTCGGAAATTTAGTCTTGTATGTAGTTTCTTGAGGTACCGAGTGGGTTTGCGTTGGGGGCACACCCACCGGGTGTTCTTTGATTCCAGTGGGAGCGCGCTGAGCGCACCCACTGGGTGTAGTCCCCGAGACTGCCGTCGATTGAACCAGTCGGCGGGAGTCTTAGAGTCTGTGTGACGTTTGTAGAAATGAGTGTAGTGATACTTGTCGAAGAGGATGCGGTGATGGTCCATGGACCAGAGCCTCTCGACGTTAACCGTTGAGGTGTAGAACCTGTTACTCTCCAGTGGGGGCGCGCTGAGCGCACCCACTGGGTGTAGTCCCCGAGACTTCCGTCGGCTGAAGCAGTCCGTGGGAGTCTTAGAGTCTGAATGATACCTGCGGAAATACGTCATCCCGAGTGAAGTGATACTTGTCGAAGAGGATCTGGTGATGGTCCATGGACCAGAACCTCTTAACGTTGACCATCAGGGTGTAGAACCTGTCGCTAAGTTTATGGAAGTACCTCATCCCGAGTGAGGAGGACCTCTCTCCGAATGGGTAGAACCTGTTACTGAGTTTGTGGAAGTACCTCATCCCCAGTAGGTAGAACCTGTTACTGAGTTTGTGGAAGTACCTCATCCCCAGTAGGTAGAACCTGTTACTGAGTTTGTCGAAGTACCTCATCCCGAGTGAGGAGGATCTCTCTCTGAGTGGGTAGAACCTGTTACTGAGTTTGTGGAAGTACCTCATCTCCAGTATAATTCCAGTGTGGGCGCGCTGAGCGCACCCACTAGGTGTAGTCCCCGAGACTGTCGTCGACTGAAGCAGTCGGCGGGAGTCTTAGAGTCTTGTAGCTTTAACCGAATGAAACTTTACCTTGAATCCGATTGTTGTTGTTGATGTTTCCTTGTTTTCTGTCGACAGAGCGTGTCCAAGCTCGGGACCCGCTACAATGCCATGGAGAAGCAGGTAGCCTTGAGGCCGAGAACGTTAAGAGCACGCGTCTGGAGCAAGAGAAGCGATCACTCGGAGGTAAGCGCTTTCTGCCCGACTGATGTAGAACTTGTTCTTTTTCCTCGTCCGACTGAAATTTCTTTATTAGATGTACGTAGTGAAAATCTTCAACTTACTAAGAGACTCCGGGCTCCCATTTCTATAGACACCATGAAGGAGGCCCTGGAGAAGAAAGACAGCGAGTTGGCGTCCGCTCAAAAGGAGGCCAGCCGGAAAATGAAAGAGGCCGAGGATAAGATGAAGTCACTCAAGAAGTGGGAGGAGGAGAAGAAGACGCTGGAGGTTGTTGCCCAGAGGTCTGCAGAGGAGGATGCCGAGGCCGAGACAAAGTTGAAGCAGGTTTCAACCAAAAGTCTCGAGCTAGAGAAGTTCATTGAGGACTTCGGCAACGAGATGAATGAGAAACTCAAAGGTATGTCAACGACCCGACTGTATTTAAAGTTGCTTTGATTCTTCACTCGTCCTCTAGAAATTTCCTTTTCTCCATTCATTCAACAAAGTTCTGCGTGGATGCCGAAGAAGAGACTTCCAAGATTGAGAAGAAACTGGACCCTATCGGCATCCTGGGAATGGGGGTACCCAGACTTGCCTGCCAGCGGCCCAAGGCGTGGCCCACCTCGACGACCAAGTACGACCCGATGCGGCCTCACTCAACAAAAGGCCCTCGCGAGGCCCCGAGCTCGCGGGGGAGACAACGCCAAGACCCGCGGGGAGGTAGGCCTCCCCAGGCCTCCTCCCGAGCGGCGGAGACTTCTATGCAACGCACGACCTCAGGAGGCCAAGGGTGACGCGAGCTAGGCCAGGCGGGCGCCAGCATGCCAGAGGGGGCAGTTCCCCTTTGGTGCAAAGGAGGCAGGGGCGCACGCGAGTTCCCAAAGCGCCCCCCAAAGGTTTCCACTTCGGTGCAACAAGACCAAGACCCCAAGCCCCGCAGGACGGACGTCATCGCCGAGCCCACCTCTGCATCACCGTCGACTACTTTGCAGGCGAAGACCACCTTTCGTCAGGATATGGTGTACCTCCTGTCCCCCTTTGAATTTGGCCGTTGTAGGATTCCTTCCCGCCTTTGTGATAAGGGAGGAGGACCCGGGCCGCTATAAATAGAGGCTAGGCTGCTCGATGTGGGGGGTCGAACGAACGCACTCGCGAAGCAACACACCACTGTACTAGTTCATCCACAAACCTCCTCGGGAGGCAATCCACCAAAGGCAGGAGTAGGGTTTTACGCTTCGCAGCGGCCCGAACCTGGGTAAACTCTCGTGTGCTATGTTCTTCCTCGCCATCGAGCGGGGTTATCGTGTTGAGGGCTTGGTGGGGGTGAAGCTGTTGGGGATCTTCGCACACACCCCTGGGTTCGAACTTCTTAGGGTTTTGCGGAGCCCTAAATCCGACATTTGGCATGCCAGGTAGGGGGCGTGTCGGAGTCTTCAGTAAGCTTCGCTTCCTCTTCGCCCCGTCGCGTGATGGCCGACGCCCGACAAGCTCCTTTCGGCCTCGGCGGGTCTGCCTTCACCAACCTCGCTACTGCCGTCCAAGACCCGCGCCTCAGCAGCGTGATGCAGGGTGGCCGTTACTTGGCCACCAGCGTCGTTTCCACAACCGTCGCAGCTCGTGCCGACCCTGTGCAGGGCGGGCGAACAGCGCCCATGGGACCAACATCACACTGCACCCACGTGGGAGACCTCAACGCATATGATGCACTTCTGATGGCGAGTGAGATGCTTCACCACCGCCCGACGCACGGGGGCTTCGACGCCTGGGCCGACCACATCGCCGAGTTGGTTAACGTCGCAAGGAGGGCCTGGCTCCACCGCCCCTCTTCACGACCACCGGCGCGGGGCGCCGGGGACTTGTTCGCCGTGCCCGCCGCCTCGCCTGCGGGCGGCACGCCCACTTCACTCCCGGGCAAGCCTGAGCAGGGCCCGCCGCATGCTGTACTTCTTCTCCTCCGGATCCCGGTGAGAGGCTTCGGGGCACCGCCCGGCCACGTCGGTGGCGCCTTTGAAGAAGGTGACGGGCGCTCCGCGCGCACCCCGGCGCGCGTGCCCATACCCAGACGGAGCATCAACAGCCCGAGTCATCCCGGCGGGAGCGCGCCAACCGGCACAGGGAGCAGGCGGCTTAGGCTTCTGGTCAGGCAGTTAACCGTAACGGAGGCGCGGTGGACAACCAGGGAGGCAACCCACGTCAAGACACGCGCGGCCCACCCCACGGCGGTGGCAGAGGTAAGCAACTTCGGACGGAGGCCCGCCGCAGGAGGGTCTGTGGGCCACGTGCCCTGGGAGGCGTCATCTCGACACCCGGGGAGACTGCCCTTGGTGTGCGCGGAGACAACTCGGGAGGGGGCCAAAGCCTCTATACGGAGGCCTACGTTCCGAGCTACGTCATACCTGCGGAGGGCGCGGAGGATCAGGCGCCCTCTGTAAGTTCCAGCACCCTCCCGGAATAGGAAGATGTCCCGGACGCTCTCCCCAAGCCAGGCATGGGGGCTTCCACGGAGGCAGCACCAGGCCAGGTTTATGCAAGCAGGGGAGAAGGGGGGCGTCCTGGGAAGCGCGGGGGCGCGACGCAGCCGCCGCCCCCACGAGCAAGCGGCACACAGCCGAGCCCGGGACCTCAGGAGCCCGGCAACGGGAGCGCCGGCACGGCCCTCCGGAGGGGAGGGCCTCATGAGGCCCGCAAGCCAAGGTCCGGCAGGCGCCACGACGCCTCACGGGGCGGCTTCACTGACACAACACCTCTACAGCTGCGCTGGGTGCGTTGCACTCATGTTTGGTCCGCGGGAGCGCAATCCCGCGGCTACGCGGGGAGCTGTGCACTCAGGTTTGGGCTATAGAGGCGCGCAACCGCGCAGAAATGCGTGTGATGGCTCTTAACCAAGTTTGGAGCACCTGGGCCGTGCGCCTGGGGGCTTGCCCAGCTATCTCCGGCCGTGACACTCTCACGTAATAATGAGTTGGCTGTATACGCCCGGAGCCCCCCGAGGACGCGGAGGGGTTCCATCCCACGCCCAAGTGGAAGCCCCATGCTCCGCGCTGGCGGACAACACTGCCCTCCAATGGCTATGCCCACGCAACGTGGATGCCCTACGCTCCGCGCTGGGGGAAGACGAAGGCGAAGACTAGCCTAGGTGCCGGACGCGGCTGTTGCTTGCTTCTTTTTGTGTTCGTATTGCCACTTGTTGAAATGAAGTTGAAGATTTTGTAACTCTATTTGAAAAAGGGGCGGGAACTTTTCTCTCTTCGCGATTCCTCTTTCTAGCCTTGAAGTCTTTTTTCTTTTGGATTGGCACCTTGCCGAGGCCCATGCACCTTGGCCTCCCCTCGTGGCCCTTCAGGGCAGGCCGGCAAGGACCTGTTGCCTCGAAAGCATGCATCTTTTAGCGGTCGATTCCCGCTCGGGGGCTCCGGCCGCCGCCCAGCGCGACATCACAGAGCCTCGGGAGGCTCAGACGCCTCCCGGAGTAGCAACCGGCGGAAAGGTATGGGAACCGCTTGAGCGTCAAGGGGGACTCCTAAGCAACGCGCCTCAGGAGCCACACTGGTCACGTAGCCCCTCGCCCCTTGGTCTCGTCCTGGTGATCCGGACGCCCCAACGGCGGTCGAGGTATGCGCGGGATTGGGCTCCGCAGACGCAGAGCGCCGCTTGAGCGTCAAGGGGGGGGGGTTCCCAGGTAATGCGCCTCGGGAACCTCACCGATCTTGTAGCTCTGCGCCCCTTGGTCTCGTCCTGGTAATCCGGACGCCCCATTTGTGGCCGAGGCCTCGCCCCTTTGGTCTCGTCCTGGTGATCCGGACGCCCCAACGGTGGTCGAGGTCTGCTCAGGATCGGGCCCCGTTGACGCAGAGTGCCGAAAGGGCTCCCGGACCACCCCACAAGCAAGGAAGAAGCCCTCCCTGATGGGATCCTCGACCTCCCTGGACGCTCCGCCTACGCCTCACGACGCTCGAGCTCGCCATGACTCGATGAGCTAAGTACACCCGCCGAATAAGGGCAGAACCTTCTAAACAGATGATAGCCCGAATGCCGGGCAAGAGGCATGAGCGCTAACATAAAAATACAGGCGCTACGGTCCGCTACGTAACCCCATCATGATTCTTGTGGTTCCAGGAGCAAGGAAGGGCAGCGCGAGGGAAGGAGTCCGGCCACTCTAGGCGACGTGGCTAGGACTCTGACATTGGGGGCGACACATTCCCCCTCAGGAAGGCCCGCCCCGCGAGGGCCCGACTGGATGCCATTGCCGGTATTGACGCGATACCCTCGCGGACCTCTCGAGGGGCGCCGGGGCGCATCGGCAATAACACAAGGCCCCGCGGGAGACGCGGGGTCGCGCCACGTAAAACAAACAATCGATGGCTTAAAGAAGGAGGAGGAAGACGAAGGTAAAAACACAAAAGTTAACGCCTCCAGGGGCCACGTGTTACTTGACATGACAGGAACAGGGAAGAGAAAACAGGAGAGGCCTAGGCGGAGGAGCCGCTGTCGCCGTCTGGGCCGTCGCCCGCCGCGGCGTCGGAGTCGTCACCCTCGTCGGAGAGAGGCTCTTGGACGAACCGCTCCACCAAGGACTCCACGTGTGGGCGCACCTCGTCCCTAAGTGGCCTCTGGAGCTCCTCGGGCACCGGCTCCATGACGCGGAGGAGATCGAGCTCCGGGACGAGGTGGCGACGGTTGGAGAAGACGCGTGTCAGCGCGAGGTCCAGGAGGTCGCGCGCGCTGGACACATTGTCCTCGTTAACCCGGGAGACGCCAGTTTCCAGCGCCTCCACCACCTTTTCGAAGAAGTTGTGGTAGCTCCCGTCGCCGTGCGCGCACGGCAGCGCAGGGGCCTCCCCGACGAACCGGCTCACTGCGCTGACCGCGCGGTGGGCGATGTCCAGATACTGCTTGGCGCGCTGCGCCTCCAGCATCTTCGCGTGGGCCGCCTCGTCCTGGGCGGCCTGCATGGCGTCGACAGCCCCTTTGACCTGGGTCTGGAGCAACGCCAGCTCCGCCTGAGCCTCTGCCTCACCCCTGAGCGCGGCCTAGAGGGCAGCCTTAGCGTCCGCCAGCTGGACCCTCAGCGCGTCCGCATCCCCCTGGAGCTCGTCGAGCCTGCGCCTCTTGGCCGCGGGCGCCCTGGGAAGAGGGAGCGATCATGACCGGCATGGCAAATGCGATTGTAAGCGAAGGAGGCGGGGGACAAGACACTTACTCATCAATAATGGCCCAGCGCCGGCGAGCTTGGGCTGGCCTGGAGGGTCCCCCGCCGCTGCCTCCGGGGGCCGCCGGTGGAGCCGGGGACCCCGAGCGCTTCCCCGCACCTGCCGCACTTCCACCGGATGCCATGGAGGAGCAAAGGAAAGGAGGAAGACATGGAAGATAACTTGGAAGGAAGAAAAGTGGGAGGACGGGTCAAGATGGCAAGACCCCCCGGGTGGGGCGGGTTTATAGGCGCAACCGCTGCCCATGTGGCGTCGTGGGGAGTGGTATCGCCATGCACTCCTCGGGCGACGCATGCCAGACTCGATCGGCGTGCTGCCCTGCCTCACGTTGTTTCCTCTTCTCCCGTCGGGTCACATCCACGTGGCCCGAGGGGGGGAGGACGCAAAGAGACAGCCGCATTCAAGGAAGGCAATGATGGCCGGGGAGGTGCGCAGGCCTCGCATCAGCTCAGCTCAGGGCGGTTCCCGACGTCTTCGGGGAGCCGAGATGCCCACGTCTCATCGTGCTCCACGCGTCAAGATGGGCCCGCAGGCGTTGGAGCCCACGGCGCTTCGGGCCATCCTCCATGGCTTCACCCAGAAGCTAACCCGAGCGCGCCTCGGGCCCGGGGGCTACTGTCGGCGTCCTGGGAACAGGGGTACCCAGACTTGCCTGCCTGTGGCCCAAGGCGGGGCCCACCTCGACGACCGAGTACGGCCCGGCGCGGCCTCACTCAACACAAGGCCCTCGCGAGGCCCCGAGCTCGCGGGGGAGACAGCGCCAAGACCCGCGGGGAGGTAGGCCTCCCCAGGCCTCGTCCCGAGCGGCGGAGACTTCTATGCAACGCACGACCTCAGGAGGCCAAGGGTGACGCCAGCCAGGCCAGGCGGGCGCCAGCATGCCAGAGGGGGCAGTTTCCCCTTTGGTGCAAAGGAGGCAGGGGCGCACGCGAGTTCCCAAAGCTCCCCCCAAAGGTTTCCACTTCGGTGCAACAATACCAAGACCCCAAGCCCCGCTGGACGGACGTCATCGCCGAGCCCACCTCTGCATCACCGTCGACTACTTTGCAGGCGAAGACCACCTTTCGTCAGCATAGGGTGTACCTCCTGTCCCCCTTTGAATTTGGCCGTTGTAGGATTCCTTCCCGCCTTTGTGATAAGGGAAGAAGACCCGGGCCGCTATAAATAGAGGCTAGGCTGCTCGATGTGGGGGGTCGAACGAACGCACTCGCGAAGCAACACACCACTGTACTAGTTCATCCACAAACCTCCTCGGGAGGCAATCCACCAAAGGCAGTAGTAGGGTTTTACGCTTCGCAGCGGTCCGAACCTGGGTAAACTCTCGTGTGCTATCTTCTTCCTCGCAATCGAGTGGGGTTATCGTGTTGAGGGCTTAGTGGGGGTGAAGCTGTTGGGGATCTTCGCACACGCCTCTGGGTTCGAACTTCTTAGGGTTTTGTGGAGCCCTAAATCCTACAGACCCAGCTGCGGGCATCCTTCGTGACAGCTCGGCTATTGGTCAGCTCCGACTGGAGGAGTGCATCGGGGAGGTGACTATCTTCCTCAATCGCATGCGTACTGTTGTCAAGGACATCGACCGAGAAGTCGCCCCCGGAGAGGAGTTCTCGAATGTCTTAGACACCCTCATCAACTGACTACAAGACGTTTCGTGCCGAGTGCAATCGTGGAAGAAATCTGTTTCCCGTGCTGGTGCCGACATCACCCTCTCTCTCGTTCGCGTCCATTGTCGTGGCATAGATGAGGAGAAGTTCAAGTCACTGAAGGTCGTCAACAGGAAGAATGCCAGGATTGAAGACTTTATGAAGACGTTCCTTGTAGCTACCACTCGGATTGCGGACTTCATCGACCTCGACACCTTCACACACGCCGCAGCTCCAACTACAACCGAGTAATCCTCGGATAAAAAACTTCAAGTGACATTTGCCTCAGTATGCCGAGTGGTTTATGTAACCGTACATTCACCGTGACCAAGCGGCCACAACTATTTGCACTTTTGCTTTGAATTATATGCAGTTTGATTGCCTTTATTTGACTATTTGAGTGTTCGGCCCTGTCCCCGAGTGTGGAAGACATCCTCAATCGGAGTAATTTTAACTTAGGCGATTTCTGGATCGCAGCTAAGCCCCTGAGTGTGGATGATGTCCTCACTCGGAGTAGTTTTTAACTTAGGCGATTTCTGGATCGCAGCTAAGCCCCCGAGTGTCGGCGGTATAACTCCACGGTGTAACCCGCCCTATTGGGCCGGGTTAACATATTGACAGCTCTACGATCAAGTTTAAGATGGGCCGTGTTATGAAGATAAGAAAAGTAAGGCAGTGGCTGACTAAGTCGCCGGGCGGCCCAACACCTGGAGATGGCAGCTCAAGGCCCACAGGGCGGAAGGCGTTGGCCGTTTTCCTTGCTTAAGGGGCAAGGCGAGTTAGAGGCATTATAGGTTACGAGTCACGATATGACCCGGACTCTATTGTAAACCCTAGGGTCTTGACCTGTATATAAAGGCAAGCCCCTAGGACCGAAAGGCTCAAGTTACAATCTCTCGATAGCTAGGTTAGCGATTCCGCACCATTGTAATCGAGATATATCCATCAATACACACAAAGCAGGATGTAGGCTTTTACCTCCATCGGAGGGACCGAACCTGGATAAACCCGACTCTCTCTCCCGTTTAACCCCTTTGAGTCGCCACCTAGCGGCGATGGCCTCACACCTAAGTCCTTGCACTAGGACATCTGCCGTGACAAAACCACGACAGTTGGCGCCCAGCGTGGGGCCTTCGCCCGATGGAATTGAGTTCTCGAAGGGAACCCTTCCAGGGTTTGGGAAGCTCGCGGTTGATCAGATGATCAGGAGTCGCCACGACAAGATCTACATCAATGAGCCGGAATGGAGCGCTAAGGCTAACTCGATCGAATGCGGGTTTCGAGTTCCCGTTGAAGAGATCGATTTGGAGACCCCCGAGTCGAACATCTACACCAACCATGACGAGCCGGCTCGGTGCGCCCAACCCGGCCACTGCCAAGGCGGCCGTCATCACGTCTTCGCCGGTTTCACGCAAGGAATCAACCTTTCGGACGAGCCGGCTTCCAGCGAGAACGCCCTCAATAACTCGGACGGCGGGTCATCCACGGGGGATATGGAATCGATCTGTCCTCTTTATGATGGCAGGCTTGGGGGCTCATTGGAAACTGAGGCCCCAGAGGAATACGACGAGTCGCCATGCCAAGTCGTCGTCTACATGGCAGGAGCTACAATGGTACCCAATCCAGCCATAGCTGGAGGTTCTGATGGGTCAACCAAAACACTGTAGCTGGAGATGCCGAAACTCGTGGAAACCCCAGTTACCGCTGAGAATCAGGAGGAGCGCAATGCGGAGTTAACCAAACTACGTAGCCAGATAGTCGAGGTGCAGAAGGAGATTGACGCTGAAAACGCGCGGATGGCAGAGTTACAGGCTCATATACATCAAGAGGCGGAGTGCCTTAAGGCCGAGGCTTGGCGGTTAGGAGTTCAGAGGGAGGCATCAGTGGCGGTTTACGAAAGAAGACGTCACCGCGGGCTCCCACCGAGCCTTGAGCCGCATCAGCTTTTTACTACCCCACAACAGACACCAGGAACTGTTCAACCCCCTGGGAATCGGCAAGAGGAACCGGCTCAACCCCCGCCGGCTCACTCCCCGCCTCGATGATTCCAGAATCCGCGGGGTCATTTTTCCAACCCTGTTGATAATATGCTAGCAGCAACCCGAAATTTGGAAGCACTACCTATTAACGGAAACTCCCCCGTTGAGGTTGAAGCTAGAAACACTATTGAGATGCTGAAAACAGCTGTGGTGCAACAGGTGCAGTACTCATACAGCCGGGATCGGATGCATTCCACTCCCTATGCTAGCAAGGGCTGCCATGTGGAGTCTCCGACCGTTTCCAGTAGTGGGCGTAGGCAGCAGCCTCAGGTTTCCCCAACCCGGCCCATGCCGTCAGACCCCCAGGCAGTTGTTGATGCGGCCAGAGGCGCACGACATGCAGAGGCGGAAGCAGCAGCACGGGCGATTCAGCAGCTTCACCCTGAACCGGCGAGGTTGGTGGCTGGGACAAATAGTAGGACAATCGGGATACCATGCTTATCCCCGGTACTCCGTGCCGAGCGCATGCCCAAATACTTCAAGGGGCCTCGTAAGGTGCCAAACTACACGGCGGATCTTGAGTCGGCATCCTGGATCGAAAGCTACGAGTTGGCGATGGATATGCTGGATGTCAGTGTCGCTGTATGCACCAAGTATTTAACCATGATGTTGGAGGGACCGGCTCAGACGTGGCTGAAAAACTTACCGCCCAACTCCATCAACAACTGGACAGAACTGAAAGAGCGGTTCATCAAGAATTTCCAGGGAACCTGCAAGAAGCCTTTGACAATAGTAGATCTTCAGCATTGAGTTCAGAGAGTGGACGAATTGGCCCACCACTAGACCCACCGGGTCGTGGAAATTATCCACTCATCAGATAGCATCACAGCGTCTCAAGCGGTCCTAATTTTGGAAAAGAACTGTCACTTCCAGCCGTTGGTTCAGAAGCTCTGACGGCTCAAGCGAAAGGTACAAGATATGGGCGACTTAATGGATGTCCTAACCAGATATGCCGAGTCAGATAGCACGAAGGACCCCGGCTCAGATGAGGACAAGACTGCTAAAGGCAAAAAGACTGAAGGAGGAAAGGGCTAGCATGGTCATAGTGGTAACCAGGGGGCTCAAAATAATAAGCGGAAGCAAGCCGATGGGGGGTCAGACTTCGTCGCCAATACTAACACTGGTTTCAAAAATGAGCGCCGCAACGGTCGCCCCGGAGGGGCTTACAACGGGAATAAGCCTCGTAACTATGAGGAGGCGCTTAAAGCACCATGTCCCAAGCACAGTACCCAAGAGAAGTCGGCTACTCACTCATGGGAAAATTGTTACATCATGCAAGAGTTTCATAACCAGGCTTTCCAAAACAATCCAGGAGGCAATGGTGGGGGACACCCGGGTCATCACGGACCTGGCGGGTCACAAGGTGGCTCGGGGGCTGGTTTTCAACACAAGGGAAATCATGGCAATGGGTAGCATCCTGGCCTGGGCAATCAACATAATAACCAAGGAGGATTCCAGATTATTCCCAAGCAGCTGAATAATGGTCAGTACCACTAGCACCTAAATCCCTGAATAAAATTCATGCTCTGGAGGGTCTCACAAGAAGAAATTCTATACCTCCAAGAAGGAAACAAGCCGGCCCTGGAACACCTACGGCCTTACTATACCTAGAGCCGCCGGCTCCTTTTTTGTAAGTTCTTCCCCCCTTGCAAATTCTGTGTATACTTCTTTATGTTTCGAGTATAAATAAAGCCGGCGTTTTTTAGCCGTTTCAGCCTACAAATTGAGCTCGAGTCTTTATTTTTCGAAACAATATTTTGTGCACTTGGGGGCTTCCAACTCATCGAGTTTAGCTTTCTCACCCTTGTGACCCGGCAAAATAAACGCCACAATATTTTGGGCACTTGGGGGCTTCCAACTCATCGAGTTTAGCTTTCTCACCCTTGTGACCCGGCAAAATAAACGCCACAATATTTTATGCATTTGGGGGCTTCCAGGTCATCGAGCTTAGCTTTCTCACCCTCTTGACCCGGCAAAATTAAACGCCATATATGGTTACACCTGCTTGTATGCTTGATGCGACTCCGATCAGATGACCCCGTGTACTCTTGACGAGTCAATCCCTTTTTGGACCCTGAACTTGTCAAGGTTAAAACATTGGCTTGAGTCATGAGAGAGCCGGCATACAGAGAGCTAGGATAAACCATGGGTTATCATACCCGCTTCATCGAAGCAAGACTCGGGAGCCTCGAAAGCCGACAATTACTTTTGATATCATGCACATATGTGATTTACATTTACATCGTCATCATCATCGCATCATGCTAGCACGGTCATACATATGCGGAAAATTGATTCCCAGATCAGGATATATCATAAGATATTTGTGAATACATATAAAATCTTTTGGCCGACCAGCATCAGGGTTTATGATAACCATGATTACGTGGTCAAAACCTTCAAAGTCGGCCTCAAAAGCCGCCTTATATTTCCGAGCTTCGAAAGCCAGTTCCTAACGGTACTATGAGCTATTGTGTAAATCACCATATAAAAAGTTTCGGGCGTGCCCTATTCTCATTACCGGTTCATATATGAAATACCCGGGTTATCAGCTGCATGACCAGCATAAGATTATATTATTGGGGAAAAGCCAAAAGGACTTTGAGCTTTGAACACCAGTTTCTTTTTGCCGAGTCTCATTGAGCCGACTTATCAAGATTACCTTATTTTGCTACAGCAAGTTTTCAGGTTCAAAGTTATTACCAGCTCATGCTTGAGAAACCGGGTTGAATAATTGAGCTCACATAGTGACCAGTTGACAAGTCATATAAATCTTCAACATTGTTGAAGGAGAAATAAACTATTAAAGTCTAGATGATCAAGACCCTCTGCCGGCTTATTTTGCTCAATCTTTCCTTGCCAAAAAAAAATCATCGATAAAAAGAATGTGTGAATGACAGGATGGCAGAGCAGCAAAAAGGTATCAAGCCCAGGAGTATAAATATTTTTGCACCAACAGAGGCGTAAACGTGCACGATGGCACGACACAACAGTTTTTCAGAAAGCTACCCCTATTATAGGCTCAAGGAGCCACAAATTGTTTTTACCCATACATGGGGGCTTGAGCTGACAAGGTGACAATTGAGAAGCTCATATCGTCATTTAATTGACCCGCCAACCACACCATCCGGGTCAGTCGTGGGCTAATCTTGTGCGTGAGACGCCTCCGGGTTATCCGCCACTTGGTCTTCTAGTTCTTGTATCTGAAGGTTGTCCACGTCCCAGTTAAAGTGGGATAAGGCTTGCAACTCGGCCTCGTAATTAAAGATAGGAGACGGGTCAACTTCAGGGGCGAAGATGTGCTTACGCCGTTGAGGGGCTAGGTTCATTGATATTAAGCTGGGCGGTGGAATCCGTGCATGGTTGGCGTCATAAGCCACCTGATAATTCTTCAATTTCATTTCAGATACCAACTGAGTGGACAATACTACAGCGGCTTTGACACAGGCAGTATAGTCCTCCTGAGAAAATTCTGACCCATCATTCTTTAACTCCGGGAAGCCTTTTGCTAATTCAGCCGGGTCAAGCTCCTCTCTGTAAGCTAGAGCCCGGCTCAACGAATATATCGCGTCAGATCGGGCGGCTGACCTTTTTATCTCTAGAATCTGCTGTGGGATGGTTGAAAGGCATTCCAACACGTTTTTGATAAGCTTCAAAGGTTGCTTATACCCCATCATTGCTTTGATTGCGAGATGACTCCCAGCATAGAGTTGCTCTATCAGAGAATTAACAGCCTTAAGCATCAGCGGGCTATCATCATGAAGGTTGCTAGTCCGGGAGCCTGCAAAATAGCATCAATACATGAGTCGCCAGGCGACTTGTATCTGTATCTCAAGAAGACGAGAAGTCATATATACTTGCCAAAAATAGCTTGGGTCATCAGGGTAATGTGCCGTTTTAACCCGGAAGGCTCCTTGGTGATGGGTTCAAGCTGGCCCTCAGCATCCTCTGCATGCTTCAGCAGAGTCGCCTTTTCAGCTTCAAAGGATTTTTTTTCTCCTTCAAAAAGCATGTCTTGGCATTTTCCAGTTCAACCAATGAGAGTCGAAGTTTTTCTTCCTCCTCTGCTTGGGTGGGTTGCCCCTTTTCTAGGTCCTTTTTCAAGCCGGCTACACTTGATTCGGCCGTCTTCAAAGCTTCCTGCATAGTAAATAAAATTTATGACAAGTCCCAAGCAAAATGCAAGCAGTATATTTGGCACTTGCAAATGTATATCAGTTCTTTCGACATTTAGATACAGACAAGACCCGACTCATCTCAGGAAGATGAGTCGGCCCTTGGGGGATACAGGTCAAAGTTCTTCAAATTATTAAGACCCGACTCATCTCAGGAAGATGAGTCGGTCCTTGGGGGCTACAGGTTGAGTAGATCACAACATTCACAAGACCCGACTTATCTTAGAAAGGTAAAGCTGGGCCTTGGGGGCTACATAGGTATATGTGGTATGAGCATATAAAGAGGAATATACCTTGTATTTATTCTTCATCATACTAACAAGACCGATTTCCATTTCACGGCTCATAGCCAGACGGTCCAGACAAGCGGCATGAAAATCTTCAGCAGTAAAATTCTCATAATTTGGGAGTTCCAGCTTGGCCTTCCCTTTCTCTTGGAACACTGCTTCATCCTTAGCAATAATTTATGTTAATACCTTGGAGACCTCAGGAGCGATGTAACTCGCCCCAATAATAATAACCTCCTCAGGGGCATCTTTAGTTGCTGCTGAAGGATTGGGCGGACTAAGATTGGCTGCCGATGTAGCCTCAACATTCATGGCGTTAGTACTGGCTAGCTCAGACGGAGGAGGTAAGCCGGTTTGGACCTCCTGACAATCTTCAGATTGATCAACATGAGTTTCAGGAGCCGCCAGATCAGGAATCTCTGGCTCAAGGGCCTCAGGGGTAGCAGAAGACCCATCAGTTTTCCTTTTCTTGGCCTTGGCCCTACAGAATGAAGAGTGCAGTATAAAACATGGGTAGAGACAATAGTCTACTCAAACAGGCAAAATAACAAGAGGAATTTACATGGGATTGATAATGAAGGGTGCTAGTTTGGATGCAGTAGAGTCGCTCGATGAAGGTGGCGACTCCTGATAAACCAAGACATAGAAATTAAAGGGTGACACATCAAGTCAAAACCTTCTTGGAGAATTGGAGCGTTAAATACCTTGGCTGGTCATTTTCGGGCGGCTGATTTATCAGGTAAGCCGTCAACAAGGTTACCACTCCCACTCCGAGTCTGACGCCTAGACTGGTGCTGAGTTTTCTTCAAAACAAAGTGAGGATCCAGATAAGCGTCCAGGTGAGAGAAGCTTACCTTCCGAACAACTCGCCTTGTTTTCAATGAGGGCAATGGTTCCGAGTCGAAAGAAATGGAAATTACCTCAACATCGCCCGCACGGCTTGTTTCGACATCGCCCTAAGAAGAAGAGGCGTCAGCTAGATTCAATGAAATGCAAACAAAAGATGAAATTTACCTCTGATCGAGTATTAGCGGTAGCTGCTTCGTCCATGTGAGACGACCCTTCTATAGCCGCCTTATGCTTCTTCTTACTTGGGTTGGCTTTGGGCTTATTAGCCGCAGTTTTGCTACGCTTCCTGCCCCAAAAGGGAGACGTGGCCTGTAAAGTTAAACAATCAGAGCATGCGGGCAAAAGACTAAAGGTCTGCTCGGAAAGCCGGATTAAGGTGTCAAAGGTTTTGTACCGCAGGAACCGGGTTAAGGGCATAGAAAGGCTTCAACCCGTCCTTGCTGCAGGTTTCTTGGTTTTCACCCAGCAGCTTCTTCACGATCCGGTTTATCTCGTCAGCATCCAAGGAATAGTTGCCATATCATTGAGAGTCATCCAAGTCGCCGGAGTAAGCGTACATCATGTTGTTGCGAAGACTTAACGGTAAGACCTCCAAGACACCCAACACCGGGTTAAGTCGACTCCAGTTAGCCCGTTGGCTAGCAGAGACCTCAATTTTGGATAAATATGGGCGTGTTGAGAATGCTCCTCTTGAGGGGCCCAACCAGGAAGTTCGAAATCCATGGGGAGGCGATTGGGTCTATAACCCGGCAAGGGATTTTCGTCAGCAAGGGCGGTGTTTCGAGAATAAAACAAAGTTTTATTCCACCCCTTAGGATGACTTGGTAGGGTGGCAGCAGGAAAAAGGACGTCTTTTCGTCTCTGGATTGAGACCCCGCCAAGTTCTAGGCCAAGGCCGTCCGCGCATTCAGTCTGCCAGTTCAAGTAGAAGAATGCCCGGAAGAGGGAGACGGTGGGTTCCATTTGCAGATATACCTCACAAAACACTTTGAATTGGCAAAGGTTCGATATGGAGTTGGGACCCAGGTCTTGAGGATGAAGATGGAAGAAGTGCAAGACGCCCCGAAAGAATTTTGATGCGGGAGGTGAAAAACCCCTCTAAAGGTGATCCAAGAATATCACCACTTCTCCCTCCTCTGGTTTTGGGATTTCCTCTCCAAGGATAACCCGCCAGCCAACCACGTCTTCAGGCGGCAGAAACCGATGTTCCTTGTAATATTTCAAGATAACCTCAGAAACCTGAGTGGCCACCCAGTTGCAGGCTTTGGATTCTGACATAATGGGTCGCCTAGATAAAGCAAAAGGAGGGCGGCTTAAGAAAAAGGTTCAAATAAGATGATCTAATTATCTACAATGGAAAAGCTGCCTTGTGAAGAGCCGGAACCCTAATGCAGCAGTTTAACGCATGGCGGGTTACAACTATTGAGCCGGCAAGAGTAGGGGCGACTCATGTTAAAAATCAAAGACCTCCAAAACTTTGCTAAGTGTAAGACAAACAAGTTTCCCCCGGAACAGCAACGATTATGGATCTAAGAATTGTTCCAAAAAGCGAAATATTTGCTAGCCCTAACAGAGAAGTAGAGAAGTAACGGCAGTACAGTTCATCTAATGCTGAGGAGGATTACAGTCGGTTATACATGAAACAGAACTAGTGTTCCCACCGCTTCATTTTTGTGATTAAACTTGCGGGATCTATTCACGAAACCAACAATGGTGATGAACCGAAGAGAAGCTATCGAAGAACTCAAGAACTTCGATGGACTACAATGGATCTAGGTCAGAGGAAATAACTTACTCGAGTGATCACCGGCGGCGGAAGGAACGTGCAAATGTGTTCCCGGTGAGGAAGAAATGCCGCAACGGTCTCGGGAGTGATCGCCGGAGATGAGGAAATAACAGCGGTGGCGCGAGGAAACTCTGGGCTCGAGGAGGAAGAAGGAGCGAAGAGGCGAAGAGAAAGGTGAAAAGGGGACCCCCTGGTAAATATTTAAAGGGACGGAGCTCGAAGAGGCAACTGACGTGCGCGAGAATTGAGCAAACACAGTAAATTTCAGGAAACAGAGGCGCCTCGATTTTTGGGATAAATGGATATGGTCAGATTCGCCATGATGTCATCATTGTTTTTTCAAATTGACGTCACAATGGATGAACGCTTGAAAAATGACAAGTCTAGAAGCATTATAAGCCGGCGTTATGAAATTCACGGAAGACACAAATCCGATAATGAGCCGCCAAAGGAAGAGAAGAGAAATTGACATGAATGGATTCAAATCAATCTGGGGCCTAATGTCAGGGATATAACTCCACGATGTAACCCGCCCTATTGGGTCGGGTTAACATATTGACAGCTCTACGATCAAGTTTAAGATGGGTCGTGTTATGAAGATAAGACAAGTAAGGCAATGGCTGACTAAGTCGCTGGGCGGCCCAACACCTGGAGACGGCAGCTCAAGGCCCACAGGGCGGAAGGCGCCGGCCGTTTTCCTTGCTTAAGGGGCAAGGCGAGTTAGAGGCATTATAGGTTACGAGTCACGATATGACCCGAACTCTATTGTAAACCCTAGGGTCTTGACCTGTATATAAAGGCAAGCCCCTAGGACCGAAAGGCTCAAGTTAGAATCTCTCGATAGCTAGGTTAGCGATTCCGCACCCTTGTAATCGAGATCTATCCATCAATACACACAAAGCAGGACGTAGGCTTTTACCTCCATCGGAGGGGCCGAACTTGGGTAAACCCGACTCTCTCTCCCGTTTAACCCCTTTGAGTCGCCACCTAGCAGCGATGGCCTCACACCTAAGTCCTTGCACTAGGACATTTGCCGTGACAAAACCACGACAGTTGGCGCCCACCGTGGGGCCTGAAACGTCTCCGTCGTATCTATAATTTTTGATTGTTTCATGCCAATATTGATCCAGTGCCCAGTGCCAGTTCCTATTTGTTGCATGTTTTTTGTTTCACAGAATATCCATATCAAATGAAGTCCAAACGCGACAAAAATTTATGGAGATTTTTTTGGAATATTTGTGAATTTTGAGAAGTGGAATCTGTTGGAAATATGCCCTAGAGGCAATAATAAAGTGGTTATTGTTATATTTCCTTGTTCATTATAATCGTTCATTATCCATGCTATAATTGTATTGATTGGAAACACATTGCATGTGTGGATACATAAACAACACTGTGTCCCTAGTATGCCTCTAGTAGACTAGCTTGTTGATCAAAGATGGTCAAGGTTTCCTAGAAATAGACATGATATGTCATTTGATAACAGGATCACTTCATTAGGAGAATGATGTGATGGACAAGACCCAAACTATGAACGTAGCATATGATCATGTCAGTTTATTGCTATTGTTTTCTGCATGTCAAGTATCGGTTCCTATGACCATGAGATCATGCAACTCACTGACACCGGAGGAATACCTTGTGTGTATCAAACGTCGCAACGTAACTGGGTGACTATAAAGATGCTCTACAGGTATCTCCGAGGGTGTCTGTTGAGTGGGCATGGATCAAGACTGGGATTTGTTACTCCGTGTGACGGAGAGGTATCTCAGGGCCCACTCGGTAATACAACATCACAACAAGCCTTGCAAGCAATGTGACTAGAGTGTTAGCCACGGGATCTTGTATTACGAAACGAGTAAAGAGACTTGCCGGTAACGAGATTGAACTAGGTATAGAGATACCGACGATCGAATCTCGGGCAAGTAACATACCGAAGAACAAAGGGAATAGCATACGGGATTAACTGAATCCTTGACATAGAGGTTCAACCGATAAAGATCTTCGTAGAATATGTAGGAACCAATATGGGCATCCAGGCCCCGCTATTGGTTATTGACCATAGAGGTGTCTCGGTCATGTCTGCATAGTTCTAGAACCCGCAGGGTCTGCACACTTAAGGTTCGGTAACGTTTCGGTAGTATAGAGTTATGTATGGTGGTGACCGAAGATTGTTCGGAGTCCCGGATGATATCCCGGACGTCACGAGGAGCTCCGGAATGGTCCGGAGGTAAAGATTGATATATAGGAAAGTGGTGATTAAACTCCGGAAAAGTTTCGGGCATTTCCGGCAGTGTACCGGGAGTGACGAATGGGTTCCGAGGGTCCACCAACTGGGCCCACCACACCCAAAGTGGGTCACATGGGCCTGAGGGTGGCGCACCAGCCCCTGGTGGGCTGGGCGGCCGGCCCGAGAAGGCCTATGCGGCTGGACTTGTGGGAAAGGGAAAGTCCAAGTGGGGGAAGGGAAGGAATCCTACTAGGAGTAGGATTGGAGGTGGACTCCTCCACATCCTCCTCCTTGTGGTCGCACCAAAGGGGAAGCCCTAGGGGCGCCGGCCTCCCTCCCCTCCCTCCTATATATACTAGAGGGAGATAGGGAAAAAGTACTTCAACCCAAAAGTCCATAGTGCAGCCCTCTCTCCCGATAGATTGATTCCTCTGGTTTTTTAGCAGTGCTTAGGCGAAGCCCTGCTGGAATAGTTCCACCACCACCGCCGCCGCGCTGTCGTGCTGCCGGAGAACTCATCTACCTCTCTGCTCCCTCTTGCTGGATCAAGAAGGCGGAGATCGTCATCGAGCTATACGTGTGCTGAACGCGGAGGTGCCGTCCGTTCGGTACTAGATCATGATTGGATCGCGGGACGCTCGGCGATTTGGATAGCCAAGACGTTCGACTACATCAACCACGTTTCTTAACGCTTCCTGCTTAGCGATCTACAAGGGTATGTAGATCCACTCTCCCTCTCGTAGATGCTCATCACCAAGGATAGATCTTGCGTGCGCGTAGGAAAATTTTTGTTTCCCATGCAACGTTCCCCAACAGTGGCATCTGAGCTAGGTCTATGTGTAGATGAGATCACGAGTAGAACACAAAGGAGTTTGTGGGCGTTGATATTCAGATTGCTTCCTCCCTTGGTATTTTCTTGATTCGGCGGTATTATGGGATGAAGCGGCCCGGACCAACCTTACTCGTACGCTTACGAGAGACCGGTTCCATTGACTGACATGTAACTTCGTTGCATAAAGATGGCTGGCGGGTGTCTGTTTCTCCCACTTTAGTTGGATCGGATTCGACAAAGGCGGTCCTTGAGAAGGTTGAATTGCAATTTGCGTATCACCGTTGTGGTTTTTGCGTAGGTAAGAAATGTTCTTGCTAGATACCCGTAGCAGCCACGTAAAACATGCAACAACAATTAGAGGACGTCTAACTTGTTTTTGCAGGGTATGTTGTGATGTGATATGGCCAATTACATGATGAGATATATGTGATGTATGAGATGATCATGTATTGTATAGAATGTCACGACTTGCATGTCGATGAGTACGGCAACCGGCAGGAGCCATAGGGTTGTCTTTAATTATTTTCACCGTTTTGCTTTACTTTATCGCTATGAGTTAGCAATAGTCGTAGAAGCAACAGTTGGCACGACAACCTCATGGCGACACATTTATGGAGATTAAGATGATGGAGATCATGGTGTTATGCCGGTGACGATGGAGATCATGCCGGTGCTTTGGAGATGGAGATCAAAAGCACAAGTTCATGGTCATATCATGTCACTTATGATTTGCATCTGATGTTAATCCTTTTATGCATCTTATTTTGCTTAGGACGACGGTAGCATTATAAGGTGATCCCTCACTTAAATTTCAAGATAAATTGTGTTCGCCCCGAGTGTGCACCGTTGCGAAAGTTCGTCGTTTCGAGACACCACGTGATGATCGGGTGTGATAGACTCTACGTTCGCATACAACGGGTGCAAGCCAGTGTTGCACGTGCGGAATACTCGGGTTAAACTTGACGAGCCTAGCATGTACAGACATGGCCTCGGAACACAAGAGACCGAAAGGTCGAACATGAGTCATATAGTAGATATGATCAACATGAAGATGTTCACCATTGAAACCACCTTAACTCACATGATGATCGGACTTGAGTTCGTGGATTTGGATCATGTGACACTCGAATGACCGGGGGGCGGGGTGTCAATTTGAGTGGGAGTTTTTAAGTAATATGATTGACTAAACTCATTATCTTGAACAATAGTCTAAGTTGTCTTTGCAAAATTTATGTTGTAGATCAATGGCTCGCGCAGTAGCACCCCTGAATTTTAATGCTTTCCTAGAGAAAGCTAAGTTGAAAGATGATGGAAGTAACATTGTGGACTGGGCCCGTAATCTGAGGATTATCCTTACGGCTTCCCAAAAGGGTTATGTCCTTGATGCACCGCTTGGTGACCCACCCGCTCCAGTTGAGTCTCCAGACGTTGTGAACACCTGGCAGGCTCGTTCTGATGATTACTCAATGGTTCAATGTGCAATGTTGTATGGCTTAGAACCGGGACTTCAAAGACGTTTTGAACATCATGGAGCATATGATATGTTCCTAGAGTTGCAGTTTATCTTTCAGAAGAATGCCCGGATCAAGAGGTATGAGACCTCTGATAAGTTCTATGCCTGCAAGATGGAGGAGAACGGGTCTGTCAGTGAACACATACTCAAAATGTCTGGGTATTCCACCCGTCTGGCTGAATTGGGGATGCCCCTTCCAGCAGAGGCGATCACTGACAGAGTTCTTCAATCATTGCCACCTAGCTACAAGAGCTTCGTGTTGAACTATAACATGCACGGGATGAACAAGTCAGTCACCGAGCTGTTTGCGATGTTGAAAGTCGCTTAGTCTTTGATTCCAAAGGAGCATCAAGTGTTGATGGTCAATAAAACCACTAGTTTCAAGAAGAATGGCAAGGGTAAGAAGGGTAACTCCAAGAAGAGTGGCAAACTAGTTGCCCCTCCCGTGAAGAAACCCAAGGCTGGACCCAAGCCAGAAACTGAGTGCTTTCATTGCAAGGGAACTGGTCACTGGAAGCGGAACTGCCCCAAGTATTTGGCTGACAAGAAGGCGGCCAATAACAAACAAGGTATATATGATATACATGTTATTGGTGTGTACCTTACCAACTCTCGTTGTAGTGCCTGGGTATTTGATACCGGTGCGGTTGCTCACATTTGCAACTCAAAACAGGAACTGCGGAATAGACGGAGGCTGGCAAAGGACGAAGTGACGATGCGCGTGGGAAATGGTTCCAAGGTTGATGTGATCGCCGTCGGCACGCTCGCTCTTCGATTAGCATCGGGATTAGTGATGAACCTGAATAATTGTTATTTAGTGCCTGCGTTAAGCATGAACATTATATCTGTACTTGTTTATTGCGAGACGGTTACTCATTTAAATCAGAGAATAATGGTTGTTCTATTTATATGAGTAATATCTTTTATAGTCATGCACCCAATGTGAGGGGTTTATTCTTATTGAATCTCGATAGTGATGATACACATGTTCATAACATTGATGCCAAAAGATGTAGAATTGATAATGATAATACCACTTTCTTGTGGCACTGTTGTTTAGGTCATATTGGTGTAAAACGCATGAAGAAGCTCCATGCCGATGGACTTTTGGAGTCACTTGATTTTGAATCACTTGACACATGTGAACCATGCCTCTTGGGCAAGATGACTAAAACCCCGTTCTCTGGTACAGTGGAACGGGCAAGTGACTTGTTGGAAATCATACATACTGATGTGTGTGGTCCGATGAGCATTGAGGCGCGTGGTGGTTATCGTTACTTTCTCACCTTCACTGATGACTTAAGTAGATATGGGTATATTTACTTAATGAAACACAAGTCTGAAACATTTGAAAAGTTCAAGCAATTTCAGAGTGAAGCTGAGAATCATCGTAACAAGAAGATTAAATTCCTACGATCTGATCGAGGAGGAGAATATCTGAGTTATGAGTTTGGTAGTCACTTAAGACAGTGTGGAATTGTTTCACAATTGACACCGCCTGGAACACCACAGCGTAATGGTGTGTCCGAACGTCATAATCGAACCTTATTGGATATGGTGCGATCTATGATGTCTCTTGCCGATTTGCCACTATCGTTTTGGGGTTATGCATTAGAGACAGCTACATTCACTTTAAATAGGGCACCATTGAAATCCGTTGAGACGACGCCATATGAACTGTGGTTTGGCAAGAAGCCAAAGTTGTCATTTCTTAAAGTTTGGGGATGTGATGCTTATGTCAAAAAGCTTCAGCCTGAAAAGCTGGAACCCAAAGCGGAGAAATGCGTCTTCATAGGATACCCAAAAGAGACAGTTGGGTATACCTTCTATCTCAGATCCTAAGGCAAAGTGTTTGTCGCTAAAAACGGAACATTTCTTGAGAAAGAGTTTCTCTCGAAAGAATTGAGTGGGAGGAAGATAGAACTAGATGAGGTTCTTGAACCTTTACTTCAACCTAAGAGTAGCGCAGCGCAGAAAGATGTTTCTGTGGAGCCTACATCGGTTGAAGAGGAAGTTAATGATGATGATCATGAAGCTTCATATCAAGTTGCTATCGAACCTCGTAGGTCGACAAGGACGCGTACTGCTCCAGAGTGGTACGGCAACCCTGTCTTAGAGGTCATGTTGTTGGACAACGATGAACCTACGACCTATGGAGAAGCGATGATGGGCCCGGATTCCGAGAAATGGTTAGAGGCCATGGAATCCGAGATGGGATCCATGTATGAAAACAAAGTATGGGCTTTGGAAGTATTACCTGAAGGGCGAAAGGCCATTCAAAACAAATGGATCTTTAACAGGAAGACGGACGTGGACGGTAATGTCACCGTCTATAAAGCTCGACTTGTGGCAAATGTTTTTTCACAAGTTCAAGGAGTTGACTACGATGAGACCTTCTCACCCATAGCGATGCTTAAGTCCGTCAGAATCATGTTAGCAAAAGCTGCCTTTTTCGATTATGAAATTTGGCAGATGGATGTCAAAACAGCGTTCCTTAACGGTTTCCTTAAGGAAGAGTTGTATATGATGCAACCAGAAGGTTTTGTCGATCCAGAGAATGCTGACAAAGTTTGCAAACTCCAGCGATCCATTTATGGACTGGTGCAAGCATCTCGGAGTTGGAATCTTCACTTTGATGAGGTGATCAAAGCGTTCGGGTTTATACAAGTTTACGGAGAAGCTTGTATTTACAAGAAAGTGAGTGGGAGCTCTATAGCGTTTCTAATATTATATGTGGATGACATATTGCTGATTGGAAACAATATAGAAATGTTGGAAAGCATGAAGGAATATTTGAACAAGAGTTTTTCAATGAAGGACCTAGGAGAAGCTGCTTTCATATTAGGCATGAAGATCTATAGAGATAGATCGAGACGCTTAATAGGACTGTCACAGAGCACATACCTTGACAAAGTTTTGAAGAAGTTCAAAATGGATCAGTCCAAGAAGGGGTTCTTGCCTATATTGCAAGGTGTGAAGTTGAGTAAGACTCAATGCCAAGTGACTGCGGAAGATAGAGAAAAGATGAGTGTCGTCCCCTATGCTTCAGCCATAGGCTCTATCATGTATGCAATGCTGTGCACAAGACCCGATGTCAGCCTTGCCATAAGTATGGCCGGAAGGTTTCAAAGTGATCCAGGAATGGAACACTGGACGGCGGTCAAGAATATCCTGAAGTACCTGAAAAGGACTAAGGACATGTTTCTCGTTTATGGAGGTGATCAAGAGCTCGTCTTAAAGGGTTACGTCAATGCAAGCTTTGACACTGATCCGGATGACTCTAAGTCGCAAACCGGATACGTATTTATTCTCAATGGGGGTGTGGTAAGCTGGTGTAGTTCCAAGCAAAGCGTGGTAGCTGATTCTACATGCGAAGCAGAGTACATCGCTGCCTCGGAGGCGGCGAAGGAAGGTGTCTGGATGAAGGAGTTCATGACCGATCTTGGAGTAGTGCCTAGTGCACTAAACCCAATGACTCTGTTCTGTGACAAAAGTGGTGCCATTGCTCTAGCCAAGGAACCAAGGTTTCACAAGAGGACCAGACACATAAAGCGACGTTTCAATTCCATCCGCGATTACATCAAGGAGGACGACATAAATATTTGCAAAGTGCACACGGATCTGAATGTTGCAGATCCGATGACTAAACCTCTTCCAAGGGCTAAACATGATCAACACCAGAACTGTATGGGTGTTAGATTCATTACAATGTAAATCACATAGTGATGTGAACTAGATTATTGACTCTAGTGCAAGTGAGAGACTGTTGGAAATATGCCCTAGAGGCAATAATAAAGTGGTTATTATTATATTTCCTTGTTCATTATAATCATTTATTATCCATGCTATAATTGTATTGATTGGAAACACATTGCATGTGTGGACACATAAACAACACTATGTCCTTAGTATGCCTCTAGTAGACTAGCTTGTTGATCAAAGATGGTCAAGGTTTCCTAGCCATAGACATGAGATGTCAGTTGATAACAGGATCACTTCATTAGGAGAATGATGTGATGGACAAGACCCAATCTATGAACGTAGCATATGATCGTGTCAGTTTATTGCTATTGTTTTCTGCATGTCAAGTATCTGTTCCTATGACCATGAGATCATGCAACTCACTGACACCGGAGGAATACCTTGTGTGTATCAAATGTCGCAACGTAACTGGGTGACTATAAAGATGCTCTACAGGTATCTCTGAGGGTGTCTGTTGAGTGGGCATGGATCAAGACTGGGATTTGTTACTCCGTGTGACGGAGAGGTATCTCAGGGCCCACTCGATAATACAACATCACAACAAGCCTTGCAAGCAATGTGACTAAAGTGTTAGACACGGGATCTTGTATTACGGAACGAGTAGAGAGACTTGCCGGTAACG
The DNA here is from genome assembly GCA_039707655.1 of Elymus sibiricus. Taxonomy (NCBI): domain Eukaryota; kingdom Viridiplantae; phylum Streptophyta; class Magnoliopsida; order Poales; family Poaceae; genus Elymus; species Elymus sibiricus. The sequence goes on along the minus strand of CM077669.1, from coordinate 341,388,620 downwards.
AGATTGAACTAGGTATAGAGATACCGACGATCGAATCTCGGGCAAGTAACATACCGAAGAACAAAGGGAACAACATACGGGATTAACTGAATCCTTGACATAGAGGTTCAACCGATAAAGATCTTCATAGAATATGTAGGAACCAATATGGGCATCCAGGTCCCGCTATTGGTTATTGACCGTAGAGGTGTCTCGGTCATGTCTACATAGTTCTCCAACCCTCAGGGTCTGGACACTTAAGGTTCGGTAACGTTTCGGTAGTATAGAGTTATGTATGGTGGTGACCGAAGGTTGTTCGGAGTCCCGGATGAGATCCCGGACGTCACTAGGAGCTCTGGAATGGTCCGGAGGTAAAGATTGATATATAGGAAAGTGGTGATTAAACTCCGGAAAAGTTTCGGGCATTTCCGGCAGTGTACCGGGAGTGACGAATGGGTTCTGGGGGTCCACCAAGTGGGCCCACCACACCCCAAGTGGGTCACATGGGCTTGAGAGTGGCGCACCAGCCCCTGGTGGGCTGGGCGGCCGGCCCAAGAAGGCCTATGCGGCTAGACTATTGGGAAAGGGAAAGTCCAAGTGGGGGAAGGGAAGGAATCCTACTAGGAGTAGGATTGGAGGTGGACTGCTCCACCTCCTCCTCCTTGCGGCCGCACCAAAGGGGCAGCCCTAGGGGCGCCGGCCTCCCTCCCCTCCCTCCTATATATACTAGAGGGAGAGAGGGCAAAAGTACTTCAACCCAAAAGGCCATAGTGCAGCCCTCTCTCCCGATAGATTGATTCCTCTGGTTTTTCAGCAGTGCTTAGGCGAAGCCCTGCTGGAATAGTTGCACCACCGCCGCCGCCGTGCCGTTGCGCTGCCGGAGAACTCATCTACCTCTCTGCTCCCTCTTGCTGGATCAAGAAGGCGGAGATCGTCATCGAGCTGTACGTGTGCTGAACGCGGAGGTGCCGTCCGTTCGGTACTAGATCGTGATTGGATCGCGGGACGCTCGGCGATTTGGATCGCGAAGACGTTCGACTACATCAACCGCGTTTCTTAACGCTTCCCGCTTAGCGATCTACAAGGGTATGTAGATCCACTCTCCCTCTTGTAGATGCTCATGACCATGGATAGATCTTGCGTGCGCGTAGGAAAATTTTCGTTTCCCATGCAACGTTCCCCAACAGAATCAACGCAAACGGAGGCCCACAACCCCCACGATACATCAGGGCGCGCCCCAGGGGCCCAAACGCGTGGTGGTGTCTTGTGCCCACCTCGTAAGTCGGTTGGAGCTCTCCTTCGGGCGCAAGGAAGCTTATTTTTGGATAAAAATCCCCTCAAAATTTCAGCGCAATCGGAGTTTCGGATCTCTGGGAATATAAGAAACGGTTTTCGGCCAGAAAACAGGAACGCGAAACAGATGAGAACACAGAGGGAGATCCAATCTAGGAGGGGCTCCTGCCCCTCCGCCACCATGGAGGCCATGGACCAGAGGGGGAACACTCCTCCCATCTAGGGGGAGGCCAAGAAAGAAGAATAAGGAGGGGGGCTCTCTCCCCCTCTCTCCCGGTGGCGCCGGAACGCCGCCGAGGCAATCATTGATGGATGATGAGGATATATTCACGAAATATGATGATTCTGCTTGCTTAAGCTGGAAAGAAATATTGAGCCTCGTTGACAAATATCATAAGGTGAATTCATTCCTAGTTGAACTTGTTACTTTGATTCGAAAGAACTTTATACTGCCTAAATCCTTGTGTGTATGTATCGTTAGGTACATTGGAGAGGAAGGCATGGCACAAGGGAACAAGGAGGCATTGCAGCAAGGAAGGGAGGAAGACCCTGCAGTTTCCAGGGCGGTAGTACCGCCCCACACAAGCGGTAGTACCGCTCCAGTACTACCGTCCTAGTACCGCTTAGGAAATTTCTTCTGGAATCGAGCGACCCCAAGCGGTACTAAAGCGGCACTTGATATTTGTACGAGCGGTAGTACCGCTTATCACGGTAGTACCGCTTGCCATAAGCAGTAGTACCGTGCTGCCTGCGCGCAGACTTTGGGGCTGACGGCCCGTGTACCCCTTCGATCTATCTTAGGATATAAATACTCTTCCTTAGGGTTAGTTAGAGGGAGACCACGTTTAAGATAAACCCTAGTTCTTGAGATGGCTTGTAAGCATTCATCTTGAATCCTCATCTCCAATTCGTATCGATCTGGAGATCATATACTGCAAGTTGAGTGTAATCTGCTGTTCCATTGGGAATTAGTATATTGCAATTATACCGTTTCGTGGTCGACGGCTACGTGCGCAAGTGTGTGACGTTGTGAATATCCAAAGGGTTGAGACCTTTTGCATTGGCATCAGGGATCAAGCGAGGGAGAGTTCATCGGCGACATACAAGTTATCTATCATCTTCACCATCACCACCGCCGCTTACTGAGAAGATCGGGACACCCCATATCAATCATCGTGACGACGATCTACACCAACAACTTCGCCGCCGTCAACACCAACTCTCTCCCCCTCTATGCAGCGGTGTAACACCTCTCTTCCCCGCTGTAATCTCTACTTAAACATGGTGCTCAACTCCATATATTATTTCCCAATGATATTTGGCTATCCTATGATGTTTGAGTAGATCTCTTTTGTCCTATGGGTTAATTGTGGTATGATGTTATGGATGTGAGTAGTATGTTGATATGGTGCTGTCCTATGGTGCCCTCCGTGTCACGCAAACGTGAGGAATCCCCGCTGTAGGGTGTTGCAATATGTTCATGATTTGCCTATAGTGGGTTGCGTGAGTGATAGAAGCACAAACCCGAGTAGGTGGGTTGTTGCATATGGGAGTAAAGGGGACTTGATACTTAATGCTATGGTTGGGTCTTACCTTAATGAACTTTGGTAGTTGCTGAACCTTGCTAGAGTTCCAATCAGAAGTGCATATGATCCAAGTACGGAAAGTGTGTTAGCGTATGCCTCTCCCTCATTGCATCTAACAAGTATCTATCATATTATATTCAATTGCCTAGGGACAATCTTTCTCTTGCATTACACAAAAAGCTTTCTACTAAGTTATTTACTCTTTATTGTTCTTTTATTAAAACACCACCTAACTTTTATTTCCACGTTCTTTATTATCTTGCAAAGTACTTCTAGTTTTATTCCTGCAAAGTAGTTTCATACTTGTTCTAGGTAAAGCAAGCATTTGCGTGCGTAGAGTTGTATCGGTGGTCGATAGAACTTGAGGGAATATTTGTTCTACCATTAGCTCCTCGTTGGGTTCGACACTCTTACTTATCGAAAAAGGCTACAAACGAGCCCCTACACTTGTGGGTTATCAAGACCTTTTTCTGGCGTCGTTGCCGGGGAGCAATAGCGTGGGGTGAATATTCTCGTGTGTGCTTGTTTGCTTTATCACTAAGTATTTTTTTTCTGTTATTAGTTTTTTTATATCTTTAGTTATGGATATGGAACACGAAACACCAAAAAAAATAGTGGTACTTGCTACTCATGGAGATGGGGAACCTCCTAAAACCCTCGATGCTAGTTATGTGCAAAGTATTAAATAATACTTTGATAATCCTGAGAAGACCCCACTCAACTTGATAATGGGAGTAATGTTGGATCAACGTGAATACTTTAGAGATTATCGCTTGACTCAAAAAGGGAAATTGTTATGGGATCTTCATATGTTGCATTGGTATGCTCGGGAGCTATGCTTGAGATATGATATTACTTGTTGCTCTAGGATGAACGCTCCACACCTTCCCTTTTCATGCAAATTTAATGATAATGAATCATTAGCTTCTTATGCTAAAGGTATTTATGATTACTATGATGTGGAACGAATAGAAGAATTTGTTGCTTTTAAAGGTGCTTATGAAGTTGCTTCTTTGATGGAAAAATATGATGATGTTTCTTACGAATCTGAAAATCTTGCCATACTTAAATATTGCTATGATAATTATGAATACAATGATGATATTATTGAATTTATTGAAAGAATGACCGCTGCCTTGGAAGAGACTAATATTTTGCAGGAATCTATGGAAAAAGAAATTGCTGAAACTGTGAGCTCATTAGATGAAAAAGATGAGGAGGAGAGCGAAGAACAAAGGGAGGAAGAGCGGATTAGCTACCCGTTCCCACCTTCTAATGAGAGTAACTCTTCAACTCATACGTTGTTCAATTTCCCTTCGCACATACCGAAGGATGAATGCTATGATAATTGCTATGATCCCGTGGATTTGTTTGAAATATCCCTTTTTGATGAACTTGATGCTTGCTATGCTTGTGGCCAAGATGCCAATATGAATTATGCTTATGAAGATGAACTTGCTATAGTTCCTTATGTTAAGCATGAAATTGTTGCTGTTGCACCCACACATGATAGTCCTATTATCTTTTTGAATTCTCCTAACTACACTATATCGGATAAGTTTGCTCTTATTAAGGATTACATTGATGGGTTGCGTTTTACCACTACACATGATGATTTTGATGAATATAACATGCATGTGCTTGCTGCTCCTACTTGCAATTATTATGATAGAGGAACTACATCTCCACCTCTTTATGTTTCCAATACAATAAAATTGCAAGAAACTATTTATACTATGCATTGGCCTTTACTTAATGTGCATGAATTGTTCTTGTATGACATGTCGATGCATAGGAAGAGAGTTAGACTTTGTTGTCACATGATATATATCACTTTGTGCTCACTACTAAATTACAAATCACTGTTAATTAAAATTGGCTTTGATATACCTTGGGATCCGGGTGGATCCATTACTTGAGAACTTTATGCCTAGCTTAATGGCTTTAAAGAAAGCGCTGCCAGGGAAACAATCCGGAAGTTTTAGCAAGTCATTTATTTATGTTGTGTGCTTTTATAAAGTTTAAAAACAAAAAAAATATAGAGGGGAACCTAAAACTTCACAAAAAGAAAGGTGAAAGTGAGAGAGATGATGAGCACCGTTGAAGTGGGGGACGTCCTTGAACTTTTGTTCATGCCCATGGAAACTTTGTGAATCTTGAATCATGGAAACTTTTCCAACAAAAATAATTATCCCCTTGTACAAATCCATTGTATTATAAAAATAATGTGCCAAGATTTTCCTTTAGGATGATTAGATTGCTTGTTGGTATGTGCGGTGTGAAAACAGAAACTTTTGCTGTAGTGCGTGAATTTACATTTTTTTCCTGGAACGTCAAAAGTTTCTGAAATTTTTACACAGTATTTATATACAAAATTTTTATTTCTTCCTAATTTTTCAGAATTTGTGGAGTTACATAAGTATGGTCAAAGTTCAGATTACTACAGACTGTCCTGTTTAAGACAGATTCTGTTTTTGATGCATTGTTTTGCATGTTTTGATGAAACTATGGATTTATCGGTGGTGTAAGCCATAGAAAAGTTATAATACGGCAGGGATAGAGCAAATATAAAATATGAATGGGTTTGCAATAGTACTTAAAGTAGGAATTTGCTTTATTATACTAACGGATCTCACCAGTCTTCTGTTAAGTTTTGTGTGGATGAAGTGATCGAACATCGAGGAGATCTCGATATGAGGAGAAGGAGGAGAGGCAAGAGTTCAATCTTGGGGATTCCCAAGGCACCCCAAGTAAATATCCAAGGAGACTCAAGCGTCTAAGCTTGGGGATGACCCGGAAGACATCCCATCTTTCTTCAACAAGTATCGGTATGTTTTCGTTTTCATTTCGTTCATGTGATATGTGTAAATCTTGGAGCATCTTTTGTGTTTAGTTTTCACTTTTCTTTTATGCACCATGCTGGTATGAGATATTCCATGGTTGATTTATAGAATGGTCATTGCACTTCACTTATATCTTTTGAGTATGTCTTTATAGAATGCTTCATGTGCTTCACTTATATCATTTGAAGTTTGGATTGCCTGTTTCTCTTCACATAGAAAACCGTTATTTGTAGAATGCTCTTTTGCTTCACTTATATTTATTAGAGCATGGTATTTTGTAGAAAGAATTAAACTCTCGTGCTTCACTTATATCTATTTAGAGAGTCAACAGTAATTGGTCATTCATATGGTTAGTCATAAAATCCTACATAAAACGTAGGGATCACTGAATATGATATGTTTGATTCCTTGCAATTGTTTTGCGATATAGAGATGATAATATGTGGGAGGTACTAGTGGATGATAGTGTTTAGTAAGATATTGGTGTTATGGTTTGTTATTCCCGAAGCATGCACGTATAGCCTCCCATCATGCTAGGAAGTTGGAGCACAATTTATTCTTGATTGTCTATCTTTGTGTGAAGGTCGGGGGCACGCGATGGTTAACTCCTACCAACCTCCCCCCTAGGAGCATGCATAGTAATACTTTGCTTCGAGGGCTAATATACTTTTGCAATAAGTATGTGAGTTCTTTATGACTAATGTGAGTCCATGGATTATACGCACTCTTACCTTTTCGCAGTTTGCTAGCCTCTACGTTACCGTGCATTGCCTTCTCACCTCGAGAGACGGTGCAAACTTCGCCGGTGCATCCAAACCTTGTGATATGATACGCTCTATCACACATAAGCCTTATTATATCTTCCTCAAAACAGCCACCATACCTACCTATTATGGCATTTCCATAGCCATTCCGAGATATATTGCCATGCAACTTCCACCGCTTCCATTTTGATGACTTGAGCATTCATTGTCATATTGCATTACATGATCGTAAGATAGCTAGCATGATGTTTCCATGGCTTGTCCGCTTTTTGATATCTTTGCTACGCTAGATCATTGCATTATATAGAGTCATACTTTGTTCTACTATCGAGTTGTAATATTGAGTTGTAAGTAAATAGAAGTGTGATGATCATCATTATTCATTATTAAAGCATGTCCCAGTGAGGAAAGGATGATGGAAACTATGATTCCCCCACAAGTCGGGATGAAGCTCCGGACTAGAAAAAGGAAAAAAATAGAAAAAAAAGAAAAAAAAGAAAAAGGGGCATGCTAATTCCACACTTGTGCTTCAAAGTAGCACCATGTTTTTCATATAGAGTGTCTCCTATGTTGTCGCTTCCATATACTAGTGGGAATTTTTCAATATAGAGTTAGATGCACACCCACTTAGTTTTCATATTGAGCTTTCATACACCTATAGCTCTTAGTGCATATTGATATCTATTGATGGGCACCTCCATAGCCCGTTGATATGCTGAATTGATGCAAGACTTGCTTCTCCACTTTTACCCCTTTGAAACCTACCACCATATTCTATTCCACCCATAGTGCTATGTTGGGGAAACGTTGCATGGGAAACAAAAATTTTCCTACGCACACACAAGATCTATCCATGGTGATGAGCATCTACGAGAGGGAGAGTGGATCTACATACCCTTGTAGATCGCTAAGCGGAAGCGTTAAGAAACGCGGTTGATGTAGTCGAACGTCTCCGCGATCCAAATCGCAAGTCGTCCCTCGATCCAAGCACGATCCAGCGCCGAACGGACGGCACCTCCGCGTTCAACACACGTACGGCTTGATGACGATCTCCGCCTTCTTGATCCAGCAAGAGGGAGCGGAGAAGAAGAAGAGTTCCAGTAGCACGACGGCGTGGTGGTGTTGATGAAGAACTATTTCAGCAGGGCTTCGCCTAAGCACTACTGAATTTATGACGTAGGAGGAACTAGAGGTTGCCGGCACACGGCTTGGGGCAATCTAACGTCTCCCGTGTGCTAGCCCTGCCCCTCTATTTATATGTTGAGCCTTGGGGTCTAAACTTGGAGTAAAAGCCTCCTCCAGGTCGGTTTTGCCCGCACAAGGTCGGTTTGGCCCGCAGGGAAAGAGTTCAACTCGGATCCCTGCAGTACCGCGCACAAGCGGTAGTACCGCTCACGAGCGGTAGTACCGCTTGAGCGGTAGTACCGCTTCATACAAGCGGTAGTACCGCTTATGCGGTAGTACCGCTTATGCGGTAGTACCGCTTCACACAAGCGGTAGTACCGCTTACGCGGTAGTACTGCCTTACCAGCGGTAGTACCGCTTAAGGCAGCAGCAAAACTTCCTTTTGCATTTTCCAATACCTCGTGGGCTTTACCCCTTTGGCTCATATAAAGTGTTGCTGCACCCGAACACTTCGGTGAACATCCGGAACCCCTTCCGGTGAATTCCGGAACCCTTCCGGTAACCAAAAACACTATTATCACATATATCAATTTTTACCTCCGGACTATTCCGGAGATCCTCGTCATGTCCGGGATCTTATCCGGGACCCCGAACAACTTTCGTTCACCAACAAAATAACTCAACTATACTAATCGTCACCAAACGTTAAGTGTGTAGACCCTGCGGGTTCGAGAACTATGTAGACATGACCGAGACACCTCTACGGTCAATAACCAATAGCGGGACCTGGATGCCCATATTGGCTCCTACATATTCTACGAAGATCTTTATCGTTTGAACCTCTATGTCAAGGATTCAGTTAATCCCGTATGCTGTTCCTTTTGTTCTTCGGTATGTTACTTGCCCGAGATTCGATCGTCGGTATCTCTATACCTAGTTCAATCTCGTTACCAGCAAGTCTCTTTACTCGTTCCGTAATACAAGATCTCGTGGCTAACACTTTAGTCACATTGCTTGCAAGGCTCATTGTGATGTTGTATTACCGAGTGGGCCCTGAGATACCTCTCCGTCACACGGAGTAACAAATCCCAGTCTTGATCCATGCCAACCCAACAGACACCCTCGGAGATACCTGTAGAGCACCTTTATAGTCACCCAGTTACGTTGCGACGTTTGATACACACAAGGTATTCCTCTGGTGTTAGTGAGTTGCATGATCTCATGGTCATAGGAACAGATACTTGACATGCAGAAAACAATAGCAATAAACTGATACGATCATATGCTACGTTCGTAGTTTGGGTCTTGTCCATCACATCATTCTCCTAATGATGTGATCCCGTTATCAAATGACATCTCATGTCAATGGCTAGGAAACCTTAACCATCTTTGATCAACGAGCTAGTCAACTAGAGGCTTACTAGGGACACAGTGTTGTCTATGTACCCACACATGTATTTGAGTTTCCAATCAATACAATTATAGCATGGATAATAAACGATTATCATGAACAAGGAAATATAATAATAACTAATTTATTATTGCCTCTAGGGCATATTTCCAACAGTCTCCCACTTGCACTAGAGTCAATAATCTAGTTCACATCACTATGTGATTTACATTGTAATGAATCGAACACCCATGCAGTTCTGGTGTTATTCATGTTTAGCCCTTGGAAGAGGTTTAGTCATCGGATCTGCAACATTCAGATCCGTGTGTACTTTGCAAATATTTATGTCGTCCTCCTTGATGTAATCGCGGATGGAATTGAAGCGTCGCTTTATGTGTCTGGTCCTCTTGTGAAATCTTGGTTCCTTGGCTAGAGCAATGGCACCAGTGTTATCACAAAACAGAGTCATTGGGTTAAGCGCACTAGGCACTACTCCAAGATCTGTCATGAACTCCTTCATCCAGACACCTTCCTTCGCCGCCTCCGAGGCTGCGATGTACTCCGCTTCGCATGTAGAATCAGCTACCACGCTTTGCTTGGAACTGCACCAGCTAACCGCACCCCCATTAAGAATAAATACGTATCCGGTTTGAGACTTTAGAGTCATCCGGATCAGTGTCAAAGCTTGCATCGACGTAACCCTTTATGACGAGCTCTTGATCACCTCCATAAACGAGAAACATGTCCTTAGTCCTTTTCAGGTACTTCAGGATATTCTTGACCGCCGTCCAGTGTTCCATTCCTGGATCACTTTGAAACCTTCCGACCATACTTATGGCAAGGCTGACATCGGGTCTTGTGCACAGCATTGCATACATAATAGAGTCTATAGCTGAAGCATAGGGGATGACACTCATCTTTTCTCTATCTTCTGCAGTCACTGGGCATTGAGTCTTACTCAACTTCACACCTTGCAAAACAGGCAAGAACCCCTTCTTGGACTGATCCATTTTGAACTTCTTCAAAATTTTATCAAGGTATGTGCTTTGTGAAAGTCCTATTAAGCGTCTTGATCTATCTCTATAGATCTTGATGCCTAATATGAAAGCAGCTTCTCCTAGGTCCTTCATTGAAAAACTCTTGTTCAAATATTCCTTCACGCTTTCCAACATTTCTATATTGTTTCCAATCAGCAATATGTCATCCACATATAATATTAGAAACGCTATAGAGCTCCCACTCACTTTCTTGTAAATACAAGCTTCTCCGTAAACTTGTATAAACTCGAACGCTTTGATCACTTCATCAAAGCGAAGATTCCAACTCTGAGATGTTTGCACCAGTCCATAAATGGATCGCTGGAGTTTGCAAACTTTGTCAGCATTCTCTGGATCGACAAAACCTTCTGGTTGCATCATATACAACTCTTCCTTAAGGAAACCGTTAAGGAATGCTGTTTTGACATCCATCTGCCAAATTTCATAATCGAAAAAAGCAGCTATTGCTAACATGATTCTGACGGACTTAAGCATCGCTACGGGTGAGAAGGTCTCATCGTAGTCAACTCCTTGAACTTGTGAAAAACCCTTTGCCACAAGTCGAGCTTTATAGACGGTGACATTACCGTCCGCGTCCGTCTTCCTCTTAAAGATCCATTTGTTCTGAATGGCCTTACGCCCTTCAGGTAATACTTCCAAAGTCCATACTTTGTTTTCATACATGGATCCCATCTCGGATTTCATGGCCTCTAACTACTTCTCGGAATCCGGGCCCATCATCGCTTCTCCATAGCTCGTAGGTTCATCGTTGTCTAACAACATGACCTCTAAGACAGGGTTGCCGTACCACTCGGGAGCAGTACGCGTCCTTGTCGACCTACGAGGTTCGATAGCAACTTGATCCAAAGCTTCATGATCATCATCATTAACTTCCTCTTCAGCTAATGTAGGCTCCACAGAAACAACTTTCTGCACTGTGCTACTCTCAGGTTGAAGTAAAGGTTCAACAACCTCATCAAGTTCTATCTTCCTCCCACTCAATTCTTTCGAGAGAAACTCTTTCTCAAGAAATGTTCCGTTTTTAGCGACAAACACTTTGCCTTCGGACCTGAGATAGAAGGTATACCCAACTGTCTCTTTTGGGTATCCTATGAAGACGTATTTCTCCGCTTTGGGTTCCAGCTTTTCAGGCTGAAGCTTTTTGACATAAGCATCACATCCCCAAATTTTAAGAAACGACAGCTTTGGCTTCTTGCCAAACCAAAGTTCATATGGCGTTGTCTCAACGGATTTCGATGGTGCCCTATTTAAAGTGAATGCAGCTGTCTCTAATGCATAACCCCAAAACGATAGTGGCAAATCGGCAAGAGACATCATAGATCGCACCATATCCAATAAAGTTCGATTACGACGTTCGGACACACCATTACGCTGTGGTGTTCCAGGCGGTGTCAGTTGTGAAACAATTCCACATTGTCTTAAGTGACTGCCAAACTCATAACTCAGATATTCTCCTCCTCGATCAGATCGTAGGAATTTAATCTTCTTGTTACGATGATTCTCAACTTCACTCTGAAATTGTTTGAACTTTTCAAACGTTTCAGACTTGTGTTTCATTAAGTAAATATACCCATATCTACTTAAGTCATCAGTGAAGGTGAGAAAGTAACGATAACCACCGCGCGCCTCAATGCTCATTGGACCGCACACATCAGTATGTATGATTTCCAATAAGTCACTTGCCCGTTCCATTGTTCCAGAGAACGGCGTTTTAGTCATCTTGCCTAAGAGGCATGGCTCACATGTGTCAAGTGATTCAAAATCAAGTGACTCCAAAAGTCCATCAGCATGGAGCTTCCTCATGCGTTTTACGCCAATATGACCTAAACGGCAGTGCCACAAGAAAGTGGTATTATCATTATCAATCCTACATCTTTTGGCATCAATGTTATGAACATGTGTATCATTACTATCGAGATTCAATAAGAATAAACCGCTTACATTGGGTGCATGACCATAAAAGATATTACCCATATAAATAGAACAACCATTATTCTCTGATTTAAATGAGTAACCGTCTCGCAATAAACAAGATCCAGATATAATGTTCATGCTTAACGCAGGCACCAAATAACACTTATTTAGGTTCATCACTAATCCCGACGGTAATCGAAGAGCGAGCCTGCCGACGGCGATCACATCAACCTTGGAACCATTTCCCACGCGCATCGTCACTTCGTCCTTCGCCAGCCTCCGTCTATTCCGCAGTTCCTGTTTAGAGTTGCAAATATGAGCAACCGCACCGGTATCAAATACCCAGGCACTACAACGAGGGTTGGTAAAGAACATATCAATAACATGTATATCATATATACCTTGTTTGTTGTTGGCCGCCTTCTTGTCAGCCAAATACTTGGGGCAGTTCCGCTTCCAGTGTCCAGTTCCCTTGCAATGAAAGCACTCAGTTTCTGGTTTGGGTCCAGCCTTGGGTTTCTTCACAGGAGCAGCAACTGCTTTGCCACCCTTCTTAGATTTACCCTTCTTACCCTTGCCATTTTTCTTGAAACTAGTGGTTTTATTGACCATCAACACTTGATGCTCCTTCTGAATTTCAGACTCAGCGGCTTTCAGCATCGCAAACAGCTCGGCGACTGACTTGTTCATCCCGTGCATGTTATAGTTCAACACGAAGCTCTTGTAGCTAGGTGGCAATGATTGAAGAACTCTGTCAGTGATAGCCTCTGGCGGAAGGGGCATCCCCAATTCAGCCAAACGGGTGGAGTACCCAGACATTCTGAGCACATGATCACTGATAGACCCGTTCTCCTCCATCTTGCAAGTATAGAACTTATCGGAGATCTCATATCTCTCGATCCGGGCATTCTTCTGAAAGATAAACTTCAACTCCTGGAACATCTCATATGCTCCATGACGTTCAAAACGTCTTTGAAGTCCCGGTTCTAAGCCATACAACATTGCACATTGAACTATTGAGTAATCATCAGAACGAGCCTGCCAGGCGTTCACAACGTGTAGAGACTCAACTGGAGCGGGTGGATCACCAAGCGGTGCATCAAGGACATAAGCCTTCTGGGAAGCCGTAAGGATAATCCTTAGATTACGGGCCCAGTCCACAAAGTTACTTCCATCACCTTTCAACTTAGCTTTCTCTAGGAACGCATTAAAATTCAGGGGTGCTACTGCGCGAGCCATGATCTACAACATAAATATAGCAAAGACAACTTAGACTATTGTTCAAGATAATGAGTTTAATTAATCATATTACTTAAAAACTCCCACTCAAATTGACATCCCTCCGGTCATTCGAGTGTAACATGATCCAAATCCACCAACTCAAGTCCGATCATCACGTGAGTCGAGGTGGTTTCAATGGTGAACATCTTCATGTTGATCATATCTACTATATGACTCATGTTCGACCTTTCGGTCTCTTGTGTTCCGAGGCCATGTCTGTACATGCTAGGCTCGTCAAGTTTAACCCGAGTGTTCCGCGTGTGCAACATGGCTTGCACCCGTTGTATGTGAACGTGGAGTCTATCACACCCGATCATCACGGCGTGTCTCGAAACGACGAACTTTCACAACGGTGCACACTCGGGGAGAACACAATTTATCTTGAAATTTAAGTGAGGGATCACCTTATAATGCTACCGTCGTCCTAAGCAAAATAAGATGCATAAAAGGATTAACATCACATGCAAATCATAAGTGACATGATATGGCCATGAACTTGTGCTTTTGATCTCCATCTCCAAAGCACCGGCATGATCTCCATCGTCACCGGCATGACACCATGATCTCCATCATCTTGATCTCTATCAACGTGTCGCCATGAGGTTGTCGCGCCGACTGTTGCTCCCACGACTATTGCTAACGTTTAGCGATAAAGTAAAGCATTACATAGCGCTTAATGATTGACACGCAGGTCATACAATAATTAAAGACAACTCTATGGCTCCTGCCAGTTGCCGTACTCATCGACATGCAAGTCGTGATATTCTATACAACACATGATCATCTCATACATCACATATATCTCATCATGTAATTGGCCATATCACATCACAACATACCCTGCAAAAACAAGTTAGACGTCCTCTAATTGTTGTTGCAAATTTTACGTGGCTGCTACGGGTTTGCAAGAACCGTTCTTACCTACGCAAAACCACAACGTGGTGTAGTGATTGCTTTTTGATCTTCTAAAAGAACCCTCTTCATTGAAATCGATTCAACTAAAGTGAGAGAGACAGACACCCGCTAGCCATCTTTATGCAACGAAGTTACATCTTAGTTGAAGGAACCTATCTCGCGTAAGATTACGCGTAATGTCGGTCCGGGCCGCTTCATCTCACAGTACCGCCGAATCAAATATCAACTAGTAACGGCAAGCAATATGTATACACCCACGCCCACAACTCGTTTGTGTTCTACTCGAGATCTCATCTATTCATAGACCTAGCTCTGATACCACTGTTGGGGAAACGTTGCATGGGAAACAAAAATTTTCCTACGCACACACAAGATCTATCCATGGTGATGAGCATCTACGAGAGGGAGAGTGGATCTACATACCCTTGTAGATCGCTAAGCGGAAGCGTTAAGAAACGCGGTTGATGTAGTCGAACGTCTCCGCGATCCAAATCGCAAGTCGTCCCTCGATCCAAGCACGATCCAGCGCCGAACGGACGGCACCTCCGCGTTCAACACACGTACGGCTTGATGACGATCTCCGCCTTCTTGATCCAGCAAGAGGGAGCAGAGAAGAAGAAGAGTTCCAGCAGCACGACGGCGTGGTGGTGTTGATGAAGAACTATTTCAGCAGGGCTTCGCCTAAGCACTACTGAATTTATGACGTAGGAGGAACTAGAGGTTGCCGGCACACGGCTTGGGGCAATCTAACGTCTCCCGTGTGCTAGCCCTGCCCCTCTATTTATATGTTGAGCCTTGGGGTCTAAACTTGGAGTAAAAGCCTCCTCCAGGTCGGTTTTGCCCGCACAAGGTCGGTTTGGCCCGCAGGGAAAGAGTCCAACTCGGATCCTTGCAGTACCGCGCACAAGCGGTAGTACCGCTCACGAGCGGTAGTACTGCTTGAGCGGTAGTACCGCTTCATACAAGCGGTAGTACCGCTTATGCGGTAGTACCGCTTCACACAAGCGGTAGTACCGCTTACGCGGTAGTACTGCCTTACCAGCGGTAGTACCGCTTAAGGCAGCAGCAAAACTTCCTTTTGCATTTTCCAATACCTCGTGGGCTTTACCCCTTTGGCTCATATAAAGTGTTGCTGCACCCGAACACTTCGGTGAACATCCGGAACCCCTTCCGGTGAATTCCGGAACCCTTCCGGTAACCAAAAACACTATTATCACATATATCAATTTTTACCTCCGGACTATTCCGGAGATCCTCGTCATGTCCGGGATCTTATCCGGGACCCCGAACAACTTTCGGTCACCAACAAAATAACTCAACTATACTAATCGTCACCAAACGTTAAGTGTGTAGACCCTGCGGGTTCGAGAACTATGTAGACATGACCGAGACACCTCTACGGTCAATAACCAATAGCGGGACCTGGATGCCCATATTGGCTCCTACATATTCTACGAAGATCTTTATCGTTTGAACCTCTATGTCAAGGATTCAGTTAATCCCGTATGCTGTTCCTTTTGTTCTTCGGTATGTTACTTGCCCGAGATTCGATCGTCGGTATCTCTATACCTAGTTCAATCTCGTTACCAGCAAGTCTCTTTACTCGTTCCGTAATACAAGATCTCGTGGCTAACACTTTAGTCACATTGCTTGCAAGGCTCATTGTGATGTTGTATTACCGAGTGGGCCCTGAGATACCTCTCCGTCACACGGAGTAACAAATCCCAGTCTTGATCCATGCCAACCCAATAGACACCCTCGGAGATACCTGTAGAGCACCTTTATAGTCACCCAGTTACGTTGCGACGTTTGATACACACAAGGTATTCCTCTGGTGTTAGTGAGTTGCATGATCTCATGGTCATAGGAACAGATACTTGACATGCAGAAAACAATAGCAATAAACTGATACGATCATATGCTACGTTCGTAGTTTGGGTCTTGTCCATCACATCATTCTCCTAATGATGTGATCCCGTTATCAAATGACATCTCATGTCAATGGCTAGGAAACCTTAACCATCTTTGATCAACGAGCTAGTCAACTAGAGGCTTACTAGGGACACAGTGTTGTCTATGTACCCACACATGTATTTGAGTTTCCAATCAATACAATTATAGCATGGATAATAAACGATTATCATGAACAAAGAAATATAATAATAACTAATTTATTATTGCCTCTAGGGCATATTTCCAACATGCTATATCCATGGCTTGCGCTCATGTATTGCGTGAGAGTTGAAAATGCTGAAGCGCATTAAAAAGTATGAACCAATTGCTTGGCTGACACCAGGGTAGTACATGATTTATACTTTGTGTTAAGAAGATAGAGCATGACAAGGCTATATGATTTTGTAGGGATAACGTTCTTTAGCCTTGATATTTTGAAAGACATGATTGTTTGTTGGGATGCCTGAGTATTAATATCTTTATGTCAAAACTAGACTATTGCTTTGAATCACTCGTGTCTTAATATTCATGCCATGATTCGATATATGATCAAGATTATGCTAGGTAGCATTCCACATCAAAAATTATCTTTTTATCATTTACCTACTCGAGGACGAGCAGGAATTAAGCTTGGGGATGCTGATACGTCTCTGTCGTATCTATAATTTTTGATTGTTTCATACCAATATTATACAACTTTCACATATTTTTGGCAACATTTTATATGATTTATTGGACTAACATATTGATCCAGTGCCCAGTGCCAGTTCTTGTTTGTTGCATGTTTTTTATTTCACAGAATATCCATATCAAACGAAGTCCAAACGTGATAAAAATTTACGGAGATTTTTTTGGAATATTTGTGAATTTTGAGAAGTGGAATCAACGCAAACGGAGGCCCACGACCCCCACGATACATCAGGGGCCAAAACGCGTGGTGCTGTCTTGTGCCCACCTCGTAAGTTGGTTGGAGCTCTCCTTCGGTCGCAAGGAAGCTAATTTTTGGATAAAAATTCCCTCAAAATTTCAGCGCAATCGGAGTTACGGATCTCCGGGAATATAAGAAATGGTTTTCGGCCAGAAATCAAGAACGCGAAACAGAAGAGAACAGAGAGGGAGATCCAATCTAGGAGGGGCTCCTACCCCTCTGCCGCCATGGAGGCCATGGACTAGAGGGGGAACTCTCCTCCCATCTAGGGGGCAGGCCAGGGAAGAAGAAGGAGGAGGGGGGCTCTCTCCCCCTCTCTCCCGGTGGCGCCGGAACGCCGCCGGGGCAATCATCGTGACGGCGATCTACACCAACAACTTTGCCACCGTCAACACCAACTCTCCCCCTCTATGCAGCGGTGTAACACCTCTCTTCCCCGCTGCAATCTCTACTTAAACATGGTTCTTAACTCCATATATTATTTCCCAATGATATTTGGCTATCCTATGATGTTTGAGTAGATCTCTTTTGTCCTATGGGTTAATTGTGGTATGATGTTATGGGTGTTAGTAGTATGTTGATATGGTGCTGTCCTATGGTGCCCTCCGTGTCGCGCAAACGTGAGGGATCCCCGCTGTAGGGTGTTGCAATATGTTCATGATTTGCCTATGGTGGGTTGCGTGAGTGACAGAAGCACAAACCCGTGTAGGTGGGTTGTTGCGTATGGGAGTAAAGGGGACTTGATACTTAATGCTATGGTTGGGTCTTACCTTAATGAAGTTTGGTAGTTGCGGATGCTTGCTAGAGTTCCAATCATAAGTGCATATGATCCAAGTATGGAAAGTGTGTTAGCGTATGCCTCTCCCTCATTGCATATAATAAGTATCTATCATATTATATTCAATTGCCTACGGACAATCATTCTCTTGCGTTACACAAAAAGCTTTCTACTAAGTTATTTACTCTTTATTGTTCTTTTATTAAAACATCACCTAACTTTTATTTACACGTTCTTTATTATCTTGCAAAGTACTTCTAGTTTTATTCCCGCAAAGTAGTTTCATACTTGTTCTAGGTAAAGCAAGCATTAGCGTGCGTAGAGTTGTATCGGTGGTCGATAGAACTTGAGGGAATATTTGTTCTACCTTTGGCTCCTCGTTGGGTTCGACACTCTTACATATCGAAAAAGGCTACAAACGATCCTCTGCACTTGTGGGTTATCAGGGCCTTCACCCGGTGGAATTGAGTTCTCGAAGGGAACCCTTCCAGGGTTTGGGAAGCTTGCGGTTGATCAGATGATCAAGAGTCGCCGTGAGAAGATCTACGTCAATGAACCGGATTGGGGCGCTAAGGCTGACTCAGTCGAACGCGGGTTTTGAGTTCCCATCGGAGAGATCGATTTGGAGACCCCTGAGTCGGACATCTACACCAACCTCGACGAGCCGGCTCGGCGCGCCCAACTCGTCCAGTGCCAAGGCGGCCGTCGTCACGTCTTCGTCGGTTTCACGCAAGGAATCAACCTTTCGGATGACCCGGCTTCCAGCGAGAACACCCTTAATAACTCGGATGGCAGGTCATCCATGGGAGATACAGAATCGATCTGTCCTCTTTATGATGGCAAGCTTGGGGGCTCATTGGAAACTAAGGCCCGCGAGGAATACGACGAGTCGCCACGCCAAGTCGTCGTCTACATGGCAGGAGCTACAATGGTCCCCGATCCAGCCGTAGAGGGAGGTTCCGGCGGGTCAACCAAAACACTGGCTCAAGCCATGGCCGATCTCATGGCTAAGATGGCGAAACTCGTGGAAACCCCAGTTACCGCTGAGAATTGGGAGGAGCGCAATGCGGAGTTAACCAAACTGCGTAGCCAAATAGTCGAGGTGCAGAAGGAGATTGACGGTGAAAACGCGCTGATGGCGGAGTTACAAGCTCGTATACATCAAGAGATGGAGCGCCTTAAGGCCGAGGCTTGGCGGTTAGGAGTTCAGAGGGAAGCATCAGAGGCGGTTTATGAAAGAAGACGTCACCGCGGGCTCCCGCCGAGCCTTGAGCCGCAACAGCTTTTTACTACCCCACAACAGACACGAGGAACTGTTCAACCACCTAGGAATCGGCAAGAGGAACCGGCTCAACCCCCGCCGGCTCAGTCCCCGCCTCGACGATTCCAGACTCCGCGGGGTCATTTTTTCAACCCTGTTGATAACATGCTAGCAGCAACCCGGAATTTGGAAGCACTACCTATTAACGGAAACTCCCTCGTTGAGGTTGAAGCAAGAAACGCTATTGAGATGCTGAAAATAGCTGTGGTGGAACAGGCGCAGTACTCATACAGCCGGGATTGGATGCATTCCACTCCCTACACTAGCAAGGGCCGCCATGTGGAGTCTCCGGCCGTTTCCAGTAGTGGGCGTAGGCAGCAGGCTCAGGTTTCCCAAACCCGGCCCATGCCGTCAGACGCCCAGGCGGTTGTTGATGCTGCCAAAGGCGCACGACAGGCAGAGGCGGAAGCAGAAGCAGCAGCACGGGCGATTCAGCAGGTTCACCCTCAACCGGCGAGTTTGGGGGCTAGGACCAATAGTAGGACAATCGGGATACCATGCTTATCCCCGTTACTCCGCTCCGAGCGCATGCCCAAAGACTTTAAGGGGCCTCGTAAGGTGCCAAACTACACGACGGATCTTGAGCCGGCATCCTGGATCGAAAGCTACGAATTGGTAATGGATATGCTGGATGTCAGTGACGCTGTATGCGCCAAGTGTGGATGATGTCCTCACTCAGAGTAATTTTTAACTTAGGCGATTACTGGATCGCAGCTAAGCCCCCGAATGTGGATGATGTCCTCACTCGGAGTAATTTTTAACTTAGGCGATTACTGGATCGTAGCTAAGCCCCCGTGTGGATGATGTCCTCACTCGGAGTAGGTTTTAACATAGGCGAAATCGGGTTCGCGGCTAAGTCGATCCATACACCCACTGGGGGTGAAGAAAGTTACAAGGATCACCGGGGTGAAAAAAGTAAAAAGTTTTGACAAATGTAAGAAAAGTAAAAACTTTTATTCATCAAAGCCATTCGGCAGTTCATTACAGGAATGACGGAGTGTTTTCTATATTAAGTGTAGAACTTGCGGAGCAGATCCGCGTTCCACGTCCGGGGCTCTTCTGCCTCAGTGTTGAAGTTATACAACCGATAAGCTCCATTGTTCAGGACTTTGGAGATCGCGTAAGGCCCTTGACATGGAGGCGCCAGCTTGTGTGGCTTCTATTGATCCAGTCGGAGGACAAGGCCGCCTTCCAGAAATTATAAATAAAATTCCGATCACGATGAACTAGATGCATAGGGTAAAACTTCTGATGGAATTCCAACTTCAAACGATTCTAGTCCCATGATCCAATATCGCCCAATAACCTGTACCACATTAATGCCTTTCCCTCCAAAGATAAAGGGAAAACTTTCTTCTTAACTTTGTCTCCAGACAACCCTGCAAGCTGAAATAATCCACAAACTTCATCGACAAATATCAAATGATAATCAGGATGAGTCGTTCCATCTTATGGGTGTGATAAGAGTTTTTCAAGCATACCAGAAGGAATCTCATAATAAACATTTTCAGTAGGTTCAGTAGGTTGAGGAGCAATGTCCTCATCTCTAGTTCGGGGCGAAGATGCCCCGAACAAGCCACTCAAAGGGTGACCGTTCGTAGCGACAAGCAACAGTAAAATTCAGCACGTATAGAAAATGTTACCTTACCAATTTCCACTTACCAAAGGCGCTTCACTCCCCGGCAACGGCGCCAGAAAAGAGTCTTGATGACCCACAAGTATAGGGGATCAATTGTAGTCCTTTCGATAAGTAAGAGTGTCGAACCCAATGAGGAGCAGAAGGAAATGATAAGCAGTTTTCAGCAAGGTATTTTCAAGTGCTGTAAGTAACCATAGTAGATAGTTTTGTAGCAAGATAAATCGTAACAAGTGACAAGTAACAATAGTAGAAACGTTGCAGCAAGGTAGCCCAATCCTTTTTGTAGCAAAGGACAGGCCTGAAAGTACTCTCATATTAATCAAGCACTCCCGAGGACACATGGGAATTATGTCTAGTAATGTTCATCATGTTGGGTTGATTCACGTTCGCTACTTTGATAATTTGATATGTGGGTGGACCGGTGCTAAGGTGTTGTTCTTACTTGAACTAACAACCTACTTATGATTACCCCCTCTCGCAAGCATCTGCAACTACGAAAGAAGAATTAAGATAAATCTAACCATAGCATGAAACATGTGGATCCAAATCAGCCCCTTATGAAGCAATGCATAAACTGGGGTTTAAGCTTCTGTCACTCTAGCAACCCATCATCTACTTGTTACTCCACGATGACTTCCCTTAGGCCCATAGCATGGTGAACTGTCATGTAGTCGACGTTCACATGACACCACTAAGAGAAGTAACAACATACATATCATCAAAATATCGAACGAATACCAACTTCACATGATAACTTATAACCAAACTTCTCCCATGTCCTCAGGAACAATAGTAACTACTCACACCTCATCAACATGTTCAAGATCAGAGGTGCAATAATAATAATTAAGGATCTGAACATAATTTCTTCCACCAAGTAATCCAACAAGCATCAACTACAAGATGTAATCAACACAACTAGTAACCCACAGGTACCAATCTGAGGTTTTGGGACAAAGATTGAATACAAGAGATGAACTAGGGTTGGAGATGAGATGGTGCCGGTGAAGATGTTGATGAAGATTGGTCCTCCCAAGGAGGAAGTGTTGCTGATGACGATGGTTTCGATCTCCCCCTCCGGGAGAGGGATTTCCCTGGCAGAATCTGACTGCCGGAGTGCAAAAGGGCCGCTACCCAGGTTTCTGCCTCGAGACAGCGGCGCTTCGTCCCAAAAGGTTGCTTATGATTTTTTCTAGGGTAAAACACACCATATAGGAGAAGATGGGTGTCGGGAGGCCAGCCAGGGCCCCACAAGCTATCAGGGCGCGACCTGGAGGGCGCCCTGTTGGCTTGTGGCAGGCTGGTGGCCCCCCTCTGGTATATCTTTGGCCCATAAATTCACATATATTCAATAAAAAATCCTCGTGAAGTTTCAGGTCATTTGGAGTCCGGTGATTTTTCTGCCTTTTTCTCGGTTTTCCGGTCCAGAATTCCAGTTTCCAGATAATTCCCTCTTTGTGATGTACCTTGCATATTCAGAGAGAAAGGGAATAAGAATTGTATGATAATAGGGGATAATGGACAAGAATAACATAAATATGAATAGGAAATCATGATGCAAAATGGACGTATCAATCAGCTTCATTGTAAAGTTCCACTCGGGGAGCATTGTGACGTACATCACTCGGCAAGACGGCTTTAGATTCGTATACCATGAAGAACGGAGTGCGCTTGGTTGAGCGGTTCAGGGTCGTCCAAATGCCCCATAGGATAGACGGTAGCTCTTCGACCCAGGCTCCTGCAGCGTACTCCAAATCCCTCGTCAACAGGGGCTTCAATCCTTGTAAAATCATCCCATTCGCTCGCTTCGCTTGTCCATTCGACTGCGGGTGAGCCACGGAGTGATACTGCTCCAACGTATCTATAATTTTTGATTGTTCCATGCTGATATATTATCATTCTAGGATACTTTTTGGGTCTTTATTTACCAATTTATAATATTTTTTAGCACTAACCTATTGACCCAGAGCCCAGTGCTAGTTGTTGTTTTCTGCATGTTTTTGCCTTTTCAGGTTTATAGTACCAAACGAAGTCCAACTGCCACGAAACTTTTTGATGATTTTTTCTGGACTATAAGAAGACCTAGAAGCTTCGGAAGGAGGCCAGGAGGTGCACGAGGGGCCCAACACACATCAGTGCACGCCCTGGGGGTGTGCCCTGATATGTGGTGGCCCCCTCGGCTGCCTCCCGACGTCCCTCTTCGGCCTATAAATGGTCTAATGTTGCAAAAACCCTCAAAGCAGTCCCGAAACCCTTTTTCTGCCGCCACAAGTCTCTGTTCCGTCGCGAGGCCTTCTGGAGCTCCGTTCCGGCACCCTGCCAGAGGGGGTATCGACCATGGAGGGCCTCTTCATCAACCTTGCTGCCCTCATGATGATGTGTGAGTAGTTCACCACAGACCTACGGGTCCATAGCTAGTACCTAGATGGCAATATCTCTCATATGATCTTCAATACAATGATCATCGCATCTTCGCTTTGATCTATCCGATGTAATCGTATGTGAGGTGGGTTTGTTGGGATCCGATGAATTGTGGGTTTATGTTCAGATTATTCATGAAAAGTATTTGAGATACCTCTGATATATATTGTATCTTAATTGCGTGATCATTATAGCTTCGTAATGCTCTCTGATCTATTGATGTGCTTTGGCCAAGTAGATTGATATTTCATCGGTGGGAGTGGTGCGTTGTGGTAGGTTCAACCTGGCGAGTTTCTATATCCCAGTGACAAAGTAGGGGACAAGATGTGTCTTTGTGTTGTTGCTACTAAGGATAAAACGATGGGTTTCATTCATATTGTTTGAGTTTACTTTGTCTACATCATGTCATCGTTCTCCAAGCATTACTCTAGTTTACTTAATACTCTAGATGCATGCTGGATAGCGGTCGATGAGTGGAGTAATAGCAATAGGTGCAGGTAGGAGTCGGCCTATTTGCTTATGGATGTGATGCCTATATACACATGATCATTGCCGTGAACATCGCATAACTATCCGCTTTTCTATCAATTGCCCAACAGTA
Source organism: Elymus sibiricus (assembly GCA_039707655.1). NCBI lineage: Eukaryota > Viridiplantae > Streptophyta > Magnoliopsida > Poales > Poaceae > Elymus > Elymus sibiricus. The sequence goes on along the minus strand of CM077669.1, from coordinate 341,364,831 downwards.
ATTTGTTACCCATCTCATGCTGCCTACATGAGAGATTCCGCTAGGGAAAACTATGGCCCCCGGGTCTATTAACTTATATATTTACAAACGCTACAATTACCTTGCTGCCTTTATTTATCTTTTATTTATTTTGCAATTTATATTTATCAACAATTATCTACACAACTCATTTGCTTGCAAATAACGAGATCAAGTGGATTGACAACCGTCTTGCCCGCGTTGGGTGCAAGTCGTTTGTTCATTTCTGTGCAGCCACTGAAGACGGTTGAGGTTGATATTCCTATTGGTTCGATAAACCTTGATTTCATAACTAAGGGAAATACTTACCCACTTTGTGCTGCAATTACCCGTTCCTCTTCACGGAAAACTCAATGCAGATCACAAGTATCAGGAAGGATTTCTGGCGCCGTTGCCGGGGAATATCATCATCAACTACCAAGTAAATTCACACAAATTTTCATTCATGTGTTCTTCTTTTTATTTACTGTTATATTTAGCTTGTCTCATAAAAAACAAAAAAACAAAAATATTTATCTTTGCTTGTTGCTAGTTTGCTCGTCGTCATGGCTAGTTCCTCTCCGGATATGCCTCAACCACCCTACTTGGGAGTGGGTTCGCCAATCTTAGATTTTAAGCAAATAGGTGATGAGTCCCTTAAAGAGGCATGGGATAGATTATTAGAAATACAAGCAAGAGCTAATCCTAAGAGCCACATTAAATTGCTCCTTAGAAGTTTTTATGTTGGTTTATCCCTTTCTCATAGGCGTGTCTTGGATTCTATGTTCGAGAAAGATTTTCTTGGGAACAATGCTTTTGACACCTATGATAAGATGAAAAATATATTTGGACAACCCAAAATAGAAACCATTGAACCACCCATATTGTTATGCTTCCGTCAAACTGGGTTAATAAAAGAAACTAAGACCATCATTGAAGCTAATTTTAAGGGGTTGTACAACATGTCCACTAAAACGATTGGGAATGTTGTATAGCAAAATAAGAAATTGGACATTATGGACCAAAAGATTTATGCCCTTAGCTTGTTGAAGGATGAAATTAAGACTCTCAATTGCAAGCTTGAACAATACATCCTAAGGGTCAAAGATGACAATACTTGAAACTATGCAGTATGCCTAGCTAGGGGCATAAAACTATAGCGCTTGTTGGGAGGCAACCCAATAGTTATCTTAATATTTTTGCTTTAAACTTTATGTTTATTTTTAATATAATTATTATTGCCTCGGTAATGATTATGTTTTTTGTTTAAATTAGTGTTTGTGCCAAGTAAAACCATTGGGATGACTCACGAGATGAGTAGAATAGATGCTGAAACAAAACAGAAACTTTTGACTCCAGTACAGGAATTTTCATTTTTTGCTGGAGCGTGATAATGATCTGAAATTTTTACACATTGTTGTTATACAAATTTACGAGGTTGTACTAATTTTTCAAAAAAATTAGAATTACAGAACTGTCGATATTAAGAAAGGTTGACCTTTTTGTTCATCTAAAAATTAAAAAGGCATGGTGATGATGTGTGAGCATTTCTATTCCTCGTTGAAATCCTAGTGTTGTTTCGGGTCGGAAGCACATGATGGTTAACTCCTACCAACCACTTCCCTCGAGGCATGCGAGTAGTACTTTGATCTATGATAAATTAATAAAACTTTCCAATAAGTATATGAGTTCTTTATGACTAATGCGAAACCATGGACATATGCAATCTCACCCTTTTCATAATTTGCTAGCCTCTTCGGTACCGTGCATAGCCCATTCTCACCTCGAGGATCGGTGCAACTTTCGCCGGTGCATCCAAACCCCGTGACATGATACGCTCTGTTGCACATAAGCCTTATTATATCTTCCTCAAAACAGCCACCATACCTACCTATCATGGCATTTCCATAGCCATTTTGAGATATATTGCCATGCAAATTCCATCGTCACTTCACATGACTAGTTCGTTCATCGTCATATTGCTTTGCATGATCATATAGAGCTGACATAGTATTTGTGGCAAAGCCACCGTTGATGTCTACTACGCAACTTTATTCTTGTAGACTCGTGTTGGGCCTCCAAGCACAGAGTTTTATAGGGCAGTAGCAATTTTCCGTCAAGTGGATGACCTAAGGTTAATCAATCCGTGGGAGGTGTAGGATGAGGATGGTCTCTCTCAAGCAACCCTACAATCAAATACAAGAAATCTCTTGTGTCCCCAACACACCCAATACAAAGGAAAATTGTATAGGTGCACTAGTTCGGCGAAGAGATGGTGATATAAGTGCAATATGGATGGTAGAAATAGGTTTTTGTAATCTGAAAATATAAAAAACAGCAAGGTAGCAAGTGTAAAATAGCGAGCAAAACGGTGTATAAATGCTTGGAAATAAGGCCTAGGGTTCATACTTTTTCTAGTGCAATCTCCCAACAATGCTAACATAGTTGATTCATATGATCATCCCTCAACGTGCAACAAAGAATCACTCCAAAGTTCCTATCTAGCGGAGAACAATAAGATGAAATTTGTGTAGGTAGTAGAACCACCTCAAAGTTATTCTTTCCGATCAATCTATTGGGCTGCTCCTACAAGTGTCACATGTTGGAAATATGCCCTAGAGGCAATAATAAAATGGTTATTATTATATTTCCTTGTTCATGATAATTGTCTATTGTTCATGCTATAATTGTATTAACCGGAAACCGTAATACATGTGTGAATACATAGACCACACCATGTCCCTAGTGAGCCTCTAGTTGACTAGCTCGTTGATCAATAGATGGTCATGGTTTCCTGACCATGGACATTGGATGTCGTTGATAACGGGATCACATCATTAGGAGAATGATGTGATGGACAAGACCCAATCCTAAGCATAGCACAAGATCGTGTAGTTCGTCTGCTAGAGCTTTTCTAATGTCAAGTATCATTTCCTTAGACCATGAGATTGTGCAACTCCCGGATACCGTAGGAATGCTTTGGGTGTATCAAACGTCACAACGTAACTGGGTGACTATAAAGGTGCACTACAGGTATCTCCGAAAGTGTCTGTTGGGTTGGCACGAATCGAGACTGGGATTTGTCACTCCGTGTGACGGAGAGGTATCTCTGGGCCCACTCAGTAATACATCATCATAATGAGCTCAATGTGACTAAGGAGTTAGTCACGGGATCATGTGTTACGGAACGAGTAAAGAGACTTGCCGGTAACGAGATTGAACAAGGTATAGGGATACCGACGATCGAATCTCGGGCAAGTAACATACCGATGGACAACGGGAATTGTATACGAGATTAATTGAATGCCCGACATCATGGTTCATTCGATGAGATCATCGTGGAACATGTGGGAGCCAATATGGGTATCCAGATCCCGCTACTGGTTATTGGCCGGAGAGGTGTCTCGGTCATGTCTGCATGGTTCCCGAACCCGTAGGGTCTACACACTTAAGGTTCGGTGACGCTAGAGTAGTAATGGGAAATACACGTTGGTGACCGAAGGTTGTTCGGAGTCCCGGATGAGATCCCGGACGTCACGAGGAGTTCCGGAATGGTCCGGAGGTAAAGATTTATATATGGGAAGTCCTATTTTGGCCACCGGAAAATGTTCGGGATTTTTCGGTATTGTACCGGGAAGGTTCTAGAAGGTTCCGGAGTGGGGCCCACCTGCATGGGGGGACCCACATGAACGTGGGTAGTGGGGGCAAGGCCCCACACCCCTGGTCAAGGCGCACCAAGATCCCCCCTTAGAAGGAATAAGATCATATCCCGAATGGATAAGATCAAGATCCCTAAAAAAGGGGGATAACAATCGGTGGGGAAGGGAAAGGATGGGATTTCTTTCCTCCCACCTTTGCCAACGCCCCAATGGACTTGGAGGGCAAGAAATCAGCCCCCTCCACCCCTATATATAGCGGGGAGGCACATGGGAGCTGCACCCCTTGCCCCTGGCGCAGCCCTTCCCCCTCCTACACCTCCTCCTCCTCCTCCGTAGTGCTTAGCGAAGCTCTGCCGGAGAACCACGAGCTCCACCACCACCACGCCGTCGTGCTGCCGGAGCTCTCCCTCAACTTCTCCTCCCCTCTTGCTGGATCAAGAAGGAGGAGACGTCCCCGGGCTGTACGTGTGTTGAACGCGGAGGCGCCGTCCGTTCGACGCTTGGATCGGATCTTCCGCGATTTGAATCGCCACGAGTACGACTCCATCAACTGCGTTCTTTGCAACGCTTCTGCTTAGCGATCTTCAAGGGTATGAAGATGCACTCTCTCTCTCTCGTTGCTAGCATCTCCTAGATTGATCTTGGTGACACGTAGGAAAATTTTGAATTATTACTACGTTCCCCAACAGTGGCATCATGAGCTAGGTCTATGCGTAGATTCTATGCACGAGTAGAACACAAGTAGTTGTGGGCGATGATTTGGTCAATTTGCTTGCCGTTACTAGTCCTATCTTGATTCGGCGGCATTGTGGGATGAAGCGGCCCGGACCGACTTTACACGTACGCTTACGTGAGACTGGTTCCACTGCCTGACATGCACTTGTTGCATAAGGTGGCTAGCGGGTGTCTGTCTCTCCCACTTTAGTCCGATTGGATTCGATGAAGAGGGTCCTTATGAAGGGTAAATAGCAATTGGCATATCACCGTTGCGGCTTTTGCGTAGGTAAGAAACGTTTTTGCTAGAAACCCATAGCAGCCACGTAAAACTTGCAACAACAATTAGAGGACGTCTAACTTGTTTTTGCAGGGTATGCTATGTGATGTGATATGGCCAAAAGGATGTGATGAAATATATGTGATGTATGAGATTGATCATGTTCTTGTAATAGGAATCACGACTTGCATGTCGATGAGTATGACAACCGGCAGGAGCCATAGGAGTTGTCTTAATTTATTGTATGACCTGCATGTCAATCAAAAACGCCATGTAATTACTTTACTTTATTGCTAACCGTTAGCCATAGTAGTAGAAGTAATAGTTGGCGAGACAACTTCATGAAGACACGATGATGGAGATCATGATGATGCAGATCATGGTGTCGTGCCGGTGACGATGGTGATCATGCCGCGCCCCGAAGATGGATATCAAAGGCGCAAGATGATATTGGCCATATCATGTCACTTTATGATTTGCATGTGATGTTTATCATGTTTTTACATCTTATTTGCTTAGAACGACGGTAGCATAAATAAGATGATCCCTCACTAAAATTTCAAGAAATGTGTTCCCCCTAAGTGTGCACCGTTGCGAAGGATCGTTGTTTCGAAGCACCACGTGATGATCGGGTGTGATAGATTCTAACGTTCGCATACAATGGGTGTAAGTCAGATTTACACACGCGAAACACTTAGGTTGACTTGACGAGCCTAGCATGTACAGACATGGCCTCGGAACATGAGAGACCGAAAGGTCGAACATGAGTCGTATAGTAGATGCGATCAGCATGGAGATGTTCACCAATGATGACTAGTCCGTCTCACGTGATGATCGGACATGGCCTAGTCGATATGGATCATGTATCACTTAGATGACTAGAGGGATTTCTATCTGAGTGGGAGTTCATTAAATAATTTGATTAGATGAACTTAATTATCATGAACTTAGTCTAAAATTGTCTTTACAATCTATCTTGTAGATCCAATGGCCCACGCTAATGTTGCCCTCAACTTCAACGCGTTCCTAGAGAAAACCAAGCTGAAAGACGATGGAAGCAACTATACGGACTGGGTCCGTAACTTGAGGATCATCCTCATAGCTTCCAAGAAAGCATATGTCCTTGATGCACCGCTAGGTGACGCACCCATTTTCCCAGCAACTCAAGACGTTATGAACGCCTGGCAGTCGCGTAGTGATGATTACTCCCTGGTTCAGTGCGGCATGCTTTACAGCTTAGAACCGGGGCTCCAAAAGCGTTTTGAGCAACACGGAGCATATGAGATGTTCCAAGAGCTGAGAATGGTTTTCCAAGCTCATGCCCGGGTCGAGAGATATGAAGTCTCCGACAAGTTCTTCAGTTGTAAGATGGAGGAAAATAGTTCTGTCAGCGAGCACATACTCAAAATGTTTGGGTTGCACAACCGCTTGTCTCAGCTGGGAGTTAATCTTCCGGATGACTCGGTTATTGACAGAATCCTCCAGTCGCTTCCACCTAGCTACAAGAGCTTTGTGATGAACTTCAATATGCAAGGGATGGAGAAGTCCATTCCTGAGTTATATTCGATGCTGAAATCAGCGGAGGTGGAGATCAAAAAGGAACATCAAGTGTTGATGGTGAATAAGACCACCAGTTTCAAGAAAGGCAAGGGTAAGAAGAACTTCAAGACGGACGGCAAAGCAGTTGCCGCGCCCGGTAAATTAGTTGCCGGGAAGAAGCCCAAGAATGGACCCAAACATGAGACTGAGTGCTTTTTTTGCAAGGGAACCGGTCACTGGAAGCGGAACTGCCCCAAGTACTTAGCGGATAAGAAGGCCGGCAACGTCAAAGGTATATATGATATACATGTTATTGATGTGTACCTTACCAGCGCTCATAGTAGCTCCTGGGTATTTGATACCGGTGCGGTTGCTCACATTTGTAACTCAAAACAGGAGCTGCGGAATAAGCGGAGACTGGCGAAGGACGAGGTGACGATGCGCGTCGGGAATGGTTCCAAGGTCGATGTGATTGCCGTCGGAACGCTACCTCTACATCTACCTTCGGGATTAGTTTTAAACCTCAATAATTGTTATTTAGTACCAGCTTTGAGCATGAACATTGTATCTAGATCTCGTTTGATGCGAGATGGCTACTCATTTAAATCCGAGAATAATGGTTGTTCTATTTATATGAGAGATATGTTTTATGGTCATGCCCCGCTGGTCAATGGTTTATTTTTATTGAATCTCGAACGTGATGTTACACATATTCATAGTGTGAATACCAAACGATGTAAGGTTGATAATGATAGTCCCACATACTTGTGGCACTGCCGCCTTGGTCATATTGGTGTCAAACGCATGAAGAAACTCCATGCAGATGGACTTTTGGAGTCTCTTGATTATGAATCATTTGACACGTGCGAACCATGCCTCATGGGCAAGATGACTAAGACTCCGTTCTCCGGAACAATGGAGCGAGCAACCAACTTGTTGGAAATAATACATACCGATGTATGCGGTCCAATGAGCGTTGAGGCTCGCGGTGGCTATCGTTATGTTCTCACCCTCACTGATGACTTAAGCAGATATGGGTATGTCTACTTAATGAAACACAAGTCTGAGACCTTTGAAAAGTTCAAGGAATTTCAGAGTGAGGTAGAGAATCAACGTGACAAGAAAATAAAGTTCTTACGATCTGGTCGTGGAGGAGAATATTTGAGTCACGAGTTTGGCACGCACTTAAGGAAATGTGGAATTGTTTCACAACTCACGCCGCCTGGCACACCTCAGCGTAATGGTGTGTCTGAACGTCGTAATCACACTCTATTGGATATGGTGCGATCTATGATGTCTCTTACTGATTTACCACTATCATTTTGGAGATAGGCATTAGAGACTGCCGCATTCACTTTAAATAGGGCACCGTCTAAATCCGTTGAGACGACACCGTATGAATTATGGTTTGGGAAGAAACCTAAGCTGTCGTTTCTAAAAGTTTGGGGGATGCGATGCTTATGTCAAGAAACTTCAACCTGAAAAGCTCGAACCCAAATTGGAAAAATGCGTCTTCATAGGATACCCTAAGGAAACTATTGGGTATACCTTCTACCTCAGATCCGAAGGCAAGATCTTTGTTGCCAAGAATGGATCCTTTCTAGAGAAATAGTTTCTCTCGAAAGAAGTAAGTGGGAGGAAAGTAGAACTTGATGAGGTAATTGTACCCCCTCTCGAACCGGAGAGTAGCGCAGCGCAGGAAAATGTTTCTGTGGTGCCTGCACCGACTAGAGAGGAAGTTAATGATGATGATCACGAAACTTCGGATCAAGTTAGTACTGAACTTCGTAGGTCCACGAGGACACGTTCCACACCAGAGTGGTACGGCAACCCTGTCCTGGAAATCATGTTGTTAGACAACGGTGAACCTTCGAACTATGAAGAAGCCATGGCGGGCCCGGATTCCAACAAATGGCTTGAAGCCATGAAATCCGAGATAGGATCCATGTATGAGAACAAAGTATGGACTTTGGTGGACTTGCCCGATGATCGGCAAGCCATAGAAAAGACGCGGATGGTAATGTGACCGTCTATAAGGTTCGGCTTGTCGCTAAGGGTTATCGACAAGTTCAAGGAGTTGACTACGATGAGACTTTCTCACCCGTAGCGATGCTGAAGTCCGTCCGAATCATGTTAGCAGTTGCCGCATTTTATGATTATGAGATCTGCAAATGGACATCAAAACGGCATTCCTTAACGGTTTCCTTAAGGAAGAATTGTATATGATGCAGCCGGAAGGTTTTGTCGATCCTAAGAATGCTGACAAGGTATGCAAGCTCCAGCGCTCCATCTATGGGATGGTGCAAGCATCTCGGAGTTGGAACATTCGCTTTGATGAGGTGATCAAAGCGTTTGGGTTTATACAGACTTATGGAGAAGCCTGTATTTACAAGAAAGTGAGTGGGAGCTCTGTAGCATTTCTCATTTTATATGTGGATGACATATTGTTGATGGGAAATGATATAGAACTTTTGGAAAGCATAAAGGCCTACTTGAATAAGTGTTTTTCAATGAAGGACCTTGGAGAAGCTGCTTACATATTAGGCATCAAGATCTATAGAGATAGATCGAGACGCCTCATTGGTCTTTCACAAAGCACATACCTTGACAAGATATTGAAGAAGTTCAATATGGATCAGTCCAAGAAGGGGTTCTTGCCTGTATTGCAAGGTGTGAGATTGAGCACAGCTCAATGCCAGACCTCGGCAGAAGATAGAGAAAAGATGAGTGTCATCCCCTATGCCTCAGCCGTAGGCTCTATTATGTATGCCATGCTGTGTACCAGACCTGATGTGAACCTTGCCATAAGTTTGGTAGGGAGGTACCAAAGTGATCCCGGAATGGAACACTGGACAGCGGTCAAGAATATCCTTAAGTACCTGAAAAGGACTAAGGATATGTTTCTCGTTTATGGAGGTGCCGAAGAGCTCGTCGTAAAGGGTTACGTCGATGCTAGTTTTGACATAGATCCGGACGACTCCAAGTCACAAACCGGATACGTGTATATTTTGAATGGTGGGGCAGTCAGCTGGTGCAGTTGCAAGCAAAGCGTCGTGGCGGCATCTACATGTGAAGCGGAGTACATAGCTGCTTCGGAAGCAACGCAGGAAGGAGTCTGGATGAAGGAGTTCATCACCGACCTAGGAGTGATTCCCAATGCGTCGGTCCCGATGACTCTCTTCTGTGACAACACTGGAGCTATTGCCATTGCCAAGGAGCCCAGGTTTCACAAGAAGACCAAGCACATCAAGCGCCACTTCAACTCCATTCGTGGTTACATTCAGGATGGAGATATAGATATTTGTAAAGTACATACGGATCTGAATGTCGCAGATCCGTTGACTAAACCTCTTCCACGAGCGAAACATGATCAGCACTAGAACTCTATGGGTGTTCGATTCATCACAATGTAACTAGATTATTGACTCTAGTGCAAGTGGGAGAAATATGCCCTAGAGGCAATAATAAAATGGTTATTATTATATTTCCTTGTTCATGATAATTGTCTATTGTTCATGCTATAATTGTATTAACCGGAAACCGTAATACATGTGTGAATACATAGACCACACCATGTCCCTAGTGAGCCTCTAGTTGACTAGCTCGTTGATCAATAGATGGTCATGGTTTCCTGACCATGGACATTGGATGTCGTTGATAACGGGATCACATCATTAGGAGAATGATGTGATGGACAAGACCCAATCCTAAGCATAGCACAAGATCGTGTAGTTCGTCTGCTAGAGCTTTTCTAATGTCAAGTATCATTTCCTTAGACCATGAGATTGTGCAACTCCCGGATACCGTAGGAATGCTTTGGGTGTATCAAACGTCACAACGTAACTGGGTGACTATAAAGGTGCACTACAGGTATCTCCGAAAGTGTCTGTTGGGTTGGCACGAATCGAGACTGGGATTTGTCACTCCGTGTGACGGAGAGGTATCTCTGGGCCCACTCGGTAATACATCATCATAATGAGCTCAATGTGACTAAGGAGTTAGTCACGGGATCATGTGTTACGGAACGAGTAAAGAGACTTGCCGGTAACGAGATTGAACAAGGTATAGGGATACCGACGATCGAATCTCGGGCAAGTAACATACCGATGGACAAAGGGAATTGTATACGGGATTAATTGAATCCCCGACACCGTGGTTCATCCGATGAGATCATCGTGGAACATGTGGGAGCCAATATGGGTATCCAGATCCCGCTATTGGTTATTGGCCGGAGAGGTGTCTCGGTCATGTCTGCATGGTTCCCGAACCCGTAGGGTCTACACACTTAAGGTTCGGTGACGCTAGAGTAGTAATGGGAAATACACGTTGGTGACCGAAGGTTGTTCGGAGTCCCGGATGAGATCCCGGACATCACGAGGAGTTCTGGAATGGTTCGGAGGTAAAGATTTATATATGGGAAGTCCTATTTTGGCCACCGGAAAATGTTCGGGATTTTTCGGTATTGTACCGGGAAGGTTCTAGAAGGTTCCGGAGTGGGGCCCACCTGCATGGGGGGACCCACATGAACGTGGGTAGTGGGGGCAAGGCCCCACACCCCTGGTCAAGGCGCACCAAGATCCCCCCTTAGAAGGAATAAGATCATATCCCGAATGGATAAGATCAAGATCCCTAAAAAAGGGGGATAACAATCGGTGGGGAAGGGAAAGGATGGGATTTCTTTCCTCCCACCTTTGCCAACGCCCCAATGGACTTGGAGGGCAAGAAATCAGCCCCCTCCACCCCTATATATAGTGGGGAGGCACATGGGAGCTGCACCCCTTGCCCCTGGCGCAGCCCTTCCCCCTCCTACACCTCCTCCTCCTCCGTAGTGCTTAGCGAAGCTCTGCCGGAGAACCACGAGCTCCACCGCCACCACGCCGTCGTGCTGCCGGAGCTCTCCCTCAACTTCTCCTCCCCCCTTGCTGTATCAAGAAGGAGGAGACGTCCTCGGGCTGTACGTGTGTTGAACGCGGAGGCGCCGTCCGTTCGGCGCTTGGATCGGATCTTCCGCGATTTGAATCGCCACGAGTACGACTCCATCAACCGCGTTCTTTGCAACGCTTCCGCTTAGCGATCTTCAAGGGTATGAAGATGCACTCCCTCTCTCTCATTGCTAGCATCTCCTAGATTGATCTTGGTGACACGTAGGAAAATTTTGAATTATTACTACGTTCCCCAACATCACAAACAACCCTAGAGTTCCTACTAAAATAACACCAATGATACATATCAATCAACCCTAATGTCACCTAGATACTCCAATGTGACCTCAAGTATCCGTGGGTAAATTATGCGACATGCATCAAACAATTTCAGATCTTTCATATTCAATCCAACACAAAGAACTTCAAGGAGCACCCCAAGATTTCTATCGGAGAATGTGGTATGAAAACGTGCAATCAACCCCTATGCATAGATCCCCTAGGTCACCGAAATTCTCAAGTTGATGCCTCAACATATATCAAGTGAATCAATAGAATACCCCAATGTTACTACGGGTATCCCACGCAAGACGTACATCAAGTGTTCTCAAACCATAATATTCAATCCAACATAACGAGATCTCAAAGGTAAAGATTCAATTCATCACAACAAGGTAGCAAGGGAATACCATCATATGATCCGACTATATTAACAAAGCCCGTGATACATCAAGATTGTGCCATCTCAAGAACACGAGAGAGGGAGAGATTGAACACATAGCTACTGGTACAAACCGTCGGCCCCGAGGGTGGACTACTCCCTCCTCGTCTTGGCCTCCGCTGGGATGATGAAGATGGCCACCGAAGATGATCTACCCTCTCCGGCAGGGTACTGGAATGCCTCCAAATTGGTTTTTCATCGATACAGAGAGTTGCGGCAATGGAACGAGGAGGCTCTCTTTATTTCTTGGGTTTCTGGTATTTATGGGATTTTTCAGCGTTGAAATCACGCCAAACGGAGCCACGTGGGCCCCACCACATATCTCACCACGCCACTAGGGGGCATGGCCTGTTGCGTGGTGGCCCACTGGCACACCCCCTCTGGTAGGTCTTCGCTCCAATGTTGGTTATTTCCCCAAAAAATCACATAAAAGTTTCGGGCGATTCCGAGAACTTTCATTTTCCAAAAACAACACCACGATAATTCTGCTGAAAACAACGTCAATCTGGATTAGTTCTAAATAAATCATATAAAGTACATGAAAACCATTAAAAGTATTCTAAACATAGGTAATATGACATGAATACTTCATAAATTATCGATACGTTGTAGACGTATCAGCATCCCCAAGCTTAATTACTGCTCGTCCTCGAGTAGGTAAACGATAAAAGAAATAATTTATGAAGTGTGAATGCTAGCTTAGTGAATAGTTTTGATCATTGATAATTTCAGTCACTTTTCTAGCATCATAACCAACAACTTTTTCTCATCAAAATCATTATGATAGAGTAGCAATCAATTCACATGTCATGGTTCAAACAATGCATTCTATTGAAACCTAACAATCTATGTTCTTTGTCACCAAACAATTTCAATACATCATCAAGTCTAAGTAAGATCTCCACATATTCAATTATAATATAGTCTTTTATAATCGTTAATACTCAAGGCATATTTTTAGAACAAACAACATCCATCGAACACAGAGAAAGATAGGGGCTTGATGTTTTGCCTCCCAACACACTTATCATAAAGATAATTGTCAATAATAATGAATCATGATCAAATATATTTGAGTGGATATATATGTTTGGGTCTTTCCCCACCACATGGTGCTTGCCAACTAATAGATTGAGGTTGGAATAAGAAGTTGACTCAACATGAAAGTAAGCAACATGAAAGTAAATAGATTGTCCCTTCGCAAAGGGAAGTAGGGATTTGCATATGTGCCAGAGCTCATTGTTTAAAACAGAGATGAATACGTAAATTTTGAGTGGTGTGCCTTTCCTGTCAATGTCACAACAGAGTATTCAATATCTTCCAAGCTAATCACTTTATTGGTGGTTCCCAAACATAATTTAAATTTTTACTCCCCCTCCACCATTCAAACACATTACATGGCTGGCCGAATCCACGGTTGCCCTCCAAACAGTCAACTTTCTAGGGTGAGTTTTTGTTTATTTATTTTTGTGTTATACAGGACTGGGAATCCTTTTTACCAGCCTCTCTCGTGCAATGACAAGTGAAAAAACACTCATCTTGAGAATAACTCGCTTAGCATGGAAGATAATGACCGCCCCATCACTCCATGAGCGGTACGAGCACACAAAACAGATGTTTATTTGAATGTTTAGAGGTGGCACATGCAAATTTACTTGGAATGGCAGTGAAATACCATATATAGGTAGGTATGGTGGACTTTTATGGAAGAAACTTGGCTCAAGGATTTGGATGCACAAGTAGCATCTGTACTTAGTACGAAGTGTTGGCTAGCAAAAGGTTCTAAACAAGCACCACATGTTGGAGGATCCATAACAATATAACTTCTATGCAAATATACCCCAACATAACCATTACGTTGTCTTCCTTGTCCAACTTCAACTATTTGATCAAGGTTGAAAATAATGGATGGGTATTCACAATCATAAAAGGTGTCCAAGATAATATATTTATATGTGAAAGTTCTCTTTCTTATACTAATCATTCATGAATTGCTCATATGACCAATAAAGTAACTGTTAAACTTCAATAGATTTTACTTTCTAAACCAAATATTAACTTGCTACTAAGAATATAGCACATTGATAATTTCATATTTTTGATATTTCATTGATTCACAATTTACTCATAGGATATAAGTGAAGCACAAGAGTAAATATCAAACTACTCTTCAAAAGATATAAGTGAAGATCAATGAGTAGTCAAACAATAAAGTAGCTATGTGAGGACTCTCTCTCAATAAAGATTTTCAGATCTGAGTATTTTATTTAAACAGCGAGCAAAAGAAAAATAGCACTCCAAGAATAGCACATATCATGTGGGCAAATAAAAATTTAGGCTCAACATAGGCTAACCGATAATTGTTGATGAAGAGAGGTGGGATGTGTAACATCCCCAAGCTTAGATGCTTGAGACTTCTTGAAATATTTACTTGGGGTGCCTTGGGCATCCCCAAGATTGAGCTTTTGTATCTTGTTCAATCCTCTCATATCATAGTTTCACCTATTCTCAAAAACTTCATCCACACAAAACTCGAAAAGAACTCGTGAGATAGGTTAATACACATAAGAATAAATCCACACTTCATGTAATGCCAAGACAAGTTCCAAAATAATTTTAAAACATCATATACTGTTTACTATCATTTCCACAATTTATATCTACCAATATAGGCTATGGAAACTATAGGATAAGTAGATAACAAAACTATGACAGCAATCTGTCCAAACAGAATAGTCTGTAGCAATTTATGAAAACAGTGTACTTCTGTAACTCAAACAATTATGAAAATTTAGGAAGTGATAAATAATTTATATTAAAACACTGTGTAAAAATTTCAGAAACTTTCCATGTTTCAGTAAAATATGAAAATTCAAACACTACATCAAAAGTTTCTGTTTTTACACAGCATATATCAAACATGTAACTCAAGCATCCTAAGAGGCAATTCTCGGAACTTTTTATTGAAAAACAAGATTATAAATAACACCTAACATAATAAAACAAAATATAATGACGATCCAAGCAAAGCACATATTATGCGACGAATAAAAATATAGCTCTAAGTAAGATGTATCAATAATGTTGAAGACGAAAGAGGGGATGCCTTCCGGGGCATCCCCAATCTTAGGCGCTTGAGTCTTCCTTGGATATTACCTTGGGGGTGACTTGGGAATCCCCAATCTTAGGGTCTTACCACTCCTTATTCTTCTTATATCGGTGTCTCACCCAAAACTTGAAAACTTCAATCACCTAAAATTTAACGGAACTTCGTGAGATGGGTTAGTATAGTAAATATAGATCATTCACTTAGGTACTGTTAAGACAAGATTCATAATTTTTCTCACATAATACCTACTATATTCCAACATTCCCATAATTTATATCACTCAATATAAGCTATAGAAGCACTTGAAACAAGCAAACTATGCATGCGAAATAGAATCTGTCAAAAACAGAACAGTATGTGAATATATGAGTGAACACCATACTTATATGACTCTAAAAATTCTGAAAAATTAGTAAAACGCATATAATTTGCATGGAAATGTTGTGTAAAAATTTCAAAATTGTTTGAATCTCCAGTAAAATCATAGAAATTCTTTACTGGAGGCAAAAGTTTCTGTTTTGGTACAAAATCAAACTAACAAGTTTCCACACAATCCCAAAGGCTTTACTTGGCACTTTATTGAAATAAAACACAAAAAACATAATTAATACAGTATATTAATCATGTGAACATATAAAAAACATAGAGTAAAAGTGTTGTGTTGTCTCCCAACAAGCGCTTTTCTTTAAAGCCTTTTAGCTAGGCATGATGATTTCAATGATGCTCGTATAGGAATAAAAGTTGAAAACAAGAGAGCATCATGAATCACATGACAAGCATATTTAAGTCTAACCCACTTCCTATGCATAGGTATTTTGTGAGCAAACATTTTATGGGAGCAAGAATCAACTAGCATAGGAAGGCAAAACAAGTGCAACTTCAAAATTTTGAACACATAGAGAGGAAAATTGATATTATTGCAATACCTACAAGCATATGTTCCTATCTCATAATAATTTTCAGTAGAATCATGAAGGAATTTAACACTATAACTATCACATAAAACATTCTTTTCATGATGCACAAGCATAGAATTTTCATTACTCTCCACATAAGCAAATTCCTTTTCATCCATGGTAGTGGGAGCAAACTCAACAAAATAACTATCATGAGACACTGGATTGGCATAACCACATTCAATATTAAAATCATGATGACAAGTTTCATAGTTATAATTATTCTTTATAGCATACATGTCATCATCATAATCATCATAGATAGGTGGCATGCCATCATCATAATAAATTTGCTCATCAAAACTTGGGGGACTAAAAATACCATCTTCATCAAACATAGCATCCCCAAGCTTGTGGCTTTGCATATCATTAGCATCATGGATATTCAGAGAATTCACACTAGCAACATTGCAATCATGCTCATCATTCAAGGAATTCTCATTAAGTATTTTGACAAATTCTTCCTCTACCAATTGAGCACAATTTTCTGAACCATCATTTTCACGAAAGACATTAAAAAGACGAAGCAATTGAGGCAACCTAAACTACATTTTTTTGTAGTTTTATTCTATAAAACCAAACTAGTGAAAAATAAGAAACTAAAAGATTTAATTGCAATATCTAAAGATATACCTTCGAGCACTCACCTCCCCGGCAACGGCGCCAGGAAAGAGCTTGATGTCTACTACGCAACTTTATATCTTGTAGACTCGTGTTGGACCTCCAAGCGCATAGTCTTGTAGGACAGTAACAATTTTCCCTCAAGTGGATGACCTAAGGTTTATAAATACGTGGGAGGTGTAGGATGAAGATGGTCTCTCTCAAGCAACCCTGCAATCAAATACAATAAATCTCGTGTGTCGCCAACACACCCAATACAATGGAAAATTGTATAGGTGCACTAGTTCGGCGAAGAGATGGTGATACAAGTGCAATATGGATGGTAGAAATAGGTTTTTGTAATCTGAAAATATAAAAACAGCAAGGTAGCAAGTGTAAAACAGCGAGCAAAACGGTGTATAAATGCTTGGAAATAAGGCCTAGGGTTCATACTTTTGCTAGTGCAATCTCCCAACAATGCTAACATAGTTGAATCATATGATCATCCCTCAACATGCAACAAAGAATCACTCCAAAGTTCCTATCTAGCGGAGAACAATAAGACAAAATTGGTGTAGGTATTAGAACCACCTCAAAGTTATTCTTTCCGATCAATCTATTGGGCTATTCCTATAAGTGTCACAAACAACCCTAGAGTTCCTACTAGAATAACACCAATGATACATATCAATCAACCCTAATGTCACCTAGATACTACAATGTGACCTCAAGTATCCGTGGGTAAATTATGCGACATGCATCAAACAATTTTAGATCTATCATATTCAATCCAACACAAAGAACTTCAAGGATCACCCCAAGATTTCTATCGGAGAACGTGGTATGAAAACGTGCAGTCAACCCCTATGCATAGATCCCCTAGGTCACCGGAATCCGCAAGTTGATGCCTCAACATATATCAAGTTAATCAATACAATACCCCAATGTCACTACGGGTATCCCACGCAAGACGTACATCAAGTGTTCTCAAACCATAATATTCAATCCAACATAACGAGATCTCAAAGGTAAAGATTCAATTCATCACAACAAGGTAGCAAGGGAATAACATCATATGATCCGACTATATTAACAAAGCTCGTGATACATCAAGATCGTGCCATCTCAAGAACACGAGAGAGAGAGAGAGAGAGAGAGATTGAACACATAGCTACTGGTACAAACCGTCAGCCCCGAGGGTGGACTACTCCCTCCTCGTCATGGCCTCCGCTGAGATGATGAAGATGGCCACCGGAGATGATCTACCCTCTCCGGCAGGGTACTGGAACGCTTCTAGATTGGTTTTCATCGATACAGAGAGTTTTGGCAGCGGAACGAGGAGTCTTTCTTTATTTCTGGGGTTTCTGGCATTTATGGGTTTTTTCAGCGTTGGAATCATGCCAAATGGAGCCACGTGGGCCCCACCACATATCTCACCGTGCCACTAGGGGGCGCGGCCTGTTGCATGGTGGCCCACTGGCACACCCTCTCCGACAGGACTTTGCTCCAATGTATCTTATTTCCCCCAGAAAAAATGACAATAAAGTTTCGGGCAATTCCGAGAACTTTCATTTTCTGCACAAAAAGAACACCACGGTAATTCTGCTGAAAACAGCGTCAGTCCGGGTTAGTTCTAAATAAATCATATAAAGTGCATCAAAACCATATAAAAGTATTGTAAACATAGGGGAATATGGCATGAATACTTCATAAATTATCGATACGTTGGAGACATATCAACCGTTCATCATATTTTTTATACATGTCACGCTAGATCATTGCACATCCTGGTACACTGCCAGAGGCATTCATACAGAGTCATATCTTCATATCAGTTCTCCATATTGAGTTGTAAGTAAATAAACGTGTGATGATCATTATTAGAGCATTGTCCCAGTGAGGAAAGAATGATGGAGACGATGATTCTCCCACAAGTCGAGATGAGAATCCGAACGAAATTGAAGATGGCCGAGGCCAAATGAGCCCACCATCCATTAAAAAATGAGAGAAAATGAGAGAAGGGACTTTGCTACTATCTTTTACCACACTTGTGCCTCAAAGTGGCACCATGCTCTTCATGTAGAGAGTCTCATGATATATCACTTTCATATGCTAGTGGGAATTACCTATTCATTATTACAAACTTGGCTTGTATATTCTTATGACGGGCTTCCTCAAATGCCCGAGGTCTTCATGAGCAAGCAAGTTGGATGCACACCCCACTTAGCTTCATCTGAGCTTTCATACACTTATAGCTCTAGTGCATCATTTGCATGGCAATCCCTACTCCTTGCATTGACATCTATCGATGGGCATATCCATAGCCCATTGGTACGCCTAGTTGAGGTGAGACTATCTTCTCCACTTTCTACCCCTTTGATATCTACCACCATACTCTATTCCACTTAAATGCTATGTCCAATGGCTCACGCTCATGTATTGCGTGAACAATAAAAAGTTGATGCATATTGAAAAAGTACGAACCAATTGCCTGACTTGGACACCGTGGTGCTTAACATTTGTATTAATGTGGTGAAGATGGAGCCATGCCTTGCTAATACAATAAGATGAATGGGGGGTAAACATTTCTTAAGGATCTTATACTTTTAAGGATTAATGATTCTGTTTCTTACATTTTAATTATTGCTATGTTAATATTTGTTGATTCATCTTTTCTCAATAAGCATACATGCATAAGATTACATAGTGATAGCATGTCACATCAAAAATTCTGTTTTTATCATTTACCTACTCGAGGACGAGGAGGAATTAAGATTGGGGATGCTTGATACGTCTCCAACGTATCTATAATCTTTGATTGTTCCATGTTGATATATTATCATTCTAGGATACTTTTTGGGTCTTTATTTACCAATTTATAATATTTTTTAGCACTAACCTATTGACCCAGTGCCCAGTGCCAGTTGTTGTTTTCTGCAAGTTTTTGCCTTTTCAGGTTTACAGTACCAAATGAAGTCCAATTGCCACGAAACTTTCTGATGATTTTTTTGGACTATAAGAAGACCTAGAAGCTTCGGAAGGAGGCCAGGAGGTGCATGAGGGGCCCAGCACACATCAGGGCGCGCCCTGGGGGGCGCCGTAATATGTGGTGGCCCCCTCGGCTGCCTCCCGACGTCCCTCTTCGGCCTATAAATTCTCTAATATTGCAAAAACCCTGAAAGCAGTCCCAAAACCTTTTTTCCGCCGCCGCAAGTCTCTGTTCCATCGCGAGGCCATCTGGAGCTCCGTTCCGGCACCCTGCCGGAGGGGGGATCGATCACGGAGGGCCTCTTCATCAACCTTGCTACCCTCATGATGATGTGTGAGTAGTTCACCACAGATCTACGAGTCCATAGCTAGTACCTAGATGGCAATCTCTCTCTCATATGATCTTCAATACAATGATGATCGCATCTTCGCTTTGATCTATCCGATGTAATCCTATTGTGCGGTGTGTTTGTTGGGATCCGATGAATTGTGGGTTTATGTTTAGATTATTCATGAAAAGTATTTGAGATACATCTGATATATATTGTCTCTTAATTGCATGATCATTATAGCTTCGTAATGCTCTCCGATCTATTGATGTGCTTTGGCCAAGTAGATTGATATTTCATCGGTGTGAGTGGTGCGTTGTGGTAGGTTCAACCAGGCGAGTTTCTATATCCCAGTGACAAAGTAGGGGACAAGATGCGTCTTTGTGTTGTTGCTACTAAGGATAAAACGATGGGGTTCATTCATATTGTTTGAGTTTACTTTGTTTACATCATGTCATCGTTCTCCAAGCATTACTCTGTTTTACTTAATACTCTAGATGCATGCTGGATAGCGGTCGACGAGTGGAGTAATAGTAATAGGTGCATGCAGGAGTTGGCCTATTTGCTTATGGACGCGATGCCTATTTACACATGATCATTGTCGTGAACATCGCATAACTATCCGCTTTTCTATCAATTGCCCAACAATAATTTGTTACGCACCGTATGCTGCCTACATGAGAGATGCCGCTAGGGAAAACTATGGCCCCCGGGTCTATTCACTTATATATTTACAAATGCTACAATTACCTTGCTGCCTTATTTATCTTTTATTTTTTTGCAATTTATAGTTATCAACAATTATCTACACAACTCATTTGCTTGCAAATAACGAGATCAAGCGGATTGACAACCCTCTTGCCCGTGTTGGGTGCAAGTCGTTTGTTCATTTGTGTGTAGCCGCCGAAGACGGTTGAGGATTGATATTCCTATTGGTTCGATAAACCTTGGTTTCATAACTGAGGGAAATACTTACCCACTTTGTGCTGCAATTACCCGTTCCTCTTCACGGAAAACCCAACGCAAATCACAAGTATCACGGAGGCATAGTTGACCCGAGTGCCTTGGGAGTAGCAAAACTCATGAAACACATCCGAGTCGAAATTTTTCCCGTTGTCAGTGATGATGCCATGTGGAACTCCGAATCTGAAGATAATCTGCCGAATGAAACTGACGGCAGTCATTGCATCCAAGCTTTTGATGGGTTTTGCTTCGACTTACTTGGTGAACTTATCCACCGCTACTAGCAGGTGGGTAAACCCACTCGACCCGATACGCAGAGGGCCGACCATATCGAGACCCCACACGGCAAACGGCCAGGAGAGCGGGATGGTCTTCTGTGCAGATGCAGGTTTGTGCGTCTGATTCTTATAGAACTGACACCCAACACAGAGGTCGACCAAGTCCTTTGCTGCTTCATTGGCTAGGGGCCAATAAAAACCTGCACGAAATGCTTTCGCGACCAACGTCCGAGAGGACGCATGATGACCGCAAGTTGCTGAATGAATATCGTGCAGGATCTGCAGCCCTTCCTATGGGGAAATGCATTTCTGAGTTACACTTGTAGTGCTTTTCTTGTATAACTGTTCGCCCATCACTTCAAAGGATTTAAACCATTGGATAATCCGTCGCGCCTCCTCTTCATCTTCAGGGAGCTCTTGTCGGAGCAAGTATGCTAAGTAAGGTTGGGTCCACTCGGGAGTGATTACCAACATTTTGTGAATAAGATCCACCACGGCTGGAATGTTAACATCAGTCGGATTCGAGGGTCCGACTGCTTGCGGGGGCTCCTCGGTGAAAGGATCCTCTTTGACTGAGGGAGAGCGTAGGTGAACCGATCTTAGCCAGGTTGTCTGCCGCCTGGTTCTTTGCTCGGGGTATGTGATGCAACTCCAAGCCTTCAAAATTCTTCTCCAATTTCCTGACTGCATTGCAGTACCCGGTCATGGCCGGACTCCTGATATCCCATTCTTTCATCACTTGATTGACAACGAGGTCCGAATCACCGAATATCATCAGACGTCGGATACCGAGTGAGATGGCCATTCGGAGCCCATACAAGAGGGCTTCGTATTCGGCCTTGTTGTTAGACGAATCAAAGTGGATTTTATGGACGTAGCTCAATCGGTCTCCCCTGGGGGAAACGAGAACCACTCCGGCGTCGGATCCTTGGAGCTTCTTGGACCCATCAAAAAACATGGTCCAGTGTTCGGGGATACTTGGGGCTGGTTGTTCTTGTTCTATCCACTCGGCCTGAAAGTCCACAAGCGCTTGAGACTTGATTGCCTTATTGGCTTGAAACTTGATCTCCAATGGGAGGAGCTCAATCGCCCATTTTGCCACTCGGCCCGTGGCATCTCTGTTATGCAGGATTTCCGACAGGGGGGCATCGCTGATAACTATGACTGAGTGCTCTTGGAAGTAATGAGCCACCTTCTTGACAGTGAGGTAAATACCATAGACCAACTTCTTGTAGTGTGGATACCTTTGCTTGGAAGGGGTCAAGACTTCTGAGATGTAATAGACGGGTATTTTCCCTTTGAATGCTTTTCCCGATTCCTCGCGCTCCATAGTGAGGACTGTGCTGACCACTTGGCTGGTAGCCGCGATGTACAAGAGCAAAGGCTCTCGACTGCTCGGGGCAGCTAACACCGGCTGGGTGGAAAGCAAGGTCTTGAGCTCTTTGAATGCGGCTTCGCTTCAGGATTCCACTCAAAGCTTTCAGACTTCTTCATCAATCGGTAAAGAGGCAATGCCTTCTCACCGAGTCGAGAGATGAATCTGCTCAGGGCTGCAAGGCACCTCGTGAGCTTTTACATGTCGTGCAGACATACTGGTTTCTTCATTCGGACAATAGCGCCAATTTTGTCATGGTTGGCATCGATTCCCCGTTCGGAAACGAGAAAACCGAGTAGCTTACCTGATGGCACTCTGAATGTGCATTTTGCAGGATTAAGCTTTATCTGAAAGCGCCACAGATTCGCGAAGGTTTCTGCGAGGTCTGCCATGAGGTCAGAACCTTTCCTGGACTTGACCATGATGTCATCCATGTACGCCTCCACGTTCCGACTAATTTGCTTTTTGCAAGCATTTTTGGATCATGTGCATAAAGGTTGCCCCAACATTCTTGAGACCGAATGGCATAGTGATATAGCAGAAACACCTGAATGGGTTGATGAAGGCTGTTTTTATTTCATCTGGTCCATACATTCGGATCTGGTGGTACCCGGAGTACGCATCCAAGAACGACAGGCGTTCGCATCCGGTAGTGGAATCTACTATCTGGTCTATGCGGGGAAGGGGAAAATGGTCTTTCGGGCATGCCCGATTGAGGTGCTTGAAGTTGATGCACATCCAGAGGGATTTTTCCTTCTTGGGCACCAATACAGGGTTGGCGAGCTACTCAGAATGGTACACCTTGCGAATGAACTCGGGACCTAGGAGCCGAGCGATTTCTTCACCAATCGCCTTGCGCTTCTCGACAGAGGATCGACGCAACTGTTCCTTGACCGGTTTGATATTCCGATCGACTCGGAGTCGGTGCTCAGCCAGTTCCCTAGGAAACCCGGCATGTCAGATGGCTTCCACGCAAAGATATCCCAGTTCTCACGGAAGAACTGGATGAGCTCGGCTTCCTATTTTTCACCGAGTGCCGTCGAGATGTTTGTGGAAGCGGCACTCGGATCGTTCGGGTGAATGTGAACTTGCTTGGTCTCTCCGGTCGACTGGAAAGTTGATTCCGTAGCCGGCCCTTTGGACGTGAGCAAATCCGCAGTGTCCACCGTCTTCTTGTACCCGTCGAGTTCCACTACGAGTACTTGTTTGTTAGCAATCTTGGAGCCCTGCTGGAGGCACTTCTCGGTGACTATCCGATCGGCGGTCACCGTGATCACTCCTTTCGGCCCGGGCATCTTAAGGTTAAGATACACATAACATGGACGGGCCAAGAAACGTGTGCAGGAGGGCCTACCCAGGATGGTGTGATAGGCGCTGCGAAAGTCCACCACTTCGAACGTCAGGCAATATTTTCAAACAAAAATCGCTTTCGAACACGACGTACAGAGCGATTATGCCGAGTGACTCAGCATTCTTCCCAGGGATGACCCCATGGAAATGCATGTTGCTCTTGCTCAGTCGGGACATCGGAATGTCCATTTCGCTGAGCATGTCAGCGTAGATTATGTTGAGCCCACTTCCTCCATCCATCAGGACTTTGCGCAGTCAGACTCCATTGACGGTTGGGTCAAAAACCAGCGCCTGCCTCCCAGGGGTGGCTATGTGGGCTGGATGATTCAACTGGTCAAAGGTAACGGGGGTCTTTGCCCAGTTGAGGTACTTGAAGACAGTCAGAGCTGCCATGTTTACCTCCCGATTTACGACCTTCAATCGGCTCTTGCTTTCGACGTCAGCAAAAATCATGTTGAGGACCTTGTCGACGTTCGGATACTCGGGAGCATCCTCAGCTTTTTCGTCGTCGTCCTTCTCTGCACAGGTCTTTCTACGGATCTCTTGCTTCAGCATTCGGCACTCCCGAGTGGTGTGATTTGGGTAGATTACATTGCCCTCCTCATCTTTTTTAGTTTGGACAACACAGGGTTGATCCAATACCTCGGATTTGTTCTCGGGCTTCTTCTTGTTAGCCCATTCCTTCTTCTTCTTCCTTTGCTTAGGCTTCCCCTGGCCAGGAACCGCCGCAACTTCCGCTTTTCCCGGAGGATCAACTTTCCGTTTCTACTTTTTACCAGCGTTTCCCCCCGATTGAGGGGTGTCGCCGGCTCGCCCTTTGCCGCTTCAGAGGCGGTCTTCTTCTTTGCCATTGGCATACTGATTGGCAATTTCCATCGCCCGACTGAGGGACAGATCCCCCGATCGGCCGAACTTTAAGATGAGCTCTCGGTACCGAGTGCCTGCCTTGAAGGCGCAAACAGCTTGGTGCTCGGTAACGTTCTCGACGGTATTGTGCGGCATGGTCCAGCACTGAATGTACTCTTGAAGAGTTTCATTGCTTTTTTGAATACAGTGCTGCAACTCCGTCACCCCACCCGGACGCTTGTACGTGCCCTCAAATGTCTTGATGAACAACTATGCCAGGTCCTCCCAGTAGTATATGCTGCTAGAGGGCAACTAGTTTAGCCAGGCCCGTGCACATCCCTCCAGCATGAGAGGAAGATGCTTCATCGCGACAAAGTCATCACCGCCGGCGATTTGGACGATCACCCAGTAATCCTCAAGCCAGGTTTCCGGCTTGGACCCGCCGTTAAACTTTCTGATCCCCGTTGCCAACCTGTAGTTGGAGGGGATCTCGGCCTCTCGGATGTACCAACTAAAGCACTCGAGACCAGAAGTCCCCCATCCACTCACTCGATCTCTGACCAATCTGTTCTTGTCCACCACATTCTGCGTCATGATGGATCTGGCATTGAGCAGTGGGGGTCGATGACCACCTTCTTCATGGCCCCTGGGCCGAGCGGGACTACGATTGCGGTCTTCTCGATGAGATCAACCGCCGTCGTAGGGACGCTTGCCATACGAACCACCCCTCGGAGGAGGCGTCCGACTGACATCACGGTCATCACGCCAATGCCCTCCATGCTGGCCTCTTGGAGGAGGAGGAGAATGCCAGCGCTTTCCGTATGCATGCGGGCTGTGTGCAGACTGAACTATACTAGCTCGCACGGACTTCCTGTATATGCGCTGGTGCGAATGTGATACCTCTGAATTCTGTCTCAGGGCAGTCTTCAGCAGAGTCTAGATCAGCCGAACGCCCTCACGAGCCGCAGAACCGGACAGCTAAATAGATTCAGCAATCTGAGTGGCTGCGGCCAGGTTCTCCATCGGTGTGCACATCACCGGGATCTTGTGTAGCCTATCATTCGGAAATAATTGCCGCCGACTGCGACTGGAGCTGGTTGCTCTCTCGCCGCGCGGTCATCAAGTGACCGCTGGAGTCGCTCTAGGCGCTCACGCTCAGCCAAAGTGGCTTGGCACGTGGCTTACAAAGCTATCTCCTCCGGGGAAGTTCCCGTGATGGGAGTGAGCAGGACTTCGTCGTCCCTCCTCCTCCTCTCTTCCCGCTGCTCCCGACTGAGAGGCTATGGAAAGTAAGCATCGATGTTGCCATCGTCGCAGCCACCGTCTCGGCCACGGGAACCGCCTGTGGAGTACCCAGGAGGTCCGTGGTTGGTGGTGTGGGCCATCAGTATCTCTGCAGCATTTTTGTTGCTTTCGCACTCGGACCCATCGGACAACTCATCGCCCGATGAGGGGGACAGGCTGACGGTGGGCTCGCCAGAATTGAGCATGGCCACCTGCTCGGATGTGGACTAATGCATCACGACATGCTTGAGCCATCCCTGCAGCCGCGAGCGCCCAGAGCACGTGCGGTGGCCCGCAACGGGACAAGCGGGCACGGAGCAATAAGGCTCTGACGGCTGTCGAAGAAGAACTCCGTGCACCGCCGCGCTGAAATGCGTCGCACTGTCGGCGGGGAATGCATCCGGGTCCAACGGTGCCTCATGCAACCATGCCGAACCGTCGGCGATGAAGCGAAGGCTACCGAAGAGGATTTCGCCACCAAGTGCCATCATGATGACCGGAAAAGTTGAATCTCCACCCGCGACGGAGTTTGCTAGACGTGTAGCCCCACGGTGGGTGCCAACTATCGTGAGAGTAAGACTGACAGTTGTACGGGGGGTATGTATGAGTAAGGGCGGAGCCTAGCTACGACACAAGTGTAACACTCGGATGTACGAGTTCAGGCCCCACTCGGAAGTGGTAAATACCCTACGTCTCGAGCCCTAAGGTTTAGTGTTTGCTTATGGGGGTGTCTGGTTATAGGGAGTTTGGAACCCTCGCTCAGGCGCCAGGGGGTAGCTTATATATAGTACGCCACCACCGGCCGAGCGCCATTACAAGGGTAATTAATGATAGTAACTGTCGGAGTTACTAGAAACTACTGCTTTAACTAGGAGCATTAAAGGTAACATCATATTCACAACACTTTATGGGAGTTAAATCCCTGGAATGTTGCGGCTCTTACGTCGCCTGTGCTTTTTCTCGTCCCAGTGCCGAAGCCTGGCCGACTTGTTGAATGACGTCCGAGTGACCTCCAAAGATCCGAGTGGATCTTGTAGAATCATCTAAATTCTAAAGTAGCCAAGAGACTTCCACGATCATGTAGGGCCCCAAGTTGGCCCTAGATGTCCGGCCTGTGACCCTACCTCTGGTAGGTAACCTCATCAGTGATGATGTCTGAGCATTCTTATTCCTCGTTGAAATCCTAGTGTTGTTTAGGTCGGAATCACGCAATGGTTAACTCCTCCCAACCTCCTCCCTAGGGGCATGCGAGTAGTACTTTGCTTCGAGAGAGCTAATAAAACATTGCAATAAGTATGTGAGTTCTTTACGACTAATGTGAATCCATGGATGTACACACTCTCACCACCTCATATTTGCTAGCCTCTTCGGTACCATGCATTGCCCATGCTACTTCTTGAGCTTGCGTTGGTTTTTCCCTTGAAGAGGAAAGGGTGATGCAGCAAAGTAGAGATAAGTATTTCCCTCAGTTTTGAGAACCAAGGTATCAATCCAGTAGGAGGTACAAGCAAGGCCCCAATCTATGCACCTGCACAAACAATCAAACACTTGCACCCAACGCTATAAAGGGGTTGTCAATCCCTTCATGGTCACTTGCAAGGATGAGATCTGATAGACATCACTAGTAGAAAACAGGCCTTCCGTTTCAACCTTTCGTCTCGGTTTTGCTTTGGACCGGGACTAATGTGTCCATTAGTCCCGGTTGCAACGGCTAGGAGCTGTCAGGGGGTACAGGCCCCATTAGTCCCGGTTCATTTGGGACATATAGTCCCGGTTTGTATCACAAACCGGGACTAAAGGAGTGGTGGTAGGCTGGTGTCAGCCTGGGGCCCCCACGAGCCCTTTTAGTCCCGGTTTGTGATACAAACCGGGACTAAAGATGGATAACCAACCGGGACTAAAGCTCTCCCTATATAAACCCTTCGTCGAGCCCGACTCCATTTCTCTGTTTTCTCCATTCGAATTCCCCTCTCTGTTCTTCCCCTAGCTCGAGCTCCTCCCTCCATTTTTGCCAAGATTTGTCAAGATTTGAGGCACCCCAATCCATCCAAGTGTCCACAAAGGTTAGCAACTTTGTCCTTTCATCTCTTATTGCTAGATCAGCTCGTGCTATGCTTTATAAGTATAGTGATTTGTGGGTTTTAGTTTGGGTGTAATTATGTGGTAGTTTTTTTGATTTATATGCAATCTGAGGTCAAATTAACTCCTTAGTTTGCATATGTGTAGGTGTGGTTTACTTAGTGTGCCTTCCCGTCCCCGTCCTAACCACCGTCGATCGACCGCACCGTCCCATCGCCGGCACCACCTTGGTGAGCCTCTTCTTGTGTTCTTGTCATTTTTATAAATAAAATCGTATTTGTATGATTTAGATAGTTACTTGCATAGTTTTCTTACTTGTATGATTGTTGTTATATATAGTGCCATGGTTATGATATCCGTGCCCGTCGGCCCTCGTCCGGTTTACGATTCAGATGTGGTATATTCTCTTTTATAACTATTTGTTGCATTTCGTGTTAATGACAATTATGCCCATCAAGTTGACATAGATATTTTTATCTAGGAGGTAGTTGAACCGGAAATGCCAACCGACCCTATTGTCGAGAAGTTAAATTTAGTTGAAAAAGAAAACGAGGATTTGAAAGAAAAATTGAAAAGAGTTGAAGAGGAGAAGATGAAATTGGAGTTGTACGTTGCCGATGTCGTCGATGATCACAAGATCAAGATGGATGCAATGCGCTTGAAGATTAGAAAGATTAGAAAATATGCCATTAATAAAGAGGCTTTGTATCATTTTGCTGTTGGATCAATTTTTACCTTAGTTGCGATTTTGATCACATTTGTTGTTGCATTTAAAATGTTTTAGCTAGATAGTTTTATGTTGTTTTATGAGAATAAGTGTGTATGAACTTTATGTATGAACTTGTATTAATTTGGTCTTCTCGGTGTTGTGTAATGAAGATGAACCGGCAATGGATGTACGTTGACCGACGCTCTCCCCAGTTCATTAATGGCGTGCAGAGTTTTTTGTGTGCGGCTGAGGCAAACAAGCGGGATGGTTTTATGTGTTGTCCATGTGGTGTGTGTAAGAATGATAAGACTTACTCTAGCTCAAAACAGATTCACGTCCACCTGTTTACGTCCGGTTTCATGTCCGGCTATAATTGTTGGACCAAGCACGGAGAAAGAGGGGTTCTAATGGAAGAGAATGAAGAGGAAGAGGATGATGACAACTATCCTGGGTGTCCTGAATATGATGGTAGTACAATGGGGGAAGAGAATGAAGAAGAAGAAGCTGATGCATCAGATGAGCCCGCTGATGATCTTGGTCGGGCCATTGCTGATGCAAAGAGAAACTGCGAAAATGAAAAGGAGAAGTTGAAGTTGCAGCGCATGTTAGAGGATCACAAAAAAGCGTTGTACCCAAATTGCGAAGATGACAACACAAAGCTCGGTACCACACTCGAATTGCTGCAATGGAAGGCAGAGAATGGTGTAGCTGACAAGGCATTTGAAAAGTTGCTGAAAATAATGAAGAATAAGCTTCCAAAGGACAACGAATTGCCCGACAGTACATACGAAGCAAAGAAGGTTGTCTGCCCTCTAGGATTGGAGGTGCAGAAGATACATGCATGCCCTAATGACTGCATCCTCTACCGCGGTGAGTACGAGAATTTGGATGCATGCCCGGTATGCAATGCATTGCGATATAAGACCTGTCGCGATGACCCTGTTGATGATGTTCAGGGCGAGCGCCCTGGGAAGAGGATTCCTGCCAAGGTGATGTGGTATGCTCCTATAATACCACGGTTGAAACGTTTGTTCCAAAACAAAGAGCATGCCAAGTCGTTGCGATGGCACAAAGAAGACCGTAAGAAAGACGGGAAGTTGAGAGTACCCGCTGATGGGTCGCAGTGGAGAAAAATTGAGAGAGAGTGGCCGGACTTTGCAGATGACCCAAGGAACGTATGGTTTGGTTTAAGTGCAGATGGCATTAATCCATTCGGGGAGCAGAGCAGCAAGCATAGCACATGGCCTGTGACTCTATGTATCTATAACCTTCCTCCTTGGGTGTGCATGAAGCGGAAGGTCATTATGATGCCAGTGCTCATCCAAGGTCCTAAGCAACCCGACAACGACATTGATGTGTACCTAAGGCCATTAGTTGATGAACTTTTACAGCTGTGGAATAAAAAAGGTGTACGTGTGTGGGATGAGCACAAACAACAGAAATTTGACCTGCGAGCGTTGCTCTTTGTAACCATCAATGATTGGCCTGCTCTTAGTAACCTTTCAGGACAGACAAACAAGGGATACCATGCATGCACGCATTGTTTAGATGATACCCAAAGTATATATTTGGACAAATGCAATAACAATGTGTACCTGGGACATCGTCGATTTCTTCCGGCCAAGCATGCCTTAAGAAAGAAAGGCAAGCATTTCAAAGGTGAGGCAGATCACCGGAAGAAGCCCGTCCTCCGTACTGGTGATGACATACTTGATATGGTCAAGGATTTACAAGTAATATTTGGAAAGGGTCCTGGCGGACAATCTGTTTCGACTGACGCTGAGGGACGCACACCCATGTGGAAGAAGAAATCTATATTTTGGGAGCTAGAAAATTGGAAAGTCCTAGAGGTCCGCTTTGCAATCGACGTGATGCACGTGACGAAGAATCTTTGTGTGAACCTGCTAGGATTCCTGGGCGTGTATGGGAAGACAAAAGATACACCGGAGGCACGGGAGGACCAGCAACGTGTGCACGAAAACGACGGCATGCATGAGCAGTATGAAGGTCCTGCCAGCTATGCTCTTACCAAAGCAGAGAAGGAAATCTTCTTTGAATGCCTACTCAGTATGAAGGTCCCATATGGCTTCCCGTCAAATATAAAGGGAATAATAAATATGGCGGAGAAAAAAATTCAGAACCTAAAGTTTCATGACTGCCACGTGATCATGACGCAATTGCTTCCGGTTGCGTTGAGGGGGCTTCTACCAGAAAATGTTCGATTAGCCATTGTGAAGCTATGTTCATTCCTCAATGCAATTTCTCAGAAGGTAATCGATCCGGAAATCCTACCAAGCTTACAGAATGATTTGGTCCAATGTCTTGTCAGTTTCGAGTTGGTGTTCCCACCATCCTTCTTTAATATTATGACGCACGTCCTTGTTCACCTAGTCGAAGAGATTGCCATTCTGGGTCCTGTATTTCTACACAATATGTTCCCCTTTGAGAGGTTCATGGGAGTCTTAAAGAAATATGTTCGTAACCGTGCTAGGCCAAAAGGAAGCATTTCCAAGGGCCATGAAACAGAGGAGGTTATTGAGTTTTGTGTTGACTTTATTCCTGACATTAAGCCGATTGGTGTTCCTCAATCGCGGCATGAGGGGAGACTGCGTGGAAAAGGCACGCTTGGACCAAAATCAATAATATGTAGGGACGGGCATTCTTGGGCGCAAGCACACTACACAGTTCTACAGAATTCTACCTTGGTCACCCCATATATCAAGGAACACATGGATATTATACGCTCGAAGAACCCGGAGAAGTCTGACCCCTGGATTCAACGTACACACATTGAGGCTTTCGGCGGTTGGTTGCAAACAGATCTCATGAATGACGACAATGTTGAAGATGACTTGTACTTGTTGGCCAAGAGACCATCTTCGACTATATTGACTTGACAAGGGTACGAGATAAATGGGAATACCTTTTACACGATCGCCCAAGATAAAAAGAGCACCAACCAAAACAGTGGTGTTCGCTTTGACGATGCGGCAAACACCAAGGAAAAGGACACATATTATGGTTACATAGAGGAGATATGGGAACTTGAATATGGAGGTGATTTGAAGGTCCCTTTGTTCCGGTGCAAATGGGCCAATCTGACTGGAGGAGGGGTAATGGTAGACCCGCAGTACGGAATGACAACAATGGATCTCAACAATCTTGGGCACACAGACGAACCATTCGTTCTAGCCAATGATGTGGCGCAAGTTTTCTATGTGAAGGACATGTCTACCAAACCGGAAAAAAGGAAAGATAAGAAAGCGGATACATCATACGATGAGCCAAAGCGCCACATAGTTCTTTCTGGGAAAAGAAACATTGTGGGAGTGGAGGACAAGACAGACATGTCAAGAGATTATGAAAAGTTTGATGAAATTCCTCCCTTCGCAGTGAAGACTGACCCAAGCATCATGTTAAATGATGAAGAATGTCCATGGTTACGGCGCAATAATCAAGGGACACACGCGAAGAAAAAGTTTTATACCCCAAGATCCCACTCTGGGATGTGACTGGCTGCACCGTCATCACTTTTCTTCTCTAGTGAGTAGCCGGGGTCGTTCAGTTTGTACACGAAGTGCATCCAGTTTTTGTTGTAACCCTCTCAACTTTTTACCACTTGCTATGTGGGTGAAATGATGGTACCATGCCAAGTTTCAACCTTTTCAGAATTCATTTGTGGTGCTTTTTAATTTCAGGGTCATTTAGCTCAAAACAAATCATTAAATGCATGAAAAATAGCAAATGAAGTTAGATAGGGTTGAAATTTTAGTATGTGACTTCTAATGGTTCATATTGAATGCACAAAAAGTCTGGAGTTGAAATAAGTTTTAAAAAATTGAAATCCTTTTGTAACACACGAGTTTTCGTCCGAAACCCCGATACTTCGAAGGAGATTGTCCATTTTGTACACGAAATGCATCCGGTTTTTGCCGTGACGCTCTCAACTTTTTAGCACATGCTATGTGGGTGAAATGATGATACCATGCCAAGTTTCAACCTTTTCCGAGTTCAATTGAGTGATTTTGATTAAAACAAATGAAGGTATAAAACTAAAAGAGTTAAACAGAATCTGATTTTGATTAAAACACCTATTTAAGTTATCCTAAAAATTCCCAACTTTAACATAATGATAAAACATACTAATATTAAACAACAAGAAAAACAATCACTCAAAAATCTATTTTTAAACTAAAGTTATTCACAAATTACTGTTTCACGAAAATTTCAAATGAATTCAAATTTAAACTATTTCAATTTGAAAACTACTGGCACTAACAGAAAGTTTGTAATTGTTTTGACCTAAAGCAAAAAAGATTCATTAAAAACTATAAATATTCTAATAGTTATTCCAAATATAAAAACAGAAATTAGAAAAACAAAACAAAACAAAAAAGAGAAAATACAGCTGTAGTCCCGGTTGGTGCTACCAACCGGGACTAAAGGTCCCTTCCCGCGCGTAATTTGGGCCGCCGAAAAGACCTTCCCGCGCGGAATCCCGGGAGGACCTTTAGTCCCGGTTGGTGATACCAACCGGGACTAAAGGTCTGTAGTCCCGGTTGGAGCCTAGACCCGAGACTAAAGAGTCCCTCTATATATGCAGGACTTTGCCGTTTCTTCCCCAACCTCTCCCATTCTGCCCCCCGACGCCGCCCCTACCCCGACGCCGCCAGGCTGCCCCGACGCCGCCCCTGCCTCGACCTCGCCACCGAGACCGCTATGAGCCACTCTCCTCCCTATCCTCCTGATGCCCCCCTCCCCGTCCGCCATTGCCGCCATGCATGGCCGCCCCTCCCCGTCCGCCATAGCCGCCATGCATGGCCGCCCCTCCCCGAGCCCATCCCCCACCTAGAGCCACCACCGGAGATGCCCGAGAGCCGCCGCCCCATCCATCTCCGCCGTAGGAGCCCCGCCGCCCCGTCCATCTCCGACGTAGGAGCCCCGCCGGTGCCGCAAACACACACACACACACACATATTGTTTAAAAACGTGCAAATATTTTCTAATTGTTAGAACATCTTTTTAGTGTTATGAAAATTTTTGTGGTTGGTATGCAACATTTTTTCATTAAACAATGTGTTAAGAAAATTGTAGTAGATGGATAAGTAGATTGATATTGTTAGATGATTTTGTTTATGATGCTTTTTATGTTTTAGTTGTTTTATGTTTTAGTTAATTAGGAGTCCTAGGAAAAATTAGTATGTGTATGTTAGATTAGAGAAAAATTCTTGGGTTTTGAAAAAATTAGTGATTAAACGATAAGAAAGTGTTCTCATAGGAATTTGTCTCGACGTCGACGATGCCTGGCCCGCATCCTCGTCGTCGTCGAGTCGGCATCGACATCCTTGAGAGGCGCAATGTCCGGGACTGGGCTCTGCCGGGCTGGCACTGGGAGGTGCTACCTTCCCGGGCTCGGAGCTTGGTGAGGAATCCTGGTCTCGTCGTCGACCCGGAGCTTCTTTGGTGGCGGTCACGTGGGCCACTTTCGGTGCAGAGGGAGCGGGCCCCCGCGGAGGTGGTACGTCGCCTTGTCAGGGAGGAGGACGAGCATGTCCGTCGCTACATGGCAGCGTTGGACGCCAGGTTCAACAATACCTGGCAGATTCTTCAGGGATCTCACCCGAGTTATGATCCCGTGATGGTTCCTTATCTTTGGGTGTCCACCACCCGCGACTCAGGAACCGCTAGTGACTTAGATTATTCGATAGTATTTGATCTGTATTAGTGATCTTATATGATAATATTCGAGTTGTATTAGTTAATATTTGATGATGCATTAACTGGATTATTCGAGATGATGTATTAGTGATATTATATTCGAGGTCATTATAAATGTATTAGTGATATTTTATCGGTATAATGCGTGTGTGACTTTCGGTCTGTCGTTGCTCCTTGTGTGACTTTCATGTGTGTTCTTGATGGAGGAATCCCGACTGTTGTCGTGGGGGGGCGCCTCCTCTTCTTCTCTTCTTTGTGATATATTCGTCGGTATAATGCGCAAGAAGAGAAGAGGGGGGCGTCCATCACCGACGGTCGAACTATTACTGTGAGAGAGTGTCCACCAACATATATACACCACCATATCAGTGTGAGAGAGTGCGCACCAACACACCATGAGATATGAGAGTTATTTAAGGAAAGCCTCGACGGACCGAAAGTCACACACGCATTAGGATCCAAGCGTGCTGTAATTCTTGAATCATGAACACAGGAAATGTCGTCGTCATCAGATGACGATAGGATCCAAGCGTGTGAACTTTGCGGTGAAGATAAGGGTCTTTGTGACCAGCCTGGGCTGCGAGACGACAGGTTCTTCACCATGAAGCTTTACGAGGACTTTAATATTTCTACGGTACGCAACGATGACAACTGTTTTTTCGTAATTAAGCATGACTTCTGTTTCTTTCCTTCAACGCGTAATTTCTGTTTTATACAATTCGACTAGTTCATCCCTTGTCATGCAAGACGGTATTTCTTGGAAAGGCTCGGTTTCGAAGAGCACGACAGTTTCGAGACGAGGACAGCCAACCTGAGGACTAAACATGGTCACACATTTCTGGTGAAAGTAATGAATGCACCTAATAACACAGAATTAGGGTGCTCAAATTGGGAAGCTCTTTGCAAGGCATATGGATTTCAGGAGGATATGGAAATAACCTTCGATCTTCGTCCTGAAGATCATATTGAAGGAAACATCGACATTTGGGTGGATGTCGATATGCTTCCTATTTTACCTCCATGTGAGTTTGTCAACCATGCATATTTGTCAAGTAATTTGCATTCTATATTTAAAAATATTTGGTGTTCATCCATACTAAATTTGTTAATTTATAATTTACAGCTTATTTCGTTTCTTCGAGTGAAACACAGAACATAATCGACACGACACACTACACTTATGGATCACATCTAACTTGGGAGGAGAAGGATGATCTTATCAACTTTGTTATTGGTGTCCTAGTTGGTAGGGAGATCTTCCCGTATAATTTGGGAACTGGCCCAAATTATACATTGTACAGGACACTAGTGCATAGGTTGAGGGCGGATGACATTCGCCGAAATATCTTGGTAAGAGTTGCTAATTAAGTACACTAGTAGTGTTGCGTAAATGGTATTGATTACATTGCTAACTAGGCTACTATTATGTTCTTCAACAGAAACTGCCAAATGAAGTTGTGCCTCCGTTGATGCAACCCGAAGGTAATATGACAATTAAAAGCCCCTTCCAGCCCGAGTTCTCTTTTGCATACTCGACTGAGCGCAAACCACCAAGACGGCTCCAAATTGAAGCATGGGGACAAATAAAGAAGGATCGCAAGCCACAAGTTGGAGACCGTTGGATCTCTTTGCTTCATCATGGAGACATAGGTGTTATTCTGTTTTATGTCATTTTACCTAGGAGGGAGGACTAGGTCCTATGAGGGAGGACTATGTCATTTTATCTTTTTTTGTTTTATGAGATTTTAACTTGGTATGATTAAGAAGATGATGATGAGTTGTTAGATGAGTAAGATGATGATGAGTTATATGACATATATTTGATTAAAGTGGATGGATGCAAGTGATCATGTTGAATTAGAGGAAAAAATTAAATGGAAAACACAAAATGAAAAGAAAAAATAAACAATGAAGCCTTAACCTTTAGTCCCGGTTGGTGCTACCAACCGGGACCAAAGGTCCCCATGCCCTGGCGCGCTCTGCCGCCCACGTGGCCAGGGTTTAGTCCCGGTTCGTAGCCAACCGGGACTAAAGCCTTAGACCCTTTAGTCTCTATACTTTAGTCCCGGTTGGGGAACCGGGACTAAAGGCCCTTCCCAATCAGGACTAATTGCCTGTTTTCTACTAGTGCATAGATATAAAAGATTACTAAAAGTAAAACTAAATAAAAGTAAATAAAATTGCAGCAAGGTATTTTTGGTATTTTTGGTTTATAGATCTGAAAATATATAATGGAAAATAGACCCGGGGGCCATAGGTTTCACTAGAGGCTTCTCTCTTGAAGGAAAATAATACGGTGGGTGAACAAATTACTGTCGAGCAATTGATAGAAAAGCGCAAAGTTATTACGATATCCAAGGCAATGATTATGCATATAGGCATCACGTCCGTGTCAAGTAGAACGAAACGATTCTGCATCTACTACTATTACTCCACACATCGACCGACTCCTGCCTGCATCTAGAGTATTAAGTTCATGAAGAACAGAGTAACGCCTTAAGTAAGATGACATGATGTAGAGGGATAAACTCAAGCAATATGATGAAAACCCCACCTTTTTATCCTCGATGGCAACAATACAAATACGTGCCTCGCTACCCCTACTTTGTCACTGGGTGAGGACATCGCAAGATTGAACCCAAAACTAAGCACCTCTCCCATTGCAAGAACTACCGATCTAGTTGGCCAAACCAAACCAATAACTCGAAGAGAAATACAAAGATATGAAATCATGCATATAAGAATTCAGAGAAGATTCAAATAATATTCATAGATAATCTGATCATAAATCCACAATTCATCGGATCTCGACAAACACACCACAAAAGAAGATTACATCGGATAGATCTCCAAGAACATCGAGTAGAACATGGTATTGAGGATCGGAGAGAGAGAAAAAGCCATCTAGCTACTAGCTATGGACCCGTAGGTCTGAGGTAGACTACTCACGCTTCATCCGAGGAGCAATGGAGTTGATGTAGAAGCCCTCCGTGATCGAATCCCCCTCCGGTAGATTACCGGAAAAGGCCCCAAGATGGGATCTCACGGGAACAGAAGGTTGCGGCGGCGGAAATGTATTTTTTGTGGCTCCCCCCGATGGTTTGGGAATATATGGGAATATATAGGCGAAGAGTTAGGGTTAGAAGGCCTCCAGGGGGGCCACAAGCCAGGGGGCGCCCTCCCCCTAGGGCGTGCCCTGTCGGCTTGTCGTCTGCTGCTAGGTCTCCTGCCCTCCTCTCCAGGTCTGGTACATGTCTTCTGGTCCAAGAAAAATCATCGTGAAAGTTTTATTCCGTTTGGACTCCGTTTGATATTCCTTTTCTGTAAAACTCAAAAACTGGGAAAAAACAGAAACTGGCACTGGGCTCTAGTTTAATAGGTTAGTCCCAATAATAATATAAAATAGCATATTAATGCATATAAAACATCCAAAACAGATAATATAATAGCATGGAACAATCAAAAATTATAGATACGTTGGAGACGTATCAAGCATCCCCAAGCTTAATTCTTGCTCGTCCTCGAGTAGGTAAATGATAAAAACAGAATTTTTGATGTGGAATGCTACCTAACATATTTATCCATGTAATTTTCTTTATTGTGGCATGAATATTCAGATCCATAAGATTCAAAACAAAAGTTTAATGTTGACATAAAAACAATAATACTTCAAGCATACTAATAAAGCAATCGTGTCTTCTCAAAATAACATGGCCAAAGAAAGCTATCCCTACAAAATCATATAGTCTGGCTATGCTCCATCTTCATCACACAAAGTATTAAATCATGCACAACCCCGGTTTTAGCCAAGCAATTGTTTCATACTTTAGTATTTTCAAACTTTTTCAACTCTCACGCAATACATGAGCGTGAGCCATGGACATAGCACTATAGGTGGAATAGAATATGGTGGTTGTGGAGAAGACAAAA
Organism: Elymus sibiricus; assembly: GCA_039707655.1. Lineage (NCBI taxonomy): Eukaryota > Viridiplantae > Streptophyta > Magnoliopsida > Poales > Poaceae > Elymus > Elymus sibiricus. The sequence goes on along the minus strand of CM077669.1, from coordinate 341,326,485 downwards.
GAAGGTGATAGTCTCACACCAACTAGGCGTATCAACGGGCTATGGAGATGCCCATCAATAGATATCAATGTGAGTGAGTAGGGATTGCCATGCAACGGATGCACTAGAGCTATAAGTGTATGAAAGCTCAAAAAAGAAACTAAGTGGGTGTGCATCCAACTTGCTTGCTCACGAAGACCTAGGGCAATTTGAGGAAGCCCATCATTGGAATATACAAGCCAAGTTCTATAATGAAAAATTCCCACTAGTATATGAAAGTGTCAATATAGGAGACTCTCTATCATGAAGATCATGGTGCTACTTTGAAGCACAAGTGTGGAAAAAGGATAGTAGCATTGCCCCTTCTCTCTTTTCTCTCATTTTTTTCTCTTTTTTTTATTTTCTTTTGGTGGGCTTCTTTGGCCTCTTTTTTTTATTTGGGCTTCTCTGGCCTCTTTTATTTTTCATAAAGTTCGGAGACTCATCCCGACTTGTGGGGGAATCATAGTTTCCATCATCCTTTCCTCACATGGGACAATGCTCTATAATGATGATCATCACACTTTTATTTACTTACAACTCAAAATTTACAACTCGATACTAGAACAAGATATGACTCTATATGAATGCCTCCGGCGGTGTACCGGGATATGCAATGATCTAGCGTAGCAATGACATCATCATGCTAGCTATCTTACGATCATGCTAAGCAATATGACAATGATGGTGCGTGTCATAATAAACTGAACGGTGGAAGTTTCATGGCAATATATCTCGGAATGGCTATGGAAATGCCATAATAGGTAGGTATAGTGGCTGTTTTGAGGAAGGTATATGGTGGCTGTTTTGAGGAAGGTGGGTTTAATACACAGGCGAAAGTTGCGCGGTACTAGAGAGGCTAGCAAAGGTGGAAGGGTGAGAGTGCGTATATTCCATGGACTCAACATTAGTCATAAAGAACTCACATACTTATTGCAAAAGTCTATTAGTCATCAAAACAAAGTACTACACGCATGCTCCTAGGGGAAGGGTTGGTAGGAGCTAACCATCGCGCGATCCCGACCTCCACACAAAGGAAGGCAATCAATAAATAAATCATGCTCCGACTTCGTCACATAACGGTTCACCATACGTGCATGCTACGACAATCACAAACTTTAACACAAGTATTTCTACCAATCCACAATTTCTCACTAGCATGTGTCTAATATTACAATCTTTATATCTCAAAACAATCATAAGGAATCAAACTTCTCATAGTATTCAATGCACTGTTATATGAAAGTTTTTATTATATCTCTCTTGGATGCCCATCATATTAGGACTAAATTCATAACCTAAACAAATTACCATGCTGTTTAGAGACTCTCAAAATAATATAAGTGAAGCAAGAGAGTTCAATAATTTCTATAAAATAAAGCCACCGGCGTGCTCTAAAAAGATATAAGTGAAGCACTAGAGCATATTGCCTAGCTCAAAAGATATAAGTGAAGCACATAGAGTATTCTAATAAATTCATGATTCATGTGTGTCCCTCTCAAAAAGTGTGTACAGCAAGGATGATTGTGGAAAACTAAAAAGCAAAGACTCATATCATACAAGACGCTCCAAGCAAAACACATATCATGTGGTGAATAAAAATATAGCCTCAAGTAAATTTACCGATGGATTGAAGACGAAAGAGGGGATGCCTTCAGGGGCATCCCCAAGCTTAGGCTCTTGGTTGTCCTTGAATATTACCTTGGGGTGCCTTGGGAATCCCCAAGCTTAGGCTCTTGCCACTCCTTATTCCATAGTCCATCAAATCTTTACCCAAAACTTGAAAACTTCACAACACAAAACTCAACAGAAAACTCGTGAGATCCGTTAGTATAAGAAAATAAAATCACCACTTTAGGTACTGTTGTGAACTCATTCTTTATTTATATTGGTGTAATATCTACTGTATTCCAAGTTCTCCATGGTTCATACCCGCCGATACTACACATAGATTCATCAAAATAAGCAAACAACACATAGAAAACAGAATCTGTCTAAAACAGAACAGTCTGTAGAAATCGGTAAACTTCGAATACTTCTGTAACTCTAAAAATTCTGAAAAATTAGGAAAATCTGGGAAATTTGTATATCAATCTTGTGTAAAAAATAAAGATCCAATCAACGCTTCTGTGAATTTATAAAATTCCTGGACTGGGCGTCAAAGTTTCTGTTTTTTCAGCAAGATCAAATCAACTATCACCGTAGACCATCCCAAAGGTCTTACTTGGCACAAACACTAATTAAAACACTAAAACACAATTACTACAGAGGTAATAATGTGTAATTTATTCAAGAACAGAAACAAAACAAAAAACATAAAAATAAAATTGGGTTGCCTCCCAACAAGCGCTATTGTTTAACGCCCCTAGCTAGGCATAGCGCAATAGATCTAAGTATTATCATCTTTGGTATGCAATCCATAAGTAGCTCTCATAATAGATTCATATGGTAATTTAATTTTCTTTCTTGGGAAGTTTTCCATGCCCTTCCTTACCGGAAATTTAAATCTAATGTTTCCTTCTTTCATATCAATAATTGCACCAATCGTTCTAAGGAAAGGTCTACCAAGAATAATAGGACATGTAGGATTGCAATCTATATCAAGAACAATGAAATCTACGGGCACATAATTCCTATTTGCAACAATAAGAACATCATTAATCCTTCCCATAGGTTTCTTTATAGTGGAATCCGCAAGATGCAAATTTAAGGAACAATCATCAAATTCACGAAAACCAAGCACATCACATAAAGTTTTCGGAATAGTGGAAACGCTAGCACCCAAATCACACAAAGCATGGCACTCATAATCTTTAATTTTAATCTTAATAGTAGGTACCCACTCATCATAAATCTTTCTAGGTATAGAAACTTCCAACTCAAGTTTTTCTTCAAAGGATTTCATCATAGCATCAATGATATGTTTAGTAAAAGCTTTATTTTGATTATAAGCATGAGGAAAATTCAACATGGATTGCAACAAGGAAATACAGTCTGTCAAATTATCATAATTAAAATCCTTGAAATCCAAAGGAGTGGGTTCATTGCTACTTAAAGTTTTGACCTCTTCAATACTACTTTTATCAATTTTTGCCTCAAGATCTATAAACTCCGAATCATTGGGACACCTTCTAATTAAAGTTGATTTATCTCCAGTCCCATCTTTATCAAGATTTATATTAGAAAAAAAATTCAATAGGAGTCACATCAATCACTTTAAGATCTTCATCACTATTCAAAGACTCCGGTTTAGCGGCCATCTTATTCACTAAAGTAGCTTGTGTATCAGAAATTTGGCGTATTAGATTTTCAAGATGAGCAAACTGAGATTTCAAACCATAAAATTCCTTAGACATATCATCAAGCTCTTTATTAATATACTCCATCAAAGATTTTTGTTCTTTAAGCTCGTTTCTAAAGAGATTATTATACTCATATTGTAAAGTCATGAAACTTTTAGCACTATTTTCAACCTCTTCCAATTTCCTCAAATAAGGATCAAAGCTCTTGGGTCGAGCCATACGGGAAATCTAGCAACCGGAAAGCTAACGAAAAGACGAACGGAAGAAGGGCGAATAAAAAGGCAAATCTTTTTGTTTTTTTTTTAAAAATCGTTTAAGAAGTGGGGGAGAGGAAAACGAGAGGCAATTGGCAAATAATGTAAATGCAAGAGATGAGTTTATGATGGGTACTTGGTAGGCTTGATGTAGACCTCCCCGGCAACGGCGCCAGAAATTGGTAAGTTGACGGGAGAGTTCTTGTCTTGACTTCCTATGTATCCTCCCCGGCAACGGCGCCAGAAATTCTTCCTGCTACTTCTTGAGCTTGCGTTGGTTTTTCCCTTGAAGAGGAAAGGGTGATGCAGCAAAGTAGAGATAAGTATTTCCCTCAGTTTGGAGAACCAAGGTATCAATCCAGTAGGAGGTACAAGTGATGGGGATATGTACCTAGGGTAGGGTCATAGGCCTGACCTACATACCCTACCTAAGGACACTAAATTGGAGAACTTAAAGATTACAAAGTATACTCCGACTGAAATCACCATGGCGCATGAGTCACTCGACAAACAGTTCACTCGGAGGTTCTTCCCTCCATTCGACAGTCGCCCTTCACTCGGCAGAATCAGAATTCAGTCGACCGCAGAAGACCAGAAGCCACTCCAGGGAGGCCGACGGACAGGCGTTCGGCTGGCTGCCATAAGTAGCATTTATTATGTACATTATCAGTAATGTTCATATTCATTACCACGATCGAACCCTTGGTTGCTGGGTATTCATGAGGGGCAACACACTCTATATAAGCCGCCCCTCCCCTCTGGCACAGGGGTTCGCACCCCCTGTAACTCATACTTTCCACACGACAGAAGCTCCCGAGCACTGAGACGTAGGGCTGTTACCTCCACGAGAGGGGCCTGAACTCATACATCCGTGTGTACAATCTCGCCGTAGCTAGGACTCTGCCCTCTCCTTTCGTACCCCTAACCTCTACTATCAGGCTCGTTCCCACGACAGTTGGCTCCCACCGTGGGGCAGGCGTCTAAGCGACTTCCGACGAGTTTGCAATTTTCTTCTTCATCATGTCTTCCGGTGGCGGTTTGTTCCTGGGCCACGAGATTCATCTCGGTGCGCTCACCTTCGTCGCCGACGACTCGGCATGGCTTCAGGAAGCGCCTCTAGACGTTGAGGCGCTCCCGATCTGCGGGGCGACGCACTTCCGTGCAAGCTCCTGCGGCGTTCTTCTTCGGCAGCCGTCGACTCCGTACCTGTTGGCTCTCCCCGTTGTTCGTCGCCATAAGCGATCTGGTCGCTCACGGCTCCAGCGTTGGGTGAGGCATGCGGCAGCTCGCCAAGCATCATCTCCGCAGATTGCGTCTATCGAGCCGGCCGAATCACTTCACAGCGTGTTCGACTCGACGTCGGATCCGTCTGACGTTCCTTCCGAGTGCGAGAGCTGCGATCCAGCGGCTGAGGTCCTTATGGCGGGTTTGCAACAAAGCCCACCTGACTTCGGCCGCGGCAGACGCGAGGCTGGAGGACCATCGAATGAGCAGCAGCACCGGGATGAGGAGATTCTCCATACTCCCATCGTCGGTGTGGCTGCCGAGGCCCAGGCCTTGGAGGCCACACGCCTTCGGCTCGAAGAGATGCAGAAGGCACTCGACGAGCGTACCCGCCAGCGTCCGCCAGTTTCCAGTCAGCGACAGTTGTTTCCGAGTGGGTCTCAGAACAACGTCAAGGTATTCCGTACTCCAGTTCTGAATGTTGCAGCCGCTGCTAGGATTGCAGATTCCATTCAACCATCACGTTCGCAGGCTGGCAGAGGTTTGCAGCAGATCCGATCGTTGCTTGATGCAGCACAACAGCAGAATTCGGCTATTTCTTAGTCGCGCAACAGGTTACACAGTAATTCGCCCAGAGCAGACACAGTTCAGTCGCGCACAGCCCGGGGTCACCTCTGCGTCGCAGGGGCGGAGGTTACCGTGAAGATCAGTACCAAGATCAGGGGCGAGATCAGTTTGCTCCTCGTTATCACTGTGATGACCGCCGTCGAGTGCCTACTCCTCCGCGGAGTGGTTCATATGTGCCCCGGCACTATGACGATAGGCGCCCGTTCGGCGATGAGCGGAATCCTAGGTTCGACGCGAGGAATGTCCTCGCACAGAAGCGGATTGACAGAGGTAGGGCTCACAGGAATGATTATGATAGAGATTATCCTAGTGGAAGTGGTGATGTTGTCTCTGGACCCGAGTGTTTCAGTAGAGCCATTCGATCTGCTGAGATTCCCCCCAACTTCAGGTTGGCGGCTGGAATAAGCAAGTTCACTGGTGAGTCGAAGCCAGAGACGTGGCTAGACGATTACCGAGTGGCGGTGCAGATTGGTGGAGGAAATGACAACATAGCCATGAAGCATTTGTCTTTGATGTTGGATGGTTCGGCCCGAGCGTGGCTGAATCGTTTGGCTCCTTCTAGCATCTACTGCTAGGAGGATCTTGCCCGAGTGTTCATCAGAACTTTCGAGGGCACTTGCAAGCGTCCCGCTGGTTTGATTGATCTGCAGCATTATGTCCAGAAACCCAATGAAACTTTGAGGGATTACATTCAGCGTTGGACCACCCTCCATCACACGGTGGAAAATGTTTCCGAGCACCAAGCCGTATGCGCCTTCAAGGCCGGCGTTAAGTACAGAGAGCTTTATCTGATGTTTGGTCGGACAGGAGATATTTCCCTGAGCAAGATGATGGAGATTGCCACTCGGTACGCTAATGGTGAAGAAGAAGACCGCCTCCGCAGCGGCAAGGGAAAAGTAGTCGACAATGATGCCGGCGGCGGCAATTCCAGTCGTAAGCAAAAGCGCAAAGCAGATGGTTCTGCTCAGGCAGAGGCAGCCGCTCTGGCGGTGCAAGGAAAGAATAAGGGGAAACCCAAAGGGCAATTTACCCCCAAGAAGTCAAAGAATCAGTCAGGAACGGATGTCCTAGATTTGCCGTGTGCAATCCACACGAAGAAAGATCAGGAAGGCAATTTGATATTGCCGAAACATACCACTCGACAATGCAGATTACTGATCCAGCAGTTCAAGGAAGGACAGTCGAGTGGGAAAATCCTGAAAAGGAAGATGATGAAGACAAAGAGGATTTCCCTGAGGTCAATGCCACTTTGATGATTTTTGCCGATGTAGAAAGCAAAAGTCGACTGAAAGTTATTAACAGGGAGGTCAACATGGCTATTCCTGCCACCCCCACATACCTCAAGTGGTCTCAGACTCCTATCACCTTTGACCAGTCGGATCACCCCGCTCATGTCGCTACCCCCGGTCGGCAAGCTCTGGTGGTAGACCCTGTTGTAGGAGGCACTCGACTCTGCAAAGTTCTCATGGACGGAGGGAGTGGATTGAACATCTTGTATGCAGATACCCTCAAGGGGATGGGCATTCCGATGTCCCGACTCAGTGAGAGCAGCATGTAGTTCCACGGAGTCATCCCTGGGAAGAAGGCCAAGTCACTCGGTCAGATTGCGTTGGATGTGGTGTTCGGCACCGACAAGAATTTTTGCAAGGAGAAGTTGACATTTGAAGTTGTAGACTTCCAGAGTGCATATCACGTCATCCTTGGTCGACCGGCTTATGCCCATTTCATGGCCCGTCCATGTTACGTGTACCTCAAGATGAAGATGCCCGGTCCCAAGGGTGTGATCACAGTCACAGGGAATCGGCAAAGGGCTGAGGAGTGCCTTCAGCAAGGTTCCAAGATTGCCGACCATCAAATGGTTGTGGTCGAGTTGGAAGAATACAAGAGGAATACTGATCCTGCCGAGCTGCTGCGCGCCAAGAAGCCCGCCTCCGAGTCTGCTTTTCAGTCGGCAGGTGAAGTGAAGCAAGTGAACGTTCACCCGACAGATCCTAATGCTGCCCCGACCAACATCTCGATGACACTCGACAACAAATAGGAAGCCGAGCTCATCTAGTTCCTCCGTGAGAACTTTGACATCTTCGCATGGAAGCCTTCTGACATGCCGGGTGTCCCCAGGGAACTGGCTGAGCACCGACTGAGAGTTGACCCGAAGGCCAAGCCTGTCAAAGAGCACTTGCGTCGGTCGGCAGCAGAGAAGCGGAAGGCAATCGGCGAGGAGGTGGCTCGACTCTTGGCGGCTAAGTTCATACGCGAGATTTACCACTCCGAGTGGCTCGCGAACGTCGTCATGGTCCCCAAGAAAGATAAGTTACTCCGCATGTGTATTGACTTTAAACATATCAATCGGGTCGGCCCGAAAGATCATTTTCCACTCCCCCGCATTGATCAGATTGTCGACTCGACTGCGGGGTGCGAGCGTTTGTCTTTTTCGATGCATACTCTGGTTACCATCAGATCCGTCTGTTTGGTCCAGATGAAATAAAGACAGCCTTCATCACCCCTTTTGGGTGTTATTGTTATATCACCATGCCTTTTGGTCTGAAAAATGCTGGCGCTACTTTCATGCGCATGATTCAGAAATGCCTACTCAAGCAAATCCCTCGGAATGTCGAGGCTTATATGGACGATATTGTTGTTGTTAGTGCATCTAGTGCCCCTTAGTGATTTTGGTGTATTGAAGACTTATAGGTTAAGAGACTAATGCGTTTGTAAGTGTACACAGGCTCTATAAGTCGCTGAGGAGTTTGATACATTCGGAGATTATCGACCCCTAAAAATGTATGTCTTCAACTGAAGACTTTGGTGAAGACTTTGCTGAAGACTTTGGTATTCCCTGAAGACTTTGAAAAAGAAGAAGTTGGTGTGACCTTGAAGATATGAACGAGGACTATGAAGCGTGAAGACTTTTGTTTTCGTAGTTTCATTTCCTTTCCTTGAGTCATAGGAAACACCGTACTGTTAAAGGGGGCCGAGGTAATACTAAGAAAAATTTCCAGCTGATGCTCAACTCAAAAGCCTCAACCTATCCAATCCTTCGAGTGAAGCCTTTGGAAATCTCTTGCAGTTCAGTCAAGTTCTTCAGTGACAGAGACGATGATCTTCTGGTCTCTGAGGAAATTGGTCTGACTGAGGAGTTAGGATTTTGCCAGTGCGAATTGCCTACAAGTGAGGAATATGATAAGCCTGAGGACTTTCATAGTTCGAAATTCCGACCGTTGCTGTGCTAAGTGCCAGCTATCCCCAATCATCCTATCCACATAACGGTCATATCATTGGGGGCATTTATGTCCTATCATGTCGGGTTGCACCCTGGCTATAAATAGCCACCCCCCACAACCACTAGTTGGTTGGCTGCTCCAAGAGAGAACTGACACTTGTCATTTGAGAGCATCCCATTCCTCGAGGACTTTGAGACAAAATCATCAGTGAGGAAAAACCCCAAACCAAACCACCAAACCCAAAGTGATTGAGCATCACTGAAGAAATTGTTCCTGTGTGGAACCGAAGCTTGTTACCGTTGAAGACTGTGTATCTTCTAGACGGTTAGGAGCCATGGTCTAGTGCATCCTGCAGTCAATTGGGGATCACGAAGTGACCTTGGTCTAGAGCATCCAGCAGTCAATTGTGGATCGCCGGGTGACCAGTTTGTGAGGGTTTTGGAAGTCTACCCTGAAAACTTACCACCAGTGTTGGGCGAGGTCTGTGTGACCTTAGCTCAAGGAGAATACGGTAAGGACTATGTGTCCTGGGACTGTGTGTCCTCTGGTTTAAATACCAGGCCGCTCCAAACCAGACGTACGACTGTCACAACAGTTGGAACTGGGTCATCAAATCATTGTCTTCATCGAGCTACCTGGTTCTATTTCCTCAACCCTTCCATTTCCTCGTATACTTGTTGATGAAATTGATCATTACTGTTTGAAGAATTTGACTGAAGACTTTCTCAATTTCCTCACCTCAAATTCCTCAAGCTACCTTGTTCCTCACCTGCTTATCCTGTATCACGCTACCTGTAATTTGTGCATGCGTTATTTCATCATGATGACTATGCGATCACTATGCTTCGTATGCACTTGAGTACTTATTCCGCTGCTAGTTATTCATCACATTTCAAATTCCTCAAGGTGAAATTCCTCAGTGATGAATTTGTAAAAATCGCCTATTCACCCCCCCTCTAGTCGATATAACGCACTTTCAGTTGTCAAGTCTCGCAAAGGTTCCGACCTGCTGACTGACTTGGCAGAAACATTCGCCAACCTGAGGAAATATGATATCAAGTTGAACCCGTCCAAGTGCACTTTTGGAGTTCCTGGTGGCAAGTTACTCGGTTTCCGAACGAGGGATCGACGTCAATCCCGAGAAGATCGGCGCCATCGTCCGAATGAAAAGCCCTGAGCGTGTGCACGATGTCCAGAAGCTCACGGGTTGCCTGGCAGCGCTGAGTAGATTTATTTCTCATCTTGGAGAGAAGGCTTTGCCTTTATACCGACTGATGAAGAAATCTGATATGTTCGAGTGGACTCCTGAGGCAGAAGCAGCGTTTGTCGAGCTCAAAGCCCTGCTTTCCACCCAGCCGGTGCTTGCTACTCCGCACAGCAAAGAACCCCTGCTTCTGTACATTTCAGCCACTAACCAAGTCGTCAGTACGGTTCTCACTGTCAAGAGAGAAGAAGAGGGCAAGGCTTATAAAGTCCAACGCCCAGTTTACTATATATCTGAAGTGCTGACTCCTTCAAAGCAAAGGTACCCTCATTACCAGAAGCTCGTCTATGGTATATATTTATCAGCGAAGAAGGTGGCACACTACTTCCAGGATCATTCAGTCTCAGTCGTCAGTGATGCTCCATTGTCTGAGATCCTCAACAATCGAGATGCGACTAGTCGAGTGGCCAAATGGGCTATTGAGCTCCTCTACTATGATATCAAGTTTGAGGCAAAGAAGGCCATCAAATCTCAAGCGCTTGCTGACTTCATGGCCGAGTGGATAGAACAGCAACAGCCAATTCAGATACACTCGGCGCACTGGACCATGTTCTTTGATGGCTCTAAGATGCTGAATGAGTCTGGTGCTGGCGTAGTGTTGGTATCTCCAAAGGGTGACAAGCTCAGTTATGTCCTCCAGATTCACTTCGATTCCTCCAATAATGAAGCTGAATACGAAGCACTCCTCTACGGGTTACGTATGGCCATCTCACTCGGCGTCCGGCGCCTAATGGTATACGGTGACTCAAATTTGGTGGTTAATTAGGTGATGAAGGAGTGGGATGTCAGGAACCCCGCCATGACTGGATATTGCCACGCAGTGAGAAAGCTTGAGAAGAAGTTTGAAGGTTTGGAACTCCACCATATTCCCCGAGTGAAAAATCGGGCAGCTGATGATCTAGCAAAGATCGGGTCCACTCGAAGGCCTGTACCTAACAATGTGTTTCTGGAACACTTACATTCTCCTTCGGTGCAAGAAGATCGCTTCACTGAAGAGCTCCCGCAAGCAATAAGCGCCTCCAATCCGACTGAGGTTGATGTCCCAGCAGTCATAGATCTGGTCATGGAGATTCTGGTGATTACGCCCGATTGGACGGTGCCATATATCGCATACATATTGAGGAAAGAACTCCCAGAAGACGAAGTTGAAGCTCGACAGATTGTCCGTAGGTCCAAAGCCTTTACTGTGATGGATGGACAGATTTACAGAGAAAGCGTAACTGGCGTAACTCTGCGGTGCATCTCCCCTGAGGAAGGTCGACTGATTCTGGAGGAAATTCACTCGGGAACCTGTGGTCATCATGCGTCCTCTCGGACGATTGTTGCCAAAGCATGCCGAGCTGGTTTCTTCTGGCCGCGTGCCAACGAGATAGCTAAGGAGATTGTTGATCACTTCAAAGGATGCCAGTTTTACGCAAACTTGTCGCATAAGCCCGCGTCCGCCTTGAAGACTATTCCACTCATCTAGTCGTTCGCTGTATGGGGTTTGGATATGGTCGGTCCCCTCCGAACGGGCCAGAGTGGATTCACGCATCTGCTTGTAGCAGTCGACAAGTTCACTAAGTGGATTGAGGCTAAGCCCATAAAGAAGCTGAATTCGCGCACTGCTATCAAGTTCATGAAAGAGATAACGTTCCGGTATGGAGTTCCCCACAGTATCATTACAGACAATGGTTCAAACTTTGACTCGGAAGTGTTCAGACACTTTTGCTTCGCCCAAGGCACTCGGGTGGATTACGCATCCGTTGCGCACCCCCAAACTAATGGTCAAGCTGAGCGAGCAAATGGCCTTATCCTTCAAGGGCTAAAGCCTCGACTCATGCGAGATCTTGAACATGCAGCTAGAGCTTGGGTCACTGAATTGCCGTCTGTTCTGTGGGGCTTGAGGACGACTCCTCACCGGTCGACTGGGCGCACTCCGTTCTTCATGGTGTATGGAGCCGAAGCCGTTTTGCCGAGTGATGTCCTTCACAATTCTCCCCGTGTAGACCTTTACTTCGAGGCTGAAGCTGAACAAGCACGACAAGACGGTGTGGATCTCCTGGAAGAAGAACGTGAAATGGCTCTGATTCGGTCGACTGTGTACCAGCAAGATCTGCGTCGCTTCCACGCAAGGCATGTCAGGAGTCGATCGTTCCATGAAGGTGATCTTGTGCTCCGAGTGGATCAGCAGCGACCTCACAAGCTAGCCCCTGCGTGGGAAGGTCCTTTCGTCTTTTCAACCTCACGAAGAATATCGACGAGCCGCGTGCCTGGAACGCAGATTTACTTCGACGTTTTTATACATGACGACTGAGTTGTTTTGATGTAATAAAAGTACTCCAGACAGTGTTGTTTATCAAAATTATGACTCCTGCAGTCTTTTGTCGATTCCGATCGCACAATCTCATATTCAAAAACACTCCGAGTGGTGAGCAGCCCTCTCACTCGGGGGCTTAGCTGTGAACTAGTTTTCGCCTAAGTTAACATCCCCGTCAAGTGAATAGCATCCTATTCACTCAGAAACTTAGCTGCGAATCAGTCTTCGTCTAAGTTGTAAAACGTTCCGAGTGATGAGCATCCCTCTCACTCGGGGGCTTAGCCGCGAACCAGTTTTCGCCTAAGTTAAAAACTCTGCCGAGTGAATAGCACCCTATTCACTCGAAAACTTAGCTGCGAATCAGTCTTCGTCTAAGTTGTAAATCCTACCGAGTGGTGAGCAGCCCTCTCACTCGGGGGCTTAGCTGCGAACAAGTTTTTGCCTAAGTTAAAAACTCTGCCAAGTGAATAGCATCCTATTCACTCGGAAACTTAGCCGCGAATCAGTCTTCGTCTAAGTTGTAAAATCCTGCCGAGTGGCGAGCAGCCCTCTCACTCGGGGGCTTAGCTGCGAACAAGTTTTCGCCTAAGTTAAAAACTCTGCCGAGTGAATAGCATCCTGTTCACTCGAAAACTTAGCTGCGAATCAGTCTTCGTCTAAGTTATAAATGTTCCGAGTGATGAGCAGCCCTCTCACTCGGAGGCTTAGCTGCGAACCAGTTTTTGCCTAAGTTAAAAACTCTGCCGAGTGAATAGCATCCTATTCACTCGGAAACTTAGCTGCGAACCAGTTTTCGCCTAAGTTAAAAACTCTGCCGAGTGAATAGCATCCTATTCACTCGAAACTTAGCTGCGAATCAGTCTTCGTCTAAGTTGTAAAACGCTCCGAGTGATGAGCAGCCCTCTCACTTGGGGGATTAGCCGCGAACAAGTTTTCGCCTAAGTTAAAAATCCTGCCGAGTGGTGAGCAGCCCTCTCACTCGGGGGCTTAGCGGCGAACAAGTTTTCGCCTAAGTTAAAAATCCTGCCGAGTGGTGAGCAGCCTTCTCACTCAGAGGCTTAGCTGCGAACAAGTTTTCGCCTAAGTTAAAAATCATGTCGAGTGACGAGCACTCCTCTCACTCGGGGACTTAGCCGCGAACAAGTTTCTGCCTAGGTTAAACGTCATGCCGAGTGAATAGTTACCTATTCACTCGGAAACTTAGCTGCGAACCAGTTTTCGCCTAAGTTCAAAATTCTTCCGAGTAATGAGCATCCACCTCACTCGGAAATCAAACAAACTTAGCCAAGAAAAAGATTGGAAAGCAAAATGCGGATAAATCTCTAGCGCGAAAAAAAGTTGCCCACGCAAACGGAAGTACTCAGGCTTAAAGCCTGAACGAAGTTTTTAACGGTTACACCATCACTCGGCATACCGAGGCAAATAAAGTTTTGACTGCAAGCAAAGTTTTCTTCAAGCACTGGTGGGGCTCGCGAGCTCGACGAAGGTGTCTAGATCAATCCCATCAGCGATCCAAGTGGCTGCTTCGATGAAGGTCTCCATGAAGTCTTCGAATTGAAGTTTCTTCGTGTTGATCACCCGGAGAGCCTTCAGTTTATCCTCCTTGGCCTCCTTGCAATGGACCCGGACGAGTGAAAGCGCCACGTCAGCTCCGCAGTGAGCAGCAGATTTTTTCCATGCATGTACTCGACTGGGAATCTCGTTAAGGCGGGTCATCATCGACTTGAGGTCAGTCTGGAGGGTATCTTCTGGCCACAATTCTTTGTCGATCTTCTCCAGCGCAGCCTTCAGTCGAGTGATATACCCTTGAACGCTTCTGAGACGAGCTTCAAGCCGAAACATGTTCATGGCTACAACGTCCCCGACGGATGACTTAGTGGGGTCCAGATTTGACTCGATCTCCTCAGTCTCCTTGTCAAAGTCTTGGCAGAATTCTACACAAAGGGAAATGAAAGGTTGCTCACGCTACTGTTCTGAAGAAATTAAAGTAATTCACTCGACGGAAGAAAGTTACTTTCAAGCATGCCGAACATCTTCTCCGCGAAGTCTCCCAAGTGGTTCTCCAGAGCGCTCCTTCTCTTGGTCAGCTGTTCAACCTTTTTGATCCAATCGGCCTGTTCTTGCTTGAGTTTGGTGTTCTCCTCTTCCAACTTATTGGCTGCGGCAAGCTTCTTCTCAGCAGCTTCGGTTTTTTCCCTTGCCACCTTCTGAGCATCAGCGAGTGCCTTGTCTTTATCTTCAAGCGCCTTCTTCATGGTATCTAAAGAAATAACATTGTTGAGTCGCGCTCGGAGTCGACAGTTCTCATCACGCACGTCTGTTCGAGTGAGAACACTCGGTTCAAAGGATAGAAGATGAAAGTGATAGTGCGATTGGTCGACAAGGATTACCTCCCAAGGTCTTCAGCTCAGTCTGTGCACGGTCCAGGTCGTTCTTGGTCACCTCCAGATCCAGCTGAAGCTGGTTTTTCTCCTTCTCCAGGTCGACGTACTGAGTCCCAAGCTCACAGGCTTTCTGAAATCAGCAAAGAAGTAGTTCAGTCGACACTAATATTTCTCCACTCCCGAGTGGAAAAGAGCAAGTTCAGTCGACTGGACGGCGGCCCGCCGCCCCACCCCACACCCCTGCAAAGCGTCATATCATGGTTGATGGAAATGATGTCCATGAAACCTGCAGGATAGGTCTTGCCATCCCTAAGACAAGCATTCAGAGATGACAAGCGTACTCCAAGTACGAAAAAGGACCCCGAGTCCAAGTTCTTAAGACTACTGCCCATCGTAAACGATCGACAGTAGTCTCGGGGACTACACCCAGTGGGTGCACTCAGCGTGCCCCCACTAGATACGACACCACTCGACCAGGTCTGACCTGTCCGAGTAAAAAAAAGAGAGCAAACATGCAAACATTGTCTCTATCAGACCCCCGCCGATGCAAGCACTCGACGACGGTCTCGGGGACTACACCCAGTGGGTGCACTCAGCGTGCCCCCACTGGACCTACTATCACTCGACCAGGCTGTCGAGTGACAAGCTACTATCAAAACAAATCTAAGACCCCTGCCAATGTCTTTGCCATTCGACAGCGGTCTCAGGGACTACACCCAATGGGTGCACTCAGCGTGCCCCCACTAGACCAGAGACCACTCGACTAAGACCTGATCTACTCGAAGAGAAAACAAGCAAGTATGCATCAAAAGAAAACACCCAGTGGGTGTAGAGTCAAGATGGACAGGAATTCAATCAGAAATGAACTTACAATCGCACTTACTCGAACATTGGCACGAAGCGCTGAGCTGGCATCATAAGCCAACTTGCTGGCCTCATACGCCTCCTTCGTACGCAGCATCATTTGCCCAGCCTGGATCATGGCCTCTTTGGTAGCTCCAGTCTGGTCCTCTGGGACGTGGTACAAAGGGTATGCGGGCGCCGGATGAGTCGGTGCTGCAGCTGATTTCACAAGAGTTGCATGAGGTTGCTCAATCGGCGTTGAAACCACAAGAGTTGAAGTTGTTGGTGGGGCACTCGACAGTGGGACCACAAGGTCAGCTCTGGCTCGGGAAGAGTCGCCAAGTTCTTGGGACGATGCAGCAGTCGACTTACGAGGCGCCTGCCCCGACGATGTCCTCCGAGTGCGTACGCGTGGGGTGTCCAAGGCCACAACTTCACCCTCTGCACCCTGCTGTGGCTCCTCATCGTCTTCCACGTGGATGACATCGTCAGCTGCCAATCGACAACATTAACTTATTCAATCGACGATTCTTCTCCAAAAAACAGAGTAGAGTGAAGATTTGTTATACCTCGTTGAGAAGTGGCCGCGTCGGCAGTGTCCACTTCCATGTGTTCCTCTTCATCTCGCAGAGGCGACATCACCGAGGTAGCAGCTCTGGCAAATAAATTCCACTCGATCAGCAAAGACATGAAGTTCCACAACAACAGAAAAAATAAAATGAACACTCACGTTGAGGCGACATGCACGGCGATCTTCATGCGGGGCAGAGCCTTCCGAGGTTTTGGTGCGTCAGACCTGGGCTGTTTCGCGACCTTTTCAGTCGACTCAGGTGTCGCAACCCGGTCGCGCTTCGGATTCCTAGTGCTCGATACCAAAGTTCTGCTTGGGACAACTTCTGAGTCTTCGCGCTGCTTGGAACGACGCTCGGTGCGCGGAGGAGCCTGGACCTCTTCCTCGATCTCCTCCAGGTCATCATTGCTGCCTTCACTTTCATCAGCGTAATCAACGTCTGCGCTATCGCCTGCGCTCTCTTCTCTGTCTTCAGGCTGCCTTCCGTTCGGCACGGGCGAATACATGTTCGTAAACTCCTGCAAAATACAAACAGTAAAGTCAGTCGGCTGAAGACCCAATCACTCGACGAAACATGAAATCATTCGACAAAGATATAACTTACCAGGTTCGGCGGCGGGTTCTCAGCAGAGAAGGGCAAGATTCGCTTGGCTCCCAGAGGGTTGTCACAGGCTCCGGTGATGCTTCTGAGCCACTGTGCAACGGTCTCCTCAGAGACTTCCGCTGGATGTGTCCGAGTGGTGTCTTCGGCGCCCGAATAGTGCCACATAGTGTGGTCCCTTGCTTGAAGGGGCTGGATTCGCCGACTGAGAAAAGCCACTAGCAGATCCATGCCAGTCACTCCGCCACGGATCAAATCAACTACTGCATTCATTAAAATTCCTACCTGGACTTTCTCTCCCTCAGTCACGGACAATGTTCTGGGAGTAGTGGGTCGTTCCAATGTGAAGGGAGGAAGGCCAGTCGACATATTGGGAGATGCAACATCTTTGCAGTAAAACCAAGTCGACTGCCAGCCACGAACAGATTCAGGAAAGGTCATCGACGGAAACGCACTCCTACTCCTCTTTTGGAGTCCCAGGCCACCGCAAAGCTGGATGACATGGGTCTTACTATCACTGGGGTTGGCCTTTTTGACTGACTGAGACCGAACAGTAAACATGTGTTTGAACAAACCCCAGTGGGGGGGACAACCCAAGAAGCATTCACACAGTGTTATGAACACGGCAAGATACGCAATGGCATTCGGAGGGAAATGGTGAAGTTGTGCGCCGAAGAAATTCAAGAACCCACGAATGAATGGATGGGGAGGCAGAGAAAAACCTCGCGTGACATGGGTGAGGAGGAGGACTCGCTCGCCTTCGCGCGGCTCTGGCTCAGTCTCTCCCTCCGACAGCCTCCATGACCCGTCAGCAATCAGCCCGTCGGCGATGAGGTTCTGGACGTCCTCCGCCATGACGGTCGACCAAAGGAAATCCCCTTGGATCCACCCCGGCGGCGCCATGGACCGGGCGCCCGACGGCTTCTTCGCCTTGGCTCCCTTCTTGGCGCGCTCGAGCTTCTCCGTCTTCCCTTTCGTTATTGCGGCGGCGGTCATTGAGGTGGAGCCGAGCGGCGCGCATGGAGCAGAGGAGGCGGAGGAAAAGAGGGGAATGGAGGAGGAGCACTGTATCAACCCTTGCGCCGTCCCGTCTTATAACTGCCCGAGTGGTCGCTGATCTGCGGGCCCGCCGGATCTCTGTGTATCCCGATTTCAGAGGAAGCGCAGTACGTTGCCATAAGGGCGGCGTGAAAATCAAGGCGTCATGCCCCCACTTGCCCCAGTCATTGCGTCATCTTCACACGGAGCGTGCTTTCCAAATTTTTGAATCCCGTAAAATCCGGACCTGACGAAGCGACCTGTCGCATCAAGAGGTCCTGCTGATCACTCGGACCTGATTCCGTGGTCAAGTTCACTCGGACGCATATCAAGACAGAATCGGTCAGGGTGAATGACAAAGATTCCAATCAACGCAGACTTCTATGAAGCCCTAAAATGCATTCGGAATTTTTGCGTCTTATCAGTCGATGCATCGATCTCTTTTCACTCGAAACCCGATCCATTCAGGGGCTAATGATGGGGATATGTGTCGAGGGAACGAGCCTGACAGTAGAAGGTAGGGGTACGAAAGGAGAGGGCAGAGTCCTAGCTACGGCGAGGGTGTACACACGAATGTATGAGTTCAGGCCCCTCTCGTGGAGGTAACAGCCCTACGTCTCAGGTGCTCGGGAGCTTTGTCATGTGGGATATGAGAGTTATAGGGTGCGAACCCTTGTGCCAGAGGGGAGGGGCGGCTTATATAGAGTACGCTGCCCCTCATGAATGCCCGGCATCTAAGGGTCCGATCGTGGTAATAAAGAGGGACGTTACTGGTAACGTATGTAATAAATGCTACTTATGGTCTAGCCGAACGCCTGCCCGTTGGCCTCCCTAGGGTGGCTTCTGATCTTCTGCGGTCGACTGTCTTCTGTTTCTTCCGAGTGAAAGGTAGCCGTTGAGTGAAGGAAGAAACCTCCGAGTGGATGTTGTCGAGTGACTGAATGTTGTCGAGTGACTCTTACGTCTTGGTGATTTCAGTCGGAGACTTCCTTGTAGTCCTTAAGCTTTCTAGGGCAGTGTCCTTAGGTAGGGTATGTAGGTCAGGCCTATGACCCTACCCTAGGTACATATCCCCATCATTAGCCCCCGAATGGATCGGGGTTCGAGTGAAAAAGGGATCGATGCGGGTTCTGATAAGACACAAAAATTCCGAGTGCCTTTTAGGGCTTCACAGGAGTCTGCGTCGATTGGAATCTTTGTCATTCACCCTAATCGATTCTGTCTTGAAATGTATCCGACTGAACTCCAGCGTGTAATCAGGTCCGAGCAGTCAGCAGGGTCTTCTGATGCGACGGGTTGCTTCGTCAGTCCCGGATTTCACGGGATTCGAAAATTGGGTAAGCGCGCGCCGCGCGACGATGACGCAATGACTGGGGCAAGTGGGGGCATGACGCCTCGATTTTTGCACCGCCATTACCGCCACGTACCGCTCTTCCTCTGAAATCGGGATATCCAGAGATCCGACGGGCCCGCAGGTCAGCGACTCACTCGGGCGGATATAAGACGCGACGGCACAGGGCCGATACAGTACTTCTCCCCCAAATCTTCTCTTTTCCTCCGCCTCCCCTGCTCCACGCGCACCGCTCAACTCCGCCTCGACGACCGCCGCCGCGATGACGAAAAGCAAGACAGAGAAACTCGAGCGTGCCAAGAAGGGAGGAGCCAAGGCGAAGAAGCCGTCGGGCGCCCGATTCACGGCGCCGCCAGGGTGGATCCACGGAGATTTTCTCCCGTCGACGGTCGTGGCGGGGGACGTCGAGAACCTCGTCGCCGACGGGCTCGTGGCCGAAGGCTCATGGAGGCTGTCGGAGGGGGGGATCGAGCCGGAGCCGCGCGAAGGGGAGCGAGTCCTCCTCCTCACCCACGTTGAGCGAGGTTTTTCTATGCCCCCTCATCCATTCGTCCGCGGGTTTTTGAACTTTTTCGGAGCGCAACTCCACCACTTTCCTCCGAATGCCATTTTGTACCTTGCTGCTTTCATCACCTTGTGCGAGTGTTTCTTGGGTTGTCCTCCTCACTGGGGCTTATTCAAGCACATATTCACCATTCGGTCCCAATGTGTCAAAAAAGCCAATCCTAGTGATAGTAAGACCCATGTCATCCAGCTATGCGGTGGTCTGGGGCTTCAGAAGAGGGGTAGGAGTGCATTTCCGTCGATGAAGTTTCCCGAATCTGTTAGGGGCTGGCAGTCGACATGGTTTTACTGCAAAGATGTTGCGTCAACCAATATGTCGACTGGTCTTCCCCCTTTCACCTTAGATCGACCTACTACTCCCAGAACACTGAGTGTGACAAAGGGAGAGAAGGTCCAGGTAGGGATTTTAGTGAATGCAGTAGTAGATCTGGTCCGTGGCGGAGTGACTGGTATGGATCTCTTAGAGACGTTTCTCAGTCGCCGAATCCAGCCTCTTCAAGCCAGGGATCACACTATGTGGCATTATTCGGGCCCCGAGGATACCACTCGGACACATCCAGAGGAAGTTTTCGATGAGACTATTACCCAGTGGCTCAGGAGCATCGCCGGAGCCTGTGATATTCCTCTGGGAGCCAAGCGAATCTTGCCCTTCTCTGCTTTGAACCCACCGACGAACCTGGTGAGTTACATCTCTGTTGAGTGCTTTCATATTTTGTCGAGTGATTGGGTCTTCGGTCGACTGACTTTATAGTTTGTATCTTGCAGGAGTTCACAAACATGTATTCGCCTGTGCCGAATGGAGAGCAGCCTGAGCACGGAGAAGAAAGCGCAGGAGACAGCGCAGAAGTCAACTACGTCGACGACAGTGAAGGCAGCGATGCCGACCTGGAAGAGATCGAGGAAGAAGTCCAGGCTCGTCCACGCGTCGAGCGTCGTACCAAACAGCGCGAAGATCCAGAAGCTGCTCCAAGCAAAACCTTGGTATCGAGCACCAGGAATCAGAAGCGTGACCGAGTGGCGACACCTGAGTCGACTGAAAAGGTCGCGAAACAGCCCAGGTCTGACGCACCAAAACCCCGGAAGGCTCTACCTCGCATGAAGATCACCGTGCATGTTGCCTCAATGTAAGTATTCATTTTCTTTTTCTGCTGTTGTGAAGCTTCGTGTCTTTGCTTACCGAGTGAAATTTATTCGCCAGAGCTGCTACCTCGGTGACGTTGCCTCTGCGGGATGAGGGGGATCACATGGAGGTGGACACTCCTGACGCGGCCACCTCTCAACGAGGTATAGTAAATCTTCACTGTAGACTGATTCTTTGAAATAAGTTAATGTTGTTGATTGACAGTTGACGACTTCATCCATGTGGGAGACGATGAGGAGCCACAACAGGGTGCTGAGGGTGAAGTTGTGGCCTTGGACACTCCACGCGTACGCACTCGGAGGACGTCATCAGGACATGCACCACGTAGGTCGACTGCTGCGCCCTATCAAGAGCTCGGTGATTCTTCCCGAGCCAGAACTGATCCTGTGGTCCCGCTGTCGAGGGCCCCACCAGCGACTTCAACTCTTGTGGTTTCAGCACCGATTGGGCAACCTCAAGCACCTCTCGTGACTTCAACTACAGCACCGACTCATCTGGCACCTGCATACCCTCTGTACCACGTCCCAGAAGACCAGACTGGAGCTACCAAAGAAGCCATGATCCAGGCTGTGCAAATGATGCTACGAACGAAGGAGGCATATGAGGCCAGCAAGTTAGCCTATGATGCCAGCTCAGCGCTTCAAGCCAATGTCCGAGTAAGTGCGATTGTAAGTTCATTTCCGATTGAATTCCTGTCCAACTTGACTTTACACCCACTGGGTGTTTTCTTCAGATGCATACTTGCTTGCTTTCTTCTCGAATAGATCAGGTCTTAGTCGAGTATTTTCTGGTCCAGTGGGGGCACGCTGAGTGCACCCACTGGGTGTAGTCCCCGAGACCGCTGTCGAATGACGAAGACATCGGCAGGGGTCTTAAATTCATTTTGAAAGTTGCTTGTCACTCGACAGGACGGACCTGGTCGAGTGATAATAGGTCCAATGGGGGCACGCTGAGTGAACCCACTGGGTGTAGTCCCCGAGACCGCCGTCGAGTGCTTGCATCGGCGGGGGTCTGATAGAGACAATGTTCACTTGTTTGCTTCTTTTTTTTATACTCGGACAGGTCGGACCTGGTCAAGTGATCTCTGGTCCAGTGGGGGCACGCTTAGTGCACCCACTGGGTGTAGTCCCCGAGACTACTGTCGATCGTTTACGATGGGCAGTTGTCTTAAGAACTATCCTGCAGGTTTCATGGACATCATTTCCATCAACCATGATATGACGTTGTATAGGGGTGTGGGGTGGGGCGGCGGGCCGCCTTCCACTCGAGTGAACTTGTACCTTTCCACTCGGGAGTAGAGAAATATTCACGTCGACTGAACTACTTCTTTGATGAATTCAGAAAGCCTGTGAGCTCGGGACCAAGTACGTCGACCTGGAGAAGGAGAAGAATCAGCTTGAACTGGATCTGGAGGTGTCCAAGAACAATCTGGACCGTGCCCAGACTAAGCTAAAGACCCTGGGAGGTAATTTTTGTCGACCAGCTGTACTATCACTTTCGTCTTCCATCCTTTGAACCGAGTGTATCCACTCGAACAGACGTACGTGATGAGAACTGCCGACTCCAAGCGCGACTCAACAATGCTATTTCTTTAGATACCATGAAGAAGGCACTTGAAGACAAGGACAAGGCACTCGCCGACGCTCAGAAGGTGGCGAGGGAGAAAACTGAAGCTGCTGAGAAGAAGCTTGTTGCAGCCAGCAAATTGGAAGAAGAGAATACCAAACTCAAGCAGGAACGGGCCGATTGGATCAAAAAGCTCGAACTGCAGACCAAGAGAAGGAGCGCTCTGGAGCAATACTTAGGAGACTTCGCGAAGAAGATGTTCGGCATGCTTGAAGGTAACTTTCTTCTGTCAAGTGAATTTCTTTGATTTCTTCAGAACGGCAATGTGATCATCTTTTCGCTTTCTCTTCGCGCAGAATTCTGTCAACATTTTGAAAAGGAAACTGAGGAGATTGAGCCAAATCTGGACCCGACCAAGTCACCAGTCGGGGACGCCGTGGCCATGGACATGTTTCGACTTGAAGCTCATCTCAGGAGTGTCCAAGGATATGTCACTCGACTGAAGGCTGCGCTGGAGAAGGTCGATAAAGAACTAGGGCCAGAAGACTCCCTCCAGACTGACCTCGAGTCGATGATGGCCCGCTTCAATGAGATTCCTGGTCGAGTGCAGGCATGGAAGAAATCTGCCGCTCGCTGCGGTGCCGATGTGGCACTTTCACTCATCCGGGTTCATTGCAAGGAGGCCAGGGAGGACAAACTGAAGGCTCTCCGAGTGATCAACACAAAGAAACTACAATTTGAAGACTTCATGGAGACCTTCATCGAGGCAGCCACTCGGATCGCCGATGGAATTGACCTGGACACCTTCGTCGAGCCCTCGAGCCCCTCTAGTGCTTGAAAAATACTTTGCTTGCAGCTGAAACTTTATTTGCCTCGGTATGCCGAGTGATGGTGTAACCGATTAAAACTTCGTTCGGGCCCTGGGCCTGAGTACTTTCCTTTGCGTGAATAACTTTTAACCGCGCTAGAAACTTTGAATTTATCTGCACTTTGCTGTTAATCCTTTGTTTGGCTGAATTTGTTTTGCTCCCGAATGGAACGGATGTTCAGCACTCGAAAGAACGTCGGACTTAGGCGAAGACTGACTCACAGCTAAGTCCCCGAGTGTATGGATTACTATACACTCGAAGGGATTTTTAACTGAGGCGAAAGCTGGTTCGCAGCTAAGTCCCCGAGTGAGAGGATCGCTCGCCACTCGGAGAAGGTTTGATCTTAGACGAAGACTGGTTCGTAGCTAAGTTTCCGAGTGAATGGAATACTATCCACTCGGAAAGGTTTTTAACTTAGGCGAAAACTGGTTCGCAGCTAAGCCCCTGAGTGAAAGGATCGCTCGTCACTCGGAGAAGGTTAAAACTTAGACGAATACTGGTTCACAGCTAAGTTTCCGAATGAATGGAATACTATCCACTCGGAAGGGTTTTTAACTTAGGCGAAAGCTGGTTTGCAGCTAAGTCCCCGAGTGAGAGGATCGCTCGCCACTTGGAAAAGGTTTGAACTTAGACGAAGACTGGTTCGCAGCTAAGTTTCCGAGTGAATGGAATAGTATCCACTCGGAAAGGTTTTTAACTTAGGCGAAAACTGGTTCGCGGCTAAGCCCCCGAGTGAAAGGATCGCTCGTCACTCGGAGAAGGTTAAAACTTAGACGAAGACTAGTTCGCAGCTAAGTTTCCGAGTGAATGGAATACTATCCACTCGGGAGAATTTTTAACTTAGGCGAAAACCGGTTCGCAGCTAAGCCCCCGAGTGAGAGGATCGCTCGCCACTCGGAGAAGGTTTGAACTTAGACGAAGACTGGTTCGCAACTAAGTTTCCGAGTGAATGGAATATTATCCACTCGGAAGGGTTTTTAACTTAGGCGAAGGCTGGTTCGCAGCTAAGCCCCCGAGTGAGAGGATCGCTCGTCACTCGGAGAAGTTTTGAACTTAGATGAAGACCGGTTCACTGCTAAGTTTCCGAGTGAATGGAATACTATCCACTCGGGAGAATTTTTAACTTTGGCGAAAACCGGTACGCAGCTAAGCCCCCGAGTGAAAGGATCGCTCGCCACTCGGAGAAGGTTTGAACTTAGACGAAGACTGGTTCGCAGCTAAGTTTCCGAGTGAATGGAATATTATCCACTCGGAAGGGTTTTTAACTTAGGCGAAGGCTGGTTCGCAGCTAAGCCCCCGAGTGAGAGGATCGCTCGTCACTCGGAGAAGTTTTGAACTTAGACGAAGACTGGTTCGCAGCTAAGTTTTCGAGTGAATGGAATACTATCCACTCGGAAGGGTTTTTAACTTAGGCGAAAACTGGTTCGCAGCTAAGCCCCCGAGTGCGAGGATCGCTCGTCACTCGGAGAAGTTTTGAATGCTAAATTGTGCGATCGGAATCGATAATAGACTGCGGGAGTCATAACTTTAACAACGAAACTGTCTGGAGTACTCTTATTACATCAAAACAACTCACTCGTCAAGTATAAAAACGTCGAAGCAAATCCGCATTCCAGGCGCGCGGCTCATCGACATTCTTCTTGAGGTTGAAGAGGTGGTAGGCTCCATTGTTCAGTACTTTGGTGACAATGAAAGGGCCTTCCCATGCTGGGGCCAGCTTGTGAGGTCGCTGCTGATCCACTCGGAGCACAAGATCACCTTCATGGAACGACCGACTCTTGACGTGCCTCGCATGGAAGCGGCGCAGATCTTGCTGATATACAATCGACCGAATCAAAGCCATCTCGCGTTCTTCTTCTAGGAGATCCACACTGTCTTGACGTGCCTGCTCAGCCTCAGCCTCGGAGTAAAGGTCTACTCGGGGGGAATTGTGAAGGACATCACTTGGCAAAACGGCTTCAGCTCCATACACCAAGAAGAAAGTAGTGCGCCCAATCGACCGGTTAGGAGTCGTCCTCAAGCCCCATAGAACAGACGGCAATTCAGTGACCCAAGCTCCAGCTGCATGATCAAGATCTCGCATGAGTCGAGGCTTCAACCCTTGAAGGATAAGGCCATTCGCTCGCTCAGCTTGACCGTTAGTTTGGGGGTGCACAACGGATGCGTAGTCCACCCGAGTGCCTTGAGAGGAGCAAAAGTGTCTGAACTCTTCCGAGTCAAAGTTTGAGCCATTGTTTGTAATGATACTGTGGGGAACACCATACCGGAATGTTATCTCTTTCATGAATTTGATAGCAGTGCGGGGGTTCAGCTTCTTTATGGGTTTAGCTTCAATCCACTTAGTGAACTTGTCGACTGCTACAAGCAAGTGAGTAAATCCACTCTGGCCTGTACGAAGGGGTCCAACCATATCCAAACCCCATACGGCAAACGGCTAGACGAGTGGAATAGTCTTCAAGGCAGATGCAGGCTTGTGCGACAAGTTTGAATAGAACAGGCATCCTTCATAGTGATCAACAATCTCCTTAGCCATCTCGTTGGCGCGCGGCCAGAAGAAACCAGCTCTGTATGCTTTGGCAACAATCGTCCTAGAGGACGCATGATGACCACAGGTTCCCGAGTGAATCTCCTCCAAAATCAGTCGACCTTCTTCAGGAGAGATACACCGCTGAGTCACGCCAGTTACACTTTCCCTGTAGAGTTGTCCATCCATGACAGTAAAGGCCTTGGATCTGTGGACTATCTGTCGGGCTTCATCTTCGTCATCTGGGAGTTCTTGCCTCAGAATGTATGCAATATAAGGTACTGTCCAGTCGGGCGTGATCACCAAAATCTCCATGACCAGATCTATGACTACTGGGACATCGACTTCAGTCGGATCAGAGGCGCTCTTTGCTTGCGGGGGCTCTTCAGTAAAGGGATCTTCCTGCACTGAAGGAGAATGTAGGTGCTCGAGAAACACGTTGCTGGGGACAGGCTTCCGAGTGGATCCAATCTTTGCTAGCTCATCAGCTGCTTGATTCTTCACTCGGGGAACATGATGGAGTTCCAAACCTTCAAACTTCTTCTCAAGCTTTCTTACTGCATTGCAGTATCCAGTCATAGCAGGGTTCCTGACATCCCACTCTTTCATCACCTGATTGACCACCAAATCAGAGTCACCGTATACCATCAGGCGCCGGACGCCGAGTGAGATGGCCATACGCAACCCGTATAAGAGTGCTTCATATTCAGCTTCATTATTGGAGGAATCAAAGTGAATCTGCAGGACATAACTGAATTTGTCGCCTTTTGGGGACACCAATACTACACCAGCACCAGACCCATTCAGCATCTTTGAGCCGTCAAAGAACATGGTTCAGTGTGCCGAGTGAATTTGGATTGGCTGTTGCTGTTCTATCCACTCGGCCAGGAAATTAACAAGTGCTTGAGACTTGATTGCCTTTTTCGCTTCAAACTTGATATCAAAGTAAACGAGCTCAATAGCCCATTTGGCCACTCAACCAGTCGCATCTCGATTGTTGAGGATCTCAAACAACGGAGCATCACTGACGACTGAAATTGAGTGATCTTGAAAGTAGTGTGCCACCTTCTTAGCTGACAGATATATACCATATACGAGCTTCTGGTAATGTGGGTACCTTTGCTTTGAAGGAGTCAACACTTCAGAGATGTAATAAACAGGACGCTGGACCTTGTAAGCTTTGCCTTCTTCTTCCCGCTCGACAGTGAGAACTGTCCTAACGACCTGATTAGTGGCCGCGATGTACAGGAGCAAGGGCTCTTTGCTGTGCGGAGCAGCAAGCACCGGCTGGGTGGAAAGCAGAGCTTTGAGCTCAACAAACGCTACTTCAGCTTCTGGAGTCCACTCGAACGTATCGGACATCTTCATCAGTCAGTATAAAGGCAATGCCTTCTCACCGAGACGAGAAATGAACCGACTCAACGCCACCAGGCAACCTGTGAGCTTCTGGACATCGTGCACACACTCAGGGCTCTTCATTCGGGTAATAGCACTGATCTTTTCGGGATTGACGTCGATTCCTCATTCGGAAACGAGAAAACCGAGTAACTTCACACCAGGAACACCGAAAGTGCACTTTGTCGGATTTAACTTGTTATCATACCTCCTCAAGTTGGCGAATGTTTCAGCCAAGTCAGTCAGCAGGTCGGAACCTTTGCGAGACTTGATGACAATATCATCCATGTATGCTTCAACATTCCGAGGGATCTGATCAAGCAGGCATTTTTGAATCATGCGCATAAAAGTAGCGCCAGCATTTTTCAAACCAAAAGGCATGGTGATATAACAGAAACACCCAAATGGGGTGATGAAGGCTGTCTTTATTTCATCCGGACCAAACAGACGGATCTAATGGTAACCGGAATATGCATCAAGAAAAGATAAACGCTTGCACCCCGCAGTCGAATCGACAATCTGGTCGATGCGGGGGAGCGGAAAATGATCTTTCGGGCAGACCCGATTGATATGTTTGAAGTCAATACACATGCGGAGTGACTTATCTTTCTTGGGGACCATAACAACGTTCGAGAGCCACTCGGAGTGGTAAATCTCGCGTATGAACTTAGCCGCCAAGAGACGAGCCACCTCCTCGCCGATTGCCTTCCGCTTCTCTGCTGCCGACTGACGCAAGTGCTCCTTCACAGGCTTGGCCTTCGGGTCGACTCTCAGTCGGTGCTCAGCCAGTTCCCTGGGTACACCAGGCATGTCAGCAGGCTTCCATGCGAAGATGTCCCAGTTCTCACGGAGGAACTGGATGAGCTCGGCTTCCTATTTGCTATCGAGTGTCGTTGAGATGTTGGTCGGGGCAGCATTGGGGTCCGTCAGGTGAATGTGCACTTGCTTCACTTCACCTGTCGACTGGAAAGCTGACTCGGAGGCGGGCTTCTTGGCACGCAGCAGGTCGGCAGGATCGGCACTCTTCTTGTACTCTTCCAACTCGACCACAGCCATCTGATGATCGGCGATTTTGGAGCCCTGCTGAAGGCACTCCTCAGCCCTCTGTCGATTGCCAGTGATTGTGATCACACCCTTGGGCCCGGGCATCTTCAGCTTGAGATACACGTAGCATGGACGGGCCATGAAACGAGCATAAGCCGGACGGCCAAGGATGGCGTGGTACGCGCTCTGGAAGTCCACCACTTCAAACGTCAATTTCTCTTTGCGAAAATTCTTGTCTGTGCCGAATACCACATCCAATGCTATCTGGCTGAGTGACTTGGCCCTCTTCCCAGGGATGACTCCGTGGAACTACATGTTGCTTTCGCTGAGTCGGGACATCGGAATGCCCATTCCCTTTAGGGTATCTGCATACAAGATGTTCAGACCGCTCCCGCCATCCATCAGGACTTTGCGGAGTCGAGTGCCTCCCACAACTGGGTCCACCACCAGCGCTTGCCGACCAGGGGTAGCGATATGAGCTGGGTGATCTGACTGGTCGAATGTGATAGCAGTCTGAGACCACTTGAGGTATGTGGGGGTAGCAGGAACAGCCATGTTGACTTCTCTGTTGATAACTTTCAGTCGACTCTTGCTTTCAATGTCAGCAAAAATCAACAGAGTGGCATTGACTTCAGGAAACTCTTCTTTGTCTTCATCATCCTCCTTTTCAGGAGTTTTCTCACTCGACGGATCTTCCTTGAACGGCTGGATCAGTAGACGTCACTGTCGAGTGGTATGCTTAGGCAATATCAAATTGCCTTCCCCATCTTTCTTCGTGTGGATTGCACACGGTAAATCCAGAACATCAGTTCCTGACTGATTCTTTCCTTTCTTGGGGGTGAACTGTCCTTTGGACTTCCCCTTACTTTTCCCTTGCGCCGCCAGAGCGGCCGCCTCTGCCTGAATAGGGCCATCAGCTTTGCGCTTCTCTTTCCGACTGGAATTGCCGCCGGCATCATTGTCGACTGCTTTTCCCTTGCCGCTATGGAGGCGGTCTTCTTCTTCGCCGTTGGCGTACCGAGTGGCAATCTCCATCATCTTGCTCAAGGAAATGTCACCTATCCGCCCAAACTTCTGGTAAACCTCTCTGTACTTCACACCGGCCTTGAAGGCACAAATAGCTTGATGCTCGGAAACATTCTCCACCGTGTGATGCAAGGTGGACCAACGCTGAATGTAATCTCTCAAAGACTCATTGGGTTTCTGAACACAGTGCTGCAAATCGATCAAACCCGCAGGACGTTTGCAAGTGCCCTCGAAGGTACTGATGAACACTCGCGCAAGATCCTCCCAGCAATAGATGCTAGAAGGAGCCAAACAATTCAACCACGCCCGGGCCGAACCATCCAACATCAAGGACAAATGCTTCATGGCTACATTGTCGTTTCCTCCACCAATCTGCACAGCCACTCGGAAATCATCTAACCATGTTTCTGGCTTCGACTCGCCGGAGAACTTGCTTATTCCAGCCGCCAACCTGAAGTTGGTGGGAATCTCAGCAGAGCGAATGGCTCTGCTAAAACACTCAGGACCAGAAACCACGGTACCACTTCCACTCGGATAATCTCTGTCATTACCATCTCTGTGGGCTCTGCCTCTGTCGATCCGCCTTTGTGCGAGGACGTTCCTTGCATCGAACCCAGGATTCCGCTCATCGCCGAACAGGCGCCTATCGTCATAGTGCCGGGGCACATACGAACCACTCCGCGGAGGAGTAGGCACTCGACGGCGGTCATCACGGTGATAACGAGGAGCAAAATTATCTCGCCCCTGATCTTGGTACTGATCTTCACGGTAACCTCCGCCCCTGCGACGCAGAGGCGACCCCGGACTGTGCGCCGACTGAACTGTGTCTGCCCTGGGAGAGTTACTATGTAGTCTGTTGCGCGACTGAGAAACAGCTGAATTCTGCTGTTGCGCTGCATCAAGCAACGCCCGGATCTGCTGCAAACCTCTGCCAGCCTCCGAACGAGACGGCTGAATGGAATCTGCTATCTTTGCAGCTGCTGCAACATTCAGAATTGGAGTACGGAATACCTTGACGTTGTTATGAGATCCAGTCGGAAACAACTGTCGCTGACGTCGACTGGAAACGGGTGGACGCTGGCAGGCACGCTCGTCGAGTGCCTCCTGCATCTCTTTGAGCCGAAGGTGCGTGGCCTCCATGGCCTGGGCCTCAGCAGTCGCACCGACGATGGGAGTATGGAGAATCTCCTGATCACGGCGCTGCTGCTCATCCGACGGACCTCCAACCTCGCGCCTGCCGCGGCCAAAGCCAGGCGGCGGACTCTGATGCGAACCAGCCATGAGAACCTCAGCCGCAGGATCGCAGCTCTCACACTCGGAGGGAACATCAGACGGATCCCCATCAATATGTACCTAGGGTAGGTAGGGTAAGTAGGTCAGGCCTATGACCCTACCCTAGGTACATATCCCCATCAATATGTACCTAGGGTAGCGTCATAGGCCTGACCTACATACCCTACCTAAGGACACTACATTGGAGAACTTAAAGATTACAAAGAATACTCCGACTGAAATCACCATGGCGCATGAGTCACTCGACAAACAGTTCACTCGGAGGTTCTTCCCTCCATTCGACAGTCGCCCTTCACTCGGCAGAATCAGAAGTCAGTCGACCGCAGAAGACCAGAAGCCACTCCAGGGAGGCCGACAGACAGGCGTTCGGCTGGCTGCCATAAGTAGCATTTATTACGTACGTTATCAGTAACGTTCATATTCATTACCACGATAAAACCCTTGGTTGCTGGGTATTCATGAGGGGCGGCGCACTCTATATAAGCCGCCCCTCCCCTCTGGCACAGGGGTTCGCACCCCCGGTAACTCATACTTTCCACACGACAGAAGCTCCCGAGCACTGAGACGTAGGGCTGTTGTCTCCACGAGAGGGGCCTGAACTCATACATCCGTGTGTACAATCTCGCCGTAGCTAGGACTCTGCCCTCTCCTTTCGTACCCCTAACCTCTACTGTCAGGCTCGTTCCCACGACAACAAGCAAGGCCCCAATCTATGCACCTGCACAAACAATCAAACACTTGCACCCAACGCTATAAAGGGGTTGTCAATCCCTTCACGGTCACTTGCAAGGATGAGATCTGATAGACATAGATATAAAAGATTACTAAAAGTAAAACTAAATAAAAGTAAATAAAATTGCAGCAAGGTATTTTTGGTATTTTTGGTTTATAGATCTGAAAATATATAATGGAAAATAGACCCGGGGGCCATAGGTTTCACTAGAGGCTTCTCTCTTGATGGAAAATAATACGGTGGGTGAACAAATT
The DNA here is from genome assembly GCA_039707655.1 of Elymus sibiricus. Lineage (NCBI taxonomy): Eukaryota > Viridiplantae > Streptophyta > Magnoliopsida > Poales > Poaceae > Elymus > Elymus sibiricus. The sequence goes on along the minus strand of CM077669.1, from coordinate 341,295,079 downwards.
ACTGTCGAGCAATTGATAGAAAAGCGCAAAGTTATGACGATATCCAAGGCAATGATTATGCATATAGGCATCACGTCCGTGTCAAGTAAACCGAAACGATTCTGCATCTACTACTATTACTCCACACATCGATCGACTCCTGCCTGCATCTAGAGTATTAAGTTCATAAAGAACAGAGTAACGCCTTAAGTAAGATGACATGATGTAGAGGGATAAACTCAAGCAATATGATGAAAACCCCACCTTTTTATCCTTGATGGCTACAATCCAAATACGTGCCTCACTACCCCTACTTTGTCACTGGGTGAGGACACCGCAAGATTGAACCCAAAACTAAGCACCTCTCCCATTGCAAGAACTACCGATCTAGTTTGCCAAACCAAACCAATAACTCAAAGAGAAATACAAAGATATGAAATCATGCATATAAGAATTCAGAGAAGATTAAATTAATATTCATAGATAATCTGATCATAAATCCACAATTCATCGGATCTCGACAAACACACCGCAAAAGAAGATTACATTGGATAGATCTCCCAGAACATCGAGGAGAACATGGTATTGAGGATCGGAGAGAGAGAAAAAGGCATCTAGCTACTAGCTATGGACCCGTAGGTCTGAGGTAGACTACTCACGCTTCATCGGAGGAGCAATGGAGTTGATGTAGAAGCCCTTCGTGATCGAATCCCCCTCCGGCAGATTACCGGAAAAGGCCCCAAGATGGGATCTCACGGGAACAGAAGGTTGCGGCGGCGGAAAAGCATTTTTTGTGGCTCCCCCCGATGGTTTGGGAATATATGGGATTATATAGGCGAAGAGTTAGGGTTAGAAGACCTCCAGGGGGCCCACAAGCCAGGGGGCGCCCCCCCCTAGGGCGCACCCTGGCGGCTTGTCGTTTGCTGCCAGGTCTCTTGCCCTCCTCTCCAGGTCTGGTAGATGTCTTCTGGTCAAAGAAAAATCATCGTGAAAGTTTTATTCCATTTGGACTCCGTTTGATATTCCTTTTCTGTAAAACTCAAAAACAGGGAAAAAACAGAAACTGTCACTGGGCTCTACGTTAATAGGTTAGTCCCAAAAATAATATAAAATTGCATATTAATGCATATAAAACATCCAAAACAGATAATATAATAGCATGGAACAATCAAAAATTATAGATACGTTGGAGACGTATCAGCCCATTCTCACTGATGACCCACAAGTATAGGGGATCAATCGTATTCCTTTCGATAAGTAAGAGTGTCGAACCCAACGAGGAGCAGAAGGAATTGACAAGCGGTTTTCAGCAAGGTAATTTCTGCAAGCACTGAAATTGTAGGTAACAGATAGTTTGATAGCAAGATAATTGGTAACGAATAAATAACGGTAACGGTAAATAAAGTGCAACAAGGTAGCCCAATCCTTTTGTGGCAAAGGACAGGCCAGAACAGTTTCTAGTAATAGGCAAAGTGTTCTTGAGGGTACACGGGAATTTCATCTAGTCACTTTTATCATGTTGGTTTGATTCGTGTTCGCTACTTTGATAATTTGATATGTCGATGGACCGGTGCTTGGGTCTTGTTCTTACTTGAATAACCTCCCACTTATGATTAACCCCCTCGCAAGCATCCGCAACTATGAGAAAAGTATTAAGATAAAATCTAACCATAGCATTAAACGTTTGGATCCAAATCAGCCCCTTACGAAGTAGCGCGTAAACTAGGGTTTAAGCTTCTGTCACTCTAGCCACCCATCATCTAATAACTACTCCACAATGCATTCCCTTAGGCCCAAGGATGGTGAAGTGTCATGTAGTTGACGTTCACATGACACCACTAAGGGAATCACAACATACATATCATCAAAATATCGAGCACATATCAAATTCACATGATTACTTGCAACATGACTTCTCCCGTGACCTCAAGAACAAAGGTAACTACTCACAAATAATATTCATGCATAAGATCATAGGGGTATTGAATATCAAAATGGATCTGAACATATAATCTTCCACCAAATAAACCATATAGTAATCAACTACAAGATCTAATCAACACTACTAGTCACCCACAGGTACCAATCTGAGGTTCCGGTACAAAGATTGAACACAAGAGATGAACTAGGGTTTGAAAGGAGATGGTGTTGTTGAAGATGTTGATGAAGATTGGCCTCCCAAAGATGAGAGGGGTGTTGGTGATGACGATGGCTTCGATTTCCCCCTCCGGGAAGGAAGTTCCCCCGGCGAAATCGCTCCACCGGAGGGCAAAAGTGCTCCTGCCCAAGTTCCACCTCGAGACGGCGGCGCTCCATCCCGAAAGTCCTCCCCTTATTTTTTCTAGGTCAAAATAGCCTGTATACCAGAAGATGGGCACCAGAGGTGGGCCGAGGAGGGCACAACCCACCAGGGCGCGCCTGGGGGGCCTGGCGCGGCCTGGTGTCTTGTGCCCACCAGGGTGGCCCCCTCCGGTAGTTCTTTGCTCCAGTATTTTTTATTAATTCCAAAAATATTCTCCGTAAAGTTTCAGCTCCATTGGAGATGTGCAGAATAGGTATCTCCGATGTGCTTTTTCGGGTCCAGAATTCCAGCTGCCGGTATTCTCCCTCTTTGTGTAAACCTTGCATATTATGAGAGAAAAGGCATTAGAATCGCTCCCTAAAGCATTATTATTCAACAAAACATAATAAATAACAGTAGGAAATCATGATGCAAAATGACCGTATCACTCACCTCGAGGATCGATGCAACCTTCGTCGGTGCATCCAAACCCCGTGGCATGATACGCTCTGTTGCACATAAGCCTCATTATATCTTCCTCAAAATAGCCACCATACCTACCTACTATGGCATTTCCATAGCCATTCAGAGATATATTGCCATGCAACTTCCACCGTTACATCATATGACTAGTACTTTCATTGGCATCTTGCTTTGAATGATCATATAAGCTGACCTAGTATTTGTGGCAAAGCCACCGTTCATCATTTTTTAATACATGTTACGCTTGATCATTGCACATCCTGGTGCACTACCAGAGGCATTCATATAGAGTCATCTTATAATTTTTCATGTTGAGTTATAAGTAAATAAAAGTGTGATGATCAGCATCATTAGGGAACTGTCTCCCCCGCAAGTCAAGATGAGACTCCGGGTGAAAAATAAAAGAAAAGGAAGAAAGAAAAGAGAGAGAAAGGAGAAAATGAAAAAAAAAGAAAAAAAAGAAAAAGAAAAAAAGAAAAATAAATAAATGAGAGAAAAGAGAGAAGGGACAATGCTACTACCTCTTTCTCCAGTGCCTCAAAGTGGCACCATGTTCTTCATATAGAGAGTCTCTCGTTTTGTCACTTTCATATGCTAGTGGGAATTTTTCATTATAGAACTTGGCTTGTATATTCCGATGACGGGCTTCCTCAAATCCCCGATGTCTTCATGAGCAAGCAAGTTTGATGCACACCCACTTAGCTTCAGTTGAGCTTTCATACACTTATAGCTCTAGTGCATCCGTTGCATGGCAATCCCTACTCTTCGCATTGATATCTATTGATGGCATCTCCATAGCCCGTTGATACGCCTAGTTGATGCGAGACTTTCTTCTCCACTTTGATCCCTTTGATATCTACCACCATACTCTATTCCACTTAAATGCTATGTCCAATGGTTTACGCTCTTATATTGCGTGAGTAATAAAAAGCTGAAGCGCGTAAAAAAGTACGATCCAATATCCTAACTTACCACTGTGGTGCTTGACATTTGTATTTATGTGGTGAAGACGGAGCCATGCCATGCAAATATGATAAAATAAATAGGGGGTGAACATTCTTTATGGATCGTATATTTTGAAACTTGATGATTATGTAACTTATGTTTATGAATATTACTATGTTGATGTTTATTAATTCGTCGCTTCTCAATGATCGTACCTGCAATAGATTACATGTTGGGTAGCATGTCACATCAAAAAAATTGTTTCTATCATTTACCTACTCGAGGACGAGCAGGAATTAAGCTTGGGGATGCTGATATGTCTCCAACGTAACTACATTTTTTGATTGTTCCATGCTATAATATTATCATTCTAGGATAATTTTATTGGCATTTATTTACCAATTCATATTATTTTTGAGCACTAACCTATTAACCCAGTTGTTGTTTTCTGCATGTTTTTGGCTTTTCAGGTTTACAGTACCAAACGAAGTCCAATTGCCACAAAACTTTTTTATGATTTTTTCTGGACCAAAAGAAGAACTGGAAGCTTCGGGAGGAGACCAAAGGCCGCACGAGAGAGGAACCACACATTAGGGCGCGCCTAGGGGTGGCCACGCCATGTTGTGTGGTGGCTCCCCCTGGCGCCTCCCGACGCCCCTCTCTGCCCTATAAATTCTAATATTTCCCAAAAACCCTAGAGAGCCTCCTGAAACACTTTTTCTGCCGCCGCAAGTCTTTGTTCCGCCGTGTGCCCATCTGGAGCCCTGTTTTGGTGTGAGTAGTTCCCTACAGACCTACAGGTTCGTAGTTAGTACCTAGATGGCTATCTCTCTCTCTCTCTCTCTCTCTTGATCTTCAATACAAAGTTCACCGCATCTTCGCGGTGATCTATTCGATGTAATCACTTTGTGTGGTGTGTTTGTTGGGATCTGACGAATTGTGGATTTGTGTTCAGATTATTCATGAAAAAGATTTGAGTCTTCTCTGAATTCCATTATGATTCTTATTTGCATGATTATTATAGCTTCGTAAATCTCTCCGATCTATTGAAATAGTTTGGCCAACTAGATTTATATTTCTTTAGTGAGAGGGGTGCGTTGTAGTGGTTTCAATCTGGCTGTGCTCTATATCCTAGTGATAGAAAGGGACAAGGCATGTCTTTGTATTGTTGCCACTAAGGATAAAACGATGGGGTTAATTCATATTGATTGAATTCTCTTTGTCTACATTATGTCATAGTTCTCCAAGCATTACTCTGTTTTTCATGAACTTAATACTTAGAGAGGCAAGCATAGAAGCGCTCTCGGCGTGGAGTAATAGTAATAGGTGCAGGCAGGAGTCGGCCTATTTGCTTATGGACGTGATGCCTATATATATATATATATGATCATTGTTGTGAATAAATATTGCATAACTATGCGCTTTTCTATCAATTGCCAAACCGTAATTTGTTTACCCACCGTATGCCTACTACATGAGAGATGCCACTAGGGAAAACTATGCCCCCCGGGTCTATCCACTTATATATTTACAAAAGCCTTCATTACCTTGCTGACATTCTTAATATTTTATTTTATTTTGCAATTTAAAATTATCAACTATCATCTACACACTTCATTTGCTTGCAAATAACAAGTCCAAGGGGATTGACAAACCTCTTGCTCGCGTTGGGTGCAAGTGTTTGCTTATTTGTGTGTAGTCGCTGAAAATGGGGGTTGTGTGCTACTCCTATTGGTTGATAACCTTGGTTCTCACTGAGGGAAATACTTATCTATAATGTGTTGCATCACCTGCTCCTCTTCGCGGAAAACCCAACGCAGATCACAAGTATCAATCGCCGATGATTTATGTGTGTCGTGTAGGATAGACCCCCCCCCTATTGCCCACACAGGCAAGGTCACATTTTAAAACTACATCACAGAAAGGGGGTAAAAACCGTTTGTATAGGAGCCGCCTGCACTAGTGGTGTTTTTAAGGATTCTCAGAGCAACAAGTAAAATCAAGTATTTCACATAAGTTCAAACCATAGCATTCCAATCTAGGTATATGATTCCATAAGTGTCTACCATTTTTTGAATATTTACCGTGGTGCAAAGCCAAATGGCCCTTTATTGAAAAAATAACAAGAATAGTACAAGCATTGTAACAAGTTCAACAGAAGTTACCAAACCTACCTATCCTATCTATCTGCAATTACAAAAGAGTGTTGAGCCAAGACAAAAGTTTGTGCTTGATGCTATCACTAAACCTATGTGCCAAAAGGTGAATATCATGTACAAATTTACATCTCCAAGAAGCAAAGGTTGCCCTCTGAAAGCACAACTTCTCCCTAGGTGGTTTTGGTAATTAATAACAACATATATTTCATTGGACTAATGTTTCCACCAAGTGTATCTCAGGAAAAAGTTCAATGATGGGATTGGCTAAGGATTGTGTGGAGAACCTCATCAAGGAAAGGAAGGAATAGAATTGGCCATGCTTCAAGAATGAGGACTCTACATTTTACATTTTGTGAGAAATCACTTTTGAGTCCATAGGAAAGCCAATACTATTAAAAGGGGATGAGGTAAATATGATGATCTGGTTGCTCAAGTGCTTAGAGATTAGCCACCAAAAATACTCACCCACTTTCCCACACAAATCTTCTGTCCAAAGCCAAAAGTCAAAATTCGGTGACACCAACATTTCCCATTCGGATCCATCGAGTTTTACCACTACTTCAGGATGGTCCAAAGACGACACAGGAATCAGAGACCCTTCGACGAAACTGTGTGCGATGCATGAATCGAAACCGTATAGTTCAAGCTCCGCCGCTAATGACACAAACTGTGTGCGATGGTGGATCCTTCAAATATGATTCAGAAAATAGTTACGTGTGCGATCTACGGCAGACAGTTTGTTCTTATGAATTGTTTGTGACTATCGAAGATAACAGAAACGGTTATCAAAAGTACATACGTGTGCGAAGTACGGCATACAATTCACTCGAATAAACTGTTTGCGCTGATCCAGCACAACACAAACGGGTTAGCATAAGAAGGCGTGTGTGTTGTTGGCAGACGGTTAGTGTATTTTAATTGTCAGTGATTGAAGAAATCATTACGGACGCTACGTAGGGAAGTGTTGTTTGCCCGTATTAATATCGCAGACGTTTTATTATTATTACCCGTCTGCCAGCGCATCACCCCTTCTTCCTCTCTCACATCTTGTCACCGCGTTTTCGCCCGAGGATTCCGGTACTGTATGCTTTGGCACCGCACAGGCGTTCCTTTTGGCCACGTTCCCGCGCGCAACCACGCATGTTCCCGCGCAAGCTTCCACGTCGGTTTCCCGCCAGAAGCGAATGAGCATAAACGTCAGCGCGCGACATGGGCGGATACACCTAGTGCAGCCTAGCCCGTCTACCATGCCAACCCGACCAAGTGCCGCCTCTGCCATGAACCTCCGCAACGACGAAAATGATCCGGTACAGGAGGAACGCCCTGTCGAGGCCGATAGCGTGCCCGGCCATGCGCCGGACAACGTTGTGCTGCGCGTCATCGCAAGGGTTGAACAGACCCTTGGCGTGGGGCGCGGCAGCGCCACCGAGCAACATAGCCGCCTCACCGCCGAGAGGCTGTAGCGCGCCGAACAAGAAGATCATCGGTGGTGCTCAGTATAGCAAAACATGTGCGTCCGCGCCGAGAGGGCAAGGCGCGCAGCACAACAAGACCGATGGAGGGGCGCAGAGCGAGAAGCGCGGCGCGTGACAGAGCAAGAGCGGTTCCATCCCCGCTTGCCTGCTATCCCACCCGACATGAGGATGTTGCAGGTGTTTCCACGGCACATCAGTAGCCTGATTTCTCGCTAAGAATGGGCAGCGTCCGTCTGCTCGGTACTTGCACCAGAGCCCGGCGACACCGTACTTGCATCGGACGCCTGCCGCGCCGTTCGCACGGGTCGCGTTGTTCGCCTTGTCCGCGGCCCCCTCGCTGTCGACGCGCTGGTCGATAGGCTCCAACGACTCCTTGGCCCAGGTGTCCAGCGGCGAGCAGTAGAAGAAAATGGCCGTCACATCCTAAAGATGGTTATCTCCGACGAAATAGCTAGCTTGGAGCTCGAGATCGCGCTCCAACTGTATCGCGAGCGTGTAAACCGCATGGACGAACGCCTGACCGAGTTCAGGCAGAGCCAAGAGCTTCCACAGGTTAGTGTGGTAGTCATAGACGTGTTTTATTTTGTTGAATCGTTTCGATGTCGATCCCAATGTCTGATCAAAAATCGTAATATTGATATGTTTCGATGTGTGAATGATTTATGTTCTATTGTTATGTTTCAATATGTGTAACAACTAGAGTCTAGAGATAGAAAATCAGTACAAAAACAGATAGAAATGTGAAACTAATAATATATATTAATTTTTCAATAGCTCATTGCAGACATGATACATATACATATACGTGATGATAGCACTTAACTAATACGTAGAATGAATAAAAACTAAACTAATAATAACCCCTCCTTGAGCGGAGAGCAGTAAAGCAGCAGCCTCTCGCTAGCAGATCCCTGGTGCGTGGTGGCTTCCCAACCCGGAGGGAGTTCACCGCCTCCTCCGCCTCGGAGCGCTCGACGTGTCGATCAGCCTCTTGCTGGTGGAGGCGCGCGACCATGCAGGACATTTCACTGGGCACCCACGGGAGCTCTTTGGCGGTGGCACGCTCGAGCTTATCGGCCCACGCCCACGCGGCGTGAGACACCTAGCGCCTCTTGCTTTCATTGTGTGGTACCGGCCGTCTTCGTACACCTCCACCACTCTTTGACGCGCCCGCCGCCAAAGCTTCAACTCCTCCTTTTCCGATGCGGCACTAAGGCCATTCCAGGTCGCGAGGTCCCTGGCGCGCTCCTGAGCCCGCTCCTTCTTGAACGGCACCTGCCTCGCTCTCTCAGTCGACGGCAGCGCCTTCCACAAAGCCAGATTGTACTAGCCCCAAAACCAATGCGTGTCTTTACTTTCCGCTGTTACATATGCGTGTCTTTACTTTCCGCTGCAATACTCGTAGATATGCATGTGTAGGTTGAACTTGACTTGTTACAATTGCTAAAATCTGCCATCAACTAAAATTGGGAAAAGGTTAGATTTTTATTTGGTCAAGTAGTCTAATCACCCCCCCCCCTCTAGACATACTTTCGATCCTACAAGTGGCATCAGAGCTTTGGTATCCATTGCATTGGTCTCACAACCTAGGAGAGTATGACATCTAGTGAGGGAAATTATCACCGTAGATGTCCATATTTTGATGGTACAAACTTTGCTAGTTGGAAGCATAAGATGAAAATGCATATTCTTGGTCATAACCCCGCCGTATGGGTTGTTGTTCATGTTGGCTTGCAAGGTGAATTCTTTGGTGATGGAAAGGAACCGGATCGTGAAGTGACCGCAGAAGAATTGAAGATGTTGCAATACAATGCTCAAGCATGTGACATTTTATTCAACTGCCTATACTCCGAAGAATTCAACAAGATTAGCCATCTTGAGAATGCAAAGGAAATTTGGGATACTTTGGTTGATATGTGATACGTCTCCAACGTATCTATAATTTATGAAGTATTCATGCCATGTTTACAATAATTTTATATGATTTTGGTATGATTTTATTAGAACTAACCCGGACTGACGCTGTTTTCAATAGAACTACCATGGTGTCGTTTTTTGTGCAAAAATAAAAGTTCTCGGAATGGGTTGAAAATTTACGGAGAATATTTTTGGAAAATATCAAAAATACTGGAGCAAAAAGATACCGGAGAGGAGTCCCGAGGCAGCCACAAGTCTAGGGGGTGCCCCCCTAGGGCGCCCCCCCCCCCTAGGGCACGCCCCCTGGCTTGTGGGACCCTCGAGAACCCCCTTGACGTGAGACCGACGCCAAAAATTCCTATAAATACCAAAACCCCTAGAAAGAAACCTAGATCGGGAGTTTCGCCGCCGCAAGCCTTTGTAGCCATGAAAAACCAATCGGGAGCCCGTTCCGGCACCCTGCCGGAGGGGGAAACCATCACTGGAGGCCATCTTCATCATCCCGGCGGTCTCCATGACGAGGAGGGAGTAGTTCACCCTCGGGGCTGAGGGTATGTACCAGTAGCTATGTGTTTGATCTCTCTCTCTCGTGTTCTTGAGATGACACGATCTTGATGTACCGCGAGCTTTATTAATATAGATGAATCATATGGAGTTTTCCCCTCTCTATCTTCTTGTGATGAATTGAGTTTTCCCTTTGAAGTTTTCTTATCGGATTGAGTCTTTAAAGGATTTGAGAACACTTGATGTATGTCTTGCGATGGGATATCCGTGGTGACAATGGGATGTTCTATTGATCCACTTGATGTATGTTTTGGTGATCAACTTGCGGGTTCCGTGACCTTGGGAATCTATGCATAGGGGTTGGCACACGTTTTCGTCTTGACTCTCCGGTAGAAACTTTGGGGCACTCTTTGAAGTTCTTTGTGTTGGATTGAACATGATGAATCTGAAATTGTGTGATGCATATCGTATAATCAAGCCCATGGGTACTCGTGGTGACATTGGAGTATCTAGGTGACATTAGCGTTTTGGTTGATGTGTATCTTAAGGTGTTATTTTAGTACGAACTCTAGGGCTGCTCGTGACACTTATAGGGATAGCTCATAAGATTGATCGGAAAAAATAACTTTGAGGTGGTTTCGTACCCTACAATAATTTCTTCGTTTGTTCTCCGCTATTTGTGACTTTGGAGTGAACTCTTTGTCGCACGTGAGGGATTTACATATGATTCAACTATGTCAGTATTGTTGAGAGAACTTGCACTAGTGAAAGTATGAACCCTAGGCCTTTTTCCAAGCATTGCAATACCGTTTTTGCTCACTTTTGTTACTTGCTACCTTGCTGTTTTTATATTTTCAGATTACAAAAATCTATATCTACTATCCATATTACACTTGTATCACCATCTCTTCGCCGAACTAGTGCACCTATACAATTTACCATTGTATTGGGTGTGTTGGGGACACAAGAGACTCTTTGTTATTTGGTTGCAGGGTTGTTTGAGAGAGACCATCTTCATCCTACACCTCCCACAGATTGATAAACCTTAGGTCATCCACTTGAGGGAAATTTTCTACTGTCCTACAAAACTCTGCGCTTGGAGGCCCAACACGAGTCTACAAGAAGAAGGTTGCGTAGTAGACATCAAGCTCTTTTCAGGCGCCGTTGCCGGGGAGGTGAGTGCTTGAAGGTATATCTTTAGATCTTGCAATTAAATCTTTTAGTTTCTTGTTTTTCACTAGTTTGGTTTTATAAAAGAAAACTACAAAAAAATGGAGTTTGGGTTGCATCATTTGTTTCGCCTTTATAATGTCTTTCGTGAAAATAAGGATTCGGAAAATTGTGCTCAATTGGTAGAGGAAGAAATTATGAAAGTACTTGATGAGAATTCCTTGAATGATGAGCATGATAGAAATATTGTTAGTATGAATTCTCTGAATATTCATGATGCTAATGATATGCAAAGCCACAAGCTTGGGGATGCTATGTTTGATGAAGATGATATTTTTAGTCCCCCAAGTTTTGATGAGCAAATTTGTTATGATGAAAGCATGCCTCCTATTTATGATGATTATTGTGATGGAATGTATGCTATAAAGAATAATGATAACCATGAAACTTGTCATCATGATTTTAATATTCAAAGTGGTTATGTCAATCAAGTATCTCATGATAGTTATTTTGTTGAGTTTGCTCCCACTATTAAGAATGAGAAGAAAATTGCTTATATGGAGAGTGAAAAAATTTCTATGCTTGTGGATCATGAAGATAATGCTTTATGTGATAGTTATTTTGTGAAATTCCTTCATGATGCTACTGAAAATTATTATGAGGGAGGAACATATGCTTGTAGGAATTGCAATAATATCAAGTTTCCTCTGTATGTGTTCAAAGTTTTGAAGTTATGCTTGTTTTGCCTTCCTATGCTAGTTGATTCTTGCGACCATAAATTGTTTGCTCACAAAATCCCTATGCATAGGAAGTGGGTTAGACATAAATGTGCTTGTCATGATATTCATGATGCTCTTTTGCATGTTTCAATTATTATTCCTATGTGAGCATCATTTAAATCATCATGCCTAGCTAAAAGGCTTTAAAGAAAAGCGCTTGTTGGGAGACAACCCAACACTTTTCCTTTCTGTTTTTGTGTGTTCACATGATTAAGCTACTGTAATAATCATGTTTTATGCCTTTTATTTCAATAAAGTGCCAAGTAAAGCCTTTGGGATGACTCACAAGATGAGTAGAATTGATGCTGAACCAAAACAGAAACTTTTGACTCCAGTACAGGAATTTTATTTTTTTAATGGAGTGGGATAATGATCTGAAATTTTTACACAGTCTTGATATACAAATTATTCAGGTTTTCCTAATTTTTCAGAATTTTTAGAGACAGGAAAGAATGGTTATACTACAGATCTTCACAGACTCTTCTGTTTCTGACAGATTCTGTTTTGCATGCATAGTTTGCTTGTTTTAGTGTTTCCATAGCTTATATTTAGTGGTATAAATTATGGGAATGATAGAATACAGTAGGTATCATGTGGGAACAATTATGAATCTTGTCTTGACAGTACCCAAGTGAATGATCTATCTTTATTACACTAACCCTTCTCACGAAGTTCCGTTAAGTTTTGTGTGATTGAAGTTTTCAAGTTTTGGGTGAGACACCGATATGAGGAGAACAAGGAGTGACAAGAACCTAAGCTTGGGGATGACCAAGGCACCCCCAAGGTAATATCCAAGGAAGACTCAAGCGCCTAAGCTTGGGGATGCCCCGGAAGGCATCCCCTCTTTCGTCTTCAACACTATCGGTATATCTTACTTAGAGCTATATTTTTATTCATCACATAATATGAGTTTTGCTTGGAGCATCTTATTATTTTGTTTTTATCTGTTAGGTGTTATTTATAATCTGTTTTTTCAATAAAAGGTTCCAAGAATTGCCTTAGGATGCTTGCATTGCATGTTTTGATGTGTGCTGTGTAAAAACAGAAACTTTTGCTGTAGTGTTTGAATTTTCATATTTTAATGGAACGTGGTAAATTTCTGAAAATTTTGCAAAGTATTTTCATATAAATTATTTAGCATGTCCTAAATTTTCATAATTTTTAGAGTTACATAAGTACACTGGTTTAATAAATTGCTACAGACTGTTCTGTTTAGACAGATTGCTGTCATAGTTTTGTTATCTACTTATCCTATAGTCTCCATAGCCTATATTAGTAGATATAAATTGTGGAAACGATAGTAAACAGTAGATGATGTTTGGAAATTATTGTGCAACATGTCTTGGCATTACATGAAGTGTTGATTTGTTCTTATGTGTACTAACCTATCTCACGAGTTCTTTTTGAGTTTTGTGTGGATGAAGTTTTTGAGAATAGGTGAAACCATGATATGAGAGGATTGAACGAGATACAAAAGCTCAAGCTTGGGGATGCCCAAGGCACCCCAAGTAAATATTTCAAGAAGTCTCAAGCATCTAATCTTGGGGATGCTACGCATCCCACCTCTCTTCATCAACAATTATCGGTTAGCCTATGTTGAGCCTAAATTTTTATTCGTTCACATGATGCGTGCTATTCTTGGAGTGCTATTTTTTCTTTTGCTTGATGTTTAACAAAATACTTAAGATCTGAAATTCTTAGATGAGAGAGTCTTCACGTAGTTATTTAAGTGTTGGCTACTCATTGATCTTCACTTATATCTTTTTGGAGTAGTTTGTCATTCACTCGCGTGCTTCACTTATATCCTATGAGTAAATGGTTGAATGAATTGAATATCATAAATCTGAAATTAAATATGCTTCATATACTTATCCCATGGGGAGTAATGACTTCACACATAATAACTATAGGTGGTAAAATTTATTGAAAGTTAGCAAACACCGCATTGGTCACTTGAACAATTCATGAAAGAATATTGAAGGAAGAAGAGAGATTCCACATATAAATATACTATCTTGGACATCTTCTATGATTGTGAGCTCATTAATTATTTACAAACTTGAGCAAATTAGTTAAAATTGGGCAAGGAAGACAACTTAATGAGTTATGTTTGGGTATATTTGTATAGAAGTTATATTGTTATGGATCCTCCAACATGTGGTGCTTGCTTCCACCTCATACTAGCCAAAACTTCCGCACCAAGTAGAAATACTACTTGTGCATCCAAACACCCTTAAACCCAAAGTTGTTCCATATGAGTCCACCATACCTACCTATATGCGGTATTTACCTGCCGTTCCAAGTAAATTTGCATGTGCCAAACTCTAAACCTTCAAATAATATTTTGTTTTGTATGCCCGAATCGCTCATATAGTGACTAGGGGCTGTCGGTATCTTCGATGCTAGGTGGGTTATTCTCACGATATGTGTTGATTCACTATCATTCACGAGAAAGTGGCTGGTATTCGGGATGCCCAGTTCCATGCTCAAAAATCAAAACAAAACGTAATGAAACAAAACTCCCCCAGGATTGTTGTTTGTATGGATGGTACCCGTGGATTTGGCTCGCCGTGGAGTGAGATTGATTGGTGGAGGGGGAGTAAAAACTTTACCATTCTGTTTGGGAACCGCCTATAATGTATCTAGCATGGAAGATACCGAGATCTCTCGGTTGTTATGTTGACAATGAAAGCATACCGCTCAAAAATTATTATTCATCTCTGTTTTAAAAGCTCGAGCTCTGGCACCTTTGCAAATCAATGCTTCCCTCTGTGAAGGGCCTATCTTTTACTTTCTAGTACTTACCTTTATGCAAGAGTCATGGTGATCTTCACCACTTCCTATATTTCGCCTTTTTCTCTTGGCAAGCGTCATGTGTTGGGGAATGATCTAAACATATATATCCACACAAATATATTTGATCATGAATTATTATTGTTGACAATTATCTATATGATAAATAAGTTGGGAGGCGAAACATTAAGCCCCTATCTTTCTCTGTGTTCGATGGATGCTATTTGTTCTAAAAATATGCTTTGAGTGTCAATAATCATGGAAGACTATATGATAGTTGAGTATGTGGAATTTGCTAAGTCAAAGCTCTTACATAGACCCTTCTTGAAAATAAGATGAATTGCAATTGTTCGATGACTAGGAATATGGTTTGTTAGTTTTCAAGAAACTTTCTGGTCTATACTTTAACATGTGAATAGCTTGTTACTTGATCATGAGAAGTTTTATGAGATGAGCTACTGTTTATGGTTTATATTGATGCTAGAAAAAGTGATTGGAATTATCATTGATCAAATTTGTGCACTTGCTAGCATTCACACTTCATAAATTATTTCTTTTATCATTTACCTACTCGAGGACGAGCAGGAATTAAGCTTGGGGATGTTGATACGTCTCGAACGTATCTATAATTTATGAAGTATTCATGCCATGTTTACAATAATTTTATATGATTTTGGTATGATTTTATTAGAACTAACCCGGACTGACGTTGTTTTCAGCAGAACTACCATGGTGTCGTTTTTTGTGCAGAAATAAAAGTTCTCGGAATGGGCTGAAAATTTACGGAGAATATTTTTGGAAAATATAAAAAAATACTGGAGCAAAAAGATACCGGAGAGGAGTCCCGAGGCAGCCACAAGCCTAGGGGGCGCCCCCCCCCCTAGGGCGCGCCCCCTGGCTTGTGGGCCCCTCGGGAACCCCCTTGACGTGAGACCGACGCCAAAAATTCCTATAAATACCAAAACCCCTAGAAAGAAACCTAGATCGGGAGTTTTGCCGCCGCAAGCCTTTGTAGCCATGAAAAACCAATCGGGAGCCCGTTCCGGCACCCTGCCGGAGGGGGAAACCATCACTAGAGGCCATCTTCATCATCCCGGCGGTCTCCATGACGAGGAGGGAGTAGTTCACCCTCGGGGCTGAGGGTATGTACCAGTAGCTATGTGTTTGATCTCTCTCTCTCTCATGTTCTTGAGATGACACGATCTTGATGTACCGCGAGCTTTATTAATATAGATGAATCATATGGAGTTTTCCCCTCTCTATCTTCTTGTGATGAATTGAGTTTTCCCTTTGAAGTTTTCTTATCGGATTGAGTCTTTAAAGGATTTGAGAACACTTGATGTATGTTTTACGATGGGATATCCGTGGTGACAATGGGATGTTCTATTGATCCACTTGATGTATGTTTTGGTGATCAACTTGCGGGTTCCGTGACCTTGGGAATCTATGCATAGGGGTTGGCACACGTTTTCGTCTTGACTCTCCGGTAGAAACTTTGGGGCACTCTTTGAAGTTCTTTGTGTTGGATTGAACATGATGAATCTGAAATTGTGTGATGCATATCGTATAATCAAGCCCATGGGTACTCGTGGTGACATTGGAGTATCTAGGTGACATTAGCGTTTTGGTTGATGTGTATCTTAAGGTGTTATTTTAGTATGAACTCTAGGGCTGTTCGTGACACTTATAGGGATAGCTCATAAGATTGATCAGAAAAGATAACTTTGAGGTGGTTTCGTACCCTACAATAATTTCTTCGTTTGTTCTCCGCTATTTGTGACTTTGGAGTGAACTCTTTGTCGCACGTGAGGGATTTACATATGATTCAACTATGTCAGTATTGTTGAGAGAACTTGCACTAGTGAAAGTATGAACCCTAGGCCTTGTTTCCAAGCATTGCAATACCGTTTTTGCTCACTTTTGTTACTTGCTACCTTGCTGTTTTTATATTTTCAGATTACAAAAATCTATATCTACTATCCATATTACACTTGTATCACCATCTCTTCGCCGAACTAGTGCACCTATACAATTTACCATTGTATTGGGTGTGTTGGGGACACAAGAGACTCTTTGTAATTTGGTTGCAGGGTTGTTTGAGAGAGACCATCTTCATCCTACGCCTCCCACGGATTGATAAACCTTAGGTCATCCACCTGAGGGAAATTTGCTACTGTCCTACAAAATTCTGCGCTTGGAGGCCCAACACGAGTCTACAAGAAGAAGGTTGCGTAGTAGACATCAATATGCATAAAGGTACCGAATCCGTGAGGGAATCTAAGTTGCATGTGCTACAAAGTCAACTTGATAAGTTCAAGATGAATAATGGTGAAGGAGTCGCCGAAAAGTACTCTAGCTTGCTCTCATCACAAATGAGATTGCCAGCCTAGGAAGTGAAGAGATGACCGACAAATTCATCATGAAGAAGATCCTTAGATCCTTGGATGGAAAGTACAACACCGTGTGCACATTGATCCAAATGATGCCAAACTACAAAGATCTCAATCCCACGGAAGTCATTGGAA
Organism: Elymus sibiricus; assembly: GCA_039707655.1. Taxonomy (NCBI): domain Eukaryota; kingdom Viridiplantae; phylum Streptophyta; class Magnoliopsida; order Poales; family Poaceae; genus Elymus; species Elymus sibiricus. The sequence continues at coordinate 341,278,069 of CM077669.1, read as the reverse complement.
GGATTGTTGCTCATGAGATGTCACTCAAGGACAAACAAGAACTTCACAACAAGTCAAGTGGTGCATACAAAGCTACAAGTGACACTCCTGCTACATCAAGTGACAACCTTGTAACCAATGAAGAGATAAGCCTCATGGTCAAGAAATTCAACAGGTTCTACAAGAGTAGAGGCAAAGAAAGAAGCTCCAATTCAAGATACAAAGAGAAGCGTTCATCTAGTCCTGGCCGGAATTATTACAATTGTGGAAGGCCCGGACACTACTCCAATGAGTGCACGGCCCCCCACAAAAGAAGAGAAGAGTCACCTAGAAGAAAGAGCTCAAGAGATGAGTCACCTCAAAGAGAGAGAAGGAGTAGAGATGATCGTTATGAATGAAGACCCTCAAGGAGAAGTAGGGACTCGGAGAAGAAGGACAAGTACACCAAGAGCTACACAAGAAGAAGACATCAAGCTCATGTTGGTGAATGGCTTTCTGGCTCCGAATTCGACAATCACTCCGAGATAAGCTAACACTCTGACTCCGACTATAATCAATATGAAGGTGTTGCCGGACTTGCACTCGTTTCCTCCAACTCCTGTGACATATTTGATTCACCAAATGAAGGGAGTGGAAGTTGCTTCATGGCTAAAGGCCCCAAGGTATCACACCCCAAATACATTGACTTTAATAGTGATGAGGATGACTTACTTGGAGATGATGACTTGCTATTTGACAAAACTAGTGATATTAGCCAAAAATGAACTAGATAATAATCATGCTAGTCAAGATAAGTCATGTGATGATGATAAGAAGGAAATAGAGTGACTAACTAAAGAATTAAACACTCTTATGTTATCCCATGAATCTACTCTAGAAGATCATAGAGAGCTTGTAAGAACTCATGAGAAGCTACGCTTCGAGAAGCTCAATTTGGAGCAAGAACATGAGTTTCTGAAAGCTATCAATGACGATCTCTGAAAGAAGACTTCTTCTTATCTAGCCAAACGACTACTCTTGTCTACATTCATTCCACTAGTTAAGACTAAGCAAACTAGTAACAAAGGCAAGAAAGGTTCTTCAACTATTAGCAATAAAAATGATAAATCCAATAATATTGCTTCTAGTAGTTCTATTGATTCCACTAATGATTCTCTTAGCCAAGTTACACTTGAGCAAGAAAATGATCTATTGAAAGGGATTATAGAAAAAGGTATCTACAAAAGTCTTGCCGAATGTAAGCAATTCGAGGAGATTGTATGCAAGCATGGGGGATACTGGAAGAACCAAGGCATTGGCTACTTCAACGCCAACGGAGTTGAATGGGAAGAAGGTCAATACCCCAAGCCAAAGTTTTTTCCCTAAAAGGAGAAGTATGAACATACTCTTCCCAAGGGAACAAATGCTCATGATGACCTTCCACCACAAGACCACAAGCTCAAGGGCAAGGACAAGCTTCAAGAGGAGATTGACTCATATGAAGAAGAGTCCCAAGCCATGGTCAAGTGGGTTCCCAAGGCTACTCCAAGTTCTACTTCAACTAGTGCTACTTGAACACCAAGGATTCCCATCAACTTGATGTGGGTCCCCAATAAGAAGAACTAGAGAAATTCTTGAGGGGTGACTCCGCCAATTAAATCCACTCACATTCATTATTGGCAAGGACTATTTGCAATCAACTCCAACTTTATGCAATAGTTCAAGGAGTCACACATTCCCTCAAAGGTAAGCAAGGGACAAGGTAATTAAAGAATCCATGGACATCATCATGTATGCATTGCACTCCATGTCCATAGATATCCTTGTATTTGTCTCTTGTGTGGGACTAACCCATGTAGGTGAGAAGAGTAAGAAAACAATGAGGATTGCTCCCAACTCAAGATGATCTTCATCAACAATGAGCACTCCATGTTCAAATTTGCTAAAACCTTCTGTGTTTTGTGATGCTCAACCCCTCTGCTCTTCTATACTCTATTCACAGGGTCAGCATGTCAGGGTTTGATGATAGCCAGAATGACTTCAAGGAGAGGGAAGTTGACATGAGTTCAGGCACAAGCCCAGATTCCAGTTCTTCTTCAGAAGAAGAACCAAGCACCCAAGTTCTCATGGTCTGCCCAAGGCTGCCACGAGGGAAAGAAGAAAGTTGAATTCTGATAAAGAGGATTCAGGCTTTGTGCCAGAGGAAGTTCTTGCCAAGAAGCAACAAGACAAGAAGAGAAGGTTGCCAAGAAATCTGCTACAGAGGCCACTTCAGCTAAGAGGACAATCAGGAAAGAGTATGCTAGCTCTGAGACTATGAGAGCACCTGATAGTGCCAGGGCAAACACATCACTATCTGTTGAGCCTTCAAAGAGCTCTATGCCTAAGAAGGCAGGTGCGAAGAACAGATCTAGGAAGAGAATTGTACGTGTCCTTGGCAGGCCCACTTCTATGTTTGAAGACCTAGCTGAGGCTGAGGAAGAGGAAGTGGAGGAAGAGCCAGCTGCCAAAGCTCCTCCTTCTAAGAAGAAGAAACTGCTTGCAGATGCTTTGCCCAAGCAAGCTCCATCAAAGAGCAAGCAGTCTGCACCCAAGAAGCCAGCAGCTTCTAGGTCTAAGAAGACTACCAGGGACATTCCTCTTGCAGCAAAGAACAAGAGATCTTCCACCATTGAAGAAGAGGATGACATTTCAGTTTTGAGGAAGCTAAGACCACATTTGCCAGCACACAATGATGCTCATCCAGTAGCTGAAGATATGAAGAAGAGAAAGCATGCAGGACTGAGGATGTGGAGAGCTAGTGATCCCTATGCCTCCAGGGGAAAGACTGATGTAGATGACAGATTCTACACCAAGGAACAACAGGATTTCTATGAGACTGTCCTTTTAGACAAGAGCCCAGCTGTCAGTGACATGAGGTATGTTGACTGGGCCTATATCAAGGAGAATGAGGACTACTTTCCCAATGTGCAAGATAACTTCAAGTGCATTGACATTGAGAGATTTGTTGGGAGAGAGTTCACTGCCTGGAATGATGAGATGATTATGCAGTTCTACTCCACTGCTCATTTCTACCCATATGGCCGCATCATATGGATGACTGAGGGAGTCAGGTACCAATCCACAGTTGATGAGTGGGCTACCATCTTATGAGCCCCACAGGTAGAAGAAGGAGACTTGGATGTCTATGCTGAGGCCAAGAGGAATCACAACTCAATGGCCAATATGTACAAGGAAATCCCAGCCACTCATGTACATTCACATAAGTTTGGCTCTGTCTATCATTTGCAAGCAGGACTACCCACCACCAACACTATCTTGAGGTATACCTTGATGCCCAAGTCTGGAGGTGATAAGATGATCAGGGGGCACTCCATTAACATGCTGCACCACATAGACACCCACACCAGGATTAGAGTGATGGATTTGATAGTTTAGACAATCAAGAGGACAGCTGTCGATCAGAAACGATCTTGTGCATATGCTCCGTACATTGAGATGCTCATCAACTGCAAGCTGGAGAAGAATGTATATGCACTTGATTGTCCTCATATGCCACTTTAGCCAGACTTTGAGGATAATGTTGTGGTGATGGAACCCAGTCATCCCACTTCATCTACTGCACAGGCAGAGGCAGCTAGAGCCACTAGTGCTCATGTTCCCAGGTCTAAGAGTGGGCAAATGGATCTTCTCATTAGCAACATCCAGGGTATGTAGAAGGATATCAAGAACATCTTGCTCAATCAAGAAAGCCTTGAGAGGATAGTGGAAGATAAGTTCACTATATTGAACAACAAAGTGGATGAGCTGACGACGACTGTGGATGAGATCAAGAAGGAAGTGGATGTAGTGCCTAGACCTCATTCCTCTGATGATGATGACAATCCACCTCTCAGGACCAACACTCAGTTCAAGACCCAGTCCAGGACTCCTACTGTGCCAGCTCCAGAGACGAGTCCTACCTCATCAGCACCTGCCACAGCTCCATCTGTTCCTCCCGCACCTCCAGTGTCTGCTCCACCACCTCAGAGGACTTCAGCTGAAGAGTTTGTGGATGCTCTTCCCTCGACTCCTTCGACAGCCACAGGAGCAGCTTCATCGTCTCATGGAGGAGATCATGCCCAGAGCGACGATTAGCTCTATAGCTTTGAACTTTTTGGTAACTTGTTGCCAAAGGGGGAGAGGTTATAGATCATAGGGCTTCAAGAGAGGGTGTGTTGCATTTTGGTTCCTCTCTGAAGTTTAAAAATATTTGGTTTATCATTCGTTTGAAAACCTTGTCGGTGTTTGATCATATACTTTAGTGTGATGCTACTACTTTGCTATCTTAGAGATGTCTATATGATGATCATTCACTTAATGATTGGTGTGATGTGCTTATGCAATTCATTCATATTAATTTTTGCGCACCACCAAGTTGTATGTGACATGGAAGAGTGACCCATGATCCTAATCGATTGTGCATTTGCATTCAAACACAAATCTAAAATAATGCACAAATTTAGGGGGAGCTCTTGCTTATCACATACTTTTCAAAGCGACGATACTATTCATTGATTATATCTTTTATTGAAGCTTTGTATGTTGTCATCAATTACCAAAAAGGGGGAGATTGAAAGCACAACTTCCCCTAGGTGGTTTTGGTAATTAATAACAACATATATTTCATTGGACTAATGTTTACACCAAGTGTATCTCAGGAAAAAGTTCAATGATGAGATTGGCTAAGGATTGTGTGGAGAACCTCACCAAGGAAAGGAAGGAATAGAATTGGCCATGCTTCAAGAATGAGGACTCTACATTTTACATTTTGTGAGAAATCACTTTTGAGTCCATAGGAAAGCCAATACTATTAAAAGGGGATGAGGTAAATATGATGATCAGGTTGCTCAAGTGCTTAGAGATTAGCCACCAAAAATACTCACCCACTTTACCACACAAATCTTCTGTCCAAAGACAAAAGTCAAAATTCGGTGACACCAACATTTCCCATTCGGATCCACCGAGTTTTACCCTAGACAGAAGCCAAACCAAACCCTAGCATCTCGGTACTACCAACATTCCATTCGGTGCAACCGAAACCAGTGACCAACTCTCTGTTAACAAATTTCTTAAAATCGGTCCCAGTGAGTTTGAGGAATCGGTCTCACCGAGTTTGAGGAATCGGTCTCACTGAGTCTTGGTAACTACCTAGGTCACCCATATCGGTACCACCGAGATTCATATATCGGTCTCACCAAAAATGCCAAAGTTGCCACATTTTGCACTAGTCGATGCAACCGAGTTTTCACTTTGGTTTCACCGAGTTGGGCAATAATGTTGTAACGGTTGAATTTTTGGAGAAGCCTATATATATACCCCCTCCACCACCTCTCACTCGCAAGAGAAGCACTCAGAAACATGCACCCACTTGCCATAACCAATTTTCTGAGAGAGAACCACCTACCCTTGTGTTGAGGTCAAGATCATCCACTCCAACCATATGGATCTTGATTTCTAGCCTCCCCAAGTTGCTTTCCATCCAATCAATCTCTTCCACCCATGCCAAACCTGTGAGAGAGTAATTGAGTGTTGAGGAGACAATCTTTTGAAGCACAAGAGCAAGGAGTTCATCATACTACCACATCTATTACCTTTTGGAGGGTGGTGCCTCCTAGATTGGTTAGGTGTTGCTTGGGAGCCTCCTTCTTCGTGATTGTGGAGTTGAACCAAGGAGTTTGTAAAGGCAAGGAGATCGCCTACTTCGTGAAGATCTACCCCGAGTAAGGCTAGTCCTCCGTGGATGTAGGCCATCATGGAATAGACGAGGTTGCTACTTCGTGGACCCTTTGTGGGTGGAGCCCTCCGTGGACTCTCGTGGCCGTTACCCTCTGTGGGTTGAAGTCTCCATAAACGTGGACGTACGATTGCACCACATATCAGAACCAGGTGAAAAATCTCCGTGTCTCCAAATTGCGTTGGATCTTTTTATCCCTACCCTCTTACATATGCGTGTCTTTACTTTCCGCTGCAATACTCGTAGATATGCATCTGTAGGGTGAACTTGACTTGTTACAATTGCTAAAATCTGCCAACAACTAAAATTGGGAAAATGTTAGATTTTTTATTTGGTCAAGTTGTCTAATCACCCCCCCCCTCTAGACATACTTTCGATCGTACACCCTCTCTCCCCTGAAGGTCCTGCCATTCTCGAGAATCCAAACATTCCTTGTTGTTGTAAGCATCACCTCAAAGAAGAAAGGGTGATGGAATCTTGATCTTGCACTTTGGATACATTCCTGAATACTTGAGCCATGGGACCAATCTATTTGTAGGTAGTTCCTAATCTTGCAGCTGAAGTTGCACTTAAAAAAATGTGTTCTGTCCTCATGAACATATGCATTGTAGATAACACATAGTTTATCCTTAGTGGGGTGTCTCTAATGTCTTCTGACCAACATATCCTTAGTGTTTAACCTGTCAAAAAACAGTAACCAACCAAATACCTTGATTTTCATGGTGCATCTGCTCTTCCATAACCATTTGTAGGGTAGAACAGTTGGTAGATGGGTGTGCATAATATCATAGAAACTCTTGGCTGTGAAGTCTCCAGTTTTGCCAGGCCAGGACCAAACATGTGGGACTAAAGGGTTTCTTTGCAGATTCATCAACCATCCCTCCAGTGTTTGCAATTAAGAAGTTGCTTCCTCGGATATTGGCAAGAAGAACATGGAGAACATGTCTGGAGTTTGCAGAAAATCCTCAACATAAACTTTATCATCATTCACAAATGAGTATAACCTGGGGAGTCTTCTACATAGTGGCATTGTAGAGCCACCAATGTGCCAAGCATCAGTCCAAAAAAGAACAGACTCCTCCATGTTGATGTGAGCTATTGCAATAGCTCTGTATGAGTCACTCAGTTTCAGAACATCTTTCCACCAAAAAGAATCGGCCATAATAGTGGCATGTGGCACAATACAATCATAGTAACTATCCCAAATTAGTGAGACCCAGGGAATATCTTCTTTATTGTAGAACTTATGAAGGTGTTTCATTAAGAGCCCTTGATTCTGAACATGCAGATTAATAATCCCAAGTCCACCCTTGTTCTTTGGCCTACATACCAAGTTCCAAGCAACTAGGGACTGTTTTGGTGCATCAGCACTGCCTCTCCACAAACATTGTTTGAAAATTTTGTCCAATTGTTTGATGATTCCAGGGGGATATGCATACTACACAGGAAATATATTGGCGTGGAAGTAAGGACAGATGTAAGAAATTGCAATCTAGAGCCTTGGTTCAACATTGAAGAGCTTATAGAGAGCCTTCTCTCAACACTATCAATCAATGGCATGAGGTCAAGTATCTTTGGCCTGGTGGTGCCTAGTGGGAGTCCAAGGTAGGTAAAAGGGAGTTCTCCAATCTTGCAGCCTAAAATGTTTGCTAGTATGACAGCTTCATCAGCATCCACATTTAAAGGAGATAGAGATGACTTAGCAAAATTAACCTTAAGGCCAGTTGATTGCTGGAAGATAAGAAGCATGTTTTTGAGTGCTACCAGTTGTTCCTCCACTGCTGGCATCATGATGATAGTATCATCAGCATAATGTATAATAGGAAAGTTAGCATCATGGGAGGGAATTGGTAAGGACAAGACTCCTTGAGACAACATATTGTTAACCACTGACTATAGCAGATCTGCAGCAATGACAAATAGAAGAGGAGATAGTGGATCTCCCTGTGTGAACCCACATTTACATTTAACTGTTTACCAGGCATGCCATTTAAAATCACCAGAGAAGACCCAGAACACAGTATTTCCTTAACCAGAGAAATCCATCTATCATCGAAACCCTTGCATTTAAGAATTTGCAAAATTACCTCATGCTCCATCGTGTCAAAAGCTTTAGCAAAATCCAGTTTCAGAATAAGAGTAGGCCTCTTAGACTGCTTGGATTGATGGATATATTAAAAAGCCCAAGCCAAACAATCCTGGATTGCCCTTGATTTCAAAAACCCATACTGATTTTTATGAATACACTTGAGAATGACCCCTTGTAATCTATTTGCGAGCAGTTTTGTGAGGAACTTGAGGCAGGTGTTTGTGAGGGATATTGGCCGAAAATCATCAGGACTTTCAGGTGACAGCATCTTGGGGATCAACGTGATCAGAGGGTCATTAATATTTTCCAAGGATAATCTACCTTCATAGAAGTCCTGTATGAGCCTCACGAAATCCTTCTCAATAATAGACTAGCAACACATGACAAATAAACCATTAAACCCATCTAGGCCTGGTGCTCTATTTGTTGGCAACTCTCTCAAAACTTTGTTTATCTCTTCTAACGAAAAAGGTCGAGACAATTCCTCTAGGCCATGTATAGGTTGGATGAGCGAATGTAAGTCGAAGCCCATAGATATGTCCTGGGCCTGGCCCATTCTATTTTTGAACGAGGCCCGTAGAATTCCTGCCATTTGGGAATGATTAGAAAAACTGGATCACTTCCATTACCTTTCAAACTAGCAATGGAATTATGACGCAATCTTTCTGAGGCCATGGCATGAAAGAACTTTGAATTCTCCTCCCCCACCTTTATATATCCAATAGTACAATGTTGTTTCCAATAGACGTAGTGGATTCTCACGAGGTCCTCATGGTGCAGCTTGACTATTTTCCTGAAGTTAAATTTAAGTATTGTTAGAGGTCGTATCTCTTCCAAATGATCAAAAAATAGCATGACCTTGCTACACTCCAGGGTTAATTTCTTAATGGAGGACAAGCTTCTACTCCATCTCTTCAAATCATGTCTCAACCTTTTAAACTTCCTTGAAAGAACAGTCGATGCAGATAAATCCTGAAACACAGGAGCCTCCCAGGATTGTGTGACACAATCCATAAACCCTGGCATGTCAAACCTGAAAACATTAGCTTTTGGTATGTTGGTGTCAATAGAAACAACACAGGGCACACGATCCGAGGAGGTTTTGGCCAAGGGGTACACTATCGTGTTAGGATAGAAAGAAATCCAATCAGATGTCGTGAAGAACCAATCGAGCTACTCAAGCAATGGATGCATATTGGACCAGGTAAAACTTCTTCCCTTCAGTGGCAATTCCAACAATCCAAGGTGTCCGATAACGTCATTAAACAGAAACATATCATTGACATCCCCACCAGGTAAGTTTATGTTATCAAGTGATCGAATAAAATTAAAGTCTTCAAGCAGAAGCCACGGCTCATCTGTGGGTATATTAAGATGATATAACAAACTAATAAAATCATCCCTAGGCTGACCGTCATAGGGTCCATAGACAGATACCAAAGTCCATTGTTCCGCATTATGCGTGAATTTAAAAGAAAGACCAATTCCAAAGCTCTTTATTTCAGTGAGATGGCTTGTGAAAATGGAGGAGTTCCAGATGACCAAAATGCCTCCCGATGCTCCCACAGATGGTGCACACGCAATATTATCAAAGCGTCATGGGCAAAAGGACCTAATATTTCTAAGATCAAAGTCTTCACATTTTCTTTCTTGCAGACAAACAATTGAGCATTGGCTCTCTTCGGTTTTTGCTCGCACATCTCTCTGTCGAGCTTCAAAATTTAGGCCCCGGACATTCTAGCATAAGACATGCCAGTTACAAAAAGTTGTACTATCCGTTAATAACTAGCAAGAAAAGATAAGTAGCTGGACTACTTAATAGTTCAGACAGCAGAAGAGTAACAGAACCCATTAGAATAAGTTTAGACTAAAGTAACAGTTCAGATAACCACGAACAACTACAAAATAACAGACTGAAAACACCAGCCTGACCACATCAACACGAATAGAGAAATTTAAGCCTGATCATCATTGGAAGACTTGTCACTGGAAGTGGATTTGGGAGGATTCATAAGCTTTTTCACCGTGAGCTTGTCGGGAGAAATTCCCAGGGAGACGCCAAGTGTCTGCATTGCTAACAGGGGTGTGGCTGGTAGCACGGGCACTTCCGGAGCTGCAACGTCTGTTGCCTCATCTAACTTCAGCTTCTTGGCTTGAGGGCGGTGCAGGGGCATTGGCTTTACTGAGATTGCCGAAGTGGGCTTGAAGCCAGACAGCTTGGCACTGTTACACGTCATCCTTATCATGGAGAAATCCGGCGGCGAAGGGATAACTGTACTCCTCTGTCACTTAGTAGCTCGACTGCGCTTGCCAAGAACTGGAGCAGAGCAAGCAACAAACTAAAAATCCATGTCGAACTGATTGTCAGGTTGCGGTAGCGGCACAAGATCCTCACCCGGGGTAAGATCATTGCTCGAGATAAGGTGCTCCGATGATAACTCCTCAATCACAATAGAGGATGTAGGAGGCAGTCTAAAGCTCTGAATGACATCTGGCCGAAGAAGTGATTTGAAACTGTTCTCATACTTGTCAGACAAGAATTTAACAGGGGCAGCTGGCGACGGGGCAGACCAAGGAAAAGCAAGAGGTATTGTTCTGATGATAAACTTAGGCAGCAAGGAGACAAACGACCTCTCCCAGATCATCTGGGGTGGCAACATGGGTCCCTGAACCTGATGAACAATTCCTATCTATAGTGGATCAAGTGGTGTGATCGGGTGTGCCGCGAGCATGTTGTTGGGCAGAGGCTTTTGTACCTCGTCCATGTCCACTTCATTGTCACTTGACCCGAGGGGTTCAAAATCATGGAGTTTTGATCAACGGCTTGCTCCGGCTCTGCGTGCTGCGGCTCAGGCTGGTCCTCTGGATGCTCTTCCCATTGCCCCCATCCTGCATCACTAATGCAGGAAGGTTCAAAGATGACACATCAATCAGAGCCCCTTCAATCAAATTGTGTGCGATGCATGAATCGCAAACGGTATAGTTCTAGCTCCGTCGCCAATAACGTGAACTGTGTGTAATGACGGATCCATCAAGCAGGATTCAGATGAGACTTGCATGTGCGATACGTGGCGTACAATTGGTCCTCGTGAACTATTTGCGATTAGCCAAAATAACACAAACGGTTAACCAAATACAGATGTGTGCGATGTACGACATACAGTTCAATCGGAAAAACTGTTTGCGCTGATCTAGCAGAACACAAACGATCTAGCGTTAGAAGGTGTGTGTGATACCTGACAAATAGGTCAGTAATCAGAATCGTGTGGGAACACAGATAATAACAAAGACGATTCCTCCTGACAAGTTGTGTGTGTTGTGGGCAAACGGTAGCCGGTAAACAATTGTCAGCGATTGATGAAATCATCACCGACGTGTTCCTTAGTTTAAGTGTGTGAGACGTTATTTGCTCTGTTTGCACAACATCTATATATGCTCTGTCTACAGAACAACAACATAGTTGCATAACCAAATTGAACATCAAATTACATATGTGACTAAATAACACATGTATATTCCTCAATAAAAATTACAAGAAGTAGACGATCGTCAAATCATGTACTTCTTGTGACGACGGTTGCCGCCACTGCTCTACTTGTGGCTATCCCTTGGCCGCGTACTTGATGTATTCTTCATCTAGTTTGTTCACCCAGGCCTTGTGCCAGACAGGCTTGTCCTTGTCAAACTCAACCTTCATGTCTTTGTAGTAGGGGTCGATGATGGCCGTGGCAAGGTCAACCAGGGAGTTCTTATCCTTCTTGCTGTCCCAGACCCTGTACTACCATTGGATATCGAGAAGCCTCTGGCAGGCCAAGCCCGAAGTCTTGAGCACCTTTAGATCGTTGGTGGTATCCACCATTGCGAACATGTAGTCGGGGTTGTTGACAAACCTGGCGAAAGGCTCGCAAGGCCTTGTGTCTAGGCAGTACTGGTAGACGAGGACGTGATGCCGCACGCACAATTGGGCGACGGCAACCTTTTTATCATACCCGACACGATTGTCGGTGTACTCGAGGTCGAAGCCGACCACTTTGTATTTGTCATCATCAGCAAGAAGCTGCTCAATAGTGTCGATGGAGTTCTCCATCGTGACTGGGTCGTTGGTGTACACCATTGAGAGGTCCATCTTCCTGATGTAGGTGTCCACTTTGACAACAATGGTGAACTGCCGCTCAGCGCCGACAGCCGTTGGGATCGCCACCATTGGATCCGCGCAGGAAGATTTGAAGAGGTGAAGATTGCATCGTCTCTGTATTTGTCATCATGGGTGTGCTTGTGTTGTGTGGCGCGACTAGAAGGTAGAAGATATGAAGGTAAATGGCCACGGGAATAAGTGGGTGGGCACCGGAACGTCCTAGAATTTTGGCACGTCTGCATGGCAGTTTTTGCAATGCTTAACTACATCGTGGCGCACGTAACTTCATGGTGGCGTTGGGCACGGGGCAACCGCATGCATATGGCGCCTGAAACGTACGTGAGCGTTTGTGTGTGGATACACGCCGGCAGAGCTCACGAGCAGAGCGCACTGCGGCCGCCTCAACCGCGAGCAACCTACTACATAGAGTAGTTCACGACGGTGCGTAAGGAACTGTCGTTTGTTATGTAATATAACACAAACGTTTTTCTTATCATTCATTTGTGTACTTATAATTTCTTCCTCCTCTGTACCGTCTTGTCACCGCGTTCCCGCCTGAGGATTCCAGAGCATTTTCGGCACTGCACATGTGTTTCGTTTGGCCACTCGTCGGCTCAAAGAGAGACAGAGGTGAGCCCGTTCCCACCCGGCTCAGCGAAATCCCCCAAACCCCTAATGCTTGCATGCTTTCTTTATAAACCCTCACGACCGGTGACTCCATATCACATCCATCCCCTCCCTTCATGTAGCTTCTCTAGTTTGGTTCTACCCGAATCGCCAAGGGCACCAGTCCGTCGTCGTCAGTCAGCCACTCCTCCAGAGGACATCTCCAGCTGGAAGGTTGCACCGCATCGGTGGTGCAGTTCCTGGAAGCGTGTAGTGCGCGTGGCGACCCTGTTGGCTGTGAGCACGGCACCCACCACACGCTCCGCCACCACTGCCCAAAGGCACCCGCTGCCAGCGGCTGCCTTGGTTGCCACCACACCGCCGACAGCCGTTGCCGCCACCCCGCCAGCAACCGCCTTGGTCGCCACCCTACCATCAGCGGCCGGGGCCATCACCTTCTCCGCCATTATGGTTCGAAGGCAGGAGGAGGAGGCGACCAAAGTCTAGCCGCTAAGCTTTTGCGTTAGCGACCTTGCATGCTACATCAACTTGCTACAGGAGGAGGAGCACCAGGTCGCGCACACAATGAAGCTTACCGCCGACGTGGCCGCAACAGAAGCCGCAGTCATGGCATGGAATGCAGAGATCTACGCGGAGTCCCTTCGCTTCGAGGCAGCGCGTCAGGAACGGGTTACAATTGGCAAGCAATTTTAGTACATGGTTGACAACAATTGGGGAGAAGTTTGTTCAGTTCAACTGTTGAATTGAAATGTTTTGTATAAAGAATGACTACTTAATCTATGAACAAAATCTATGTTTACTGAATTTCAGTTGCAAAATTACACCGTACTGGTGATTTTGTTCCTGCAAAATTTGACAAATGTCAGTGTTACAATGTTGACAAATGCCAATGTTACTGCATTGACAAATGCCAATGTTTCCAATTTGTTAAATGGCAATTTACCCAATATGTCATATGCAAATCTAATCAAATTGTTTGTAGTAAGCACACGAGTCTTCAGATAGAATCGTTTGCAATGATGCGATCCACCAATCCTTCGCGCCAAATTTTCACTTGGCTTAGTGGCGAAGGAATCATAGCTCTCGTTCTGCACATGAGTGTTTAGTGTGAAACATTGGCGATGGGATCAAAGGCTCGCTTTCCGGTGAGCATGCGCAGGGTACTACTCGCACACCTCCCGTCTACTCAAACAGTTGTCCGCACGGCACCTCCTAGCCAATAAAGATGCGACGCGTGGCAGGACGTAAATAGTCAGTAGAACACCCACAATTTATTAATAATACCAAAAATACCAAGAAAATGGACATGAAACACAACACAACATATTTGCGCCTTCTCTCAAAATGGACACGAAAAATACAACAACATATTTGTGCTATATCACGACACCCTACCCAATTTCATGAATTTTGTGTGCATTTTGGATTTACGATAATTTAAACCAATATTCTCAATGTTGTGTGTAGCAGAAACAATCGGAAACGTGTCTCAAATTGGAAAACAAAATCTCACAATGCCTTTATGTGCCATGCCATGCCATGACACCATGTCAAGTTTCATGAATTTCTGACGAGATTTGGATTTACCGGAATTTAAAAACCTAGATTTGCAATGTCTATGGCCGAGCCACGAAGTTGAGATGTTTGAAATTCATTCCCATTTCTTGCATGGGACCTAAAAATGCAGTCAGGGACATGTATATGATTTTTCAATCCATTTTGGTGCACTAGACCTTGTGATTGGGGTTCAAATTTGAATTATGCTCATTAAATGCCTAGAAAACTCAATCAATGTATGAAAAGGCCAAACGAACCCTGAATAATTTCATATTTTAGCACGACACCCCTATAGGTCTATGTTGCCTCTAGAAAAAATCAAGGGGAGAAGAGCCAGCGGATGTCGTTTCACCCACAAAAGGTGACACACGTTCCCTATCGGAACCACGTAGCTTCTTGTGAGAATCTTCGGTTTGTAAGAGTCTTGTGCCAAAACTTGTCCCAAGCTGGACAATTTTTTACCACGGCACATATGTTCCATGCCATGACACCATGCCAAGTTTCATGAATTTTTGATGAGATTTAGATTTACTGGAATTTAAAAACCTAGATTCTCAATGTCTATGGCCGAGCCATGAAGCCGAAATGTTTGAAATTCATTCCCATTTCTTGCAAGGGACCTAAACATGCATCCAGGGACACCTATATGATTTTTCGATCCATTTTGGTGCACTGGACCTTGTGATTGTAGTTCGAATTTAAATTATGCTCATTAATTGCCTAGAAAACTCAATTAATGTATAAAAAGGCCAAACGAACCCTGAATAATTTCATATTTTAGCATGGCACTCCTATTGCTATATCTTGCCTCTAGATAAAAATCAAGGGGAGAAGAGGCAACGGATGTCATTTCGCCCACAAAAGGTGACACCCGTTCCCTATCTGAACCACGTAGCTTCTTGTGAGAAGCTCCAAGTTGCAAGAGGCTTGTGCCAAAATTTGTCCCAAATTGGACGATTTTTTTACCACGACATATACGTGCCATGCCATGACACCATGCAAAGTTTCATGAATTTTTGACGAGATTTGGATTTACTGGAATTTAAAAACCTAGATTCTCAATGTCTATGGCCGAGCCACGAAGCCAAGATGTTTGAAATTCATTCCCATTTCTTGCATGGGACCTAAGCATGCAGCCAGGGACACATATATGAGTTTTGATCCATTTTTGTGCACCGGACCTTGTGATTATAGTTCAAATTTGAATTATGCTCATTAAATGCCTAGAGAACTCAATTAATGTATAAAAAGGCCAAACAAACCCTGAATAATTCCATATTTTAGCACGACACTCCTGTAGTTGCATGTTCACTGCAGATAAATGTTATTGCAATCCAAACACCTTCCTTTGTCGATGTAACCTCATTTTTTGTTTAAAAACAATATGAAAATCAAGTACATCACAAACAGTTCAAGAACATGAATCGTGTGTGATGCAGTATAAAATATCTTGGGCCAATCCTCATATATATATGGCTTACGCCGGAAGCTTAGTCGGCTACAGTCCATCGCCAGCGCGTGAACCACACTTGCTCCCCAAGCCCATTATACTGTTCAAACGTCGTTGGTGAAAGATGGGGACGTGGATCCGTGTCGTTAGGGCAACTTCGGCGACCCAGTCCGGCCCGAGCGCGACCACATCAGCCATGAGCGCAACCGCAGTCCCCAACAGTGTGGCTGCAGCAGCCAAAAGGACAGCTGCTGCAACTGAGATTGCGGCAGCAACGTCCGTGACGGGGATAGGAAATGGCTAGAACAACATGATACGTCTCCAGCGTATCTATAATTTTTTATTGTTCCATGTTGTTATATTATCATTCTCGGATGTTTTACAATCATTTTATAGCAACTTTATATCATTTTTTCGGACTAACCTATTGACATAGTGCCAAGTGCGAGTTGCTGTTTTTTGCTTGTTTTTTACTTCGCAGAATATCAGTACCAAACGGAGTCCAATCGCGACGAAACTTTTTGGAGATTTTTTTGGACCAAAAGGAAGCCAGTGGGCCAAAGAAGTACCCGGGAGGGGGCCCAGGCCGCCCACAAGACACCAGGGCGTGCCCTGGTGGGTTCTGGTCGCCTCGGGAGTCCCATCCACCGCCTCTGAGCTCTATAAATACCCAAATATTCCAGAAACCCTAGAGGAGTCGATGAAAAATACTTCCAGCCGCCGCAAGTTCCAGAACCGCGAGATCCAATCTAACACCATCACGGAGGGGTTCATCATCCTCATTGGTGCCTCTCCGATGATGCGTGAGTAGTCCACCATAGACCTACGGGTCCATAGGCAGTAGCTAGATGGCTTTCTCTCCCTCCTTTGATTCTCAATACAATGGTCTCTTGGAGATCTATTCGATGTAATGACTTTTTGCGGTGTGTTTGTTGGGATCCGATGAATCTTGAGTTCATGATCAGTTTCTATCCATGAATATTATTTGAGTCTTCTTTGATCTCTTATATGCATGATTACTTATAGCCTCGTATTTCTTCTTCGAATATTTGGTTTAGTTAGGCCAACTAGATCGATTTTTCTTGCCATGAGAAGAGGTGCTTTGTGATGGATTCGATCTTGCGGTGTCCTCTCCCAGTGACAGAAGGGGCAACGAGGCACGCATGTATCGTTGCTATTAAGGACAACAAGATGTGGTCTATTCCTACATGAATAAATCTTGTCTACATCATGTCACCATTCTTATTGCATTACTCCGTTTTTCCATGAACTTAATACACCAGATGCATGCTGGATAGCGGTCGATGTGTGGAGTAATAGTAGTAGATGCAAAATTGTTTCGGTCTACTAATCTTGGACGTGATGCCTATATAATGATCATCGCCTTGGATATCGTCATGATTATTTGATCTTCTATCAATTTCCCAACAGTAATTAGTTTACCCACCGTGTGCTATACTCATGAGAGAAGCCACTAGTGAAACCTATGCCCCTGGGTCTACTTTTCCAACATATTGCTTTCCGATCTATCTTTTGCCGCTTTTTGTTTTCAGATCTATTATTCCAAAAACCCAAAAATACCTTGATGCACTTTTTATTTGCCTCTTTTATTTTGTGTTCTTGAGCGATCTATCTATCCAATCTATTACAATCTAATCTATCTTTTTACCGTGGAGAGATTGACAACCTCTCTTACGCGTCGGGTTGCAAGTATTTGTTCTTTGTGTGCAGGTACCGTTTACATAGTGTTGCATGCTTCTCCTACTGGTTCGGTAACCTTGGTTTCATAACCGAGGGAAATACTTAGCGTTGCTGTGCTGCATCATCCCTTTCTCTTTGGGGAAATACCGACGCAGTCTCAAGCCACGTCACGGCACAACATCTGTTCGTTCCTCGGCGGTCGCCATAGCCTGATGGTGGCTGCGCACGCCTATGCCAAGGCCACCCACGCCCAGCTCGTGTCGGTCATCGCACAAATAGCAGCGGCCTACTCTGACATCAGCCGGCAACCCACATCCGAAGAGTTGGCAATCGTTGAGAGCGCTCGAGGAGCCGTCCGTTCGTGGGCGGCCTCCCTAACCGAGATGGAGGTCATCAACGCCCGGACCGCGGCCGCCCACGCACGACTCGTGGCGACCTTTTCCAAAGAGATGGCGGACGTGGACTAGGAGATGCTTGCGGAGTATGCGGCAATGGATGCCATGGAGCCCCTTCCCCAGGAGGTCGTCGAGCGCCAGCTGGTCATGGAGGAGGCGGCGGAGATCGGCGAGTGCCAGGTGGAATATTAGCCTTTGTTTACAATGCTGGTGTTTTGTTAGAGTAATGTTTAGGTCAACCAGCTCTGTTTAATTGCTCGATTAAGTATGTGTGGGCTGTGCTGTAGGCTCTTTTGTGTAGTATTCAAATTAGCAAGTGATGTTAAATTATGCAATGATGTGGATGACCACTGTAACGAGGGAAATTCAGACCAAAATTTCCTGCCGTATCCCCATTTTGTCCTCCAAATGAAAATGAAATGCAAGAACATCACACACATTTTGTTAGCACGAACCGTGTGCAATGTAGTATCAGATATCTTACGTCGGAAGCTTGGAGACCAAAATTTTCATGTTCAAACTCATCATACACAGAGTAAACTATAGGATTCGTTTGTGATATTTACATATCACACACAGTGCTGAGTAAGGGACTGTGTCCGATGAGACTTTGCGCGCTAGTTTTTCGCTGCATCGAATGAAAATTCTGGGATGCGGCGGAAATATCTACCACTCCATCCATCGTTCCAACCAAAAGCCACATTTCCCCTTCTCCCCCTTCCTTTCCTAAGTTCAAACCTTCACTGCTAGCTTGTAGCGCTGCCTCCTCGCCGGTGACGCCCCTTCCAGCTACTCGGCCTCGTCCATCTAGTCACGTAGTCCACACCTCCCCCACCCCCTCCTCCTCCGTTCCACATGCCTCGATCGCCAGTGTGACACCTTCCACACAAATCACCATGCCACCCCCAAATAATCGCCGTCAAAATCCATGGTGCAAGTAGTATAGCCAGGATCACAGGGAGCATTTGGCAGCGGAGAAGCAAATCGCGGCCGCACGCGCGGATGAGGTCGCGATGGCTGCAATGCGTACCGGCCCCCAGATCTTGGAGCAACACCTCGCCATCGAGGCCACCGTTGAAACCTCACGCGTGGATGATACCATGCGGTTGACTGCTTTAAATGACAGCTCATGATGTTTTCTCGAGGGCACCGTCGGTGCCTTCGATGAAGACTACGAGGTCTTTTCTCAGCATGCCTGTCGTGGTTTTGTCACGGCAGATGCCCTAGTGAAAGGACTTAGGTTCGAGGCCATCGCTAAGGCGGTGAGCTCGAAGGGGTTGATCAGAATCGAGAGACAAGGGTTTTACCCAGGTTCGGCCCCTCGGAAAGAGGTAAAAGCCTACGTCCTGCTTTGTGTGGTATTGATTGGGTATTGATTACAAGGGAGCGAGTTCGCTTGACCTAGCTATCGATGAGTTGTTTCGTGGCCTAAGCCGCCCAGGTAACCCGCCTTTATATACTCAGGTCAAGGCCCTGGGCTTACAAGAGTCCGGGTCGGGTTATGCTTGATAACCGACCTCACCTCTAACTACACATGCCTTATCTAACAAGCCGCCACCGGCGGCTCACACCACCGGGTTACATCTTGTCTTCTGGCTCTGGGCCTCCAGGCCCATTGAGTAAGCTTACACCAAACCTTGTCGTAAGCCGCCAACCGTATGACCCGGCCCCACCTGGGCGGGTCTCACCACGGGGTTATATCCCCAACATTAGGCCCCAGATTGATTTGAACTGGTTCATGTCAATCTCCAAATCTTCTGGTTGGCGAGTCTTGTCTTCTCGGACAATCTTCTTGACCCGCCAGAAATGGGCGGTATCGTTTCTAACAAACTTTCATGACCCGTCGTGACGTCATCAGAAAAATCAAAAAATATTCCCCTGACGTCAGAACGGATCTTTCTCCATTAAAATGACCAGCCCGAAAATCGAGGCGTTTTCTTAGTTAACCATCATCGTGCCTCCTCGATTCCCGCACCGGACCGTTGCTGTTCCATTATATCCTTATAAATAAGCGTGGAGGGGGGCCCATTACTCTCACTTCCCCCGCCGCTGCCTTCTTCTTCCTCCAGACGCTCGCACCGCCGAAGCTCGCCGCGCCAACCGGACCTCGCCGTCTTCTCCAACTTGGCCGCTGCATCCACCTGATCTTGTCCAGAGTATTCCCGCGCTCGTCCGCATCCTCCAGGTGCCATTACTGCCCCTTGTTAGATCTGCACTAGCCCTTTGATTTCCTCCCGAGTTCGTCGGGTTTCTTCAGTGTTCATCGCCGCGCATCAGGATGTTCTTCTTAGATTGAATAAAGAAACACTCCTTTAAATCTTATAACGCTGCCCAAATCACGCGGCCATCCGCTCCATAGTCGCGCCGTACTCATTGTAGATCTACAGCTTCTTTTAACCTGCACAGAGGCCGCCTGTTCTTCCACTGGCCTTTTAGGGTTAGAATTATTTTTCTTTTTCCTCGCCCGTAGATCTTAAATCCATAGCTGTAGTTGCAGAATCTGTTTCTCCACACTTAGCAATTTTTCCGTACGCACTGATAAACTTGACCTGCCGTAAGGCTGCCGGCTCATGCTGTCACACCGCAAATAGCTTCGGCGGCTCATAACTTTATCTTGACCCGCTAAACGTTGTCGCCATTTCTAGAGTCATGACGACTTTGGTCATAATGTATTTTTAACCCGCCAAATGTTCATACTTTTCCGCAGTCTTTTTAAGCCGCCGCCATGTCTAAAACCCATCCACCTGCAACTGGGTAAGGTCTGGGGTGACCGAAGAATCACTCAAAGACATTATCACTATGGGAGTTCTGCCAGCTCAGGATGTTATCCACTGGCGGGTTCCAGGCAATGAAACCAACCCTAAACCCAAAGACGGGGAAGTCATTGTGTTCACAGACCATCTTCTTCATGGTTTCTCCCCGCCTGGGTCCAAGTTTTTCCGGGATGTCTTACACGCCTTCAAATTGCACCCCCAAGACATTGGCCCCAATTCTGTCACCAATATGTGCCAATTTCAAACCTTCTGTGAAGCCTATCTACAAGAAGAGCCGTCTGTTGACCTCTTCAAGGAGTACTTCTATATCAACCGCCAAACAGAAATGGCTGACGGGTTAAGCCTCGAGCTCGGGGGCGTAACTCTTCAGAGACGGAGGGATGTACTCTTCCCAGCAGCAACTCTGCCAAGTCACCCCAAAGAATGGAACAAGACTTGGTTCTACTGCCAAGACACTTCACCAGAGGGGGAGAACCCACTACCGGGTTACCGTCCTTACCGGCTTAGCACCGATACGGAGCTTCCCGACCGGATGTCAGCCGCCGGACGTGCTCAATATGCCTCCACTTTCTCAAAAGTCAGGGCCCTGTTAGCCAACAGATTAACGGGTGTTGATCTGACCCGCTGCAGGGTCTCTTGGAGGATTCTACCGTTAAGCCGCCGCGGCGCCTTAATCTGCCAATATACTGGTGAAGTGAATGACCCTCAACGCTTCAACCAGACCCCTTTGAAAGACCAAGATCTCAATACTATCGTCAAGTCTTTGCTGGGGGAATCATTAGCCGCCTGCAGCAAGACTAGTTTAAATCGCTTCTCTGCACGTAACCCGACTCCGGATGTAAGTCTTTCCATCCTAACCTTCATCCATTTTTTTAATGATGTACTTTGCATACTTTATTAAACCTTTTCTGCCAACATGCTTTGCCATGCGTAGGCCGGCTCTTCCTTCTGGAAAAAACTGTTGCCCCCTTCTCTCACGAAGAAAAGCAAAGTCCCCAAGGCGACCAAATCTAAGGTGCCAAATCGCGGAAGAGGCAATCATCCGAAGATTTGTTCGATTTCAATGACTCAGAGGTAGAACTTGACCCCCTTGGCCTTCTCTTTATGCAACTCATTGATGACGATTACTCACAGGAGGAAGCAGAAACAAGTCATGTCGATGTTGCTGAGGTAACCATTGTCTCCTTTGACTCGGATCTTTCACCAGTAAAGAGAGTACGGCGGGCTGTACGGAAGGTAAAATGTTCTCGTCCTTTTGCTCACTTGGGTCCTAACTTTCTTTTGAAGAACCAGCAAGACGACAGCAGACGTCAGACCCGGAGCACCGGCTCTGGAGATCTTTTAGCCGGCTTACCTAATGAGCCGGCTCCTCGAAAACAGCGCACTGAAGTACTTTCTTGTATTGAATTTATTTCTTCTATATGCTACCCTTGCAGCTTATCAGTATTTAACAATGCTAACCTTTTCAGGACTCGCCTCCCTCTTCCGGCGACTCAACTGCCTCCAAGCTGCCTCCTCTTATTATCAACCCGGGGTAGGTGCTTTTATATCCCCCTCCATGCGTTAATAGCTTATCTTTGCTTACTGACATGCACTTTCTCCTTTGCTTATAGGGCTCAAGCCAAACGGAGGAAGGTAGGCGGGTCATCCGTCACTCCTGAAGCTTCAGAGTCGGCGAACCCAAAGCCTAACGCCCATGAGGCTCATATTAAGCCGCCTGAGGCTAGCAAAGATGCCCGTGAAGAAGCTCCCCAGCAAAATGAGCCGGTGGATGTGGATATTGAAGCTCCCGAGGCTCATCCAGAGGCTGATCCTAAACCGCCCAGCCCCCAGCCGACAACTGAAAACGTGGCTTCCCATGAAGAAGTTACTATCACTGGGGCGGGTTACAAATCTCTGGCTCCTTCCAAGATATTATCAAAGCATACCAGCGAGGATGAGGCGGCTCATCTCAAGGAAGGAGATATTCAATTTGAACTCCCTAACCTCGAAAAGCTTACTGCTGACGAGCTACACTCTGGCTATCTGAGTCGTCTGTCTGCAAGCCGGAACATGGAAGCCAACTTGGTTGGTATGATGAAGAAAAAATACGAGGTACTTCACTTCCCTTGCCTCTTCATATATATACTTATGCAGCCCCCAAGAGCCGGTTGACCTCTCAAAAGGTCAGCCGGGTCTTCCTTAATTTGCAAATCCTTGAAGAATCACCTTGCAGCCACCAAGGGCCGGATTATTATGTTAGTAATAAGCCGGCGCTCAACCATAGATTAAGAACCAAGTCTAGCCCCCAAGAGCCGGGTCATTATGCCAATAATGAGCCGGTTCTATAAGAAAGAACTGAGATACATTAGCCCCCAAGTGCCAAGTATATTGCTTGCAATCTGCTTGGGACTTGTAACAATTGTGCCAAACTTGGACAAAAATCGGTATGAGCCGGACAGGCGGCTTAAAACTAACAACCTTGCTCTGTTATGCCTTGTCCTGTGCAGGAATCTTTGAATGTCACTGAGTCAACCATGTCAGACCTGTAGGAGAGTCTGGCACTGCAACAGAAAGGCCGAGCTAAAACCGACGCCAAGTATCAAATTGCCTTGACGGAGCTAGACGTTATCAAGGCTGAGCTCGAATCACTCAAAAAAGCTGCTGAAACGAGCCAAGCCGCCCTGACCAAGCGCGCAGAAGACGCTGAAGGCCGTGTGAAAACGGTGACTGACGAGATGAGCCATCTGAAACGCCAGATATCTCGTATGATTGGAGTTGTATTTGGTAAGTATTCTTAACCTTCAATTACAAAAAATACTTGTTGAAAATTCTCTCTCGCGGCTTATAATATTTGACTTGCTTGTAGGTGAACGGAGCCGTCAACTTTCATATGACAGCCTGTTGAAGCTCAAGGCTTTATACTCTCTTACTGAGCAGCTCTATGCCGGATCACTCTTCACCATAAAAGTAGTGATGACCGAGAAGGGCGTCCCAAAATTTATGAAGGGCGTGCTTGAAGTTCTCTCCACCATCCCGAAGCAAATAGAGGAATTGAAGAGATCAGCCGCCCGTAAGGGCGCAATGGCTCCTTTGAGCCGGTCACTGGCTTACACGCCCGAGCTCAACCCGGCCAAGATGATGGATGGATTTTCGCAGCTGAAGGACGATGGCTCGCAGTTCACCCAAGATGACTACGCCCGCTGTATGAGGGCGTCCCGAGTTTTGGCAAGCCGGCTGGCCGCAGAAGCTGATCTGTCGACCTATCAGGCGGCTTATACTGAAGAAAACAAACGAGTTCGAGGGCCCACCTTTGAAGAAAGAAGCCTAGTTCCTCAACGCCGTAAGCACCTCTTCGCTCCTGATGTTGACCCATCTCCAATCATGCACGATGAAGCCAAATTTGAGGCTTTAACCAACTGCAACTGGGATGTGGACAACCTCCAGATCCGAGAGACCGAAGACCCGGCGTAGGATGACCCGGCGACGAGTTAGGTGAAGAACTCACTTCATGTGAAGGTAACCCGGCCTTGTTTAATACGCTGGGTTATAATTTGTTGAGAAAACTTGAAGTCCGCAGCTTTTGGGCTTTACAATAGCCTTGTAATAGCAGTAGGAAACATTTAACCGCCTGCTCTTGTGTCTTTGATGCACCTTTTAAACTTCTTTCAATCCATATTCCGGCAGCTTAGCAAATTTTGTCTTGATATATAATCGTCTGACTGCCTTGACTCGCCGGGTGGGTTATACTCCATGAGCAATGCCAAGCCAGAATTACCCAAAACTTAGAATCTTATCATGAGAGTGCCTGCAAAAACAAGTAATTTGTATGTCTCTTGACCTATAAGCCGGCTTTAAAGGCGCAGCAAGACAAGATAACTCTTTTTTTTATGAAAAAAATTTATATTGTTTCCGAAGAAACTAGGCATAAAGCCTGAAAATCTCGTAAGCCGGCTCTCACGTGACATAAATCCGTCGTTTAAACCTTAGCAAGTTCAGGGTCTTTAAAAGATTGACATTGCTAAGAGTACGAATGGGCCACATAACGGAGGGATTACGGCAGACAAGGCGAGTTTATCCTAGCTCACTGTAAGCCGGCTCTCTCATGACAAAAGCCGCCGTTTAAACCTTGACAAGTTCAGGGTCTTTGTGCGAGAATAACTTATAAAAGTTCAGGGTCTCTTATCAAGATTAACTGTCAAGAGTTCGGCGGGTCACATGGCGGAGTAGCAAGTTGCAAACAGGCAGGTTTAACTCGAACATGGCATATAAAGCCTGGCCAAGAGGGTATGAAAGCTAAACCCAGTGGGTTGGAAGCCCCCAAGTGACCTGATGAAGGATCAACACCTTTGCACGAATTTTAGTGCGGAAAAACGGCAGAGGCCCCTAATCATGGGGATGCCAACTTTATTATATCATAAAAGATGGAATATACAATGACAGGAATATGTACATTGATAAGAGCCGGACTGGCGGCTCAAGTATAGTATGGCCGAAGGTGAGCAATATTCCACGGCCTCTTGGTCTCTTCACCAAAAGTGCGAGACTTGTCACTCTCCCGTATATCAATGAGATAATAGGAACCATTGTTGAGATTTCTGCTGATCACAAACGGTCCTTCCCAAGGAGGTGATAACTTGTGCATATCTGACTGGTCTTGAATGAGCCGGAGTACTAAGTCGCCTTCTTGGAATGTCCGGGTCTTGACCCTGCGGCTATGATAGCGACGCAGGTCTTGTTGATAAATCGCCGACCGAGCTGCTGCAAGATCCCGTTCTTCGTCCAAGGCATCCAAAGCATCCTGACGCGCCGCCTCGTTATCAGTTTCCACGTAAGCCGCCACTCTGGGCGAGTCATGACGGATATCGCTGGGGAGAACAGCTTCTGCACCATAGACCATAAAGAAAGGCGTATAGCCAGTAGACCTGTTGGGGGTGGTTCTTATACTCCAAAGAACAGACGGCAACTCCTCCACCCAACAACCTGGCGTGCGCTCTAAAGGAACCATAAGTTGGGGCTTTATACCTCTCAAAATTTCCTGGTTAGCACGCTCAGCTTGACCATTAGACTGTGGGTGAGCCACAGAAGATACCTCGAGGCGGATATGCTCCTCATCACAAAACTCTTTCATAGCCCCCTTAGACAGGTTTGTACCATTGTTAGTAATGATACTATGAGGATAACCAAACCGAAAGATCAGCTTTTTGACGAATTGAACTGCTGTTGCTGCATCACATTTACTGATTGGCTCAGCCTCAACCCACTTAGTGAATTTGTCAACCGCCACCAAGAGGTGGGTCTTTTTGTCCTTAGACCTCTTAAAGGGTACCACCATATCAAGCCCCCAGACTGCAAACGGCCAAGTAATTGGGATCATCCGTAACTCTTGAGCCGGCACATGAGCACGTTGTCCAAATTTCTGGCACCCGTCACACTTACTGACCAAGTACTCTGCATCTTTATGAGCTGTCAGCCAGTAAAAACCGTGTCGAAAGGCCTTAGCCACCAAAGATTTTGACCCGGCGTGATGACCACAATCACCGGCATGGACCTCATGTAAGATTTCACGGCCCTCGTTAGGAGAAACACATCGCTGAAAGACGCCAGTCATGCTGCGCCTGTGTAACTCGCCATTGACAATAGTCATGGATTTAGACCGCCTTATAATCTGCCGTGCCAGAGTCTCGTCTTGAGGTAACTCGCCGCGGGTCAGGTACGCCAGATAAGGCAATGTCCAATCAGGGATCGCGCGAAGAGCCGCCACCAGTTGTTCTTCCGGGTCAGGTATAGCCAAATCCTCCTCCGACGGTAACTTGACCGACGGGTGATGCAAAACGTCCAAGAACACATTAGGCGGCACCGGCTTACGCTGAGACCCCAGTCTTGACAATGCATCAGTCGCCTCATTTTTCCGCCGATCAATATGATCCACCTGATAGCCCTTGAAATGGCCAGCAATAACATCAACCGCCTGGCGATAAGCTGCCATGCGAGGGTCCTTTGAGTCCCACGTGCCAGACACTTGCTGAGCTACCAGGTATGAGTCGCCAAGACATCTGACCCGGCTCACATTCATCTCCTTGGCCACCCGGAGCCCATGAAGCAAAGCCTCATATTCCGCTGCATTATTAGTACAAGGAAACATTAGCCTCAAAACATAACAGAATTTGTCACCTCGTGGGGAAGTTATAACGACTCCAGCCCCCGAGCCTTCCAATTGCCTGGAACTGTCAAAATGAATCGTCCAATAGGTATTATCCGGCTTCTCCTCAGGTATTTGACACTATGTCCAATCATTGATAAAATCCACCAGGGCTTGAGATTTTATAGTCGTCCGGGGCACATATTTCAGATTAAGAGGCCCAAGCTCAATTGCCCACTTAGTAATCCTTCCAGTAGCTTCTCTGTTTTGAATGATATCTCCCAAAGGAGCAGAGCTAACCACTGTGATCGGGTGCCCAAGAAAATAATGCTTCAGCTTGCGATTGGCCATGAACACCCCAAGCACCAGCTTTTGCCAATGTGGATATCTTTGCTTAGACTCCGTCAAGACTTCACTGACATAGTAAACCGGCCGCTGAACTGGATACTCTTTACCCGCCTCCTTGCGCTCGACCACAACTGCAGCACTGACAGACCTGTTATTAGCCGCCACATATAAGAGCAGAGGCTCCTTTTCCACGGGAGCAGCCAAAACGGGCGGCTCAGCCAACTACTTTTTAAGCGCCTCGAACGCCTTATCAGCCACATCACTCCAGACGAAATCGTCTGTCTTCTTCATCATCTGATACAGAGGAATAGCTTTCTCACCCAGGCGGCTTATGAACCGGCTCAGTGCAGCAATACGACCCGCCAGGCGCTGAACATCATTAATACACGCCGGCTTAGACAAAGAAGTGATGGCCTTTATCTTGTCCGGGTTAGCCTCAATGCCACGCTCAGAGACCAAAAATCCCAAGAGCTTGCCTGCAGGTACACCGAACACACATTTTGCCAGGTTAAGCATCATCTTGTAAACCCGCAAATTGTCAAAAGTTTCTTTCAAATCAGCCAGCAGAGTCTCCTTCTTCCTTGACTTGACCACAATATCATCCACATAAGCATGAACATTGCGCCCAATTTGACCATGAAGACAGTTCTGCACACAACGCTGATAAGTCGCCTGGGCACTCTTGAGCCCAAAAGGCATAGACACATAGCAGAAAGCTCCAAAAGGAGTAATGAAAGACGTCTTCTCTTGGTCTTTGACTGCCATCTTGATCTGATGATAACTTGAATAAGCATCCAGGAAGCATAGACTCTCACAACCCGCCGTTGCATCAATGATTTGATCGATACGGGGGAGAGCAAACGGGTCAACCGGACACGCCTTGTTAAGATCTGTGTAATCCACGCACATGCGCCACGTGCCGTTCTTCTTGAGTACCAACACCGGGTTAGCTAACCACTCCGGGTGAAAAACTTCAACGATGAACCCTGCTGCCAAGAGCCGCGCCACCTCTTCCCCAATAGCCTTATGCCTCTCCTCATTGAAGCGACGGAGGAACTGTTTGACCGGCTTAAACTTAGGATCCACATTAAGGTGGTGCTCAGCGAATTCTCTCGGTACACCCGGCATGTCAGAAGGCTTCCATGCAAAGATGTCCCGATTCTCACGGATGAATTCGATGAGCGCGCTTTCCTATTTGGGATCCATATTAGCCCCAATAGTGAACTGTTGTGATGAGTCGCCAGGAGTGAAATCCACTAGCTTGGTATCTTCTGCCACAAACTTGAGGGGCGGCTCAGATTCCGTGCTAGGCTTCTTTAGCGGGGTCATATCGGCCGGGTCAACATTCTCCTTATAAAACTTGAGTTCCGCCTTAGCACAACTCGACTCTGCATATGCTGCATCACCTTCCTCACACTCAAGAGCAATCTTCCGATCACCATGCACGGTAATCGTTCCCTTTAACCCGGGCATCTTGAGCTGTAAGTAAACATAGCAAGGTCTAGCCATGAACTTGGCGTAAGCCGGCCGTCCGAACAGAGCGTGGTACGGGCTCTTGATCTTCACCACCTCAAACCATAAAGACTCCACCCTGTAATTGAATTCGTCGCCAAAAGCTACCTCCAGAGAAAATTTTCCAACTGGGTAAGCCGACTTTCCAGGCACCACACCGTGGAAAACCGTCGAAGATGGCTTAAGATCCTTGTCAAGCAAGTTCATCCGGCGGAACGTGTCATAATACAGGATGTTGATGCTGTTGCCACCATCCATAAGTACCATGGTGAACACATATCCTCCTACTTGGGGGGGGGGGCGACTACCAAAGCCAATTGCCCCGGATTATCAACACGCGGTGGGTGATCCTCCCTGCTCCAAGTTATATCATACTCGGACCACTTCAAGTACTGCGGGAGAGCCGGCATGACCGCATTAACCGCCCGTTTGTGCACCTTCTGATCTCGCTTGTCGAGGCTAGTCGTAAAAACATGATACTGCCCTCCATTAAGCTGTTTTGGGTTACTCTGATACCCGGACTGGTTGTTTTGTTGCTGACCTCCACTGCCAGACTGTTGATGATTACCTCCATGGTTTCCTTGGCTTTGATAGCCAGAACCTGAGCCGCCTGTACCAAAGCCAGACCCAGGAGGACCGGATCCTGACCCGCCGGACGGTCCACCGCCGCCACCTTGATGTTGGTTAATGCTATAATTTCAGAACTCCTGCATGACCCAACAATCCCTCCAGGCATGAGTGGATGGCTTATCGGGAAGACTATGTTTCGGGCAAGGAGCATTCAACATCGCCTCCATGTTGACAGGTTTGTTTTTACCGAAAGGCGGCTTACCATTGCCCTTTCCACGGTTTCCTCCAGCACTAGTGTTGGCCACCAAATCTGACCCGCCGTCTGGGTGCTTCCGCTTTCCGCCATTGCCGTTATTATTATTTCCTCCCCCGTTCTGCTGTTGATTCTTGCTATTGTTATTCTTCTTACCCTTGGCCGATTTCTCATCATCGGAACCAGGGTCCTTCGTGCTATCAGAATCTGCATACTTAGTGAGAGCCGCCATGAGCTCCCCCATGTCTTGGCATGAACGTTTGAGCCGGCCAAGCTTCTGCTTTAGAGGCAAAAAATTGCAATTCTTCTCCAGAATCAGAACCGCTTGAGCCGCCGTGATGTTATCAGAAGAGTGGATAATGGTTGAAACCCGCCGGACCCAATGATGGGCCGACTCATCCTCCCGCTGCACACAATGATCCAAATCCACGATGGTCATGGGCTGCTTGCACGTTCCTTGAATTTTTTTGATGAACTTTGCCTTTAACTCGGCCCAGGAATTAATGGTATTGGGTGGCAAACCCTTCAACCACGTACGAGCCGGCCCTTCCAACATCATGATGAAATACTTGGCGCAAACTGCATCACTGACGTCTAACATCTCCATGGCTAGTTCATAACTCTCGATCCAAGCCTCCGGGGATAAATCAGTAGTATAATTGGGCACCTTGCGGGGACCCTTGAAGTCCTTAGACAGGCGCTCGTTTCGCAAAGCCGGCACTAAGCACGGCACTCCCATAGCCCTGGAGGTTACCCCGACTCCTACTGAAACATAAGGTGCTACTGTGGGTTCTTGATAAGCCGCCATAGCTGCCAACGCTGCCGCCTCTCGCTACACTCTTGCCCGATCCACCAACGCCTGAGCATCATGATCTGGCTGATCATCTCGTGCCGGGTTTCGACGTCGCTCACTGCTAGAGATCACAGGCGACTCTAAGCGCCGGCTGTAGCTCCACCTCGTGATGGGGGTTGAGTGCACGCGACTCCGGCTGTGCCACCGCTTGCTGTGCCACCGCTGTCTGTAAATATCCAATGGCGTTCCGCACTTCCTCCGCAAAAGGCGTCCCATCAGGGATGGGGATAATGCCGAGTCTGATCGCCGCTGCCACCATGTTCTCCGCCGGGTTAGAATAATGACCAGGCGGTGTCGGAAAAGACTGTGGCGGGGTCTGGTTCCTGCGGGGCGGGTCTGGCTACCGATGCTGAACCGCCGCCCTGCTCCCAGGTACTTCCGCCGTCCGGGTTATGGTCAGAGGTGCATTCCGTCCCGTCCCTGGCGTGTTAAAAAGATTTCTGGCCTCATATTGATCCGGCAAGCGGGATTGATGCCTCATTCGGTGAACCGCCGCTGCGGTCTGCTGCTCTAGTTCAAGGCGAAAGGCTTCCGCCCTAAGGCGCTCCGACTCAATATCCATCTGAGCCTTCAATGCATTGACTTCCTCTTGGACTCCGGCCATCTGGTCCTTCAACCTCGTGATCTCCACGTTACGGGCTGCCTGGTTTTCGACCGTGACCTCGGTTTCCATCAGAGTTGTAAGCTCGTTCATCAGATCCAGCAAAACTTGAGCCGGCGGCCTGCCAGATCCAGAACCGGTCGCACCAGCAGCCGCGCTACTAGGGGCCGGTGTTGATCCTGCCATGAAGACATCAGCGCGGCTCGGCGGCTCATAGTACACCGGCTCATGGTACTCCGGCTCAGGGTAGCCCTCGAAACAGCCCCCAAGCCCGCCGTTGTGAAGCTGGTAGATTGATTCCGCCTCTCCGCTTGAGGATCCACCCTCTGAGTAGATGAGGGTTTCTTCTCGCGACATGGAACCTTCAAGCTCCGTGCCATGGGTGAAGCCGACGAAGACGCGCTTCCGATCCGGGTTAACTCGGGCGGGTTGCGCGCGCCGGGCCGGCTCGACGAGGTCGGTGCAGATGTCCGGCCCGGGCTTAGGTCCGCCGATCTTG
The DNA here is from genome assembly GCA_039707655.1 of Elymus sibiricus. Classification (NCBI taxonomy): domain Eukaryota; kingdom Viridiplantae; phylum Streptophyta; class Magnoliopsida; order Poales; family Poaceae; genus Elymus; species Elymus sibiricus. The sequence continues at coordinate 341,246,850 of CM077669.1, read as the reverse complement.
CCGATGAAGACGTGAATTCCACCGAAGGGGACCCGGTGCCCGTACTCGATTGAGTCGGCCTCGGGGCCCCAGCCAGCGTCGTCGATATAGAGCATGCCGCGGCGACTCTTGGTCATCCTGCCAACGGCGTATCCCTCGATCCCTGGGAGAGAGCCCTTCGAGAACTCCACACCACCGAGCGTCGGCCCCACGGTGGGCGCCAACTGTCGTGGTTTTGTCACGGCAGATGCCCTAGTGAAAGGACTTAGGTTCGAGGCCATTGCTAAGGCGGTGAGCTCGAAGGGGTTGATCGGAATTGAGAGACAAGGGTTTTACCCAGGTTCGGCCCCTCGGAAAGAGGTAAAAGCCTACGTCCTGCTTTGTGTGGTATTGATTGGGTATCGATTACAAGGGGGCGAGTTCGCTTGACCTAGCTATCGATGAGTTGTTTCGTGGCCTAAGCCGCCCAGGTAACCCGCATTTATATACTCAGGTCAAGGCCCTGGACTTACAAGAGTCCGGGCCGGGTTATGCTTGATAACCGACCTCACCTCTAACTACACATGCCTTATCTAACAAGCCGCCACCGGCGGCTCACACCACCGGGTTACATCTTGTCTTCTGGCTCTAGGCCTCCAGGCCCATTGAGTAAGCTTACACCAAACCTTGTCGTAAGCCGCCAACCGCATGACCCGGCCCCACCTGGGCGGGTCTCACCACGGGGTTATATCCCCAACAATGCCCGTGCTTACCTCAGCTCCAGAGCCGGCAGGTTGGTGCTCGCATAGGCTCAGGTCACTCACCACTATGAGGAGGGCACCCACGATGTGGAGGCCTCACCCTCTTCCAAGTATACAGAGCCCATCATCATCGATATCTCCGACGATGAGGAATAACTTGTTTTGTAGCTTAATTACTAAGGACCTATGTACAGCTAGCTACGCCGGTTAAGCATGTTTGGTTTACCTGTTGCATGTGTTGCTCCTGCCTTTCCTTTTGAATGAAATGTCCAATGTAATGCTGCTATGCAATCTGATCTTCTGGTATGTTTATTGTGCAATGTGGTGCTCAGTTAACTATTTGGTTCATTTGGTGTGGTGCTCAGTTAACTGTTTCGTTCATTTGTTATGGTGATCATTTAACTGTATGGTTCAATTGTGCAATGTGATGTTCGGTTATTGTTGGTACAATTTTGTATTTTTATGCATGTGAGAAAAAAAAATTGAATTTAGATGTACTAGAACCTTGTGAAACATATACAATTGCTATATTTCCTAGTTCTTAGCACGCTTGGTTTAGATAATTGGCTTTTCCATGTGGCTCGAATTAATCTGTTGGATCTGCAATGTGTTTATTTTCCATCAACATATTTTACTGATAGTATGCCAAATCTCACTTATAACCTGATCAATACCTATCTTCTATATGTTGCAGGCGGAAACAATGGGAGATACTGAAGTTTACCATCGAGATTTGCACATGCATGACCCTTTGGCCAATAGCACATTATTGTGCAATTGCAGTAACCATTATAATATCTACGTTTTTTAACAATTTTTTCTTGCACATGTAGGTCCTGGTGTAAGTGGTCTAGACCCACTGTTCGACCCATTTTTGCATGTGGAGAAATGAGGTGTCCATGAATATCAGTCAAATCAAGAAACTCAAACAGATTGTTAAGATAAAGAAACTAGCGAGAAAAAACAACAAGATATTTGTTTGCACAATGAAGAAGACATCAGTCAACTATAGTATGGTACTATCTCTTTCACCTTGTATTTTCTCTTTGCGCCATTTCAAATTTTAGAAAAGATATTTATGCATATCTTTGTTTTCAGTCCTTTCCAAGGCAGTCCATCGATGATTACATCTCAAACCACATGTATGGTCAAGAGGCGAGGAAGGTATTCATACAACACCCACGGTATAATCTTGAAGTCTTCCTCAAGAGGATGAAGGATGGGCGGGCAATCATCCACACGCACTGGCCTAAAGTTGCAAGGACCACGCTTCAATAGTTTTCTAGATGAGACTCGTGTGTCTATTTACCGTCTATGATGCTATTTTCCAAAGGTTTTAGATGTTGCATGTGAAACTTGGTTGATACGTCTCCAACGTATCTATAATTTTTGATTGTTCCATGCTGATATATCATCATTCTAGGATTCCTTTTGGGTCTTTATTTACCAATTTATAATATTTTTGAGCACTAACCTATTGACTCAGTGCCCAGTGCCAGTTATTGTTTTTTGCATGTTTTTCACTTCTTAGGTTACAGTACCAAACGAAGTCCAATTGCCACGAAACTTTTTGATGATTTTTCTGGACCAAAAGAAGACCTGGGAGATTCGGAAGAAGGCTGGGGGCCACACCAGGGCCCCACAAGACAACATGGCGTGCCCTGTGGGGCCACGCTCTGATGGCTTGTGGGCCCCTGGCAGCTCTCCCGACCTCGTTCTCTAGCCTATAAATTCACATATATCGTGAAAACCCTGGAGGCAGTCCCGAAACCTTTTTACGCCGCCGCAAGTCTCTATTCCGTCGCGAGGCCATCTGGAGCTCCGTTCCGACACCCTGTCGGAGGGGGGGTCGATCACGGAGGGCCTCTTCATCAACCTTGTTTCCCTCATGATGATGTGTGAGTAGTTCACCACAGACCTACGGGTCCATAGCTAGTACCTAGATGGCAATCTCTCTATCTCTTGATCTTCAATACAATGATCATCGCATCTTCGCTTTGATCTATCCGATGTAATCCTATTGTGCGGTGTGTTTGTTGGGATCCGATGAATTGTGGGTTTATGTTCAGATTATTCATGAAAAGTATTTGAGTCACCTCTGAATATTAAGATTCTTCTTTGCATGATCATTATAGCTTCGTAATTCTCTCCGATCTATCGATGTGCTTTGGCCAAGTAGATTAATTTATCTTCAATGGGAGGGGTGCGTTGTAGCAGGTTCAATCTGGCGGTACTCTATATCTCAATTACAGAAAGGGACAAGACATGTCTTTGTGTTGTTGCTACTAAGGATAACACGATGGGGTTTATTCATATTGTTTGAGTTTACTTTGTCTACATCATGTCATCGTTCTCCATGCATTACTCTGTTTTACTTAATACTCTAGATGCATGCTCGATAGCGGTCGATGAGTGGAGTAATAGTAATAGGTGCAGGTAGAAGTCGGCCTATTTGCGCAAAAGAAACGAAATAGATCAAATTTTCTTCGAACAACAACCTCTCTTGAAACACAATTTGCCTATTGAAACTCTTGGAGGTCCTCCTCCACCTAAACGTGATCCTGTGTTTGAATTGAAACAATTGCCTGACACTTTGAAGTATGCCTATCTTGATGAGAAAAAGATATATCCTGTTATTATTAGTGCTAACCTTTCAGAACATGAAGAAGAGAGATTATTGAAAGTTCTAAGGAAGCACCGGGCTGCTATTGGATATACTCTTGATGATCTTAAGGGCATTAGTCCCACTCTATGTCAGCACAAGATCAATATGGAACCTGATGCTAAACCCGTTGTTGATCACCAACGGCGATTGAATCCTAAGATGAAAGAAGTGGTAAGAACTGAAATATTAAAGCTTCTGGAAGCAGGTATAATCTATCCCATAGCTGATAGTAGAGGGGTAAGTCCCGTTCATTGTGTCCCTAAGAAAGGAGGTATTACCGTTGTTCCCAATGATAAGAATGAACTCATTCCACAAAGAATTGTCACTGGTTATAGAATGGTAATTGATTTTAGAAAATTAAATAAAGCTACTAGGAAAGATCATTACCCTCTACCGTTCATTGATCAAATGCTAGAGAGACTTGTTGGGGAACGTTGCATGGGAAACAAAAATTTTCCTACGCACACGCAAGATCTATCCATGGTGATGAGCATCTACGAGAGGGACAGTGGATCTACGTACCCTTGTAGATCGCTAAGCGGGAAGCGTTAAGAAACGCGGTTGATGTAGTCGAACGTCTTCGCGATCCAAATCGCAAGTCGTCCCGCGATCCAATCACGATCCGTCCCGATCTAGCGCCAAACGGACGGCACCTCCGCGTTCAGCTCGATGACGATCTCTGCCTTCTTGATCCAGCAAGAGGGGGCGGAGAGGTGGATGAGATCTCCAGCAGCACGACAGCGTGGTGGTGGTGGTGGAGTTATCTGGGCAGGGCTTCGCCTAAGCACTACCGGAATCTATTTGGTGGAGGAACTAGAGAATTGAGAACTAGCACGTGGCCGTGTGTTTTGGGGCTCTATTCCTCTAGTATATATAGGAGGGAGAGGGAGGAGCAAGCCTCCCTAGGGTTTCCCCTAGGGATCGGCCGAACCAGGGCAAGGAGGAGTCCAATCCACTTCCTACTAGGAAGTGGATTCATATTAGGAAGGAGTCCTATTCCTTCCTATCTCCACCTTCTTTCCTCTTGGGCATATGGGCCCTTATGGTGCGCCACCTCTTGGGCCCATGTGGCCCCTGGGGTGGGTGGGCCCCACCCGGTGGACCCCCGGAACCCATTCGTCACTCCCGGTACACTACGGGAAATACCCGAAACTTTTCCGGAACCCAAATACCACTTTCCTATATATAAATCTTTACCTCCGGACCATTCCGGAGCTCCTCGTGACGTCCAGGATCTCATCCAGGACTCCGAACAACCTTTGGTCACCAACACATATATCTCAATACTACCAAAACATCACCGAACGTTAAGTGTGCAGACCCTGCGGGTTCGAGAACTATGTAGACATGACCGAGACACCTCTACGGTCAATAACCAATAGCAGGACCTAGAGGCCCATATTGGTTCCTACATATTCTACGAAGATCTTTATCGGTTGAACCTCTATGTCAAGGATTCAGTTAATCCCGTATGATGTTCCCTTTGTTTATCGGTATGTGACTTGCCCGAGATTCGATCGTCGGTATCTCTATACCTAGTTCAATCTCGTTACCAGCAAGTCTCTTTACTCGTTCCGTAATACAAGATCCTGTGGCTAACACTTTAGTCACTTTGCTTGCAAGGCTTATTGTGATGTTGTATTACCGAGTGGGCCCTGAGATACCTCTCCGTCACACGGAGTAACAAATCCCAGTCTTGATCCATGCTCACTCAACAGACACCTTTGGAGACACCTGTAGAGCATCTTTATAGTCGCCCAGTTACGTTGCGACGTTTGATACACACAAGGTACTCCTCCGGTGTACGTGATTTGCATGATCTCATGGTCATAGGAACAGATACTTTAACATGCAGAAACAATAGCAATAAACTGACACGATCATATGCTATGTTCATAGTTTGGGTCTTGTCCATCACATCATTCTCCTAATGATGTGATCCCGTTATCAAATGACATCTCATGTCTATGGCTAGGAAACCTTGGCCATCTTTGATCAACGAGCTAGTCTATTAGAGGCATACTAGGGACACAGTGTTGTCTATGTACCCACACATGTATTTGAGTTTCCAATCAATACAATTATAGCATGGATAATAAACGATTATCATGAACAAGGAAATATGATAATAACTAAATTATTATTGCCTCTAGGGCATATTTCCAACAGTCCCCCACTTGCACTAGAGTCAATAATCTAGCTCACATCACCATGTGATTAACATTGTAATGAATCTAACACCCAATGAGTTCTGGGGTTCGATCATGTTTTGCATGTGAGAGAGGTTCTAGTCAATGGTCCGCAACATTCAGATTCGTGTGTTCTTTGCAAATCTATATGTCATACTGCAGATGCTACCACGCTCCACTTGGAGCTATTCCAAATGGCTGCCCCACTATACGTAACCGGATTGCTACTCAGAGTCATCCGGATTGGTGTCAAAGCTTGCATCGACGTAACCCTTTACGACGAACTCTTTATCACCTCCATAATTGAGAAACATTTCCTTAGTCCTCTAGTTACTAAGGATAATTTTAACCGTTGTCCGGTGATCCACTCCTGGACCACTCTTGTACCCCTTGACAGACTCATGGCAAGGCACACACCAGGTGCGGTACACAGCATGGCATACTATACAGAGCCTATGGATAAGGCATAGGGGACGACCTTCGTCCTTTCTCTTTCTTCTGCCGTGGTCGAGCTTTGAGTCTTACTCAACTCCACACCTTACAAATCAGGCAAGAACTCTTTCTTTGACTGATCCATTTTGAACTCTTTCAAAATCTTGTCAAGGTATGTACTCATTGAAAGTCTTATCAGACGTCTTGATCTATCTCTATAGATTCTGATGCCCAATATTTAAGTAGCTTCATTCCAGGTTTTCCTTTGAAAAACTCCTTTCAAACAACCCTTTATGCTTTCCAGAAATTCTACATCATTTCCGATCAACAATATGTCATCCACATATACTTATCAGAAATTCTGTAGTGCTCCCACTCACTTTATTGTAAATACAAGTTTCTCATAAACTTTGTATAGACTCAAAAACTTTGATCACCTCATCAAAGCGTATATTCCTACTCCGAGATGCTTGCTCCAGTCCATAGAAGGATCGTTGGAGCTTGCATACATTTTATCATCCTTAGGACTGACAAAACCTTCCGGTTGTATCACATACAACCTTTCCTCACGGATACCGTTAAGGAAACGATGTTTTGACATCCATCTACCAGATTTCATAATCGAAAAATGCAGCAACTGCTAACATAATTCCAACAGACTTCAGCATCGCTACGGGTGAGAAAGTCTCATCGTAGTCAACTCCTTGAACTTGTCGGAAACTTCTTTCCGACAAGTCGAGCTTTATAAATGGTGATATTTACCATCAACGTCTGTCTTCTTCTTAAAGGTCCATTTGTACTCAACGGCCCGCCATTCAACGGGCAAGTCTACCAAAGTCCATACTTGGTTTTCATACATGGATCCTTCCTCGGATATCATGGCTCCTAGCCATTTGTTGGAATCCGGGCCCACCATTGCTTCTTCATAGCTCGTAGGTTCACTGTTGTCTAACAACATGACCTCCAAGACAGGATTGACGTACCACTCAGAGGCGGTACGATTTCTTGTCGGCCTACGAGGTTCGGTAGTAACTTGATCCGAAGTGTCATGATCATCATCATTAACTTCCTCTTCATTCAGTGTAGGCGCCACAGAAACATCTTTCTGCGTCGTGCTACCATCCAACTAAAGTGACGGTTCAATAACCTCATCAAGTTCTACCTTCCTCCCACTCAATTCTTTCGAGAGAAACTCTTTCTCGAGAAAGGACCCGTTTTTAGCAACAAACACTTTTCCCTTAGATCTGAGATAGAAGGTATACCCAACTGTTTCCTTAGGGTACCTTATGAAGATGCACTTTTCTGCTTTGGGTTCGAGTTTATCAGTCATAAGCGTCGCATTCCCAAACTCTGAGAAATGACAGCTTAGGTTTCTGCCAAACCAAATTTTATACGGTGTCATCTCAATGGACTTAGATGGTGCCCTTATTTTATAGTGAATGTATTTGTCTCTAATGCATAACCCCAAAACGATAGTGGCAAAACGATAAGAGACATCATAGTACGCACCATATCCAATAGAGCACGACTACGACGTTCGGACACACCATCACACTATGGTATTCCAAGTGGCGTGAGTTGAGAAACAATTTCCACATTGTCTTAAGTTGCATACCAAACTCGTAACTCAGATATTTACCTCCACGATCATAACGTAGACATTTTATCTTCTTGTCACGATGATCTCAAACTTCACTCTAAATTTGTTTGAACTTTTCAAATGTTTCAGACTTGTGTTTCATTAAGTAAATATCCCCATATCTACTTAAATCATCAGTGAAGGTAAGAAAATAGTGATATCCACCGCACGCTTCAACACTCATTGGACCGCTACATCAACATGTATCATTTCCAATAAGTCACTTGCCCGCTCCATCATATCGAAAAACGGGGTCTCAGTCATCTTGCCCAAGAGGCATGGTCCGCATGTCTCAACCGATTCGAAATCGAGTGAGTTAAAAGATCCATCAACATGGAGTTTCTTCATGCGCTTTACACCAATATGACCTTGGCGGCATTGCCACAAGTATGTGGTACTATCATTATTAACTTTGCATCTTATGGAATCAATATCATGAACCTGTGTATTACTACGATCGAGATTCAATAAACCATTCACATTTGGTGCATGACCATTGAAGGTATTATTCATGTAAACAGAATAACCATTATTCTCTAACTTAAATGAATAACCGTATTGCAATAAACACGATCTAATCACGTTCATGCTCAACACAAACACCAAATAACATTTATTTAGGTTCATCACTAATCCCGAAGGTACAGAGAACGTGCGATGGTGATCACATCAACCTTGGAAACACTTCCAACACACATCGTCACCTCGCCCTTAGCTAGTCTCCGTTTATTCCGTAGCTTTTATTTCGAGTTACTAACATTAGCAACTGAACCGGTATCTAATACCCAGGTGCTACTAGGAGTACTAGTAAGGTACACATAAATAATACATATATCAAATATACTTCCGTTGACGTTGCCAGCCTTCTTATCTACCAAGTATCTAGGGTTGTTCCGCTTCAGCGACCGTTCTCATCATAATAGAAGCACTCAATCTCGGGTTTGGGTTCAACCTTGGGTTTCTTTACTGGAGCAGCAACTAGCTTGCCATCCATGAAGGTTCCCTCCTTGCCCTTGCCCTTCTCGAAACTAGTGGTTTTACTAACCATCAACACTTGATGCTCCTTCTTGATTTCTACCTTCACGGTGTCAAACATCGCGAATAGCTCGGGGATCATTATTTCTATCCCTGGCATTTCATAGTTCATCACGAAGCTCTAGTAGCTTTGTGGTAGTGACTTGGAGAACTATATCAACCATTATCTTATCTGGAAGATCAACTCCCACTCGATTCAAGCGATTGTCGTACCCAGACAATCTGAGCACATGCTCACCGATTGAGCTATTCTCCTTCATCTTGCAGGCAAAGAATCTTGTTGGAGGTCTCATACCTCTCAACACGGGCAAGAGCCTGAGATCCCAATTTCAGCTCTTAGAACATCGCATATGTTCCGTGACATTCAAAACGTTTTGGAGCCTCAATTCTAAACCGTAATGCATGACGCACTGAACTATCAAGTAGTCATTATAACGTGCCTGTCAGAGGTTCACAACATCTACAGACGACGCTTGAGGGGGTGGCGCACCGAGCGGTGCATTAAGGACATAAGCCTTCTGTGCAGCAAATGAGGAGAATCCTCAGATCACGGACCCAATCCGCATTATTGCTACCATCATCTTTCAACTCTATTTTCTCTAGGAACGTATAAAAAACACAGGGGAGCTACAGCGCGAGCTAGTGATCTACAACATAATTTGCAAAGACATTTTGACTATGTTCATGATAATGAGTTCAATTAATCATATTACTTAAGAACTCCCACTCAAATCAACATCCCTCGGGTTGTCTAAGTGTGACATGATCCAAATCCACCAACCCAAGTCCAATCATCACGTGAGATGAGGTGGTTTCAATGGTGAACATCTCCATGGTGATCATATCTACTATATGACTCATGTTCGACCTTTCGGTCTCTTGTGCTCCGAGGCCATGTCTGTGCATGCTAGGCTCGTCAAGTTTAACCCGAGTGTTCCGCACGTGCAACACTGGCTTGCACCCGTTGTATGTGAACGTAGAGTCTATCACACCCGATCATCACGTGGTGTCTCGAAACGACGAACTTTTGCAATGGTGCACACTCGGGGAGAACACAATTTTATCTTGAAATTTTAGTGAGGGATCATCTTATAATGCTACCGTCGTCCTAAGCAAAATAAGATGCATAAAAGGATTAACATCACATGCAAATCATAAGTGACATGATATGGCCATGAACTTGTGCTTTTGATCTCCATCTTCAAAGCACCGGCATGATATCCATCGTCACCGGCATGACACCATGATCTCCATCAACGTGTCGCCATGAGGTTGTCGCGCCAACTGTTGCTTCTACGACTATTGCTAACTCATAGCGATAAAGTAAAGCAAAAACGGTGAAAATAAATTAAAGACAACCCTATGGCTCCTGTCGGTTGCCGTACTCATCGACATGCAAGTCGTGATATTCTATACAAAACATGATCATCTCATACATCACATATATCTCATCATGTAATTGGCCATATCACATCACAACATACCCTGCAAAAACAAGTTAGATGTTCTCTAATTGTTGTTGCATGTTTTATGTGGCTGCCATGGGTATCTAGCAAGAACGATTCTTACCTACGCAAAACCACAACGGTGACACACAAATTGCTATTCAACCTTCTCAAGGACCGCCTCTGTCGAATCCGATCCAACTAAAGTGGGAGAGACAGACACCCGCCAGCCATCTTTATGCAACAAAGTCACATGTCAGTTGATGGAACCGGTCTCTCATAAGCGTACGAGTAAAGTTGGTCCGGGCCGCTTCATCCCACAATACCGCTGAATCAAGAAAAGACCAAGGGAGGAAGCAATCTGAGCATCAACGCCCAGAAACTCCTTTGTGTTCTACTCGTGATCTCATCTACGCATAAACCTGGCTCTGAAACCACTGTTGGGGAACGTTGTATGGGAAACAAAAAATTGTGGAAGGCGACGGGAGTGGAGAAGTGGACCGTCCGGTCCACGCACGAGGGGACATCCATTAAAAAGGACCTCAGAGGGGGCGAGGGCCCGTCCATGGGTGACCCTTGCCGAGTGTTCGTTTGGACACAAATCAGGTCTAAATTTGCGTCGAAAATGGGTCACAAGCGACGGATAGATTTTCGGTCCGAGGCCTCGCGTTGGGCCGTGCTATTTAGAGCATCTCCAGCCGTTCGGCCCCCCAAGGTCCTGAAATAGCGCCGCTTGGGGCCGAACCGGCGCTAAAATCGGCCTAAGGTGGTTCGGGTTCCCAGCCCCCCCCCCCAAAGGTCGCCCCCCCAAACGCCGTTTTTCAAACGAAAATCATTCAAATTTGTACAAATTTAGGCGAATTTGGACGAAACTTAGGCGAATTCATTGAACTTTGTACAAACTTAAAGAAAATACATAAAAAGGTACTAAACTACGCCGTCGCCGCCGTTCTGCCGCCCCTAGCCTAGTTCATGCCGAGGAGCTGGTAGAAGGCGGTGTAGTCGTCGCCGCCGTTGCCGTCGCCGTCCTGCGCGCCGTCATCCCTGCTGCAGCCCTGCCCTGCGTCGCCGATGCGGGTGGGGGCGCTCTGCGCTGGCGACTCCTCGTCGTCAGAGAGGACGATGACTCCGGCCTCTTCGCGGCAGCGCCGCTCGGCGATCTCCTCCAGAGCGCGGCGCTGGCGCGCCATCTCCTCCCGGACGTAGTCGTCGCGCGACCACTGCAGGCCGATGTCGAGGTCGGCGGCCATCTCGACATGCTCCTGCTTGACGACCACCGGCGTTGCCGGCATCGCCGGCTCCTTCCTCGGCCTGACGAGGCGAAGGTGGCCGCGGGAAGGCGATGTTTGGCGGCCCTCGTTTATCACCAGGTTGCCGCCGCGGCTGCGACGACGCTCCGACGTCTCCTGGGGCTCGACCTTCACGGTGGCGAGCGGCGTCGTCGCCGTACCGGAGGAGCGGGAGGAGGACGAGGAGGAGGACGCCGTCATTCGCCTCGGCAGCCACGAGGTGCTGCTCCGGCGCGAGAACGAGGGCGCCGCTGGATACTCCAGCGGCGGCTCGTTGCCACCCTCGATGTGCTCGAGGACGGCGTGGAGCGTGCGCCCAGGGACGCCCCACCACCAGCGGCGGCCATCGGAGTTGTGGCGCCCCCTTGGAGCCCGAACCCCGTTGGTGGAGGCGAGCTGCTCGGCGTGGCGGCGCTGGAAGTACGCCGTGCAGAAGGGGGTGTTGTCGGCGGCGTACCTCTCTTGGTTTCGCACCTCCTCAGGCAGGGATGCCCGGATCCGCGCGATCTCCCCGCGTCGTTCCGCGGCGGACGGCGGAGGGGGGACGTGGACGCCGCCGGCGCTCAGCCTCTAGGCGCCCCCGCGCGCGCATGTCTGGCGGCGTCGGGTAGTCGGCCTCGTGGAGGGCGTAGGCCTTCCATTCGTGCAGCGAGCGGCGGCCGAAGCCGTTGGCAGCCGCTCCATCTCCGGGGAACCTCTCGGCCATCGGGGGCGGGGGAGGAGAGTTTCTTCGGGGGAGGGGGTTTCCGGCGACGGCATGCGAGAGAAGGAAGACGGAGGCGAGTGTGTGGCGTGCGGCGCAGCTTTTATAGCCAGGGAAGGGCGGCAGTGGTGCGAATGCATGGCGGGAAACGGAGGGACGCGCGGCGGCTCGCCATCACTGCGCCGCTAGACCTCGGAGACCGGGGCATTGAACCGGCGCGGGAGCCAATGCGACGAGGGAGGGCGAAGGTTCTCGGGGCGTCCGGTCTCGCTGACTCGACGGGTCCACGCGGGAAGAATTTGGCACGGTTTATTTTTGCGCCAAATTTATTTTCCCCGGCGCCCCAGGCGCCCCCCGACGCACTAACTTTCGGCCTGGGTCTGCCGGCGTCAATTTTGACCCAAACCGACGGAAAACAAGGTCCTGAGAGCGCGACTGGGCCAGTTTTTTTGCGCCGGCGGGAAAAAAAGGCCTGGGGCCTGTTGGGGTGGGGGTGGGGGGCGGGGGCTGAAGATGCTCTTATGTGTCTCAACCTAGATGGATAGGGACGAACCAAATACGGTGGTGGGTTCAAGTTAACATTAAAGTGCGTTGGATTACGCTGGATCCCGGTGTGGTTGTAGTTTCTGTGACGGCAAAGGTAGGAACAAAAGTCCACACTAGCTGTATGGGGTCAAGGGGGTGCGGCAGGAGAGCGCAGGAGGAGACCCTGACCGCTGGCCGTACGTTTTCTTTTCCCCTTCGATCCGCGCATCCGAAGCTGAGGCGAGCATATCTGGTGCTGCACGTTGGCCTGACAGGGAGATTAGCACTCGTCATCATGGTTTCGTCTTAGCGCTAATGATGCTCAAATAATGCTGCTGTTTTCCCTGATTATTTTCTCTCCCTAGTATCCGACCTAGGATGACCCAATTATTATTGCTAACTGGAACCGATACTAGTAGTAACACTGATATGATTTCTCGGATAATTCCAGCCTGCTGCTGCTGCTGCTTTTTTTTTTTTTTTTGCGATGGTGTTGCTGCTGCTGCTGCCGGGGGTAAACTTTGTGATTTTCAGGGAAAGCATTCCCTTGTTTTGCTTCCGCTTTATTATAGATAACTTTTGCTTAAAGTAAATCCAGCCTTCTTCTTTTTTGCACGGACACACTTTTGAGTTGACAATCTCACTGTGAAATGTGCCTCCAGTCCTGCGTAAAAGCAATGCATCGCCACCGGACTGGACCCTTTTAATTCTCTTTTCACCTGCTCTCGGCAGTACCAACAGTCAGTGCACACGCCGAGCACGGGCAAGGCCATGAGCTCTCCGTTTGCCCGGTCTCCCCCAAAAGGTAGACGCTGCTACATTCTGTAGGGATCAGAAGCCATATTATCATCAAAATTCCTTCAAGATTCTAATCAGAGAGAGGAGCAGCAACGACCCACAAAGCGCCCGGGGGAGTTTAGGTGCGCTGCTCACCCTCACTCACTCACTCCATGAGCTCATTCCATTTTGTTTGTGTCTAATTTGGCATCTTCAAGTGAGTGTTTGCTTCCGGGTTCGGATTGCAGGGTTCAACTCGGCTTGGACAGCAGCCATGGTTCCACTCTCCTGCCCAGCTCACGCTTGGATGGATTTTGTTTCTTGATGCAGCGTCGGCGCGTGTCTCTGTGTTTGCCCTTGTTCTTGGCCACATTGCCGACTTCTTGCTCTCGGTTTGGCACCTGGATGTGTTTGCCTGGCAGCTGGAATCCCAACGCCAAATTACCCAGCTCACATTCGCGGTGATTTTGGTTGGAATTTTCCCCGCTCTGCAGCTTCTTGTGCTCCTTCATCAGCCGCAATTTCCCCTTCTTCTTGGCCCCATCCTTGCTCCGAGTTCGGTGCCGGAAAAAATCCCCAAAAATTTCATCCTTAATCTTTTCGCTCGAGTCCAAGTGCCTTAAACCCTACCTACCTACCACCACCCGCATTATCGCTTCGTGTGGCGTCAAGGTTGGATCTTGCAATGCGGCTCGTCATCCTGTGTTTCTGGATTTGGGCTGCGTCCGCAGCCGCCGCCGTGGCTGGCTCGGACATGGAGGCGCTGCTGGAGTTCGGCAGAGGCATCCGGCAAGACCCGTCCCGCCGCCAGGCCGCTCCTTGGAACCCGATCAGTTCGTCGGATTCTGACGGCTGCCCCGTCGATTGGCACGGCGTGCAGTGCAACGGCGGCCAGATTCTTTCAATAGCGTTCGATGGCATTGGGCTTGTGGGCAACGCCAGCTTGTCGGCGCTTGCAAGGATGACGATGCTTCAGAACTTGTCCCTGTCCGGCAACAAATTGGAAGGGGTCTTGCCCCGTGCATTGGGCTCTCTTGCTTCGTTACAGCACCTGGATCTGTCCAACAACAGGTTCGTCGGCTCCATTCCGGCCGAACTGACTAAACTGAGCAACCTGGGGCATCTCAATCTCTCCTCCAATGGCTTTGGTGGCGCATTGCCGTTGGGTTTCAGAAGCCTGAGGAAACTGAAGTACCTGGATCTCCGCGGCAACGGCTTCGTCGGCAAATTGGATGACATATTTGCACAGCTGCAGAGCCCGGTCCATGTTGATTTCAGCTGCAACCAGTTCTCGGGGTCCCTGGCATCAATCTCTGATAACTCATCTGTGGCTAGCACACTGCAGTACCTGAATGTTAGCCACAATGTGCTGTCAGGGCCAGTATTTGAGAGCGATCCGACGCCTTTGTTCGACAGCCTCGAGGTGTTCGATGCAAGTTACAATGCGCTTAGTGGCAACGTCCCGTCGTTTAACTTCATGATCTCCCTCAAGGTGTTGCTTCTGCACAACAATAATTTCTCGGGGTCCATTCCAGAAGCGCTATTTCGGGAGACCTCCATGGTGTTGACTCAACTTGACCTTAGCTGCAACCAGCTCACAGGTAGATTTATTTTTCTACTCTTCATTGCAAGCTTTCCCTTATTAAACCTGTCGTTCGTACTACCACTTTTGCCTTATGCTTGAGCAATTATTATGTTGTAGTGTAATAACCCATGCAAACAATGCATGTATTGAACACGTTTTTTTCCGTTACCATAATAACCTCTATAACACTGAATCAATACATACTATGTTTGTAAATGATGATGTGTTGCGATACAATGTCGATTGCCTCTAATGTTATCTAAACCCTTGTATTACACAGGTCCAATTAGGCGTGTAACATCAGTGAATCTGAAGTACTTGAATCTGTCATGTAACAGCCTTCAGGGAACTTTACCAATCACATTTGGGAGCTGTTCAGTGGTTGACTTGAGTAGAAACATGCTTTCAGGGAACATATCAGTTGTCCATACATGGGGAGATTATGTTGAGATGATTGATTTGAGCTCAAATAGGTTAACAGGAACTTGGCCGCATCAGACTACCCAATTTTTGAGGCTGACTTCATTGAGAATTTCTAATAACTTGCTAGCGGGAGAATTGCCAACTGTTCTCGGCACCTATCCCGAGTTGATTGCCATAGATCTGAGTCTCAATCAGCTGCATGGAGCTTTACCTAAAAATCTCTTTACAGCAGTTAAGCTGACCTATCTTAATCTTTCAGGAAACAATTTCGCAGGAACTCTGCCTCTTCCCAGTTCTGAAACCAACAACTCAACTACTATAGACCTGTCAGTTCTTCCTGTACAGACTTCAAACCTTTCATTTCTTGATCTTTCAAACAATTCTTTTGGCGGTCCACTGCCTTCAGGCATTGGTCGTTTGAGTGGATTGGTGTTGTTGGATCTTTGCCTGAACAACTTTACTGGGCAAATTCCAACATCAATCACCAAGCTAAAGCATTTGCTGCACATTGACTTGTCAAGCAACCATTTCGATGGTAGCATACCTGATGGCCTCCCAGACGATATTGTAGAGTTCAATGTATCCTACAACAATTTGTCTGGTCCCGTTCCGAGCATTTTGCTTAAATTTCCTGATTCATCTTTCCATCCAGGGAATGAACTACTTGTTCTTCCCCTCTCCGGGTCACCAAATAGTCCGGAAGGATCAGGTGGGAGGAAACATGGTATGAAGCGTGGAATTCTGTATGCATTGATTGCATGTGTTATTGTCTTTGTTACCGGGATCATTGTCTTTTTACTTGTCCACTGGAAGATCTCTAACTGGAAGAGTAGCGAAAAAGGTAAGGGCCAAAATAAGAATTCTGTAACTCAAGGACAGGATGCTCCTCAGAGACGTGCAGAAATTCCAAGTTCTGAAATGCACGATGTGTCGCTAGGATCATCACCGTCTGCAGAGTATGGAGGCATTTCCGTGCCTCGCGGTGGCCTGGAAGGACAGCATGAAACACAATGTGTGGATCAGCCGACTGGTAGCATTTCCAGCCTTAAAGATAGCACAGCTTCTTCGATGCCTTCATTGATATCATCACCTTCTGATGTGCGCCCACACCACCACTCCATCTTGAGAGTGCACTCTCCTGACAAACTGGTTGGGGACTTGCATCTTTTCGACAATTCTGTGTTGTTTACGGCTGAAGAGCTCTCTCGTTCTCCGGCTGAGATCATCAGCAGGAGCTGTCACGGGACATCCTACAAGGCTACTCTTGACAATGGATATGTGCTGACAGTGAAGTGGCTGAAGGAGGGCTTTGCTAAGAGCAAGAAAGAGTTTTCCCGTGAAATAAAGAAGCTCGGCAGCGTCAAACATCCCAGTCTAGTCTCACTGCGAGGCTACTACTGGGGCCCCAAAGAGCACGAGAGGATCATCATATCGGACTATGTAGATGCCACATCTCTGTCTACCTACCTGTCTGGTAATGTTTCTTAGCTCTCTACATCAAATTCTAGCGGCAGCTGATTTGAATGTATTCTGATGCATTTCTTTTCTGTTATCTTTCAGAGATTGAAGAGCGGGATCTTGCACCTCTATCGGTGGGCCAGCGGCTTGATATCGCGATCAGCATTGCCCACTGTCTAGATTACCTGCACAATGAGCGGGTGATCCCACATGGCAACCTCAAGTCGTCAAACGTCCTGCTTCAGGACTCAAGCCCGTCTGCTCTGGTAACTGACTACAGCCTTCACAGGCTGATGACTCCGGTGGGCATGGCCGAGCAGGTCCTGAATGCAGGGGCCCTTGGGTACTCCCCTCCAGAGTTTGCGAGCACCAGCAAGCCATGCCCGTCTCTCAAGAGCGACGTGTACGCCTTTGGCGTCATCCTGCTTGAGCTTCTGACAGGGAGGATCGCGGGGGAGATCATTTGTGTGAGCGATGGCGCGGTCGACCTGACGGACTGGGTGAGGATGCTGGCAAGGGAGGAGCGTGCTTCGGAGTGCTTCGACAGGCGCATTGTTGAAGCTGAAAGCTCAGGGGGCGCATCCAACAAGCTGGAGGACATGCTGCACATCGCCATCCGGTGTATCCGGTCTGCATCGGAGAGGCCGGAGATACGGACGGTGTTTGAGGACCTCTCTTCGCTGTCGTCGTCGTTGTGACGGTGAGTGGGAGTGGCGTACATCTCGTGCTTACATCAGGTTCTTGAGACTCCGGAGAGCCGGGTATACTAACAGGTGTTAGGGTTTTGTGGCTATGTGTCATGTGTGTAGTCTCTTTTGAGCATTTCATTGGTTGGGTTCCTCTTCCTGGGAAGCGTTCATACATTTTTTTTAGTTCACAATTCTAGCATTAGATGACTTGTGTGAGAATGTGTTTTGTGCATTTGCGATTCTGGACATCTGATAGGAAATAAGAAGGTCGCATTGATTCGTTGTTTTTTTCATGGTTTACATGATTATACAATCAAATAACCGATTATGTATAGCTATAGCTATATGCTCGGTGCTTAAATCTTTGCCAGAAGCTGAAGAATATGCCAAACAAGAATAAAGGAAATTAGACAGGGAAAATATGCTCCACATATTCAAGAGGACTGCATAGTACTTTTTTGTTTTTTGAAGCAACGAGCCTCCCTCGTCGATTTCCATTAAAGAAACTGCCAGCAGTTCACTTACATTCAAACAACAAGCTAAAAGGAAACATAACAACAATAGAAAGAAAAGAAAACAGCTACCACACGCAGGTGGGAACATCCCTACAGCATTCTATTCTTTTTCCAAAAGCAACATTTTTTCATCACATGCATTAGAGAGTTTTTCTTCCTTTTCCCAATCAAAAGCTTCCAGTCTTCTTGATCATCTCCAGCCTGTGAGAATAATGAAGCGTCTCAATCTCCAACATGGAGACCCGCGTGTGTATATATTAATATGTGGTGGTCGTACACAAGCGTGCAAAGCACGTAAGAGTTACATGAGAGCGAGAGAGAGGAAGAGATCCTTCGGCGGGAGGTTACACGGATAAAAAGATAGCTATAGGTTTAAAGAGAAAGACAATATACCTTGACTCCTAACTTAACCAACCGTGCACTATAATCTGTTTAACACTCCCCCGTAATCAGAACTTGGATAAGTTCAGATTATGCTTGAACATCTCAAATGGCCTTGAAGACAATGCCTTGGTGAAACCATCCGCAACCTGATCTTTAGATGGCACAAACCGAATTTCTAACTCCTTGTTTGCAACTCTTTCTCTCACAAAATGATAGTCTATTTCAATGTGCTTGGTTCTTGCATGGAAGACAGGATTAGCTGACAAATATGTAGCACCTATATTGTCACACCAGAGACAAGGGGTTTTAGTGTTGTGTATTCCAAGTTCCCTCAATACCATTTCTACCCAAATAATCTCTGCCGCTGCATTAGCCAATGCCTTGCACTCTACTTACGTACTTGACCTAGAAACTGTGGCCTGTTTCTTTGCACACCATGAAATAAGATTAGGACCAAAGAACACTGCAAAGCCACCTGTTGACCGCCTGTCATCCAAGCACCCTGCCCAATCAGAGTCAGAAAACGCACTAACACGGGTAGATGATGATCGACTGAATGTCAGTCCAATACTTAATGTGCTTTTCACATATCTCAATATACGCTTGGCAGTAGTCCAATGTGCTGTAGTAGGTGCATGAAGGAATTGACAGACTTTATTGACATCAAAGGAAAGGTCAGGTCTAGTAAGTGTCAAGTACTGAAGTGCTCCTACCACACTTCTGTAATTTGAGCTATCTTCTTGACTCAAAGGATCACCTTCTGCAAGTGACAACTTTCTGTACTGGAAAGTCGAGTTGATGATGGTTTGCAATTTTACATCCCTACTCTAGTCAAAAGATCAGTTGCATATTTTTCCCGAGACAGATGTAGACCACCATGTGTGTTTCTCTTAAACTCAATGTCTGATACGTCCATTTTGCATCATGATTTCCTACTGTTATTTATAATGTTTTGATGAGTAATAGTGCTTTAGGGAGTGATTCTAATGCCTTTTCTCTCATAATATGCAAGGTTTACACAAAGAGGGAGAATACCGACAGCTGGAATTCTGGACCTGAAAAAGCACATAAGAGATACCTATTCTGCACATCTCCAAATAAGCTGAAACTTTACGGAGAATTATTTTAGATTATATTAAAAATACTGGAGCAAATAACTACCGGAGGGGGCCACCCTGGTGGGCACAAGACACCAGGGTGCCAGGCCTCCCAGGCGCGCCCTGGTGGGTTGTGCCTAGTCAGGCCCACCTCTGGTGCCCATATTCTGGTATATAAGGTCTTTTGACCTAGAAAAAAAAAGAGGAGGACTTTGGGGACGGAACGCCGCCGTCTCGAGGCGGAACTTGGGCAGGAACACTTTTGCCCTCCGGCGGAGCGATTCCGCCGGGGGAACTTCCCTCCCGGAGGGGGAAATCGAAGCCATCGTCATCACCAACACCCCTCTCATCTTTGGGAGGCCAATCTTCATCAACATCTTCAACAACACCATCTCCTCTCAAACCCTAGTTCATCTCTTGTGTTCAATCTTTGTACCGGAACCTCAGATTGGTACCTGTGGGTGACTAGTAGTGTTGATTACATCTTGTAGTTGATTGCTATATGGTTTATTTGGTGGAAGATTATATGTTCAGATCCATTATGCTATTCAATACCCCTCTGATCTTGAGCATGAATATTGAGGTCACGGGAGAAGTCATGTTGCAAGTAATCATGTGAATTTGATATGTGTTCGATATTTTGATGATATGTATGTTGTGATTCCCTTAGTGGTGTCATGTGAACGTCGACTACATGACACTTCACCATCCTTGGGCCTAAGGGAATGCATTGTGGAGTAGTTATTAGATGATGGGTTGCTAGAGTGACAGAAGCTTAAACCCTAGTTTATGCGCTATTTCGTAAGGGGCTGATTTGGATCCAAATGTTTAATGCTATGGTTAGATTTTATCTTAATACTTTTCTCGTAGTTGCGGATGCTTGTGAGGGGGTTAATCATAAGTGGGAGATTGTTCAAGTAAGAACAGCACCCAAGCACCGGTCCACCCACATATCAAATTATCAAAGTAGCGAACACAAATCAAACCAACATAATAAAAGTGACTAGATGAAATTCCCGTGTACCCTCAAGAACACTTTGCCTATTACTAGAGACTGTTCTGGCCTGTCCTTTGCCACAAAAGGATTGGGCTACCTTGCTGCACTTTATTTACCGTTACCTTTACTTGCTCGTTACCAATTATCTTGCTATCAAACTATCTGTTACCTACCATTTCAGTGCTTGCAGAAATTACCTTGCTGAAAACCTCTTGTCATTTCCTTCTGCTCCTCGTTGGGTTCGACACTCTTACTTATCGAAAGGACTACGATTGACCCCCTATACTTGTGGGTCATCAAGACTCTTTTCTAGCACCGTTGCCGGGGAGTGAAGCGCTCTTGGTAAGTGGAAATCGGTAAGGAAAAACTTATACTACGTGCTGAAATTTATTGCCACTTGTTACTATGGAAAACAATCCTTTGAGGGGTTTGTTCGGGGTATCTTCACCTCGAACGGAACCACAATTAGTTTCCCCTCAACCTACTGCACCTACTGAAAATATTGGTTATGAAATTCCTTCGGTAATAGGTAGAACAACTGCTTGCTAAACCTATGTAGGAGATGGAACTGAACATCCTGATATGCACCTATTATATGTGAACGAAATTTGTAGATTATTTAAGCTTGCAGGTTTACCCGGAGATGAAGCTAAGAAGAAGGTTTTCCCTTTATCTTTGAAGGGAAAAACATTAACATGGTATAGGCTATGTGATGATATTGGATCAGGGAACTGGAATCGATTGCAATTGGAGTTCCATCAAAAGTTTTATCCCATGTATCTAGTTCATCGTGATCGAAATTATATATATAATTTTTGGCCTCGTGAAGGAGAAAGCATCGCTCTAGCTTGGGGGATGCTTAAGTCAATGTTATATTCATGCCCCAATCATGATATTCCGAGAGAAGTTATTATTCAGAATTTTTATGCTCGGCTTTCTCATAATGATCATTCCATGCTCGATACTTCTTGTGTTGGTTCTTTTATGAAGAAGACTATTGAATTCAAGTGGGATCTCTTAGAAAGAATTAAACGCAACTCTGAAGATTGGGAACTCGACGAAGGTAATGAGTCAGGTATAAAGCTTAAGTTCGATTGTGTTAAATCTTTGATGAATACCGATGTTTTTCACAAGTTTAGCACTAAATATGGCCTTGACTCTGAGATTGTAGCCTCTTTCTGTGAAGCATTTGCTACTCTGTTGATCTCCCTAAGGAGAAGAGGTTTAAATATCACCCCCCTATTAAAAAAGAAATTAAAGAACCGGTAAAAGCTAAAGATGAAACCATCATTTACAATGTTGATCCAGTTGTGCCTACGGCTTATATTGAAAAACCACCTTTCTCTGTTAGGATAAAGGAACATGCTAAGGTATCAACTGTGGTTCGCAAGAGTAATATTAGAGCACCTAAGCCTCCTGAGCAAATTAAAGTAGTTGCTATGGTCAAAGATCTCTTGGTAGAAAATATTGATGGGCATGTCATTTACTTCTGTGACGAAGCTGCTAGAATTGCCAAACCCGATGAAAAAGATAAACATAGACCCGTAGTGGGCATGCCTGTTGTCTCAGTCAAAATAGGAGATCATTGCTATCATGGTTTATGTGATTTGGGTGCTAGTTTGAGTGCTATTCCTTTTACCTTATACCAAGAAATTATGAATGATATAGCACCCGCTGAAATAGAAGACATTAACGTTATTATTAAACTTGCTAATAGAGATACCATCACACCACTTGGGATTGTCAGAGATGTTGAAGTCTTGTGTGGGAAATAAAATAGCCTACTGATTTTCTAGTTCTTGGTTCCCCACAAGATGACTTTTGTCCCATTATCTTTGGTAGACCTTTCTTGAGCACCGTCAATGCTAAGATAGATTGTGAAAAACAAACTGTCGGTGTTAGTTTCGGTGATGTGTCTCACGAATTTAATTTCTCCAAGTTTAGTAGACGACCTCGTGATAGAGAAGCATCTAGTAAGGATGAAATAATTGGTCTTGCTTCTATTTCCGTACCTCCTACCGATCCATTAGAACAATATTTGCTAGACCATGAAAATGATATGCACTTGCGTGAAACAAATGAAATAGATAAAATTTTCTTTGAACAACAACCTCTCCTGAAACACAATTTGCCTATTGAAACCCTTGGAGGTCCTCCTCCACCTAAAGGTGATCCTGTGTTTGAATTAAAGCAATTGCCTGATACTTTGAAGTATGCTTATCTTGATGAGAAAATGATATATCCTGTTATTATTAGTGCTAACCTTTCAGAACATGAAGAAGAAAGATTATTAAAAATTCTGAGGAAGCACCGGGATGCTATTGGATATACTCTTGATGATCTTAAGGGCATTAGTCCCACTCTATGTCAGCACAAGCTTAATATGGAACCTGATGCTAAACCCAACCCGTTGTTGATCACCAACGGTGATTGAATCCTAAAAAGAAAGAAGTGGTAAGAACTGGAATATTAAAGCTTCTGGAAACAGGTATAATCTATCCCATAGCTGATAGTGATGGGTAAATCCCGTTCATTGTGTCCCTAAGAAAGGAGGTATTACCGTTGTTCCTAATGATAAAAATGAACTCATTCCACAAAGAATTGTCACTGGCTATAGAATGGTAATTGATTTTAGAAAATTAAATAAAGCTACAAGAAAAGATCATTATCCTCTGCCTTTCATTGATCAGATGCTAGAAAGACTATCTAAGCACATACACTTTTGTTTTCTGGACGGATATTCTGGCTTCTCTCAAATACCTGTATCACAATCTGATCAAGAGAAAACCACCTTTACTTGTCCTTTTGGAACCTATGCTTATAGACGTATGCCTTTTGGTTTATGCAATGCACCTGCTACCTTTCAAAGATGTATGACTGCTATATTCTCTGATTTTTGTGAAAAGATTCTGGAGGTTTTCATGGATGATTTTTCCATTTACGGAACTTCTTTTGATGATTGCTTAAGCAACCTTGATCGAGTTTTGCAGAGATGTGAGCAAACTAATCTTGTCTTGAATTGGGGGAAGTGTCACTTTATGGTTAATGAAGGTATTGTCCTGGGGCATAAAATATCTGAACGCGGTATTGAGGTGGATAAAGCTAAAGTTGATGCAATTGAGAAAATGTCATGTCCTAAAGATATTAAAGGTATTCAAAGTTTCCTTGGTCATGCCGGTTTCTATAGGAGGTTTATTAAAGACTTCTCTAAAATTTCTAGGCCTCTTACTAATATTTTGCAAAAGGATATCCCTTTTGTTTTTTATGACGATTGTGTGGAAGCTTTTGAAACACTCAAGAAAGCCTTAACCTCTGCACCTATCGTTCGACCACCTGATTGGAACTTGCCTTTTGAAATTATGTGTGATGCTAGTGATTATGCTGTTGACGCTGTTCTAGGACAAAGGGTTGATAAGAAATTGAATGTTATCCATTATGCTAGCAAAACTCTAGACAGTGCCCAACGAAATTATGCTACTACTGAAAAAGAATTTTTAGCACTTGTGTTTGCTTGTGATAAATTTAGATCCTACATTGTTGACTCCAAAGTTATTGTTCACACCGATCATGCTCCTATAAAATATCTTATGGAAAAGAAAGATGTGAAACCTAGACTCATTAGGTGGGTTCTCTTGCTTCCGGAATTTGACTTGCATATTGTTGATAGGAAGGGAGCTGAGAACCCCATAGCTGATAACTTGTCTAGGTTAGAAAATATTCTTGATGACCCACTACCTATTGATGATAGTTTTCCTGACAAACAGTTAGCTGCGATAAATGTTTCTCAAAACACTCCTTGGTATGCTGATTATGCTAACAACATTGTCGCTAAATATATACCACCTAGTTTCACATACCAACAAAAGAAAAAAAATCTTCTATGATTTAAGACATTACTTTTGGGATGACCCACATCTTTATAAAGAAGGAGTAGATGGTATTATTAGACGTTGTGTACCTGAGCATGAACAAGAACAAATCCTACGGAAATGTCATTACGAAGCTTATGGAGGACATCATGCGGGAGATAGAACTGCTCATAAGGTATTGCAATCTGGTTTTTATTGGCCTACTCTCTTCAAGGATGCCCGTAAGTTTTTCTTGTCCTGTGATGAATGTCAAAGAATTGGTAATATCGGTAAGCGTCAGGAAATGCCTATGAATTATTCACTTGTTGTTGAACCATTTGATGTTTGGGGTTTTGATTATATGGGACCTTTTCCTTCCTCTAACGGGTACACTCATATTTTGGTTGCTATTGATTATGTCACTAAGTGGGTAGAAGCTATTCCAACTAGTAGTGTTGATCACAACACCTCCATTAAAATGCTTAAAGAGGTTATCTTCCCATGGTTGGAGTCCCTAGATATTTAATGACCAATGGTGGTTCACACTTTATCCATGGTGCTTTCTGTAAGATGCTTGCTAAATATGATGTTAACCATAGAATTGCATCACCCTATCATCCTCAATCTAGTGGTCAAGTTGAACTTAGCAATAGAGAAATAAAATTGATATTACTAAAAATTGTCAATAGGTCTCGAAAGAATTGGTCTAAGAAACTAGATGATGCACTTTGGGCCTACAGAACAGCTTATAAAAATCCTATGGGTATGTCTCCATACAAAATGGTATATGGAAAAGCTTGTCATTTGCCCCTAGAGTTAGAACATAAAGCATTTTGGGCAATTAAAGAACTCAATTATGATTTCAAACATGCCGGTGAGAAGAGGCTATTTGATATTAGCTCACTAGATGAATGGAGAACCCAAGCTTATGAAAATGGCAAACTATTCAAAGAAAAAGTAAAAAGATGGCATGACAAAAGAATCCAAAAGCGGGAATTCAAAATAGGAGACTATGTTCTTTTGTACAACTCTCGTTTAAGATTTTTTGCCGGTAAGCTTCTCTCCAAATGGGAAGGACCATATATTATCGAAGAGGTTTATCGTTCTGGAGCTATCAAGATTAATAATGCCGAAGGTACGAACCCGTAGGTGGTCAATGGACAAAGAATTAAACACTATATCTCAGGTACGCCTATTAACGTTGAAAGCAATGTTATCCAAACCATGACACCGGAGGAACACATAAAAGAAACCTTCGGGAACACTCCAGAATTTTGAAAAATAGGAGGTACATGATACGGTAAGTAAATGGACTCCAAAAAATCCGCAAAAATATTTTCTGTCAGTTTTGGAATATTACAAAAATTAGGAAAATAAGAAATAAACAGGAAAGCAACCAAGGTGAGCACGATACACCAGGGCGCGCCAGCCCTGCCATGGTGGGTCGTGCCCACCTCGGACACCTTCCCGACTCCGTTTTCCTTCCATATGCTTGTTTCCCAAGAATAAAAATTCTCTATATATACCCCCGACTGTTTTAACCTCCGCATTGTAGAAAAATCCTCTGTTCTTGTTTCATGCTGTTTTCCTATCAGATCGACCAAGCCAGGCATCATGTCTTCTCCCTACTCCAATAAAGTAGAAGAAGATGCCTGGCTGATGAAGATGGAGCTGAAGAGAGAGGAACCCAAAGAAGCCAATAACGAAGACAAGGGCAAGGAGGCTATGAAGGATCAAGCTCCAGAAGAGGGGGAAGAAGAAGACATTCTTCAACCATATTACAATCATCTCACCCCCGCTGAAATTGAAGCTTTTAGGGCTTTTGAAGCGGTTCGTGTTAAGAATAAATTTCTAACTCGTGAAAATATTTTGCTAGAGGAGCACATCATCACCCTTCGGAGAGTCATCCGCAAAGTGGAGTACCTATTGAGCTTGAAGTGTGACACATCATCACCACCACCTTCATCATCACCACCACCAAAGGAGACTTGAGCACACGGGTATGGGCACTCCCCTTGACTTGAGCCAAGCTTGGGGGAGGTGCCCCGGTATCGTATCACCATCACTTTCATTCACCTTTGTTTATTTTAGTTCGATCCTTAGCTTTTTCTTGATTTAGTTGAATAAAAGTTTAGTATGATCTATTTTCAAGTGTTAGTATGATCTATTTTTGTGTGTTAGTTTCGTGATCTACCTATCTATGTAATCGAGTGAGAGTTATATAATAAAGTTAGTTTGAGCTTTTGCTTCTTTATTTTCTTGTTGCAATCAAAATAAAGGGAAAGTGAAATAAATTAAAAGAATTATATGCTAATCTTATGGTAAGTAATGACATCACATAAGGAAAAGTATAAGTGGTAAAATTTATTGGAGATTGACAAACATAGCATTGGTCAATGATGCAATTCATGAAAGAATTAATAAGGGAAGAGAAGATTCACATGCAAATACACTATCTTGGACATCTTTTATGATTGTGAGCCCCCATTAAATATTATATGTCAAAATTGTTGACGTTGGACAAGGAAGACAACGTAATGATTTATGTTTGTTCATATTCACATAGAAGTTATATTGTCATAGATCCTTCAACATGTGGTGCTTGCTCAATATCTTTGCTAGCCAAAAATTCTGCATTAAGTAGAAATACTACTTGTGCATCCAAAAACCCAAAACACAAATTCATGTTTTGAGAGTCCACCATACCTACCTACGGATCGAGTAAGATCCTTCAAGTAAGTTGTCATTGGTGCAATAAGGCAATAAAATTGCTTCTAAACGTGTTTTGATCAATTAGTGTAAGAGAAATTGAGCGCTATACGGACTTATGATGGCAAAGTAATAAAAGCGACGGACTGCATAATAAAGGTTGCTATCATAGGGGGCAATATAGCATGGCGTTCTTTTACATTAAGGGATTGGGCATACAAACCAAAAAGCGCATGACAACCTCTGCTTCCCTCTGCGAAGGGCCTATCTTTTACTTTTATGTATTTACTTTTATGCAAGAGTCAAAGTATTCTTCCCTATTCCTTTTTTCTTTTTCTTTTTTGCAAGCATCATGTGGTGAGGAAAGATCTAGGCACATATATCCAGTTGGATGTGAGTAAGCATGAGTTATTATTGTTGACATCACCCTTGAGGTGAGTATGTTGGGAGGCGAAATTATAAGCCCCTATCTTTCTATGTGTCTGGTTGAGACTTTTTGCTCATGGGTATGCTATGAGTGTTAGCAATCATAGAAGACTAAATTATGGTTGAGTATGTGGACTTTCCAAAAGGCTCCGACAAGAGACCCTTCCTTAAAATATGATGAATTGTAGTTGCAAAGTTGACTGAGAACATAGTTTGTTGGTTTCCAATAAGGTTTATGCTTTATACTTCTACGTTGTGATGAATTGTTACTTGTTCATGAGAAGCTATATGATGAAGTTATATGAATAAGTTTTATTCTAAAGTTTGTTGATGTTATGATAATAAGCATGATGCTTCTATGTCCATATTTTTGTTTTTATCGACACCTCTCTCTCAAACCATGTGGACATGCTTTTCAATATCGGCTTTCGCTTGAGGACAAGCGCGGTCTAAGCTTGGGGGAGTTGATACGTCCATTTTGCATCAGGATTTCCTACTGTTATTTATAATTTTTAGATGAATAATAGTGCTTTAGGGAGCTATTCTAATGCCTTTTCTCTCATAATATGCAAGGTTTACACAAAGAGGGAGAATACCGGCAGCTAGAATTTTGGACCTGAAAAAGCACATCAGAGATACCTATTCTGCACATCTCCAAATAAGCTGAAACTTTATAGAGAATTATTTTGGATTATATTAAAAATACTGGAGCAATAACTATCGGAGGGGGCCACCCTGGTGGGCACAAGACACCAGGGCGCCAGGCCTCCCAGGCGTGCGCTGGTGGGTTGTGCCCAGCCAGGCCCACCTCCGGTGCCCATATTCTAGTATATAAGGTCTTTTGACCTAGAAAAAAATAAGAGGAGGACTTTCGGGACGGAACGCCACCGTCTCGAGGCGGAACTTGGGCAGGAGCACTTTTGCCCTCCGGCGGAGCGATTCCACCGGGGGAACTTCCCTCCCGGAGGGGGAAATCGAAGCCATCGTCATCACCAACACCCCTCTCATCTTTGGGAGGTCAATCTTCATCAACATCTTCAACAACACCATCACCTCTCAAACCCTAGTTCATCTCTTGTGTTCAATCTTTGTACCGGAACCTCAGATTGGTACATGTGGGTGACTAGTAGTGTTGATTACATCTTGTAGTTAATTGCTATATGGTTTATTGGGTGGAAGATTATATGTTCAGATCCATTATGCTATTCAATACCCCTCTGATCTTGAGCATGAGTATTATTTGTGAGTAGTTACCTTTGTTCTTGAGGTCACGGGAGAAGTCATGTTGCAAGTAATCATGTGAATTTGATATGTGTTCGATATTTTGATGATATGTATGTTGTGATTCCCTTAGTGGTGTCATGTGAACGTCGACTACATGACACTTCACCATCCTTGGGCCTAAGGGAATGCATTGTGGAGTAGTTATTAGATGATGGGTTGCTAGAGTGATAGAAGCTTAAACCCTAGTTTATGCGCTATTTCGTAAGGGGCTGATTTGGATCCAAATGTTTAATGCTATGGTTAGATTTTATCTTAATACTTTTCTCGTAGTTGCGGATGCTTGCGAGGGGGTTAATCATAAGTGGGAGGTTGTTCAAGTAAGAACATCACCCAAGCACCGGTCCACGCACATATCAAATTATCAAAGTAGCGAACACAAATCAAACCAACATGATAAAAGTGACTAGATTAAATTCACGTGTACCCTCAAGAACACTTTGCCTATTACTAGAGACTGTTTTGGCCTGTCCTTTGCCACAAAAGGATTGGGCTACCTTGCTGCACTTTATTTACCGTTACCGTTACTTGGTCGTTACAAATTATCTTGCTATCAAACTATCTGTTACCTACAATTTCAGTGCTTGCAGAAATTACCTTGCTGAAAACCGCTTGTCATTTCCTTCTGCTCCTCGTTGGGTTCGACACTCTTACTTATCGAAAGGACTATGATTGACCCCCTATACTTGTGGGTCATCAATGCCAAAGAAAAAAAATGCAAATCTACCAAATCTTTTAGAGCAAATTCTGAATTCAAATCTTTTAACAAAGTTGTTATTGCATCATCAGATGAACTAGTAACGACAATATCATCAACATAAATAAGCACAAATATGGAAGTATGTGACTTGTTATAGATGAATAATGATGTATCAGACTTGGAAGGAACAAAATCAAGCCTTTGAAGTTTGGAACTCAACTGAGAGTACCATGCCCTGGGAGCCTGCTTCAGTCCATAAAGAGATTTATCCAGTCTGCAAACATGAAAAGGTGCATTTTTATCTTCAAACCCAGGAGGCTGTTCATATAGACTTCCTCTTCCAGAACACCATGAAGAAACGCATTCTGCACATCTAGGTGTCGTAGACTCCATCCTCGTGACACATCAATAGAAAGAACAAGACGAATTGCAGCAGCTTCAACAACAGGACTGAAAGTATCCTCATAATCTATTCCATACCTTTGCTTGAACCCCTTTGCAACAAGCATTGCCTTATAGCGATCTATTGTACCACCAGCCTTTCTTTTTATTCGGAATACCCATTTGCAGTCAATCAAATTTTTACCTTGACAAGATGGAACCAAGTGTCAAGTATTATTTTCCTGAAGTGCACAAAACTCCTCTTCCATAGCCTTTTTCCACTTCGGATCCGAAAGTGCCTCATGGAACATGCGAGGTTCTCCTGATGAACAAGTAACCAAACCATATTTAATTTTATAGTTGGTGGGTTGAATTACCCCTGCACGGAGACGAGTACGTGGTGGAGTGAGTGCAGAAGATCCAGCCGCATCCTGTTCCTGTACAGCTGGGCTGCCCGCTGCATGGGCCACTGGATCTTCTGTGGTAAAGCGGGATCGTGAAGGAGGCAGATTCGGCGCAGAAGATCCGGCCAACCCAGCAGAATCAGCATGGGGATCCATGTTGGTCGGGTCTGCCTCCGTCGATCGCAGCGAATCCAGCGGGGCCCGCTGCCTGACGTAACAGCGCAGCTCTTTCGCAAAGCGCGTGGAGGGAGGACCCCCACTTGGGGTCATGTCGATCACAGGTTGGTGGAGCAGGCGCACTGGGACGGGCGACCTGGCAGGGGGCCACGTGTCAGCACCTGGTTGGTGCAGGGACGCACCCGAGGCGGATCCACCGGCCGATCCTGAGGCTGATCCGATCAGCTGCTGCTGGCGTGATCCCGAGGAGTATTCTTGCGGTGCGATGTTGCTGCTGCGGAGGCACATGTGATATGGATGATTTGTGACATTTTGTACATCATTTTGGCTTGATTTTTTTCCTGTTGCTTCCACATCCGAACCTGCAACACGTGAAGACTCAGGAAGATGGTCAGGATGGTTAGTCATGTGATCAATAAAATTATCAACCCCATGGGAAACACCGGATAATTGAGGTGGAAGGAGGAGAATCTCTTTCTTGAGGAGAGCACCTACATTTGGATGTAGATGCACAAAGGGAAAAATAGTTTCATCAAACACAACATCACGAGAAATATAGACTCTGCCCATGGGAACATCGAGATACTTAACCCCCTTATGTTGAGTGCTATAACCAAGGAAGACGCATTGTTTTGATCGAAACATAAGCTTGCGATTATTATAAGGACGAAGATTTGGCCAACATGCGCACCCAAAAACATGAAGAGAAGAATAATCGGGCCTAGTGTGAAGAAGACGTTGCATGTGAGTTTCATTGTTAATGACACGGCCAGGCAACATGTTGATAAGATGAACTACCGTGAGGAAGGCCTCATCCCAAAATTTGAGAGGCATGGAGGCGCCAGCAAGGAGAGCCAAGCCAACTTCAACTATATGCCTATGCTTGCGCTCGACGGAACCATTTTGTTTGTGTGCATGGGGGCATGAAACATGATGTGAGATGCTGAGTGTTTGAAAAAATGAGTCTAATTTCTCGTACTCGCCACCCCAATCAGATTGTATGGCAAGAATATTACTATCAAATTGACGTTCAACAAGTGCTTGAAAGTTTTTGAAGACTTGGAAAACCTCGGATCGTTTCTTAAGAAGATAGATCGAAGTAAACTTATTGTAGTCATCTATGAAACTGACATAGTAATCATGTCTACCAATAGAAGTAGGGGCAGGACCCCACACATCAGAGAAAATAAGCTGTAAAGGTTTGGTAGAAACACTAGTTGATACAGGATAGGGCGATTGATGAGCTTTTTCCCTTTGACATGAAAAACAAATAGTTTTTGAACTACGCTCACCAACACAAGGGAGCTTATTATTCCTAAGCACTTGTTGAACGATAAAAAAGATGGATGTCCTAATCGTGCATGCCACTGTTCCGAAGAGAGTTTGATGACACCACACACTTGTTTATTGAAGCTTCTAAATTGGGGAATCAATTTATAGAGCCCATGCACGCATCTACCTCGATAGAAAATTCTCCTCGTGGCCTGGTCCTTAATCAAAAGGAAATAAGGGTGAAACTCTATAAAGACTTTGTTGTTAATAGCCATGCGATGAACAAAAACAAGATTCTTTGATGTGTTTGGACAATGTAAAATATTTCTAAGATGAATATCACGGTGTGGGGTTTTGATAATTGAATGACCAACATGACATACCATACCTTCTCCATTGGCATTGTGAACTTGATCTTGACCCCTATACTTTTCAGCCATGGTGACCTTCTCAAGCTGATGAGTGATATGATCCGAAGCTCCAGAGTCGACGTACCAGTTTGTGTCTACACCATAAGAGGTGTCTACATCAGCTACAAATTTCTTTCTTTGGGAGTTGTTTTCAGCATAGCGCCAGTCACAATTCTTGGCGATGTGGTTAGTCTTTTTACAGATCTGACATTTATTTTCATATTCATCATACCCTTGGAAAACGTGCCCTTGATTGTTGTTGTAGAGAGGACGGCGGTTGTTGTAGTTGCTGCCACCGCCGCCGCCACCATTGTACTGGTTGTGGCCACCACCACTGAAGTGGCCAGCACCACCGCCGCCACCGTAGTGGCCGCCACCACCGCCATAGTGGTTGTTGCCACCACCATTGTGGTCGCCGCCACCGTGACCACCCTTGTAGTGGCCACCGTTGCCACCATTGTAGCCTCCGCGCCCTCCTCCTCCTCTGGAGGGACCGCGAGAGGCAGATAAGGGAGAGCCACGGCAGCCTCATGATGCGGCCATGGCAGTGGACTTGAAGGAGTCGATGCCGGTGCCATGGAACATCTCCATGCGTTGATAAAAGTTGGAGACCATGCTAAATAGATCTTCGGTGGAGAGAGGATCGGTGCGGACATTGAGGGCTGAAACAATGGGTTGGTACTCCATGTCCAGCCCGCCAATAATGAAAGAGATGAGTTCATCTTCGGTAATGGGTTTGCCGGGGGTAGCTAATTCATCAGCCAAGGATCGCATGTATCCAAAGAATGCGCTGGCTGTTTGGGATCCTTTTTGGGCGTTGGTGAGGCTAGTACAGATGTTGTTGACTCGTGACCTAGATTGTGAAGAGAACATGCTAACTATGGCTGTCCATAGTGCATGGGATTGCTCATGTGAGGCAACCTGGATGAGTACTTCTCGGGATAGGTTATTGAGGAGGAAGGCAAGGACATGTTGGTCCTCACAATGCCAGACTCTACGAGCTAGGTTTGGGATGGTTTGATCTTTTCCTTCGGAGTTCTTGGTGGTGATGGTTGTCACACGCTGTGTTTTGCCTCATGACTAAGTTAACATAGCTCAAAAATTGGGACCAATTAAAACTTTTGTGTGCTTGGGATGCTTGACTTGATTGCTATTTCTTGTGTGCTTGGTGGTGTTTTAAATCACAAAAATTCTCCTTCTCTCAAGACTCATCCTCTTGCTCCCAGTCTTTGTCCAATGACCATAGCATGTGTATAGGACTTAAAACATTTTTTTACAAAATATTATTCTTACCAAAAAGCATTTATTCGATTTAAGCTTTCAAAACCCCCTGAATTGAGGTTTGTACTACAAGTCCTGAAATTAGGGAGTTTGTTTTGCCCCAAATATTTTATTTGGATCCTATTATAAAAAAGACTTCCCAAAACCACAAAATTATTATTTTAAAGATTATTTTACTATTTTATTCAAAGGCTTTTCTTAAGGCCAGAAATGGTCTTTTATAGAGAAAATTTATTTTTATGCTTTCAAAATATTTGTGAAAATTTAGGGAAACTCAGTGGACATATATTTTCCATATATAAAAGTTTTAACACATGGTCATGTTCAAAATATTGGACAAAACCCTTCTAAACCCTTTCTGCATATTTCCTCTATTTGAAATATTTATATAAGAAATATTCTCAAATAAATCCAGGAAAATTCTAGCAAGTCACATATGCCATATGTGATGATCTTGAAAAGTTTCATCTCAATCCCAATCATTTTGGTTCAACAAAATATCCCAAAACCCTTTCTATCCAGAACCAAATTTGAGCAACTTTGCATTATAAAGTTTCTCCAATTGGTCTCAAACTTTGTGGTCATACTCTAAAAGCCAAATTATGCCCCCACACCAAGTTGAGCATCTAGGAGATTAGCTTAACATGACCAGATCTACAGAAATCTGATTGTGTTGATTTCTAGGGTTTACAATGTTTGCATTGTCAACTTTCATCAAATAATCTCAAAATTGGTGATCAGGACCAATTGGTATTACAATTTACCCCTGGTAAATCTCACGGCCATTGGATACCCCTAGTCCCTAGAAGCCCTAGGACAGCATCAAACACCTTCAGATATAAGCTTGTGCACAACAAAAGTTGACCCAAAAGGATTCCCCTTGCCTCCAACTTTTTACCACAGTATGTTCTAACCCTAATTTACCTCTAGTAACTTTGCCATGGCCTCTGCTCAATTATTGGGGGGGGGGGGGTAACTCCCTCATTTTCCCTCTCTTTTTACCATGGCAAGACCTCTATTTCCCCTCTCCCATTATTCTGTTCATGCAAATGCCCCAAACTTTTCCACAACTTCATTTGCATGCTATTACATCAATCCAAACCCAAATATGGCAGGCTCTTGTGGAAAATATGAGCACTTCATCAAAACTTACATTATGGCAGCAAATGCAGCTTTGAACTACAAGTACCATGTATACTCATCTCCGTGAGCTGAAATTTGGTGTACTTGTACTCCTTCCATACCTAAGCCACCCAGACAACATTTTACCTCTTGAGCCCTTTAGTAGAATCCCCTCAACTAGCCCCCAAGTTTGTTGCTACAAACTTACCTGCAGTAGAAACCTAGCCCACCCAACTCCATTTCCCTTTAAGCTTCACGAGTACTCTCCTCCACGCGTGCCTCACACGTTAGACAACCTTGGCCGACCACAATGATGCTCTGGACACGAAGTGGCATGGTGACCACGCTGTCGGCATGCAGCAACGGCGCTCTGCTGTGCATCTTGTCCTGTAGCTCGAGTCCGGTTGCAGCTAGGTGCCCATGCGCGCCAGGGGATCCTACTTGACCTCGCACGCCCCTCTCCGACACTGGGAAACCTTCAAGTCTCATCCGACGCGCGTGCTCACCGCGCCCAAGGTCCTCCGGCGGCCACCCGAGCCCCTCTCGGTCGCCCTCCTATATCTGCCTTCCCCAGAGCTCCCCGGACGCCCTTAGCGCATTTCTCTCACTCTCACCAACCTCCCAGCGCTCCCCAATTGCCCGCTCATCCTCTGCATCAACGGCGATGGCCGGAGCCTTACCAGCGGCCCTCCTCAAATTAAAGCTCCCCAATGTACCTCCTCCTCTCCTACCTGTGGCAAGCTGCCCGAGCCACCCCCGCTAGCCTCCCCTCAAACATGTTCATCCTCAGGTCGGTCGTGCCACCGTGCCCAGGCTCGCGGTCGCCGCCAACCGCCGCCATCGTTGCCGATGCTCTAGTGGCCCTCGGCGTCCGTGCGGTGCAGGGATGGAAGTGCCGCGTCCACCCGAGCACGCCAGAGGCTGTACGGTCGTCGGAGGTGGCCGGAGCCACCCGGTCGAGCGCCGGCGCCGCTCGGTCTCGCCCCCTCCGTCTCTCCCTGCTCGGGCGGGAGGTGAGGGACGGACCCGACATGCGGGCCCCGCCTGTCAGTGACCGGCCGGTCGGGCCCCCATGTTTAAGTGGACGCGCCTCTCGCGGAAGTGCGCTTCCCCACGGTAGAAACGGCTTCAGGCGAGTGCGCCTTCTACGTGGCTCCTACGCGGGCCTGGCCTAGCCACTGGGCCGGC
Organism: Elymus sibiricus; assembly: GCA_039707655.1. Taxonomy (NCBI): domain Eukaryota; kingdom Viridiplantae; phylum Streptophyta; class Magnoliopsida; order Poales; family Poaceae; genus Elymus; species Elymus sibiricus. The sequence continues at coordinate 341,211,085 of CM077669.1, read as the reverse complement.
CCAGTGGATATTCCATGCCAGCGTGCTATTTCGGCCCTTTTTGGTAAATAAAACAGTCCTTGCCCTTTTCTTTTTTCTGAGAGAATCATAAATCCATACAAAAATTATATGAACTCCAAATCCATTGATTCAAATTCCTAGGAGCCCAAAAAATCATGGCCTAACCAAATATGCGCATTGCACATTTTTTCATACAATATTTTCTACACCACCAATATGTTTGTTATTTCCTTTATTATAAAACCCCCTTTGTAAATCCCTAGAGCATTCATCCTATTTTCAAATTTGATGATATAAATTTCGAGAGACTCCAAAAATCTTGCTAGCAATGGAGGACATTTTTGCTATGCTATATTCTGCTAGACCAAATAAATGGCCCATTTTCCCTTCATTTCATCTTAGGAAATTCACCCCAACTCCAAATCCAGTGAAACAACTATCTAAATTCTTCTAAAATCATGCCCTATATGTGGGGTGCATTCACTCGTTTTTATAAAAATGTTTTCTGTAGACTTCTTATAGGATCACCAATTCCCCTACTTCCACCATTCAAAGAGCCTCATTGATCCAACTCCAGTAGAGCCATTTTAGGTATTTTTCTTATGACCAGAGAGGTCCAAGAAAAATAAAACTCCTATTTTTAGAACACTTTTATTTTCTGCTTGTTGTGTTGCTTATTATGGTTGTTTCCGACGGTAGTTGACAAAGTAGACGGAGTGCTCGGAGTTGGACCAGAAGCGTGTGAAGACCTCGAAGACTTGGCTGAGCCAGGCAAGCATCCCTTTGACCATGTCTAATAAACCATTTTATGCATGACATATGGCACTTTATTTCGTTGCATTAAATCATGATAAAACGGTGACCCCCGTAGTGGGTTACCTCCGTTACTTTCGTTGTTGATACTTGCACTGAGCATGACCCTACCTTCCTATGAGGGTTGTGCGGGTGGGAAGTATCTAGGATGCTAAGTAGTTGCTACGCAAGAGGGATGGGAAAATGAATGGTGTCGGGCAGGAAATGATTTCAAAGACTTTTCGAAAACCCCATCGGGTGCCACTAATGCCCGAGGGAGATGATGTTGAGCTAGGTAACCAGTTGATAAAGAAGTGGTTTGCCGAGGCAAGTGTGTGTGTGTGTGTGTTGTTTTCATAAAGGGGATTGGTTTAAGTTGCGACCGTTACTCCAACCTTACATGTGCGACCACTCTACCCCTATATGGGAAGGGGCCTTGTTGATTACCTTGGTCGATGCTAGCAGAGAGACCGCATTATTAGTGGCGGGAGTGTAGTGGTCACTCTCGATACGGGGTCGTGCCTGATAGGATGACCGTGGGCTGTTTTCACAGACACCGGGCACACCGTTCGTCCCTTCATGGATGATATTATATTGAGCAAGGCTCGTGTGATGTACATCGTGAGGGCTGTGTACCAATCGAGTGGACTCTTTGTTTAGTGTCGTCAAGGGAAAGACATTGTTCGGGGGCTTACCTCGGGTATGTAATATACCGCGAGTCGTGGATGACACGGAAGTTCCCCGAGTCTTGTGGGTAAAGCGCACAACCTCTGCATAGTGTAAAACTATTCGAATAGCCTTGTCCACGGTCAAGGACAGTTGGATGACCGCTCTTGGGCTACGTCCATGGTTTCCAAAATTGGTGTGTGAGTGTGAGTGGGAAAGACGATACTTGAGCTAAGTCGGATGACTTGGCATGATGACTGAACATGAGGTGTTCAGATGATACTTGAGCTAAGTCGGAGGACTTGACATGATGACTGAACATGAGATGTTCAACCCCTGCTTATGATGATATATGTAACTTGTTCATATGGATATCTGCAACCTGTTGATGCATGCTTTTGCAAGTTGATTGAACATGTCATTGCACTCAAATTGGCTTTCTGCAAAATTACCTACTAGTGCTATATCGTACTCTCTTGAACCTTGTTCCAAACATGGGTTGCTTGCGAGTACATTCAAAGTACTCATTGGCTTGCCACTGGTTATTTTATTGGCCAGGCTTGAAAGAATAGGATATGATGAAGAGTACCTTGGTGACGAACATGCGAGTGTTGGAAATATGCCCTAGAGGCAATAATAATTTTGTTATTATCATATTTCCTTGTTCGTGATAATCGTTTATTATCCATGCTATAATTGTATTGATTGGAAACTCAAATACATGTGTGGGTACATAGACAACACTGTGTCCCTATTATGCCTCTAGTTAACTAGCTCGTTGATCAAAAGATGGTGAAGGTTTCCTAGCCATGGACATGAGATGTCATTTGATAACGGGATCACATCATTAGGAGAATGATGTGATGGACAAGACCCAAACTGTAAACGTAGCATATGATCGTGTCAGTTTATTGCTATTGTTTTCTGCATGTCAAGTATCTGTTCCTATGACCATGAGATCATGCAACTCCCTGACATCGGAGGAGTACCTTGTGTGTATCAAACGTCGCAACGTAACTGGGTGACTATAAAGGTGCTCTACAGGTATCTCCGAGGATGTCTGTTGGGTTGGCATGGATCAAGACTGGGATTTGTTACTCCGTGTGAGGGAGAGGTATCTCAGGGCCCACTCGGTAATACAACATCACAATGAGCCTTGCAAGCAATGTGACTAAAGTGTTAGCCACGAGATCTTGTATTACGGAACGAGTAAAGAGACTTGCCGGTAACGAGATTGAACTAGGTATAGAGATACCGACGATCGAATCTCGGGCAAGTAACATACCGAAGAACAAAGGGAACAGCATACGAGATTAACTGAATCCTTGACATAGAGGTTCGACCGATAAAGATCTTCGTAGAATATGTAGGAGCTAGTATGGGCATCCAGGTCCCGCTATTGGTTATTGACCGTAGAGGTGTCTCGGTCATGTCTACATAGTTCTCGAACCCGCAGGGTCTACACACTTAACGTTTGGTGACGATATAAGTATAGTTGAGTTGTTATGTTGGTGACCGAAAGTTGTTCGGAGTCCCGGATGAGATCCTGGACATGACGAGGAGCTCTGGAATAGTCCGGAGGTAAAGATTGATATATGGGATAATAGTGTTTGGTCTCCGGAAGGGTTCCGGAATTCACCGGAAGGGGTTCCGGATGTTTCCCGAAATGTTCGGGTACGAGAACACTTTATTTGGGCCAAGGGGTAAAGCCCACGAGGCTTTAGGAAGGTGCAAAAGGAAGTTTTGCGGAGGCCAGGGGCCAGACGCCAGGGACCCTGGCGTCTGGGGCCAGACGCCGAGGACCCTGGCGTCTGGTCCTGGAGTCCGAGCAGGACTCTTGCCTTGCGGGCCAAACCGACTTTGAGGAGGCTCTTTCTCCAAGTTTCGACCCCAGGGCTCAACATATAAATAGAGGGGCAGGGCTAGCACCCGGAATACATCAAGATTTCCCCAAGCCGTGTGCGGCAACCCTAACCCTCTAGTTCCTACGTCATAATCTCCGTAGCGCTTGGCGAAGCCCTGCAGAGATTGTTCCTCACCACCATCACCACGCCGTCGTGCTGCCGGAACTCATCTACTACTTCACCATCGCTCGCTGGATCGAGGAGGTGAAGGCGTCATCAAGCCGTTTGTGTGTTGAACGCGGAGGTGCCGTCCGTTCGGCACTAGTTCGTGATCGGTTCGAGGGACGACTTGCGATTTGGATCGCGGAGACGTTCGACTACATCAACCGCGTTTCTTAACGCTTCCGCTTAGCGATCTACAAGGGTATGTAGATTCACTCTCCCTCTCGTAGATGCTCATCACCATGGATAGATCTTGTGTGTGCGTAGGAAAATTTTTGTTTCCCATGCAACGTTCCCCAACAGTGGCATCATGAGCTAGGTCTATGCGTAGATGAGATCTCGAGTAGAACACAAACGAGTTGTGGGCGTGGGTGTATACATATTGCTTGCCGTTACTAGTTGATACTTGATTCGGCGGTATTGTGAGATGAAGCGGCCCAGACCGACATTACGCGTACGCTTACGCGAGACAGGTTCCTTCAACTGACATGTAACTTCGTTGCATAAAGATGGCTAGCGGGTGTCTGTCTCTCTCACTTTAGTTGAATCAATTTCAATGAAGAGGGTTCTTTTAGAATATCAAAAAGCAATCACTACACCACGTTGTGGTTTTGCGTAGGTAAGAACGGTTCTTGCAAACCCATAGCAGCCACGTAAAATTTGCAACAACAATTAGAGGACGTCTAACTTGTTTTTGCAGGGTATGTTGTGATGTGATATGGCCAATTACATGATGAGATATATGTGATGTATGAGATGATCATGTGTTGTATAGAATATCACGACTTGCATGTCGATGAGTACGGCAACTGGCAGGAGCCATAGAGTTGTCTTTAATTATTGTATGACCTGCGTGTCAATCATTAAGCGCTATGTAATGCTTTACTTTATCGCTAAACGTTAGCAATAGTCGTGGAAGCAACAGTCGGCGCGACAACCTCATGGCGACACGTTGATGGAGATCAAGATGATGGAGATCATGGTGTCATGCCGGTGACGATGGAGATCATGCCGGTGCTTTGGAGATGGAGATCAAAAGCACGAGTTCATGGCCATATCATGTCACTTATGATTTGCATGTGATGTTAATCCTTTTATGCATCTTATTTTGCTTAGGACGATGGTAGCATTATAAGGTGATCCCTCACTTAAATTTCAAGATAAATTGTGTTCTCCCCGAGTGTGCACCGTTGCGAAAGTTCGTCGTTTCGAGACACGCCGTGATGATCGGGTGTGATAGACTCTACGTTCACATACAACGGGTGTAAGCCATGTTGCACGTGCGGAACACTCGGGTTAAACTTGACGAACCTAGCATGTACAGACATGGCCTCGGAACACAAGAGACCGAAAGGTCGAACATGGGTCATATAGTAGATATGATCAACATGAAGATGTTCACCATTGAAACCACCTCAACTCACGTGATGATCGGACTTGAGTTGGTGGATTTGGATCATGTTACACTCGAATGACCGGAGGGATGTCAATTTGAGTGGGAGTTTTAAGTAATATGATTAACTAAACTCATTATCATGAACATAGTCAAAATGTCTTTGCAAATTATGTTGTAGATTACTAGCTCGCGCTGTAGCTCCCCTGAATTTTTATATGTTCCTAGAGAAATAGATTTGAAAGATGATGGTAGCAATAATGCGGACTGGGTCCGTGATCTGAGGATTGTCCTCAATGCTGCACAGAAGGCTTATGTCCTTAATGCACCGCTCGGTGCGCCACCCCCTCAAGCGTCGTCTGTAGATGTTGTGAACATCTTACAGGCACGTTCTGATAACTACTTGATAGTTCAGTGCGTCATGCATTACGGCTTAGAATTGAGGCTCCAAAACGTTTTGAACGTCACGGAACATATGAGATGTTCTAAGAGCTGAAATTGGGATCTCAGGCTCGTGCCCGTGTTGAGAGGTATGAGACCTCCAACAAGATTCTTTGCCTGAAAGATGATGGAGAATAGCTCAATCGTTGAGCATGTGCTCAGATTGTCTGGGTACTACAATTGCTTGAATCGAGTGGAAGTTGATCTTCCAGATAAGATAGTGATTGGTATAGTTCTCCAAGTCACTGTCACTAAGCTACTAGAGCTTCGTGATGAACTATAAAAGGCCAGAGATGGAAATAATGATCCCTGAGCTATTCGCGATGTTTGACCCCGCGAAGGTAGAAATCAAGAAGGAGCATCAAGTGTTGATGGTTAGTAAAACCACTAGTTTCAAGAAGGGCAAGGGCAAGGAGGGGTACTTCATGGATGGCAAGCCAGTTGCTGCTCCAGTAAAGAAACCCAAGGTTGAACCCAAACCCGAGACTGAGTGCTTCTATTATGAGGAGAACGGTTGCTGAAGTGGAACAACCCTAGATGCTTGGTAGATAAGAAGGTTGGCAACGTCGACAGAAGTATATTTGATATACATGTTATTGATGTGTACCTTACTAGTACTCCTATTAGCACCTGGGTATTAGATACCGGTTCGGTTGCTAAGTGTTGGTAACTCGAAATAAAAGCTACGGAATAAACGGAGGCTAAGGGTGAGGTGACGATGAGTGTTGGAAGTGTTTCCAAGGTTGATGTGATCACCATCGCGCGCTCTCTCTACCTTTGGGATTAGTGATGAACCTAAATAAATGTTATTTGGTGTTTGCGTTAAGCATGAACGTGATTAGATGAAGTTTATTGCAATACGGTTATTCGTTGCAGTTAGAGAATAATGGTTATTCTATTTACATGAATAATACCTTCAATGGTCATGCACCCAATAAGAGTGGTTTATTGAATCTTGATCGTAGTGATACACATGTTCATAATATTGATGCCAAAAGATACAAAGTTAATAATGATAGTACCACATACTTGTGGCACTGCCACTAAATGTCATATTGGTGTAAAACGCATGAAGAAACTCCATGCTGATGGATCTTTGGACTCATTCGATTTCGAATCGGTTGAGACATGCGGACCATGCCTCATGGGCAAGATGACTAAAACCCCGTTTTCCGGTATGATGGAGCGGGCAATTGACTTATTGGAAATGATATATGTTGATGTATGCGGTCCAGTGAGTTTTGTAGTGGACGGTGGATATCGTTATTTTCTTACCTTCACTGATGATTTGAGTAGATATAGTGTATATTTCCTTAATGAAACACAAGTATGAATCGTTTGAAAAGTTCAGAGTGAAGTTTGAGATCATCGTGACAAGAAGATAAAATGTCTACGATATGATCGTGGAGGTAAATATCTGAGTTACGAGTTTGGTATACAACTTAAGACAATGTGGAAGTTGTTTCACAACTCACGCCACCTGGAACACCATAGTGTGATGGTGTGTCCGAACGTCGTAGTTGTGCTCTATTAGATATGGTGCGAACTATGATGTCTCTTATCGATTTACCACTATCGTTCCTCCTCAGGTCGGCCGTGCCACCCTGTCCAGGCTCGCGGTCGCCGCCAACCGCCGCCATCGTTGCCGATGCTCTAGTGGCCCTCGGCGTCCGTGCGGTGCAGGGATGGAAGTGCCGCGTCCACCCGAGCACGCCAGAGGCTGTACGGTCGTCGGAGGTGGCCGGAGCCACCGGGTCGAGCGCCGGCGCCGCTCGGTCTCGCCCCCTCCGTCTCTCCCTGCTCGGGCGGGAGGTGAGGGACGGACCCGACAGGCGGGCCCCGCCTGTCAGTGACCGGCCGGTCGGGCCCCCATGTTTAAGTGGACGCGCCTCTCGCGGAAGTGCGCTTCCCCACGGTAGAAATGGCTTCAGGCGAGTGCGCCTTCTACGTGGCTCCTGCGCGGGCCTGGCCTAGCCACTGGGCCGGCCCAGTGGCTATTCCATGCCAGCGTGCTATTTTGGCCCTTTTTGGTAAATAAAACAGTCCTTGCCCTTTTCTTTTTTCTGAGAGAATCATAAATCCATACAAAAATTATATGAACTCCAAATCCATTGATTCAAATTCCTAGGAGCCCAAAAAATCATGGCCTAACCAAATATGCGCATTGCACATTTTTTCATACAATATTTTCTACACCACCAATATGTTTGTTATTTCCTTTATTATAAAACCCCCTTTGTAAATCCCTAGAGCATTCATCCTAGTTTCAAATTTGATGATATAAATTTCGAGAGACTCCAAAAATCTTGCTAGCAATGGAGGACATTTTTGCTATGCTATATTCTGCTAGACCAAATAAATGGCCCATTTTCCCTTCATTTCATCTTAGGAAATTCACCCCAACTCCAAATCCAGTGAAACAACTTTCTAAATTCTTCTAAAATCATGCCCTATATGTGGGGTGCATTCACTCGTTTTTATAAAAATGTTTTCTGTAGACTTCTTATAGGATCACCAATTCCCCTACTTCCACCATTCAAAGAGCCTCATTGATCCAACTCCAGTAGAGCCATTTTAGGTATTTTTCTTATGACCAGAGAGGTCCAAGAAAAATAAAACTCCTATTTTTTAGAACACTTTTATTTTCTGCTTGTTGTGTTGCTTATTATGGTTGTTTCCGACGGTAGTTGACGAAGTAGACGGAGTGCTCGGAGTTGGACCAGAAGCGTGTGAAGACCTCGAAGACTTTGCTGAGCCAGGCAAGCATCCCTTTGACCATGTCTAATAAACCATTTTATGCATGACATATGGCACTTTATTTCGTTGCATTAAATCATGATAAAACGGTGATCGCCGTAGTGGGTTACCTCCGTTACTTTCGTTGTTGATACTTGCACTGAGCATGACCCTACCTTCCTATGAGGGTTGTGCGGGTGGGAAGTACGTAGGATGCTAAGTAGTTGCTACGCAAGAGGGATGGGAAAATGAATGGTGTCGGGCAGGAAATGATTTCAAAGACTTTTCGAAAACCCCATCGGGTGCCACTAATGCCCGAGGGAGATGATGTTGAGCTAGGTAACCAGTTGATAAAGAAGTGGTTTGCCGAGGCAAGTGTGTGTGTGTGTGTGTGTTGTTTTCATAAAGGGGATTGGTTTAAGTTGCGACCGTTACTCCAACCTTACATGTGCGACCACTCTACCCCTATATGGGAAGGGGCCTTGTTGATTACCTTTGTCGATGCTACCAGAGAGACCGCATTATTAGTGGCGGGAGTGTAGTGGTCACTCTCGATACGGGGTCGTGCCTGATAGGATGACCGTGGGCTGTTTTCACAGACACCGGGCACACCGTTCGTCCCTTCATGGATGATATTATATTGAGCAAGGCTCGTGTGATGTACATCGTGAGGGCTGTGTACCAATCGAGTGGACTCTTTGTTTAGTGTCGTCAAGGGAAAGACATTGTTCGGGGGCTTACCTCGGGTATGTAATATACCGCGAGTCGTGGATGACACGGAAGTTCCCCGAGTCTTGTGGGTAAAGCGCACAACCTCTGCAGAGTGTAAAACTATTCGAATAGCCTTGTCCACGGTCAAGGACAGTTGGATGACCGCTCTTGGGCTACGTCCATGGTTTCCAAAATTGGTGTGTGAGTGTGAGTGGGAAAGACGATACTTGAGCTAAGTCGGATGACTTGGCATGATGACTGAACATGAGGTGTTCAGATGATACTTGAGCTAAGTCGGAGGACTTGACATGATGACTGAACATGAGATGTTCAACCCCTGCTTATGATGATATATGTAACTTGTTCATATGGATATCTGCAACCTGTTGATGCATGCTTTTGCAAGTTGATTGAACATGTCATTGCACTCAAATTGGCTTTCTGCAAAATTACCTACTAGTGCTATATCATACTCTCTTGAACCTTGTTCCAAACATGGGTTGCTTGCGAGTACATTCAAAGTACTCATTGGCTTGCCACTGGTTATTTTATTGGCCAGGCTTGAAAGAATAGGATATGATGAAGAGTACCTTGGTGACGAACATGCGAGCTAGGACGCTTCCCAGTCAGAATGCCTCTAGGGTTAAGGCAGATAGCATGGGTTCTCGCTATCGTTGAAGATTCCCGCTGCGAGTTTGTGAAGACTTGGTCATAAAGGCCATATTTGAGTAAAACGGTATGTAATGGATGTAAGACTCTTGTTATTCAGTGTCCGGATCACTGTGCACGTACATTCGGTGATCAAGACTTATGAGTCGGGGTCCCCACAAAGATGGTATCAGAGCCATCCTGACTGTCGGAAGCCTTAGTTAGCATGGACGTTAGTTAGGACAAGACTATTTTTCTAGACCCTTCAAAATGACTTACGAAACATCTATAATTCCAACCTCTCCTAAAATTTCAAAGGAAGCGAAGGTTTTTGCCTTAACACTTCAACCATTTTTCTCTTGGCTCTACTCATCTGCTTTTCAACACCTTGCAAGCGGTCGTTAGAACTCCTGTGCCCCTGACCACTGGATTCCTTGAAATCCTCATGGGTAACCTGGAAGGAAGCCACCTTGCCAGGCATTTGTCCACATATCTTGGACACAAGTTGGCGACACCACGACGAGATGATACCAACAGAAGATACCTTCTTGAGGAATGATGGCGTCAAGACTTGGAAGATGGTGACACCCTCGACACTGCCCCGGGATGATGCCACCTTGGCCTACGACGACCAGGCATAAGACATGCAATGTCATGGTATGCATCGCTAATAGAGCAACCTTCTCCTTACCATTGTTATTATATCGGCAACCACCGGTGGATGAGAACATCGCCATTTGGTCCGCCTCACCATAGTGAGCAGGAAAAACGGTTCTCTTCATCCCCCGCTCTTGGTGTCAATATTATCATCAACATGACCGACAAGTTGGAACTCTATCATGCCTTGTTGATGTCATTGCATAAAGGATTGCCCACTTGGAACTATTGACGCCTTGTAGGACAAGAAGGCATTGGCACGATCACGAAGACACGAGAAGACCCTGTCAATGACAGCCATGAGGAATCACCTTCATCGTCAACTCACTAGATGCGAAGTTGTCAAGGATTCACCAGGCACAACCCGGATCGTTTCGACGAACAACAACAAGAGACATAGCGACACCTGAAGAAGGCCTAGAAGACTGAGCGGATTCCTCTCCAAGACGCGAAGCAAGCGCGACTACTGAGTCCGAGAACCCCTAGGGCAGGATGAGTCGTATATCCCCTATGCGAAGTCAAGTCTGTGTGATGGTTCGAATGGAACCATGTTGTGTGTTGTTTGCTTTTATCTGTTGTGTTTTGATATAAGTCGCACTTTTTCCCTAGGCAACAAGTACGCGACTCTATCACCTACCTTACCTTACTGGTTGTGTTTGGCCTTTTCGGCACTTGTTTGATTGCACTTGCACTATACCACTCCCTTAGGCACTCCCCTCTATGCTACTCTTCACTCTCACCTTTCTCGTGAACTGAAAGACCAGCAAAACAAGATGCACCAAGGATCCACCTCGACGGACAACTAGCATCGAAGACCATGACTACAACGTACTCAACCAGACGCAACCCCGTGGAGTTATGCTTTTCCCTCAAGATTGGTAACCCCTCCCTAGACCAACCTAGACCTCACAAGCTCCCCCAGCTCAAACCTCTAATCATGTGTTTAATACACGGATTTGCCAGAGCACCTGTTGAGCTCCAATAACCTCTGCTTAGCACTGGGTTCATTATGGAACTAGTGATCATAGTGAACAAACACCTTTCATCCTTAAGCTAGCACCAGAGCCTTGATGCCATAGGAAAGATCGTTCTAAGGATATGTGATTAGTGAGCAAATGATTTGATGTGGTTATCATAGATATCTTGAGGAGACAACTGGGATCATTTGGTGGATCACGAGACTTTCAAGGTGATAGGTGACCTTGGTGGACCAAGTTGATAGAGTAGCATAACCTACTTCTCCCTTAAGTAAATTGGATTTAGTAGGACATTTGGGATCACAAGTTGAAATTCTTGGTGGTATGATAATTTGATTTTGTCAAGTAATAGTCATGGATTGATGAAGTTGCAATTATGACTTGGAGTAACGAGTAGGAATTCTCGTTGGACATGAGATTTGGATTTAAACAGGTAGTCCTAATAGAGTGATTGGAGTTAAGTAAGTCTACATGGTTCGGAGCAAATTGGATTTAGTCTGATGATCTTAATCTTGATACCATGTTTCTGGTGGATGGTAAGATAGGGAAAATTTGGAGTTGTGAGAATTAAATTAAGGACCTATATAAGCTGGACCTTGGAGTTTACTTGGTCATGATATTGAATATACTGTGAGAATAGCCCTTTCGATGGTTTGTAGATTATAGGAACTCTGGGAGACTATGTAGAACCCCATCAATATCGCATTTTTATGAGTGATGGGTCAAGTAATGATTGCTGGGATTGATGAACCACTGGATTGGATTCTTAGGAAGGAAACAAGATCTTGGATTGATATATACGTGCTTCCTTGACATAGAAGTGCAGTACCTTAGACCTTGGACATATTAGCTGAACCCTTGGATTTGTAGTGTCTTATTCCAGCTTAGCAGCTTGTATGCTTTTCCCGAGGATTTTTATATAGGGATATATATGAGTTAGCTATAATAAACATATGAGATTTTGGTTTAGTCCTTCTCACTAAACCTTGGAGTTGAATAGCATGAGTGACGTTGGAGTTGACTTATATGAGATAATACCTTCGATAATATAGGATGATTTTATTTGGACTAATAGGTAGGACCATTGCATCTAAGAAATGTGCTCAAGGATAAGATGATAGACGATCACTCGCATCCTAAGATCCTTGAAACCCCTAAACTTTACCGAGCCATAACATGGTCGGATCATGACCATAGGCCTTGACTATGACCAATACTCTACGTTGACCACCCCCAATTCCATCCATAAGTAAGGTGGACACGAAGTACTAGATTACGTTGGACCACAAACCCCTGGACAAGTACCATCCGGAGCAAATGCCCGCTTCTCTCACATGTTCCACGAACAATGTGTTTGTGTGATACTTGGAGAAATATGTTTTCATCCTCATGGATGACATACTTATTTACCCAATGAGAGAAAGGAACACCTCAGTCCTATTTGGATAAGCCCCAGAAGCACCAATTGCCATGCTTCCCAAGTGTAAGGTTTTACCTTGAAGAAGCTAGACTCCTCGAAGCACCCTCCCTGCAGCAGAAAACACTCTTACCCAAGCAAGATGAAGAACCACTACGGTTGGGAAACCACGACGATGAAGAAGAAGAAAGAGAAGTCAACCACCACTCCTCTGCCGGCTACATCAGCTAGACTATATAAAAAAGCACCGACGTTCAAGCACGACGAAGCCTTTGGACATCAAGAGAAATTAAAGAGCCTTTGTTCTAAGTAGTCACCTATCAGCTCCTTTCTGGGAAGGAACCGAGACGTTGATGACACCCCTCACTCCACCACCTTGATGACGTACGATGAGCATGACGTCCCTACTCTCTCCAGATGCCTGGAATGGAGTGGAACGATTGTCATGACCTCATTACTAGCCCCTTTTTGATCCAATCATGGGTGAAACCCAGACTGGATCATGGTGAACCACCTACCAAAGATAGTCCTCCCCATTTATCCAAACCCCGGACCATGAGGACTAGATGGCTATTCAACGCTTTTGAATAGCCAGCTTACTTAAAGAACCCCGCTGAAACCTTCCTAGATGGTAGAACACATTCTGACACCCAGTCTCTAAGCTTCGTCTTAAGGACAGGACTCAACCCAAACCTGCCCACAAATGGCAACGAAGAGACATGTAGACCAAACACTCGAAGACCCGCCAGAAACGTACTGATACGTCCATTTTGCATAATGATTTCCTACTGTTATTTATTATGTTTTGTTGAATAATAATGCTTTAGGGAGTGATTCTAATGCCTTTTCTCTCATAATATGCAAGGTTTACACAAAGAGGGAGAATACCGGTAGTTGGAATTCTGGACCTGGAAAAGCACATCAGAAATACCTATTCTGCACATCTCCAATGGAGCTGAAACTATACAGAGATTATTTTTGGAATAAATAAAAAATATTGGAGCAAAGAACTACCGGAACCTCAGATTGGTACCTATGGGTGACTAGTAGTGTTGATTACCTTGCGTAGTTGATTACTATATGGTTTATTTGGTGGAAGATTATATGTTCAGATCCATTATGCTATTCAATACCGCTCTGATCTTGAGCATGATTATTATTTGTGAGTAGTTACCTTTGTTCTTGAGGTCACGGGAGAAGTCATGTTGCAAGTAATCATGTGAACTTGATATGTGTTCGATATTTTGATGATATGTATGTTGTGATTCCCTTAGTGGTGTCATGTGAACGTCGACTACATGACACTTCACCATCCTTGGGCCTAAGGGAATGCATTATGGAGTAGTTATTAGATGATGGGTTGGTAGAGTGACAGAAGCTTAAACCCTAGTTTATGCGCTACTTCGTAAGGGGCTGATTTGGATCAAAACGTTTAATGCTATGGTTAGATTTTATCTTAATACTTTTCTCGTAGTTGCGGATGCTTGCGAGGGGGTTAATCATAAGTGGGAGGTTGTTCAAGTAAGAACAACACCCAAGCACCGGTCTACCCACATATCAAATTATCAAAGTAGCGAACACGAATCAAACCAACATGATAAAAGTGACTAGATGAAATTCCCGTGTACCCTCAAGAACACTTTGCCTAGTATAAGATACTGTTCCGGCCCGTCCTTTGCCACAAAAGGATTGGTCTTCCTTGCTGCACTTTATTTACCGATACCGTTACTTGCTTGTTACCAATTATCTTGCTATCAAACTATCTGTTACCTACAATTTCAGTGCTTGCAGAAATTACCTTGCTGAAAATCGCTTGTCATTTCCTTCTGCTCCTCGTTGGGTTCGACACTCTTACTTATCGAAAGGACTACGATTGATCCCCTATACTTGTGGGTCATCAAGACTCTTTTCTGGCGCCGTTGCCGGGGAGTGAAGCGCTCTTGGTAAGTGGAAATCGGTAAGGAAAAACTTATACTACGTGCTGAAATTTATTGTTACTTGTTACTATGGAAAACAATCCTTTGAGGGGTTTGTTCGGGGTATCTTCACCTCGAACGGAACCACAATTAGTTGCCCCTCAACCTACTGCACCTACTGAAAATATTGGTTATGAAACTCCTTCGGGTATGGTAGAACAACTGCTTGCTAAACCTTATGCAGGAGATGGAACTGAACATCCTGATATGCACCTCTTATATGTGAACAAAATTTGTGGATTATTTAAGCTTGCAGGTTTACCCAGAGATGAAGCTAAGAAGAAGGTTTTCCCTTTATCTTTGAAGGGAAAAGCATTGACATGGTATAGGCTATGTGATGATCTTGGATCATGGAACTGGAATCGATTGCAATTGGAATTCAACCAAACTTTTTATCCCATGCATCTAGTTCATCGTGATCGGAATTATACATATAATTTTTGGCCTCGTGAAGGAGAAAGCATCGCTCTAGCTTGGGGGAGGCTTAAGTCAATGTTATATTCATGCCCCAATCATGATTTTCCGAGAGAAGTTATAATTCTGAATTTTTATGCTCGGCTTTCTCATGACGATCAATCCATGCTCGATACCTCTTGTGCTGGTTCTTTTATGAAGAAGACTATTGAATTCAGGTGTGATCTCTTAGGAAGAATTAAACGCAACTCTGAAGATTGGGAACTCGACGAAAGTAATGAGTCAGATATAAATCTTGAGTTTGATTGTGTTAAATTTTTTATGAATACCGATGCTTTTCACAAGTTTAGCACTAAATATGGACTTGACTCTGAGATAGTAGCCTCATTCTGTGAAGCATTTGCTACTCACGTTGATCTCCCTAAGGAGAAGAGGTTTAAATATCATCCCCCTCTTAAAGAAGAAATTAAAGAACCGATAAAAGCTAAAGATGAAACCATCATTTACAATGTTGATCCAGTTGTGCCTACCGCTTACATTAAAACACCACCTTTCCCTGTTAGGATAAAGGAACATGCTAAGGTATCAACTGTTGTCCGCAAGAGTAATATTAGAGCACCTAAACCCCCTTATAAAATTAAAGTAGAACCTAGTGTTGCTATGGTTAAAGATCTCCTGGTAGAAAATATTGATGGGCATGTTCTACTTCTGTGATGAAGCTGCTAGAATTGCTAAACCCGATGAAAAAGATAAACATAGACCCGTAGTGGGCATGCCTGTTGTCTCAGTCAAAATAGGAGATCATTGCTATCATGGTTTATGTGATTTGGGTGGTAGTGTGAGTGCTATCCTTTTTACCTTATACCAAGAAATTATGAATGACATAGCACCTGCTGAAATAGAAGACATTGATGTTACTATTAAACTTGCCAATAGAGACACCATCACACCACTTGGGATTGTTAGAGATGTTGAAGTCTTGTGTGGGAAAGTAAAATACCCTACTGATTTTCTAGTTCTTGGTTCCCCACAAGATGAGTTTTGTCCCATTATCTTTGGTAGACCTTTCTTGAGCACCGCTAATGCTAAGATAGATTGTGAAAAACAAACTGTCGGTGTCAGTTTTGGTGGTATATCTCATGAGTTTAATATTTCCAAGTTTAGTAGACAACCCCATGATAGAGCATTATCTAATAAGGCTGAACTAATTGGTCTTGCTTCTATTGCTGTGCCTCCTACCGATCCATTAGAACAATATTTGCTTGACCATGAAAATGATATGCACTTGCATGAAAGAAATTAAATAGATAAAAATTTCTTTGAACAACAACCTCTCCTGAAACACAATTTGCCTATCGAAACTCTTGGAGGTCCACCTCCACCTAAAGGTGATCCTGTGTTTGAATTAAAGCAATTGCCTGATACTTTGAAGTATGCTTATCTTGATGAGAAAAAGACATATCCTGTTATTATTAGTGCTAACCTTTCAGAACATGAAGAGGAAAGATTATTAAAAGTTCTAAGGAAGCATCGGGCTGCTATTGGATATACTCTTGATGATCTTAAGGGCATTTGTCCCACTCTATGTCAGCACAAGATTAATATGGAACCTGATGCTAAACCCGTTGTTGATCACCAACGGCGATTGAATCCTAAGATGAAAGAAGTGGTAAGAACTGAAATATTAAAGCTTCTCGAAGCAGGTATAATCTATCCCATAGCTGATAGTAGATGGGTAAGTCCCGTTCATTGTGTCCCTAAGAAGGGAGGTATTACCGTTGTTCCTAATGATAAGAATGAACTCATTCCACAAAGAATTGTCACTGGCTATAGAATGGTAATTGATTTTAGAAAATTAAATAAAGCTACTAGAAAAGATCATTACCCTCTGCCTTTCATTGATCAAATGCTAGAAAGATTATCTAAGCATGCACACTTTTGTATTCTGGACGGATATTCTGGTTTCTCTTAAATACCCGTGTCACAATCTGATCAAGAGAAAACCACCTTTACTTGCCCTTTTGGAACCTATGCTTATAGACGTATGCCTTTTGGTTTATGCAATTCACCTGCTACCTTTCAAAGATGTATGACTGCTATATTCTCTGACTTTTGTGAAAAGATTGTGGAGGTTTTCATGGATGATTTTTCCGTTTATGGGACTTCTTTTGATGATTGCTTAAGCAACCTTGATCGAGTTTTGCAGAGATGTGAACTCACTAATCTTGTCTTGAATTGGGAGAAGTGCCACTTTATGGTTAATGAAGGTATTGTCTTGTGGCATAAAATATCTGAACAAGGTATTGAGGTGGATAAAGCTAAAGTTGATGCAATTGAGAAAATGTCATGTCCTAAAGATATTAAAGGTATTCAAAGTTTCCTTGGTCATGCCGGTTTCTATAGGAGGTTTATTAAAGACTTCTCTAAAATTTCTAGGCCTCTTACTAATATTTTGCAAAAGGATATCCCTTTTGTTTTTTATGACGATTGTGTGGAAGCTTTTGAAACACTCAAGAAAGCCTTAACCTCTGCACCTATCGTTCGACCACCTGATTGGAACTTGCCTTTGAAATTATGTGTGATGCTAGTGATTATGCTGTTGACGCTGTTCGACCACTTGATTCCTCTTCCCTAGTGGCTTGCCAACCTCTAAACCATCCCAAAACCTTGTCATTTCCATCTTGAACCAATCCCAAAAATCTTTTTCTTGGGAAAATTCCTTTTTCCAATTAAAGGAATAAACCTGTTGCCTTGGGTTGTGAAGCAACCCACATTTATATCATTCCAAAAATTCCCAAATAATTATCATAAATTGTTTGGGTCATATCTTTCTAAAATATGTCAAAATCCTTCCTTGTCATGTTCAAAAATATTTCACAAATATTCCTTTGCTGATTCTGCCCTAGCTGTCAAGTTGAGAAGCAAGTACCATTTATAATTGCTTCATTACTCTAAAACTTTTTGTGCACTCTTTCCTATCCATATCATTGCCACATACCAAAATTCAACTCAATTTGGATAGTAAATATTTCTTGGCAGATTTCCAAAGTTTCTGATCTAGTGGAAGCTTTGTGAAGAAAGTGCTAGCAAAGAGTATCCAAATGAGTTGAAATTTGGCAAGCATCTTCATATGCTCAAATCATGACTCTCCACCAAATTTGAGCATCATCCCAGCAACTATGTGACCACAACATCAAATCTTTGTTTCTGGTCATTATTTTGGATTGTGAAGCAACTATATTTTATGTTGCTCCATAATTTCTGAAATTTTACCAGGACATTCTCCCACCCCAATAACACCTCTCCACCAAATTTGGGCTCATTTAATCTACCTAATAATTCCCTAGAATTTTCCTAACATTCTGTCCAGTGGGATGCTGTGTGAAGGAAGTACCATTTTGGTTTATCCAAATGGTATGAAATTTATACAGTATCTTTATATGCCAAAATAACTAGCCTCCCCCAAAATTCAGCTCAGTCCAAGCAAGTATGTGAGTGCCACTTCTCACTTTGCATTTCTGACCAGTGAGGTGCATTCTACAGCAAGTGCCACTTATACTCATCTAAATGAGCTGAAATTTTGTGGAGAAGATCATCTTAGTGTGTGATAGCTCTCACCAAAGACCAGAGTCTACTTCCTGCTCAAACTCTCTCAGCTCATATCAAACACATTGTTGTTGCTTTGTCTCCAAGCTCTCTCTAGTCACTTCCTGCATCCCTGTGCTCGTTTCTTTCCTTCTTGGCCCTCTCTGATGAATGACCAATCCTCCTGACAAGATAGGGCCGGCCAGAGTGCACCGCGTGCGCCTGTTCACGTGGTGACTACGCGTCCGGCATGCCTGAGAGCGCGCTCTGGCAAATGGAGCCCTCTGTTTCGGTCGCCTCTCTCGCGCCCTCGACACCTAGCCATGTCTAGGAGCTTCACCTTGTCGTAGTCCTTCTCCTGGACCCCTCTTCCCTCCTCTTTCCTCCTCCTCACGCCACGGCAGCCGCCGCCGCGGCACTGTCCCGCTCGTGACCACGCAGTCGTCGCCTTCTTCTCTGTCTTCTTCTCCCTCGAGCTCTCTCGAGCGCTCCCGAGACCCCTCCATCCCTCCACGAAGGCTCCCGACGCCGCAAACGGCCAGCCACGTCGCCCCGGAGCTCCAGTGCACGGCTAAGCTCGCCACAGCGGCCGAGCTTATCCGGCGAGCTCGCCACGGCTATATAAGCCCCTTCCCGCGGCCCTGAGCATCTCATCGCCCTCACCGTCCTCCCCTACCCCTTCCTAGCCTCTTCTCCTAGTACCGGAGCCCCTCTTCGGCCACCACCACCACCATGGCCGCCGCCACCATCCTCCTAAATTTGCCCATCTCCGGCTCTTTCCGCCTCCGCCGAGCCCTCTGTTGGCCTACCCCGTCGCCGGAGACCACCCCTGCCCCTTTGCCCTACCGCCGCAGCCACCGGAGCCCCTCCCTCGCCGTGAAGCCGCCGCTCTCGGCCACCGTTGGCGCGGTCCACTCCGGCAGCCCCCGTGGCCGGCGCGGCCACCCTCGGGCGCGGGATGGAGCGGCGCGTCCGTCCCCGGTGGCGCCCTAGCCCGCCGTGGCCTCCTGTCACCAGCGCCGGCGAGGCCGCCGCTCCTGCTGGTCCCGGTCGGGGGAGAGAAAGAAGTGGGACCTGCCTGTCAGCTGCCCGTGGCCCGGCCCCGCACCTGCTGACTGGGATAAGTGGAGGTGTACTCCTCTGGAGTACGTTTCCCAGCTAAGGAAGCGTATTTTTCTATAATGCGCTTTCTGTTTTATCAATCAGGGGCTAGTTGTGAAGATTTTTTTTACATATTAGTCCCTGAACTTCGTCGGGCTATATCTTTTTGCTCACAACTCCGATTGAGGTGACTCCAAAGCCTACTTCTTCGTCTCGTCGAGCCCGTCATGTTGGTATCATTTTCATAATGCTTTGACACTGTGAAAATGACCATTTTGCCCTTGCCCGTAAACAGCCCCCGCCGAGAGAGAGCTGTTTCCGGCAATCATTTCCGCGAACTCTCCGCACTTCTTCCCGATGGTTCCATCAACCCCAGGCAAGCCACAACCCTCATCTGCATAATTGCAATGCAATATCATAGTTAAACTAATTACTTTAATAGCAAATATGATTATTTGTGAAGTGGATTAGATTATGCAATGCTCGAGTAACTTCTTGAATAGGCGACTACCATGTTAAGGACTTGATTGCTAGTGGCTAGTTGTTTACCCGCTTGATGATACCATGATGTGGTTGGATTAAGAGATTACTGTCTATGATTATTTTGGGTTTCATCCGGCAGTTTGTGGGTATGAATCAGTAGCAGTGGCTTGAGCATATTGGTTATTGGATTACTGTGATATCGGAGTGTCAGCCATGACGGAACAATTACTCGGGGATTGGATACTTCATGGTTGATCGAGAGTCACCTGTCCGGACTTATCCGTGCAGCCACATTTGCCGGTATGGGACGGCCTTGACTTGGTCTGGCTTCGTGCTCTTTTATCGGTACCACCAAACAGGGAAGGTTATGCGTGCGCGCTACCCTGGACCGGTAGGCGGCGATAGCCTTGTGAGCCCAGTTGAGTTATTTGGATCCAGGTCCCCGTTTGGGACAGTTTGTTTGGCCACGACAGTGGCAGGTGTCACGAGGTGACACAGGGGCCACCCAGGGCAGGACTCCGGGGGAGGATGATTGCCGGTGGTACGATGGGAGAGTCACGGGTCAGGCAGGTTTCGTTGGAGCAACACTGGTCCACCCGAATGGGATCACGAGGTCAGGTGCTGCATGGTGTGGGTAAAGTGCGCAACCTCTGCAGAGTGTAAAATCTATTCGAATAGCCGCGTCCACGGTATTGGACAGTCCGTCTAGGCCTCACTAGGTGGTTAACCACATCAGTGACCATAATGATGGAAGAACTTGTCTGAGTATGGTAGTAGTTGGGCATCATGCCACTGACAAGCCTTGGTAACAATCTTGAGGATATTCGCTGGAGGTTCTTGGAGTGATCACGAGTTGGTCACCAGAGTACAGGGAGAATAGCCTGTTATTATTATTTTCAACTATCCCTTCGGTAATGATAAATCTTTACCTAATCTTGATTGCTATGATGTTGTCTTGCCTTAATGCTGAAGTTTGGTGTGAGCTTGCGAGTACATTCAAAGTACTCACCTGGCGTGTCATGCCAGTTTGCAGGTCATGCCACGATTGCTTGCTTGTCGAGGATTCCGAGTTTGCAAGCTAGGATACGCGTTCCAGCCAGAGTCCCTGCGGAGTGGAGTCCATCACCGGCGTCGTCGTTCCGCTGCCGAGTATTACTCCGCTACCTCAGGATGTTCCGCTGCTAGCGTAGAACTACCCTAGGCAGGCGTAGTATCACCGTGCCGATGTAATCCATGTACCCTTGTAATCTTATCCATGGTAATAAAGAGCTGATTTGTTCTATGCCAGTCGTGCCGTATTCCAGAAGACTTGTCCCTGGGCTGGAATACGGGGCGTTCCGGTCTCCTCTGAGCCGGGGTGCCACAAGCGTTGGTATCAGAGCAGGTCTGGCTATAGGACGCCCTAGACCGCGCGAGCGTTAGTAACCGGTAATATAGGATCCAGTTGATTTGCTGCATTTGTTTGTTGCATTTGTTTGTGCATAGCATGCACATAGACTAGATATTTTATCAGTAATGGTTGATCTGGTGAGTGTAGGTGGCCTCGGTTTCGATTTACTACCTGCACTCTCCAGTTTGCATACTGGTTCCTTGGTGTGGTGTTATCTCCGTCCCAGCGGAGTGACGCCAAGGTGCTTGGTGGTGTCGATCCTTTGCAGGATTGATGCACAGGTACCACACCAATATATTCTCTTCAGCCACCCCTATCGTCTCGGTGATAGACATGTTTCTATCCCGAATCTTGCCATCCCTCTAGTCGCTTCGGCAACCCTTACTGATCGTTGTTATCAGAAAAGGGCAATGCCCTCAAGCCCTTCTTTCCATCGCCATCCCTCCCTGCCACCCATTCTCTAGACAAGTATGGTTTTCTTCCGTCCGCTTGATGATGATGTGGTCGTGACCCCCCGTGTTCCGACCCACGATCACCAAGTTCGTCCTCGCCACCGTGTCCATCCAGATGGAACCGGGGTTAAGTCCGTGTTTGGTGTAGCCTTGTTTACACCAACTTCCTTCCACACATTGATTCACTTTCGTGCACACCGCCACAGCATGTTAGACCGTAACACCGGAGTTCTTGCGAGATTTGTGTGTTTAAGTAGGCATGCATATTATTACTGAGAGTAGCTGTAAAATTATGATATTGCTTGTGTGTGATCTTGTGTGCTTTTGCTTTAGTCGTTTCTTTTGCTTCTTCCTTTGGGCCCTTGGTGTTACCTTATTTTCCCCTTATGGAAGTTGCTCACCGACACTGGACTCAAAGAAATCAGTGAAGAGACAGTCATTTGGAAGCTCAGTTCAGCAATATAGAATTTTCAGCAGACTACATTATATCGGGAATATCGGGCATGAAAATAAATGATATCCTGGCTGGATTGATTATCAGCATCAAAGTATACACCAGTGCAACCTTCACAGCAGTAATCATCGAATCAGCAAGAAGAATAGTCGAACAACTTTCTTCATACAACAAGTAACCGACAGCAGAAACATTAAGGGATATATATATGTACTTAGCTTGCATATGGCAAAAATAAAGCTTTAGGTGTAAGCAACCCAGTCTTTCTCCGCAAGCTACCAGAGAAGCTTACGACACAAGGTTCCTGTGTCTTCCTCGATACGACACAAGGATATTTGCCCATACAAGACACCCATGCTTCTCCAGTAAGCTATCACAGCAAGCTTCTGGCCTAAGGTACCGAGTCTTCCCCAACAAGCCTTTAAGGGGGGAAGCGTCTGAGGAATGGTACCCAATCTTCTTTAGGAAGCTACCCCGGCAGAAGCTTCGAGCACAAGCTATCCAGTCTTCCTTGACACGACACTCTTGATGGCTTACAACGCAAGCTAAGTAACCTTCGTCGGTAAGGCATCGCATCCTCACTAGTACAAGCTATTCCACCGACAGTTGGTAGCATATGACCATGCATCCTCAGAGTCAGATCCGCAACAGTTGGTCTGAATGCAAGAATTAGTCAGGACATAGGCCCGTTTCAAAAACCAAATGCTCAGCTGCATATACTCAATAGATATGGTGGACATGCTACCAAGGTCATACGAGTCAATCATACAATGATGTCAGCCCGATGAGAATCCGACTATCACCTGAGTTATGCAAGAAAGAGAAAGACAGTTATACACCTCAGTATGATGCAAGATAAAAAGCCAGACAAAGTTGAGACAACAATTTTTGCAGTGATTATCAAGGCCAGTCTCCTCACGCCCGACAAAGTGATATCATTAACCTTTGTCAGTGTTTGCATGGTTGACGATAGCCTGGAGCTATGAACCTGGGTTCGGATGATCATTGTCCTACGAATAAAGCGTGGAGGATGAGAAAGCTGGTCATGTGAGCAAAGATACCCTGTCAGGGGGAATCAGGATAAGATATGCCTGCCGGAATATTGCACCTGATAGCACCTATGGTCACCCGAAGAATCAAGAGCGTACAAGGCCAAGTTCTTTCAGCCAAGGATCCAGGCAGAGAGAACCATAATGAAAGAGCAAGATCATCCATACAGGTATGGTAGTGGTTGCCTGGTACAGATATTCCGGACAGTATGGATCGGTACCGATCACCATGGGTACACACCCACGGGGTCTATTCCATCTGCAAGGACCCCATATCGAGTCAACCCGCTTGGTCCAACCAGATGTGCTCAGAATCGTTAGAAGGAGAATATTCGAATCTGTCAGGTCAATTCAGCAGTTGGATTCCGGCAACCGTGTCAAAGCATTACATGGCCTACTATTCACTTAAAGGTGCCGACAGACGGAACGATCAGAATGTTGGACAACAACCTCGGAGCATGTGTCCTCACATGTGGGAATCAGGAAAGGACAGCCTGCCGTGAACAAGATTCGTCTGCCAAAACCACCATCAGTCAAGTCTACAGAAAATACCGTTATAAGGGCATACACCTTTGCGCTGATCACGACAGGTGACAGTCAAAAATTTGGTAGGAATTTTATACCCGAGACAGTGGAGATACCCAAGATGACTCAGCAAACCGTGCGAGAAGTCAGATTTCCGCCAGGAGAACGGTACGATTCACAGTACTATTTTGAACCTGGAGAACACACATCCATTTGAAGCCACCCAATGCAATGAGTAAAAGATTTTTGTCCACCGAGAGAATTTATTCACAACTCAAAGGACGGTCATTCGTATTGGACTTCGTCACGACCCGTCCATGAGGAACAACTCCCGGACTTGCGAGAAGGACAGGTATTTCAGTCAGGATAAGCCATTGCACCTAGATAAGTCAACAGACATAAAAGGAGTGAAGTCGGAGTAACATATGAGTTAAGATTTGCCCGAAAAAGGATCCAGTAAAGCAAACCACACTGAAGCCATGCAGTGCGTCAGATAAAATCCAGCGGGAGCATTGTACAAAGGCAAAAAGGAAACCCGAGTTGGAAACGGTTTCCTCAAGTGGGGATATTTATGTTTAACCCCTGAGCAACCAAATCTCGAGGACGAGATTTCTTTAAGGGGGGTAGGTTTGTAACACCCTGGATTTTGCCCATTTCTTTTTCTTTTGATTTTGGTCTGGTTTTGCTTTTCTGTGGCTTGGTAGTCTTGGAACCTGGAGGGATCACCCTTGATTCCTCTTCCCTAGTGGCTTGCCAACCTCTAAACCATCCCAAAACCTTGTCATTTCCATCTTGAACCAATCCCAATAATCTTTTTCTTGGGAAAATTCATTTTTCCTATTAAAGGAATAAACCTGTTGCCTTGGGTTGTGAAGCAACCCACATTTATATCATTCCAAAAATTCCCAAATAATTCTCATAAATTGTTTGGGTCATATCTTCCTCAAATATGTCAAAATCCTTCCTTGTCATGTTCAAAAATATTTCACAAATATTCCTTTTCTGATTCTGCCCTAGCTGTCAAGTTGAGAAGCAAGTACCATTTATAATTGCTTGATTACTCTCAAATTTTTGTGCACTCTTTCCTATCCATATCATTGCCACATACCAAAATTCAACTCAATTTGGATAGTAAATATTTCTTGGCAGATTTCCAAAGTTTCTGATCTAGTGGAAGCTTTGTGAAGCAAGTGCTAGCTAATAGTATTCAAATGAGTTGAAATTTGGCAAGCATCTTCATATGCTCAAATCATGACTCTCCACCAAATTTGAGCATCATCCCAGCAACTATGTGACCACAGCATCAAATCTTTGTTTCTGGTCATTATTTTGGATTGTGAAGCAACTATATTTTATGTTGCTCCATAATTTCTGAACTTTTACCAGGACATTCTCCCACCCATATAACACCTCTCCACCAAATTTGGGCTCATTTCATCTACCTAATAATTCCCTAGAATTTTCCTAAGATTCTGTCCAGTGGGATGCTGTGTGAAGGAAGTACCATTTTGGTTTATCCAAATGGTATGAAATTTATACAGTATCTTTATATGCCAAAATAACTAGTCTCCCCCAAAATTCAGCTCAGTCCAAGCAAGTATGTGACTGCCAATTCTCACTTTGCATTTCTGACCAGTGAGGTGCATTCTACAGCAAGTGCCACTTATACTCATCTAAATGAGCTAAAATTTTGTGGAGAAGATCATCTTAGTGTGTGATAGCTCTCAGCCAAAGACCAGAGTCTACTTCCTGCTCAAACTCTCTCAGCTCATATCAAACACATTGCTATTGCTTTGTCTCCAAGCTCTCTCTAGTCACTTCCTGCATCCCTGTGCTCGTTTCTTTCCTTCTTGGCCCTCTCTGATGAATGACCAATCCTCCTGACAAGATAGGGCCGGCCAGAGTGCACCGCGTGCGCCTGTTCATGCGGTGACTACGCGTCTGGCATGCCTGAGAGCGCGCTTTGGCAAATGGAGCCCTCTGTTTCGGTCGTCTCTCTCGCGCCCTCGACACCTAGCCTTGTCTAGGAGCTTCACCTTGTCGTAGTCCTTCTCCTGGACCCCTCTTCCCTCCTCTTTCCTCCTCCTCACGCCAGGGCAGCCGCCGCCGCGGCACTGCCCCGCTCGTGACCACGCAGTCGTCGCCTTCTTCTCTATCTTCTTCTCCCTCGAGCTCTCTCGAGCGCTCCCGAGACCCCTCCATCCCTCCACGAAGCCTCCCGACACCGCAAACGGCCAGCCACGTCGCCCCGGAGCTCCAGTGCGCGGCTAAGCTCACCACCGCGGCCGAGCTTATCCGGCGAGCTCGCCGCGGCTATATAAGTCCCTCCCCACGGCCCTGAGCATCTCATCACCCTCACCGTTCTCCCCTACCCCTTCCTAGCCTCTTCTCCTTGTACCGGAGCCCCTCTCCGACCACCACCGCCGCCATGGCCGCCGCCACCATCCTCCTAAATTCGCCCATCTCCGGCTCTTTCCGCCTCCGCCGAGCCCTCTGTTGGTCTACCCCGTCGCCGGAGACCACCCCTGCCCCTTTGCCCTACCGCCGCAGCCACCGGAGCCCCTCCCTCGCCGTGAAGCCGCCGCTCTCGGCCGCCGTTGTCGCGGTCCACTCCGGCAGCCCCCGTGGCCGGCGCGGCCACCCTCGGGCGCGGGATGGAGCGGCGCGTCCGTCCCCGGTGGCGCCCTAGCCCGCCGTGGCCTCCTGTCACCAGCGCCGGCGAGGCCGCCGCTCCTGCTGGTCCCGGTCGGGGGAGAGAAGAGAAGGAGGAGGAAGGAGGAGAGGGAGGAGAGAGAAAGAAGTGGGACCCGCCTGTCAGCTGCCCGTGGCCCGGCCCCGCACCTGCTGACTGGGATAAGTGGAGGCGTACTCCTCTGGAGTACATTTCCCAGCTAAGGAAGCGTATTTTTCTATAATGCGCTTTCTGTTTTTATCAGTCAGGGGCTAGTTGTGAAGATTTTTTTTACATATTAGTCCCTGAACTTCGCCGGGCTATATCTTTTTGCTCACAACTCCGATTGAGGTGACTCCAATGCCTACTTCTTCGTCTCCTCGAGCCCGTCATGTTGGTGTCATTTTCATAATGCTTTGACACTGTGAAAATGACCATTTTGCCCTTGCCCGTAAACAGCCCCCTCCGAGAGAGAACTGTTTCCGGCAATCATTTCCGCGGACTCTCCGCACTTCTTCCCGATGGTTCCATCAACCCCAGGCAAGCCACAACCCTCATCTGCATAATTGCATTGCAATATCATAGTTAAACTAATTACTTTAATAGAAAATATGATTATTTGTGAAGTGGATTAGATTATGCAATGCTCGAGTAAATTCTTGAATAGGCGACTACCATGTTAAGGGCTGGATTGTTTGTGGCTAGTTGTTTACCCGCTTGATGATACCATGATGTGGTTGGATTAAGAGATTACTGTCTATGATTATTTTGGGTTTCATCCGGCAGTTTGTGGGTATGCATCAGTAGCAGTGGCTTGAGCATATTGGTTATTGGATTACTGTGATATCGGAGTGTCAGCCATGACGGAACGATTACTCGGGGATAGGATACTTCATGGTTGATCGAGAGTCACCTGTCCGAACTTATCCATGCAACCACATTTGCCGGTATGGGATGGCCTTGACTTGGTCTGGCTTCGTGCTCTTTTATCGGTACCACCAAACAGGGAAGGTTATGCGTGCGCGCTACCCTGGCCCGGTAGGCGGCGATAGCCTTGTGAGCCCAGTTGAGTTATTTGGATCCAGGTCCCCATTTGGGACAATTTGTTTGGCCACGACGGTGGCAGGTGTCACGAGGTGACACAGGGGCCACCCAGGGCAGGACTCCGGGGGAGGATGATTGCCGGTGGTTGATACGTCTCCAACGTATCTATAATTTTTGATTGTTCCATGCTATTATATTATCTGTTTTGAATGTTTTATATGCATTAATATGCTATTTTCTATTATTTTTGGGACTAACCTATTAACCTAGTGCCTAGTGCCAGTTTCTGTTTTTTCCTTGTTTTTGAGTATTGCAGATAAGGAATATCAAACGGAATAAAATCTTCGCGATGATTTTTCTTGGACCAGAAGAAACCTGCCAGACTTGGAGATGAAGGCAGGAGACCTGCCGGGAGATCACAAGCCTGCAGGGCGCGCCCTAGGGGGGCGTCCCCCTGGCTTGTGGCCCCCCTGCAGGTCCTCCAACCCTAATCTTCGGCCTATAAATTCCCAAATATTCCCCCAATACCAAAAAGAGCCACGAAAATACTTTTCCGCCGCCGGAACCCTCTGTTCCCGGGAGATCCCATCTTGGAGCCTTCATACACTTATAGCTCTAGTGCATCCGTTGCATGGCAATCCCTACTCACTCACATTGATATCTATTGATGGGCATCTCCATAGCCCGTTGATACGCCTAGTTGATGTGAGACTATCTTCTCTTTTTCCACAGAACCTCCACCATATTCTATTCCACCTATAGTGCTATATCCATGGCTCACGCTCATGTATTGCGTGAAAGTTGAAAAGGTTTGAGAACATAAAAGGTGTGAAACAATTGCTTGACTTGTCATCGGGGGTGTGCATGATTTAGATACTTTGTGTGGGGAAGATGGAGCATAGCCAGACCATATGATTTTGTAGGGATAACTTTCTAAGGCCATGTTATTTTAAAAGGACACAATTGCTTGTTAGTATGCTTGAAGTATTACTATTTTTATGTCAATATTGAGCTTTTGTTTTGAATCTTATGGATCTGAACATTCATGCCACAATAAAGAATATTACATGGATAAATATGTTAGGTAGCATTCCACATCAAAAATTCTGTTTTTATCATTTACCTACTCGAGGACGAGCAGGAATTAAGCTTGGGGATGCTTGATACGTCTCCAACGTATCTATAATTTTTTATTGTTCCATGCTATTATATTATCTGTTTTGGATGTTTTATATGCATTAATATGCTATTTTATATTATTTTTGGGACTAACCTATTAACCTAGTGCCTAGTGCCAGTTTCTGTTTTTTCCTTGTTTTTGAGTATTGCAGATAAGGAATATCAAACGGAGTCCAAACAGAATAAAATCTTCGCGATGATTTTTCTTGGACCAGAAGAAACCTGCCAGACTTGGAGATGAAGGCAGGAGACCTGCCGGGAGATCACAAGCCTGCAGGGCTCGCCCTAGGGGGGGGCGCCCCCCTGGCTTCTGGCCCCCCTGCAGGTCCTCCAACCCTAATCTTTGGCCTATAAATTCCCAAATATTCCCCCAATACCAAAAAGAGCCACGAAAATACTTTTCCGCCGCCGGAACCCTCTGTTCCCGTGAGATCCCATCTTGGAGCCTTTTCCGGTAATCTTCCGGAGGGGGATTCGATCACGGAGGGCATCTACATCAACTCCATTGCCCCTCCGATGATGCGTGAGTAGTTCACCTTAGACCTTCGGGTCCATAGCTAGTAGCTAGATGGCTTCTTCTCTCTCTCTATGTTCTTCAATACCATGTTCTTCATGATCTTCATGGAGATCTATCCGATGTAATACTCTTTTGCGGTGTGTTTGTCGAGATCCGATGAATTGTGGGTTTATGATCAGATTATCTATGAATATTATTTGAATCTTCTCTGAATCCTTATATGCATGATTTCATATCTTTGCAAGTCTCTTCGAGTTATTGGTTTGGTTTGGCCAACTAGATTGGTAATTCTTGCAATGGAAGAAGTGCTTGGTTTTGGGTTCAATCTTGCGGTGTCCTCACCCAGTGACAAAGTAGGGGTAGCGAGGCACGTATTTGTATTGTTGCCATCGAGGATAAAAAGATGGGGTTTTCATCATATTGCTTGAGTTTATCCCTCTACACCATGTCATCTTACCTAATGCGTTACTCTGTTATTCATGAACTTAATACTCTAGATGCAGGCAGGAGTCGGTCGATGTGTGGAGTAATAGTAGTACATGCGGAATCGTTTCGGTCTACTTGACATGGACGTGATGCCTATATGCATAATCATTGCCTTGGATATCGTCATAACTATGCGCTTTTCTATCAATTGCTCGACAGTAATTTGTTCACCCACCGTATTATTTTCCTTCAAGAGAGAAGCCTCTAGTGAAACCTATGGCCCCCGTGTCTATTTTCCATATTATATTTTCAGATCTATAAACCAAAAATACCAAAAATACTTTGCTGCAATCTTTTTACTTTTGTTTTACTTTTCGTTCTACTAATCTTCTATATCTATCTCTATCAGATCTCATCCTTGCAAGTAACCGTGAAGGGATTGACAACCCCTCTATAGCGTTGGGTGCAAGTGTTTGATTGTTTGTGTAGGTGCGAAGATTGGAGACTTGCTTGTATCTCCTACTGGATTGATACCTTGGTTCTCAACAACTGAGGGAAATACGTATCTACTTTGCTGCATCACCCTTTCCTCTTCAAGGGAAAACCAACGCAAGCTCAAGAAGTAGCAGTGGTACGATGGGAGAGTCACAGGTTAGGCAGGTTTCGTTGGAGCAACACTGGTCCACCCGAATGGGATCACGAGGTCAGGTGCTCCATGGTGTGGGTAAAGTGCGCAACCTCTGCAGAGTGTAAAATCTATTCGAATAGCCGCGTCCACGGTATTGGACAGTCCGTCCAGGCCTCACTAGGTGGTCAACCACATCAGTGACCATAATGAAGGAAGAACTTGTCTGAGTATGGTAGCAGTTGGGCATCATGCCACTGACAAGCCTTGGTAACAATCTTGAGGATATTCGCTGGAGGTTCTTGGAGTGATCACGAGTTGGTCACCAGAGTACAGGGAGAATAGCCTGTTATTATTATTTTCAACTATCCCTTCGGTAATGATAAATCTTTACCTAATCTTGATTGCTATGATGTTGTCTTGCCTTAATGCTGATGTTTGTTGTGAGCTTGCGAGTACATTCAAAGTACTCACCTGGCGTGTCATGCCAGTTTGCAGGTCATGCCACGATTGCTTGCTTGTCAAGGATTCCGAGTTTGCGAGCTAGGATACGCGTTCCAGCCAGAGTCCCTGTGGAGTGGAGTCCATCACCGGCGTCGTCGTTCCGCTGCCGAGTATTACTCCGCTACCTCAGGATGTTCCGCTGCTAGCGTAGAACTACCCTAGGCAGGCATAGTATCGCCGTGCCGATGTAATCCATGTACCCTTGTAACCTTATCCATGGTAATAAAGAGCTGATTTGTTCTATGCCAGCCGTGCCGTATTCCAGAAGACTTGTCCCTGGGCTGGAATACGGGGCGTTCCGGTCTCCTCTGAGCCGGGGTGCCACAATTTTGCAAAAGGATATTCCTTTTGTTTTTTATGATGATTGTGTGGAAGCCTTTGAAACACTCAAGAAAGCCTTCACCTCTGCACCTATCCTTCAACAACCTGATTGGAACTTGCCTTTTGAAATTATGTGTGATGCTAGTGATTATGCTGTTGGTGCTGTTCTAGGACAAAGAGTCGATAAGAAATTGAATGTTATCCACTATGTTAGTAAAACTCTAGACAGTGCTCAACAAAATTATGCTACTACTGAAAAAGAATTTTTAGCAGTTGTGTTTTCTTGTGATAAATTTAGATCCTATATTGTTGATTCCAAGGTTATTGTTCACACCGATCATGCTGCTATAAAATATCTTATGGAAAAGAAAGATGTGAAACCTAGACTCATTAGGTGGGTTCTCTTGCTTCAAGAATTTGACTTACATATCGTTGACAGGAAGGGAGCTGAGAACCCCGTAGCTGATAACTTGTCTAGGTTAGAAAATATTCTTGATGACCCACTACCTATTGAGGATAGTTTTCCTAATGAACAGTTAGCTGCAATAAGTGTTTCTCAAAACACCCCCTGGTATGCTGATTATGCTAATTACATTGTCGCTAAATACATACCACCTAGCTTCACATACCAACAAATGTAAAAAAAATTCTTCTATGATTTAAGACACTACTTTTGGGATGACCCACATCTTTATAAAGAAGGAGTGGATGGTATTATTAGACGTTGTGTACCTGAGCATGAACAGGAACAAATCCTACGGAAATGTCATTACGAAGCTTATGGAGGACATCATGCGGGAGATAGAACTGCTCACAAGGTATTGCAATCTGGTTTTTATTGGACTACTCTCTTCAAGGATGCCCGTAAGCTTGTCTTGTCTTGTGATGAATGTCAAAGAATTGGTAATATCGGTAAGCGTCAGGAAATGCCTATGAATTATTCACTTGTTGTTAAACCATTTGATGTTTGGGGTTTTGATTATATGGGACCTTTTCCTTCATCTAACGGGTACACTCATATCTTGGTTGCTGATGATTATGTCACTAAGTGGGTAGAAGCTATTCCAACTAGTAGTGTTGATCACCACACTTCCATTAAAATGCTTAAAGAGGTTATCTTTCCGAGGTTTGGAGGCCCTAGATATTTAATGACGGATGGTGGTTCACACTTTATTCATGGTGCTTTCTGTAAGATGCTTGCTAAATATGATGTTAACCATAGAATTGCATCACCCTATCATCCTCAATCTAGTGGTCAAGTTGAACTTAGCAATAGGGAAATAAAATTAATATTACAAAAAACTGTCAATAGGTCTCGAAAGAATTGGTCTAAGAAACTAGATGATGCACTTTGGGCCTATAGAACAGCTTATAAAAATCCTATGGGTATGTCTCCATACAAAATGGTATATGGTAAAGCTTGTCATTTGCCTCTAGAGTTAGAACATAAAGCATTTTGGGAAATTAAAGAACTCAATTATGATTTCAAACTTGCCGGTGAGAAGAGGCTATTTGATATTAGCTCACTAGATGAATGGAGAACCCAAGCCTATGAAAATGCCAAACTATTCAAAGAAAAAGTAAAAAGATGGCATGACAAAAGAATCCAAAAGCGGGAGTTCAAAATAGGAGACTATCACTACTACAGAATGGTCCAAAGACGACACATCAATCAGAGACCCTTCGAAAAAACTGTTTGCGATGTACACCATAGCGTGTGTGATGTAACATTCGGAAAAAAGCGTTTGTGATGTCGTAACATCACACACATTTCGAAAATATAATTGTGTGCGATGTCGCGCAAACAGTTTTTCCAAAAAATGTGTGTGTGATGTTGTCTATTATGGCACACGGTTTGAAAAAACGTAAACGTGTGTGATGCTTTGCACACGGTTTTTACAAATGTTGTGTGTGTGATGTACTATATCATTGCACACAGTTATTATAATGCAACCGTGTGTGATGCCATGCACACCGTTTTTGCAAACAGTGTGTGTGTGATGTAGCATATCACTGCACACGATGTTAAAAATGCAAACGTGTGTGATGCCTTGCACACATTTTTTGTATACATTGTGTGTGCGATGTAGCCTGTCATCGCACACACTTTCATAAATGGAACCGTGTGTGATACCTGAAATTATTATTTTTCCAAGGAATAATGGTTTGCGCGATATGTTTGAAGGCGAACTGACATTTTCCTTCGTTGTTTGACTTGTATTTTTTTCTACACTTAACATGCACCATAGAATCCTCCATGTTAAAATTTGGCACTTTTTCAGAGCTCATTTGCTATATTTGAGCCATTAACTGCATTTCCAGTCATTTAATGGATATAATTCAAATTTGAACTACGAATGCATGAAACAGTATGCAAAAATGATTTGAAAAATCATATTTAGGGTATTGAGTATATTTGTATGCCTCATACAAGAAATGAATATAAATTTATTAGACATATGTGGCAAGAATCAACCGCGAACATGGAGTTTATTGGTATTAAAATAATAAAAACTGTAAATGAAGTCTGAAAAATATGAAACTTGGCATAGTGTCATGATATGACCTCACAATGATGTGGTAAAAATTTGAGAAGGTTTCACATTTTTTTATGTACATCCTTTAGAAATCTGACAACCTCCAAGGAACGATCATGGTTTCGAGAGTGAATGCACCAAATTGTTGGTGAACTTATGTTTTCCTTTATCATTTGACCTTGAAATTTTTTCTACAGTTAAGATACACCATAGAATCCTCCACATTAAAATTTGGCACTTTTCGGAGCTCATTTGCTATATTTGGGTCATTAACTACATTTCTTGTCATTTATCGGTACATTCAAATTTGAACTACAAGTACAGAAAAAAAAGTATACAAAAATGATTTGAAAAATCATATGTAGGGCACTGAGTATATGTGTGTGCCTCATACAAGAAATAAATATAAAAGTCAAATATCTATGTGGCAAGAATCAACCGTGAACATGAAGTTTATTGGTATTTTAATTCTAGAAAATGCAAATAACATCTAATAAATACGAAACTTGACATGGTGTCAATATAAGACCTCAGTATACTGTAATAAAAATTTGAGAAGGAATCACAATTATTTTAATGGTGTAAGGGCAAAAATCAAATGGCAAGAAAGCACACATATGTGTACTGAATTGCTATTGGTGAAGAGATTGAAGCCTTGGATCGATGACATGGCATGAATCTATCCGTCCATACTTCACAGCCAAGAAAAATATCTAGCCTTATCTCCTCACCACGTACTCTACCACATCCACACATAACTAGCATCAATCCAACCTCCTGAAGAACCACGAACATAACACACACTTCTTCCATGTCATGGCCGGCGAGGCAGACGACGCCTGCTCCAAGCTCCGACTAGGAGCAGGACACGGCGGGGTCGCTCGGCGTCGGGCGGCCGTGCGTGAAGTGGGTGCCATGGACGCCATGAGGCTCGTCGTCGGCCGTAGACGCGAGCACGAGCACGAAGCGGTCGTATAGCTCCGGGATCTCTATCCGGTTGCACAACTGCTTCAACAAGTTATGCATCCCGAGAGGCAGCGTCATGGAGGTGCAGTTAGTGGCCATGTAAGCTAGCTTCCCGTGCATCTCTTTCCAAGAATCCATCCACCAGGCTGGCTGCTAGCTAGCTTGCCGGATAGTACTAATCTAATCTTGTTTTTTGTATGTCTAAGTATGATGTCTCTAGCCATCTAATCGATTCTTGATTCTTCTTATCCATCAAGATTCTCCAAGACATCAAACTAATCACAAAATCTCTCTTGTGAAGTCTTGAACTTTCTCTTGCTATACTTTTTGGAAAAAAAAAATTATGCATAACTAGTGTAAGAACTAATTTCAAGTAGGATACTTGAGTATGTAATGTAAAAAAATCATTAAAAATACAAATAAAATTCAAAAAAATCCATTTTTTTTGTATGTTAGATAATTTAGTGCGTGAGGTACTCTCCAAATTTCAGCTCATTTGGACATGTGAGTCGCTGTCAGCAAAAAAGACAAATTGGGTCAGAACAATACATGAACAATAAACGTTTTTATTGACCCCAAATTTGTCTTTTTTGTCGAGGGACACTCAGATGTTCAAATGATCTGAAATTTGGAGCGAACCTCACGCACTAAATTCTCTACCATGCAAAAAAAATGGAATTTTTTGAATTTTTCTAGAATTTGTTTTGATTTTTTTATGATCGAAGGTGCAGGTGAGGCTCGGCACTGAATCCCTGCTCTGTGTAAGGATTTACTTTTTTTGACCTTGTAACCCTTTTCTCTTGGTTTTTCAGGATGAGATATAATAAGAAATCTAGAAAGGTTTGGGAGTTGATGTCATCGATGAACAAGAGACTGATGAAGCTTTACGACGTAATTAGATGTGATTGCTAGTTGTATGTGTTGGCTGTCATGTGATGTGAGATAGTACGTTTGTACTTTTGTATGTTGTATGAGAAAGCTTGAAAAGAAATCATATAGTGGATTTTGAATGTGCATTTCTGCGTTATGTTTGATTGTCAAAAGATGATCATAGTAAATTGATTACGTCTAGCTGATTTTAGGACTAATTAACACGTCGTTAAGATCACACAGTTTTTTGGATCCAATTGTGTGTGATGGCATTTACATCACACACAGTTTTTTATTTTTATCGTGTGCAATGAATTGCACATTACATACAATTTTCGTGAAATAACCGTGTGTGATGTTAATCCAAATTGCAAACAGTTTTTGTGTTGAACTGTGTGGGATGTATAGCGTGTGCGATGGACCCCCCCTATCGCCCACACTAGCAAGGTGACGGTTTGAAACTGTGTCACTGAAAGGGGTTAAAAACCGTTTGTATAACACGTCGCTGCACCAGTGTATGTTCTTTTGTTCAACTCTTGTTTAAGATCTTTTGTAGGTAAGCTTCTCTCTAAATGGGAAGGACCATATATTATCGAAGAGGTTTATCGTTCTGGAGCTATCAAGATTAATAATGCCAAAGGTACTAACCCGAAGGTGGTCAATGGACAAAGAATTAAGCACTATATCTCATGTACGCCTTACGTTGAAAGCAATGTTATCCAAACCATGACACCGGAGGAACATATAAAAGAAACCTTCAGGAACACTCCAGAATTCTAAAAAAAATAGGAGGTACGTGATACGGTAAGTAAACGGACTCCGAAAAATCCGCAAAAAAAAATTTTGTCAGTTTTGGAATATTAGAAAATTTTGAAAATTAAGAAATAAACCGGAAGGCGATCGAGGTGAGCACGATACACCAGGGCGCGCCAGCCCTGCCAGGCGCGCCCTGGTGTGTTGTGCCCACCTCGGACACCTTCCCGACTCCGTTTTCCTTCCATATGCTTGTTTCCCAAGAATAAAAATTCTCTATATATACCCCCGACTGTTTTGACCTCCGCGTCGCAGAAAAATCCCCTGCTCTTGTTTCGTGTTGTTTTCCTGACAGGTCTGAAAATATGTTGTCTCAAGATGCAGAGGGGGAGCACTATGTTGCACACCTAAAGATCTTTAGGGAAATTTACCCCTATGTATGGACATCGAAAGAAGAAGGAGATACTAATTCGGACGAGATAGAGGATGCTAGTCCAGAGGCTAACTCTGAGGAGGAGGATGACCCTCTACCTCAACCGGGAGACATGCATGTGAAATTCAAGAAGTCAAGCCTCCCTAAAGGAAGCAAACCTAAGGTTCAATTTATCCCTTCTCGTTTTCTGCAGGAGAGCAAGGCGGCACTATGCAAAAAGATATTAAAGCTCGAGTTAGAGAATGATGATCTAAGGGAGGAAAATTTTATGCTCAAATATAAGTTGAAGAAGAAGGCTACATCATCACCACCACCTACTTCATCACCACCACCAAAGGAGACTTGAGCACACGGGTATGGGCACTCCCCTTGGCTTGAGCCAAGCTTGGGGGAGGTGCCCCGATATCGTATCACCATCACTTTTATTCACCTTTACCTATTTTAGTTCGATCTTTAGTTTCCTTTTGATTTAGTTGAATAAAAGTTTAAGCATGATCTATTTTCGTGTGTTAGTTTCGTTGTCTATCTATCTATGTAATCGAGTGAGAGTTATATATAATAAAGTTTAGTTTGAGTTTTTGCCTCTTTACTTTCTTGTTGCAATCAAAATAAAGGAAAAGGAAATAATGAAAAGAATCATATGCTAATCTTATCGTGAGTAATGACATCACATAAGGAAAAGTATAAGTAGTAAAATTTATTGGAGATTGACAAACATAGCATTGGTCAATGATGCAATTCATGAAAGAATTAATAAGGGAAGAGAAGATTCACATGCAAATACACTATCTTGGACATCTTTTATGATTGTGAGCCCCCATTAAATATTATATGTAAAAATGGTTGACGTTGGACAAGGAATACAACGTAATGATTTATGTTTGTTCACATCCACATAGAAGTTATATTGTCATAGATCCTTCAACATGTGGTGCTTGCTCAATACCTTTGCTAGCCAAAAATTCCGCACTAAGTCGAGATACTACTTGTGCATCCAAAAACCCAAACCCAAATTCATTCTTTGAGAGTCCACCATACCTACCTATGGATCGAGTAAGATCCTTCAAGTAAGTTGTCATCGGTGCAATAAGGCAATACAAATTGCTTCTAAATGTGTTTTGATCAATTAGTGTAAGAGAAAATTGAGCGCTATACGAACTTATGATGGCAAAGTAATAAAAGCGACGGACTGCATAATAAAGGTTGCTATCATAGGGGGCAATATCGTGATGTTCTTTTACATTAAGGGATTGGGCATACAAACCAAAAAGCGCATGACAACCTCTGCTTCCCTCTGTGAAGGGCCTATCTTTTACTTTTATGTATTTACTTTTATGCAAGAGTCCAGTATTCTTCTCTATTACTTTTTACTTTTTATTTTGCAAGCATCATGTGGTGAGGAAAGATCTAGGCACATATATCCAGTTGGATGTGAGTGGGCATGAGTTATTATTGTTGACATCACCCTTGAGGTGAATATGTTGGGAGGCGAAACTATAAGCCCCTATCTTTCTATGTGTCCGGTTGAACCTTTTTGCTCATAGGTATTCTGTGAGTGTTAGCAATCATAGAAGACTAAATGATGGTTGAGTATGTGAACTAGCCAAAAGGCTCCGACATGAGACCCTTCCTAAAAATATGATGAATTGTAGTTGCAAAGTTGACTGAGAACATAGTTTGTTGGTTTTCAATAAGGTTTATGCTTTATACTTCTATGTTGTGATGAATTGTTACTTGTTCATGAGAAGCTATATGATGAAAGTATACGAATAAGTTTTATGCTAAAGTTTGTTTCTGTTGTGATAATAAGCATGATGCTACTATGTCTGTATTTTGTTTTTATCGACACCTCTCTCTCAAACCATGTGGACATGCTTTTCAATTTTGACTTTTCGCTTGAGGACAAGCGAGGTCTAAGCTTGGGGGAGTTCATACGTCCATTTTGCATCATGATTTCTTACTGTTATTTATTATGTTTTGTTGAATAATAATGCTTTAGGGAGTGATTCTAGTGCCTTTTCTCTCATAATATGCAAGGCATACACAAAGAGGGAGAATACCGGCAGCTGGAATTCTGGACCTGGAAAAGCACACCAGAGATACCTATTCTGCACATCTCCAATGGAGCTGAAACTTTACGGAGATTATTTTTGGAATTAATACAAAATACTGGAGCAAAGAACTACTGGAGCGGGCCACCCTGGTGGGCACAAGACACCAGGGCGCGCCAGGCCCCCCAGGCGCGCCCTGGTGGGTTGTGCCCTCCTCGGCCCACCTTCGGTGCCCATCTTCTAGTATATAAGGTCTTTTGACCTAGAAAAAAAATAGCAGAGGACTTTCGGGATGGAACGCCGCCGTCTCGAGGCGGAACTTGGGCAGGAGCACTTTTGCCCTCCGGTGGAGCGATTCCGCCAGGGGAACTTCGCTCCCGGAGGGGGAAATCGAAGCCATCGTCATCATCAACACCCCTCTCATCTTTGGGAGGCCAATCTTCATCAACATCTTCAACAGCACCATCTCCTCCCAAACCCTAGTTCATCTCTTGTGTTCAATCTTTGTACCGGAACCTCAGATTGGTACCTATGGGTGACTAGTAGTGTTGATTACCTTGCGTAGTTGATTACTATATGGTTTATTTGGTGGAAGATTATATGTTCAGATCCATTATGCTATTCAATACCGCTCTGATCTTGAGCATGATTATTATTTGTGAGTAGTTACCTTTGTTCTTGAGGTCACGGGAGAAGTCATGTTGCAAGTAATCATGTGAACTTGATATGTGTTCGATATTTTGATGATATGTATGTTGTGATTCCCTTAGTGGTGTCATGTGAACGTCGACTACATGACACTTCACCATCCTTGGGCCTAAGGGAATGCATTATGGAGTAGTTATTAGATGATGGGTTGGTAGAGTGACAGAAGCTTAAACCCTAGTTTATGCGCTACTTCGTAAGGGGCTGATTTGGATCCAAACCTTTAATGCTATGATTAGATTTTATCTTAATACTTTTCTCGTAGTTGCAGATGCTTGCGAGGGGGTTAATCATACGTGGGAGGTTGTTCAAGTAAGAGCAGCACCCAAGCACCGGTCCACCCACATATCAAATTATCAAAGTAGCGAACACGAATCAAACCAACATGATAAAAGTGACTAGATGAAATTTTCCCGTGTACCCTCAAGAACACTTTGCCTATTATAAGATACCGTTCTGGCCTGTCCTTTGCCACAAAAGGATTGGGCTACCTTGCCCCCACATTTTTTACCGTTACCGTTACCATTACTTGCTTGTTACCAATTATCTTGCTATCAAACTATCGGTTACCTACAATTTTAGTGCTTGCAGAAATTACCTTGCTGAAAACCGCTTGTCAATTCCTTCTGCTCCTCGTTGGGTTCGACACTCTTACTTATCAAAAGGACTACGATTGATCCTCTATACTTGTGGGTCATCACGTACGCCCATGACTACGAAGACAAGTGACCAAGGATGATCAAAGAACGTACCTCGACAGCTTTGCCAAGCGGAAGACCTCGACAAGAAGCCTACGTTGACACGCCTCAACACTCTCAAGGATGAAGACCACCTACGAATGAAGATCACCTACTTTAAGGGAGATAAGGACTTCCCCGTCGACGGGAAGCTACACCAAAACCTTGACCCTTCCGTTCTAACACGAGACATCTAAATGTAACTAACCAATGTGGGTAACCCACATGACCAGCACGCAGACACACTACCGTGCCCCATATTTTGACTTTGGAATACACACGCAAGCCATACCTCTGCTCGAACCACGTTCATCGAGCCCTTAACTCCTAGTCAGACCTGGCATACCGCATTAACCCGATTCACCTCTCAGACGAAGTCAAACGATGCACTTGAAGCCGTATCATCAAGCACTTCAAGGAATAGTGGAGCAGCCACACCAAAGTGGAAGCAACATGGAACGTGAAGACTACCTCACCTCTAAATTTCTGCAACTTTTCTAAGCCTGTGTTTTGCCTCAGGACTAAGTTAACATAGCTCAAAAATTGGGACCAATTAAAACTTTTGTGTGCTTGGGATGCTTGACTTGATTGCTATTTGCTTGTGTGCTTGGTGGTGTTTTAAATCACAAAAATTCTCCTTCTCTCAAGACTCATCTTCTTGCTCCCAATCTTTGTCCAATGACCATACCATGTGTATAGGACTTACAACTATTTTTTACAAAATATTATTTTTACCAAAAAGCATTTATTCAATTTAAGCTTTCAAAACCCCCTGAATTAAGGTTTGTACTACAAGTCCTCAAATTAGGGAGTATGTTTTGCCCCAAATATTTTATTTGGATCCTATTATCAAACAGACTTCCCAAAACCACAAAATTATTATTTTAAAGATTTTTTTACTATTTTATTCAAAGGCTTTTTCTTAAGGCCAGAAATGGTCTTTTATAGAGAAAAAATATTTTTATGCTTTCAAAATATTTGTGAAAATTTAGGGAAACTCAGTGGACATATATTTTCCATATATAACAAGTTTCAACACATGGTCATGTTCAAAATATTGGACAAAACCCTTCTAAACCCTTTCTGCATATTTCCTCTATTTGAAATATTTCTATAAGAAATATTCTCAAATAAATCCAGGAAAATTCTAGCAAGTCACATATGCCATATGTGATGATCTTGCAAAGTTTCATCTCAATCCCAATCATTTTGGTTCACCAAAATATCCCAAAACCCTTTCTGTCCAGAACCAAATTTGAGCAACTTTGCATTATAAAGTTTCTCCAATTGGTCTCAAACTTTGTGGTCATACTATAATAACCAAATGATGCCACAACACCAAGTTGAGCATCTAGGATATTATCTTAACATGACCAGATCTACAGAAATCTGATTCTGTTGATTTCTAGGGTTTACAATGTTTGCATTGTCAACTTTCATCAAATAATCTCAAAATTGGTGATCAGGACCAATCGGTATTACAATTTACCCCTGGTAAATCTCAGGGCCATTGGATACCCCTAGAAGCCCTAGGACATCATCAAACACCTTCAGCCATAAGCTTGTGGACAAGAAAAGTTGACCCAAAAAGATTCCCCTTGCCTATAACTTTTTACCACAGTATGTTCTAACCCTAATTTACCTCCAGTAACTTTGCCATGGCCTCTGCTCAATTATTGGGGTGGGGGGTAACTCCCTCATTTTCCCTCTCTTTTTACCATGGCAAGACCTCTCTTTCCCCTCTCCCATTATTCTGTTCATGCAAATGCCCCCAAACTTTTCCACAACTTCATTTGCATGCTATTACATCAATCCAAACCAAATATGGCAGGCTCATGTGGAAAATATGAGCAGTTCATCAAAACTTCGATTATGGCAGCAAATGTAGCTTTGAACTATAAGTACCTTGTATACTCATCTTCCTGAGCTGAAATTTGGCGTACTTGTAGTCCTTCCATACCTAAGCCACCTAGACAACATTTTACCTCTTGAGCCCTTCAGTAAAATCCCCTCAACTAGCCCCCAAGTTTGCTGCTACAAACTTACCTGCAGTAGAAACCTAGCCCACCCAGCTCCATTTCCATTTAAGCTTCATGAGTGCTCTCCTGCACGGGTGCCTCACACGTTAGACAAACCTTGGCCGACCACAACGATGCTCTGGACACGAAGTGGCATGGTGACCACGTTGTCGGCATGCAGCAACTGCGCTCTGCCATGCATC
The DNA here is from genome assembly GCA_039707655.1 of Elymus sibiricus. NCBI lineage: Eukaryota > Viridiplantae > Streptophyta > Magnoliopsida > Poales > Poaceae > Elymus > Elymus sibiricus. The sequence goes on along the minus strand of CM077669.1, from coordinate 341,168,592 downwards.
TTGTCCTGTAGCTCGAGTCCGGTTGCAGCAGGGTGCCCACGCGCGCCAGGGGATCCTACTTGACCTCGCACGCCCCTCTCCGACACTGGGAAACCTCCAAGGCTCCTCTGACGCGCGTGCTCACCGCGCCCGAGGTCCACCGGCGGCCACCCGAGCCCCGGACGCCCCTAGCGTGTTTCTCTCCCTCTCACCAACCTCCCAGCGCTCCCCAATCGCCCTCTCATCCTCTGCATCAACGGCGATGGCCGGAGCCTTACCGGCGGACCTCCTCAAAATAAAGCTCCCCAACGTCCCTCCTCCTCTCCTACCCATGGCAAGGTGCCCGAGCCACCGCCGCTAGCCTCCCCTCAAACCTGTTCCTCCTCTGGTCGGTCGTGCCGCCCTGCCCAGGATCGCGATCGCCGCCAACCGCCGCCATCGTTGCCGATGCTCCAGTGGCCCTCGGCTTCCATGCGGTGCAGGGATGGAAGTGTCGCGTCCACCCGAGCACGCCAGAGGCCGTACGGTCGTCGGAGGTTGCCGAAGCCACCGGGGCGAGCGCCGATGCCGCTCGGTCCCGCCCCCTTTGTCTCTCCCTGCTCGGGCTCGGTCCCGCCCGCCTGTCAGTGACCGGCCGGTCGGGCCCCCATGTTTAAGTGGACGCGCTTCCCCGCGGCGGAAACGGCTTCGGGCGAGTGCGCCTTTGACGTGGCTCCTGCGCGGGCCGGCCCAGTGGCTATTCCATGCCAGCGCACTATTTCGGCCCTTTTGGTAAAAAAAATAATCCTTGCCCTTTTCTTTTTTCTGAGAGAATCAAAAATCCATAGCCAAATCCATTGATTCAAATTCCTAGGAGACCTAAAAATCATGGCCTAACCAAATATGTGCATTGCACATTTTTCCATACAATATTTTCTGCACCACCAATATTTTTGTCATTTCCTTTATTATAAAACCCCCTTTTTAAATCCCTAGAGCATTCATCCTACTTTAAAATTTGATGATATATATTTCCAGAGACTCCAAAAATCTTGCTAGCAATGGAGGACATTTTTCCTATGCTATATTCTGCTAGACCAAATAAATGGCCCATTTTCCCTTCATTTCATCTTAGGAAAATCATAGGAAATTCATCCCAACTCCAAAGCTAGTGAAACCACTCTCTAAATTCTTCTAAAATCATGCCCTATATGTGGGGTGCATCCACTCGTTTTTATAAAAAATGTTTTCTGTAGACTTCTTATAGGATCACCAATTCCCCTACTTCCACCATTCAAAGAGCATCATTGATCCAACTCGAGTAGAGCCATTTTAGGTATTTTTTGATGACCAGAGAGGTCCAAGAAAAATAAAAATCCTATTTTTTAGAACACTTTTATTTTCTGCTTGTTGTGTTGCTTATTATGGTTGTTTCCGACGGTAGTTGACGAAGTAGACGGAGTGATCGGGGTTGGACCAGAAGCGTGTGAAGACCTCAAAGACTTTACTGAGCCAGGCAAGCAGCCCTTTGACCATGTCTAAGAAACCATTTTATGCATGACATATGGCACTTTATTCTGTTGCATTAAATCATGATGAAACGGTGACCACCGTAGTGGGTTACCTCTGTTACTTTCCTCGTTGATACTTGCACTGAGCATGACCCTACCTTCCTATGAGGGTTGTGCGGGTGGAAAGTAGTTAGGATGCTAAGTAGTTGCTACGCAAGAGGGATGGGAAAATGCATGGTGTCGGGAAGGAAATGATTTCAAAGACTTTTCGAAAACCCCATCGGGTGCCACTAATGCCCGAGGGAGATGATGTTGAGCTAGGTAACCACTTGATAAAGAAGTGGTGTACCATGGCAAGTGTGTGTGTGTATGTTGTTTTCATAAAGGGGATTGGTTTAAGTTGCGACCGTTACTCCAACCTTACATGTGCGACCACTCTACCCCTATATAGGAAGGGGCTTTGTTGATTATCTTGGTCGATGCTAGCAGAGAGCCCGCATTATTAGTGGCGGGAGTGACGTGGTCACTCTCGATACGGGGTCGTGCCTGATAGGACGACCATGGGCTGGTTTCACAGACACCGGCCACACCGTTGGTCCCTTCATGGATGATATTATGTTGAGCAAGGCTCGTGTGATGTACATCGTGAGGGTTGTGTACCAATCGAGTGGACTCTTTGTTTAGTGTCGTCAAGGGAAAGACATTGTTCGGGGGCTTACCTCGGGTATGTAATATACCGCGAGTCGTGGATGACACGGAAGTTCCCCGAGTCTTGTGGGTAAAGCGCGCAACCTCTGCAGAGTGTAAAACTATTCGAATAGCCATGTCCACGGTGAAGGACAGTTGGATGACCGCTCTTGGGCTATGTCCTTGGTTTCCAAAATTGGTTTGTGTGTGTGAGTGGGAAAGACGATACTTGAGCTAAGTCAGATGATTTGGCATGATGACTGAACATGAGGTGTTCAGAGGATACTTGAGCTAAGTCGGATGACTTGACATGATGACTGAACATGAGATGTTCAACCCCTGCTTATGATGATATCTGTAACTTGTTCATATGGATATCTGTAACCTGTTGATGCATGCTTTTGCAAGTTGATTGAACATGTCATTGCACTCAAACTAGCTTTCCGCAAAATTACCTACTAGTGCTATATCATACTCTGTTGAACCTTGTTCCAAACATGGGTTGCTTGCGAGTACATTCAAAGTACTCATTGGCTTGCCATTGGTTATTTTATTGGTCAGGCATGAAAGAACAGGATACGATGAAGAGTACCTTGGTGACGAACATGCGAGCTAGGACGCTTCCCAGTCAGAATGCCTGTAGGGTTAAATGCCTGTAGGGTTAAGGCAGATGGCATGGGTTCACGCTATCGTTGAAGATTCCCGCTGCGAGTTTATGAATACTTGGTCATAAAGGCCATATTTGAGTAAAACGGTACGTGATGGATGTAAGACTCTTGTTATTCAGTTTCTGTGTGTTCAGTGAGCATTGATACCTGGGATCGCTATGCACGTACATTCGGTGATCACGACTTATGAGTCGGGGTCCCCACAATGGTAGTGATTGGCTTGAGATTGGTTTTTCTAAGTATCCGTACATGCCCGCAGCTCTAATCTGCGATAGCACCTGAGCTTTCCATAGCACAAAGTTGGTGCGGGTAAGATTTTCAGAGACTTGAGAAGTCAGTACAGAGGAGGAAGATGAGGAGGACACCATGGCAGGAGGAAGGTGGTTCTCGGGCTAGATGTGATGGAGAGGAAGGGCTCTGGTTGCCATGTGAGAATAATGAAGCGTCTCAATCTCCAACATGGAGACCCGCGTGTGTATATATTGATATGTGGTGGTCGTACACAAGCGTGCAAAGCACGTAAGAGTTACATGAGATCGAGAGAGAGGAAGAGATCCTTCGGCTGGAGGTTACACAGGATAAGAATATAGATATAGGTTTAAAGAGAAAGACAATATCCCTGGACTCCTAACTTAACCAACCATGCACTATAATCTGTTTAACACAGCCACCTCCAGCTTTTGATCATCCTTCAATCCTACTCCCCATTGGATTCCAGCCATGTCTTCTACAATACATCTCCGTCAGGACCTCCCTGATTTCCAGCACACCTTCTTCACTTGCGTTTCTGTCTTGGGTTTTCTGCAGAATTTTCCATGAGAAGTAAAGAGCATACTGTAAGCACTACAAACATTGGATCATCAGGATACCTTATATCAAAATGAGCTCTATTCCTGGTTTTCCAGATTTCCCAACAGATAATTGCCCCCCCCCCAATCACCACCAACCTCCTAATCTTCCGGGGAAAGGATCTAATCCAATTTCCCATCATATTAGAGATCCCTTCAAGAGGTCTGGTTAGATCAAAGGCATAGACTACCACCTGCCAGACGAATCCAGCCAGGCTGCACTAAAACAACAGGTGGTCAATGCTTTCCTTCTGTCCACAGAAGAAGCATTCCTCATTGCCAGTCCAACCTCTTCTAACTAAGGTATATTTGGTTAAGGTACTGTTTTTAATCATAATACACAAAAAGATTTTAATCTTTAGTGGCATTCTCAGTTTCCAAACACCCCTATACCCAACCAGGGGTGAGGATTTTAGAAACAAGTATAGATCCCTGACCACAATTTTTTTTATATCTTAAAATAGCTAAGCAACTCTATCTTTCTCCCCTGTCAAATTGACCTTATCAACCATTTCCTTCACTTCCTCCCACTGTCTTAAGTAGTCTCCATGTATAGTTCTCCTGAAAGCAACATTTTCCCATCCTTTGTGTACTATGTGATGCACAATGGTCATCTTATCAAAGGTGATCTCATATAACCTCGGAAACATATCATACAACCTTTCCTTTCCATACCAAACATCTTCCCAAAAAAGTGTTCCTGTCCCATCACCAATCACTCTCTTAGTTAAGCTAACAAACATCTGCTTCACCTTCATCAGGCCCTGCCAAAAGCGGGAGTCACCCTGACACCCATTGACAACAGACATGGGTTTGTTCACATAGGTATTTGTTATGAAGCAACTCCTGCCAAATTCCCTTAGAATTTTCCATTTTTCATAACCACTTCATTAGTAGGCAATTATTCATGACCTCCATGTCAAGAATCCCAAGACCCCCATAGCTTTTAGGCATACAGACGGTGGGCCAGTTAACCAGATGATACCTCCTTTTCTCCTGGGTCTCTTGCCAAACCATCCTAGATCTGCTTGAGTTCATGCTTTTAAGAACTCCTTTTGGAACTTCCAAAAAGGACAACATAAACAAGCGGATGCTACTAAGACAAGAGTTAGCCAGAGTAACTCTGTCCCCTATTTACAACATATTTCCAATCCAGCCAACCATTCTTTTTTCAACCTTTTCCTCTGCAGGCTTCCACTGGGCATTGCTTGCTCTCTTATCATCAATGGGCAGACCCAAGTATTGCATTGGCAAAGATCCCTCTTTACATGAGAAGATCTCTTTATACTCTTGTGTCCTTTCTTTAGCTTCCCCAACACAGAACAACTACTTTTATGGAAGTTAATTTTCAGGCCAGACAACTGTTCAAAAACACATAAAATGTATTTCAGATTCCTGGCATTTTTAGCCCATCTTCCAGTAGGAAGATGGTATCATCCACATATTGCAAAATCACCAGCTCCTCCCTAACTGGATGAGACATAAGTCCCTTTATTAGATTTTGATCTTGGGCTCTTTTAATCAAAGTAGCAAAACCATCAACAATGATGTTAAACAACAATGGAGATAATGGATCCCCTTGTCTCACTCCTTTGTGTGTCTGGAAATATGGCCCCACTTGATCATTCACTTTCACTACCACTCTACCACCTCTCACTAACTTCATTACCCAATCACACCATTTATCTCCAAAACCTTTTTACTTGCATCATCTGATACAAAAAAGGCCACTTAACTTGATCATAAGCTTTCTCAAAATCTATTTTAAGAAGCAAACCACTCTTTTTTCTCTTTTTCATCTCATGCACTATTTCATGTAGAAGCACCACCCCCTCCATGATAAACCTATCCTTAATAAAGGCAGTTTGAGTGGGGGTAATAAATCTGTCAATTATCAGCCCCAATCTGACTGCCAAAATCTTAGTCTTTATAACTTACATTCAACATGCAGATAGGCCTAATTTTCTGAATTATATTAGCATCTTGCACCTTAGGGATAAGAGCAATTATCCCATGGTTCAGTCTCTCTATATCCAACTCACCTCTATGAAAAGCATCAAACATCTCATTTAGATCATCTTTAACTGCATCCCAAATGTTTTGGTAGAACTCTGTTGGTAGTCCATCAGGCCCATCAGCTTTGTTATGCTTGAGTCCAAACACAACCTCTTTCATTTCATCCAAACTAAACTCTTTTGTAAGGAATTCTCTATCTTCCTCAGCCAAATGTGAGCATTGTATGTCCCCCAAGCTGATTTCTGAGATCTTAGGTTCCCCAAACAAGTTTTTATAGAAGTTGGTAATGTGACTAACCAACTCATCTTGATCCGTAATTTCCACCCCCTCATTGATTAGCAATGAGATATGTTTTTTTTCTTCCTCCCACTTGCCTTCAACTGAAAATATCTAGTGTTACCATCACCTTCTTTCACGTCTTCTTCATGAGCCCTCTGTCTCCATTTCAGTTCATCATCCCTCAACAACTTCTTCAACTGGGCCTCTAGAATCATATCCATCTCTCTCTCTCTCTCTCTCTCTCTCTCTCTCTCTCTCTCTCTCTCTCCATCATTCAACTTTGCATTTTTTCACTCTTCTTGTCCAGCTCATCTAGTTTCCCCAATAACTCCTTACAATTCCTGAACACACCTTCCATATTTATATGCCATCCCTTCACCTGTCTTCTGAATCTTCTAGCTTTCTCCTGCCACTTATCTATGTCATGCACACAGAAAGTAGGAGCCCTCCCACTCATTTCCACCATTTCTATGAAACCCTCTCTCTCAAACCAGCAGTTCTCAAATCTAAAAACATTACTGTGAGGTGGGTTAACTCCACAATTCAACAACAAGGGAACATGATCAGACAATTCTCTTTCCAGTCCTCTCACAGTCATCAAAAGGAGATCCCCTAATCCAGAGGCTAAGAGATCCCCTGTTAAAAGGTGTACGGAAGTATAAATTTTGATCTCCCCTACCACTTGTAACTCAACATGTTCTCTGATATGAACCGAGATGAGCATTGCTTAGTCATGAACTTGTGATATGTGGTCTTCGGATTCATGGCTTTGACCTAATCTTGTAAGTTGTAACCTTGATGTCATTGGCCATACTTCCAGATTGCACTAAATACACTGAAAGTTCTATAATTCGATGGTCACTTTGATACTAAAAATTGCAACATGCTCCCTCCGTAAAACTTTATAAAATTCGGTTTACATATCCAGACAGGCATGTCCGGACGCGTCCGTGCGTCCCATATCCGTCCCAGATATGAGACGGGTATGAGGGTTGTCGGTCAGTGCAGGCGTTTGGGCTGGATTTGCAAAGCCTGATTGGGTGCGGATTTTGCGTCCCGTCAATGGTTTTATAAAATCCGATTTGAGGGCGGATATGATGGGTCCTGTTGGTTGTAGATGCTCTAAGATCTGTATTCCATGCAATCGTTAATCAGGAACACAGTGGTGATCGCACTTCTTTTAAGAACGACTGCAGTGCTGAATTTGTTATTCTTGTTACACGGTAAGCCGCCGCGGGCTCGCCCTGTGAACCGAATCTGTAATGCAGCCTGCTAGACGCATGTTTTGCTCTTTCAGGGTGCGTCCCTTGATGCAGCTGCCTATCGTCACATTTGGGACCCTTGGTGCTATTTCAGTCAATTAATCGAACGACACATGTAAGCAAAGAGATTATAATTGCAGACCCAAGATAGAATCACTTGAACTCCACAAGGGCCATAACATTTGGTTATTTGGTTAGTTGGTCAGAAACTACAATGATCGACGGAAGAAGCCGCATTATTGATCACCATCCCGTATCCGATTCATGGAGAAAAATTGTACGCTTCTTACACCATAAGCAATGCTGTCGTGAGAGAGAGCTTGGAGCAAGAATATATGCTTTTGTAAGACCTGAGCAAAGAACCTATGCTTTGTCGAGGGAAGAGGCAAAGACAACCAGGCAAGGCCAAAAAATTCTCTTGTGGCTCACGTGTCACAACCTTCATATGTTGGCTCGCATGTCACAACTTCAATGCAAATCCAACCAGCAAAAGCTAGTACAACTCAACTAGAAAGCCTCGTAACACATTACCCAGAAATCCAAGCATAAAACTCCATGGGCATTTATACTTGCAATTTTATCAGTTTTGTCAATCTATTCTTTTGTGCACAAATTTTAAATGCTAACCATTCCTTTTTTGAAGGACGGAGAGAGAAAGTTGTCCTCCCTCCGTCCCAAAATAAGTGAGTCAACTTTGTACTAACTTAGGAAGTACTATTTTAGATAGCCAGCTGTTGAGTTGTCGAGTTGCAAATGTTCGACTAGTCCCTCTATGCACCCAAGTTTGAAGACCTACCGAAAACAAGCATCTTTCCCTCCTGTCGCTCCCGCGAGCGGCGGCAAGCGAGCCCTAGTGCTGCTTGACCCTCACGCCTTCCCTGGATCTCCTCGGGCGTCGATGTTGGTCGACGACATGACCATCCTCCCCTCTCCCCCCCCCCCCCCTCGACTGGTGGGTCGTGACGCAGGTGGCAACAAGTTGGCGATGGTGCGACACTTGCGTAGGGCGCGTGGCGGCGAGGCGCTTGGCTTCGTTGGGGTGCGGGAGGGTGGAGGAGCGACGATGGTTGCGGCGAGAGGTCTGCTCGATGGTTGTGGCGTGCCAGCGACGACGGGGCAGCTTGTTCGGAATCTGGCGACTCGACGTCCGTGGGCGGCGGGGGGAGTGGCGGCAAGAGCGCCGACGACAATTGGAAGCGGGCTCTGCCTTGATTCGGTATCGAGTCTGCTGCCGGTGGAATACCTTTTCACAAACCAATAATGTACCATGATCGGTCCAACGATTTGTGGTTCAATATTGAAGATGCCTTGGTGTCACGCTAATATACACGCGTGCCCTCACGGACATACTGATCTGACTAACACGAATCTCACCGGACGCTGCCGTCAAAACCCCTCAAACCCCTCTCCCTCCGTCCTTCGTCTCCCTTTCCAATCCCGCAATCCCCACATCCTCCGCCCCTCTTCCCACGCCCATTCCTCCCGTCGCGCAACCTTCCCGATGCTTCTCTCCCGGCGCTTCTCCTCTGCCCTCGCTCGCTCCGCCTTCCCAACTTGTTTGGTTGCGTGTTCGGCTCTGAAATGTGGGGTTTGAATTGTTCACCAGAGGCTGCAAGAGGAGAGGGAAGAGATCCATTTTGTTGTTACCGCGACGAGCAGGGCAATTCGGCCGGGTGAAGTTGATGGGAAGGACTATCACTTTGTCACCAAGGAGGCGTTCCTCACCATGATTGAAAGGGAGGAGTTGCTTGAGTACGCGCTTGTTTATGGGGAATATAAGGGGATTCCCAAGCAGCAGGTGCGCTACTGCTTCACCTTTGATACATTATTATATCTAAACCAGGCTTGTTCAATATCTCTGTCAATCAATTTTTTGTACTAGAACTAGAAGGCTGCTCATATTCGTCTTACAGAAACCAGCATTGTCCAGCATGTGTTGTTGGGTTGATGACCAAAAGTATAATATGAGTTGTCTGCAAACATATGTTTTGTTGATTGCCTGAAAATTACATAGATATAAGCTAAGAACGTTTGCAAACATTTACAGCCATGTAAACAGTATCAACAATTATACCGTATATATTTATAGCTCCGACACAGCTTCAACCATAGTGTAGATTGTCAAACCTACTGATGCCAATTCTCAGCTGTAGGCACATGTTTTTTTTCCCCTCTGCTTCTTCTCCAGTTCTTTGTACTAATGCATGATAACTGCATATCATATATAATTTGGTTACCTGTCCTGTTTGTTCTTGATGGTAAAGTTTAAGTAATAGTTATGCTCTCTTGAGCTATATATGCTAACTGAATATTATGACCAATTCTCAGCTGTAGGCACATATTTTTTTCCCCTCCGTTTCTTCTCCAGTTCTTTGTACTAATGCATGATAACTGCATATCATATATAATTTGGTTACCTGTCCTGTTTGTTCTTGATGGTAAAGTTTAAGTAATAGTTATGCTCTCTTGACCTATATCTGCTAACTGATTATTATGACCAATTCTAAGCTGTAGGCACATATATTTTTTTCCCCTCCGTTTCTTCTCCAGTTCTTTGTACTAACACATGATAACTGCATATCATATATAATTTGGTTACCTGTCCTGTTTGTTCTTGATGGTAAAGTTTAAGTAATAGTTATGCTCTCTTGACCTATATCTGCTAACTGATTATTATGACCAATTCTAAGCTGTAGGCACATATATTTTTTTCCCCTCTGTTTCTTCTCCAGTTCTTTGTACTAACACATGATAACTGCATATCATATATAATTTGGTTACCTGTCCTGTTTGTTCTTGATGGTAAAGTAAGTAATAGTTATGCTCTCTTGACCTATATCTGCTAACTGAATATTATGACATCTAAACAAACAAACAGTGTGGAATACTAGTTTCCCATCAAAATGTCCACAAACCCAACTTCACAGCACAAGCATTTTAATCTAAAGTGCACATGAAAATCCATTTGATCATATCAGTTTATGACTAGCAAAGTCCATAGAACCTAAGAAATCATGATTAACTTTTTCCCGGTAGAATACTAGATTGGGTGAACTATCCATCTGGCTCAAGTACTCAGATTTATTACTTTGACACGCAGATCCGCGATTACATGGCCAAAGGACATGACATTGTCTTGAGAGTGGACATTCAAGGAGCAGCAACTTTGAGAGAGATACTTGGTGAATCTGCGATTTTCATCTTTCTAGTTGCAGAGAGTGAGGAGGCACTTGTCAAAAGGCTCATTCACCGTAAAACTGAAACTACAGACATGCTTCTTGTCAGAATTGCAACAGCCAGAGAGGAGGTGAGGCGGATGAAATATTTTGACTACGTAGTTGTCAATGCTGAAGGGAAGCTTGAGGATGCTGTTAAACAGGTGGAGTCTATCATTGATGCTGAGAAGGCAAAAGTCCAGAAGCGTAATGTCCAGATCTAGTTAAGGCTCAGATGTCCATACTTGATCGGTTCAAGTTCGATCTAGTGTGGCGAAATTAGGATTGACAAATTTGACTGACTTTGCTTGCAACAGTAGCCAGAAAGTTCAGCACAGTGCCAAGTCATGAGGGCTTTACATACTGAGATATCCTGGAGAGTTAATTTTCGCAGAATGCTGAAGGACAATGTACTCGATCTTTGCTGGGATGTATATTCAATCAACATTCTCGTTCAAACATTCCTTGCAAAAATCTCCTTTATTATTATTATTTTCTGTTTGTATTTTCAGAAGAACCCTGTAAAACTGCACCAAACATATACTCCCTCTGTAAACTTTTATAAGACGTCTGAGGTCACTAAAGTAGTGATCTAAAATGTGTTATAGAAGTCTACAGAGGGAGTATTTGCCAAGCCTCTTCACAAAAAATATCATTTGTATGCAGTGCTGATCTGCTTGATTTATACTCCCTCCGTCCCGAATTATAAGAGCGTTTTTCAGATTTCCGACAGGAAGGATCAGCGTGAAAAAGACATTTGTACCCCTGCCCATCCTTCCTCCTCGCGTCGTACCACAGGAAGGATCAGCGATTTGAATTCAAATCCTCGCCTTGCGTCCAGCACCTAGCCATGGCGTCGCCCAGCACCTAGCCATGGTGTCGCCCAGCAGCTCCTCCTCGCCCAGCAATTCCTCGCGCCTCGCCCAGCAGCTCCTACTCGCCCAGGAAATCCTTGCCGTCGCCCATCTACTCCTCCCCGGGCTCTCGCCCAGGCGCCTCCTCCTTGCCGGACCAACACCAGATCACCAGGGCATCGCCCAGCACCAGCGCACCCATCTCCCAGCACCAGCGCGGCCGTGGCCCGTGGCCCAGGCCCTCATCCAGGAGCTCACCCAGACCGTCGTCCAGGAGCTCACCCAGAGCTTCTCCAACCATCCACCTCTGCAATCTCTAGCCATAGCAGCAGCAGGTACTCCTCTGCAATCTCTAGATGCCTATCTGGTTTTCCCAGCAACAACACTCCTGTGTAAAATTAGCATCACAGAGAGCAAATTTGGAAACAACTGAGCAAATATGGAAAGAACTGAGCATCAAAGTGAGCAAACTTGGAGATAACTGAGCAAAATTAGCAGGAGTATTTGGTGTAATTGATGTAGTGTTATGCTTGTCAATCTATTTGCTTTGGAGTTCAGTATTTGGTGTAATTGATGTGCACACAGGAGTGATCAAATGTGCTGAATATTTTGATCAGTTCTGTGCAATTGATGTCCACACAAAACTGATCAAATGAATCATGAAGTGCTGATTATTTCTTCTCTACTGGAGTATCATTTAACCTTGATCTACTGGAGTAAAACCGATCAAATTACTGTCAGCATAGCATTATATAAATATCATGCATGATGTTAATAACCTGATCTTTATAAACTGCTTCAGATGAGTCAACTGATGGAAATACTAATAGAGCATTGTAAATATTGTACTCCATCATGTTGCAAATATCTGATGAGTAAACTGGAGTACTTTTTCGAGAAAACGCAAAAGCTTTGCGTTTCATTTCATTGAAAAGATAGGGAAGTACAATCCTCCTAGGAGGCTTAGTTTACATGGGTCATGAGCCCGATCAGTGGACGTCCCAGGATGTGGGTAGGACTGCCCTGAGTCCCTGTGCTCCTGCTTTTGCCCAACATTTGGCCTCATCTCGGATCCTTTCCACTAATGTATCGATCGAGGGTCGCGCGTTGTCGAAGACACATTCGTTCCTGTGCTTCCAGATCATCCATGGGACAAGCATGGCAATGGATTGCAGGCCCTTGCGCATCGCCTGGGGGGTCTGCCCTTTCACCCTCTGCCACCATTCCAACAGTGTTTCATTGGCTGGAGGCTGGGCAGGTATGCGTGTCCAGGCTAAAATGGCATGCCAAGTCTGCTGGGCAAACGGGCAGACCAGTAGTAGGTGCTGGATGGTCTCCGGGGCCTGATCGCATAGCAGGCATCTGGGGTGGTGTTGCAGGCCGCGGCGAGCAAGCCTTGCCGCTGTCCAGCATCGGTCCTGGTTAGCCAACCAATGGAAGAACCTAACGCGGGGCGGCGCCCAGCTCTTCCAAGTCAGCTTCCACGAGGGGCACTGCGTAGATCCGTGGAATATCGCGGCGTAGCAGGATTGTGCTGAGTATGCCCCATTGGTCGTCCATCTCCAGAGCATTCGGTCAGGCTCTTGTGTGAGAGTGATTTGCTGCACGGCCTGCCAAAGCTGCAAGTATTGCCCAATCTCATGAATCCCAAGGACCCCTTGGATGTCACAGGCCCATGAGTTGCCCTCTAGCCCCTCCGCCAGTGTTCTTGTTTTGCGTCGTCGCTTGGGGATGCACTGATACAGAGCTGGTGCGAATTCACGTACCGACCGTCCAAGCAGCCAGCGGTTGTCCCAAAATAGAGCAGTCAGTCCGTTCCCGGTAACCATGGTCGTGGACGCAGAGAATAGCGCTCGCTCCTCACGTGAGAATTGCAGGTCAAGACCTTGCCATGCGCGGTCTTCGTCGGTGCGGGCATACCACAGCCATCGCAGCCTCAGTGCGAGTCCGGCGCGCTCCAGGTCACGTATTCCCAAGCCACCATATGCCACCGGGCGGCACACGTGGCGCCAGTTTACGTGGCAATGCCCACCATTGGCGGCGGCGCGGCCAGCCCAAAGGAATCCCCTTTGGAGCTTCTCTAGTTGCTTGAGGGTCTTCTTTGGTGGTGCAAACGCTAGCAATTGGTGGACCGGAATAGCACTCAGTACCGATTTGAACAATGCTAGGCATCCGGTCTTGTTCATTAGCCACGCCTTCCATGTCGGGAGCCTAGCTGCCACAGAATCGACGAGGGGCTGTAGTTGGGCAGCGGTGGGGCGGCGCAGCGTGAGAGGGATGCCAAGGTAGGTGATCGGGAGCTCCACCACCGGGCATCCCGCTTGGGCAATCATCGCGGCAGTGCCTGGGTCGCCGTGTAGGATAGTGGCCGAGCTTTTGGTGTAGTTAACCCGTAGGCCGCTAGCGTTGCCGAACAGGGTCAAGATGCCCTTGACGGCTTCCACGTCGTCCGGTGTAGCGTGGCAGAATATCATCACATCGTCGGCATAGAGTGAGATAGCCGGGATGGTTCGCCGTGGGTGTAGCTGATGCAGGATGCCACAGTCGTGGGCGCGGCGAATTAGGCGGCCCAGGATGTCCACGGCAAGCACGAAGAGTTGCGGGGACACGGAGTCGCCTTGACGCAGCCCACATCTATGCCAGATTGGCGGCCCTGGCTCGCCATTGAGCAGAATCCTGGTGCTGGAGGTCGATAGCAGGATAGCGATCCACTCTCGGAATCGAGGCCCAAACCCGTACTGCTCTAAGACCTCGAAGAGGAAGGGCCATGACAGGGAGTCAAAGGCCCGCGTGAGGTCGAGTTTGAGCATAACTCTCGGGTCCCCAAGTTGGTGCAGCAGCTTCAGCGATTGCCTGACGAGGACGAAGTTGTCGTGGAGGCTTCGTCCTGGGATGAATGCGTTCTGGTTGCGGCTCACCAAGCCTCCCAGTCTTGGGGCGAGGCGCAACGACAGCACTTTCGCGAAGATCTTGGCCACAAGGTGTATGAGGCATATAGGGCGATAGTCGCGTAGCTGGCACGCGTCGGCGCGCTTCGGGATCAGGGAGTACTGATCTTTATAACCTGTGTAAACTGGAGTAGAGCATTTGAGGAACAACAATAGTACTACAAATTCTGCTTACAGTTGACTGCATTTAAGGAAATTCTACTGCTTGGAAATTTTATATCATGATCAAATTCTGTTACAAGGAACAACAGCAGTACTATAAGAGGAGCAGAGCAAGTACCTGTTCAGAGTAGAGCTGAACTTGATCCTTCCAAACAAAGCAAGATGAACTTTGACTTAAACTTCTCTCCACCAGAAGATGTGGAAGAACCTGTGGCAATAGAAGAGGATCATCCTATGGGAGTTGCCGAAGATCAACTTGGAGGACAGGACTCTCGCAAAAAAAAAGTGATAAGTGCTTTTAAATTCACCCAAGTGCTTGTAAAAGCACTTAACTGAATTTAAATGCACCTAGGTGCATAAAAATTCTGCAAAGTGTTCGTAAAAGCACTTAACTGAATTTAAATGCACTAGGTGTATCAAAGTGCTTGTAAAAGAACTTGCTGTATTTAAAGGCAGTTAGGTGCACTTAACTGAATTAATCCTATGTGCACTTAACTGAATTTAAATGCACCTAGGTGCATATAAATTCAGTTAAAGAGCTTTTACAAGCACTTTGCTGAATTTTTATGCACCCAGTTGCAGCTCTTAACTGAATTTATATGCACCTTTTACAAGCACTTTGCTGAATGTATATGGACCTAAGTGCATTTTCTTGTTACATTGCTACTGTAGGTGTTGAGCAAATAAAGAGGCAAAGAAAAACACTGACAGATGAGAAGAGATATGCAGCTTACATGGCTATGCAAGCCCTAAGTATGAAAAGAGGTGGGGACTTGAAAGGGAAGGATAAGAAGGATGTGGCTGCATTGTTTGAACTACACATCCAACTTATTCGGACAATTTGGAGGACAGCAAAGAGACAGATTGCTCTTGGTCAAGAGGTGGACGTGTCAAACAAGAAAAAAGGAAAAGTTGGAAGAAGCGGTTGATGGCTTTCTATCACAAATCCCCACAGTTCCACTAAACAGAAGGTCAAGCATAAGATCACTTGCTGCTGCACTGGGTGTCAGTCGGACCACACTACACAGGAACTTCCTGCTTAAAAAGATAAAGAGGCACTCCAACAGGGTGAAGCCCCCTTTGAAAGAGAAGAATAAGAGAGAAAGGGTTCAATTTTGCATGTCTATGCTTGACCAGACAACCCTAGGGAATGAAAGAATTAGCTTCAACAGTATGCACAATATTGTGCATATCGATGAAAAATGGTTTCTTATGACTAAAAGGGACAGAAACTACTACCTATTGCCGGATGAAGAAGACGCACTAAGACCAGTTCCAAACAAGATTGGAAAAGTGATGTTTCTCACAGCAGTTGCCAGGCCGAGATTCGACGCTGACGGGAATGTCACTTTCTCAGGAAAGATTGGGGTTTGGCCGTTCGTCACGGAAGTTGCAGCACAAAGAAGGAGTGAAAATAGAGAACGAGGAGTCATAGAAATCAAGTCGGTCATAGTGAACAGAGTAGTCATGAGACAATACATGATTGAGAAAGTTGTTCCAGCAATAAAAAATATGTGGCCTGTTGAAGATGTTGGACAAACAGTCTTCATCCAACAAGACAACGCAAGGACACACATTCTACCAAATGACGCTGAGTTCGCACAAGCAGTGGTTGAGACTGGTATGGACATCAAACTAATGCAACAGCCCCCAAATTCTCCCGACTTGAATGCTCTTGACCTTGGGTACTTCAGATCCCTCGAGTCTCTAACGGACTGCAGAGCCCCTACCACCATCCCCGAGCTAATTCAAGGGGTCCAAGAAGAATTTGATGACTATGAAGTTGGAAAGCTCAATAGAATCTTCCTGACACTTCAAACATGTATGGTGGAAATAATGAATCATGCAGGAGGAAATGCTTACAAAATTCCACATGCGAACAAAGCAAGATTTGAAAGGCTTGGAATTCTACCTCCTAGGATCCATTTTCCTCGTGAAGTATATTACAATGCCTTAGAGAATCTAGAACAAGATGAACACCAAGACTTGATTCTTGTGAAGAGGCTCGGTTGCTTGTGAGAGGCTTTGTTGCTTGTGAAGAGGCTTTGTTGCTTGTGAAGAGGCTTGGTTGCTTGTGAGAGGCTTTGTTGCTTGTGAAGAGGCTTTGTTGCTTGTGAAGAGGCTTGGTTGCTTGTGAGAGGCTTTGTTGCTTGTGAAGAGGCTTTGTTGCTTGTGAGAAGCTTTGTTTCTTGTGAAGAGGCTTTGTTGCTTGTGAAGAGGTTTTGATGCTTGTGAGAGGCTTTGTTTCTTGTGAAGAGGCTTTGATCAAATGGGGTTTTGTTGAGATCAAATGTGTTGTCATCATTGTACTCCAAGAATTTCATGTGTTGTGATCCATACAATTTCATATGTGTTGTGATCATTGTACTCCAAGAATTTCATGTGTTGTGATCCATGAGTAAGAATGTATACTTATACTTATAAATTCAGTTAAGTGCAGACTTAACTGAATTTTACACAAATAGGAGTACTATTGGACTACTGATACATCTACTCATGTACTCAACCTAGCAGCACATCATGTACTTTTACTCCTAAAGAAAGGAGTAGAGAGAAGAGGAGAGGAGAGAAGAGAAGAGAAAGGAAAGGAAAGGAGAGGAGTAGCAGTACATCATATACTCTAAACTTTCAGAGTACTCCTACAATAAACAGCAGTACATCATCATGTACTCTTACAATAAACAGCAGTACATCATCATGTACTCCTACAATAAACAACAGTACAGATTTAAAATGAAGCTTTCAAATTAGGAGTACAATTTCATCTTGCTACTGATGCAGATACATATACAATAAACAACAGTAAATTTAAAATAGACCTGAACTACTCCATCTTGCTACTGATACAGATACAATTTCATCTTCAGGTTAATTAGGAGTAAATGTTTAATTTTACAGTTCAAACTAAACCAACACCTCCCTGCAAAGCAATGCATCTTGCTACTGATTCAGCAATCATTTTTCGGGGTAGCAGTAACATTACGACTGAAGATTGTATTGGGAGTAGTAGTGAACAGAGTAGTCATGAGAGAAGCCTGAGAGTGAATAGAGAACGAGGTTACAGTAACTCCAAATCAGGGTAGCAGTAACACTACTGCTGAAGATTGTATTAAGACAATTAAATGTTTCTTTTCTAAGGGTAGCAGTAATACTACTGAAGATTGCATCGGGGGAAATCAGCTCCCAGGCTTGGAAATGTACCTCGATTTGGTATAGGCCGCAGCTACCAGGCTCGGAAATGTACCTCGATTTGGTACAGGCCGCAGCGG
The DNA here is from genome assembly GCA_039707655.1 of Elymus sibiricus. Classification (NCBI taxonomy): domain Eukaryota; kingdom Viridiplantae; phylum Streptophyta; class Magnoliopsida; order Poales; family Poaceae; genus Elymus; species Elymus sibiricus. The sequence goes on along the minus strand of CM077669.1, from coordinate 341,150,915 downwards.
AGCGCCGCCTAATAATCCCCTCCCGTGCGCCATTGCTGGCATCTGCCTCCTCCCCTCTCCATCCTCGCCACCTGCAGAGCACCGGGCGACGGGCGACTACAACGATGGAGGCGCGGCGCTCGTTCTCTGCGTGCTGCGGCGTGTGGAGGGTGTTGTCCTCCTCGTCGTCGTTGCCGGAGGCGGCGTTGTTGGTGCTGACTCCACTTCTGTCCGCCATCTCTCTCACACACTCCTTGTTGCTTGCTTGCTGTAGGGAGGGAGGGAGTCGTCGGGGGCGCTGCTGGCCCCCCACCACCGCTGACCGCCAGTGGAGGGAGTGCCGCGAACTAGCAGATCCAGCTACCGGCTGAGCTCCTATCGGCAACCACGCCGACGCAGGCGACGCGGGCGAAAAATTAAATCTTGGGCAGCAACAGCGAGATGTGGACGAGATAGAAAGATGCAGCTGAGGTAGGGAAACGACGATGTGGTCAAGAGGCGAGCGGCGGAGAGAGGGGATCGGCGATGCGGGCAAGAGGCGAGCGGCGGAGGGAGGGGAACGACGATGCGGAGGCGAGCGGCGGTGCTGTCGACGCGGCGGAGGCGAGAGAGTGGGAGAGAGAGAGCGAGAGACTGCGAGTGAGTGAGGGTAAAACTGGAAAACTAAAATGCAACGTAGCGTTACGAGATTTGTACTGCGATCTCAAAACGCTCTTATAATTCGGGACGGAGGGAGTAAGTTTTACCGATGAAACTAGCATTTTCTTTTTCATTCTACTAGTAATCATGCACGTGCAACGCATGTGTAACCATATGATTGAGGAAAGAATTTTGTTCTAGGATATTTACCTTCGGTTCTACATGCTCCTCTAGAGTTGTGATTAAAATCGTGAACGGTAATGTTGGCTACTCTTGATTCGTAAAGGTTGATATCGGCTGGACCAAAAAGATGGACTTACCAGGTGATATGGCCACTGGTGTATTACATGGAGTCTGCTTTCTATTGAGAAGCAAATATGTGGTCTTCTTATGATCTCTGGCCTTACGCCTTTTTCCAATATATCATCTATATTTTCTGCACATTTCTCTTTACATTTGTCTCTTCAATTCTTTCGGATATGTAGTCAAGAGTTGGTGATATATTTACCTGAATTGTCGGTGCGTATCACATTACGCTGATAGGATGCCATATGGAGTTGTGAACCAACAATGAACACAATTCAAATAAAACAATAAACAAAAAATAATTGCTAAGATGCTTCAAAATTTTGATTCGTCAGCCTACACTGTTATTGTCCTATATTGGCATCACAGAAATCAAGAAGTGGTACCTTTCAGCATCATGATCACGGCTTCGGCGATGGTCACGATTTTAGCATCACGATCACAGCTCCGGCGATGGTCACGATCATCGAAGCGGTCACAGTGCTCCCTTATTTCACTCCTCTCACGGTTGCTCGCTATGGTGGCGATCACTGGCCCTGCTCCGATCACCGCTGTCACGGTCACACAGACACTCTCCCTGTCCAGGTGCCACACCCTGCGTTCTCCATGGCGCCTGTAGCGACCTCTGTGTGTGTCCTCATCGCGTCCTCTACCCTTGTCTTTGGAACTCGAGGACCTCTCCTCGTGAGGTTCTGCATCCTGCTGAAAAGGAAATGAATCCCATTGTCAGATCAAATTAAAAAAAATCAAGGCCTCCTAGCATGATATAAATACTTGATATTTAGAACCAGCAAGCGACTCACATCATCACAAAATTAACAAAACCTCTGTTTCACTTTCACACCAGAGCAGGTACTACATGATCATAAACAAAAAGCTCAACCCATAGTATATGCTCCTGAACTTCGAATCACATCACAAGCCAATGCATCTAAAGTATTGAAACTTACTTTAATAAAAGCCCGAATTTAGTCTTCAAGGGCGTTGTGCAGAAATGAAAACAAGGTCCAGCAATAATTTGCGGATTCGAAACTTAAATCCAAAACTCACAGCTGAAGGCGGCGCAGGAAGCTAAGAACCTAGCTATTCCGAACCAACCCTATCGGAAAAACCCCTGCGTCAAGAGATCAATGACGCTGCATATACCCCAGCACAACCTCATTACCCAAATGCATCTAGTATATATGATTTCCTTTCCAGGTGGGCGGAACTAAAAGCACAATCCAGAGTAGCACCGACTTGGGCCGAAACTGAAATCAGACCAGCCTCGAATCCGCAACTGAACATGATGCGTGCAACAATCTATAAACCGAAGTAATTAGAGCCGACCTTGTCCAAAATTCCCCGAATCCAAGCAAGCCATCCGGCCCACCCCCCACTTGCACGCTTCGGCGAAACCCCCCATCCTAAGCGCGAAAAATAAATAGATGATAAAGCTAGCCACGATGATCCAGCGATCGGGCGTCGCTGCTGCACTTGGCTGGCAGGAACTTTTTTTTGCATCAAACAGTATTAGAGAGAGCAGAGATAAAAACTGAATTAACAACTTATTCACTACATCTTCTAAAACAACTTATTCATTATATACATGTTCGCCAAAGAAAGCCTTGAGTAGTTAGAGAGCAATGCTGATATGTTGTCACAGCCTAGATCTGGTAGTAATTGATACAAATGCCACATATTTTCAAACTATTTCAGAGTGATGGTGTTTTCAAGTATAAGTGTGACCCATAACGCATGCTTCTTGATGCAATGAGGAAGCAAACAGAACTCTTAATTAATAATAGCAACACAGAAAATTTCACATGAGACGAAATTAGAAAATTAGGAGTATAATAATTATAACCCATGTGACGCAACTGTAATTGAACAACTCATTCTAAGCACCCCATAAGAAATATAGTATACAAATAAAATGCTAATTACTTATTCTATTATGATAATAGAAACAGAACATGATCCTAACCATGAGCGCATACCATGGATTCAATGATCTCTGGAAAAATTGTTGAGCGTCTGGGCAAAATGCACCTCCCAGATTACAATGATTCATATGTAATATCTTAAATCCATAATTAGAGGGCGCATCCTTTTGGCATGTAGTACGTCAGTAAACTGTAGTTTACCTGCAGCTGAGACTCCTAGCATCTTCGCTGATGGATCATTCGGTGGCTTGCTGCCGGCCGATTGCGACAACGACAATGGGATGGAACACGCCTTCAACCCTCGTGGTGGTGCTGGGCATATGCTGTTCGAGCCGAGCGGGTGAGACACGCCACCGCCGCCGCCGACTTCGACGCAGCATGCGCGGCATGTTCACGGCCAAGCTGCAGAACTTGCGGGCTCGCGTTCGCTGCCGATCTCACGCCTCAGCCCGCCGGCGATCCGTGCCCGTTCGCCGCGCCTCTCTCCCTCTCCTCCTCCCGTTCCTCTCTGCGGTCGTTCACTGCGGTTTGGTGATTGGCCCAACACTGCAGGCCACGCGTGGAGGGGAGACGCGATAGTCGACGGAGGAGTGGTGAGTGGCGGCACGGGTAGGGCGGCAGGGGCAGGCGAACGACGGCGGAGGGCCGAGCGGGGGCGGCTGCACGAGGCGAGCGGCGGCGGCGGACCGAGCGGGGGCAAGGGCTCGCGGGCGGGGCGAGTTCGCGAGCGGTTCCCGAACGTGGACGTGGGGTGGGTAGCCGCTCGTGGGGCTTCCTCGCGGTGTTAACGAAAGATGTGTTAACGAAGGATTTCGTTAACGACGATTTAAGACCCTGGATTATCCAATTAGATGGTTCAGATTTTAAGTTGGATTAGCCCTCTCTTTCTTTTATAGGGGTAGTAGATGCCTTGTCATGGACATTTTGCAACACATTCTTTGCCAGACTTGGCTGAAGGTTTGTTCAATAAAATTGAAGATACAAGTTAGCGTTCCTAAAGGAATCTTGTTATGCTTTTTGAGTGTTTATGATCTGAGGCCTTAATATGGCAAAAAACAGCGGGTCTAAGCAAACCAAACAACCCCTAAGTTGTTCAAATTTGTCTTAACTTAGATGCGGCAATCATAGGCAAACTTATTAGTCACAAACCAAACAACTTATGGAGGAAGATAACACTTGTTTAAACAACAAACCTTCTTACCTGAAAAGAAAAAGGATGCATGTACTTTATGAGTTTATGTTTCCTCGTAAAAAAAATTACTACCCTGTACAGGAGCGAGAAACAGCGTCAAACCAACTGAAAAAAAGTTAAAGCTCACTGGAATCAGTATTCAATCTTCTATTGCCCTTGAGCACAAACTGCCCCTGATTTACACATATTCGACTTTGGGGTCCCATTTGAGACGGATAATAAACCCAAAAAATTACAAACACTTGCATGATCCATAGATACTTCAGTACCGTGTTATTTCCCGCCTAAAGCATCGCTTATAGAATTCCTATGTTGTCAAATTCTGATTTAATCAATAGTAGGCGATGTCTCATTATTGTCTTTTATCTGCTTTTATGTTTCTGAATTAGCAGATACAAATCAATGCACACATGTTCTTCAGAATGAAAAAAAAACAAAAAACATTTCACGCACCTATCCGAAACTATACCAGACATAAATCGGGCTGGACCGGGCCTAATAAAGCCCGAAGAAAAAAGCGTAGGCCTAACCCCGGCCCGGCCGTCGGGTCTAGTTTTCAGGCCCAAGCCCGACCATCAATAAAAAAGCCTGTTAGGCCTATGGCCGGGCCTCTTCGGTAAAATGCAAATTTAGCAAGACCGAGCACGGCCAAGCCCTGACATCGGGCTCAAAATCTAGGCCTAGGCCTAGCCCGTGGGCAAGGTCAAGCCGGGTCAGGCCGACCGGGCCGGGTTTTCCATGGGGAGGTCCTATACGCCGCTCGCTGCGGCAACCAGTCGGGGCTTCGTACAGGGCGACCCCCGACCGGGCCGGCCCAGTAGGCGCGCGACAATTTTTCTTTTTTTGTCTGTTTCTTTTTTCCTTTTTTGCTATTTCTTTTTTTCTTTTTTGGGTCATTTTTCTTCCCGTTTTCCTTTTTTTTATCAAAACGAACAAACCTTGAATTTCTCAATTATTTTTTGAAAACATGAACGTTTTTTAAAACAGAGAACAAATTTGAAAACACGAACAAATTTTTAAAGGATGAACATTTTTTTAATCTTGAGAACAAATTTTTAAACCAGGAACAATTTTGAAAAATCCTGAACAAATTTGGGACCGCGAACAATTTTTTAAAGCACGAACATTTTTTGAATTTTGAGAACAAAATTTTGAAACGGAGAACAATTTTGAAAACCCCAAACAAATTTGGAAGTGTGAACAATTTTTTAAAAGCACGAACATTTTTTGAATCTTGAGAACAAATTTTGAAAATGAGAACAATTTTGAAAAATCCTGAACAAATTCATAAACGTGAACAATTTTTGAAAACATGAACAATGTTTGAATCTTGAGAACAAATTTCGAAAAACAAGAACATTTTTTGGAAAACATTTTTAAAAATCCAGAACATTTTTCTAAAAATCAAAAACATTTTTCGAATTTGAAGAACATTTTTTGAAAAATCCCAATTTTTTGGAAAGTCCATAACATTTTTCTAAAAAAGCAGAAAAAAATTCCGAATTTGAAAAACATTTTTTGAAAATCAATAACATTTTTCTAAAAAGAAAAAACATTTTTCGAATTTTAAGAACAATTTTTGAAAATTCCGAACATTTGTTGAAAATCCAGAACATTTTTCTAAAAAGCAAAAACATTTTTCGAATGTGAAGAACAATTTTTGAAAATCCCGATTGTTTTTTGAATATCTAGAACATTTTTTGAAAATCCAGATCATTTTTTTAAAAAAGCAGAAACGTTTGCCAAATTTGAAGAACATTTTTTGAAAATCCAAATTTTTTTTGAAAATCCAGATCACTTTTCTAAAATGAAAAAACATTTTTCGAATATGAAGAACAATTTTCGAAAATCCACAACATTTTTTGAAAATCCAGAACATTTTTTGAAAATCCAGAACATTTTTGAAACAGAAACAGAAAAAAAAAGAATAAAGAAAAAATAAAACGAAAAAAACAAAAACAGGTTCAGCGAACCTTCTAGAAGTTTCCCGAAATTGGAAAAAACCGGCTGGGAACATCTAGAAGGTTCCCAAAACAGGGGGCGTTGCAGTGTTTAAACGGGCCGGCCCGTTGCATCGCTCGCTGCTGTATCCCCCTGTGCGAAGCCCCGACATTACGACGCAACGAGCATCCAATAGGGTTTTCTCCATGGCCAGGTCACCCCGACATTACGACGAAACAAACATGTCCTTATGGGCCGGCTTTCCCGGCCGTGGAGCCACTTGTTTCGCCTATGACTCCCAGGCCCAGCAGCAACGTGCCCTGCCGGGCTTATCTTTTCGTAACTGAAGAATTACACTAGTACCCACTTTTGCTCTTCATTTTTTTTGCCTCAAAAAAGAAACAAAAAAAGGACCGTGCGGCGTGCGTTGCGACTTCGCCGGCTTTCCCCTTTCTTCCCAGGTCGCCGAGTCAACATCCGTCACCGGCGGCAGAACCACCCTGCGCGCCTACCCCCCCCCCCCCCCCCCCCCCCCCCCCCAAACCCAGCCACCCAGGCAGGCCATTCCCCCTCCGAGCCCCCCGAACCCTAAGCTCCAGCGAGCCCCATGGCGGCGCAGGAGATCGCCGACGCCGTGCAGGCTTACACGGGCCTCTCGCCCGCGGCCGCCTTCACCGTGCTGGCTCTCATGCTCGCCACCTACCTCATCGTCTCCACCCTCTTCGTCGCCCCAGACGCCGCCACTTCGGCACCGGTGGCTCATCCCAAGCCGCCTCAGCAGCAGGAGCAGGGGACGGAGGCGGAGGCGGAGGCGGAGCCGGAGCCGTTCGTGCCGCCGTTTCCGGACCCTGTGCAGATGGGCGAGATCACGCTCGAGCAGCTCAGGGCGTATGACGGCAAGGATCCCGCCAAGTCGATCCTCATCGCCATCCGCGGTCAGGTCTACGACGTCTCGCGCGGGAGGTGAGGGTTATGTTGTGTTCTACTATTGTGCTATGTTTTGGTCAGGGTTCAGTGTGAACAGATATGCGCATGAGCTGAGTTTAACATTGTAAATCATAACAAGCTCCAGTAATTGAGAGAAACAGTTAGAAGCAGTACTACTATAAGCAAAGCACGTTAATATGGAGTGGTAAAGAGCTGATCTAAGTTAGAAACAGTTAGAAGCAAGATACATAATGTGTGCTAGTAACCGTGGGTAATTATCACACTGGTGACGTGGATAGTCCATTAAATTCCATTGGATTGAGACATGAGGCCTGAGTCTTTTTAGCTTGATGATGATGTTATATTAGGATAGGAGTATCTTGTTGCTCTTCAATTGGTGGAGCGCAAAATGGTGAACTTCACACATGTAGTGAGGATTTGAGATGTGTTTTTATGGGTTAGCTTGTTCTCAATAGATTTTGTTGTCAGGGTGTTGCTAGACATTTGGTTATTCTTGAATGCTTAGACCGGGAGTTTAACATGTACCTTGTGCATCTAAGCACCGGAGTATTTGATCAACTGGACTACAGTCAATGCACATGATAGACAATATTCAGTAGTCTGTACTCTCAGCTCTCGCTCACTTTCCTTCATGGGTTATTGTGGTAGTCTCATGTCGAATTTAGCTACAACAACAGGTTAACTCACTTCAGCGCAGTATTCAAGGAGTTCGTTCGTTAACACTGTAAATTTAATATCTCCAATAATCAAATGAAACTATTAGAATGTAACAAAAAATACAATTAATGTTTGTATGGTACTTGTCTGTCCGTCCTTATACTACCCTGAAACGCAGTAGGTAAAGAGAGAGAGGGTTCCAGTAGACTGTCAAATAAAAGAACATGTTGTGCTTAATTTTTTCTCTTTGAACCACTTCTGGGAGCTTTGAAGCTGTACTCCATTTTTAACATCCATTGGTATAATGATTTGATGGGGTGAAGTTTCCATTTGCAATCTGGCCAGATGTTCATTCACAGTATGTTAATATTAGGAAAATAACTACAACAAGTGTTGAGAACTGTTGGTTAAAACGTACATTGTATAGAGGCTGTGTCAATTAATTCGGATCGGAGGGAGTATCATATTTATTGTGGACTGTATTTTAGCTCTGCACCACTTACATTATACCAGGCTCTGTGTATTTAATGTGATGTAGCACTTACTTTTTATCTCTAGTTTCTTCATTTCTTATAGGGCCAATGTTCTGTTGTTTGTATCCACCTTATTTCTTCAGAAGCATATGTTATTGTTGTCTTACTGATGATAATTATCATGTGGCATCTCTCCTTGTTTTGCTCCACGTTTGTCTGTAAGATATTCTAGTTGGTGAAATCATTTGGTACTGTAGTTTATTGTTCATTTTTGTCCTGATGTCTCCAGTTAGCTGTACACTAGTACATAGCTAGTGTCGGTTACCCTTAAAGTCATTGTTTTGTTTAACTATTATTCATCTTATGAGTCTGCTGTTTCAACAGACAGCAAGCATATTCTTGTTCATTGCTGAGACTGTCTTGACTTTAGAGTTTGCAGTGCAGTTCGCTAGCTGGTATTCATTTGGCCCAAATACCGCCAAGAAATTAGGTATTTAGGTCTGAATCCTTGAACAATCTTCTGCAAGGGAAGGGGTCGCTTGTGGATCTGAGTTTCAGATATGAGCTCGGTACTTGTGCACTGTATTGGATTGGATGTTAATATTAGGCTGAACATGCTTTCCACGTCCGCATGAGAAGTCAAAAATGAGTTTGACGTGCCGTATCTAGGCAAATCTAAGACAAGTAATTCGGGATTGAGGGAGTATTTGTTTAGATGTGACGGTTGTTGGTGGCTCTGCGCGGTGCAGGTGGCGTCGGCGTGATTGTTCTGAATGGTGGCTCCGGGCTCTGGTGGTAGGTGGTGGTTCAGGCGGGCGGTGGCTCTCGTAGGCCGGTTCATGGGGGAAGACTTCTTTAGGCTGCTCGAGGTGAAAGCCTTGCTCTGGCCTTGGCCGGAGCCGACGACGGCGACGCCTGTGGGCGCCGTACACCTTCTTGGAGGCGTCTTCGACGAGGGCCTAAGACCTCTTCTCCCGCACTCCGGGGGAAACCCCTGTTCCAGGTTCCTGGAGCGGACGATGGCGGCGCTCTGGTGTCGCGTTCCTTCTTGAAGGCTTCGTTTCGGAGTGGTCTTGGTCTGCGAGGGCCATCGGCTCGGGTGGTGCGCGGCCTCGGGGCCGGCGTGGAAGTCGGAGCGGCGGTTCCGAATCTCGTCGTCATGGAGGGGTGTCGGCATTGGTCTCGTGGGTGACAGTGTCGTTGGCCAGCCTGGTGGGCGGCCTCGGGGTCGGCGTGGATGTCGGAGCGGCGGCTCCGGATATGGTTGTGTGGTGTCGGCTTCGATTGCTCGGGTGATGAAGCTGGCGGCTAGCCTGGTGCGCGGCCTCGGGGTCGGCGTGTGTGGTCACCGTCTGTACGTCGGAGCGGCGGCTCCGGAGATAGATGTAGGGCGTCGGCTCCGGTTGCTTGGGCAGCAAGGCAGGCGGCTCGCCTGGTGCGCGGCCTCGGGGTCGGCGTGGAGGCCGGAGCGGCGGCTTCGGATTTGGTTGTAGGGTGTCGGCTTCGGGTTGCTCGGGTGACGGAGCCGGCGGCCCGACTGGTGCGCGGCCTCGGGGTCGGCGTGTGTTGTTGGTGCGTGTTGTAACGGTTTTCGCCCGGGTTTCCGTTAATTAACCGGGCAACTCTCTTCTATCTTAATTAATGAATCGGGCCCTAAGGGACCGTCTTTCAAAAAAAAAATGATGACCATCATATAACTTGTTATGTCCTTGAAGTAGCAGGTTCTTACTTGTGTCATGGTGTGTATACAATGCAAACTGTTGATCATTGATGACTCTGTTGTCTGTTTTTTCTTGACCTCAGGCTGTTTTATGGACCTCAAGGACCATATTCCTTGTTTGCCGGGAGGGATGCATCTCGGGCCCTGGCATTGATGTCATTTGACCTTAATGACCTAACTGGAGACTTGGAAGGCCTGAGTCCAGACGAACTGGAGGTTTTACAAGACTGGGAAGAGAAGTTTAAAGAGAGGTACCCTGTGGTGGGTCATCTTCCTCGTGAAAACGCAACAGCTGGTGACCACGCTGGTGCTCAGCCCGATGAGGGGCAAGAGAAGGCCTAACTCCGTGGGTTCTTGTCTCATTGCCTGTAAGTTGTTGTGTTTTTTACTACTGGACTGCGAGCGGTAGATCTAACGCGCTGATAGGTGATGATGTCTGTATGTATGCTGCATGAGTGTGTGTGTGTGTGTGACTGATGCACCTGCTTTCTCCATCTGCTTTACTACTACTTTTGGTTGGTGTGTGTAGTGGACAAGGAAGGGGGAGGAATTTTGTGTGACAGAGAGACCTTGACGCTTGTAGAGCCGTCCTTGATGTGTGTATATGCTTTGGCTTCGTGCCATAATTCGTTTAACGGCGATTTTGCTGGCAATTTGAGGGCCATAATTTTGCCAACAATACACTGCTCCGTTTCTTCTAGCATTGTCGGGAAACAGCATCGGCATCATTTCCACCCATTATCAGATTCTTCATCTAGTGTCTGCCATATTTTTCTTCTGCTCTACACTAGCATTGGAATCTCGATCGATCCAGAAAGAGAGAGAGAGAGAGAGAGAAAATAGTCCATGTCGCAGCGCTGTGCACTGCACCCACCGTTGTCTGGTCCTTTTTCATTCGACGGGGCCCCAACGATACGGAGAGCCACGGGGTTATCGCCGCGGCGAGCGCAGTACGTGTACGCTCTCGCAGCGGCAAATAATTGTCTTCTCTTCTCCGAGGGAGGCCAGGCCGTGCACTGGCGCGCACCCATCCCCCCGTCACATGGGGTGTCTGTCCACTGGTGGCACCTACACAACGCAACGTTATCCTTGGAGCGAGTTCGCGCGTCATGCATGTGATGTGAAGGCAGGCAGGGGCGATGGAGCCCTCTCCTTCTCCATAATCCCGTGGCTCGTGCTCCTCCTGTGTTTCTTCCCCCTCCAAACGGCGGAAGCGGCGGGTCCGGGGCCGCTCCGGAGATTTACGCCCAACTGTTTCCTGTCTTTCGCGCGCCGACCTACCAACCGTGCCTGTAGATATTTTCTCGTCTCTCGCTTCGTCGCAGATTTGGATTTGGGTTTGGTGGTATGCAGAGCAGATCCAAGATCGAACCCAACGTGTAGGTAGACGAGAGCATCTCCAACAGCCTTGCTATAATGGATTGCTAAAAACTGGATATAGCAAGAGGAGAGAGAAGGTTTACAAAGCCAACATTTTTTTTGCTTTGCTAGCCTTTCTATAATAGCAATCCAAAACCAGAATTGCAAGTTTCTTGTCTATTCTTTCTATACTAGACAATTGCATATATGAATGAAATGAACTTCCAATTTATACGCATAATAATTAGAGCATTTCATCCATCACCGGAATTAACATCATAGGAACACCAATCCAAAATATTGTGAATGTAAAGTCAAACTTCAAGCATAGAACCGAGGGACATGTTTCTCTCAAACAGCATAAAAGTTCATCATCGGTGCATGAGCAACACCATAAACCAAAAGTGACATGTTTCTCTCAAATAGCACCGCCACCATTGCCACCGTAGTACCCTTTTGACGCCAAGATTTGGTCACGACAAATCTCTAGATAAGCCAGAGCCTTCTCGTCTAGACCACTTCGATCCATGAACATGATCCTTTGCTCATTCTCCATCATCTTAGCCAACCCCTCGGCAGCCACCTTCTTCTCCTCGTTCTCGAACTAGAAGGAGCCTTCCTCTTGTTTGGAATTTCATTGGAGGGCCGGGTTTTCCATTTCTCATCGTTCTCGAGGATTTTCCAACAATGAAACAAAGTGAAGGCCCTCCCCGGAACAAGTTTGCCCTTTTTCTTCTTGGATTTGCCCATGAATAAATTTTGAGCAATGTTGAGCTACAAAAAAAGATACAAGTAAGCATCAACTTGAGCCAAGCAACATCAAGGAAAAGGTACAAAAAATGATACAAGTAAGCATGAACCTTATCTTCGGCATTAGTCCCACTTGGATTGAGACGATCAACTTGAGCCAAGCAACATGACCACTTGAAACAATCCGCATTAATGGTATGGAAACGACCTTCAAGAGAGCCGGCACTCCTAGCCATGTCACCCTTGAGGAGAAGTTTGTAGAGCTCATGGATACGGTCCCAATATGTGGAGATTTTTTGTTCATTCCCAACAATTGCATCTAAGCCAATCCTTCTCCATGCATTGCACAAGGCTTCATCTTCCTTTTTCGAGAAATTAGTTCCTCTCCCCCTTTTTGAAGTAGGTTCAACAAAACCCTCACCCTCTTCTTGTGTATACTCTTGTGATGGTATCTCCGGTGCATCCCCACAAGTGTAGTTCATGAAGGTTTCATTGTCCATGCTACAATTACCACAAGATTTTTTAAGTTGCAAACATAAGTGTAACTTTCGGCCTACATTTCTACTCCAACATTTTTTAAGTTGCAAACATACAGAAACAACATCGAAGAACAATCACTACCAAAAAAATAAGTTTTATACCTTCTGGGCATTTTGTCGAGCACCTCTAGTGCGCCAGTGGCCATGGGGGCAGGCGAGCTCGCCTCGGGCTCCATGGAGGCTGCCGGTGCCGGGGAAGGCTCCACGCAGTCCAGAGGAGCCGTCCTCTTCGCCCTCCGTGCGGAGGGGTCGCGCGGTGGCCTCCTCTGCTTCCAACTAGAGGCGGCAGCGACGCGGGGGTTGGTGGCTGGGGGGACGGCGACGGACGCAGCGGCGTGGAGGGCGGTGGCGGGGTGGGTGGAGATGGACGCGACGGCGGGAGGCCCGTTGGAGGCGCCGGAGACGGCGGCTGTGGCGGCGGCCGCGGACCTCGGCGGCGGCGCCAACCCTAGGCACCGCTGGGCCTTGGGCTTGGCCGCGCCCGAGCCGGGAGGTGGACTAGGAGGGTCGGCGCCAGCTTCGGGTGCGGGGGGGAGGTCGCCCGTGGCCTCCATGGCTGCGGCGGCGGCCGGCGGCGCCGTCTCGCTGGGGTCGAAAAGCTCCGCGCGGGGCAGTTGGGTTCTCCCGCGTGACGCCTGGGCGTTTTGCAAGCCCGCTCTGGAGTTTGCAAATATGCAAAGCGCTGGTGCAGTTTTACCAAGCCGGCTAAATTTTTTTGCTGTGGGGACCAGCTATACAAATGCTGCTGGAGCTGTGTTTTTTGCCACAGTTTGTAAAAATGCAGTTTTTAGCAAGTCAGGGCAGTTATAGCAAGGCTGTTGGAGATGCTCTGATGGGAGGGACCTGTTCTGCTCTGTTTCTCTTTCTTGCTGTGTTTGCCACAAATGGGAGGGGCCTGCTTTTCATTGTTGCCGTGAAATGCTGGAGCCCTAGCTCGTGGACATAAATGCAAAAGTTATTGCGTGCGGGCCCTGCCCTTCATTCTTGTGTGCTGCTTCCACAGCCCAAAATGGCGCTAGCTGGTTCACAAAAGCGGATGATGCATGCCTGCCCCTCTCAGCTCTGAGGTTCATTTCTTGGTCTGGATCTACTACCTGGTGTATGTCGACCAAAATGTGTTTCATTCACGATTTGCTACACCTGCGCAAGTGGCATTTTCGCAGTAGCACCGCACACACGTCTGGGGCTCTCGGTAGGCTCCAGGAACTGATATGCACAAGTGATTTGTTCATTGGCAGTGGTTTCATGGAGCAAACTGCACATTACCTCCATCAATTCTGGCCTAGATTTACTAGTGTTCAGGGCATCTCCGACGACCATCCGTGCTGCCCTGACGTAGTTTGCTATCGAATGCGGTATCCCGTCGGTCTACGGATATGTTCGGTTGTCTAAATTCCCATAAACTGGACGCAAAGTTCAGGGAGTTTTGCGAGCGTCCGCATTGCCACCACGTAGGACCCGACACCCTCCTCATCCAACGTTGCTGTTGTACCTCTCCAACTACCGCCCAGGCATTGTTGGACGTCCGAAGTCCCCACCCATGCGCCTGCACCCTTGGACTATGCCACCGTCAACCAAGTATTCGTCCGTACTCAGGTACCCGTCGCCCCTGCCGATGTCGTCCATGGCAGCACCACACCCAACAGGTGTTCAGTCAAATGCCATTGAGCTTTTTTTACCTCTTTGTTGTTTTCTAGAGTAAGCTCGCTGACATGGTACTCGGTGATGGGAGATGAGTTGTTATGCAATGCATGGAAGGTCGTATCTATGGACTTTATAGGCAGGGGTCTCGACCTTGTGGCAAAACGTGTAATGTTTAGTTTCATGAGCAAGACGACTCCACGCCCTACGACTTGCACGTGATTCATGAACACAATGTGAAGTCGCTAGTCCATTGGTGTACACCATCTCCAACTCTGTCATGAAATTTTTGTGTTGTGATTGCACAAGTGGAAGGATGTGGCCACTGGGTTCACAAACCTTTGAAATCGTACATTTTGCTTCTTGTTGCTCTGTATGCTTACCGACTCAATGATTCACTCAATGTCGCAACTTGATAATCATGTTATATAGCATGGACACGCTATCATGTTGTACCCGAGGACGGAGGGCAGACCATTTACGTTCATACATTGTTGATGAAACTCAAGAAGCACAGTGCGTGGGACGACATGTGCGGATTCTGACTCAAGTATTGTTGAATTTGGAATCGATGGTTTGAGAAACTTGTAGAATATCCAGTTATCTCAGATTTAATAGTAACGTTTGAACTATTGTTGTACTGGGGATATTTGCATGTTATTTTTGAATGGATTGTGCTATTTTCTACAATTATTTTTGAGTGTTGCGGGCTTAATAAAAAAAAGACAAACATTTAGGCGGCATGGTTGGATGGCCGGCTCCCGTATCCTTGTCTGCGGACGAGTCCGGACAAGTCTGCGGATAATATTGTGTCCGTTTTGAAGGTTGCTGTTGAAGATGCCCTCAGTCCCAAACTTCAAAATTGTGTGAAATGTCCTTCTCTAAACAATAATGTTTGTTGAGAGCAGTCCATATTTTATTTTTGAGAGTACCACAAAAACGTACAATATTTTGATAGAGGAGAGCAAACAATTTACAAATATCTCTATAGGATGTTCGCATCCTACAAAGATGACACCACACTAACACCAACACTACAAGCCTAGGCTACTCTCTCACAAAGCGATATAATCCACAAACACCACTCATGCCCTTTAAGATCCGGTTTATATAGCTGAAGGTTTCCGTACGTTTTTTCCAAGGTGTGACACTAGGTTATCGAATACACGAGAGGATGTGCACTACGATAGAGTTAGAAGTTACTGTGATCGAATTAAATTCAACTTTTTAACTGGACCTTTAATAACCTTTTTTGGTGTAAACACTAGTATGAGGTCTTACTCTCACAACCTTATATTTGTGCTTGGGATCTCATCTTGATTATAAACATAATGCTGGAAAACAACCGTTATGATGTATTTGCTACCCGATGAAGTGGGGATGTGTCGAAAATACGTCTTGACCGGTGTGCGACCTGCATCAAGAGTTAGTTTCCAATAGATGACTCTTACGTCACATGAGGTTACCTTGGTTATTAGGAATTATTTCAAGACAAGAGCATTGGACGTTTAATGGCTACACCTCATTTATCCCCAAGGAATTGAATTACTTTTCGTTACCATATTAACCCCTTCTCTTGTTCCATGCATCCTTGCTTCTTACCTCCTCCTTGATCGATCTATGTGATCATGGGTACCTGCAAGGCCTTAGAATAAGAAGAAGACAAAAGACAATTTTGTTGCAATTAGATATATAAGTATAAAGTCGCAAAGTCATTCCAACAATCCTGACACAAATACATAGGGTCGCAAGGCCTTGCCTCAAACTATTGCATTACTGATGAGTCCAATTTACGTGATGTTTTTCCTGTATATTTTATGCCTACAAGGTGGGCTTTATGGAATTTTACCGCATTCGTGCACTTCTTTTGTTGATAATCCCTCAGGTAACACCTTTTTGAGCAATATTCATTTAATGAAGAAAATCCCCAAAAATGACAGTGGAATCACGTATCATCATCCGCGTCCTTATCATCTGCAACATCAAGAACACTAGTGGATCCTTCGGTGTACCGGCTGAATCATTCATCCATGTATTCCATTACCATTACCATGATTATTGTTGTTCCCATATGTGAGTAGACCCCTAGTTCTCGGGGATATGGATGAACCTTGGTATGTGTAGTATCTGAAACATTTATTGTGGATATGAGATCCTCTGTTGAATGCTTAATTTAATAACTTCGCGAATGTTGTGAAGGGGCCCCACTCAGCATTTGTGCCTTTATTGGCCACAAAGTGTATCACCGTCTTTGCATAGGTTTAGGTTGTGGAGGTAATTTGAGGTGACAGTAAAAGCCTACTGCTCCTAACCTTTACAAGTGACCGGGGATTTACGGAGAACCCTTAGTGAGGTCGCGTCCACGGGGAAACCCTTAATTATCATGACTTGTAACCCACAGGGGGAGACTATGATGGTGGCGTGTGTGGCACGAAGTCTACCACGAGTAGAACGTGTTCTTTACCCGGCTCCGCCCAGCATAATCGTCAATATTAGCTCATGTATCTGTTCCATGCTATGCTTACACATAGTAGTGCTAGAAACATACCAAAGGGGATTCCATACTCCCTGAGAACGCCTTTTTAATTCTGTTGTTTCACCGTCATTATAATTCTTGTCTTTTATTTATTTTTATGTTATTTAGTTACTAGTCACCAGTTTACTCAATCCTTATTTAAATCTGCCCTCACTCTGCTCCAAGTCTACAACTATGTGCATGCACAAAGTTACATAATTCTCTACAAGAGGCAAACGCATGATTCATGTGCTCCCTGTGGGATCGATACTCTTACTTTGAAAAGGCTACAACTAAGCCCTGTGCACTTGCAGGCTATCAAGCTTTTTCTAGCATCGTTGCCGTGGAGCTGAGCGCTTTTGGGTCTTGCCTTCAGTTTTGAATTATTTTTTGATCTAATGGTTTTTGCAGATTAAAAGCATCCATGGTCCTTCAAGAACAAATTTACCAGGTAGGTGCTGAGTTAGCAGTAGGACTGGCTAGAGGAGAGAATTTTATAACAACTGGTCCAAACTTACCTGGTAAAGTATATGAGATAAATCATCGGTTAATTGCTATGATAAAAGAAAATATATTCCAAGGTGATGCAACTGAATGTCCTTATGAGCATATTGACAATTTTAATCTGGCATGTGGAACTCTTCACTTGCAGGAATTAACTATAATGATGAGATCAAAGCAAAAGTATTCCCTTATTCTCTCCAGGGAGCATCTACAAGGTGGCTAAGATGCCAAGATATAATTACACTGAATAGCTGGCCAATATTACTGGCTGCATTTTCTTATTATCATTTTCCTCAAGGTAAGCTATATACAATGAGGAGGAAGATAAGCAGCTTTGGACAACAAGAAGGTGAGAAGCTAGTAGATGCATATATAAGGTATTGTGAAATACTTCGTGCGTGCCCTGAACATCATTAGCCCGACTATTTTAATAGTCAACTTCTTTTATGGTGGGCTTAACTCACAAAGTAAACAAGCTTTACATCTTGCCTCTAAAGGTTCTTTTCTAGGAACCAAGATATCAGATGCTTGGAGTTTACTTGACAGGATGAGGTACAATGCTGAGAATTGGTATCTTTGTTCAAAGGAAAAGAGTAAAGTTGATCTTGTTTATGATAGCATTAAATCTTTCCTTAGGACTTCGAAAGTAAAAGTTTTACGTCATGAGCTAAATATTGGAACTGACCCCATGCTGCATGCTTTGAAAGATTTTTCTAAGTTCTTGAATTTGCCAGAGAAAAAGTACTTAAAATTCAGCAGGGAGTCTAAGGCTATTCGTATGGTGGAGGCTATAAAGAAAAAGATAACTCTGCCTGAAAAGCGAAAACAAGCTTATTGGAAACCAAATGGTAAAAATCTAGAAGGAATACCCTCTGAAAAGGGGAAGAATAATGTCAAGGTAGAACAATGTGGGACTCCACCCTATGTTAACATAATTGACTAACTTGCTACACCTATACCGGTGGTGAATAAAGAAGTCTATTTGGATAGAGACACCACATCTTATCTTAAAGATTGTACCGAAGGTAAGAATGCAAATAAGCAAATTTTTATCATGTTCCTTTGGATGCAAGTCATATTTTGGGTTGTGTGACCCTGGTTCACCGGTTAATATTATTCGTTATAGTCTTTATGCTAAAATTTATGATGAGGTTTCTCCTTGAACTCTTGAGCCTACTGACGTTATTATGAAGCTTGCAGATAAAACTAATACGAAACCTTGTGGCATCCTTAAAGATGTGAACATAATAATAGGCTCTCTCATTTATCCCATTGATATCTATGTACTAATGATCTCTGAGGATAAAAAATTGTCCTATCGTTTTTGGAACTTACTTTTTGAATGTTGCAGGAGCCTACATAAAGAAGAAATCTATCTCCATGAAGTGCGGAGACGAGATGATAAAGTTCCCATTTTCTTCTATGTTAAGCAAGCCATATGAGGAGGAAGCTCAGGATATTGGGGAGCAGGAATTAAATCAACTAGTTGAAATCCATCTTCAAACACCAGAAGATGAAGTTGAACGGGCATTGGTGAGTCCAGGATCCTTATATGAAGATGAAGAGAAAGAGGAGATTGATATAATAATGGATACTGCACCAATAGTATACCCATGTCTTAATAAAGTTTATGAAGCACTTGAAAGAAAGGGAGATGAGAAATTACCCCTCCCCCTTTGAAACCATCACCCAAAGGGTTGATGTATGAGTTTATGGATAATATAGAAAGATTTTCTGTTATTGTCAATGCTAACCTTTCAGGAAAAGATAAAGAGAAACTCTTAGTAGTGCTGAGCAGGCATTGAAAGGCTTTGGGCTACTCAATATGAGATGTAAAGGGGGTACATCCTTCTGTTTTCTCACGCAATACCTATAGAGGAAGGGGCTAAACCCGTAATTGAGAGCTAACAGAGACTTCATCCGGCTTCCAAGAATGTGGTAAGAAAGAAATAATACATCTTCTTGATGCAGGGGTAATTTACCCCATATCTGGTAGCAAATGGGTATGTCCGGTCCATTGCATTCCTAAGAAAGGAGGAGTTTCCTTAGTAACTAATGAAAACAATGACCTAGTCCCTACTACGGCTGTTATTGGATATGGAATGTGTGTTAATTTCAGGAAATTAAATAAATATACGAAGAAGGATCATTACCCATTGTCATTCATAACTGAGATATTGGAGAGATTGGGCAATAATTCTTACTTTTGTTATCTTGATGGATATTCTGGGTTTTCTCAAATACCAATCTGGCCTGAGGATCAAGAAAAGACTACCTTCACCTGCCCGTACGGTACATATGCATATCGTAGAATGCCATTTGGTCTATGTAATGGACCACCGTCATTTCAAAAGTGCATATCTAAAATTTTCACTGACTTCATTGAAAAAATTGTTGAAGTATTCATGGACAATTTTTCTGTCCAAGGAACATCCTTTGATAATTGTCTCTATAATCTCACGAAAGTTTTGCAGAGATGTGAGGAAACAGGTTTTGTGCTGAATTAGGAGAAAGAGTCATTTTATGGTCACCGAAGGGGTGGTGTTGGGGCATAGAGTCTTGGGAAAGAGCATCGAGATAGATCAAGATAGGATTGAGGTAATAGAAAATTTACCCTATCCTCAAGATGTGAAAGGTATGCAAACTTTCATGGGACATGCTAGTTTCTACAAAAGATTTATCAAAGATTTCTCCAAAATATCTAAACCTTTGACCGACTTGTTGCACAAAGATGTGCCTTATTCTTTTGATAAGACATGTGTGCAGGCTTATGATAAGTTAAGAGATGCCTTGATCACAAACCCCATTATCCAACCTCCAAAGTGGGATGAGCCCCTTGAGATCATGTGTGATGCTAGCAGTTATGTTGTTGGCGTTGTTCTAGGACATCATGCTGATAAAAAACTTAACGTGATCTTTTATGCTAGCAGGAGTTTGGATGAAGACCAAGTACACTTGGCAACCACTGAAAAAGAATTGCTAGCTATTGTTTTTGCTTGTGACAATTTTTGTCCTTATATTATCAACTCAAAAATGATAGTTCATATTGATCATCGTGCCTTACGCTACCTTCTCGCAAAGAAGGATGCTAAGTCCTGTTTGATTAGGTGGATATTACTACTTCAAGAATTTGATTTGTAGATACTAGACCGCAAAGGAGAGGACAATCCAGTAGCAGACCAGCTATCACGCATGGAAAGAATACCTTATGATCTAGTACCTATAAAGGAATCCTTTCCAGGTGAGATTTTAGCTATGATTAAAAAGATAGAACCTTGGTTTGCAGATTATGCTAACATTCTTGTAGGAAAGTACATGCCGCCTGATATGAGTTATCATCAGAGGAAAAAGTTCTTTAGTGACCTAAAGTATTATTTCTGGGATGACCCATTTCTCTATCGACATGGGCCAGATGACATGATAAGGCTTGTGTCCCAGAGCATGAGATGAATGCTATACTAGAAGGGTGCCATAGTAGCCCTTATGCAGGACATCATGCTGGAGATAGGACCGCCGCCAAGGTGCTTCAATCAGGATTTTACTGGCCTACTCTCTTTAGAGATGCTCACATGTTTGGTAAAAATTGTGACATGTGTCAACGCACATGTAACATTGGATGGAGAGAAGAAATGCCCATGAACTATAGTCTAGTCTGTGAACCTTTTGATGTTTGGGGATTGGACTACTTGGGACCTTTTCCTGTTTCAGATGGGTACACTCATATTATTGTGCTTGTAGATTATGTTACAAAGTGGGTTGAAGCTCTACCAACCAAGCATGCAGATGCGGCTACTTCATTAAAGATGATAAAGGACATCATATTATCCAGGTTTGGAGTTCCTAAAATTCTTATCACTGATGGTGGATCTCATTTTATACAGGGGTTATTCGGAAGAGTACTTCATAAGTACGGGGTGACTCACCTAGTAGCTTCACCATATCACCCACAACTAGTGGCCAGGTGGAACTCTCTAACAGGGAGATAATGACAATATTGCAAAAGACTGTGCAAAAAGTCTAGAAAAGACTGGGCAACAATGCTGAATGAGACACTCTGAGCCTACCGCACCGCTTACAAGAATCCCATGGGGATGTTACCATACAAAATGGTGTATGGTAAGGCTTGTCATTTACCTTTAGAACTAGAGCATAAAGCTTTTTGGACAATCAAAAATATTAATCTTAATCTTAAAGAAGCTGGAGAAAAGAGGTTGCTAGATATACATGCTCTAGGTGAACTTTGCAACAGTTCTTACGAGAGTGCCAGTTTGTTCAAAGAGAATGTTAAAATATGGCATGATCATAATATACTGAAACAAACTTTCACTGCGGGGGACAATGTCCTCCTATTTAACTCTCGTCTCAAGTTGTTTCCAGGGAATATTAGGTCTCGCTGGGAAGGGCCCAATGACATAGAAGAGGTGTACAATTCTGGAGCTGCTCGTCTTAAAGGAGGGGAAAATGGTGCCTGGATCGTGAATGGACAATGCTTAAAAATATATCTCGCGGATGAACAAAAAGAAGAACGGGATATAGAAGAGGTAAGTTTCCTCACGATCGAGCAAGCCAAAGCCCTCCTTAAGGAAAGAGGAGTATAGATTAACACTCCGGCAAGGTAGATGTGAATACTTAAGTAGAATTTATATTGTTTTGCTAGATTTGTTAAGCTCACATATCATAGTTTGGAATTTTCATCTATAGTCAGGAGCTTTGCCACTAAGCTTTTAGGGATTAAATTTTTTCTAAGGAAGAAATTGGCATAGCGGCCAACAAAACCGAAGACGGAGTTCCAAACGACCGCGAGCACCCGTTTGTCGGTCGTATGGGAATGAGACGGGGAAGTCATAGAAGACAGAGACAAATACGACGTATCATGTGGACGCGAGCACTCGTTTATGCGGTCGTTTGAGATGCCCGCGGCTAGCACTGCGGGAACATAGTCAAAGACGGCGCTTCGAATGACCGGCCGCGCCCGTATGAGCGGTCATTTAATCCCTTCTCTATGGCAGGAATAAAAAAAGAGAAAATATCCCGGCGGCAGGTCAAACGACTGGCCATGCGAGCACAAGCACCCGCATGAAAGGCCATCGTTGAGCCGCTTTGCGCGATTCTTTCCCGATTACGTTTTGATTTCTTTCTAACTAACTTTTTTATCTCATATCTCGTGATTACCTATAGGCTTAGCCTTTATAAGAAGGAAAGAGGTACGTCCAAAAACCTAAAACCATCTAATCTTCCATCTTCTTTGCTTCCCATATCCTCCAAAGAGCTTTTAGTTACAGGTAACAAGCACGATCGCCGCCATGAGCAAGAAGACCTCGTC
This sequence comes from Elymus sibiricus, assembly GCA_039707655.1. Taxonomy (NCBI): domain Eukaryota; kingdom Viridiplantae; phylum Streptophyta; class Magnoliopsida; order Poales; family Poaceae; genus Elymus; species Elymus sibiricus. The sequence continues at coordinate 341,128,504 of CM077669.1, read as the reverse complement.
CACCTGTGCTCGCATCATCCCCTTCCGCAACTTGGATGATGTCATGCCCTCAGCAGGATGGGAAGACCTGAGGAATCTTAACATCAAGGAAGAACCTCGTGAGGAGAAGAAGGAGATGGAGGAGAAGGTCGAGGTGGTGGATATCAAGGAGGAAGAACAAGCAAAAGAGGGAGACGATGACACGATTCCAGATAGGTACCCTCCTAACCCTTATATATGCAAAATTCACGGATCTATTCCCTTATTTCCTCTGGAGCCTCCTCAATCTGAGTGGGGAAAGGAGCCACCTACCCCAGAGGAGATGAAGGAAAAGATTCGGTAATTGGAGAAGGTTTCAAAGGCTTGTGTTAATGTGATCGAAGATGGGATTGATTGTTACTGGTTGATGATCAAGGATTTGGAAGCAAGAGTAGATGGTCTTTTTCATAAGATCGGTCTTATGATTGATACTCTTAAAAACAACACAAAACAACTTGAGTTTTTGACCCAGCTTGTAGATGATCAGCAAGCCGTCATCGAGGAACTGAAGAACAAGCTTAAGAGCATCTCGCCGCCTTCCAGGGATTCCAGGAGTGAGCATGAAACGCTTAGTGCCTGGATCTCCCCAGCTTGATTGTATGCTTGGGGGAGATTCATGTGAACTTTGTATCTTCACCCTTTCTTCATTTACTTTTCAGCAAGATTAGAGAATAAGCTTTATTTTCAATAAGGTTGAACTAATAATTTTTCCTCTTGAATAAGGGATGACCCCTTCCGATGAGTTTATGCATATCTTGATGTGTGAGATCATTGCTTTTGTTTTAGAACGTACTTGATGGTTGTTGTGATCCAAAAAGTAGTCCATATTTACTTACATGATGATTATAAGTCCCCCACATCTTAGTTGTGTAAATTTTTGAAGGGAGATAAAGCAACTATATATGCTAGCTCATTGAAGGGTTCAACTTACTTAAGGGCAAGCAAATAAACTAATCTTCTGCTAAAAGTACCTTGCGAAATGAAGTCTCTCTAAGAAATAAGGTTGGCTTACACATAAAGTTTTTAATGAGCCTTCAGTATGATTCAATGGCGAGAGACCGAACCTTTTTAATGAAAGCTCCCTACAAGAAAAATGAGGGGAAAGAAAACTGCTTGCCCGGTTGAAACAACAATGAACTAGGATATGAAGTTGTTACTTGTCCTCAATAAAATTAAATGAAAAGGTGTGGATGCCTGCATGATCATTACCAAAGTAGTATGAGCTGTTGTTTGCCACGTATACTCATCAACAAATGTTCCTCTTGGGGGTAATGGACTCATACCTTTTGATATCCGTATATTATAAACACAAGGGTGACCTTGCTCTTTACAAGCCACGGTACTTGCTCGGTAATGAGCAAGAGTTATTGTTGGGGGAGTTGATGAGTCCAATTCAGTTGATGTTTTCCATATATATTTTGTGCCTACAAGGTGGGCTTTGTGGAATTTTACCGTGTTCACGCACTTCTTTTGTTGATAATCCCTCAGGTAATGCCTTTTGGAGCAATATTCATTTAATGGAGAAAAAACCCCAAAATGGCAGTGGAATCACGTATTAAAGGTGATAAGCACTTTCCATAAAAAATTAAGCAAGAAGGCCAAAGCAATAACCGTCGTCGCGCTTCCAGAGCAAACAACGACGTTCCATGCGAGCGCGCGCGCTCGCATGAGCGATCGTTTGGCGCGCCGCCGCCTCTGGGAGATCAGCTATTTTCACCCGGTCGAAGCGGCTCGTGAATGGGACACACAAATACTCGAAAAACTCATCCATAAGGGAGAACCCTAGCCTCCAGAGCCCATCCATAGGGAGCATCAACCAGGAGAAGAAGGGGATTGCTCTCACCGCAAGGGGAACGACATCATCACCACCGTCTTCATCATCATCATCATCCGCATCCTTATCATATGAAACATCAAGAACCCTAGTGGATCCTTTGGTGTATCGGCTGAATCATTCATCCATGTATTCCATTACCATTACCATCACGATTTTTGTTCCCATGTGTGAGTAGACCCCTAGTTCTCGGGGATATGGATGAACCTTGGCATGTGTAGGATCTGAAACGTTTATTGTGGATATGAGATCCTCTGTTGAATGCTTTGTTTAATAACTTCATGAATGTTGTGAAGGGGCCCCACTAAGCATTTGTGCCCTTATTGGCCACGAAGTATATCACTGTGTTTACATAGGTTTCGGTTGTGGAGGTAATTCGAGGTGACAGTAAAAGTGTACTGCTCCTAACCTTTACAAGTGACTGGGGATTTACGGAGAACCCTTAGTGAGACCGCGTCCATGGGTATACCCTTAATTATCATGAGTTGTAACCCATAAGGGGAGACTATGATGGTGGCGTGTGTGGCATGAAGTCTGCCACGAGTAGAACGTATTCTGTACCCGGCTCCGCCCAGCATAATAGTTAACAGTGGCTCAAGTATCCGTTCCATGCTATGCTTACGCATAGTAGTACTAGAAACATAGCAAAGGGGATTCCAGACTCCCCGAGAACGCCTTTTTACTTCTGTAGTTTCATCCTCATTATAATTCCTTTCTTTATTTACTTTTATGTTATTTAGTTACCAGTCACCATTTTACTCAATCCTTATTTAAATCCGCGCTCACTATGCTCCAAGTCTACAACTATCTGCAGGCACAAAGTTAAATAATTCTCTACAAGAGGCCAAAAGCCCGATTCCTGTGCTCCCTGTGGGATCGATACCCTTACTTCGAAAAGGCTACCACTAAACCCTGTGCACTTGCAGGCTATCAATTACCACATTACTCACACATGATGATCGGATCGCATGATGAACTCACTAAAAACGACATAAATATGAATGATTGATTGATAATATGTCATAATAATTACTGGAAGCGATACACTAGTTACAAGTATGACTAACTTGGAGAGAATCGCTGCGGTGTTGAAGGTGGTGGGGGCATGGAGATGAGATGGGAAATGGTGTCAACTAGGGTTGGAATATGGAGAAAATGGATGGTGGTAGCAACTTAAACCTCATCTACAAGGGCACGCTCGAGAAAATGCAACTGGACAAAAAACGCATCCGGCAAAGCCCCAATATGTTTCGAGGAATTATCCCCCGCAAAGAAGCGTGATGCAAGGGACAAGTCGCCCTCGATGTGGTCTTCGGTACTCCCGATAACTATCGGTCAGAGGAATTGACCTTCCATGTTGTCCCCTTCCTAAGTGGCTACCATGCCCTCCTCGGGCGGGATGCATTCGCAAGGTTTCACGCCATACCCCATTATAGATATATGAAACTCAAAATGGTAGGCCCCCACGGAGTGATCACCATCGCCAGTAACCCGGGCATGGCGCTTAGGGCCGAAAATAAAATGGCTTCCCTTGCTGTAGAGTCACTAGCCAAGGCCTTCGAAACCGAAGAATTAATGACACTTTGGGCTTCAGTCGATAGACACGACGTCATTCTGGACAAGCGTTCTAAGTCAACCTCGTTCAAACCAGCACACGAAATCGTCAAATTCCAAGTACACCCAACGGACCCCAATAAAATGACGTCCATCAATGCACAACTTGACCTAGAAATTGATGAAGCCCTGCGGAATTTCCTTTGGGAAAATTGGGATATCTTCACCTGGCACCCATCGGATATGCCAGGAATCCCAACCAATTTGGCCGAGCACAACTGGAATCTCATCAAGGGATTTAAACCTGTCAAGCAAGCACTACGTCGGTTCTCTAAACCTAAACGACAGGCCATGGGCGAAGAACTGGCCAAACTACTAGAGGCCAGATTCATCTGAGACATAAAACACCCTGAATTGCTAGCTAATCTGGTGATGGTGCCAAAGAAGGACAAATCGTGGGGGCTATGTGTCAATTTTAAATACGTTAACAAAGCCTGCCCCAAGGACCATTTCCCGCTACCACGCATAGACCAGATCATCGATACCACGGTAGGACATGACTCCCTGTGTTTCCTGGACGCATACTGTAACAGTCCGAGACTGACGCTCCAGATGCCTTCCATTTATGTCGAGTTTCGCCATGTGATTCATTTGGTTGTCGCATTCATCATCGCATCATCCACATCATTCACATTGCATCGGCACTCCGTCTCCATCATTTTTCAGAACTTGCATCCGTCGTAGTTGCCGGTTCTTCCCATTCTCGTCATTGACCGTTTCAAGACCAAACACACTCGCTCGCGCCCGCGACATTTCTAAAAATATTATTTTTAAAGTGCATATAAACCATTATTAGAATGGGTTGAAAGTTGGCATATGGTCTTAATATATTGTAGGTAGACCACCTACCAAATTTCGTCGGCGGAGGTCATTTGATACCCCCAACCGTTAAACATATAGCGACATTATAGCCGGTTCAAATCACGGACGTTTTGGTATTTCTAAAATCTGCCAGGGCCACAAACCTCTCTCTCTTCTCAGCCCAAAACACCTCTACACAGCCCACTACCACCTAGCCTAAGCCCCCTCCGTCCGGAGCCATCCGATAGCGATCGTACGGTCCGAAAACGGACAAAAATACCGAACCCTAGCATCCACTGCTATGAGTAGCAGGTCCTCCATCTCCAAATCAGGAAACCCTAGCCCCCATGCCACATTTTCCACGCGCCGCCGCCAGCCAGCCCCAGACCTGTAGCCGCCAGCCGCCTCCTCTCTCCTCCAGCACACCAGGCCCATGGATGCCCATCACAGGCCCTTCGGGCCCGCCGCCGCCCGTACGCCGCCGAGACGCAGCCCGCGTGCGCACCTGCGAGCCGCGCTCTCCCCAAGCTCGCGCTTGATGCCTCGCCTCAGCCCGCCTCCGGCGAGCTCCTCCGGAGCACCGCCGGCCGCCACCGACCACCTCGCCAATGGAGTAATTTGAAGTATTTCATGTCTACTTGCTGGTAGTATATTTGCCATACCATGAAATCCATGTTTAGCCATTTATTTCTTGCTGTGAACATGCTTACTCAATGTTACTGATTTTGAGCTGTCAAAATATTTCTAAGTCTGAAATTGTTATGTAACTCGCTGTTTTGTCTTGTGAATAGCCATTGATCTATAGCCCCTTTGATGTTGCTCACTTGGAGTGTTTTGCAAAGCATGTTGTGTACTATCATATTGTGCCATTAGCTGCCATGAATAGCTTTTTCATCATAGTTATTTCTGATGTCAAACATGTCTACTGGTTGAAAACTGCTGCTCATATACGCCCTGTGGTTTTCACTAAGTTTGTGAATCTATTTGTTTCAGCTAGTCTTTTTGTGTTGATGCTAGCCATGTTTCTGTGCATATTTTGATCATGCTCATGTTGAATGAAATGAAGTCCATTATGTCAAATACCATGTTGTACATTTTCATGCCATGAAACGTTTTGTGGCATGTATATTTCTTGCTGTGAATATGCCTTCTTGTTAAAACTATTTGTGAAAAATATGTTATTTTCACTAAGTCCCCAAATGCTACATTTTCTAGTCATGTTGTGCGCATCCTACCAATTGATCCATGATTCTTTTCACCATGATTCATTTTGATGAAATGAAGTGCATATAGCATACTACCGCCCCATGTCTTGTTTGTGCATTTTAGGTTCCTGTAGCTTGTTGTTTTCATGGTTCCAAATTGCTATGTTGATGTTTTGGACAGATTATAACTAAAACTTGAGTTGATTGTAATTGTTGAACCGTGGCTCCGTTTTGAACATGTTGTACATGAAACCTGCCTAGAATTTCATGTAGTTTCATAATATCATGTTGCATCCGCGATTTAAATGTTTGTGGTTGTTGATTGCATGCATTTTGCATTCATGACATGCTAATCTTGTGTTGGTCATATCTTTTAGGTCGTAGCTCCGTTTTAAATGATTTATATAATGTAAATCGCCTAGAATGATGTGTAGAATGACATGGTGCATTTTGTTTTTCTTATTTAATAAATATAAAATATGTTTAGGACAGATCTGGTCCAAATTCATAATTTGCATATGGGGTCATTTCGGAAATACTATATGTTGTTTCCGGCCTCATTTAAGATGCCTAGATGGATAGTTTAATCATGCTTCACCTCTTGCCATGTTTAAAAATATTTAAAATTGTTGAGCACCTAAACGAGAGAAACTAAATATTTGAACGTGGAGTTTCGTCAATATGCAACCCGTTGCATATTGAACTTCACTTAATGTGTAGTAGTTGATTGTTGTGCCTTGTCATGCCTTGCATATTTAAACATGACATGCATCATCCTTGTTTGTGCATCATGTCATGTATATGTTGTGCTATTTACCGTGTCATTTGTTTGTTTCCGGATTTTCTTCTCCTCACTAGAGTTCCGAAAGCGTTTCGGAGTGTGAGGATTCGTTCGTTTACTTCACGGATTCGTTCTTCTTCCATGCGGGATTTCAGGCAAGGTGATCATTTCCCTGGATACCACTACTATCATTGCTATGCTAGTTGTCTCGTTTCTATCGCTATGTCTCGCTACCTACCACTTGTTTGTCAAGCCTCCCAAAATGCCATGATAAGCCTCTAACCCTTCACCTCCTAGCAAACCATTGTTTGGCTAAGTTACCGCTTTCTCAGCCCCCTCTTATAGCATTTCTAGTTGCAGGTGCAGGTTGTTCCATGTGATAACATGGATATCTTTGGGATATCACAATATTCTTGCATTTAATTAATGCATCTATACACTTGGTAAAAGGTGGAAGGCATGGCCTTTTGCTCGGTGTTTTGTTCCACCTTTGTCACCCTAGTATCTATGTAGCAGTATTATGTTCCATATTGACTGCTCCTAACATGCTTGGGGTTGTTATGGGAACCCCTTGATTATTCGTTTTGGGATAAAACTCTTCCGGCAAGGCCCAACATTGGTACTACATTTGCTTAAAACTAATAAAATTTGCATAGGCATGATCACCCCATGGATAATTAATCAACCCCCCGGGTCAGTGCTCCTCATGAGTGTTGTTCCAAACTAGAGCACCGTGTGGGCCAACCCGGGGCAAATCGAGAGATTTCTATCAGGCCACTGTATGCTTAGCTCATCCGGTCGTGTCCTGAGAACGAGATACACGGCTCCTATCGGGTTCGTCGACACATCGGGCGGTCTTGCTGGATTTGTTTAACCCTTCTTGAATATCTTATGCATCGGGATTTCGAGGATATTTGGGCTATTTCGAGGTTAAGGTTTTCCATCGTAGCTTGTGGCTAGTTTGTTATTGATGAGTTGGAGCCCCCTGCAGGATTAAATCTTTCTGAGAGCCGCGCACGCGGTTATGTGGCAACTTGGAAACTGTTTAACACCCGGTTATAGCAAACTTGAAGTAAACTCAAAAAAATACACCAACCGTGTGCGTACCCATGACTGTCTCTTCTTGTGAGGTTTGAACCAAGAAGGGAACACGGTGGGGTTATGTTTGACTCGTAAGTAGGTGTTCATGATCACTTCTTGATCATTACTAGTTCACGTCCGTTGTGCGTAGATCACTCTTCTTATTCTTGTACTCGTAAGTTAGCCAGATATCAAATGCTTAGTTCTTGTTGCAGCCTCACCACTTAACCATACCTCACCCAATAAGCTTTGCTAGTCTTGATACCCTTGGAAATGAGATTTTTGAGTCCCTGTGGCTCACAGATTACTACAACAACAGGTGTAGACACATATAAAGAGATACTTTGTTCTGAGCGCGATGATTGTTCTATTTGGAGTTCCTTCTTCTTCTTAGATCATAGGATGGGTTCCAGGCCGGCAGCCTGGGATAGCAGAGTGGACATCGTCTCTTTTTCGTTCGTGTTTCATCCATAGTCGGATCTGGCTCTTCTGAATGCTGATTGAATGTATTGTTGTATTGATGTATTCATGTTGTAGCTTGTGGCGAGTGTAAGCCAAATCTTGTATACTCTTCTCATTCAGTACATATACTTGTGACGATATCCACCTTGCAAAAGCGTCTCCGATATGCGCTTCCATCCCTATGGAGACTTTCAAGTTTCCGCGAGGATAGGACCGCATATTGGGCATGACACATACTCGGAGTATCATCAAATTAAAAATGAAAGAATCGTATCAAGAAGCAACAACCTTCATCACGCCCTATGGGCCGTTTTGTTTCAACACAATGTCGTTTGGATTAAAAAACGCCGACACAACGTATCGGCGTATGATTCAAACATGCCTGAAGGATCACATCCGCAAAACAACCAAGGCTTACGTAGACGACATGGTTGTCAAAACCAAGGACGTCCGACAGCTAGTAAAGGATCTGGGTGACATATTCACTAGTCTCCGAGTATAACATATTAAGCTCAATCCGGAGAAGTGCATGTTTGGGGTACCAGCAGGAAAACTGCTCGCGTTCATCGTTTCCCAAAGAGGAATCGAGGCTAACCCAGCCAAAATCCGAGCTCTGGTTGCGTTAGCAATACCGACCGAACTCAAGCACGTCCAAAAGCTGGCAGGCTGCATGGCTGCCCTCAGTTGATTTATATCTTGGCTGGGAGAAAAGGCCTTGCCATTGTATAAACTCCTGAAGCAGCCCAAGAATTTCAAATGGACTAGCGAGGCAGGAGATGCTCTAGAGGAAATTAAGAAGCTCCTCACCACCAATCCAATACTCATAGCGCCTGGAATGGGCAAGCCGATGTTGCTAGTCATCTCGGCAACTAATCAGGTCATCGACACGGTCCTGGTGGTCGAACGCGACGTCGAAGGTCATAAGTTCCAGGTGCAAAAGCCAGTATACTACGTTTCGAAGGTACTGACCCCATGTAAAACGAGGTACGCTCACTACCAGAAGATCACCTACACAGTATTTATGGCATCTCGGAAGTTGCAACATGATACGTCTCCATCGTATCTATATTTTTTGATTGTTTCATGCCATTATTCTACAACTTTCATATACTTTTGGGAACATTTTATATTATTTTTGGGACTAACTTACTTATCCAGTGACCAGTGTCAGTTCCTGTTTTTTGTGTGGTTTTTGTTTCGCAGAAAATTCATATCAAACGAAGTCCAAACGCAATAAATATTTACGAAGATTTATTTTGGAATATATGTGATTTTTGAGAGTCGGAATGAACGCAACACGGTGCCCGAGGGAGGCACAAGCCAACACGGCGCGGCCAGGGGGGTGGCCACGCCCTGATAGCTTGTGCATCCCCCTTAAGTCGGTTGGGGCCCTATTTTCGCCCAAAGTGCAACCAAAATATGAGTGTACCCATTAAAGTCGAACATGATTTTTATAAGCTGTTCTATAGGCCCAAAGTGCATCATCTAATTTCTTAGACCAATTCTTACGAGACCTATTGACAATTTTTTGTAATATTAATTTTATTTCTCTATTGCTAAGTTCAACTTGACCACTAGATTGAGGATGATAGGGTGATGCAATTCTATGGTTAACATCATATTTAGCAAGCATCTTACGGAAAGCACCATGAATAAAGTGTGAACCACCATCGGTCATTAAATATCTAGGGACTCCAAACCTTGGGAAGATAACCTCTTTAAGCATTTTAATGGAGGTGTGGTGATCGGCACTACTAGTTGGAATAGCTTCTACCCACTTAGTGACATAATCAACCGCAACCAAAATATGAGTGTACCCATTAGAGGAAGGAAAAGGCCCCATATAATCAAAACCCCAAACGTCAAATGGTTCGACAACAAGTGAATAATTCATAGGCATTTCTGGACGCTTACCGATATTACCAATTCTTTGACATTCATCACAAGACAAGACAAACTTATGGGCATCCTTGAAGAGAGTAGGCCAATAAAAACCAGATTGCAATACCTTATGAGCAGTTCTATCTCCCGCATGATGTCCTCCATAAGATTCGGAATGACATTTCCGTAGGATTTGTTCCTGTTCATGCTCAGGTACACAACGTCTAATAATACCATCTACTCCTTCTTTATAAAGGTGTGGGTCATCCCAAAAGTAATGTCTCAAGTCATAGAATTTTTTTTCTCTTTTGTTGATAAGTGAAGTTAGGTGGTATATATTTAGAGACAATGTAATTAGCATAATCAACATACCAAGGTGTGTTTTGTGAGACACTTATTGCAGCTAGCTGTTCGTTAGGGAAACTATCATCAATAGGTAGTGGGTCATCAAGAATATTTTCTAACCTAGACAAGTTATCAGCTACGGGGTTCTCAGCTCCTTTCCTATCAATGATGTGTAAGTCAAATTCTAGAAGCAAAAGAACCCACCTAATGAGTCTAGGTTTAGCATCTTTCTTTTCCATAAGGTATTTTATAGCAGCATGATCGGTGTGAACAATAACTTTGGAGTCAACAATATAGGATCTAAATTTATCACAAGCAAACACAACTGCTAAAAATTCTTTTTCAGTAGTAGCATAGTTTCGTTGGGCACTGTCTAGAGTTTTACTAGCATAATGGATAACATTCAATTTCTTATCAACTCTTTGTCCTAGGACAGCACCAACAACATAATCACTAGCATCACACATAATTTCAAAAGGCAAGTTCCAATCAGGTGGTTGTACGATAGGTGCAGAGGTTAAGGCTTTCTTGAGTGTTTCAAAGGCTTCCACACAATCATCATCAAAAACAAAAGGAATATCCTTTTGCAAAAGATTAGTAAGAGGCCTAGAAATTTTAGAGAAGTCTTTAATGAACCTCCTATAAAAACCAGCATGACCTAGGAAACTTCGAATACCTTTAATATCTTTAGGACATGGCATTTTCTCAATTGCATCAACTTTAGCTTTATCCACCTCAATACCTCGTTCAGATATTTTATGCCCCAAGACAATGCCTTCATTAACCATAAAGTGGCACTTCTCCCAATTCAAGACGAGATTAGTTTGTTCACATCTCTGCAAAACTCGATCAAGGTTGCTTAAGCAATCATCAAAAGAAGTTCCGTAAACGGAAAAATCATCCATGAAAACCTCCACAATCTTTTCACAAAAATCAGAGAATATAGCAGTCATACATCTTTGAAAGGTAGCAGGTGCATTGCATAAACCAAAAGGCATACGCCTATAAGCATAGGTTCCAAAAGGGCAAGTAAAGGTAGTTTTCTCTTGATTAGATTGTGACACAGGTATTTGAGAGAACCCAGAATATCCATCTAAGAAACAAAAGTGTGTGTGCTTAGATAGTCTCTCTAGCATTTGATCAATGAACGGTAGAGGGTAATGATCTTTCCTAGTAGCTTTATTTAATTTTCTAAAATCAATTACGATTCTATAGCCAGTGACAATTCTTTGTGGAATGAGTTCATTCTTATCATTAGGAACAACAGTAATACCTCCTTTCTTAGGGACACAATGAACGAGACTTACCCATCTACTATTAGCTATGGGATAGATTATACCTGCTTCCAGAAGCTTTAATATTTCAGTTCTTACCACTTCTTTCATCTTAGGCTTCAATCGCCGTTGGTGATCAACAACGGGTTTAGCATCAGGTTCCATATTGATCTTGTGCTGACATAGAGTGGGACTAATGCCCTTAAGATCATCAAGAGAATATCCAATAGCAGCCCAGTGCTTCCTTAGAACTTTCAATAATCTCTCTTCTTCATGTTCTGAAAGGTTAGCACTAATAATAACAGGATATATCTTTTTCTCATCAAGATAAGCATACTTTAAAGTGTCAGGCAATTGTTTCAATTCAAACACAGGATCGCCTTTAGGTGGAGGAGGACCTCCAAGAGTTTCAATAGGCAAATTGTGTTTCAAGAGAGGTTGTTGTTCGAAGAAAATTTGATCTATTTCATTTCTTTCGCGCAAATGCATATCATTTTCATGGTCGAGCAAATATTGTTCTAAGGGATCAGTAGGAGGCACAACAATAGAAGCAAGACCAATTATTTCATCCTTACTAGATAATGCTTTATCATGGGGTTTTCTACTAAACTTGGAAAAATTAAACTCATGAGACGCATTACCAAAACTTACACCGACAGTTTGTTTTTCACAATCTATCTTAGCATTGACGGTGCTCAAGAAAGGTCTACGAAAGATAATGGGACAAAAGTCATCTTGTCGGGAACCAAGGACTAGAAAATCAGTAGGGTATTTTACTTTCCCACACAAGACTTCAACATCTCTAACAATCCCAAGTGGTGTGATAGTGTCTCTATTAGCAAGTTTAATAGTGACATCAATGTCTTCTATTTCAGCAGGTGCTATTTCATCCATGATTTCTTGGTATAAGGTAAAAGGGATAGCACTCACACTAGCACCCAAATCACATAAACTATGATAGCAATGATCTCCTATTTTAACCGAGACGACAGGCGAGCCTTCTATGGGCCTATGTTTATCTTTTTCATCAGGTTTAGCAATTCTAGCAGCTTCATCACAAAAGTAGATAACATGCCCATCAATATTTTCTACCAAGAGATCTTTAACCATAGCAACACGAGGTTCTACTTTAATTTGCTTAGGGGGTTAGGTGCTCTTATATTACTCTTACGAACCACAGTTGATACCTTAGCATGTTCCTTTATCCTTACAGGGAAAGGTGGTTTTTCAATATAAGCGGTAGGCACAACTCGATCAACATTGTGAAAGATGGTTTCTTCTTTAGCTATGACCGGTTCTTTAATTTCTTCCTTAATAGGGGGATGATATTTAAACCACTTCTCCTTAGGGAGATCAACGTGAGTAGCAAATGCTTCACAGAAAGAGGCTACTATCTCAGAGTCAAGTCCATATTTAGTGCTAAACTTGTGAAAAGTATCGGTATTCATAAAAGATTTAACACAATCAAATTCAAGCTTTATACCTGACTCATTACCTTCATCGAGTTCCCAATCTTTAGAGTTGCGTTTAATTCTTTCTAAGAGATCCCACTTGAATTCAATAGTCTTCATCATATAAGAACCAGCACAAGAAGTATCGAGCATGGATTGATCATTATGAGAAAGCCGAGCATAAAAATTCTGAATGATAACTTCCCTCGGAATGTCATGATTGGGGCATGAATATAACATGGACTTAAGCCTCCCCCAAGCTAGAGCGATACTTTCTCCTTCACGAGGCCAAAAATTATATATATAATTCCGATCACGATGAACTAGATGCATAGGATAAAACTTTTGATGGAATTCCAATTGCAAACGATTCCAGTTCCACGATCCAAGATCATCACATAGCCTATACCATGTCAATGCTTTTCCCTCCAAAGATAAAGGGAAAACCTTCTTCTTAACTTCATCTCCGGGTAAACCTGCAAGCTTAAATAATCCACAAATCTCGTTCACATACAAAAGGTGCATATCAGGATGTTCAGTTCCGTCTCCTGCATAAGGTTTAGCAAGCAGTTGTTCTAGCATACACGAAGGAATTTCATAAATAACATTTTCAGTAGGTGCTGTAGGTTGAGGGGTAACTAATTGTGGTTCCGGTCGAGGTGAAGATGCCCCGAACAAACCCCTCAAAGGATTGTTTTCCATAGTAGCAAGTAGCAATAAATTTCAGCACGTAGTATAAGTTTTTCCTTACCGATTTCCCCTTACCAAGAGCGCTTCACTCCCCGGCAACGGCGCCAGAAAAGAGTCTTGATGACCCACAAGTATAGGGTATCAATCATAGTCCTTTCGATAAGTAAGAGTGTCGAACCCAACAAGGATCAGAAGGAAATGACAAGCGGTTTTCAGCAAGGTAATTTCTGCAAGCACTGAAATTGTAGGTAACAGATAGTTTGATAGCAAGGTAATTGGTAACGAGCAAGTAATGGTAACGGTAAGCAAGGTGCAGCAAGGTAGCCCAACCCTTTTGAGGCAAAGGACAGGCCAGAACAATCACTAGTAATAGGCAAAGTGTTCTTGAGGGTACACGGGAATATCGTCTAGTCACTTTTATCATGTCGGTTTGATTCGTGTTCGCTACTTTGATAATTTGATATGTGAGTGAACCGGTGCTAAGGTGTTGTTCTTACCTGAACTAACAACCTACTTATGATTAACCCCCTCGCAATCATCCGCAACTACGAGAAAAGTATTAAGACAAAGTCTAACCATAGCATTAAACATGTGGATCCAAATCAGCCCCTTACGAAGTAGCGCATAAACTAGGGTTTAAGCTTCTGTCACTCTAGCAACCCATCATCTAATAACTACTCCACAATGCATTCCCCTAGGCCCATGAATGGTGAAGTGTCATGTAGTCGACGTTCACATGACACCACTAAGGGAATCACAACATACATATCATCAAAATATCGAACACATATCAAATTCACATGATTACTCGCAACATGACTTCTCCCGTGACCTCAAGAACAAAGGTAACTAATCACAAATGATAATCATGCTCATGATCAAAGGAGTATTGAATAGCATAATGGATCTGAACATATAATCTTCCACCAAATAAACCATATAGTAATCAACTACGCAAGGTAATCAACACTACTAGTCACCCACAGGTACCAATCTGAGGTTCCGGTACAAAGATTGAACACAAGAGATGAACTAGGGTTTGAGAGGAGATGGTGCTGTTGATGATGTTGATGAAGATTGGCCTCCCAAAGATGAGAGGGGTGTTGGTGATGACGATAGCTTCGATTTCCCCCCTCTGCGAGGGAAGTTCCCCCAGCGGAATCGCTCCGCCAGAGGGCAAAAGTGCTCCTGCCCAAGTTCCGCCTCAAGGCGACGGTGCTTCGTCCCGAAAGTCCTCCTCTTATTTTTCTAGGTGAAGAGTGACCTTATACCAGAAGATGGGCACCGGAGGTGGGCCAGGGTGACCACAACCCATCAGGGCGCGCCCAGGGGGGCCTGGCGCGCCTTGGTGGGTTGTGCCCACCTGGGAGGCCCCCTCTGGTAGTTTTCAGCTCCAATATTTTTTATTAAATGCAAAATTCTGTAAAATTTCAGCTTCATCGGAGTTGTGCAGAATAGGTATCTCTGACGTGCTTTTCTTGGGTCCAGAATTCCAGCTGCCGGTATTCTCCCTCTTTGTGTAAAACTTGCATATTATGAGAGAAAAGGCATTAGAATCACTCCCCAAAGCATTATTAGTCAACAAAACAAAGTAAATA
This sequence comes from Elymus sibiricus, assembly GCA_039707655.1. NCBI lineage: Eukaryota > Viridiplantae > Streptophyta > Magnoliopsida > Poales > Poaceae > Elymus > Elymus sibiricus. The sequence continues at coordinate 341,113,470 of CM077669.1, read as the reverse complement.
ATAGTAGGAAATCATGATGCAAAATGGACGTATCAATACGCAATCTCACCACCTCATATTTGCTAGCCTCTTCGGTGCCGTGCATTGCCCATTCTCACCTCGAGGATCGGTGCAAACTTCGCCGGTGCATCCAAACCCCGCGTCATGATATGCTCTGTTACACATAAGCCTCATTATATCTTCCTCAAAACAGCCACCATACCTACCTATCATGGCATTTCCATAGCCATTACGAGATATATTGCCATGCAACTTCCACCGTCACATCACATAATTTGTACCTTCATTGTCATATTGCTTTGCATGATCGTAAGATAGCTAGCATGATATTTCCATGGCCTGTCCGTTTTTTGATGTCTTTGCTACGCTAGATCATTGCACATCCTGGTACACTACAAGAGGCATTCATATAGAGTCATACAGTTTTTCATGTTGAGTTGTAAGTAAATAAAAAGTGTGATGATCATCATTATTAGAGCATTGTCCCAGTGAGGAAAGGATCATGGAGACTATGATTCCCCCACAAGTTGGAATGAGACTCCAGAAGAAAAATGAAAAAATGGGGGAGGCCATTTGAGCCCACCATAAAATAAAAATAAATAAAAAGGGGGAGGCAAAAGGTGCCCACCTAAAAAATATAAAAAATTAAAAATTAAAAAAATGAGAGAAAAGAGAGAAGGGACTTTGGTACTATCCTTTACCACACTTGTGCCTCAAAGTGGCACCATGTTTTCATATAGAGAGTCTCATGTTTTTTCACTTCCATATACTAGTGGGAATTTTTCATTATAGAACTTGGCTTGTATATTCCGATGATGGGCTTCCTCAAATGCCCAAGGTCTTCATGAGCAAGCAAGTTGGATGCACACCCACTTAGTTTCATTTGAGCTTTCATACACTTATAGCTCTTAGTGCATCCGTTGCATGGCAATCCCTACTCCTCGCATCTATATCGATTGATGGGCATCTCCATAGCCCGTTGATCCGCCTAGTTGATGCGAGATTTTCTTCTCCACTTTTCACCCCTTTTGATATCTACCACCATATTCTATTGCACCCTTATGCTATGTCCATGGTTCACGCTCATGTATTGCGTGAAGAATAAAAAGTTGATGCGCATTGAAAAAGTACGATCCAATTGCTTGGTTTGATACTGACGTGGCTTGAGACTGCGTCGGCATTTCCCCAAAGAGGAAGGGATGATGCAGCACAGCTACGGTAAGTATTTCCCTCAGTTATGAAACCAAGGTTATCGAACCAGTACGAGAACCAAGCAACACTATGTAAACGGTACCTGCACACGAAGAACAAATACTTGCAACCCAACGCGTAAGAGAGGTTGTCAATCTCTGCACGGTAAAAAGATAGATTGGTTTGTATTAGATTGGATAAATAGATAGCGCAAGAACAAAAAAAAAGATGCAAATAAAAAGTGCAGCAAGGTATTTTTGGGTTTTTCGAATAATAGATCTGAAAACAAATGCGGAAAAAGATAGATCGAAAAGCAATATATTAAAAGAATAGACCCGGGGGCCGTGGATTTCATTAGTGGCTTCTCTCAAGAAAATAGCACACGGTGGGTAAACAAATTACTGTTGGGCAATTGATAGAAGATCAAATAATCATGACGATATCCAAGGCAATGATCAATATATAGGCATCACATCCAAGATTAGTAGACCGAAACGATTCTGCATCTACTACTATTACTCCACACATCAACCGCTATCCAGCATGCATCTAGTGTATTAAGTTCATGGAGAAATGGAGCAATGCAATAAGAATGATGACATGATGTAGACAAGATCTATTCATGTAGGAATAGACCCCATCTTGTTATCCTTAATAGCAACGATACATGCGTGCCTCGCTGCCCCTTCTGTCACTGGGAGAGGACACCGCAAGATCGAACCCATCACAAAGCACCTATTCCCATGGCAAGAAAAATTGATCTAGTTGGCCTAACTAAACCAAAGATTCGAAGAAGAAATACGAGGCTATAAATAATCATGCATATAAGAGATCAAAGGAGACTCAAATAATATTCATGGATAGAAACTTATCATGAACTCAAACTTCATCGGATCCCAACAAACACACCGCAAAAAGTCATTACATCAACTAGATCTCCAAGAGACCATTGTATTGAGAATCAAAAGAGAGAGAGAGGAAGCCATCTAGCTACTGCCGACGGACCCGTAGGTCTATGGTGGACTACTCGCGCATCATCGGAGAGGCACCAATGAGGATGATGAACCCCTCCGTGATGGTGTTACATTGGATCTCATGGTTCTGGAACTTGCGGCGGCTGGAATTGTGTTTTGTTTCCTCCTCTAGGGTTTCTGGAATTTCTGAGGATTTATAGAGCTGAGAGGCTGTGGAAAAGACCTCTGTGGGCCCCACGATACATCAGGGTGCGCCAGGGGCCTCTGGCTTGCCTTGGTGTATCGTGGGCCCCACGGGCCTCCCCCAGGTGCTTCCTTGGCTCCCAAGTTGTCTTCTAGTCCAAAAAAATCTCCAAAAAATTTCATGGCATTTGGACTCCGTTTGGTACTGATATTCTGCGAAGTAAAAAACAAGCAAAAAAACAGCAACTCACACTCGGCACTATGTCAATAGGTTAGTCCCAAAAAATGATATAAAGTTGCTACAAAATGATTGTAAAACATCCAAGAATGATAATATAACAGCATGGAACAAGCAAAAATTATAGATACGTTGGAGACGTATCAGCATCCCCAAGCTTAATTCCTACTTGTCCTCGAGTAGGTAAATGATAAAAACAGAATTTTTGATGTGGAATGCTGCCTAACATGTTCATCACATATTCTTTTCTTTTGTAGCATGGACATTTGGACTTTTAGATGGTTCAAAGCAATAGTCTAGTTTTGACATGAAGACTTTAATACTCAAGCATACCAACAAGCAACCATGTCTTTCAAAATATCAGCACTAAAGAAAGTTATCCCTAGCCCATCATGCTCAATCATCGATCCATTCATGAAACACACTCGAATATTAGGTACACCCAATGCACAAGTATGATCATAGTGCCCCCTAGTTGGTGCTTTATAAGAGAAGATGGAGACTCAAATTTAAAATAAAAATTGCAGAAAGAAAATAGATAGGCCCTTCGCGGAGGGAAGTAAGGATTTGTAGAGGTGCCAGAGCTCAAAGCTTAAATTGATAGAGAGAAATATTTTGGGTGGCATGCCTTTCCTGTTAATGAAAACGGCCGAGTAGTTCTCAATACTTTCCATGCTAGATATATCATAGGCGGTTCCCAAACAGAAAATAAAGTGTATTTCCTTTTCCACCATTCTTTCACAATCCATGGCTCGCCGTATCCACGAATGCCTTCCATACCAACACTTTCCAAGGAATTTATTATTTCACAACATAAAGTAAATTTCTTTTTCATTTCGGGACTGGGCATCCCTATTACCGCCGTACTCTTGTGCAATGACAAGTGAATAAACACTCATCTTGAGAATAACACGTCTAGCATGGAAAAATATTGGCCACCCCCTGCCGCTTCATTAGCGGTACGAGCACACAAAAAGGAAATTCATTTTGAAAATTAGAGATGGCACATACAAATTTGCTTGGAACGGCATGGAAATACCGCAGATAGGTAGCTATGGTGGACTCATAAGGCAAAACTGGGTTTAAGGATTTTGGATGCACAAGTAGTATTTCTACTTAGTACAAGTGGAGGCTAGCAAATAGATTGAGAAGCAACCAACCAAGAAACGAAAATTAACATAAACATGCATTAAGCATAACTAACACCGAATAATGCACCACAAGTAGGATGTAATTTCATTGCATAACCATTGACTTTCGTGCTTGCATAGGGAATCACAAACCTGAACACCAATATTCTTACTAAAGCATAATTACTCACCAACACGACTCACATATTACTATCATCATGTCTCAAAACTATTACAAGGAATCAAGTTTAATTTGTCCAATGATTTTCATGAAAGTTTTTATTATATCCCTCTTGAATATCTATCACTTTGGGACTAGTTTCATATATTCCCATTGCTTTTGACAAGCTCAAATAAATTTAAGTGAAGATCATGTGCATAAAATTTCATCTCTCAAAATAATATAAGTGAAGCATGAGAGAATTTCTTCAAAATTTACTAACTCTCAAATTAATCTTAGTGAACCATGAGAGTATTTCTTCAAAAATTAAATCATATCGTGCTCAAAAAGATATAAGTGAAGCACTAGAGCAGTTCCATAGCTCAAAAAATTTAAGTGAAGCATATAGAGCAATTCTAACAAATCATAGCATAATTTTGGCTATCTAAAATAGGTGTGTCCAGCAAGGATAATTGTGACAAACCAAAAAGCAAATCAAGCAAAGACTCATATAATACAAGACGCTCCAAGCAAAACTCATGATATGTGACGAATAAAAATATAGCTCCAAGTAAAATACCGATGGTCGTTAGAAGAAAGAGGGGATGCCACTCGGGGCATCCCCAAGCTGAGTTGCTTGTTTCTCCTTGAATATTATCTGGGGGTGCCATAGCATCCCCAACCTTAGGCTCTTTTCACTCCTTATTCCTTCATCCATCGTGATCTCACCCAAAACTTGAAAACTTCAATCACACAAAACTTAACAAAACCTTCGTGAGATCTGTTAGTATAATAAAGCAAATCACCACTCTAAGTACTGTTGCAAACCCATTCATATTTTCTTATTGTATTATATCTACTGTATTCTAACTTTACCATGGCTTATACCCTCCAATACAAACCATAGATTCATCAAAATAAGCACACAATGCAACGAAAACAGAATCTGTCAAAAAACAGAACAGTCTGTAGTAATCTGTACTCTAACCATACTTCTGTAACTCTAAAAATTCTGTGAAAAATCAGAATTTTTAGTCACTTATGTGATTTTTGAAAATTCTTCTACTGGACGCAAAAGTTTCTGTTTTTCAACAAGATCAAATCAACTATCACCCAACATGATCCCAAAGGCTTTACTTGGCACAAACACTAATTAAATCATAAAAACACAATCATAACAGTATCATAATTGTTTCAACACTCAAGAACATAAAGAAAAAGGTAAAAATAAATTTTATTCATTGGGTTGCCTGCCAATAAGCGCTATCGTTTTATGCCCCTAGCTAGGCATAATGCATAGATTCAAGTGTTGTCATCTTTAGTTTTTGCTCCATATGATGCTCTCATGATTGATTCATATGGTGGCTTAATTCTTGTTCTAGGGAAGTGTTCCATACCCTTTCTTAGTGGAAATTGAAATTTAGTATTGCCTTCTTTCATATCAATCACGGCACCTATAGTGCGTAAAAAGGTCTACCAAGTATAATGGGACAAGACAGATTGCAAGCAATATCAAGAACAATAAAATCTATGGGCACATAGTTCTTATTTGCAAGAATAAGAACATCATTAATTCTTCCCAAAGGCTTTTTAATAGTAGAATCCGCCAAGTTCAAATTAAGAGAACATTCTTCAATATTGGTAAAACCAAGCACATGACATAGAGATTTCGGAATTGTGGAAACACTAGCACCCAAATCACATAAAGCAAAGCACTCATAATTTTTAATCTTGACTTTAATGGTAGGTTCCCACTCATCATGTAATTTTCTAGGAATTGAAATCTCTAACTCCAACTTTTCTTCAAAAGATTTCATCATGGCATCAACAATATGTTTAGTAAAAGCTTTATTTTGTTCATAAGCATGGGGTGAATTTACCATGGATTGTAACAAAGAAATACATTCAATCAAACATCAACTATCATAATTAAAGTCTTTGTAATCCAAAATAGTGGGCACATCACTAGTTAATGTTTTGACATCTCCAAACCCACTTTCATCAAATTTTTCATCAAGATTTTCACCCTCCAAATCATGGGACGCCTTCTAGCTAAAGTTGACTCTTATTCAGTCCCTTTATCATTAATTTTAATATTAATAAACAAGGAATCAATAGAAGAAACACCAATCACTTTAAGATCTTCATCATTTTTATGAAAGCAATCACTAGAAAATGCTTTTTCTAAAAATTCTCTTTTAGCTCTAAGCATAGTGGTTCCTTTCTTACTTTCATCCATAGAAACATATAAAGCTTTAATTTATTCATCAATCTTAGGTGGAAAAGCTTTCAACTTGAGGTTTTCTACATCATGGGAAATTCTATCAATGCTTCTAGACATATCATCAATCTTATTCAACTTTTCTTCTATCGTAGTATTAAAACTTTTTGAGCATTGATAAATTCTTTAATATTACTCTCAAGATCAGAGGGGTTCCTATTATTATTGTAAGAATAATTACCATAGGAATTACCATAATTATTAGAGGAATTTCCACGAAAAGGCCTAGGATTAAAATTACCTCTATAAGCATTGTTATTAAAATTGTTTCGCGGGATGAAATTCACATCTACGGAATCACTATTTTGCTCAATCAAAGTAGACAAAGGCACATCATTAAGATCAATAGGAGCATTTTTACTAGCAACCAACTTCATAAGAGCATCGTTTTTTTCACTCAAAGTACTAATTTCTTTAACCGAATTAACTTTTTTACTAGTAGGTGCTCTATCAATATGCCATTGTGAATAATTTGCCATAATATTATCTAGTAATTTAGTAGCTTCACCCAAAGTAATTTCCATAAAAGTACCACCCGCGGCGGAATCTAAAAGATTTCTAGAGACAAAATTCAATCCCGCATTATTTTTTTGTATGATCATCCAAAGATTTAAACCATGAGTAGGACAATTTCTTAGCATCAATTTCATTCTTTCCCAAGATTGTGCAACATGTTCATGCTCAAGTTGCTTAAAATTTATGATTTGAGTACTAAGGGAAATAATTTTTGCGGGAGGAAAATACTTAGTAATGAAAGCATCCTTGCACTTATCCCAAGAATCGTTACTATTGCGAGGCAAAGAAGAAAACCAAATTTTTGCATGATCCCGCAAGGAGAAAGGAAATAATTTCAACTTCACTATATCATTGTCCACTTTTTTTTTTCTTTTGCATATCACACAATTCTACGAATGTGTTTAGATGGGACGCGACATCCTCATTAGGAGTACCGGAAAATTGATCTTTCATGACAAGATTCAACAAAGTGGCATTAATATCACAAGACTCCGCACTAGTGGCGGGAGGAGCAATCGGAGTACTAATAAAATCATTATTATTGGTATTGGAAAAATCACACAATTTGGTATTTTCTTGACTCATCGTGACTACGCAAACAAGATTGCAAGCAAACAAGAGATCTGACGAGAAAAAGGCAAACGAAAAAGAGGGCGAATAAAACGGCAAATTTTTGTGAAGTGGGGGAGATGAAAACGAGAGTCAAATGGAAAATAATGTGAATTGCAAGGAGATGAGATTTGTGATTAGGAACCTGATAGATGTTGATGATGTCTCCCCGGCAACGGCGCCAGAAATTCCTTTGACACGGCTTGAGACTGCGTCGGTATTTCCCCAAAGAGGAAGGGATGATGCAGCACGGCTACGGTAAGTATTTCCCTCAGTTATGAAACCAAGGTTATCGAACCAGTAGGAGAACCAAGCAACACTATGTAAACGGTACCTGCACACAAAGAACAAATACTTGCAACCCGACGCGTAAGAGAGGTTGTCAATCTCTCCATGGTAAAAAGATAGATTGGTTTGTATTAGATTGGATAAATAGATCGCACAAGAACACAAAATAAAAGATGCAAATAAAAAGTGCAGCAAGGTATTTTTGGATTTTTGGAATAATAGATCTGAAAACAAATGCGGAAAAAGATAGATCGGAAAGCAATATATTAAAAGAATAGACCCGGGGGCCGTAGATTTCACTAGTGGCTTCTCTCAAAAAAATAACACACGGTGGGTAAACAAATTACTGTTGGGAAATTGATAGAAGATCAAATAATCATGACGATATCCAAGGCAATGATCAATATATAGGCATCACGTCCAAGATTAGTAGACCGAAACGATTATGCATCTACTACTATTACTCCACACATCGACCGCTATCCAGCATGCATCAAGTGTATTAAGTTCATGGAGAAATGGATTAATGCAATAAGAACGATGACATGATGTAGACAAGATCTATTCATGTAGGAATAGACCCCATCTTGTTATCCTTAATAGCAACGATACATACGTGCCTCGCTGCCCCTTCTGTCACTGGGAGAGGACACCGCAAGATCGAACCCATCACAAAGCACCTCTTCCCGTGGCAAGTAAAATTGATCTAGTTGGCCTAACTAAACCAAAGATTCGAAGAAGAAATACGAGGCTATAAATAATCATGCATATAAGAGATCAAAGAAGACTCAAATAATATTCATGGATAGAAACTGATCATGAACTCAAACTTCATCGGATCCCAACAAACACAGCGCAAAAAGTCATTACATCACATAGATCTCCAAGAGACCATTGTATTGAGAATCAAAAGAGAGAGAGGAAGCCATCTAGCTACTGCCTACGGACACGTAGGTCTATGGTGGACTACTCACGCATCATCGGAGAGGCACCAATGAGGATGATGAACCCCTCCGTGATGGTGTTAGATTGGATCTCGTGGTTCTGAAACTTGCGGCGGCTAGAATTGTGTTTCGTCTCCTCCTCTACGGTTTCTGGAATTTCTGAGAATTTATAGAGGTGAGAGGCGGTGGAAAAGACCTCCGTGGGCCCCACGATACATCAGGGCGCGCCGGGGGCCTCTGGCGCGCCCTGGTGTATTGTGGGCCCCACGGGCCTCCCCCGAGGTACTTCCTTAGCTCCCAAGTTGTCTTCTGGTCCAAAAAAAATCTCCAAAAAGTTTCATGGCATTTGGACTACGTTTGGTACTGATATTCTGCTAAGTAAAAAACAAGCAAAAATAGCAACTGGCACTGGACACTATGTCAATAGGTTAGTCCCAAAAAATGATATAAAGTTGCTATAAAATGATTATAAAACATCCAAGAATGATAATATAACAACATGGAACAATAAAAAATTGTAGATACGTTGGAGAATGATCAGACACCGGGTTGCTCATGATTTATACTTTATGCTAGGATTTCCAAGCATGACAGGCTATATGATTTTGTAGGGATAGCGTTCTATAGCATTGTTATTTTGAAAAGACATGATTGTTTGGTAGTAAACCTGAGTATTGATGTCTTTATTTCAAATGATAGACTGTTGCTATGAATCACTTGTATCTTAATATTCATGCCATGATTAGACATTCGTTCAAGATTATGTTAGGTAGCATTCCACATCAAAAATTATCTTTTTATCATTTACCTAGTCGAGGACGAGCAGGAATTAGGCTTGGGGATGCTGATACGTCTCCGTCGTATCTATAATTTTTGATTGTTTCATGCCTTTATTCTACAACTTTCATATACTTTTGGCAACATTTTATATTAGTTTGGGACTAACTTACTTATCTAGTGCCCAGTGTCAGTTCCTGTTTTTTGTGTTTTTTTGTTTCGCAAAAAATTCATATCAAACGAAGAACAAACGCGATAAAAATTTATGGAGATTTATTTTGGAATATATGTGATTTTTGAGAGTCGGAATTAACACAACACGGTGCCCGAGGGAGGCACAAGCCAACACGACGCGGCCAGGGGGGTGGCCACGCCCTGATGGCTTGTGCCTCCCCCTTAAGTCGGTTGGGGCCCTACTTTCGCCGCAAGAAAGATATTTTTGCGATAAAAATCCCCTGAAAAATTCATCCCGATCGGACTTACGGATCTCCGGATATTTAAGAAATGGTGAAGGGGTCAGAAAACAGTCGCGAAAACAGAAGACAGACAGAGAGATAGATCCAATCTCGGAGGGGCTCCTGCCCTCCAGGAGCCATGATGACCATTGATCAGATGGGAAACCCTCCTCCCACATAGGGAGGAGGCCAAGGAAGAAGAACAAGGAGGAGGGCTCTCTCCTCCTCTCTCCCGGTGGCGCCAGAGTGTCGCCGGGGCAACCATCATGACGGTGATCTACACCAACAACTTCACCGACGTCATCACCACAACCATCACCTTCCCTCATCTATCTATAGCGGTCCACTCTCCCGCATCCCGATGTACCCCCTACTTGAACATGGAGCTTAATGCTATATATTATTATCCAATGATGTGTGGCTATCCTATGATGTTTGAATAGTTCCTTTTTGTCCTATGTGCTGATTGATGACCTTGATTGGTTTAAGTTGCGTGGTTTATTTTGGTGCTGTCCTAAGGTGCTTTCCGTGAGGCACACACGTGAAAGATTCACGCTGGAGGGTGTTGCAATACGTTCATGATTCGTTTATAGTGGGTGGCTAGAGTGACAGAAACTTACACCCGAGTAAGGGGATTGTTGCATATGGGAGTAAAAGGGACTTGATGTTTAATTCTATGGTTGAGTTTACCTTAATGATTTCTAGTAGTTGCGGATGCTTGCTAGAGGTCCAATCATAAGTGCATATGATCCAAGTACGGAAAGTATGTTAGTGTATGCCTCTCCCTCATATAAAACTGCAACAATGATACCGGTCTTGTTATCAATTGCCTAGGACAATCTCGCAAATCCTATCACCACTTTTCCACACTCGCTATATTCACTTTATTGTTCTTTTATTAAAACAGCACCTAACTTTTATTTCCATGTTCTTTATTACCTTGCAAACTATCTCTCCATCTACAAAGTACTTCTAGTTTTATTCCCGCAAAGTAGTTTCATACGTGTTCTAGGTAAAGTAAGCGTTAGCGTGCGTAGAGTTGTGTCGGTGGTCGATAGAACTTGAGAGAATATTAATTCTACCTTTAGCTCCTCGTTGGGTTCGACACTCTTACTTATCAAAAAAGGCTACAAACGACCCCCTACACTTGTGGGTTATCACAACACTACTTTCAAGAGTGTACTATCACCGTGGCATCTGAAGTCCCTCTAGGCGACATCAGCAACAACAGAGACGCGACTAGGCGCATCGCTAAGTGGGACATAGAGCTCCTCCCTTTCAAAATCATCTTTCACCCACGTCGAGCTTTTAAATCTCAGGTGTTAGCCGATTTCATGGACGAATGAACAGAGGCCGAACTCCCTAGAGAGTACAGTACATACTCACACTGGACGATGTATTTCGATGGCTCTAAAATGTTGGTTGGGCTGGGAGTAGGTGTGGTTATCACCTCGCCCACTGGCGATAATATACAGTACGTATTGCAAATCATGTATGCCGACTCAAACAACACAGCCAAATATGAGGCTCTGCTACACGGACTATGGATAGCCGCGTCTATCGGATTCCAACGTCCGGAAGTCTGAGGTGACCCAAACCTTGCAATATCACAAGTAAATGGCGAATTTGATGGAAAGGACCCAAAGATGACAGCATATCGGAATGTCGTCTTGACTATATCAACCCACTTCGAGGGGATAGAATTCCATCATGTCCCATGAGATAGCAATCATGTCGCTGATACACTTGCAAGAATGGACGCAAAGCGCGATACAGTCCCAGAGAACACATTTTTTGAACGGCTCTTCAAGCCATCTGTGGTCTGGCAAGATGGGAACACCGGCACGGCCACCCAAGACTCCGGCAAGGTCAACTCTTCGGCAACCGAAGAAGACTAGGGAATAATGGGAGGTTCGTCCATTGAGAAAACCACTTTGGCTCACAAAATCATGGCAGTGATCATGCCATGGACCGAGCCTTTTCTTAAGTACTTTCTCCATAACGAGTTACCCGATGACCAGACCGAGGCACGAAGGATAATTCGCTGATCCAAGGCATATCGGGTCCATGAGGGTGAGATATATAAAATAAGCGTCACAGACGTCCTCCAGAGGTGTATAGCTGAAGAGGATGGACGCAAACTCCTTGTCGAAATCCACTTCGGCATCGCCGGCCATCATGTCGCAGCTTGGGCTCTAGTCAGTAAAGTTTTCCGAGTTGGATTTTACTGGCGTACCGCCAAGGAGGACACAAAAACCTTGGTAGAGCGGTGCCCCGGCTGTCAGGTGTAAGGGCATATTTCTACCCCAGTGGTTTTGCTGATTTATGACAATGCATTTGCGGACTAATCGTGTGCATTAACCCTTTCAGATATTCCATCATATGGCACAAGACGATTCTTGCCCCTCAGTGGTTTAGAGTGAAGACGGTTTCTTTCCCGCGTTTCATTTTCGGTGGATTTGAGTCGTAGGAGAACCGTAGTATTAAGAGGGGGTCCGCATCAGAAAGGTTTGGGTGGAATCAACACACACACTTTCATTTGCACCCATGTTCCTTTCCCGCTTCATTGGAGTACCGACGTTGCCCTTGTTTTGGTTCGGAGAGGACCAAGCGGAAGTACCACGCAAGGCATTGGTACTACCGCTTATTAGGGGTAGTACTGCTCTGGTCAGCGGTACTACCGCTCTGGGTAGCGGTAGTACCTCTTATTAGTGGTAGTGCCTTTGCCTATTGCCATGCGTGGTACCGCCGGCTTTGGAGTCCCGACATTTTTTGTGTCAGATTTTGCTGTTTCTGGCCGGTAGTACGGCGCGGTAGTACTGCTCCCAAGCGGTAGTACCGCTTGCTACTACCGCGCCACTTCCGCCCTCTCTTTCTGGACTGGAATGCTCAACGGATCCTGAGCGGTAGTAGGAAGCGGTACCACCTCTTATTAGGGGTAGTACCTGAAGTGGCTTGAGACTGCGTCGGTATTTCCCCAAGGAGGAAGGGATGATGCAGCACAGTGATGGTAAGTATTTCCCTCAGTTATGAAACCAAGGTATCGAACCAGTAGGAGGATCACCACCACTACGTATACAACACATGCACACAAAGAACAAATACTTGCAACCCGACGCGAAAGAGAGGTTGTCAATCTCTCTATGGTAAAAAGATAGATTAGGTAGTGATAGATTGGAGAGATAGATCTCTCAATAACACAAAATAAAAAGGGCAATAAAAAGTGCAGCAAGGTATTTTTGGGTTTTTGGAATAACAGTTCTGAAAACAAAAGCGGCAAAAAGATAGATCGAAAATCAATATGTTGGAAACGTAGACCCGGGGGCCGTAGGTTTCACTAGTGGCTTCTCTCATGAGTATAGCACACGGTGGGTGAACAAATTACTGTTGGACAATTGATAGAAGATCAAATAATCATGATGATATCCAAGGCGATGATCATTATTTAGGCATCACGTCCAAGATTAGTAGACCAAAACGATTCTGCATCTACTACTATTACTCCACACATCGACCGCTATCCAGCATGCATCTAGTGTATTAAGTTCATGGAAAAACGGAGTAATGCAATAAGAATGGTGACATGATGTAGACAAGACCTATTCATGTAGGAATAAACCCCATCTTGTTATCCTTAATAGCAATGATACATGCGTGCCTCGCTGCCCCTTCTGTAACTGGGAGAGGACACCGCAAGATCGAACCCATCACAAAGCACCTCTTCCCATGGCAAGAAAAATCGATCTAGTTGGCCTAACTAAACCAAAGATTCGAAGAAGAAATACGAGGATATAAGTAATCATGCATATAAGAGATCAAAGAAGACTCAAATAATATTCATGGATAGAAACTGATCATGAACTCAAAATTCATCGGATCCCAACAAACACACCGCAAAAGTTTACATCGAATAGATCTCCAAGAGACCATTGTATTGAGAATCAAAAGAGAGAGAGAGAGAGAGAGAGAGAGAGAGAGAGAGAGAGAGAGAGAGGAAGCCATCTAGCTACTGCCTATGGACCCATAGGTCTATGGTGGACTGCTCACGCATCATCAGAGAGGCACCAATAAGGATGATGAACCCCTCCGTGATGGTGTTAGATTGGATCTCGCAGTTCTGAAACTTGCGGTGGCTGGATGTGTTGTTCGTAGACTCCTCTAGGGTTTCTAGAATATTTGGGAATTTATAGGCGTCAGAGGCGGTGGAGAGGGGTCCCGAGGAGGGCATAACCCATCAGGGCGCGCCAGGGGCCTCTGGCACGCCCTGGTGGGTTGTGGTCTCCTCGACCCTCCCCTCTGGCACTTCTTTGGCCCACTCGATGTCTTCTGGCCCAAAAAATATCTCCAAAAAGTTTCGTTGCGATTGGACTCCGTTTGGTATTGATATTCTGCGAAGTAGAAAACAAGCAAAAACAGCAACTGGCACTTTGGCACTATGTCAATAGGTTAGTCCCAAAAAATGATATAAAGTTGCTATAATATGATTGTAAAACATCCAAGAATGATAATATAACATCATGGAACAAGCAAAAATTATAGATACATTGGAGACGTATCAGCATCCCCAAGCTTAATTCCTACTCGTCTTCAAGTAGGTAAATGATAAAAACAGAATTTTTGATGTGGAATGCTACCTAACATGTTCATCCCATATTCTTTTCTTTTGTAGCATGGACATTTGGTCTTTTAGATGGTTCAAAGCAATAGTCTAGGTTTGACATAAGGACTTCAATACTCAAGCATGCCAACAAGCAACCATGTCTTTCAAAATATTAACACTAAAGAAAGTTATCCCTAGCCCATCATGCTCAATCATTGATCCATTCATGAAACACACTCAAATATTAGCTGCACCCAATGCTCAAGTACGATCATAGTGCTCCTAGTTGGTGTTTTATAAGAGAAGATGGAGACTCAAAGTAAAAGAAAAATTGCATAAAGTAAATAGATAGGCCCTTCGCAGAGGGAAGTAGGGATTTGTAGAGGTGCCAGAGCTCAAAGTTTTAAATTGAGAGAGAAAAATATTTTGAGTGACATGCCTTTCCTGTCAACGAAAACGACAAATTAGTTCACAATACTTTTCATGCTAGATATATCATAGGCGGTTCCCAAACAAAAAATAAAGTGTATTCCTTTTTCCACCATTCTTGATTAGTTGACAACATAAAGTATTTTTTTTATTTTCATTTCGGAATGGGCATCCCTATTACCGTCGTACTCTCGTGCAATGACAAGTGAATAAACACTCATCTTGAGAATAACACATCTAGCATGGAAAAATATTAGACACCCCCTACCGTTTCATGAGCGGTACGAGCACACAAAAAGGAAATTCATTTTGAAAAGTAGAGATGGCACATACAAATTTGCTTAGAATGGCATGGAAATACCGCATATAGGTAGGTATGGTGGTCTCATAAGGCAAAACTGGGTTTAAGGATTTTGGATGCACAAGTAGTATTTCTACTTAGTACAAGTTGAGGCTAGCAAATAGATTGAGAAGCAACCAACCAAGAAACGAAAATTCACATAAGCGAGCATTGAGCATAACTAACACCGAATAATGCACCATAAGTAGGATGTAATTTCATTTCATAACTATTGACTTTCGTACTTGCATAGGGAGTCACAAACCTTAACACCAATATTCTTACTAAAGCATAATTACTCACTAACATGACTCACATATTACTATCATCATGTCTCAAAACTATTACAAGGAATCAAGTTTAATTTGCCCAATGATCTTCATGAAAGTTTTTATTATATCCTCCTTGGATATCTATCACTTTGGGACTAGTTTCATATATTGCCATTGCTTTTGACAAGCTCAAACAAATTTAAGTGAAGCACATGAGCATAGAGATTTCATCTCTCAAAATAGTATAAGTGAAGCATGAGAGGATTTCTTCAAAATTTACTAACTCTCAAAATAATCTAAGTGAAGCATGAGAGGATTTGTTCAAAAGTTTCCAAGCACACCGTGCTCAAAAAGATATAAGTGAAGCACTAGAGCAATTCTATAGCTCAAAAAGTTTAAGTGAAGCATAAAGAGCAATTCTAACAAATCTTAGCATAATTTTGGCTCTCTCAAATATGTGTGTCCAGCAAGGCTACTAATGACAAACTAAAAAGTAAAGCAAGCAAAGACTCAAATGATACAAGACGCTCCAAGCAAAACTCATGATATGTGACGATTAAATATATAGCTCCAAGTAAAATACCGATGGTCGTTAGAAGAAAGAGGGGATGCCACTCGGGCATCCCCAAGCTTAGTTGCTTGTTTCTATTTGGATATATCTTGGGGGGTGTTGTAGCATCCCCAAGCTTAGGCTCTTTTCACTCCTTATTCCTTCATCCATCGTGATCTCACCCAAAACTTGAAAACTTCAATCACACAAAACTCAACAAAATCTTCGTGAGATTCGTTAGTATAATAAAGCAAATCACTACTTTAAGTACTATTGCAAAATGATTCATATTTTATTATTGAATTATACCTACTGTATTTTAACTTTACCATGGCTCATACCCTTCAATACAAACCATAGATTCATCAAAAGAAGCACACAATGCAACGAAAACAGAATCTGTGTGAAACAGAACAGTCTGTAGTAATCTGTACTCTAACCATACTTATGTAACTCTAACAATTCTGAAAACTTAAGACAACGTAATGAATTTATATAGCAACACTGTGTTAAAATTTCAGCTCAATATCACGTTCCAGTAAAATATGAAAATTCGAACACTGGAGGCAAAGTTTCTGTTTCAGATTCAGCGTTGTTTCTACTCATCTTATGAATCATCCTAAAGGCTTTACTTGGTACAAACACTAAATAAAACATAAAAACACTATCATAACAGAGGCATAATTGTGTAAAGACTCAAAAACAGAAAGAAAAAGATGAAAATAAATTTATTCATTGGGTTGCCTCGCAACAAGCGCTATCGTTTTATGCCCCTAGCTAGGCATAACACATAGATTCAAGTATTGTCATCTTTGGTTTTCATAGAGGTGTTTTTGTCAAGAGGTTTAGCAAATAAAACTTGAAACACATCATCCATAGAAACCTTAGCGCTATCAAGTTGTCCATCTACGTACCCTCTTTGATTCCCGACCACAATCCAAGAATATTGTTGATTAACATCATTGAAAACTTGTTGGGTCATATCTAAAACGGGGAATTCCTTTTTAAGATTGGCATCAAAAATTTGGTTATTTCCAAGCAGATGTCTCAACATGTAATCACTATTGTAAAGGATCTCTCCTGTTACCGGTTTTTCACGACTCATACCAAAGAAATCGAAAATCTCCCTAGCTTCTCGTACTATGTGATCAAATTCATTCATAAGAACAATGGTGGCTAATTTCTTAGCCTTAGGATCTTTTATGACGGGTAGTTCATAAAACAATCTTTGCAAGGTAGGATGAGTACGAATAAATCTATTTTCAAGTTTCAGATTTAGCGCTGAAATAGCTTCCGCATAAGTTTTAGTTCTCTTCAGTATAGGAGTATCATCAAGAGTCAGATTCCCAACGCAATTGAAAAATTCTTGGATAGTTTCTTTTCCTATAACGTTCCCTTGCCCCAAAACAAAAGTTTTAGCATCCAGATTACCATAACGTCCAATATTAGGAGTCCTGCCATCATCTGTTTCTGCCATACCAAAATCACTCATGATGACAAGCAAACAAGAGATCTGACAAGAAAAAGGGCAAACGAAAAAGAGGGCGAATAAATCGGCATATTTGGTGAAGTGGGGGAGAGGAAAACGAGAGGCAAATGGCAAATAATGTAATTGCAAGGAGATGAGATTTGTGATTAGGAACCTGGTTGATGATGATGGTGTCTCCTCGGTGCCAGAGATTGGCACGTACAAGAGACCGCTTCCTCCCCGGCAACGGCGCCAGAAATTCCTTTGACGTGGCTTGAGCTTGCGTCGGTATTTCCCCAAAGAGGAAGGGATGATGCAGCACAGCGACGGTAAGTATTTCCCTCAGTTATGAAACCAAGGTATCGAACCAGTAGGAGGATCACCACCACTACGTAAACAACACCTGCACACAAAGAACAAATACTTGCAACCCGACGCGAAAGAGAGGTTGTCAATCTCTCTACGGTAAAAAGATAGATTAGGTAGTGATAGATTGGAGAGGTAGATCTCTCAAGAACACAAAATAAAAAGGGCAAATAAAAAGTGCAGCAAGGTATTTTTGGGTTTTTGGAATAATAGATCTGAAAACAAAAGCGGCAAAAAGATAGATCGAAAAGCAATATGTTGGAAAAGTAGACCCGGGGGCCGTAGGTTTCACTAGTGGCTTCTCTCATGAGTATAGCACATGGTGGGTGAACAAATTATTGTTGGGAAATTGATAGAAGATCAAATAATCATGACAATATCCAAGGCGATGATCATTATATAGGCATCACATCCAAGATTAGTAGACCGAAACGATTCTGCATCTACTACTATTACTCCACACATCGACCGCTATCCAACATGCATCTAGTGTATTAAGATCATTGAAGAACAGAGTAATGCAATAAGAACGGTGACATGATGTAGACAAGATCTATTCATGTAGGAATAGACCCCATCTTGTTATCCTCAATAGCAATGATACATGCGTGCCTCGCTGCCCCTTCTGTCACTGGGAGAGGACACCGCAAGATTGAACCCATCACAAAGCACCTCTTCCCATGGCAAGAAAAATCGATCTAGTTGGCCTAACTAAACCAAAATTTGAAGAAGAAATACAAGGCTATAAGTAATCATGCATATAAGAGATCAAAGAAGACTCAAATAATATTCATGGATAAAAACTGATCATGAACTCAAAATTCATCAGATCCTAACAAACACACCGCAAAAGTTTACATCAAATAGATATCCAATAGACCATTGTATTGAGAATCAAAATAGAGAGCGAGTAAGCCATCTAGCTACTGCCTACGGACCCGTAGGTCTATGGTGGACTACTCACGCATCATCGGAGAGGCACCAATGAGGATGATGAACCCCTCTATGATGGTGTTAGATTGGATCTCGCAGTTCTGAAACTTGCGGCGGTTGGATGTGTTTTTCGTCGACTCCTCTAGGGTTTTTGGAATATTTGGGAATTTATAGGCGTCAGAGGCGGTGGAGAGGGGTCCCGAGGAGGGCACAACCCATCAGGGCGCGCCCGGGGCCTCTGGCGCGCCCTGGTGGGTTGTGGTCTCCTTGACCATCCCTCTGGCACTTCTTTGGCCCACTGGATGTCTTCTGGCCCAAAAAAATCTCCAAAAAGTTTCGTCGCGATTGGACTCCATTTGGTATTGATATTCTATGAAGTAAAAAACAAGCAAAAATAGCAACTCGCACTTTGGCACTATGTCAATAGGTTAGTCCCAAAAAATGATATAAAGTGGCTATAAATTGATTGTAAAACATCCAAGAATGATAATATAACAGCATGGAACAAGCAAAAATTATAGATACGTTGGTGACGTATCAGTACCGCCCTGAGGAGCGATAGTACCGCTTAGGCGAAACTGCCGTCTCCTCCTACTACTTCTCCGTATCTGCGAGCATCTGCACTGCAACCCGAGCGATAGTACCGCTGGGGCGAGCGGTAGTACCGCTCCGGTGGCACTACCGCCTCGTGGCCTCCAGCCATTGCACGGTGTGGCTAGCTCTACCGCCCCACCGGTCGTACCGCTCCATTGAGCGGTAGTACCGCTTGTGTGCGGGCTGTGAGGCGGTAACGGTTGGATTTGTTCCCCCACTATATAAAGGGGGTCTTCTTCCCCAAGAAGACCACCTCTTCCTCCCCAAATCTCCATTGTTGCTCCAAGCTCTATTTTCGCCCGATCTCTCTCCCTAGCCGACAAATCTCGTTGCTCTTCTAGGGTTTGGGTGAGAGGGCCCGAATCTATGCTTCCACCAAGAGAAATTTGATTCCCCTGTTGGAAATATGCCCTAGAGGCAATAATAAATTGGTTATTATTATATTTCCCTGTTTATGATAATCGTTTATTATCCATGCTATAATTGTATTGATTGGAAACTCAAATACATGTGTGGGTACATAGACAACACTGTGTCCCTAGTATGCCTCTAGTCAGGGCGGTACTGATACGTCTCCAACTTCTCTATAATTATTGCTTGTTCCACGTTGTTATATTATCATGCTTGGATGTTTTACAATCATTTTATAGCAACTTTATATCATTTTTTGGGACTAACCTATTGACATAGTGCCAAAGTGCCAGTTGCTGTTTTTGCTTGTTTTTTACTTCGCAGAATATCAATACCAAACGGAGTCCAATCGCGACGAATCTTTTTGGAGATTGTTTTTGGGCCAGAAGACATCCAGTGGGCCAAAGAAGTGCCAGAGGGGAGGGTCGAGGAGACCACAACCCACCAGGGCGCGCCAGAGGCCCCGGGCGCGCCCTGATGGGTTGTGCCCTCCTCGGGACCCCTCTCCACCGCCTCTGACGCCTATAAATTCACAAACATTCCAGAAACCCTAGAGGATTCGACGAAAAACACATCCAGCCGCCGCAAGTTCTAGAACCGCGAGATCCAATCTAACACCATCACGGAGGGGTTCATCATCCTCATTGGTGCCTCTCCGATGATGCGTGAGTAGTCCACCATAGACCTATGGGTCCATAGGCAGTAGCTAGATGGCTTCCTCTCTCTATCTCTCTCTCTTTTGATTCTCAATACAATGGTCTCTTGGAGATCTATTTGATGTAAACTTTTGCGGTGTGTTTGTTGGGATCCGATGAATTTTGAGTTCATGATCAGTTTCTATCCATGAATATTATTTGAGTCTTCTTTGATCTCTTATATGCATGACTACTTATAGCCTCGTATTTCTTCTTCGAATCTTTGGTTTAGTTAGGCCAACTAGATCGATTTTTCTTGCCATGGGAAGAGGTGCTTTGTGATGGGTTCGATCTTGCGGTGTTCTTTCCCAGTGACAGAAGGGGCAGCAAGACACGCATGTATCGTTGCTATTAAGGATAACAAGATGGGGTCTATTCCTACATGAATAGATCTTGTCTACATCATGTCACCATTCTTATTGCATTACTCCGTTTTCCCATGAACTTAATACACTAGATGCATGCTGGATAACGGTCGATGTGTGGAGTAATAGTAGTAGATGCAGAATCGTTTCGGTCTACTAATCTTGGACGTGATGCCTATATAATGATCATCGCCTTGGATATCGTCATGATTATTTGATCTTCTATCAATTTCCTAACAGTAATTTGTTCACCCACCGTGTGCTATACTCATGAGAGAAGTCACTAGTGAAACCTACGGCCCCCGGGTCTACATTTCCAACATATTCCTTTCTGATCTATCTTTTTGCCGCTTTTGTTTTCAGATCTGTCATTCCAAAAACCCAAAAATATCTTGCTGCACTTTTTATTTTCCCTTTTTATTTTGTGTTGTTGAGAGATCTATCTCTCCAATCTATCACTATCCAATCTATATTTTTACCGTAGAGAGATTGACAACCTCTCTTTCGCGTCGGGTTGCAAGTATTTGTTCTTTGTGTGCAGGTGCTGTTTACGTAGTGGTGATGATCCTCCTACTGGTTCGATACCTTGGATTCATAACTGAGGGAAATACTTACCGACGCTATGCTGCATCATCCCTTCCTCTTTGGGGGAATACCGACGCAGTCTCAAGCCACGTCAAAAGAATTTGTGGCGCCATTGCTGGGGAGGAAGCGGTCTCTTCTACGTGCCAATCTCTGGCGCCAAGGAGACACCATCGACATCTACCAGGTTCCTAATCACAAATCTCATCTCCTTGCAATTACATCATTTGCCATTTGCCTCTCATTTTCCCCTTCCCCACTTCACCAAATTTGCTGTTTATTCACCCTCTTTTTCGTTCGCGTTTTTCTCGCTGGATCTCCTTTTGTTTGCTTGTGTTGCCATGTGCCTTCTATTTGCTTGCTAAAAATCTATTGATATGGATCCTCATCCACTTGCTAATATTTTCAAAAGACCAAATTATGATGAACCAATTGCTAGTGAGTTGAGTGCACTTGATTATCTCTATGAAGTTTATTTTGAAAATCATGAATCTGAAAATTTTGATGAAGTGTTGAAAGAAGAAATTTATAAGGTGATTCATGATAGTTCCTTGAATGATGAGCATGATTGCAATGTTGCTAGTATGAATTCTCTAAATATCCATGATGCTAATGATATGCAAAGCCACAAGCTTGGGGATGCTATGTTTCATGAAGATGATATTTTTAGTCCCCCAAGTTTTGATGAGCAAATTTATTATAATTGCATGCATCCTATTTATGATGATGGTGATGACACATATGCTATAATGAGTAATGATAACCATGAAACTTATCATCATGGTATTAATTTGCAATATGGTTATGTCAATCAAATATCTCATGATAGTTATTTTGTTGAGTTTGCTCCCACTACCATGGATAAAAAGGAATTTGCATATGTGGAGAGTAAATAAAATTCTATGTTTGTGCATCATGAAAAGAATGATTTATGCGATAGTTATATTGTTGAATTCCTTCATGATTCTACTGAAATTTATTATGAGGGAGGAACATATGCTTGTAGGAATTGCAATAATGTCAAGTTTCCTCTCTATGTGTTCAAAGTTTTGAAGTTATGCTTGTTTTTCATTTCTATGCTAGTTGATTCTTGTTCCCATAAATTGTTTGCTCACAAAATCCCTATGCATAGGAAGTGGGTTAGACTTAAATGTTCTTGTCATGAGATTCATGATGCTCTCTTGTATATTTCAATTACTACTTTTTATGTGAGCATCATCGAAATCATCATGCCTAGCTAGGGGCGTAAAACGATAGCGCTTGTTGGGAGGCAGCCCAATGAATAAATTTATTTTCTTCTTTTTCTTTCTGTTTTTGAGTGTTGACACAATTATGCCTCTGTTATGATTGTCTTTTTATGGTTTATTTAGTGTTTGTGCCAAGTAAACCTTTAGGATGATTCATAAGATGAGTAGAAACAACGCTGAATCTGAAATAGAAACTTTGCCTCCAGTGTGCGAAGTTTCATTTTTTACCGGAACGTGATATTGAGCTGAAATTTTTACACCATGTTACTATACAAATTATTTACGTTGTCCCAATTTTTCAGAATTGTTAGAGTTACAGAAATATGGTTAGAGTACAGATTACTACAGACTGTTCTGTTTAAGACAGATTCTGTTTTCGTTGCATTATGTGCTTGTTTTGATGAATCTATGGTTTGTATTGAAGGGTATGAGCCATGGTAAAGTTAAAATACAGTATGTATAACGCAATAATAAAATATGAATGGGTTTGTAATAGTACTTAAAGTAGTGATTTGCTTTATTATACTAACGGATCTCACGAAGGTTTTGTTGAGTTTTGTGTGATTGAAGTTTTCAAGTTTTGGGTGAGATCACGATGGATGAAGGAATAAGGAGTGAAAAGAGCCTAAAGCTTGGGGATGCTACAGCACCCCCAAGATATATCCAAAGAGAAACAAGCAACTAAGCTTGGGGATGCCCCGAGTGGCATCCCCTCTTTCTTCTAATGACCATCGGTATTTTACTTGGAGCTATATTTTTATTCGTCACATATCATGAGCTTTGCTTGGAGCGTCTTGTATTATTTGAGTCTTTGCTTGCTTTGCTTTTTAGATTGTCACTAGTATCCTTGCTGGACACACCTATTTGAGAGAGCCAAAATTATGCTATGATTTGTTAAAATTGCTCTATATGCTTCACTTGAATTTTTTGAGCTATGGAATTGCTCTAGTGCTTCACTTATATCTTTTTGAGCACGGTGTGCTTTGAAATTTTGAAGAAATCCTCTCATGCTTCACTTAAATTAATTTGAGAGTTAGTAAATTTTGAAGAAATCCTCTGATGCTTCACTTATACTACTTTGAGAGATGAAACCTCTATGCTCATGTGCTTCACTTCAATTTGTGTGAGCTTGTCAAAAGCAATGGCCATATAAGAAACTGGTCCCAAAGTGATAGATATCCAAGGGGGATATAATAAAAACTGTCATGAAGATCATTGGACAAATTAAACTTGATTCCTTGCAATAGTTTTGAGACATGATGATAGTAATATGTGAGTCATGTTAGTGAGTAATTATGCTTTAGTAAGAATATTGGTGTTAACATTTGTGACTCCCTATGCAAGTACGAAAGTCAATAGTTATGCAATGAAATTACATCCTACTTATGGTGCATTATTCGGTGTTAGTTATGCTCAATGCTCGCTTATGTGAATTTTCGTTTCTTGGTTGGTTGCTTCTCAATCTATTTGGTAGCCTCCACTTGTACTAAGCAGAAATACTACTTGTGCATCCAAAATCCTTAAACCAGTTTTGCCTTATGAGTCGACCATACCTACCTATATGCGGTATTTTCATGCCATTCTAAGCAAATTTGTATGTGCCATCTCTAATTTTCAAAATAAATTTCCTTTTTGTGTGCTCGTACCGCTCATGAAACGGTAGGGGGTATCCAATATTTTTCCATGCTTGATGTGTTATTCTCAAGATGAGTGTTTATTCACTTGTCATTGCACGAGAGTACGACGGTAATAGGGATGCCCATTCCCGAAATGAAAACAAAAAAATTTACTTTATGTTGTCAAATAATAAATTCCTTGGAAAGTGTTGGTATGGAAGGCAACCGTGGATACAGCCAGCCATGGATTGTGAAAGAATGATGGAAAAAGGAATAAACTTTATTTTTTGTTTGGGAACCGCCTATGATATATCTAGCATGGAAAGTATTGTGAACTACTTTGTCGTTTTCGTTGACAGGAAAGGCATGCCACTCAAAATATTTTTCTCTCTCAATTTAAAATTTTGAGCTCTGGCACCTCTACAGATCCCTACTTCCCTCCGCGAAGGGCCTATCTATTTACTTTATGCAATTTTTATTTTTACTTTGAGTCTCCATCTTCTCTTATAAAGCACCAACTAGGGGCCCCTATGATCGTACTTGAGCATTGGGTGTAGCTAATATTTGAGTGTGTGTCATGAATGGATCAATGACTGATCATGATGGGCTAGGGATAACTTTCTTTAGTGTTGATATTTCGAAAGACATGGTTGCTTGTTGGCATGCTTGAATATTGAAGTCATTATGTCAAAACTAGACTATTGCTTTGAACCATCTAAAAGTCCAAATGTCCATGCTACAAAAGAAAAGAATATGTGATGAACATGTTAGGCAGCATTCCACATCAAAAATTCTGTTTTTATCATTTACCTACTCGAGGACGAGTAGGAATTAAGCTTGGGGCTGCTGATACGTCTCCAACGTATCTATAATTTTTGCTTGTTCCATGCTGTTATATTATCATTCTTGGATGTTTTACAATCATTTTATAGCAACTTTATATCATTTTTTGGGACTAACCTATTGACATAGTGCCAAAGTGCCAGCTGCTGTTTTTGCTTGTTTTTACTTCGCAGAATATCAATACCAAACGGAGTCCAATCGCGATGAAACTTTTTAGAGATTTTTTTTGGGCCAGAAGACATCCAGTGGGCCAAAGAAGTGCCAGAGGGGAGGGTCGAGGAGACCACAACCCACCAGGGCGCGCCAGAGGCCCCGGGCGCACCCTGATGGGTTGTGCCCTCCTCGGGACCCCTCTCCACCGCCTCTGACGCCTATAAATTCCCAAATATTCCAGAAACCCTAGAGGAGTCGACGAAAAACACATCCAGTCGCCGCAAGTTCCAGAACCGCGAGATCCAATCTAACACCATCGTTGAGGAGTTCATCATCCTCATTGGTGCCTCTTCGATGATGCGTGAGTAGTCCACCATAGACCTACGGGTCCGTAGGCAGTAGCTAGATGGCTTCCTCTCTCTCTCTCTCTCTCTTTTGATTCTCAATACAATGGTCTCTTGGAGATCTATTTGATGTAAACTTTTGTGGTGTGTTTGTTGGGATCCGATGAATTTTGAGTTCATGATCAGATTCTATCCATGAATATTATTTGAGTCTTCTTTGATCTCTTATATGCATGATTACTTATAGCCTCGTATTTCTTCTTCGAATCTTTGGTTTAGGTAGGCCAACTAGATCGATTTTTCTAGCCATGGGAAGAGGTGCTTTGTGATGGGTTCGATCTTGCGGTGTCCTCTCCCAGTGACAGAAGCGGCGGCGAGGTACGCATGTATCGTTGCTATTAAGGATAACAAGATGGGGTCTATTCCTACATGAATAGATCTTGTCTACATCATGTCACCGTTCTTATTGCATTACTCCGTTTTCCCGTGAACTTAATACACTAGATGCATGCTGGATAGCGGTCGATGTGTGGAGTAATAGTAGTAGATGCAGAATCTTTTCGGTCCACTAATATTTGACGTGATGCCTATATAATGATCATCGCCTTGGATATCGTCATGATTATTTGATCTTCTATCAATTGCCCAACGGTAATTTGTTCACCCACCGTGTGCTATACTCATGAGAGAAGCCACTAGTGAAACCTACGGCCCCCGGGTCAACTTTTCCAACATATTGCTTTCCGATCTATCTTTTTGCCGCTTTTATTTTCAGATCTATTATTCCAAAAACCCAAAAATATCTTGCTGCACTTTTTATTTGCCCTTTTTATTTTGTGTTCTTGAGAGATCTATCTCTCCAATCTATCACTACCTAATCTATCTTTTTACCGTAGAGAGATTGACAACCTCTCTTTCACATCGGGTTGCGTTTATTTGTTCTTTGTGTGAAGGTGTTGTTTACGTAGTGGTGGTCATCCTCCTACTGGTTCGATACCTTGGTTTCATAACTGAGGGAAATACTTACCATCACTGTGTTGCATCATCCCTTCCTCTTTGGGGAAATACCGACGCAGTCTCAAGCCACGTCAGTGTAGCCGGTCCCAGCTATTCTGCATACTTCGGCGGCTCCAACTTCAAGTAATTTCCCATCTCGAAATCATGGCGTCACGCAAAAATATTTCCTCCATAACCCAAAGTGCGCTTTGCAGCTGAGCTACATTTCACAGGAGGCGACGAACCCCTCGATGTGCAATATCGAATTTGGAGTAAGATGATGGAGTTGGATCCCATAGAACTCGAGCAAGCCTTGGAGAAAAGAGTGGATAGGGAACCCTAGACCACGGAGGAGGAAAGGGACAAAACATACCTACTCGCCTCAGTGAGGGATGGGATGGCTGGCGGCGTGTGTTTTCCCGTCGACGATATTAGCCCCGGGCGAATTGGGGCCAAATCCGAATCTAGAAGGTAGCCCTGAGTGGCAAGTCGATGTAGTTGGAGGCACGCGACGATGCAACTCCCCCAGTATCCCTTTAGGGGACCATGGTGCAGTTTAGAGGATCATGCATCGCTAGCCATGGTTGGAGCTCTCGAAGCTGGGCTTTAGGGACGAAAATTGCGCTGAGCAGCGAAAGGAAGACCAGGATGCATTTGGACGCAGCTTTGGGTCAGGTGCCGGTTAAATAAAGGAAAAATGACGCTTCAACGTCTAGGCATAAAGGCGGCTTGGCTCCCCGTGCAACACGACGCTCAGGGTGGCACGTGGTGGGGCCAGGGCCAAAGTGAACTCTCGTATTCAAACTGAACGCTCTGAAGAAGGGATAGGAACTTGCCTGTAGAGTCGAAGACTCCTAAGCCGAAGTTGCACATCTGAGAAGTTTTTCATCCTCGGTGTCAAAGACTGGTTCGGGGGCTACTAACGGTGTCCTGGACTAGGGGGTCCCAGCCGAGCTGGTCCAATCCATGGTCCGGGCTGGTGGCCCGTCAAGAAGAAAGGACTTCATAGGCTTTCAACCCTTGGCGTAAGCCTATCGGACTGCACCAGAGACTCGACGTGCACTCCAAGTAATTAGATTCGACATGTGATCCCTGGATGGCAACCGACTTTATGTAACCCTAGATGCCCCCGGTGCCTATATAAACCGGAGGGTTTAGCACGTAGAGACACACAAACATTCATCATCATCACTCCTAGTGTTTAGACCACAACTTACGATCTCGAGGTAGATCAACTTTATACTTTGTTACACCCATAATACAACAAGAGTAGGACGTAGGGTTTTACCTCCTTCAAGAGGGCCCGAACCTGGGTAAAAGCTTCGTGTCCTTTGTCTCTGGTAACCCCTCGATCCGATATCACAGCTCCCCCCCCCCCCCCCCCCCTACCCGAGGTCTGTCGGTTTTGACACCGACACCTAATTAACAAAGTTTGGATGGACATAAGCTAGAAGTCCTAAGCTGCAGTATTCGCAAAAAAGCTCGTGAGCTGCTATATTTAATTAATTCACTAGTCATCCACTAGCGATAGCAACCTATTTCTAAATACTACTCAGTAATATTTAATAAAAGAAATATGCATGGAAAACAGGTCTTCTGTTGCCCACTGTACATTGAAAAGAGTTTTAGTTGAGGGCTTGAGGCTATGATTCTATAAATACTACTCTATACACTAAATCGGTCAAACAGTTAGCAAGTTAAGGATATAAGTTCAGAAGCAAGACATAGGCTGAAACTATGAGCCTGGTAATCTGCGTCGCACCATCCTAGCAATTTTCTTTCCACGTGCAGTACACTAGGTAGCATTTATTTTGCATGTGGGTATGGTACTGTATATAGCTGCCACAACATTGTCGTATATACTGCCAATAGGCATGCATGATGTACACTTCTTTTCTGTTCGTAGTAGATAAATAATCCATGCTACACCCAATATCGATCACCAATTTAGGCACTTTTTAAACTCTGCTCAAGTTAATTTAACCTTGATTTTATTTTGGAGGGAGAGATCATAGTTCATTACCTGTATATGTGTGTACAAATCTTGAATATTAAGATCCTACATACTATTGATTCTTGTGCTGTAAATTCTTAGGTTATAATTCAAAGCACTAGAACCTGCACACATGTAATTCTTAAGGGCAAGTCTGATTATAAAGATTATTGTAACCAGAGACTGATACTAAAACATGTAAATTTTACTAGCAAGGTTGATTGGTGATTCGTTATTTTGCAAAGAGATGAGAAGTTGCCATGTCTAGTATAGTACTACTTAATCTATATGATGGATTGCCATAGATTCTTAGCAATGCACATGTACATGATGGATGCAGGTTCGTGTGGGACGAGGGCAAGTATCCCATGAACGCGCCACTCAAGGAGACTGTCACCAGCATCCAGCCGTAGGTAGCCAAGATCAAGGACGATATGAATGTAACTCTGCTCGGCATGAGGAAAATGTAGCGTACTTTCTGTTTTGTATTAATGTGTCATGTTGATCCTTTCGCCCTTGTTTCTTGAATGGAAATTTAAGTTGTATGATTCCGTACTCACAGTTAATTGGAATGTCTTGATACTGCTACAAACTAGTTAACTGTGCCCAACTTAAACTATCATGCCCTTGTCATATGGTCCTTGTGAAATCTTTGTTGCTATATGTATATTATATAGGTGTTGTTGTTTAAGATCAGTGGGGTTAAAGGTGTTGGGAAACGTTGCATGAAAAAACAAAAAATTTCCTACGCACACGCAAGATCTATCCATGGAGATGCATAGCTACGAGAGGGGGGGGGGGGGTGTCTACATACCCTTGTCGATCGCTAAGCGAAAGCGTATATAACGCGGTTGATGTAGTCGTACTCTTCATGATCCAATCGTGATCCGATCCGATCTAGCGCCGAACGGACGGCACCTCCGCGTTCCGCACACGTGCGGCTCGATGACGTCTCCTCCTTCTTGATCCAGCAACAAGTAGATGGGATCTCAACCAGCATGATGGCATGGTGGAGATGGTGGTGGAGCAATCCCGACAGGGCTTCGCCAAGCGCTACCGTAGATGCGATCTGAGGAGAAAACGATATAGGGAGAGAGGTAGGGCTGCCACCGGGGCGTGGGATTGTTGTGTCCAGCCCCCCCCCCCTCTCCTGTACTATATATAGGAGGCAAGGGAAAGGGTTTGGTCGCAGCCCTAGGCCCCTCCTCCAAGGAGGGTCGGCGGCTAGGGAGGAAACTTGCGTCCCAAGGCAAGTGGACTCCCTCGCACTTAGGGTTTCCCCTTCCCCTTGCGCATGGGACTTGTGGGGCTGGTGCCCCTGGCCCAATAAGGCTAGGGCGCTCCCCTACATCCCATGCACGTCCAAGGGGCTGGAGGGATCCTTCCGGACTTCTCCGGAACCCTCCGGAACCTTCCGGAAGCTTCCCGGTACAATACCGGCAAAACCCGAAACTTTTCCGATAGCCAAAATATGACTTCCCATATATGAATCTTTACCTCCGGACCATTCCGGAGCTCCTCGTGACATCCGAGATCTTATCCGGGACTCCGAACAACATTCGGTCACCAACGTACATATCACAATACTACTCTAGCGTCACCGAACGTTAAGCGTGCGGACCCTACGGGTTCGAGAATCATGTGGACATGACCGAGACACCTCTTCGGTCAATAACCAATAGCGGGACCTGGATGCCCATATTGGTTCCCACATATTCCATGACACGATGCCAAGGATTCAATCAATCCCGTATGCAGTTCCCTTTGTCTAGCGGTATATTACTTGCCCGAGATTCGATCGTCGGTATCTCCATACCTAGTTCAATCTCGTTACCGGCAAGTCTCTTTACTCGTTTCGTAATACAAGATCACGTGACTAACTCCTTAGTCACATTGCTTGCAAGCTTCTTGTGATGTTGTATTACCGAGAGGGCCCAGAGATACCTTTCCGTCATACGGAGTGACAAATCCCAGTCTCGATCCATGCCAACCCAACAGACACCCTCAGAGATACCTGTAGAGCACCTTTATTGTCATCCAGTTACGTTGTGATGTTTGATACACACAAGGCATTCCTCCGGTGTCAGGGAGTTGCATGATCTCATGGGCATAGGAACAGATACTTGACATGGATAAAGCAGTAGACATAAACTAACACGATCAAATGCTATGCTTACGGTTGGGTCTTGTCCATCACATCATTCTCCTAATGATTTGATCCCGTTATCAAATGACAACTCATGTCTATGGTCAGGAAACCTTGACCATCTTTGATCAACGAGCTAGTCTAGTAGAGGCTCACTAGGGACATAGTGTTGTCTATGTATCCACACATGTATCTGAGTTTCCGATCAATACAATTATAGCATGGATAATAAACAATTATCATGAACAAGGAAATATGATAATAACCAATTTATTATTGCCTCTAGGGCATATTTCCAACAGTCTCCCACTTGCACTAGAGTCAATAATCTAGTTCACATCACCATGTGATTAACACCCAATGAGTTTTGGGGTTTGATCATGTTTTGCTTGTGAGAGAGGTTTTTAGTCAATGGGTCTGCAACATTCAGATCCGTGTATACTTTGCAAGTTAATCTCTATGTCATACTGTAGATGCTGCTACTACGCCCCACTTGGAGCTATTTCAAATGTCTACTCCACTATACGTATTCGGTTTGCTACTCAGAGTCATCCGGATCGGTGTCAAAGCTTGCATCGACGTAATCGAGAAACATTTCCTTAGTCCTCTAGTTACTAAGGATAATTTTGACCGTTGTCCAGTGATCCACTCCTGGATTACTCTTGTACCCCCTTGCCAGACATGCGGCAAGGCACACATCAAGTGCGGTACACAGCATGTCATACCGTATAGAGCCTATGGCTAAGGCGTAGGGGACGACCTTCGTCCTTTCTCTTTCTTCTGTCGTGGTCGAGCTTTGAGTCTTACTCAACTTCACACCTTACAAATCAGGCAAGAAATCCTTCTTTGACTGATCCATTTTGAACTCTTTCAAAATCTTGTCATGGTATGTACTCATTGAAAGTCTTATCAAGCGTCTTCATCTATCTCTATAGATCTTGATGCCCGATATTTAAGCAGCTTTATCCAGGTCTTCCTTTGAAAAACTCCTTTCAAACAACTCTTTATGCTTTCCAGAAATTCTACATTATTTCCGATCAACAATATGTCATCCACATACACTTATCAGAAATTCTATAGTGCTCCCACTCACTTTCTTGTAAATACAAGTTTCTTATAAACTTTGTATAAACCCAAAAGCTTTGATTACCTCATCAAAGCGTATATTCCAACTCCGAGATGCTTGCTCCAGTCCATAGAAGGATCGCTGGTGCTTGCATACCTTTTAGCATCCTTAGGACCGACAAAACCTTCTGGTTATATCACATACAACCTTTCCTCACGGAAACCGTTAAGGAAACTCTGTTTTGACATCCATCTGCCAGATTTCATAATCGAAAAATGCAGCAACTGCTAACATAATTCCAACAGACTTTAGCATCGCTACGGGTGAGAAAGTCTCATCATAGTCAACTCCTTGAACTTGTTGGAAACTTCTTTTTGACAAGTCGAGCTTTATAAATGGTGACATTTACCATCAGCGTCTGTCTTCTTCTTAAAGATCCATTTAACGGCTTGCCGTTCATCGGACAAGTCTACCAAAGTCCATACTTGGTTTTCATACATGGATCCTATCTCGGATTTCATGGCTCCTAGTCATCTATTGGAATCCGGGCCCACCATCGCTTCTTCATAGCTCGTAGGTTCGCTGTTGTCTAACAACATGACCTCCAAGACAGAATTGCCGTATAGATCGGGGCAGTACGTGTCCTTGTTGACCTACGAGGTTTGGTAGTAACTTGATCTGAAGCTTCATGATCATCATCATTAGCTTCCTCTTCGATTGGTGTACGCGCCGCAGAAACATCTTTCTGCATCGTGCTACCATCCAACTGAAGTGACGGTTCAATAACCTCATCAAGTTCTACCTTCCTCCAGTCAATTCTTTCGAGAGAAACTCTTTCTCGAGAAAGGACCCGTTTTTAGCAACAAACACTTTGCCCTTGGATCTGAGATAGAAGGTATACCCAACCGTTTCCTTAGGGTATTTTATGAAGACACATTTTTCCTCTTTGGGTTCGAGCTTATCAGGTTGAAGTCTTTTCACATAAGCATCGCATTCCCAAACTCTAAGAAATGACAGCTTAGGTTTCTGCCAAATCATAATTCATATGGTGTCATCTCAACGGATTTAGATGGTGCCCTATTTAAAGTGAATGTAGTTGTCTCTAATGGATAACCCCAAAATGATAGTGGCAAATCGGTAAGAGACATCATAGTACGCACCATATCGAATAGAGCATGACTACGATGTTCGGACACGCCATTACACTATGGTGTTCCAGATGGCGTGAGTTGTGAAACAATTTCCACATTGTCTAAGTTGCATACCAAACTCATAACTCAGATATTCACCTCCACGATTATATCGTAGACATTTTATCTTCTTGTTTATGATGATCTTCAACTTCACTCTGAAATTGCTTGAACTTTTCAAACGTTTCAGACTTGTGTTTCATTAAGTAAATATACCAATATCTACTCAAATCATCAGTGAAGGTAAGAAAATAACGATATCCACCGCACGCTTCAACGCTCATTGGACCGCATACATCAACATGTATCATTTACAATAAGTCACTTGCCCGCTCCATCATACCGGAAAACGGGGTCTCAGTAATCTTGCCCATGAGGCATGGTCCGCATGTCTCAACCGATTCGAAATCGAGTGAGTCCAAAGATCCATGAGCATGGAGTTTATTCATGCGCTTTACACCAATATGACCTTAGCGGCAGTGCCACAAGTATGTGGTACTATCATTATTAACTTTGCATCTTTTGGCATCAATATTATGAACATGTGTATCACTACGATCGAGATTCAATAAACCATTCACATTGGGTGAATGACCATTGAACGTATTACTCATGTAAACAGAATAACCATTATTCTATGACTTAAATGAATAACCGTATTGCAATAAACATGATCTAATCATGTTCATGCTCAACGCAAACACCGAATAACATTTATTTAGGTTCAACACTAATCCCGAAGGTTGAGGGAGCGTGCGATGGTGATCACATCAACCTTGGAAACACTTCCAACACACACCGTCACCTCACCCTTAGCTAGTCTCCGTTTATTCTGTAGTTTTTACTTCGAGTTACCAATATTAGCAACTGAATCGGTATCTAATACCGAGGTGCTACTAGGAGTACTGGTAAGGTACACATCAATAACATGTATATCAAATATACTTTTGTTGACGTTGCCAGCCTTCTTATCTGCCAAGTATCTGGGCAGCTCTGCTTCAGTGACCGTTCCCCTCATAACAGAAGCACTCGGTCTCGGGTTTGGGTCCAACCTTGGGTTTCTTCATTGGAGCGACAACTGTCTTGCCATTCTCGAAGTATACCTTCTTGCCCTTGCCCTTCTTGAAACTAGTGGTCTTACCATCAACACTTGATGCTCCTTTTGATTTCTATCTTCCGTGGTGTAAAACATCGCGAATAGCTCAAGGATCATCATCTCCATCCCTGGCATGTTATAGTTCATCACGAAGCTCTAGCGGCTTGGTGGCAGTGACTTGGAGAACTATGTCAATCACTATCTTATCTGGAAGATCAACTCCCACTTGATTCAAGCGATTGTAGCACCCAGACAGTCTGATCACATGCTCACTGATTGAGCTATTCTCCTTCATCTTGTAGGCAAATAATCTTGTTAGAGGTCTCATACCTCTCAACACGGGCACGATCCTGAAATCTCAAATTCAGCTCTTGGAACATCTTATATGATCCGTGACGTTCAAAACGTCTTTGGAGCCTCAATTCTAAGCCGTAAAGCATGACGCACTAAACTATCAAGTAGTCAGCAAAAACGTGCCTGTCTAATGTTCTCAACACCCACAGATGACGCTTGAGGGGGTGGTGCACCGAGTGGTGCATCAAGGACATAAGCCTTCTGTGCAGCAACTGAGGACAATCCTCAGATCACGGACCTAGTCCGCATAATTGCTACTACCATCTTTCAACTTAGTTTTTCTCTAGGAACGTATCAAAATATAGTGGAGCTACAGCGTGAACTATTGATCTACAACATAATTTGCAAAGATATTTTGACTATGTTCATGATAATGAGTTCAATTAATCATATTACTAAAGAACTCCCACTCAAATAAACATCCCTCAGGTTGTCTAAGTGTGACATGATCCAAATCCACCAACCCAAGTCCGATCATCACGTGAGATGAGGTGGTTTCAATGGTGAACATCTCCATGTTGATCATATCTACTATATGACTCATGTTCGACCTTTCGGTCTCCTGTGTTCCGAGGCCATGGCTGTACATGCTAGGCTCGTCAAGTTTAACCCAAGTATTCCGCGTGTGTAAATCTGGCTTACACCCATTGTATGTGAACGTAGAGTCTATCACACCCGATCATCACGTGGTGCTTCGAAACGACGAACCTTCGCAATGGTGAACACTTGGGGAGAACACAATTTTATCTTGAAATTTTAGTGACGGATCATCTTATAATGCTACCGTCATCCTAAGCAAAATAAGATGCATAAAAGGATTAACA
Source organism: Elymus sibiricus (assembly GCA_039707655.1). Classification (NCBI taxonomy): domain Eukaryota; kingdom Viridiplantae; phylum Streptophyta; class Magnoliopsida; order Poales; family Poaceae; genus Elymus; species Elymus sibiricus. Next base: position 341,078,251 of record CM077669.1, on the reverse strand, counting down.
TCACATGCAAATCATATAAGTGACATGATATGACCATCATCATCTTGTGCTTTTGATCTCCATCTCCAAAGCACCTTCATGATCTCCATCGTCACCGGCATGACACCGTGATCTCCATCATCATGATCTCCATCATCGTGTCGTCATGTGGTTGTCGCGCCAACTATTGCTTCTACAACTATTGCTAACTCATAGCGATAAAGTAAAGCAAGAATGGCGAAAATAAATTAAAGACAACCCTATGGCTCCTGCCGGTTGCCGTACTCATCGACATGCAAGTCATGATAATCTATACAAAACATGACCATCTCATACATCACATATATCACATCATGTCTTTGGCCATATCACATCACAACATGCCCTGTAAAAACAAGTTAGACGTCCTCTACTTTGCTGTTGCAAGTTTTACGTGGCTGCTATGGGCAACTAGTAAGAACCGTTCTTACCTATGCAAAGCCACAACGGTGATATTCAAGTTGCTATTTAACCTTCTACAAGGACCGCCTATGTCGAATCCGATTCAACTAAAGTGGGAGAGACAGACACCCGCCAGCCATCTTTATGCAACAAGTTGCATGTCAGTCGATGGAACCGGTCTCTCGTACGTGGACGAGTAAGGTTGGTCCGAGCCGCTTCATCCCACAATACCGCCGAATCAAGATAGGACTAAGGAATTAAGCAATCTGAACATCAACGCCCACAAACTCTTTTGTGTTCTACTCGTGCATATCATCTACGCATAGACCTAGCTCATGATGCCATTGTTGGGGAACATTGCATGGGAAACAAAAAAATTCCTACGCACATGCAAGATCTATCCATGGAGATGCATAGCTACGAGAGGGGGAGTGTGTCTACATACCATTGTAGATAGCTAAGCAGAAGCGTATATAACGCGGTTGATGTAATCGTACTCTTCACGATCCAATAGCGATCCGATCCGATCTAGCGCCGAACGGACGTCACCTCCGCGTTTCGCACACGTGCGGCTCGATGACGTCTCCTCCTTCTTGATCCAGCAAGCATGAGAGGAGAAGTAGATGGGATCTCAACCAGCATGACGGCATGGTGGAGATGGTGGTGGAGCAATCCCGGCAGGGCTTCGCCAAGCGCTACCGTAGACGCGATCTGAGGAGAAAACGATCTAGGGAGAGAGGTAGGGCTGCCACCGGGGCGTGGGATTGTTGTGCCCAACCCTCCCCCTCTCCTCTACTATATATAGGAGGCAAGGGGAAGGGTTTGGTCGCAGCTCTAGGCCCCTCCTCCAACGAGGGCCGACGGGTAGGGAGGAAACTTGCCTCCCAAGGCAAGTGGACTCCCTCCCACTTAGGGTTTCCCCTTCCCCTTGCGCATGAGCCTTGTGGGGCTAGTGCCCCTGGCCCAATAAGACTAGGGCACCCCCCTACAGCCCATGCATGCCTAGGGGCTGGAGAGATCCTTCCGGACTCCTCCGGAACCCTCCGGAACCTTCCGGAAGCTTCCTGGTACAATACCGGCAAAAACCGAAACTTTTCCAGTAGCCAAAATATGACTTCCCATATATAAATATTTACCTCCGGACCATTCCGGAGCTCCTCGTGACGTTCGAGATCTCATCCGGGACTCCGAACAACATTTGGTCACCAACGTACATATCCCAATACTACTCTAGCGTCACCGAACGTTAAGCGTGCGGACCCTACGGGTTCGAGAATCACGTGGACATGACCGAGACACCTCTCCGGTCAATAACCAATAGCGGGACCTGGATGCCCATATTGGTTCCCACATATTCCACGAAGATCTTTATCGGTCAAACCACGATGCCAAGGATTCAATCAATCCCGTATGCAGTTCCCTTTGTCTAGCGGTATGTTACTTGCCTGAGATTCGATCGTCGGTATCTCCATACCTAGTTCAATCTCATTACCGGCAAGTCTCTTTACTCGTTCCGTAATACAAGATCCCGTGACTAACTCCTTAGTCACATTGCTTGCAAGCTTCTTGTGATGTTGTATTACCGAGAGGGCGCAGAGATACCTCTCCGTCATACGGAGTGACAAATCCCAGTCTCGATCCATGCCAACCTAACAGACACCCTCGGAGATACCTGTAGAGCACCTTTATTGTCACCCAGTTACGTTCTGATGTTTGATACACACAAGGCATTCTTCCGGTGTCAGGGAGTTGCATGATCTCATGGTCATAGGAACAGATACTTGACATGGATAAAGCAGTAGCAATAAACTAACACGATCAAATGCTATGCTTACGGTTGGGTCTTGTCCATCACATCATTCTCCTAATGATGTGATCCCGTTATCAAATGACAATTCATGTCTATGGTCAGGAAACCTTGACCATCTTTGATCAACGAGCTAGTCTAGTAGAGGCTCACTAGGGACATAGTGTTGTCTATGTATCCACACATGTATCTGAGTTTCCGATCAATACAATTATAGCATGGATAATAAACGATTATCATGAACAAGGAAATATGATAATAACCAATTTATTATTGCCTCTAGGGCATATTTCCAACAAAAGGGTGGTTATTAATATGTATATTGGATGTATCTAACAATTAATAGAACATATGTATGGACTGAATTCATGTGTTATGGACTGTGACTTGTATGTATATATGTATGTTGTGTGAACAATGTCTATATGTATCATGTATGTACGATGGACTGTTGTATAGATTTTGTATGTATGTTATTGAACTGCAAAACGCTGCCATGACAGCGTTTTTTTTTGCTGGTTCGGGTACATAGATCAGTGGTGGGCCTAAATTTGGGCCAGCCACTACTCGTAATGCCACCAGTGGCGGGCCTCAGTTTGGACGGGCCTGAAACCAGCCAAAAATTAAATCCTGTCCTAGTTTAGTAGTGACGGGCCTAAATCCAGGCCCGCCAGTGATGACCTGCCTAGTGGTGGCGGGTCCAGGCCCGCCACTGGTGGCCTCTTACCAGTGGCGGGAGGTCAGTGACGGGCCTGCCTAGGACCAAAGCCTGCCACTGATGCCCACTGTGCTGCTATCACTGCTAGCCATTTCTGCAGTAGTGTGGGATGCGAGGCTGCTCATATGTCCTATTGAGGCATTGCATGTTCATATTTGTGCAGGCCCTTCTAGGAGGGACGGATGATGGTTGTGGAGAGGTCTTCGAGGGTGTCCTTCTCCCATGGCTTCTTGTTGCTGTTGGCGATCATGTAATGTGTTTCTTTGTCAATGAGGGTGGGGACATACAAGCTAGAGTTCATGAGTACCTCGGAGTTGTCGACGATGTCTACAATAGCGAAGGTATAGTGCTGGTTCCCGAGGAACTCATATAGCTTGGCATGATGCTTGTGGCTCTGCATAAGTGGTAGGGCAGGATGTGGTAGGGCAGGACGTGGTTGGGCATGCATCGCTATGCGACAGCAACCCACGAATTCATGTGGTAAGCTATAACTGACTCGAGGTCGATACCCACGACCTTGTGCCGCTTTCATGCAACCACCGCTCAAAATTCGCGATACTGCAATCGGCCGCGTCTGGCTTGTTGGTGTACCTTATGTTCTGATTCTTGCCGAGGTGGGTGTTGACAGTGTATTCATCGTCGAACTCTATGTCCTAGGCTCCCTCAGCTACCATTGGAAAGGTTACCCATACCTTTCAGTTCCATTATCACATCTGATGCAGAAAAGATTATCATATACTACCCCTTTACACAATTGCTAAATTCAAACAAACAATGTCGTTAATCACTGAAAGGCAACAACACACAAATCACGCTTTTGTTGTTATCTATTGTAGATACGACAGTTTTTACAAACACTTTATCATTTCTTCAGAAAGGCAACAATACACACAACACACATTAAGCACACTGCATTTTTAACTATTATAGACACAACAGTTCTTACAAACACTTCATCATTTCTTCAGAACCAACAACACACTGAACAACATAACACCTCCAAACACGAGCTTCAACAAATACATGACTTCTCTCTCTAAACATAACAAAATTGCTGATTGATGCTTGGTCATGGCACCTACATTGCTATGATTGTAACTACATTTATTGCCTCTGACTGCATTTGCAATCCTCGGCCTCTCAGCTCTTTCTTGCTCAAGCTCTTCTCTTCTGTCCTCTGGATACTCTCTAAACATACCAGGTTTTTTGTATCAAGAAAGTATCCCGTGGAACTACACTCAACGGAAATATGAAAGCCCAAACGTGGACCATCCGATCTGGAATGTGGACTTCTGATTGAACCCATGTTTTTTCATACAAACAACCCCATGGTTATTTATGGTTTTGTGAAAAAACGTAGTAGTTTTTGTGAAATCCATGAGTTTTTTGGTTTCCACCGGGAGGCTGGTTTCCATGGCATACTTTGTCTTGCCGTTTTCTCAAATAAGGCCCACGTGAACAAGTATCACATAATGAGATCCATCAGTTCACATTTGTGTTTTAAGATTTCCACCGGGAGGCATGTTTTCATCGCATACTTTATCTTCTTGTTTGCTCATGTAAGGCCCACGTGAACAAGTATCGTAGAATGCAGATCCATCGTTTCACCTTTGAGTTTTTCGGTTTCCTCCAGAAGGCAGGTTTCCATGGCCCCGTTTTCTCATATAAGGCCCACGTGAACTAAGTATCACGGAATAATTTAGAAAGCGACAAATGTATTGCCTCCGTCCGGAATTAGTTGAGTTCAAATGGATGTATCTAGACGTATTTGCTAGATACATTTGTTTGACCGTCAACTAATTCTGGACTAATGGAGTATAAAAAAAAGGGTAGAAGCATACATCTTGAAGAAATAAGAAAAATCAGAAAACCAGAAGGGAAAAAAGAAGAGCAGCCGTCTAAGAATGGTTCAAATTATTATCGAAACATATACTCACTTCGTCCAAATTAGTTGTCTTAGATTTATCTAAATATAGATGTATCTAGAAATTTAAATACATTTGTATCTAGACGCTAAGATAACTAATTCGGGACGGAGGTAATATATCAGAAAAATTACTTGTTAGGAAACTCCTTATAATTTAAAACGTAGAAACATATGTTTAAAGCATGTTGTTTGTAAGTGGTCTAAGGGACAATTTATTAAGTGGAGGCAAACGATAGTTGGTTCATATCCTAAGGCGATATTTGGTACCTCTTTCCCGTCACTTTTAGTTGAAGGCAACAGAAAGCAGATCAACTTGTAGAAAACGTAGAGTTGTGCAATAGGTAGGCCCGATGGTCACTCAGTGCTAAACATTTTAGAAAAGAAGTGCCCACAGATAGAACAATGTCAGTTTCACCTCTGCCTTTCTTTCCTTTTTGAGAGTGGGCAATGCGGCTTTCGACAGAGTCGGTAGCGCACTGAAACAGCCGCTGAAAGGTTTTCTACTTTCATCTCCATCTATGTGTCATACTCTCCATCGAATATAAATTAGGTATGCTGCCAGCACAGCAGCTTGAGTGAAACCAATTCAGGCTCTTCCTAGCCAGCATGCCGTTTACAAAATAAAAAATTTAAAAATCTCTAGACAAGAATGCTCCAGCTCCAACAATAAGTGTTGGATCTAGACCTGATTGGTGTTTTCCCATCCATCATATGCATGAACTCGACACGCACCGAATTTCTTATAACTCTCACGATCCCTCGCGGATGCTTGCCGACTTTAGGAGACAGCATCACGGTGCATGATTTGGGCGAGCCTAGTTGGCAGCAACATGGCATCATCAGGCCCATGCACACACACACGGATTAAAAATTGCGGTGTTGGGTGTGCATGAGCACGGGCAGGGTACAGACAGTTCATATGCAGGGCTGATAGGGCAATCATTATGCAAGTGTCTAGTGTGATGATGATGCTCCCTCTTTCATGGTTTCAATCATACTGTAGGTAGTACTCCATGTACCAGGGTGGACGCCATATATACAACTCAGTGATCAGCTAGCTAACCGATGCCATATATGATTAGGAGCGCATTTGTCGATGATCGCCTCCCGGCCTTTGCGCGCGCATGTCCTCGTCATCGATCGCTAGCTCGTGTGCATGCAGTTGCACGCTGCATTCGAGCTAGCTGTCTGCGAGGTGTATGCGTGTGTGTGCGGTGCTAACCGCTAGCCCAACATCTCCCTTGACGAGCGTGTTAGCTTCATGTTTGATTCTTAGAGCATCTCCAGCCGCGGCCCCAAAGGACCCCCCAGGCCCCTTTTTCATCGCCGGCAGGCGAAAAAATTCCCAGTCGCGGCCCCAAGACGCCGATTTTCGTCGGTTGGAGCCTTTTTTTGGGGCCGGCGAACCCAGGCCGAACCCAGGGCGCTGGGGGTCTTCTGGGCGCGCCGGCTGAAGCGAAAAGGCGGGTGGGGCCGAGGTGTCGGCGAGAGCGGCTGCCACTTCCCGCCACTTCCCCCTCCTTTTCCCTCTATCCCGCCGTTTCGCCCCCGGTCCTCCTCTCCATTTCCCTTCCTCCGCCGCCATGCCGCCGAAGAAGTACGCCGCCCCGCGCCAAGCCACCGCCCCCGCCGTCGCCAAGCCGCGCAGGGCCCGTGCGCCGATGGCAAGACCGCCGGGGTTGACAAACGCCGAGTGGAAGGCCGACGTCGAGCGGAGGGAGGCGGTGACCACCGATCGCCGCAACAGGCTCCTCATGAAGAAAGCCCGGGACGTGGCGGCGGAGGCGGCGGCGGTTGAGCAGGAGGTGTCGTCTCACCGCCCGATCTTCCCGGGGCGGCAGCCGGCGGGCCCGTTCCACCAAGGCGCCGGCGACCCGCACTTTCCTTCGCCGGCGTGGGGGTACGCGCCCTCGCCGGAGTACGTCGACGGCGACGCCCTTGGCGGATTCAACCCCAACATTACCTTCCCGCGCACGCCCTCCGCCTTCTCCGTCGGCCACCCCAACGCCCAGTACGGCTACGTGCCCTCGCCGACGTACTCCGGCTCGTCCGCTATGGCTCGGCGTGGCCCTCTTCCTTTCGCGCCCGGCGCGGCGCCACAGTACGGCAACGCCGAGGCCGAGATGGAGGACATCATCAACACCGGCTCCACCGCGGCCGCCTCGTGCCCCAGGTTTGGTGCGCAGGCGGAGGACACCGGTGACATGGACGACGACGAGGTCGACCCCGAGGAGGAGGAGGAGGAGATTGAGGAGGAAGAGCCGGTGCCCGCGCCGGCGAAGGGCAAAGGGAAAAAGAAGAAGAAGACGAGATCGGCCAACAGCAAGTCGGGCGAGCCCCGCATCAAGTGGACGTCGGTGGAGGACGTGTGCCTCGCCGAAGCATGGAAGCTGGTCAGCATGGACCCGATCACCAGCGCGAACCAGAACACCGAGACGTACTGGAAGAGGATCAAGGCGGCTTTCGACGAGCGCAAGTTGGTCGACCCAGAGTTCCCCGGCACGTACATGGACCGCGGCACCAAGGCCATGTCCAACCATTGGGGGGGCATTCAAACGGCGTGCAACAAGTGGCATGGCATCCAGGAACAGGTCCATGCTCGCCCAGAGAGCGGCGCGAGCGTCGAGCAGCAGGTATGTTCGCCCTCTTCCTTTCGTCGAACACTTGGCCTGCGCCCTCCTTCGCCGCCGAACAGTTCTTTTTTGGGCGCAGATGGTGCGGATGTTCGACTTGTTTCGCCGGGACACCGGCTTCGACTTCAAGTTCCTCCATGTGTTCACGCGGATCGAGTCCTGCGAGAAATGGGCCGAGGTTCGGCATCAGCTCGCCAACAAGGACGGCTCGCTCAGCCCGGACGCGCATGTTCCTGGGGCGGCAGAAGGGTGGCCAGACAGGAACAAGAAGGTGAAGAAGGCCAGGAACGACGCGCCGGCTGCCGAGCGCCTGCAGGCGTCGATCGAGCAGTGCATCGCCGATGCAAAGACCCACTCTGCCCTGAGGGAGGAGAAGACAGAGGCGAGGTGGTCGGCGCTGTTGATGAAGCAGGACGCAAAGCTCGACCTCCTCAGGACCAACGTCGCCGCGAAGAAGCGCAATACCGACCTGGCGTTCCTCATGGGAGGCGTCACGGCGGACATGGACCCGCTGGTCAAGGCGTGGTACCTGGCGGAGCGCGACCTCATCCTCAACCGCATGCCGGCGCAGCCCTCCGCACCGCCCACGCCGCCGCCGAGCCCCCCGCCCGCGTCCCCGGCGTTGGACGTGCCCGCTACGCCGACCTCACCCACGCCGACAGCTCCGACAGACAACGGGGAGCTGGCCGTTTGAGGAGTTCCATGCGCCCCCCCCCCCCCCCCCCCCGCATTTTTTGTACGCCGAACTATTGGCATGTTTTGATCGCCGAACCTGTGGCGATCGCCGGCCGATGGCATGATGGCGCCGAACTGTGGCATGATCGCCGAACCCACGTCGTTTTTTGGGCAGCGGGAAATGGAATGTTTAAAATTTGCATACGCTATGGGCCGAACCCTGGGGGCGCGACTGGGACGCCGAGCCCCCCCAGGCCGATTTTAGCGCCGGCTCGCCCCCAGGCGGCGCTATTTCGGGTCCCTGGGGGGCCAACGGCTGGAGATGCTCTTATTCTGTAGGTGCGCTGATCTGTTTCTCCTGAGTTGAGTTTATCAGCATAATGACTACTGTATGATTGAACCCAACTAACTTAGATAGTGTTCATGCGTTCGGTACTCGGATCAAAAGAAAAGAAAAGGTACGCTTATTTCAGAAGCCAATTTCATGCATGGGGATGTCCAAACTGCGCAGTGCGAATAGCGCGGCGAGTGGCGACGATGCCTTAGAGCATCTCCAACAGAAGCTGAAAAAAGCGCGCGCGGCAAAAGGCGTTTTTAGCGCGCGCCGAACGATTTCGCGCGCTCCAGCGGATGCGGGAAAATCGCGCGCACGGGAAGGGTTTGCACGCGCGCGAAAAGGAGGCCCTGCGCGCGGTAGTTTTGGCGCGCGGCGCTGCGCGCGCTCTATAAATCGAGCGCCGGAGACGCGCTCTTCCCACGCCTCTCGCGCATTGCCGTCGCTCCCCTCGCGCTCTGCCGCCGCTCCTCTCGCGCCTTCGTCATCTCGCCACCATGCCGCCGGGGATCTTCGGGCTTCCGCGGCGTCCGGGAGCGCCCGTCCGGCGCCTTCTCCGTGGAGATACGATCTGGCGACATGCGCCTCGGCCTCGGCACCTTCGACACCGCCAACGAGGCCGCCCGCGCGTACGACGCTTCGGTGTGGCGCCTCCGGCGGCCTCGTAGGGAGATGAATTTCCCCGAGGTGACGACGCGGGAACGGGCGGAGAATCTAGCGCCTCCCCCGCGGCTTGTCACCGACGAGGACCGTCGCGAGAACCGGAGGCGGGAGCGCCGCCTCGGCAACGCCGAGACGGACGAGGCGGCCATGGCAGCGTGGCGCCAACGGTTTCCGCAGGACGTCATCGACGAGCGCCAGTTCTTCGCGCAAAGGAGGGCGGAGAGGAGGGTGGAGCGAGCCGCCTATCGCGCCGACAAGCGTACGCGGAAGGCGGCCGCGGACTTCAACATCGAGCTTGGAGAAGCGTCGACCTGGGACCGCAACGATAACCGCTTTCTTGATGCCTTCCTTGAGATTTCGGATACGGACGATTCGGAGGAGGACGTTTTTACTTCGGTTTCGGAGGACGACGAGTAGTTTTTAGCTTGTCTATGTATTTTTTTTATTTTATCTACTAGCTATGTTTTATCTATGCATGTTTTATCTGTATTTTATCTATGTTTTTAGCTTGTCTGTGAAATGCTTTTGAATTTTCTATGTTTTTTTGTGTTTCATTTTTGATCAAATATCCATCAAATTGTCTTTGAGAAATATGCACATTGCAAGCGTTGGCTGCTCGCGCGCGTTGCAGTTTTGCGCGTCTGCTAGAGCGCCGCGCGCGCTATATTATGCCGCGGCCGCTGGAGCCAGCGCTCGGCCGCGCGGTAAAAATTACTTCGCGCGCGCTGCAAAACAGTATTTAGTGCGCCGAGGGAAGCACGCCTGTTGGAGATGCTCTTATGTTGGTTGACGTCTACTGACAGTACTGGGGCCTGGAGGATGAGGGTGGAGAGCTCGCAGAACAGGGATAGGTTGGCTTCCCTGGGCCCCTTGATGTTGCAACTATTGCAAATATTTATGAACAAACGCTTTCAAGTGAACAACGCATAGGGACCCATCTCTAAGCTGCTCTCTCAAAACTCCTCGAAACAAAGAGTTAACCGAACCTGGACAAATCCTAAAACCGCGGAGCAAATTTTTAAGGAGTTAAGTTTGAGAGCCTGCTCAACTCTCTTATTTTCACTTATCCGAAACAGAGTTCTCAGGAAAAAAATCTTCTCCTCTCCCATGAACGGCGCCTCCTCCTTTCGGCTCCGCCACCGCATGTCGCCACCGCACATGCGAATGGCGACGACACCTCATGTTGATTGACATCCACGGGGGCCTGGAGGGTGGAGAGCTCAAAGAACGGGGATAGGGTGGCTGCCCTAGGCCCCTTGATGTTGCAATTGTTGCATACTTCGAGTGAAGAACACATAGGGACTAATTTTTTGTTTTTCAATTTGGTTAGGCCCTTTAACCACATTTCATATGTACAAAGGTATAGTTGCCTTTGTACTAAGTGTCGTCCTGAACATCCAAACAACCCCTAGTCAAACCCTCAAACTGCATTCAGTAGCCTATCATCCAACCCTTGTTTTGTAGTTAACTTCAGTGGTTGGATCTTGTATATGGTGGGTGTTGAATTTGTGTTGCCATAATCACATCGATTGGGAGATGGTGTAGGTAACCTGACTAGATAATAGGAGTGTTGTAACATTGGTTACCATTTTTATCATCTTTTAGTTAACAATGCAAGTCATTGAATCAACTAATAGATCGATCCAAACTTGGATCCCGGTTTTTTAAAGTTAGTAAGGAAGACAAGATCTCCGCCTTCATAATGATTCTGATGTTTAAATTTGTGGTTGGGTGTACATATGTACTTCAGTTATGATTGGATATCAAGACTATACATGATCCATGACTTAGTGGTGAGAGTAGAGTTCTTTTTCATCCATGAATCAATTTCGAGGCATTATCGACAAGATGGCCTCTAGATCGGTATAGTGGAAAGCCTCCAGGTTGGTGAAGGGCAGGAAAAGGCTCATCCTTATAAAATGTGTGCTCTACGTCTCCCCTATTCATACCATGATGTGGCTTGACTTATCATCGAAGGTCATGGACATGATGAACAATATTTGATGTGGATTTCTTTGACAGAGGCATACTGACGTGATGGGTGGGCACTTCGTGGTGGCTTGGCGTGTTGTGTGCATGCCAAAGTGAGTGGAAGGTCTTGAACTCCCGGATCTGAGGTAGAATAACATCACCTTACGTACTAGCTAGATGTCTACGGATCAAACTTCTTGGCGCTTCAAAGCCTTAGGATGAGCACTACTTGCCTATGTTGCACGACTCCTTGGTTCTGTTCATGTAGACGACCTCGACAACCGTGTGCGACTACGAGACCAGGCTATTCTAGTTAGACCACTCATCATTGGTTAGACGGGGGATGCTCCAAGAATGATGCCTCGATCATTCACTAGTAGAAAACAGGGCATCAGTCCCGGTTTTAGAGGGCCTTTAGTCCCGGTTCTGTAACCGGGACAAAACAATCGGGACTAATGCCCATCACTTTTAGTCCCGGTTGGCTTACAAATCGGGACTAAGGGAGCTCCACGTGGCCGCCGTGGGGCGCCTAGGCAGGAGGACCTTTAGTCTCGGTTGGTAACACCGACCGGGACTAAAAGGCAGCCACGCGTACTTCAAAATGTGAATATTGTTTACGTACTTCAAATTGTTCTGGAGATATGCTCCGCTCAGAGGTCGAGTGACGAATGAACTCACAAACGTAGTATGCACATAAATTAGTGCTGGGTGCCTGCCACAAGCACTTTACGAGAATAGAGTTCAATCAAAATGATAATCAAGCATGATAATGGTATTGAAACTAGAATCAATGAGAGACGATGCGCGATACTAGCTAGTAGCAAGTACTAACTTTGGGGTGTGAAAATCGCAGCTCCTTTCTCCAGTCACCCCTAGCCTAGTTGGTGAACTTTTTCCAAACCCTGCACGGCAAAGAAAATGATTACTTGATGTCAGGAAATGAACGAAAGTTGCCGATATGGTGCGATAATGATTTAACTTACTTCTAAAGCATTTCACTCATGTTCGTCCACTCCTTAGGATCTTTACGTCTCGAGTCCAAGACAAGTACTACTCCCTCGTCAGGCCGAATGGCTAGCAGAATAAAGTGGAAACTGCGCACGCATAACTCATCAATTACACTTAGCCTCGAGTAAGCGAAGCAAAATGTGCACGTACAAGACAGTAACACTCACTGGAAGTTGTAAGGAAATAGTATTTCCCTTCTGTTTTGTTGTCCAAGTAACGCCCGTAGCAAGTTTTGCTCTGTTTCATCGGGGCTTTGTTTTAACGTATGTTCATTTATGATATTTGGGTTAATGAACCCAATGTCATAGATTTGTCGTTTTCTGCAATCGATGATCTTCAGTCTGCATATAATATAGTGTGAGGATAATTATACATGCAATGAACGAGCTGAGCTAGAGGCTTTACAGAAAAAAATACTTACAAACAATAGCAACTGACGATAGTTTTGTCGAGGTCCTTTTGATTGTATAACTGAAAAAATTCTTCAAATTCAACGAACAACGCCTGGACTCCATTGAAGAAGTGCTCATCTTTAATTCCCACGAAGATATTGCAGGTCCCGTCCTTACATGCTTTCAAGTACCATTCATGCAATTGTCACATCCTCGTTGGTAGACCCTTGAGCTCCTCACGTCTGACGAGAGGCTTCCCGTGCTCGTATCTTAAGGATGCTACTACCTCGGCCTTTTCGAACTGTATCGAATCGTCTAAGTAATCACCAAGAGTGATAGCAAGACCACCGGCCACTATCTCCGGATCATTAGCGATATCGGTAAACACCTTGAGCGGGGGGCACGATTGCTTTTCTTGTTCGCCGAGCTGGGGAATTCTTTTCCCACTTCTTGCACCACTGCTACTTAAGCTTCCCGACCGCTTCGCTTGATCAAATCTCTTTTGAATACAGCGGTCATAGTCCGATTGCGGCGGAGGCGGTGGTGGTCGCCTAAGGGCCGCCAGACATCGCTTCGCTTTTACCGGATCCATTTTCTCCTTTGGAGGTGCGCGTTTTGGTGCAAGCTGGCGTTTCACATCGGCAGCCATGATCTTGTTGGTTTCCTCCTCAGTCATGTCATAGGGTAACTTGGGAGGAACCTTAAGGCTTGGGCCTGCTCTGAATTTCTTCTTTGTTGTACTGCTGCTAGCCGCCGGAGCGGCGGCGGCTCTCTTCCACTGTTGCTGAGGCGGCGGAGGAGGCGGAGTCCGCTGACGCGGCAGAGACAACTGAGGCGGAGGAGGATTCTGCTAAGGGGCCTCCTCCGTCGGAGTCCGCTGAGGCGGCGGAGACGGCTGACGCACCGGAGACGACCCAGGCAGCGGAGATAGCAGAGCTGGACTATGAAGAGTCTGCTGAGGGGCCTCCTCCGGCTAAGTCTGCTGAGATGCCTCCTCTGGCTGAGTCTGCTGAGGCGGCGTCCAGTTTGGAAGCAGGATGTTTTCCTTTCTCCATAGACAGGTAGTCCTTAAGGCATTTTCAAGAAGAATCTCCCCTTCACCTGTAGCGTACTCAAGCTCTAGCCCCTTAAATCCGTCCATTATTTCATCCACCCCGACAATAGCAAAGCCAGCTGGAACCGGAGCGAAATGGAAAGTTGCATCAGGTCGAGGAGGTAAGACATAGCCGACCGCCACCTTCAAGGTCAGGTTATAGCATTTCGCCATTAGCACACAATGTTCATTATCCGTGATACCATCCACGGGGTAGCGAGGAGCCATGCTATCAGGCTGAAAGAGCTCCGTGGAAGCCACGCTGCTTCTCTGCTGAGATGGTGGGGTAGCATCGTGGGTAGTATCCAATGAAGGATCTTCGTGCCACTGAGATGGTGGGCCGGTAGCTCGCTGGCTCTCAAGTGCCTCTAGTTTTGATAATCTTTCATTGATCTTCTGCATTTCGCTTGCTTCCTCTTTCTTCTTTCTTTGTCGGCTTCTATAACCAGTGTTGTCGGGAAACTCATGCACCCACGAAACGGAGCCTGATGTGCCTCGTGTTCGTCCAGGGTGTTCAGGATTCCCGAGGGCCATTGACAGCTCGTCCTTCTCTCTGTCGGGATGGAACCTCCCTTCCAGCGCTTTCTTGATTGCTTCCTCAAGCCTTGTGACGGGTGTTTGAAGTTGAGCTTTCGTCCAAACACACTTCCCTAATTCTAGGTCCAAAGTTCCCCCAACCCTGAAGAACCAAGTCCTTGCCCGATCTGGCCAGTGCAATGTCGCTGGTTGGACATTTTTAGCAAGCAGGTCTTGCTCAACTTTGTCCCACGTAGACCAGGCTTTGCTGTAGCCACCTGACCCCGTAACATGGTGATACTGCTTCTTTGCAGCATTTTTCTTATTTATATGTGACCTTTGCTTGGCCTTCTCCGATTTCTTGTAGGCCACAAATGCGGGCCAGTGATCTTTTATCTTCAAGTATTGACCGGTGAATTCTGGAGTCTCGTCTTTGTCGACAAACTTTCTGTTCAATAGTTTCTTCCAGTTCTTGAATAGTTCTGTCATCTTCTTAAGAGCAAACGCCTTGACCTTTCGCTGTATAACTGGGTTATTCGGATCCTCCTCTGGCGGTAGGCTGAAATTTCTCATCAGCGAGTTCCAAAGATCATCTTTTAGTCTATCGTGGACATAAGGAACTTCAGGGTCCTTCTTCTTATTCCATTCTTGGATCCTGATCGGGACGCTGTCCCTAACAATAACTCCACACTGATGTATAAATTTGTCCTTGGTCTGCTTGGGAGGAATCGGTTGGCCTTCTGGAGAGACTTCTTCGATCGTGAACCTTTCATCCGGGTCCAACCTTTTCTTCGGGCCTCGTCTCCTTACCGAAGTTTGGCTTGATCCGGAGGGCTAAAACAAGAAAGAAGCGTTAATATATGTACATACAAAACAATTAATGCATCTAGTCAGCAGAGGCTTAATTATATATATATATATATATATATATATATATATATATATATATATATATATATATATATATATATATATATATATAGTAGCACTATTCTAATCCCAGGATCAGAATAACTATTCGGATCACAGCGCGTCTATATAGGGGCGACAGGATGTTCCTGAAATCTCGTAGAGGAAAAAAAAATCTCAACCAACCCGTCCCCCACCTCCCACACCTCTCCCTCCCCCCTCGACCCCGAACGCCCGAACGGCCCGTCGCCGCTCAAGGAATCCCCGACTGACATGCCGCTGCCGTCCCTGACCTCTCGCGGCACCGCCCACGCCCCTGACCCCGCGCTCCGCCGCCGGTCCTGGACCCGACAGGGCGCCGATGGCCCTGGAACCAGTGCGCCAAGCCGGGCCATGGATCTCCCAGCCCCGCCGCTGTCCGGCCGCCGTCGTGGCCCCCCGCTTCCCCGCCGGTCCTTCCCTATCTTCCACCGTCGTGCCCCCCTGCTTCCTTGCCGCCGGGGTGCGCCTCCGCCGGGCCCTGCATCGTCAGTCTTCTCTCGGTGGTGCTCCTCCACCGACGGAGCGCTATGGATCCATCCGGTGATGCCATCGACCACCGGAGCTCGCGGCCCACACCTAGCTGCCGCGTACCTCCTCCCGGTGACGCCCGACACCGTGTTGCCCCGTCCCATCCGACCTGCCCGCCCGTCCGACCCGACCTTCCCTCCCTTCCGATGCGGCCTGCCACGCTCACCTCCAACGCATCCCTGTCCTCCCGTCCCTCCATGAGAAAGATCTCCTCCAGCACGCCCTTCGAGTGCCACCGTATCTACCGGCTCGAAGTGCCTCCGGCGGGATGTTCTTTACCTAGGTCGGTTGTTTTCCTTTGATTTTGTAGAGCACCATTTTGTGCAGTAATTAGTATGGCTGCAGTCCAAAGTGTCAATTTTCACCAGGCCTGTTAGATTGCTGCCGAACGCTGCGCCGGAGGCCGCCTCAAAGTCTATGGAGACCTGTGAAGGCAGCAAGGTTCGCAAGTCGATGATGGTGTCCAGGTTGTAAGTGGTGCCACCAACGCTTAGGACGATGTCCAGACTCGTCGTGGAGTTGTCGTACTTCACCGTGGAAAGACATGGCGCTGGCATCGACGAGGCTGTTGTTGGGTAAGATCATGAAGTTGCCGCGTGAGTCGATGTTGTTGACGTATACGCCAACTCGTCACCCACCGTAAGATGGCATGGAATTCTGCACCACTGTAAGCCACATATTTGTTTCTACTAAGAGACAACTTTGGTCTTTGTTGTTAGGCCAGCCCCTGTCACCGATTACTTTCCGACCACATCTTTGTTTCATCTTAGCAAGTTTCCAACGACACTGCTGAACCCTGTAGCACCTGTTACAGTGAGTTAATTGCTCATAACCATGTGACGATGCAGCTCCTGATAGAAAACGTTTGTTTCTTCCGTGCATTGTTACTTCCTCCATGTGATGTCATGCTAAGCAAGTTCAGAAAATGGCATCCCGGGTGTTTGTTGCGGAATAAAGTAAAAAAGTGGTTGCAAACATGTCGTGTTTGGATGGCAGCAATTCATGCACTTCAGGAGTTTGGTGATATTCATTTGAGCACCTATTTTTACAAGTTAAGTTCTAGGTGCCTGTTGTAACCAATCTGAGAAGTTCTGCAACCGCTACTGTTTGTTGTGATGTCTAAACAAGAAGTGACTTTTCGTTGAAGTTCAAATAAATAAACACGAGTGATTCTATGTAAAAATAAATAATTAAAAATCCCCAAGAAGTCCAAATTTTAAAAAAGGAGCAGTGCAATGTTTATACAAAATTCATATTTTCCTCGGTATTAAAGAATGAAAAGCAAGAAGTTCGACAATAAAAACCAAGAAGTTCAAATTCTAAAAATAAAGAAATTCAATATTCATAAAAATTATTTTCACCGTTTCAAAATAAAAAATCTCTAGAAGTTCAAATTTAAATAACGGACAAGTTCAATGTTTGTTACAAAACAAGGGTTTTTTCGTTACTAAAAGAAATAAACCAAGAAGTCCAAATTAGAAAAATAAAGCAGTTCGATATTTATAAAAAACTCATATTTCCTAGTTACTAAAGAAATAAAATCAAGAAGTTCAAATTAAAAATAAAGGAATAGTTCGATGTATACAAAAAACTCAAATTCTTTTCGTTTCTAGGAAAATAAAAGTTTGAAGTTCAATTTTAGAAAAATGTTTGATGTTTTTTAAAAACATATTTCCTTCCTAAGATTAAGACTAAGAAGTTAAAATTAAAATAACATTGAAATTCGAAGTATGTAAAAAACTCAGATTTTTTCTCGTTACTCAAGAATAAAACCAAGAAGTTCAATTTTAAAAAGTGGAGCAGTTTGATATTTATTTGAAAACTCGGTTTTTCCGGTTACTAAAGAATAAAACTAGTAAGTTCTATTGAAAATGACGAATTAATTTGATGTTTCTAAAAATACTCCAATTTTCACATTTCTAAAAAAACACAAAGAAGTTCAAATAAAAAAGTTAGAGCGGTTCGATGTCTATAAAAATCTCATATTTTTTTGTTACTAAAGCGAAATAGAGAGAAGTTCAAATTCATAACTGCCAGAAGTTCACGTACTGCATGGCGTGTGTTTTCATATGAGAAAATAGAATAAAAACTAAAGTATAAAAATTCCGTTCCTATAAGTTCATGTGCTCGGCACGGGAAAGTTCAAAACTTCTTGTGAGGGAGGTAATCAGCACGGTATATCATTTGTGCAACTCCGATGAACGGGTGAGAAATTACGAACAAAAATACGTGAGAGAAGTTCAAAGCGAAAACAACAGGAAGTTCAACTACTACACGAAATGCGTTTCAGGTGAGAATAGAGAACTAAAAGCTCAAAAGATTTGTTGCTAGAAGTTCAAGTTCTTTGCCCGGGGAAGTTCAAAAAATCTTGCGAGAGAGGTTCACCTTGTGTTTCCTTGTTCAAAAAGCACAAAAAGATGTTGCTTTTGGTGTTTTAAAATAATTCTCTCAATCCACAAAGAAATTTAGTTATTATTTGGGAGCAATTCTATTTCAAAAAAGAAAATCAAAACATCAAATTATGAAAAGAGAGAAAGTTCACGTACTACAAGGTGCGTGTTTAATGTGAGAAAGATGAATAAAAAGGCAAGGTCCAATTTTTTTTTGTTGCTATAAGTTCAAGTCCTCGGTCGGAGGAAGTTAGAAAATTATTGTGAGAGAGGTTTGTAGAAAAAGGAATATCATTTGTGTAACATCGACGAATTGATGAGAAATTATAAACGAAAATACGCGACAGAAGTTCAACGTAAAAACAGCAGGAAGTTCAACTACTACACTGAATGAATTTCAGATGAAAATCCTTTAAACCGTCGCGAGTATGAAAAAAATGATCAAGACGGAAAAGTTACGTGTTTACAGAAGCTTTCCATCGGTATATCACTTGCTCAATTCCGGTGAGTGGATGGAGAGCTACGAGCAAAAAATAGCACGTTTAGAAACAGAGTGAAGTTCAGGTAGACGTGTTAATGAAGTTCAAGTTCTTCACGCGGTGCATTTTCGAAGACTCTGTTTTGCGATAAAAGGCACAACGCGTGATCTCGCTGTTTTCAAAATTGCTTGAAAATGGCTAGTAATCAGAGAAAACCATCTACATGAAAAAGTTGCGTATTTTCCGTAGCTTTTCAACGGTATATTATTTGCCCCATTCCGATATAGTTTGTAGAAATTAGGGCCAAAAAACGTTTTTCGCCATTTTCGAAATTGACATAAAACCGTAATGAATTGGAAAAAACAATCTACATAAAAAGTTTCGCATTTCTTCAAGCTTTCCAACGCCATATCAGTTGCTGCATTCCGTAAAACCATTGAGAAAATAACGCAAAAATACGAACTCGGTGGGACTTCGGCCATTTTCAAAATTACGTTTAAATAGTTTAAAATTGGAAAAAAACTTTCTGTACGAAAAAGAAGCGGATTTGCAGCATCTATCCAACGCCATCTCATTTGCCTCATTCCGATAAACGGTTTAGAAATAGACTCGAAAATACGATTCATGTTTTTTTTGTATGAAGAAAAACGGTTTTCAAAACTGCTCTTAAACCATTTAGATTTTGACAAAAAATCAACTTAGGCCGTGACCGTCGTGTCCACAGCTTTCCAACGGTATATTGCAAGCCTCATTTGGACAATGTTATGGGAAGTTCAACCTCTCACCTAGGGAAGTTCAGGTCGAACAACTCAGGCAGTAAAATTGCAACAGACGCAAGTTCATCACGTCCCGATAGCAAATCCGCCAACGAGCGAGATTCTTATTTAAAATGGGCATTTAGTTGCTAAAAACCATTTCCAGATTACACTTACGTCACATAGAACACGACTGACCAGAATAATTCGCGCGGGGAGAAACGGTTGCGAAGATAGCCCGGAGGTTGGGTTCCTACAGAGGGAAGTTCAGGTTGTGTAACTCAGGAAGTTCAACCCGTGATCAGAATAATATTCTGATCCCGTGATCAGAATAGTTTTATGTGTGTGTGTGTGTGTGTGTGTGTGTGTGTGTGTATACCTCGCCGGACTATGAAACAGTTAAGGCTCCCTTCTCCATTCGATCACCGGAGCCGTCATGATCTCCTTCCTCCTCCATTCCATCACCGGAGCCGTCATGATCTCCTAATTCCTCCTCCATTGGATCACCGTAGCTGTCATCCTCTCTTCTATCACCATCGGTGTCGTTGAGAAACGACAAGATATCATCATCACCTCCGTCGCGGATTATATCCCCCAACAACTCTTCTTTTTCTAAGTCTCTGTGATCCATAGTTTCTACACATAAAGCATTGACACTTCAAACTAGCTATCACATAAAGCAAAAAAAGAAGTATATTTGTCACCAAAATACAACACTTGACAGAGTTTCCTCTATTTAAAAAATAGTTCTCTATTTTCAAAAATCATTCCCTCCATATAGAAACTTGCAGACCCCCCCCCCATTTCGAAGTTATTGGGGATATGTTGAATTCCCGAGAGAGTTAGGGGTGTTCTAACGTGGCACTACACGATATAGGTGAAGGGGGATAACATCCAGGAATGTTTTCCCGAAGTCTGCATTTTCGGACATATGAAACGGAGGGGGACGGTTCCAGGTTCGCTATGCTAGCTGCTTGTGATAGACGAACGGAGGGTATGTTCGGATTCATCATATTTTTCTGATCGATTTTTATATATAAATTATTTTCATCGGAGTTACGGTTAATTTTCTACGAATTTCTAAAGTTTTACCAATATCCTAAAAATTCTTGGAATTCTGCTAAGTCTGAGAATTCCTCAGCTTTAAACATCACTTAGCTGTTTTCCAAAGGCTACAACTATTGTTCTGTACATCCTATGGGTTAGTGCCTTATATCAATATTGATCACTGTCCTGTGATCTACAAGATAGTATCAATTGCATCTCTGCTAGAGTCCATTAGCTTGCTCAAAACTTTGTTTGAAAAGTGCCACTTGATATTAATTCCAGAAATTGTTATAATTTACAAACTTTGTTAGATGATCGCCATTGATCTATAGTTCTATTGGAGACACTTCATATAAGTGTTTTACTCTACATATGAAAAATTTCTTTATACATCAATCCATCCATCTATACATACATACATACATGGACAAAAAAATCTATGAACATAAAAAATTCTATGAACAAAAAAATTATATGGACAAAAAATTCTATGGACAAAAAATACTTATATACTCTACATATGAACATTTTCTATATACATCAATCCATCCATCCATACATACATACATGGACAAAAAAAATTATGAACATAAAAAATCCATCCAGGAGGGGCTCATTGGGGGCAGGGGCCGGCGCGGCGACGTCGGGGCCGGCAGGGGCGCGGCGACGGCGACGGGGCAGGGGGCCGGCAGGGGCGTGACGACGGCGACGGGGCAGGGGCGCGGTGACGGCGACGGCGGGGCAGGGCGAGGCGACGGTGACGGCGGGGCAGGGCGCGGCGCCGGCGACGGCGGGAAAGGGGCAGGGGCGCGGCGACGGCGACGGCGGGGCAGGGCGCGGCGACGGCGACGGCGGGGCAGGGGCAGGGGCGCGGCGACGGCGACGTCGGGGCAGGGGAGCGGGGGACGGCAAAATCCGGCAGCCTGGCGGCGTCGAGGTGGTCGTCAGCGCCGTCGGGGGAGAGGAGGAGAAGAAACTGCAGGTGGATTTGGAAATTTTTCCAAGTCCCGCTTATATAGCCCCCTTTAGTTCCGGTTGGAGCTACCAACCGGGACTAAAGGTGAATTTCACCAGCCCAAAGGGCGGGAAGCCCAGGCCTTTAGTCCCGGTTGGAGCCACCAACCGGGACTAAAGGGCTGGTGCTGCCACAGCCAAAAGTTTAGTCCCACCTCGCTAGTTGAGAGGCGCCCACACTGGTTTATAAGCCGCGTTGCGCCTGTTCTGTCGAGCTCCTCTCTAATGCAGGGAGTACATGCCTAACCTTTGTCTCTGCCATGTTGGGCGTGCTGGGCCCACGGGCCTGCATCCTGGCCCATGTACAGATGGGTTTCCAATCGTATGCAGGCCGTGGTGGCCTAGTAGGCGGCGTTTTTTTTTTTGTTTTTTTTGTTATTTTAGTTTGCTATTAAAGTTTTTAACATAAAATACTTTATGAAAATTCTTTTTGCTATTAAAGTTTTTAACAAAAAATACTTTGATAATTTTAGTTGCATAAATTTTATATAATTTTAAGTTAATATTATTTTGATAATAACTAGAAGTTTATAAAAGCTTTTTAGTTGATTCTTTTTGCTATTGAAGAATATTATAGTTTTGTTTTAGTTGATCATAACAAAATATTTTAATTGATTCTTTTTAGTTCATTCTTTTTGCTATTAGAGTTTTATAAAAGCTTTTTAGTTCATTCTTTTTACTATTAGTTCATTCTTTGAGCTAAATGACCCTAAAATTGACAAGCACTACAAATAAACTCTGAAAAGGTTGAAACTTGGCATGGTGTCATAATTTCACCCACATAGCATGTGCTAAAAAGTTGAGAGGGTTACGGGAAAATCTGGATGCACTTCATGTACAAACTGGACAATCTCTTTCGAAGTATCAGGGTTTCGTACGAAAACTCATCTATTACAAAAGGGATTTCATTTCTTGACATGTAACTGCAGTGATATTCTAGATCAAAGCCATCATTAGAATAGTTGTGGAGAGAAAGTCTTCACTTTTTCTTCGCGTGTGTCCCTTGCTTATTGCGCCGTAACCATGGATAATCTTCATCGTTTAACAGGATGCTTGGGTCAGCCTTCACTTTGAAGGGAGGAATTTCATGAAACTTTTCATAATCTTCAGACATGTCTGTCTTGTCCTCCACTTCCACGATGTTTCTTTTCCCTGAAAGAACTATGTGGCGCTTTGGCTCATCGTTTGATGTATTCGCTTCCTTATCTTTTTTTTCTCGGTTTGGTAGACATGTCCTTCACATAGAAAACCTACGCCACATCATTGGCTAGGACGAATGGTTCATCTGTGTACCCAAGATTGTTGAGATCCACTGTTGTCATTCCGTACTGTGGGTCTAACTGTACCCCGCCTCGTGACAGATTGACCCATTTGCATCGAAACAAAGGGACCTTAAATTCATGTCCATAGTCAAGTTCCCATATCTCCTCTATGTAACCATAATATGTGTCTGTTGCCCTATTGGTGATTGCTGCATCAAAGCGGACACCACTGTTTTGGTTGGTGCTCTTTTTATCTTGGGCGATCGTATAAAATGTATTACCATTATCTCGTACCCTTGGTAAGTCAATACAGTCGAAGATGGAGTCCTGGCCAACAAGTACAGGTCATCTCCAACAGTGTTGTTACGCATGAGATGCATTTTCAACCAACCGCCGAAAGTCCCGATGTGTTCACGTGTAATCCAGTCGTCAGACTGCTCCGGGTGTTTGTAGCGTCGAATATTCTTGTGTTCATTGATATACGGGGCCACCAAGGTAGAATTATGTAGAACTGTGTAGTGTGCTTGCGCCCAGGAATGCCCGTCCCTACATATTATTGAATCCGCTCCTAGCGTGCCTTTTCCACTCAGTCTCCCCTCATACCGCGATTTAGGGGCACCAATCGGCTTAAGGTCAGAAAAAAAGTCAACACAAAACCCAATGACCTCCTCTGTTTGATGGCCCATGGAGATGCTTCCTTCTGGCCTAGCACGATTACGAACATATTTCTTCAAGACTCCCATGAACCTCTCAAAGGGGAATATATTGTGTAGAAATACAGGACCCAGAATGGCAATCTCGTCGACTAGGTGAACTAGGACGTGCGTCATAATATTGAAGAAGGATGGTGGGAACACCAACTCGAAGCTAACAAGACATTTGACCAAATCATTCTGTAACCTTGGTAGGATTTCTGGATCGATTACCTTCTGGGAAATTGCATTTAGGAATGCACATAGCTTCACAATGGCTAATCGAACATTTTCTGGTAGAAGCCCCCTCAATGCAACCGAAAGCAGTTGCGTCATAATCACGTGGCAGTCATGAGACTTTAGGTTCTGGAATTTTTTCTCTGCCATGTTTATTATTCCCTTTATATTCGATGAGAAGCCAGACGGGACCTTGATTCAAAGCAGGCATTCAAAGAAGATTTCCTTCTCTGCTTTGGTTAGAGCGTAGCTGGCAAGACCTTGATACTGCTTTGGATGCATGCCGTCTTTTTCGTTCACACGTTGCTGGTCCTCCCGTGCCTCCGGTGTATCTTTTGTCTTCCCATACACGCCCAAGAAGCCTAGCACATTCACGCAAACTTTCTTCGTCACGTGCATCACGTTGATTGCAGAGCGGACCTCAAGGTCTTTCCAATAGGGTATGTCCCAAAATATAGATTTCTTCTTCCACATGGG
The DNA here is from genome assembly GCA_039707655.1 of Elymus sibiricus. Taxonomy (NCBI): domain Eukaryota; kingdom Viridiplantae; phylum Streptophyta; class Magnoliopsida; order Poales; family Poaceae; genus Elymus; species Elymus sibiricus. The sequence continues at coordinate 341,054,262 of CM077669.1, read as the reverse complement.
TGCGTGTCCCTCGGTGTCATTCGGAACAGATTGTCTGCCAGGACCCTTTCCAAAGATTACTTGTAAATCCCTGACCATATCAAGTATATCATCACCAGTATGGAGGACGGGCTTCTTCTGGTGATCTGCCTCACCTTTGAAATGCTTGCCTTTCTTTCTTAAGGCATGCTTGGTCGGAAGAAATCGACGATGTCCCAGGTACACATTCTTCTTGCATTTGTCCAAATATATACTTTGGGTATCATCTAAACAGTGTGTGCATGCTTTGTATCCCTTGTTTGTCTGTCCTGAAAGGTTACTAAGAGCAGGCCAATCATTGATGGTTACAAACAGCAACGCTCGTAGGTCAAATTCCTCTTGTTCATGCTCATCCCACACACGTACACCTTTTCCATTCCATAGCTGTAAAAGTTCTTCAACTAATGGCCTTAGGTACACATCAATGTCGTTGCCGGGTTGCTTAGGGCCTTGGATGAGCACTGGCATCATAATGAACTTCCGCTTCATGCACAACCAAGGAGGAAGGTTATAGATACATAGAGTCACGGGCCAGGTGCTATGATTGCTTCTCTGCCGATCCCCAAAAGGATTAATGCCATCTGCACTTAAACAAACCATACGTTCCTTGCGTCACCTGCAAAGTCCCCCCCACTTTCTCTCGATTTTTCTCCACTGCGACCCGTCAGCGGGTGCTCTCAACTTTCCGCCTTTCTTACGGACTTCTTTGTGCCATCGCAACAACTTGGCATGCTCTTTGTTTCTGAACAGACGTTTCAACCGTGGTATTATAGGAGCATACCACATCACCTTGGCAGGAACCCTCTTCCTAGGACGCTCGCCCTCAACATCACCAGGGTCATCTCGTCTGATCTTATTCCACAATGCACTGCATACCGGGCATGCGTTCAATTCCTCGTACTCACCGCGGTAGAGGATGCAGTCATTAGGGCATGCATGTATCTTCTGCACCTCCAATCCTAGAGGGCAGAGAACCTTCTTTGCTTCGTACGTACTGTCGGGCAATTCGTTATCCTTTGGAAGCTTCTTCTTCATTATTTTTAGTAGAGAACCAAATCCCTTGTCAGATACACCATTGTCTGCCTTCCATTGCAGCAATTCCAGTGTGGTACCGAGCTTTGTGTTGTCATCTTCGCAGTTTGGGTACAACCCTTTTTTGTGATCCTCTAACATGCGATCGAACTTCAACTTCTCCCTTTCACTTTTGCATTCTCTCTGTGCATCAACAATGACCCGGTGAAGATCATCATTGGGCACATCGTCTGGTGCCTCTTGATCTTCAGCTTCCCCCGTTGCAGTATCACCGTATTCAGGGAACATAGGATAGATGTCATCATCCTCTTCTTCTTCGTTGTCTTCCATCATAACCCCTCTTTCTCCGTGCTTGGTCCAAACATTATAGTGTGGCATGAAACCCTTCTCAAGCAGGTGGGAGTGAAGGGTTTTCGAGTTAGAGTAATCCTTCATATTCTCACAGACAGTACATGGACAATACATAAAACCATTATGCTTGTTTGCCTCATCCACTTCGAGAAATTTATGCAGGCCCTCAATGTACTCGGAGATGCGTCGGTCACCATACATCCATTGCCGGTTCATCTGCGTGCATTATATAATTAAGTGTATCAAAAACCATTACAGAACATCATGAATAGAGAAGTGACCAAATTAATACAAGTTCATCATCACATTAAAACCAAAGTACAGTAGTGATCAAATGTTATTACTGAAAAAAAAATACATAAAGTTCATACATAATTCTCATAGAACAACATACAACTCTCTAGAGCATCTAATTAAAACATAAATTGAAACTAACATACAACTATGTAAAACATTTAAATGCAACAACAAATGCGACCATAATCGCAACTAAGGTAACAATTGATCCAACAACATAATGATACCAAGCCTCATTATCAATGGCATATTTTATTATCTTTCTAATCTTAAGGCATATTGCATCCATCTTGATCTTGTGATCATCGACGACATCGGCAACATGCAACTCCAATTTCATCTTCTCCTCCTCAATTCTTTTCAATTTTTCTTTCAAATACTCATTTTCTTTTTCAACTAAATTTAACCTCTCGACAAGAGGGTCGGTTGGAATTTCCGGTTCACATACCTCCTAGATAAAAACATCTATGTCACGTTGGTCGGCATAATTGTCATAAACACTAAATGAAACAAATAGTTATAAAAGCTAATATACCACATCCAAATCATAGACCGAACGAGGGCCGATGGGGGCGGATATCATAACCATGGCACTATATAATAACAAACAATAATAAAAGTAAGAAATTTATACAAGTATCTATGTAAATCATACAAGTAAGAATTTTTTTCTTTTAAAAAGAAGATAAGAACAAGAGGCTCACAACGGTGGTGCCGGCGACGAGATTGGCGCGGGCGATCGACGACGGTGAGGATGGGGACGGGACGGGACGAACCGTCAAACCTAGACAAATCTTGGGGAAAATGGAGCTTGGAGGTCGAGCTTGGAGAGGAGAAAGCTTAAGCGTGGCTCGGGCATTTCATCGAACACCTCATGTGCATAGGAGGTGAGAGCAGAGCAGCACACCTCCCACACGCCGGCCGGCCAAAAAACAGAGGAGTGAGCGGGCAGGGGCCAGCATATATATAGGCATCTCTTTAGTCCCGGTTGGTGGCTAGAACCGGGACAGAAGACATCCCTTTAGTCCCGGTTCCAGCCACCAACCGGGACTAAAGGGGCTGCGCCAGGAGCGAGGACCTTTAGTCCCGGTTCGTGTTTGGAACCGGGACTACAGGGGTCAGACGAACCGGGACTGGTGCCTGCCGAGGCCCGGCCGGCGTCCTGGCCTCACGAACCGGGACTGATGCACCCATTAGTCCCGGTTCGTAACACGACTGGGACTAATGCACTTATCTGGCCTGGACCAAAGCCCTGTTTTCTACTAGTAATTTTGCATTAGTTTTGCCTCGCTTAAGAACGGTGCCAGAGGCCACCAAATATGGTCGAACGATAGGGGACGTCGAGCCAAACCTCCTCATAGTTGGACTTCAGGAGTACTTATACTCATGGGAAAGGCTTCTCGGCTTTGAGCTATCTGAGGGGGTCAACGATGAGATAAGATGGTCCTGAAAGACAAAAGACATATATTTGGCTGGTTAAATCAACATATAAGAGCAACTCTAGCAGACCCCTTATATCATGGACCCATATAGTGCGTTTACCGTTCGCGCAAAACGCGTTTTGTAGGCTGGCGCGGGCTGCGGCCGAATAGACCCCGCATCGCTGAACTGTAAAACAGAATGTTCATAGAATATTCTGTTTTACAGTTCGGCGATGCGGGGTCTGTTCGGCGGCAGCCCGCCCCGGCCCGCAAAACGTGTGGTATTTTCTAAATTCGACTCATATGTCACAAATTACATAGAATTATAAATTAAACATAAGGTAAAATGTTAATATTATAATATAACAATCATCCAAATTACAATAATTATTCAAATCACCGAATTTAAGTAATAATTCAATACAAGAATTGTCCCGAATACAACAATGATACAAATCACACATGAATTAAATGAAATGAATGAAAAAATGGCAGGTTTTACTTCCCATGCCTTTGTCATCCCTTTTGGTTCCGGTCTTCATGCTCCTTCACTGTAAGCACCACCACCATCTGCTGCTGATGGTTCTCGAGCAATGACTCTATGTCCGAGTCGTCGGACGAGGATGAATCCTCAAGAAAAAAATTCCTCGCAAGGGCTCAAATCCATCTACAAAATGGCACTCAAGCTCGCATCAACGGAAATCCATCTTCAAATCGTTTACTGGGTCAAACTAGAAGGGGGCACATAAGGACTCAACGGCGGCGGTCGATCCTTGGCGACGGTGGGCCGGGGGCGACTTGTGTCGGCGAATCCGGGGCGGCGGCGACCCGGGGCGGCGCGGCTCTGTGGATCCGAGGGGCAGCGAAGCGGCGCGGTGGAGCGGGGTATGGAGCGGCACGGCAGCATGATTCTGTCAGCGCATATGGCCTAAATCGAAGGCAGCGGGCGTGCGGCAACAGTGCCGGGTGGCAATGGGATAGGGAGGGGAACAAGCGTGGGCTGAAATGTCCCTCCCTCCAACTGCTTTCGCGAGATACAGGGCACCGACTGGGAGGGGGGATTGTGTATTCGCGGGTCGGAGGGGGGTATTTACCGCACACCTTAAAAAATTAAGGGTCGGACGCGTTTACAGGGTCTGTTCGGGTCACTTTTTTTGCGCAAAACCGTAAACTGACAGTTATTTTGCGGGTCATCGTGATATAAGGGGTCTACTAGAGTTGCTCTAATATGACCTATTTGGGGGGTTGATGATGTGCCATCTCTTGAGGCACTTTGGAGCTTCCGCGCTTCATTGAATATATGTTTCTTCACGTGGCTCACCATCCAAACTGTTGATGGACGTTCCATAGGGGCTCCCAAATCAGTCGGCATGCCCCTTTTCTAACCAAATACGGGTAACCATTGATCATATAATACTTGGTTGTGCTTACTTGTGTGCGATGCGACTAGGATTGGGTATGGCACCAGGTATGAAACTACTTGCATAAGGTGGATTGGATTATGTCCACGACGCTTCACCCCCAAGGGAAAATGCTCATTGCCTTCTCCGTGTAGCATATGGAAGGATCTCCACACCATAATGATTTTAGTACTATGGGAGTTGTGGGATCATAAGAATTGCATGGTATTCAACCATAGGACAACCGCATTTTTCGACGATTCTTCGACGGATTAGAGTGAGGGTGGGAGTATGTATAGGTTTAAGGGTAGTCTCTTGCCTGCAGGACGATGGGTCATTTCTGAGTGCATCGAGTGAGTATTTGCCTGGTGTAGTAGGGTTGTCGCATGATTGTTCGGTAACATTGTATTCAACTTCTTTAGCTGCTTCTCCTTTAGTATGGTACACATGGCATATCCTCCATAGAAGCATCAACAAGCAAGCACGCACAGACTCATTAATATCGTAAACTTGATGAAGAAACCAGTCATGGATACTTTGAATTCTAGTAAAGGCAGGCAACTCCCATTCCGCAGACATTGCCAGCCACAACCTATTTGCATCATCACATGCACAAAAGACTTGAAAAGTGTCTTCATCCTCCATACCACAAACCGAGAAGGTACTCTACACTTCTAGCGTCCTTCTGTATCTATTGCACCAAGTAGCAATGGAGTTAGTCGCTAGTCGCCAAGCCACAGAGAGCACTTTTGGTGGACCAGGACAAGATCAAATCGCATCCAATCGCCCCGAAGACCATCATGATTGCTACTGAAGAGGTGATTAAGGATACAAAACTGCATCAGCTCCTAGTCAGCATGCGCGAACTAACGGTGAAAATACTATTTTTATCAGGGGACTAAGCAATGAAATCCTCTCCCAACTGAGGTGAAGGTTGAATTTTGAGGATCTCGCATACCTCCACTAGCAGAAAAAATTGATCGAGCGAGCGAATTCAAACAACTTTGAAACCCATTTGAAGCGACACCTTCACTTGCTTGATATGAAATGACCAGTAGCTCCATCTATAATCCATCGGTCATGCCGGATGCAGACGTTTTGAACATTGGCAATCCTCCAAATGTTGCCTTTTTTAAGGAGTTCTAATCAAGCAATGAAAGATTGCTTGCCAGGTTGGAGAGGGATTGCTAGAGAACACAATATCCTCGAATCGCCCACGGGGTAGTATTTAGCTTTCAACGCCCTTGCACATAATCTATCCCACAACACTAGGAGACACCAAATCTGCCTTGCCGATAAAGCTTGATTAAAAATCTAGAAATCTCAAAACCCATTCCAACCTTATTTTTTTTAAACTTGTCATTTTGTGCGATGCATACCAATGGGTCTTTCTTTTTCACTTGTCAGCACCAAGATAATAACTCCCCACCATACGATGTTTTTAATCACATACTTCCATGAGGACCTTGAAAACATTCATAATATAGGTGAGGATAGATTGCACAATAGGCTTGATCAAAACCTCATTTCCAGCTTGTGTTGAGTGTCCATCATAAGAGAAGAATTCCTTAGTTAATTTAACCTACAAATTCTGGAATTTTCCTCTCGGCATCCCCTCGTCTAGTGTAGGCAGCCTCAAATACTTCTCTTTTAACCTTGACGTGGTGACCTCAAGCTCAGCTTTGACAACATGCATAACAGGATCAGGGAGAGAGGTACAAAATAAGATGGAACATTTTGAGAGATTTAACAGTTGACTCGTAGCTTGGCCATAAGTCCGGGGAACATTTCTAACATAATGAGCCAGCAAGCCACAAGCTTTGGAGAACAAAAGGGTGTCACCAACAAACATGAGATGGGAAATGCCAGGAATTCTTGTAGTAAGTTTCAGCAGGGAGATATCTCCAAATTTAATACCCTTGTTGGTAAGAGAAGAGTGACCATTCGCAACAAACAAAAATAAATATGGGGATGCTGGATCACCTTGTCGCAACACATGTGATGGTGCAAAAGAATCCAAGATGACTCCATTGAATTTTATGGAGTATCTCACCAAGGTCACACAAGATATAATCCAATCAACCCACCGGTGAGCGAAGCCAAGCTTTTGCGACATTTTCTTAAGGTAAGTCCAATCAACCTTCTTATCGGCCTTGGAGAGATCCAAATTGTAAGCAAAAAAGTTCCTATTGGGATCTTTATCTTGCTTGATATGATGAGAGAATTCAAAAGAAATCAAAGAATTATCAGTTATCACACATCCTCGGGTGAAGGCACTTATTGTCGGAGAAATAATATCATCTAGGACCGGTCTTAGCCGGTTAATGATGCACTCGGAAACCACTTTGTAAATAACATTACACAGGCTAATCGGCCTGAAGTTCATGATCTTCACTGGGTTTAGGGTTTTGGGATCATCACAATAACCAAATCATTTACCTCAGGGGGCATAATACAGGTTTTGCAAAACGTAGCAGAAAACAAAAAAAAAATTGGCCTACGATCAAACCAGGAACACTATGAAGATGCACAAGAGGTTTAGATCGGATAGTTACCAACTACGAGTTGCAGCGGAAGAAGAGTTGGTGTAGATCTGCAATGAAATCCCTTGAACTGTTCATGAACGACCCTCGAACTAAAGACCAAAAGCATGGCCTCTCTATGGTTTGCACGCGTATGAGCTACAGGATCCGGCAGAGCTTTGCCGTATAGAGCTAATCGTCGCCGGAGAATTAGAGGGAGAAGAAGAGAATCGAACATGGCTTCTCTATTATGAGTATTAGAGAGAACTAGGTCTATCTCTAATTATATCAACTAGAACTAGAATTGGAGAACTAGAAGAGGCTCTGAAAAACTTGTGTTCAACTGTGGCCAAATCCTCAAGTATATATAGGTTGGAGGATAGGGGCGCCATAAGGGGGGAGCAGTCCTCCTCCCTTGAGCTGGCCCTAGGGGGAGGGGCGTCCTCCCCCCACACAATCCCATTCGGCCCCCTCTAGCTTGTCCAACAAGCTAGGGGTGCCTCCTATTGTTATTGGGCCCTAGAGCCCAATAACTCCTCACCACTTGGCCTTTTTGTATTTTCCTTGGACCGTTGATATTTAATTAAATCAAATCTTCCTAATAAATACCAGAGCCTTTTATTATTAATTTAACATCTCTGGACATTTTCCACCTATATATAAATTCCCGGTATTGCCCGATAAACTTCAAAACTCTTTTGATGACTCCGAAACGCTTCCGGTTTCTCTCGAAACTATTTATAACATTAATGAAACTACTTCATAAATATTTTCTCATAACTCTTACTCCCCTAACACTCGGCAGATCGTGATTCCCTTAAGCATGTGACTTTGTAGGTTCGATAAAACATAGACATGAACAAAACCCCTTTCATTCAATGACCAATATATTGATCCCTATGAGTACATGAATGACATTCGAGTGGACCTTTGGTTATCATATGTTATTCCCTTTGCTTCATTATACTTTACAAAACCTGAGGTGAGATATATCGGTATCCTCTTGAGTCATTCTCATGCTCACTATACTAGTCTCCTCGTTACCGTCGTTGACATGTTTCCGGCATCCCTGTGACCTAGTCCCTGTGTATGGCTAGATAAGGATGGATGTCTTCACATCGAGAGGATCCTAAGAATATCTCTCCATCGTCGGAGGAGAAAATCCCATTCTTGAGCTATCTAGTCCCTTGTCAAAGTTTTCGATGAATATGCAAGTTGTCGTTATGATGTCCGAGTTATAGATGACGTTTGAGCAACCCCAGAGTCCATAGTATGGTAAGAATTGTCTACGATACTCTCATGGTCTAAGGAACTAACGCATATGTTAACTCTCCGTGTTATAAAGATTGACTTGTGACGATAGCATCTCAAAGTATAACAAACAAGTTGGGTCAACTTTAATATGATCGTTCTTCCATCGTCATGCTCTCAAAGCTTTTTTGGGACTATCGTTACACTTAACGATATCCCAAGATCCAAAACACATGATAAAAAACAACACTTGAGCTAGTCCTAGAGGCACGACTAGGAATTAGGTTTTACCGTTTATCATTGTAGATGTGCATATGAGTTTTCCACTTAATCGTATATTACGGGATCATAACAATTATAGCATATAATATAAACTTCTTAATTACAACCATGGAAATAAATATACAAAAATATTGCCTCTAGGGCATATTTCCAACAATAGGTGCAAAAAAAGTTCTTTCACTGCAGAGATGATGCTTTCCGTCAAAGTGCCCCAATTATGTTGAAAGAAATGTGCAGGAAAGCCATCAGGGCCAGTGCCTTCAAAGGACCGACCAAAAAACGGTTAGACATCTCCTTATATGAGAATTCAGCACACGATCTTGCACTAGTATCATCACTAATCACAAGCTAGCTAAGATCAATAATCCGCAAGGCATCTAAGTTGTGATCAAATGAAAAGATGCTTTGAAAATAACTTGCGTCCGCCCGCCCCATATCTTTAGTACCAGTATAAATATTTCTAGTTGAAATTCTAGTTTTAATCATTGTTGAAATCCTAGTTTAACTCAAGTTTGGAAAAACTCTCATTGTTGTTTGATGAGATGGGGAAGGAAGAGGTGTTGTTATCTCCAATAGCTGTCCTATAATAGGGGATACAAAATTGGTTGGGGTAAAATTTGGGAAACCGAAAGGATTTTTGTAGGTCACCTGGAAATATTCATCTCCAACGACAACCGTAAAATAGGGCACCACAACTCCCAAAAAGTACCCTAAATTAGGGTAGCTACACCGCATATTTCTTCTCCAAAATTTCATACATATTGAAACAAATATTATCAAACTCATATCAAATGAATCCAAAATTAACATAGCAACAATTTTGTCAATTCACAACATCAAACTATAACATGGTTCATCAAATCCACGACATCAAATGCAACCCAAATTGTTCATAAAAAATACAACATAGTTCATCACGCAATACAATATAGTTCATCACAGATGATGTGAAGCATAGAGATGAAACTAGTGGGCTTGCTGGCCATGCCATGGGACCCACTCCTCCATCAGATCTTTTTGAAAACCGCCGTGCCTATTTAAATCTCTAATATCATGGTACACCTCAAGAAAGTGTTGGATGTAGTTTTCCCCTTCTAAGCGGTCGCACTGGTTTTCCCTTCCAATGCATGCAATCAATGGACCCAACCACCGGTCGCACCGATTTTGAAATTTGTTCATTATTTGTAAAACAAATATCCATTTTTTAGAGAGGAAATTTTGCAAACTTACCAAGTGCATTATATGTAGCATGGCAATTTTCTAGGTCCTTTCTGTAATGTGCCATGCCAATTTTTTTATTAAGAGCATGACATTTTTATAATTCATGACATGGTATTTTTATTATTAAGAGAATGACAGTTTTATTATTAAGAGCATGACAATTTCATTATTAGTAAGATGGCCCTTTTTGTCAAGAGGATGGTAATTTTGTGATTAAGAGCATGATATTTTTTTATTAATAACATGGCATTTTTATTATTAGGAGGATGGCAGTGTTATTATTAACAGTTGGCAATTTTCTTATTGAGAGGATGGAACTTTTATTATTGTCAGCGGCATTTTTGTTATCAAGAGGATGACGGTTTTATTATTAAGAGGATGCCAGTTTTATTATTAATGGTTGGCAGTTTTATTATTGAGAGCATGGAATTTTATTTATTGTTGGCATGTCATTTTGTTATGAAGAGGATAACAATTTTATTATTAAGAGGATGTCAGTTTTATTATTAATGGTTGGCATTTTTATTATTGAGAGCATGAAATTTTTATTAATGTCGGCATGGCATTTTTGTTAGCAAGAGGATGACGGTTTTATTATTAAGAAATGTCAGTTTTATTATTAATGGTTGGCAGTTTTATTATTGAGAGCATGGAATTTTTTTTTATTGTTGGCATGTCATTTTTGTTATGAAGAGGATGACAATTTTATTATTAAGAGGATGTCAGTTTTATTATTAAGGGTTGGCGTTTTTATTATTGAGAGCATGAAATTTTTATTATTGTCGGCATGGCATTTTTGTTATCAAGAGGATGACAATTTGATTATTAAGAGGATGACACTTTTATTTTTATTGGCATGCCACTTTTTATTTTCATAGTAAATTTATAAATTACTGAAACCATAGTTTTCTAAAGTAGCATTTCAATTTTCATATTTTCCATAGAATGGTCTATAAATTTATGGTTTCCCCTATTTTTATAAGAAAATATGTGTGTTTTTGTTCATGGCATTTACTTATCTAGAGGATGACAGTTTTAAATTTTTGCATGGCAGTTTCTTTCCTATATCACACAACCTTTTTTATGATACTCATTGTATATTTATAAATTAGAGAATTGACAGCTTTATAAAGTAACATGACATTTTTCATAATTCAGAGCATGGCATTTCAAAATTTAGGTTTTAATAGTTTTTATAAGAAAATGTTTTATGGCATTTATTTATTTATTAAAAAAAACAGATGATTAGCCCTTTTTTAACCTACTTTTTTTTTAAATTTAGGTTTATAAATTGAGTGACACACGGGTCCAGAGTATGAACCAACCTCTCTTCCCGGATGAGTAATTTTATTATTAATGGGTTGACAGTTTTATTATTGAGAGCATGGCATTTTTATTTTTGTCGGCATGGCATTTATGTTATCAAGAGGATGCCAATTTTATTATTACTAGGATGGAAATTTCATTTTTATTGGCATGCCATTTTTTGTTATCATAGTAAATTTATAAATTATTGAAATGACAATTTTCTGAAGTAGCATTTCAATTTTTCATATTTTCCATAGTATGGTTTATAAATTTATGTTTCCCCTATTTTTATATGAAATGTGTGTGTGTTTTTGTTCATGGCATTTTTTTATCTAGAGGTTGACAATTTTAAATTTTAGGATGGCAGTTTCTTTTCTACTCCCTCCGTCCCAAAATAAGTGTCTCAACATTAGTACTGAATAAGTGTCGCAACACCAAAATAAGTGTCTCAACATTAGTACTGAATAAGTGTCGCAACACCAAAATAAGTGTCTCAACATTAGTACTAACTTTTAGTACTAATGTTGAGACACTTATTTTTGGACGGATGGAATATATCACACAACCTTTTTTATGGTACTCATTGTAAATTTATAAATTAGAGAATTGACCGCTTCATAAAGTAGCCTGACATTTTTCATAATTCAGAGCATGGCATTTCAAAATTTAAATTTTCACAGTTTTTTTATAAGAAAATGTTTTTATGGCATTTATTTATTTTTGAAAAAATAAACAGCTGATTACCCTTTTTTTAACCTTTTTTTTTGAAATTTAGGTTTATAAATGATGCATGTGGTACTCCACCTAGTAGTGGTACCGTGGTACTAGTAGGAGTACTCGTACTAATCAGCAGGTGGCGGTAACAGCCTAGCTAGCCTAGCTGGCCTAAAAACGGTGCAAAATAATGCTACCCTCCTTCCGTTGGACTGCACCGCCGTCCTCCCTGATTAGTTGCATGGCGTATTGAGAACTTGAGAGGCGCATGAGCACGGAGAAATGAAGAAACGGACCGTGTGAATAAATGTACCGACTCGGCCTTGTACTCCGTATTTGGTTGAGTTGGTAAAAGAGCAGTTGAGTTGGGTTTATGGCAAGGCAGTGGAGGGAGGAGTGGAGTCACACTGTGTGCGTGTCCGTGCATCGTGGCCGAGCCGTATCCATATTCCTATTCCTGCCGGGTAAACCGGTCACGAGAAAAGCAGGCCCGCCTTTTTGCTTGGATACGTGGTACTCTCATCAGCCCAACCCCCAACGGAGATGAGTATGCACATTTTCGTGGTGGCAGAAAATGAAGTTGCACGCTTTTGTACATTGGTACCGATCGATACTTGCTTTTCTTTCGCCACTGGCAACTATACGTAGTACTGTAGTACATAGGCAGCTCCGCCCTGACTGACAAGGCTATCTTCGAAATTTACTCCTACACAAGGATGGTATAATACGCAAGTATACCACCATGTAGCCATCTTTTCATGTAGATTTTGTGGCGCCTCCGCCCTGCCCTTCAGCAGCAAAGTGCCGTGGCGCCACGCTGCGGTGAAGTAAACTCGCCGTCATTTGAGTTGCCACACCACAGGTGGCGTGGTAATTTTGCAGGTTGCCAAGTTGTTGTTAAGTAGACTGGTGCTAAGAAACGGTTGAGGCGAGGGGACGAAGATGATGATGATTAATAAAGGGAATGGCTAGACGTCATCGTTTGAAAAATGAATTTGGGTCAGTCGATGCTTTTCAGCCGTTGGATGGAAAATAAAAGCTGCAGATTGCTTCTTCTATCTCCAGACGCTTTTCCTCGCGTATAACCCCCTCGCGTCGCTCCCGCGAGCGACCGAGGGGGCGAACCCCAGCCGCCGCTCCTAGTCCGCCGCCTCCAGCTCCCTCCCTCGCCGCCGCCGGCGTGCGCCGCCGATCCAGTCGGCGTAGGCGGCGGCGGGGATACCCTTCTCCTCGCACGATGCCGGGCGGCGCGGGACGACGGCTTCAGCGACGCGCCGTCTTGCGGATCCATGGCACGGCGGATCCCGGCGGCGGCGCTTGGCGGCGCGGGTGGATTGGTTGGCCGTGGCGTGCCGGTCAGCTGGACGGGGCTAGAAGATGGAGGTGGGGCTGGGCGTGGCCGGTGGCGGCGGCGGCGGCGGCGTCCAGCCCGGATCCGGTCTTCGTGGTGGTGATGGCTACGGTTGACCCGGATCCGACCATGGTGGTGGCGGCGTCCCTTCCGCCGGGGATGACGGGCCAGGTGGTGGGTCCTTGTGGCGACGGATCTTGGGATCCCGTGACCGGGCTCGTCACAGGACGCGCGTGGTGGACGGAGCTTCCTCCGGCATCGACGACGCTTGATGCGGGATCGCGACGGCGGTTGCCGTTGTATGGGCGACGACAGCGGCCGGCACGACGGTGGGTGCTCCCTGTAGCGCCCGGAATCGGGGCGGCGACCCCTCTTCATCAACGGCGGCGGACTCCGGGGTCGTGAGGGCGACTTGGAGTCTGGATCTCGAGATGGTGACGGCCTTCTGAGGCTGGTGGCGGTATGGGACGTCCCCTCCATCAACAGATCGGGTCGATGCGGCTCGGCAGGTGACACATGAGCCTCTCTCAGAGTTGTCGGGCGATGCCTGTCGTCGGCAGGTGAAGCCACCGGTGGATGTGCTACCGGCAGATGGTACGCACGACGTCTTATATGGAGACGTCAAGTCATGCCTGTTACCGGCAGGTGATGCACGGCGGCTCTGGCGGAGGTGTCAAGTTTAGCATGTTCTTGTTGGATCGAAGGTGGTGCGACAGTAGCGGGAGGCATGCGGTATGGGACGTCTTTGTCTCCCGTTGTCTCCTCCAGAGGTATCCAGCTATTGAGGCGTCGGTAGATGGATAAAGGCGGATGGTACAGACAGCTTCAACGACGAGCTTATGCACTCCGGTGGAAACACAAGATCACTGATCGGGCTATGTCGTCGCGCACCTGCGTCGTGTCCTTGTTGAAGGTGGTGCATTGAAGCTTTGCTTTGGGGATGAGAATCCAAAGTTCAACCTTGTGGTGGACTCGGCATCATCGGCGCACGTGCGGCGATTCCTTTTTGAAGGGGTAGCCTAGGAGTTGTGTATTTTTTGTTTATGTTGTGTCTTGTATCATAGGGTTAGTGGTTATCTGGGGGAGTTACTGTCGCGAGGTATATGGCCTCAGGGTTTGTTTTTCGCTTTCTTCCGGGTCGATGGTGTTCGGCTGCTGGATTTTGCTTTATTAATAATATATGGCTGCATGCATCGTGCTGATGCAGAGGCCGGGGTCATCCTCCTTTTCAAAAAAAAAATCTCCAGACGCTTTTTTTCACCTGCCAAACGTGTCATCGGCTGAACCGCCGGCCAACACCGCCCGTGGCCGGCGGCGCTCGTGTGCCGCCTCACCGCCCCGTCCTTCCCAGATCCATCCCCCTTCGCCGGTCTTTCGTCGCCACCGGCCATCCTTCTAGGCCCCCCGCGCCGAGTTTTTCCTTCGACGAAGCCCACGCCACCGTCCCCCCCCCCCCCCCCCCCCCCCCACACACCGTCGTCGACCACCATCCCCACCCTGAACCCTAAGATAGATACTGGGGTAGCCCTCCGGCGAGCGGCTTCCTTCTCCTTCCTCCGGCGAATTTCTGGGAATCTCAAAATCGACTGACCCCTTAGCTAAAATTCAGTCGATAGATGTTTAGCTAATGTGATTAATAAATAAACAATGGCATTACTATGCAGCATTAAGGCAGTAGGAGCACGGCCATAGGGAAGAAGAAAGAACGAGAGGTAAAGAAGAAAAGAAAAAATGGTCGTCCTGCTCCCTCCCTCCCTCTAACGTAACGGTATGATTAGGATTACAGGGGTGCCCGACAGCGAGTCATGGAGTTAAACAAGAGCAGAGGTCCCGCTCGCTCGCGCGCCTTTATAACTCTCTCCCCCTCGCCATCCATTACTCACCATCACCACCTCCACCACCATCCTCTTCCATCTTCTTCCTCCAACCTCACCTACTCCTCCTCCTGCTCCTGCTGCCGTCTCTCTCGCGCGCGCCACAACAGCGTCAGCGGAGCGGAGGAATCCTCCAGTACGTCCAGAATGCAGTCCAGGCACCGGGTGTTCGCCGAGGACCTGCTCCTCGCGCAGGCGCAGCTGCAAGGGGAGGACCACTTCGACAGCGTCCCGGACTCGCTCGTGCTCCTCATCTTCAACAAGCTCGCCGACGCGCGCTCGCTCGGCCGCTGCTCCGCCGTCTCGCGCCGCTTCAACGCGCTCGTCCCGCTCGTCGACGACGCCTGCCTCCGCATCGACCGCGTCATCGCCGCCGACGACGCGCCCGGCGTCCCGCGCCAGCGCGGCGTCATCTCCGGCCTCCTCAAGACCGTGCTCCTCGCCGTGCTCAAGCCCTTCGGCCACTGCGACGCCGGCGCCAGGCCCGCCGGCCACGCGGCCGCCAAGCACGCGCCGCACCACTCGCCCGCGCAGGTGCTCAAGAACTTCAGCAGCATCCGCAACCTCCGCATGGAGCTCCCCGTCTCCGACGTCGGCACCGACGACGGCGTCCTCCTCAAGTGGAAGGCCGTCTTCGGCACCACGCTCCAGAGCTGCGTCATCCTCGGCGGGACCAGGCTGGACCACGCCTCGCACGCGCCCCCCTCCTCCGCCCCGGACGACCACGACGCCTCGCAGCAGCAGCAGCAGGGCATAGACGACGACAATGGCAGCATACCGGAGTCCTTCTACACCAACGGCGGGCTCAAGCTGCGCGTCGTCTGGACCATCAGCTCGCTCATCGCCGCGGCCACCAGGCACTACCTCCTCCGCGAGATCGTCAAGGAGCACCCCACCCTGGAGCGCGTGGAGCTCACGGACGCGCACGGCCAGGGCACGCTCTGCATGGAGCGCCCGCAGCTCAAGGAGTTCACCGACAAGCCGCTCGCCGCCGCCGCCGCCGCCAACCGCACGCAGGTGCCGGCCTGCAACATGAAGCTCCGGTACGCGCCCATGCTGGAGCTGTCGGACGGGACGAGGATCCAGGGCGCCACGCTCGTGGTGATCAAGCCCGTCGGCGAGACCGGCGGCATCGGCGGTGGGCGCAAGGAGCTGGACGAGTTCGTGGGCGGCGCCTTCGACGGGCCATTCAGGGAGGCCGTGTCGATGCTCAGCAAGCGCCGCACCTACCTGCTAGAGATGAACGGCTTCTAATCTAGCTAGCGTGCGCGATGGCGATGGCGATGGCAATGGCCACCAGATTGCTCGCTCTGTTGGCTTCAGCTCTGCTCAGTGGCAGCCTGGCAGGCACGCCGAGGTGTTCCTTGTTGTAAACAGCAGCGACCATGTCTCATAGTACCTCATTTCTTCGCTGCTACTGCCTTAGCATCCTTGTAATCGCCAGCATCATTTCGTTGCGGTGACCTCATATGATCGATTAATGGATGAATGAAATGAAATGAAGTGATACGACATTACCACATACAGTACATCAATAAATTGTTTGTTTATACCATTGTTCTCAATATTAAAAAAAATGTCTAAGATTTAGTGAATAAAAGTTGAGCTTTCCTCGACAACAAAAAGAGAAAACTGCATATAGAGACAATTAAACCGAGGTAGTGTGAGTTTGTGACAAGGAAGCTTCAGGATAAGCTCATTGTTTCGTTTGCCCACGTTGGTGCGGGAGTGCTTTCTCGTGGGCGAAACAAACGGTGGGCATCAAGTTTTGTCCCCCTTTGCTACATTCTGAGCAGCATGAACTGAGGGATCTAGCTCACATCAATCCGTTCGCCCTGAATTTGCATTTGCTCCTATCCTAATCCTGTTGTCAGGAATGGCAATCCTATTGCTTCTCTCTTGCACTCTCTGACCCTTGTTCCTAGCCGGACTGAGATGAGACAATCCCCTAGTACCCATGCCAGCTTTGCAGTTACTTAGTGTTGGGGATAAGCTTTCCGTGACGCACACAATATCCATACAGCATTTCGGATCGGCTTACTTAGGGCCCGTTCGGATCCTCTCTAGCTTCTCGAAATAGCCAGCTTCTCGTGAAGCCAGCCGCAGCCAGCTTCCAACGGGAGCAGCGATTCGTTCGGCAGCCAAGAGCGGCTCCAAACACTGTACAAATTCGAAATAGCCAGGAAGGAAGCCGGCGTGGGGAAGGGAGCTAGGAGAAATGAGCGCTCTTGCATGGATCCAGCGGCAAGCTCGACGGAGCAGGTTGAACTGGTACCGGCGGTGAGCAATGGAGGGCGTTGAAGCAGGCTCGGACGTTCGGGTGCGTTGAGGATGGCCGGTGGCAAGGGTGAGATGAGGCGGCGACTGTAGTGGGTATGAGATGGGAAACCTGAGGGGACGCCGCGGAGCACCGGCGTCGCGTCGGATGGGTGGCGGCGGTCCGGCGGCGGTGTGGCGGCACGCTCCTAGGGTTACAGCCTGGGGAGAAAGGGGACGAGGGGAGAAGAGAAATTGGGCGACGAGGGGAAGCGCGTCGGGCGAATCGGTACAGGATTGACTTGGCGGTGGCATTCTCATGTAAATTGTAGCAACTCCACCTTGGAAAGTACCATTCTGCTCCCGAGCTCAAATGAGCTCGGTGAACAGTAAAATCGAAAAAAATTCGAAAAATGTTCAAAAAATTCTGAAATTTTTTCGTGAACAACATTGACAAAATATATAAGTGCATGCAATTTTTTTCCCTGAAATAACATTCCTATAAGGCCTGAAAAAAAAAACAAAATCGATACTCTGAAAATGTACAGGAATGTTATTTCAGTCAAAAAAATTGCACGCACTTAGATATTTTGTCAATGTTGTTCACAAAAAAAATTCAGAATTTTTCGAACATTTTTTGAATTTTTTTTGATTTTACTGTTCACCGAGCTTATTTGAGCTCGGGAGCAGAAACTTCATGTCCCTCCACCTTCCTCTTTTTTAGGAGCTACGCTTCTGCTGCTCCACGATATTGCACATTTTTGTGCATCTGCACGCCAGGCTAGACAAATCTACTCCGGAGTGCATATACTACTACTTTTCTTTGTGTGTATATAAGGTAATCCACGCATTATTGACTGGGAATTGAAGTTGAAGGAGATGGACATTGTCAAAATGCTTGCTGTATGGGAGGCAGTTGAGATGCCCTCATCTTTATGTGATAATAATGTCCTTGACTTGTGGGAGGAAGGTGCTAAAAATGTGTAAAGATGGAGATAATGCATGCATCCTTTGCTGAGTTTGCATGTACAGTATCATTGTGAGCTATAGATGACATGTGTGTGTCGCGATTACAGAGGGGATTAGACTAGGCATGCATGTTTTCCAGCTGTTTGATTCCTTGGCCTATCCATGAGAGCTTGAACTGTTCCTGTTGGTTACCAACCACCGGTGCTAGTGATTGTTGGTTGGATCAGCATTGTGGTACAAGCAAGTATATATTTCGCGTTAGGTGACGACGCATGCATGACTGCGTAAAACACATTTTCTTGTGTTGATGTAATGGGGCAGCTGTGCTGTGCTGTGCTGTGATCCTGGATTTTATTGATTAATCCGGTCTGTTGTAGTTTTGGAGGAGCTGGTGGAGGAGTGCTAGGTTGAGAGGGAAGAAGAAAAGGTAAGCGAGCGAGAGTATACATATACACTCTGTTGCTGCTAATAAGGATTAGTTTTTGCACAAGTGTGGTGTATACTATTGTAAATGGAATGGAATAAAAAGGAAACATTCTACGGCTTTTGGACGGTGGTTGGGTTAAAGGCCAATCGCTTTGCTCATGTCCCTCTCTGTCTGTCTGTCTAATGGGTTATGGCCACTGATGTGATCCTTGATGGACTCCATCTCATCTCATCTCATGGGTAATGACAAAAACTGCAGCTATGAGCCGGCACAGGTACAAATCAGTGCGAGAATCATGATGGGTATGAATGCTACTTAACACTTAACAGCACACCCATCATCACTTAAATCACCAACATTAAAACCATGCATCGTCTCAACTGTCTTCAGCAAGCCATCTCATCTCATAGGATTAGGATGGACGGTCGGACACCCGGATCGTCTCGCCATGTGAGCATTATCCACAGACATGTTGAGAGGCCTGAAACCACATCCAGGTCAACGTTCATCTCATTTTCCGTCGCTAATTAAACCAACGGCCTGCATATGCATTGGTGTGCAGGACGAGGAGGGAATATTAGTCCCGCCAGCCACATGGGCTAATTTTTTTCGATAAAGGACATTTCATTGAATTGATTTATCGAGGTGATACAACCGCATCGAAAGAATGCCCGGCCTCTGCATAGCATGATGCACACAGCCAACAAGTCCAAAAAACCAAAAAATAAAAATTGTTTTGTAGCAAAAATAAATCAATCCAGCCTAGGGTGGGGTGGATCCTATCCGGAGATTACACCGCCATCCATGGAGGGAGAAAACCTCCCTGGCCGTACGCTCCAGCCGGGTAGACGCCATCATAAAAAGGTCTCTGTCCTCCGGCCTCTGCAGGATAGACCAAGTACGGAGCCATCGTGTACATGCATGAATAACCTTCAAAGTCGAGGTTGCGGGATGCCGTCCTACGCATGGCCTTGGTCAGAGAGTCCTTGTCAGTAGCTGTCGTACCATCAACACCGACAGAGTGACGACCGCTGCGTCTCAGCGGTGAGGGTGTGAAGTCAGCTGCAGCCACGTTCACAGCGCCCCCGAGTGGTGGGGTAGAAGGGCGCAGCGACGCTGAAGAAGAACAAGAGGGCTGCACCACAGCCCCCGTGCCCTCGAAAGATGGTGACGACGTGGGCGGTATGGAAGCCCTGGGTGTCGTCACCCCTGGAGGTGTCGAAGGCGGAGAGTACAATCCACGTAGCTCCACCATCGCCGACTCACGGTCAGCCCGGACCGACGGTGAGAAAATTACCCCATGCCGAGCTGATGGTGCCGGCGGGGGTGACTGTGGTAGGGTCGGCAACGCAGATGTCGCGACAGGTGCCTCCCCCTGAAGCCTAGGCCACTCCTTGGACCCCTCGTCGAGGCGACGCGGTGCTGCTAGGGGTGTCGCGACCGGTGGCGTCAGAGTCTGGTGCACCATAGTCGTCGTAGAAGCCGACGACGCCAAAGTCATAGGAGTCGGTGTCGTCATAGCCGATGGAGAAGACCCCTCATGTGGTGTAGAGACATTCTTAGAAGTCAAATGTCGCAGTGGGTTCGGCGGTGTGACGGCGATGAAGGAAGTCTTATCCGGCGGGGAAGACCCCCCAGAGATAGATGAAGACAAAGCCAGCTGCATGGGCATAACGCCGCCACAGTTAGGAGCAACTGAAGGCTCCTTGGACGAAGAAGTAGGTTTGGGCCTTTTACTTGTATCATTGCCCACCACTGTGTCCTCCCTGTCATGTCCATTGTCGCCTCCTGGATCATCCCCATGCTCCCACACCCGAGGCACAAAATCAGCATCAACACGGAAGTCCTCTTTTTCCAGGCTGTACCGGAACTCATAACCCTTCCTCTGAATGACCACGTCAGAAGAAAGAGAATCAATTGTGCTTCTCTTGAAAGCATCAAGGTTCAGCACCGCTACTTGAATACGAACAATTCCTCTGCGACGCAAACATAGAAGATCAACATCCAGAGTAGCTCCAATCACCGAGCCGACTGCCCAAAGACCCAAGAAGTGACGAAGAGCATGAGGCACACCGTGCACATGTACCCAAATAGGAATAAGCTCGAAACGATGTGGTATCTCCTCTGACTTCCATGGCTTGAACTCGATGGTGATGTTGTGAGACTTCAGGAAAACTGCAAAGCCGGTCACCCTCTGCAAAACCTCCTCACTTGGAAAGGACATCAGAAATGCATCATCACCATGCGGTACAGCCTCCCAAGTCCACTCGTGTTGAAACTGAGCGATCTTGGCCACCTCTGCCTCCACAATGTCTGCAGAAAGTGAACCGCCAGAAACCGATACCAAGGCTGTCAGTGAGTCCTGCGGTGAAAGATCCTCCCTACAAACATTATCAGGCATCTGAAAAAATGCCATGTTTTCAATTCCATAACCACAAAGCATCGCCACCGGCTTCGGTAGCTTTAGGGCAGGACACCGTCGCATGGTCATCGGGTGATTGGTCTTGTTACAAATGAAGCAGTATTGTTGTGTCTTACAATCATCCACCTTGTGTCCAGCAGACTGGCATTTGGAACACCACAATTTTTTGGGTGATGTTGCCTCTTGGACTGCACCTGTAGAATGTTGGGCGTCCAATGGCAAAGTAGCACGCTGCACCTGCGTTGCTGTCATTGCAGATGAAGCGGACAAGCTGGGCGTTTGAGCCATGAATTGCATCGGTTGAGCAATAGCAGCATTAGGAGTAGCAGCGACCACTTGCGGCGGCGCAGCATGTTGAGTCGCCGCACCCTGGCGGGGCTTGAGACGGCCACCCTTACCCCCCTTCTGCTTCCGCGGACGGGCTATAGTAGGACCCCCGGCGGCTGCATTGCCATAGCCTGGCAGGCCGGCTACCACGTGTTGGAACTGTTGCTGCATCAAAGCCGGCGTTGCATGGAATTGTGCAGGAGCCATCATGTGTTGTTGTTGCTGCATGTATCAACCACCAGCTTGAAGGAGAAACTGTGGCTGCTGCGGACTATACAGAGCGTACTGGTGCGGCTGCGCGGCCTCGATGAACTGCGACGGCGGCGGATGCGCCGGAGCAGACTGCGACGGCATAAGCGCCGCCGGCGGCGCGGCCGTTGGGGAAGTGTATATTGGCTGGTACACGCCCGGTGTGAAACCGGGAGCCCCACCCGATGGAGAGCAGGCGATCGGTGGCGGCGCAGAGCTTGGAGGTAGGCGGCCCGTGGCAGCCATCGACGACGCACCGGAGGATTGGCAGCCGGCGGCAGCCCCCGACGGCGCAGAGGAGGCGTCCCGACGTGACATCGGAGGAGAGCGGACGACGGCCGCGAACGAACGAGTGGGATTAGGGTTGTCTGCTGGCTGCATCCGTTTCCACATGTGGCCTAGCCAACGCCCAAGATTGACCATCCGTAGCGAACGTCCAGGATGCAACGGTTCGCGGGCCTGACTTAGAGCTGCCGCAGAAGTCGGATCGTAGGCGTGGTCCGCGGTCGACGCGGCGGGCTGCACGGCCAAGCCCGACGTTGGTGGCGCAGCACTGGACTGCGACGAAGAAGCCCCATCATCGAGCCACCCCGGCGGAAGAAGATGACCGAGTGTCCTCGGCGGCGACATCCGAGGAGGCGGGATGGGTCCGATCCACGGCTTGACGAGAGCCCTAGCCAAGGCAGGAACGTCATGGGCACCGCGAGTTGCCGGAGGACGAGACCTCATACGATCTACCTCATCGGACTTCGACTTGTCTGCACCCGTGTCATCCTCCGTCAAGGAGCCTGCAACTGCATCTGACCTGCACACAGAGTGCGCCTTGCCTGCTTGACGAGATGGCGGTCTCTCCCATACCCTAGACGCCGGCGTCGGGTATCCGATGTTCGCCCAAAACTCCTCGGCCAGCTCGTCGTCGGTCTTCCTCCGACGAACCACGCAAGGTTGCATGGGGCGGACGTCCAGGGACATGTCCTCATCCACCGGCGCAGACTCCTCCGCTTCTGTTTCTGCCAAACAAGCAAAACGAGATCCTGAGCCATCCGACGGCGCCGCCAGCGCCGCCGGCGACCAGCACGGAGCCAGAGTCAGGCGTCTCCGTGAGGCGATCCGCATTCTACGCTCTCAGTTTGTCCACATGGGCTAATAAAGTATACATTGCGGTTAGTCTCTAAGGCTGGTTGTAATGGGGAGTATCATATACTAGTATTATGTATATGATACTAGTGTATGATACTACATCTGTAATGCATAGTATCATATGATAGTTTATTAATTGCCATGAATGACACATAGTAGCACATCATTTAATATGATACGGTATCATGATATGATACTCACCCCTCTCTTCCTTCATTTAATTCTATGCCATCTCATCAAAATTGCCTAGTTGGCATGCATATACTACCTATGATACTCCCATTACAACCAGCCTAATCCGTATCTTCGGACAGGCGAAAAACTATTAGGCTGGCAATAGTGGGGTAACTTAGGTGATATCATGCATTTGGGAATAGCAAACATGCTGATGTGACAAAAAATTAAAGAAGAGAGAAAGGATTAGAGTAACATAGGTAGATACCGTATCATGTTAAATGTTATGCTACTTTGTATCATGCATGGCAATTAATATGATCATACATGATACTACTTTATGATACTATGCACTATAAAAATAGTATCATACACTAGTATCATATGTATGATACTAGTGTATGATACTTCCCACTGTGAGTAGCCTTAGCCTCCAGCGTGGCGTCATCTTTAGGGGGTTGGCACTACGTGCGTGCGTCTGCCGTTGTTGTTGTTGTGCCAGCTAGGCTAGCTGCTGGCTCTTAGAAAAAAAAGTCCGTTCGTTCCGTCGGGCTGGGTTTGAGTGTGCTTTGTTGAAAGGGTTGGGGCCTGTCTTAGGGAGGGGGTAATCAACGTTTTCTTTCGACGCAAGAATCAGATTACTTTGCTCCTGACTTCACATGGACAAATACGAAAAGAGGGAAGAGAAGCGCCCGTGCTAAGCTATGAATGACGACTTGAGCAACACGCAGATTGCTTGTCATCACAAAAAAAAGCAAGATTTTATTTTTGAGAGAGAGAGAGAGAGGGGAAAGGAGAAGGAAGAGGTTGACAACAACATATGATGAATCTTGAAAGTTCAGAAGATATGGTGGAATGCAAATCTTGAATGGATTGTGTATGATGATGGAATTGCACGATGTATTGATCAGGTGCAATCGCACGTATATATGATGTACAAGGTGGGCCACGACCTCAACTATACAAAGGACTAGGAGGTGGGCCTAGACACACTAAATACACATAACATATATACTCAACACCCCCCCGCAGTCGAAGCGGCACCATCGCTGACACAAAGACTGGATCAGAACTCCTCGAAGGACGCCGTGGGTAAGCCTTTGGTCATGATATCTACAAATTGTTGGGAGGTCGGAACGTGTAAGACACGAACATGGCCAAGGGCGACCTGATCCCGAACAAAATGAATATCAAGCTCAATGTGCTTAGTGCGGCGATGATGAACCGGGTTGGCGGAGAGGTAGACGGCCGAGACGTTGTCACAGTAGACTACCGTTGCCTTGTCGACTGGGCACGAGAGCTCAAGAAGAAGCTGACGAAGCCAGGAACACTCGGCGACAACATTGGCCACGGCGTGATACTCAGCCTCAGCACTGGACCTGGAGACCGTAGGCTGCCGCTTGGAAGACCACGAAACAAGTGATGGTACAAGGAAGACACAGTAACCCGAGGTGGATCGACGAGTGTCAGGGCAGCCGGCCCAGTCAGCATCGGTGTAAGCGGTGAGCTCGGTGGAGGCAGAGGCGTGCAACGTGAGACCAAGGTCCACAGAGCCACGGATGTAGCGGAGGATCCGCTTGACAAAGGTCCAATGAGCATCTCGAGGGGCATGCATGTGGAGGCACACCTGCTGCACAGCATACTGAAGCTCAGGTCGAGTGAGAGTGAGGTACTGAAGAGCACCCACAATAAACCGGTAGAAAGGAGCATCCGGAGCAGGAGAACCATCAGCAGCAGAGAGCTTGGCCTTCGTATCAACAGGGGTGGTCGCGGGTCTGCAATTAAGCATGCCAGCACGGTCAAGGAGCTCAAGAGCGTACTTCCGCTGGTGGAGGAAGAAACCATCAGGACGGCGCACTACCTCGACACCGAGGAAGTAGTGTAACGGACCCAGATCCTTGAGGGCAAACTCAGCGCAAAGACGATCAGTGAGCTGACTAAGAAGCCCAGTAGTGCATGCTGTCAGAATAATGTCGTCGACGTAGAGAAGCAGATATGCAGTGGCGGCGCCCTGGTGATAAACAAACAACAAAGCATCGGAGCGTGTGGAGCGAAACCCGAGTTGATGCAGAAACGCCGTGATGCGCTGGTACCAGGCGCGAGGAGCCTGCTTGAGCCCATACAAGGAGCGCGAGAGCAGGCACACATGATCTGGATGCGCCGGATCAACAAACCCGGTGGGTTGCTGACAGAAGACCTGCTCCTGAAGGTGACCATGAAGGAAGGCGTTGGAGATGTCCATCTGGTGTACCGGCCAGGCACGGGATACTGCAAGCTGTAGGACAGTGCAGATCGTGTCGGGCTTAACAACCGGAGCGAAAGTGTCGGTGAAGTCGACGCCGACACGTTGGCGAAAGCCACGAACGACCCAGCGCGCCTTGTAGCGGTCAAGAGTACCATCAGGATGGACTTTGTGCTTGAAGACCCACTTCCCGGTGATCACGTTAGCGTGACGGGGATGAGGGACAAGCTGCCAAGTCCGGTTACGCTGCAACGCGTCAAACTCCACCTGCATCGCCGCAACCCAGAGAGGATCACACAGGGCCGCTCGGACAGAGGACGGCAGGGGCAACAGCGCGGAGGTGGAGGCGGTGCAGACGTACTCATCCAAAGCATACCGAGAGCTCGGACAGTGGATGCCCGCCCGAGCACGGGTGACGGGACCAGCCGGCGGGGCAGCCGCAGGTGAGGCCGGCTCATCATGCGACGGCGGCGCCGCGGGCGAGGCCGGCTCGGGAGGCGACGACAGTGCCGCGGGCGAGGGCGGGCCAGAGGAGGGCGACACCGATGAAGAGCTCGCGGCGGTGCTAGGGAGCACAATGCTCGAGCCGGGAAAGGCCGCGGTGGGAGGACCGTGGCGGGCCTCAAAGCCGGGTGGCGGGCCAATGGCCGAACGCGCACGCCCGGGGTGAGGACTCAGCGACCCGGCGCCAGCAGAGGCCGGCGACGAAGGAGCGGCCGGAGGCACCTGCTGAAAGGGAAAAACAAACTCGTCAAAGTAAACATGCCGGGAGGTGTACACGCGATGGGAGACTGGATCATAGGAGCGGTATCCTTTGGAGTTGGGAGGGTAATCGATGAAGATGCAGGCAACAGAACGTGGAGCGAATTTGTGAGGAGTGATGTCGACGATGCTGGGATAGCAGAGGCACCCAAAGATACGTAGGCCATCATAGGAAGGCGGCGTACCGAAGAGAAGGTGATGGGGCGCATAATTCCAGCGCGGCCGGCAGGGCCAGAGATTAAGAAGAAGCGACGCGGTGGCGAGGGCATCCGGCCAGAAGCGAGGAGGCACGTTGGCGTGAAACAGGAGGGTGCGAACGCAGTCGTTGAGAGTGCGTAGGACACGTTCAGCGCGACCATTTTGCTGTGATGTATACGGGCATGTGAGACGAAAAATTGTGCCATGGTGTGCGAGGAAAGTACGGAATGCAAGATTGTCGAACTCTTTCCCATTGTCAGTCTGAAGAGCAAGAATGAGACACCCAAACTGCGTGCTGACATAGGAGTAAAAAGCTATCAAGGTAGAGAGTGCATCCGATTTCCGTCGTAGAGGAAAAGTCCACACATAATGAGAGTAATCATCAAGTATAACGAGATAATAGACATAGCCCGAATTACTAGGAACTGGAGAGGTCCATACATCACTATGGATTAACTGAAAAGGAAAAGACGCAATGGTGGCTGAATTATTAAACGGAAGGCGAACATGTTTGCCGACACGACATGCATGACAAGTGTGATCCTCTACTTTATTACAATGAAAACTGAAACTCCTAAGAATATGACGAAGAGTGGCGGGGTTGGGATGACCAAGACGGGCATGCCAAAGGTCGACGCCAGGCGAGAGAGCAACTGGAGCGGTGGTGGTGGAGGACTTCAGGTGGACTGAATAGAGATCGTCGTCGGGACTATCACATCGGTGGAGTACCATCCTGGTTCGAGCATCCTTGACACAAAAACCAAATTTGTCAAACTCAACAGTTACAGGATTTTCACGAGCAAGATAACGAACGGAAACAAGATTCTTAATGAGGTCAGGAGAAACAAGAACGTTAGATAAAGTGATTGGCATGGAAGAAGAAGGAAACGAGGTGCGCCCGACATGAGTGATCAGGAGGGTGGAGCCATCACCGACAGTGATGCGGGTGGAAGTGTTGACAGGAGAGAAGGAGGTAAGGTTACCCGGATGAGCGAACATGTGGGCAGTGGCACCGGTGTCCATGTACCAATCACCGCCACCAGGATAGTTGTTGGGCGAAGGAGCGGAGTGCAGCGCGGCTAGGAGCGCCGGATCCCACGGCGGTGGGGGCAGAGCCGACGGGGGTGATGGGGACGCCATGCCGTAGGCGCCGGTCATCTGCGGCGGGGTTGGAGTCGGGAACCCGCCGTAGGAGGGCGGCCCGGCGAGATAAGCCTGATGAGCCGGCGGGCGCAGCGCGGTCATGGTCGGTGCGGGGGGCCGAGGGACTGGCATGGTGTATGCATGGACAACACCCGTCCATGGGTTGTAGCCGCCGGTCCAGGGCGGGGGTTGCTGCTGCACATGTTACTGCTGGGGGGCGCCGCCCTACTGCTGCTGGCGACCGCCGCGCCGATCGCCCCATTTGCGGCCAGCGGGAGCAGGCGCCGGTGGGGCTGGAGGCGCGCCGAACGGCACCGACGGCGCCGGGAGCAGCGGAGGCTGCTGCGGCGCGGGGGCCCGCTGCTGGTGAGGAGCGGTGGGTGGTGGTGGAGGACCGCCGCGAGTGGTGCCGGCGGCTAGGGCAACGTGCATGGCCCGGCTCTTGATGACCCACAAGTATAGGGGATCTATCGTAGTCCTTTCGATAAGTAAGAGTGTCGAACCCAACGAGGAGCAGAAGGAAATGACAAGCTGTTTTCAGTAAGGTATTCTCTACAAGCACTGAAATTATCGGTAACAGATAGTTTTGTGATAGGATAATTTGTAACGGATAGCAAGTAAAAAATGTAACAAGGGTGCAGCAAGGTGGCCCAATCCTTTTTGTAGCAAAGGACAAGCCTGGACAAATTCTTATATAAAGCAAAGCGCTCCCGAGGACACATGGGAATTTCTGTCAAGCTAGTTTTCATCATGCTCATATGATTCGCGTTCGTTACTTTGATAATTTGATATGTGGGTGGACCGGTGCTTGGGTGCTGCCCTTACTTGGACAAGCCTCCCACTTATGATTAACCTCTCTCGCAAGCATCCGCAACTACAAAAGAAAAATTAAGATAAATCTAACCATAGCATGAAACATATGGATCCAAATCAGCCCCTTACGAAGCAACGCATAAACTAGGGTTTAAGCTTCTGTCACTCTAGCAACCCATCATCTACTTATTACTTCCCAATGCCTTCCTCTAGGCCCAAATAATGGTGAAGTGTCATGTAGTCGACGTTCACATAACACCACTAGAGGAGAGACAACATACATCTCATCAAAATATCGAACGAATACCAAATTCACATGATTACTTATAACAAGACTTATCCCATGTCCTCAGGAACAAACGTAATTACTCACAAAGCATATTCATGTTCATAATCAGAGGAGTATTAATTATCATTAAGGATCTGAACATATGATCTTCCACCAAGTAAACCAACTAGCATCAACTACAAGGAGTAATCAACACTACTAGCAACCCACAGGTACCAATCTGAGGTTTTGAGACAAAGATCGGATACAAGAGATGAACTAGGGTTTGGAGAGGAGATGGTGCTGGTGAAGATGTTGATGGAGATTGACCCCCTCTCGATGAGAGGATCGTTGGCGATGACGATGGCTCTGATTTCCCCCTCCGGGAGGGAAGTTTCCCCGGCAGAACAGCTCCGCCGGAGCCCTAGATTGGTTCTGCCCAGGTTCCGCCTCAAGACGGCGGCGCTTCGTCCCGAAAGCTCCCCTCTGATTTTTTCCAGGTCAAAACCCTCCATATAGTAGAAGATGGGCACCGGAGGCCTGCCAGGGGGCCCACAAGCCACAGGGGCGCGCCCAGGGGATAGTGCGCGCCCCCCTGGCTTGTGACTCCCTGGTGGGTCCCCTCTGGTATTTCTTTTGCCCAATATTTTTTATATATTCCAAAATAATTCTTCGTAGATTTTCAGGACTTTTGGAGTTGTGCAGAATAGGTATCTCAGATTTGCTCCTTTTCTAGTTCAGAATTCCAGCTGTCGGCATTCTCCCTCTTCATGTAAACCTTGTAAAATAAGAGAGAAAAGGCATAAGTATTGTTCCATAATGTGTAATAACAGCCCATAATGCAATAAATATCGATATAAAAGCATGATGCAAAATGGACGTATCAACTCCCCCAAGCTTAGACCTCGCTTGTCCTCAAGCGAAAGCCGAAATCGATAAATATGCCCACATGTTTAGAGATAGAGGTGTCGATAAAATAAAATACGGACATGAAGGCATCATGGTTATCTTTAGAACAGCAACTTATATTGACATATAATTTCTTATGCTAGAGTAACAATTCATTCACAAGGTAAAGTATGAATCAAGAACTCTATTGAGAACCAACAAACTATGGTCTCAGTCATTGAAGCAATTCCAATTTATCATAACGTAGGAAAGAGTCAATATAAGAGCTTGTAAAGCAAATCCACATACTCAATCATCTTTTAGTCTTTCATAATTGCTAACACTCACGCGGTACCTATGAGGTCAAAGCTTCAATCAGACACCGAGAAAGATAGGGGCTTATAGTATTGCCTCCCAACTATTTACCTCAAGGGTAATGTCAACAGAAATAACTCATGCTCACCCACATCCGAGTGGATATATGTGTCTAGATCATTCCCCAACACATGACGCTTGCCAAGAAATAAAGGCGAAATAAAGGAAGTGGTGAAGATCACCACGACTCTTGCGTAAAGGTAAGTACTAGAAAGTAAAGGTAACAGATAGGCCCTTCGCAGAGGGAAGCAGAGGTTGTCATGCGCTTTTATAGTTGGATGCGCAATCCCTTAATGCAAAAGAACGTCACTTTATATTGCCCCTTGTGATAAAGAACTTTATTATGCAGTCTGTCGCTTTTATTTCTTCCATATCACAAGTTCGTATAAAGTTTATTTTCCTCACACCAATAGATCACACATATTTAGAGAGCATTTTTTATTGCTTGCACCGATGACAACTTACTTGAAGGATCTTACTCAATCCATAGGTAGGTATGGTGGACTCTCATGGCAAAACTGGGTTAAAGGTGTTTGGATGCACAAGTAGTATCTCTACTTGGTGCGGAAGTTTTGGCTAATATGGTGTGGAAGCAAGCGTCACATGTTAAAGGATCTATAACCATATAACTTCTATTCGGAAATAAGCAAACATAACCCATTATGTTGTCTTCCTTGTCCAACATCAACTTCTTAGCATATAATATTTTAATGAGTGCTCACAATCATAAAAGATGTCCAAGATAATATATTTATATGTGAACCTCTCTTTCTTTATTACTTCCTTTTAATTGCAACAATGACCAATAGCTTTGTTTGTCAACTCACAACAAATTTCAATCGACATACCTCTTTGCTTTTATTCTATACTTCTTTCTATTTCTTTTTCTCAAGATCATAGCAAGCAAGCAAAGCCCTCAACTCAAAACTACTCTTTATTATATAACTCTCGGACTTGCTTACATAGGGGGAAACATAAAGCAAAACTCAAAACTAGATCACACTAAAGACTTTATTGTACTAGATCAAGATATAACCAAAAGGATCGAACTAAGAAAAACGATAAAAGTAAAAGATGTGATGGTGATACGATACCGGGGCACCTCCCCCAAGCTTGGAATAAGCCAAGGGGAGTGCCCATACCCATGTGTTTAGTTATCTTTCTTCGGAAGTGGTGATGTTGGAGTTGTTGATGAGATCGGAAGCTTGTCTAGTTTCCTCTTAAGCATAAAATTCTGTTCCCTTAGATCGTCTACTTTCTGCTCGAGCTTCAATATCCTTTGACATAATTCTTGCTTGCTCTCCAGCAGAAAACGAGAAGGGATAAATAGAACCTTGGGTTTTCTCCTTGTATTTGGGAGGCTCGATTTCCTGAACTCCACATGCATATCTCCTGGTCGTGGCAGGGGGGTCTCCTCTTCATCCGAGCTTTCTTCCTTATACTTGCCTTCTAGTTCCTCCTCCGAGAACAATCCATAAGGATCTAAGTCCCCATAGAGCTTGGGATTGGCAAGATAATGCGATACATAGCTCTCCCCATCGGAATCTTGGGACGACATCTTCCTCTAAATCTGCTGCAGAAACAGCTCAAAACGAAAACAGGAGGTCTTTGTCGTGATACGAAGGTCAAAACCTTCGGGAGATTATATAATGATTTTTTACCGACCTGAAGGAGTATACCAGAAGAAAACGTAGTACAGAGGGTACACGGGGTGGCCACAAGCCACAGGGGCGCGCCCAGGGGGGTAGGGCGCGCCCCCCTGGCTTGTCGCCTCCTCGTGCACTCTTCGGACTACTTTAAATTTTCCTAATTTTTTAAATATTCCAAAACGGATAAAAATTGCCATTGGAAAAGTTTTGGACTCGGTTTGCTTACCGTAACACATATCTATTCCTTTTCGGAGTCTGAAATGTTATGATAGGTCTCCCTAATGTACTCCTCCGGAGTCATGGTATTGATAATATTGGTTTCAACATTTATGGGAGTACCTGAGATATAATGTTTGATTCTTTGCCCGTTTACCACCTTCGGATTTGTGCCTTCGGTGTTTTTGATCTTGATGGCACCGGAACGATATACTTCCTCGATAATGTAAGGCCCTTCCCATTTAGAGAGAAGTTTTCCTACAAAAAATCTTAAACGAGAATTGTGTAGCAAGACATGATCACCTACATTGAATTCACGCTTTTGTATCCTTTTATCATGCCATCTCTTAACCTTTTCTTTAAACAACTTGGCATTCTCATAGGCCTGGGTTCTCCATTCATCAAGTGAGCTAATGTCAAATAACCTCTTCTCACCAGCAAGTTTGAAATCATAGTTGAGCTCTTTAATTGCCCAATAAGCTTTATGTTCTAGCTCTAGAGGTAAGTGACATGCTTTACCATAAACCATCTTGTACGGAGACATACCCATAGGGTTTTTATAAGCAGTTCTATAAGCCCATAATGCATCATCAAGTTTCTTAGACCCATTCTTTCTAGACCTATTAACAGTCTTTTGCAAGATCAATTTAATTTCTCTATTGCTCAATTCTACTTGACCACTAGACTGAGGATAATAAGGAGATGCAATTCTATGATTAACATCATACTTAGCAAGCAATTTACGGAAAGCACCATGAATAAAGTGTGAACCACCATCAGTCATCAAATATCTAGGGACTCCAAATCTAGGGAAAATAACTTTTTTAAGCATTTTAATAGAAGTGTTATGATCAGCACTACTAGTTGGAATAGCTTCTACCCACTTAGTAACATAATCAACAGCAACTAGAATATGAGTATACCCGTTAGACTGTGGAAAAGGTCCCATATAATCAAAACACCAAACATCAAATGGTTCAATAACAAGAGATTAATTCATAGGCATTTCCTGACGTCTACTAATATTACCAATTCTTTGACATTCATCACAAGACAAGACAAACTTACGAGCATCCTTGAAGAGAGTAGGCCAATAAAAACCAGATTGTAGTACCTTATGTGCAGTTCTATCTCCAACGTGGTGTCCTCCGTAGGCCTTGGAATGACACTTGTGAAGGATCTATTCCTGTTCATGCTCAGGCACACAACGTCTAATAACACCATCTACTCCTTCTTTATAAAGGTGTGGATCATCCCAAAAGTAATGTCTTAAATCATAGAAGAACTTTTTCTTTTGTTGGTATGTGAAACTAGGCGGTATAAATTTAGCAACAATGTAATTAGCATAATCAGCATACCATGGAGCATTGCGTGAAGCATTTATGACAGCTAATTGTTCATTAGGGAAGCTATCATCAATAGGTAGTGGGTCATCAAGAACATTTTCTAACCTAGACAAGTTGTCTGCTACGGGGTTCTCAGCACCCTTTCTATCAATAATATGCAAATCAAATTCTTGTAGCAGAAGAACCCATCTAATAAGTCTAGGTTTAGCATCTTTCTTTTCCATAAGATATTTGATAGCAGCATGATCAGTGTGAACAGTTACTTTGGAATC
Source organism: Elymus sibiricus (assembly GCA_039707655.1). Lineage (NCBI taxonomy): Eukaryota > Viridiplantae > Streptophyta > Magnoliopsida > Poales > Poaceae > Elymus > Elymus sibiricus. The sequence goes on along the minus strand of CM077669.1, from coordinate 341,021,084 downwards.
AACAATATAAGGTCTGAACTTATCACAAGCAAACACAACTGCTAAAAATTCCTTTTCAGTGGTAGCATAATTTCTTTGAGCACTGTCTACAGTTTTACTAGCATAATGGATAACATTTAATTTCTTTTCAACTCTTTGTCCTAGAACAGCACCAACGGCATAATCACTAGCATCACACATAATTTCAAAGGGTAGGTTCCAATCAGGTGGTTGAACAACAGGTGCGGTAATCAAGGCATTCTTAAGAATTTCAAATGCCTCTACACAATCATCATAAAAAACGAATGGAACATCTTTTTGCAAAAGATTGGTGAGAGGCCTAAAAATCTTAGAGAAGTCTTTAATAAACCTCCTATAGAAACCAGCATGACCAAGGAAACTTCTTATACCTCTGATATCCGTGGGACACGGCATTTTTTCAATAGCATCAACTTTAGCTTTATCCACCTCAATACCTCTTTCGGAGATTTTGTGCCCCAAGACAATACCTTCATTAACCATAAAGTGGCATTTTTCCCAATTCAAGACAAGATTAGTTTCTTCGCATCTCTACAAAACTCGATCAAGGTTGCTCAAGCAATCATCAAAAGAAGTTCCGTAAACGGAAAAATCATCCATGAAAACCTCAACAATCTTTTCACAAAAGTCAGAGAATATAGCCATCATACATCTTTGAAAGGTAGCAGGTGCATTGCATAAACCAAAAGGCATACATCTATAAGCAAAGGTACCGAAAGGACAAGTAAAAGTGATTTTTTCTTGATCCTCTTTTGACACAGGTATTTGAGAGAAACCAGAGTAACCATCTAGAAAGCAAAAATGTGTATGTTTGGATAGTCTTTCTAGCATTTGATCAATAAAAGGTAGAGGGTAATGATCTTTCCTAGTAGCCTTATTTAATTTCCTAAAATCAATTACCATTCTATAACCTGTGACAATTCTTTGCGGGATCAATTCATTTTTATCATTAGGAACAACGGTAATACCTCCCTTTTTAGGGACACAATGAACGGGACTAACCCATCTACTATCAGCAATAGGATAAATTATACCTGCCTCCAGAAGCTTTAGTATTTCATTTCTTACCACTTCTTTCATTTTAGGATTTAACCGTCGTTGGTGATCAACAACTGGTTTAGCATCAGGCTCCATATTAATTTTATGCTGACATAGAGTGGGACTAATGCCCTTAAGATCATCAAGAGTATATCCAATAGCAGCACGGTGCTTCCTCAGAGTTTTCAATAATCTCTTTTCTTCATGCTCTGAAAGGTTAGAACTAATAATAACAGGATATATCTCCTTTTCATCAAGATAAGCATATTTCAGAGTATCAGGTAATTGTTTAAGCTCAAACACGGGATCACCCTTGGGTGGAGGAGGATCCCCAAGTATTTCAACAGGCAGGTTGTGTTTCAAAATAGGCTGCTGATCAAAGAAAATCTTATCTATTTCATTCCTTTCATTCATATGCATATCATTTTCATGGTCTAGCAAATATTGTTCTAAAGGATCAGTAGGAGGCACAGCAATAGAAGCAAGACCAATAATTTCATCTTTACCAGGCAATTCTTTGTCATGGGGTTGTCTACGAAATTTAGAGAAATTGAACTCATGAGACACATCCCCAAAACTTACAGTAACAGTTTCTTTCTCACAATCTATCCTAGCATTAACAGTATTCAAGAAAGGTCTACCAAATATAATTGGACAAAAATCATCTTGTGGGGATCCAAGAACAAGAAAATCAGTAGGATACTTTATTTTCCCACACAAGACTTCAACATCTCTAACAATCCCAATTGGTGCAATAGTATCTCTATTAGCAAGCTTAATAGTAACATCAATTTCCTCTAATTCAGCTGGTGCAATATCATTCATAATCTCTTGGTATAAGGTAAAGGGAATTGCACTCACACTAGCACCCACATCACATAAGCCATGATAACAATGATCTCCTATTTTAACAGAAATAATAGGCACGCGAACAATAGGTCTATGTTTACCTTTAGTATCAGGTCTAGCAATTCTAGCAGCTTCATCACAGAAATGAATAACATGCCCATCAATATTATCAACCAAGAGATCTTTAACCATAGCAATACTAGGTTCAACTTTAATTTGTTCAGGGGGCGTAGGTGTTCTAGTACAACTCTTACGAACCACAGTTGAAGCTTTAGCATGTTCCTTTATTCTAACAGGGAAGGGCGGTTTCTCAATATAAGCAGTAGGAATAACAGGATCAGCATTATAGATAATAGTCTCTTCTTCAACTTTAATAGGTTCAACTACTTTAACTTCAATGGGAGGATCATATTTAAACCACTTCTCCTTAGGGAGATCAACATGAGCAACAAAAGATTCACAGAAAGAAGCTACTATCTCAGAGTCAAGTCCATATTTAGTGCTAAAATCACGAAAAGTATCGGTGTCTATAAAGGATTTATCACAATCAAACTTAAGGTTTATACCTGACTCCTTACCTTCGTCGAGTTCCCAATCTTCAGAGTTGCATTTAATTCTTTCCAATAAGTCCCATTTGAATTCAATATCTTTCTTCATAAAGGAACCAGCACAAGAAGTATCGAGCATGGATTGATCATTACGAGAAAGCCGAGCATAAAAATTCTGAATAATAATTTCTCTCGGGAGCTCATGATTGGGGCATGAATATAACATTGACTTAAGCCTCCCCCAAGCTTGAGCGATTCTTTCTCCTTCACGAGGCCAAAAATTATAAATATAATTCCGATCACGATGAACCAGATGCATAGGATAAAACTTCTGATGAAATTCCAATTTCAATCGGTTGTAGTTCCATGATCCAATATCATCACATAGCCTATACCATGTCAATGCTTTCTCCTTCAAAGATAAAGGAAAGACCTTCTTCTTAACATCATCCTCGGGCAAACCTGCAAGCTTAAATAATCCACAAACTTCATCCACATAGATTAGATGCAAATCAGGATGTAGTGTTCCATCTCCTGCATAAGGATTAGCTAGCAGTTTCTCTATCATACCCGAAGGAATTTCATAATAAATATTTTCAGTAGGTGCAGTAGGTTGAGGAGCATCTCTTTGTGCTTCCGGTCGCGGTGAAGATACCCCGAACAAGCCCCTCAAAGGATTATTTTCCATAGTAACAAGTGACAGTAAATTTCAGCACACTATATAAATTTTTCCTTACCAAGTTCCACTCATCAAAGGCGCTTCACTCCCCGGCAACGGCGCCAGAAAAGAGTCTTGATGACCTACAAGTATAGGGGATCTATCGTAGTCCTTTCGATAAGTAAGAGTGTCGAACCCAACGAGGAGCAGAAGGAAATGACAAGCGGTTTTCAGTAAGGTATTCTCTACAAGCACTGAAATTATCGGTAACAGATAGTTTTGTGATAAGATAATTCGTAACGGATAGCAAGTAACAAATGTAAAAAGGGTGCAGCAAGGTGGCCCAATCCTTTTTGTAGCAAAGGACAAGCCTGGACAAATTCTTATATAAAGCAAAGCGCTCCCGAGGACACATGGGAATTTCTGTCAAGCTAGTTTTCATCATGCTCATATGATTCGCGTTCGTTACTTTGATAATTTGATATGTGGGTGGACCGGTGCTTGGGTGCTGCCCTTACTTGGACAAGCCTCCCACTTATGATTAACCTCTCTCGCAAGCATCCGCAACTACAAAAGAAGAATTAAGATAAATCTAACCATAGCATGAAACATATGGATCCAAATCAGCCCCTTACAAAGCAACGCATAAACTAGGGTTTAAGCTTCTGTCACTCTAGCAACCCATCATCTACTTATTACTTCCCAATGCCTTCCTCTAGGCCCAAATAATGGTGAAGTTTCATGTAGTCGACGTTCACATAACACCACTAGAGGAGAGACAACATACATCTCATCAAAATATCGAACGAATACCAAATTCACATGATTACTTATAACAAGACTTATCCCATGTCCTCAGGAACAAACGTAATTACTCACAAAGCATATTCATGTTCATAATTAGAGGAGTATTAATTATCATTAAGGATCTGAACATATGATCTTCCATCAAGTAAACCAACTAGCATCAACTACAAGGAGTAATCAACACTACTAGCAACCCACAGGTACCAATCTGAGGTTTTGAGACAAAGATCGGATACAAGAGATGAACTAGGGTTTGGAGAGGAGATGGTGATGGTGAAGATGTTGATGGAGATTGAACCCCCTCTCGATGAGAGGATCGTTGGCGATGACGATGGCTCCGATTTCCCCCTCCGGGAGGGAAGTTTCCCCGGCAGAACAGCTCCGCCGGAGCCCTAGATTGGTTCTGCCCAGGTTCCGCCTCGAGACGGCGGCGCTTCGTCCCGAAAGCTCCCCTCTGATTTTTTTCCAGGTCAAAACCCTCCATATAGCAGAAGATGGGCGCCGGAGGCCTGCCAGGGGGCCCACAAGCCACAGGGGCGCGCCCAGGGGGGTAGGGCGCTCCCCCTGGCTTGTGACTCCCTGGTGGGTCCCCTCTGGTATTTCTTTCGCCCAATATTTTTTATATATTCCAAAATAATTCTCCGTAGATTTTCAGGACTTTTGGAGTTGTGCGGAATAGGTATCTCAGATTTGCTCCTTTTCCAGTCCAGAATTCCAGCTGCCGGCATTCTCCCTCTTCATGTAAACCTTGTAAAATAAGAGAGAAAAGGCATAAGTATTGTACCATAATGTGTAATAACAGCCCATAATGCAATAAATATCGATATAAAAGCATGATGCAAAATGGACGTATCAGCTCTTCACCTGCTTCATCCGGCGCTCCTCCAACCGGAGATAGGCCACGAACTTGGCGAAGGAGGGCTCGGTGATGAGGGAGAGGTTCGCCGCGGCGTTGCCGAAGTCCTCGTTGAGACCGGCGGTGAGTGTGCTGAGGAGGGTATTGTCATCGATCTTCGCGCCAATATCGCGGAGCTCGTCAACAAGGGTCTTGAGACGAAGGCAATATTCGTCGACGGAGGAGTTGTCTTGGTGGCACCCAAAAAACTCTTGCTGCAAGAAGACGCGGCGTTGGAGGCGATTGTCGGTGAAGAGCCCGTTCAACTTGGTCCAAACCGCACAAGCATCATCACCGTCGTGCACGACCGTATGAAACAGATCGGGCGAGATGGTGAGGAAGAACCAGCGGATGAGTGTGGCATCGATGGTGGACCACTCATGGTGCGCGGGCACAAGGCTGGAATCGACGGATCCATCCACATGATCAAGAAGATTGTACTCCCGAAACACAAGGGAGAAATAGGTCTTCCATGCGTAGTAGGAGGAGTCCATCTGGGTAAGACGAACCGGAACCCGTTCATGGATGTTGAGGTTGCGGATGTCGGCGGCGTCGGGAGGGTTGGCGTCGGCGAACGGGTTGGAGCCGGAGGAAGTGACGGAAGACATAGCAGCGGCGTCGGCGACAGAGTGGGGAGGCGGCGGCGCAAGGGGAGCGCGGCGGCGGGTGGGAGACGCGGCGGCGGCGGCGCGGTTAGGGTGGGCACGGCGGCGACGGCGGGCGGAAGCTAGGGTTTAGAACCCGGAAACTGATACCATGTATGATGATGGAATTGCACGATGTATTGATCAGGTGCAATCGCACGTATATATGATGTACAAGGTGGGCCACGACCTCAACTATACAAAGGACTAGGAGGTGGGCCTAGACACACTAAATACACATTAACATATATACTCAACAGATTGCTTTGCCCGATTCCTTTGCGTTTCTTTTCGGGGAGTGGTCGTAAACCTTTTTCTGCTTAATAAATACTAATAAGAGAAGAAAAGAGAGAATGTATTCGGTTATTCAGAAAGGGTTCTTCATCAGCTTTAATGGAAAGAAGAATAACAGATGGTGTCTGTATTTTTCATCCGCCAACATTCTTCTCCCTCTCTAACTAGCGGCAGGAAACTATACTAGATATGACACACACTACATTAAAGGTTTAAAGAAACGGAATCCGATAAATCATACTAGTAGTACGTACTACTGGTTGCCTCTGAACCTGTCCTGATTACAGCTTGTGTATTCGCCAAAGGATTGGACTTTGGAAACACTAGCAGTGACAGGGAATATTTGTCCACTAACGAACGGGGGACAGGAACATGGGCCGATGTAGCAATTCCCGGGCCTGCTCCACCATATTGATATTATATAAATAAGCTTGTAAAGCAACATCATCATACATAATAAATCTCTGGTACTAGCACCACCGGTGCTATTTAAACACCAGCCGGTGTCCTGAAGCGAGGGAAAGGAGGAGCTGTTTCTCTGTAGATTAATGAGTGAGCTAACTTAACTCAGCCGTCCGGAGCAAACAATCACAGTCAGCGAGGGACACACTCGAGGATCTTCAAACGGGAATAGTTAGTAGTTATATTTATATTTATATGCCACGCCCATATCGACGACATATCACATCGGAATACTATAACGCGTTTAATGTGCTCCGATGCTCTTAATAAATTCGAACAGATGAACATACTACATACATCAAAGAAGGCGTGGAACGGAAGGGATGGTGACAGGCCAGTTTCGTACTTACGTAGTAGTACTGCATTTGGTGCCACGCTCCCGTCCTGAGAGCGCACCGTTCATCATACGATCGTCGATGGTACTACGTAGTACGCTTTTCCCTTTGAATAATGGCCCTTTTTTGCTCCATTGATTGAACGCTTGTTCCATAACGCATTGAAATTGAAATTGAATCCAACACTCAACAGCCATTATAACCTTATTACAAAGTAGTAGTAGTACCAGGAGTAGAGCGGCATCGTGTCCAGAAACATCCTTTTGCCACTATTGATTGGTCCGAGCGGGACACTCCACCCACACTTTGCTGCTCTGGGTCGCTCCCCGGAGGGGGCCGAAATCACTGTTTTGACCCTGTCAGCGAAGTTCTGCACAAACTGAACTCGATCGGAACAAATTTCACGATCTGACCTTTCTAGCAACGCCAGAGACCGAGGCGTTGCCAACACACGTAGAAACGCCGACCTACCCAGCGTTGCCGCCCTGGCCCACTGCCAGGCGGAGCACGCGTTGCCTGGTGACGTGGCAGGCCAGAAACGCCGAGCCGTGCTGCGTTTCCAGCAACGCCGACCCTCATTGGCGTTTCTTATCCAGATATTTTAGGTGCCCGTGGGGCTCTCATCCACCACTCACCACTCACTCTCTTCTCCCCCATTGGCCTATCCCGAGCTGCCTCTCTTTTCTCCCTTTGTTTCCCTCACTATCCCCCTCTCAAATCCTTGGAAATTGATTGGGTTTCTCCGTGGATCCGGTGTCTTTTCCGTTCCTTGAGGTAACCTCCTCCATCTCACAAAAGTTTATTGGTTGAATTTGTCTATTTGGATTGTTTTGTTCATGAGGTAACCCTAGTTTTGAACATTGTGGTTGTTATATGATGTTCATGATTATTATTATTTCAAAAGTGTGGCATTGTGATAAGATTTAGGGTTAGGGTCTAATGTTAAGATTTAGGGTTAGGGTTATGTCTTATGTTAAGATTTAGGGTTAGGGTTAATGCTTAATTTGGATGGACAAAGTTGTTGTTAGTGGTTTTGTTAGCAATGTGTTGCATTTCTTGTACTTATGTTTGTATTTTTTAGATGAAAAAAATTGTGAATATTCATTATGTTGACAAAGAGGCATTCATGAATGTTGATATTGATGACAAGTATGAGGAAGTGTTGATATTTATTGAGTCCTAGTTATGAAGAGGTTGTGGAAGAAATACGAACAAGATTAAAGTGGGTGGATGCAAGTGACCAAGTTGAATTAGTAGGAAGATATGATGTTGGATCGGCACACAAGTGTCGAATGAAGACAATGCCTATCAGGTCCAATTTGCATTGGGTTGCATATAATGAGGTTGTTGCATCATCGACAATCAAGTCACTCGAAGTGTTTGCAAGTAAGGTGGTCAAGGCTCCTCTCTTTGAAGTTGACTTGAACCAAACCTTGATAAAAGATGTTGAGCATGAAGTTGAAGTGGAAGCCAATGAGTATCCCAAATATGAGTTCGGAGCTAGTGCACCGATCAATGATGATGATCATGACTTCGAGGAAGAGTATGAGAGGCAACACAACATTGTTGGTGACGTAGAGGCTCAAGTAAGGCATAAGGACATGGATCCTGACGTTATCTATCAGCGTGCTTGTGTGGATGACTCGGATGATGAAGGCCCGATGAATGAGTTGGACGAGGATGGCTTCACTGAGAAAGAAGCAGAGTGGTACACAAAAATCACCGGTAGGGATCACAAAGTTCCTTTGTTTTGTGATGTTAGCCTTGCAGATAAGGCTATAGTCGACGGTGGCATGAGCAAGACAATTGAGGCTCGACAGTTCCCAAGTAGTACACCCGACGAGATTTCGATGTCTTACCTAAGGAAAGGTTTGATGTTCGAGCACATGCTAGAATTCAAGATGTGGTTGTGTGAGTATGCTGTCAAACACCACAGGCCTTTCATAGTTGTTCACTCGAACTGTAACAAGCGATACACCGTGAAATGTGAGGTAGAAAGATGCAAATGGACAGTGAATGGAAGACTCACTAAAGATGATTGGTGGAAGATAACAAGTTGCAAAGCCACTCACCAATGCACACCGCCGGCCGTAGAAGCACGAAGGACACACCGTCAGCTAACCTCGAAATTCATCGGTTATAAATAGCAGAAACATATAGCCGAGGATCCAACCATTAAAGTGAGGTTGTTGATGAGTTGGGTTTACGATAAGTTTGGGTATAAGGTCAAGTACGGGAAGACATGGAAAGCCAAGCAAGTAGCTCTTAGAATGTTGTATGGTGGATGGGAAGAGGCGTACAACATGCTATCTAGGTTGTTGGGAGCGATGTCCTATAGAAACCCAGGAATGTACCACTATGTCCAAGATATTGAAGGAGTGTTTCATCGTGCCTTTTGGACGTTTGGCCCATGCATTGCAGCTTTCGTGCATTGTCGTCCGGTTTTGTCTGTGGATGGAACATTTTTTACAGGCAAATACAAGGGTACACTCATGATAGCAATGGCACATGATGCTAATGATCAGGTGTTGCCTGTGGCATTTGCTTTGGTGTCTGTGGAGAACCAAGACAACTGGGAATGGTTCATGAGACTTGTGAGGACCACGGTCATTCCTCCGAATAGGGAGGTATGCATCATATCCGATCGGCACCAAGGCATATTGAAGGCCGTGGATATTCACATTCCAGGGCATGTGAAGCTTCACCACCGTTGGTGTATGAGGCACTTCGTTGCAAACTTTTACAGGGCTTGTAAGAACAAGGATCTTTGTAAGGATCTTAACTCCGCATGTGTATCCTTCTCCGTTAAGTCGTTTAAGGCACGTTTGGACAAAATCTATGACAAGGCAAATGAAGGTGGGAAAGATTTCCTACAAAGGAATATTGATGAGAGACATAAGTGGTCACGGGCATGTGACGAAGGAGGCATGAGATATGGTGACATGACAAGCAATCTCGTTGAGTGCTTCAACTTTGTCTTGAAGGGTGCCCGTCAGTTGCCGGTGACGGCAATAGTGCAATATACTCTTTACAAGCTAAATGAGTATTTTCTGAAGCACTCCGATGAAATCGACAAGTTGATTGGTGATAGTGAGAAGCCTCCCAATGAGATTTATCCGAAGAAGGTTGCCGAGTGGCTAGAGTTTCAAAAAGACAAGTCAGCCATCCAACGAGCCACTTGTTTCGATAATGTTAAAATGAAATACCAAATTGATGAGCCAGGTGGGACAACGAGAGATGGACAATCATATGGGGGTCGCTCTTTTAAGGTGGCTCTTCGAACACGGCATTGCACTTGTGAGCGGCCTAGTAAGTACCACTGGCCATGCTCGCATATGTTTACGGCGGCTCGCACGAGGAATTTGCCACAACAAGGCATCTAACCTGCAGAGTACTCCTAACAAGTCCGTCCGTTTGTGGACCAGGGGCATGACCAAGCACCACATTACTGTCATTGATACATCTCCATAGCTCCGTGCCCTGAATAAAACATATGTGCCACATCACTCACGAATAAAGGACAAATGTTCATTAGAATGAAAAGAGACATACCACTCGGTCATGCAGAGGGCCATAATCTAAGTGCGCTCCAATAGTTTCCCTAATAGAGTTATTGAATGCACCATCAGCAGCCTCACTTGGCATTAGGTCCAAGCAATCGGCACGAGTCCACGCACCCTTGTGGATAACTCTGTACTCTTTGCGAAGCCACTCCAAATGCCTTAAATATGCCTCCTCGTCGTTGTCGGGTGTGTGATCATTTTCAATTCGAGCATTCCTCTGGGCATTCCACATGTCCACCCACATAAGGTGGTGATCCTCCCAATTCGTGACATTCTTGTTGTTTTGTCGGCTCGTCCTACAAAGCATGACAAGAATACATCAATTGCATTTTTTCGTGTTTGACATTGATAAACATGTGTTACCAAAAACTCTCACCTATGTAGCAACACACTTGTCTCAACGTATTCCGGCGGGGTGCGTTGTTGTACTCCAAATTGCTTTGAAACACGATGTGGAAGATGCCACTCGACCGCAAAAAAGCATATCATGAGGCACCGCACACGCCATAGATGTTGGTCACGAAAGCACATATTGCTTAAAGGGAACTGCCTAAGTACCATGTATGGCCTCCAATTGACCTACATCAGAACGTTTCACTAGCTCGTGCAAAAAAAAAACCACAAGAATGGCAAAGCATCTGGATAATTACCTGATTATAAGTCAACATGTCAAGCTCGCTTATGTATGCCTTGTACCGCCCCATGGCCGCGGCACAAGACACTTGCACATTAGCCCATGTGTGTGCGATAGTGGGGTACCGCTCCTCATCCCCGTCAAAAGGCCACTCCCAAGGTTCATCCGGAGCAATGGTGACGTTACGGCCTACAGGGATACGCTCCCACATCCAAATCTGTAGGGCCCAAACAAAACCACCAAGACTCGATGTCGGCTTACTCCTCATACATGCTCTGTCCAACTGCACATTTGTTCAAACGTTAAACGATCACACGCAAACATCTATTTTAACTAATGAAATGCATCTTACTAAGCATTACCTGACGGTACAAGAAAGCTAGTGCCGCCGACCCCCAACTCCACTTAACATCCCAGTTACGAAGAGGGTCCAAGAACATCCATGAGGCTGTGTCCCCCGTGCCATCCGGAAATACCACTTGGGTCAAAAGATTCCATAAGTAAGCCCTGGCGTGCATCTCCACAACAGCCGGACTAGCATTCCGTGGGCACTCGTCAAAATGGTCTCGTAGCCATGAGAATAACACACCGGATGGCCTAGGATCTTTCTTGGTTTCATGAATCCACGGTGGTGGTTCAACACCAACCAAACCTGCAACACGTTGTCGCCATCCCTCAGACTTCACCTTCCCGGTAAGAGCCCTGCCCTCGATCGGTAGCCCGGAAATCATCGCAATATCCTCCAAAGTGATGGTCATCTCACCAAGAGCAAAGTGGAAAGAGTGCGTCTCCGGCCTCCAACGGTCCGTAAGTGCGGTAATGGTCGTCGAGTTCAGCCATGGTGGTGTGCCTTTAAAGTTGAGCACAAACTGAAGAAGATCCATTCTTCTAAAATAAGTCTCGTAGCGAGGGTCATATAAAAGAGATTCACGCGGGTTGTGGCCCCTCAAACGAAGAACCGGTGGAACCTAAAAAAAACAAAAGCACAATTTAGTTACTTCTCTCAACTTGTCACAAAATGGAAATCAAACAATGTAGATACAACATTACCTCCCCTCTTTCCACTAGCACATCACGATGCTTCTTCTCGTAAAAATCATCAAGTCCGGGATATTTATCCGGCTCAAACATCCTACATAATAAATTTACCAACATATAATTTTAGGATTCAACATAACACATTTTTTACTATATCTATATCTAATACTACATTACTATCCTAACAAATACTTCAACACAATTAATATATTCTTCAAACAAATCACAAATCAACAAATTTAGGGTTCCACCATCTTTCAAAAAATACATCTACAATATTGAATATTGACTGAAAAAAATTGGAGGAATGGAAGGAGAATACCTCAAGCAACTTGGGGCCGGTCAGATCTACTATTTTTGATGGACAAATTGGAAGATTGAGATGGGATTTGGTGGAGGAGAGAGGGGCGGAAGAACTGCCGTCGGGTGAGGAAGAACGGGCTGGGATGAGTCCCAGATGCGGCCCCGCGCGGCTGACTTAATGCACCCGAGAAACGCCAGGAACCCTGGCGTTTCTGGAAACCCAGCGTAGCTTGGCGTTTCCGGCCAGCCACGTCACCAGGCAACGCGTGCTACGCCTGGCAGTGGGCCAGGGAAGAAACGCAGCACAGGGCGGCGTTTCTATGTCCAGTGGAAACGCTGGGTAGGTCGGCGTTTCTACGTGCGTTGGCAACGCCGCGGTCTCTGGCGTTGCTAGAAATGTCAGACCGTGAAATTTGTTCCGATCGAGTTCAGTTTGTGCAGAACTTCGCTGACAAGGTCAAAACAGTGATTTCGGCAGCCGGAGGGCCGGAGGAGAGGAGAGCAGTTGCTCCGACAGAGCGATCGCTCTATCGCATCGCATCGCATCCCATCATTTGATGGATGGATCCACATCACACTACACTTTGGCGCCAATATATTCCTCCTGTCCGGGCCTTTGGCGGCCAGGAACATGAGCACATTCCTTCCCCCCCTCAATCGCTCTCACGCAATTAAGCCCGATGCCCGCCTGCTCCCCTCCGTCTCCGTGTCCATCCCTTCTTCCATTCCTCTCCTCCCGCTTTATTTCCTTCTTTCTTTCATTCACGTTGCCCGTCCGTCTCTCGCTCTGATCCCCTGAGGAAAAAAGGCAAAGATGATGATGATGTGATGGGGTGCTTTTTCCTGCCGGCAACGAGCGTGCGTCGGGTGCCATGGGGGGATTGGGAGGGGATCGGCCACGTGAAAAGGCCCCGCATGAGCCCATGATACGTCCTTCTCCGCGATAATGGCACCGCCGCGCCGATTCAATCGGCGCCCGGGGAAGGCGACGAATCGACATTCGTGCCTATTTTCCCACGTTTCACGCAAGCCGCCACAAAGTTTGTTTTCATCAAGTGGTCCATGCACAGTACGTACGTCGGAACAGATCAAAATGGAGTTTTCTGCAACATTGAGCTGAGGGTTTTCTTTCGAGTATGTTACACAAGACTTGACCTGTAAGATACACACTGCGATTGATTTGCTTACACAAGAACGAAGAAACCTCTATGGTACGTCTGGGATCAAATAATTAGCAAAAGTCGAGCGAGTAGAAACTGTATTGCAATAATATTGACCAAAATTCCTCCTGAGCTCTCTGCTCGCCTTTCCAGGGCAGCTCAGTTTCTGGCTACCGTCCTACTGGCTGCTCAAGTTGGAATTACCCTACCCCAGCTTTCCGATCTCCATCTTCTTCTTGATTGCACGATGACCATGGTACACAAATGAATCTACGATGCCAGCCACAGTGAATATGCCTGCAACGGTGAAGATCAACCATGGATTAGAAATATCATCTCTGCCACGCACGTACTCCTACTTTGGAAGGAAAGCACCAACACATGGTTACAAAGTGTATGATATGGCATACCTCCAACAATCGCACATATGTTTGTCAAGAAGTGAAGAAGCGATGTGTTTTCTTCAGTAAAATCAACCTGTGAAACAATAATAATCACGCCAGGTTTCAGTTTTCAGGATGACCACCGAAATACCCGTACAAGATGGTAATTTTTACATGTTCTCTACAAGGGCTCAACATGATACTAAGAAACAAACTAAAAGTGCCACCTCAATGATTAATAGCCAAGGTAGATGAACTGCAAGCTGCAGCTCAAGCTTCAACAGTAACAACATAAAATAAAAGAGATCCTTTCCTAACCTGAATTGGTGAAAATTCGTAGAAGAAATATACACCGGGCGGGGGCCTCGGGAGGCCAATTGCTTCTCTAAAGTGCTCCGTCACAGAAAACTGCACATGGAAGTCAAGTATTGGCCAGAAACTTTGGCTTGGTAATAAAAGTATACATTAAAACCATGATGTTTACCTGATTTGAGTGAATCTTTCGTCCCCTAATATCTGTATAGATAGTAGGAACAACCTGTATAAAAAAGAGATGATAAGCGAACTGAAGCATAAAGGTCGGCATCTCTCCATATGCATAGCAGTGTAATAGTGAACAGACCAATCGTCTAGTTGTACTGAACTGGGTTTTCCCCTTTTATTTTCTGGTTTGTAGGACTCTGTTCCGTTACACTTATAGTGGAAACAGGCTCCCGTTTGGGAAAAAAAAAAGTGAACAGAAAATTTGAGGAATATGATAGCTTGATCAGTGTCTAACACACCTTCACAAAATACTGGTACATCCCTGTTAATCCAGTTGTCTGCTCCTGTTTCCACTCTACACTGAAATACTCAAGAGGATCAGGGACATGGAAAATTGTGAACCAAAGAGAGACAAAAAAGAAATGTTCGGTTTCATGAATTGAAAAACTGATTACAAGTAGTGAATCATACCCATCAAGAGGATTGACAACACCAGGGAACTCTTTCCCAAAGGACAGTTTGTTTATCTTGTGGCTTATCTGTTTCAGTGAAAGGGGGTAGTTGGCCATTAAAGGTTCATGTTTATGTTCAATACAATAATTGCTTCAGAACTGTGGATAGAAGAAAATAATTCTACTTGCATTGTAATTTTCTGGCTGGAAGTTCAACATATCTTGAAGGAAGTTGAATGCATGGTCCAAGCTTTTTCCTGGGGCAAAGTGAAAATTTCCAGCAACTTTATTGACATCTACAAATCCATGAATGTTGCAACCTTCACCTTGTTCATCTTTTAACCTTTGGACGAAGCCCTCTCTCTTGCACTGAAGAGCATGCAAAGAAAGGAAAAATAACAATAAGAAAAATACCAAAAGACGTCCACACTGATCAGTTGCAGACAGCAGCGACAGTAAACTAACTTCATAAAAGAACAGGACATAATGCAATAATAAGCTAAAGGGATTCATATATTAATGTGACTTTCAAAAAACTAACCAATAATGTGTTCTAAATAGAAAGCTAATGAGAAGCGTAATCAGAATCAATCTAGATACTTCCCAAACAATAACACAGAAACAGTTGTATTATAAAATATTGCACAGTTGATAGCCAATTCGGAATGCTTACTAGCACATCACTAGATGAAGACCAAGTTACTACTAGCATATGACAACATCAGAATGAATCTGTTAGGTGATGGAGATACATGACTTAACATATGTCGCAGGTTACACCATACACATTACTCAGCTTGTGCTCTGCCACATGTGGTTTACTGAATTTACAATTTACTGTTGTAAGCCATTGCTTTAATAACTTCCTTTTTAGCAGATAGACAGACAGAGGACCCAAGGAACACATCACATGTCACTGTGAGGAACTACAGAGATAGTATTTGCTAAGAACCATGTACAGGAACAAGATTATGCTATCAAATAAAAGAGGAGGAGCATGATTGTCCAATACCTGATCAATTGATTCTACGTTAGTGAGTGCCCAACCTTTCTTCCGATAGGAATCACGAACTTCTTCACAGGAGTTACAACACTGGGCATCTGACTGGTATAATTGTAAGTGCAATATTAATGATATTTTCAATAGAACTGAAATTATTTTGGTAACAAGCTTAAGTATATGGTCGGGATCATAAGATTGACATAAGCAGATAATATCATTGCACTAGAGATATCTACCTCTTCGGAACCATAACAAGACCCACAGTAAACCTCATTGTGGTCAAGCCTTCCACCATGATTCTGCAATGGTCTTTCAATCTAGAAGAGGACGCAGAAGTTAGTTCAAAGTCAAGGAAGAACAATACCCCCGTTACATGCATATGTTGTGCACATATTTCCCATTTGTCATTTAATATTTATTATTTAGTAGGAAAAATATATCAGTCACTTCAAGCCAACCAACCACCAGGCCATCATGCCTGAATATGCACAAATTGTATTTGGTTTCTCTCATGTTTTTTTTTAGAATCACAGTACAGACACAAACGCTCACAAATATGTACATACACTCATCCCTATGAACGGACCCACGCACACCCTACCCCTATGAAGCATCTCCAAAGGACTGAGCCGGCGGGTATTGAGATGACAAAGCGTCAAACCTGGTGTTTTATCCCTTGTGGGCTGCGTATACAACTGCCCTCCTAACCTTCCAACTACAGGTTGGTTCTCTGTTGTGGTTTCCAATATGTAACATGAAGAGTTACTTCCTACGTTTCAAATATACGGCCTATATTCTTGTGGTTTGCTAGTACCAAATACTATAATATGCATGCAAGTTTAAGATCTTTTTTCTTTTATTTAATTATATTCCCTCCTTTTTTAACATCGATGGGTAAACAACCGTGATAACACTATGAATGGCATGGTCCCTCAAATATTATCTCGGTTGCATGGCCTACTTGTTGGTCCCCGTGCTTGAAAAAAATACGCCTCATAAGCACAAATGAAGGGAGTAATACTTGATATTTCAACCCTAGGTGGTTCTCAAAAGACATCACATGAACAGTCACTATCAACTGCTAGGCTGCTAGCAAGCTTAGTATACAACCATTCAAATTCTATGGAGGCAAAACTCATCAGCACTAGCATTGGCTATCTTGTGAGTAAAGAAAAAGATTCATAAATTCAAGATCTGATTATATTATGATTGATAAATTGCAATAGATCTTGAATTAGCCATGCTAAAGCATATAAGAAGTTCAAGTTATCATAAATGGTTAGATAAAAACATAATAGTTTCAGTAACACACTACTTTAGTTTTAGAAAAACGTACCTTAGGGGAACCAACTCCATCTTTTCTTGATTCTATTACATTACCAAGATGATCGATTCTTTTCTTCATTATGTCATGTCTCTGCAAAGTAGGCATTCAGCATCTCAAACAAGATAACAGATACATGCAGTACAGCTCGGCAAACATTTTACATGATGATAAAAATAGAAAAGAGAGAAACTGTACACATACTATATCATAATGTTGCTCTCCACTAACATCCATAGTATCAATAGCAACAAGAGAACAAGGAAGAGCGGGGAATGTAACATCAAACTGCAAAAACGAACCTGTTTGTTAGCAATGTGAAAAGAATAGAAAGAGTCTCACCAGGAATGGCATACATTGTCTGGGCTTCCACGACTTGGCAAATATTTTTAGCTGGCTGGCTATCACTTGTTATTTAAGGTTCTCATGACAGATCGCCCATACAACATCTAAGAATATCATGCTCATTATTTCTCAACTTGTAGAGGTCCAGACTAGAAAATGAAGGCTGTCTAAGTCAAACAAGCAAATAAATTCCAGAAATTGGCAGAGCGGAAGGTAAATAGAGCTTTAGACTATACAAAAAATGAAGCCAAACTGATAAAAACATGCAATTTCGTATAATTAGATCTTGGTTACATGCTTTTGAAACATCTAACAAGCATGGAAGGGCCACCATTAACACCAAGGAAATAGACGAAACTGTCTAGAAATACCAGATAAATGGAAAGTTTGGAATTTCAGAATGAGCATTTGCACTAACATTGATATGTAACCTTTCCCCTCTTGATGTATCAACTGTGAGCTTACTCTCTGTGGCAGCATATAGATACAACCCTGCATAAGTTAACACATCAATAAGTTAACGCATAATGCCACCTAAGGCAAGCACGGAATATAATCAGATAGCCACATTTCAGGAAAACGTAGTTACAACATGTAACAAGGCCATCCCCCTTTACAGTTTTAGCATGCCAATTAATTTATGAGGAATAGCCCCGTGGTAAGATGGCAAGACACTGCGGCAAAGCACCTTATATTGACCCTAAAAATCCTGAAACCTGCAGTGAGAACAAAATTATAGGTGTCCCCAATCTAATTCAACTCCAATTGGTTACATCAAAGTTTATCAAAAAAGTAATGGAACTCCACCATGGTAGCAGCATAGCCAATCTAATCGATGCAAAATTAACCACATCAGCACATCCACAAATGTGCACGCACACACCATCCTGGGACTCTGATGTCATCAACTCATAAATAGCATCAAAATAGAACAAACAGCACCACTAGTAGAACTAGTCTAGCACAAATGCATATAGCATGATAATAGAATTGCGATTTTTTCATCCACTATTTTAATTTCTCAATTTCAACCAACATGGCCAACAAGCATACGTCTCAAGCGCATCAAACAGGCAGGGAACATACTCGTTTTTGGCACCAGAACGAATGTAATTATCGGAAGACAAGACAAAGTTATCGAGACGAAACAGAGAAACGAAATTAAAAGGGATCTGAGACGGCGATGTAGGAGAGAGGGGATGGTACGTACGGATCTCTGAGAAGAAGAGGAGGAGGATAGCGAGGGAGGAGACGATGGTGATGAGCCCGCCGGAGAGGGTGCGGCTGTAGAAGTCCTCGTTCACCTTCGGGTAGGCGTCGAGGCTCCTCAGCTTGCTCCACAGCTCCATCTCTCCCGCTCACGCAGCCAGAGAGATCGCCGGAGCCTTAGGACGAGAGGAGATCTGCGTTGTCGCCCTCGCCGTCGCCGCCGCGACAAAATGGAGAGGGTGTTTCTGCAATTTGTCCGGGAGAAAAGGGGGGTAATTTCGTTTTGCGAGGCTTTCTCTGGATTCGTGTGGAAATGCTCCCCGGTGGGGCCTCGTGCGTAATTAGCCCCACTAGTAGTAGAAGAAATGCGCGTTTTGCCGCCCGGCCGTTTGCTTTTCTTTTTAATCAATTATTACACCACATGTCCTGAAACTTTGCGAGAAAAAACATTTTGATGCTAAAACTTACCTCATGTATTGAACCGGAGGCAGTAACCAGGGGCACAAGCTAGATGACGCAATCACGCGACCATCCTCTGGTCGGGCCACCTGCTCTTGGCGACTGGTGGGTTCCCTCGACGCTTTTCGGTGTTTTTTGTTGCCTAAAAAAACGTATTAAATCGACAACATATTTTGACCTTCATAGATATTGATTTCTTGCGAAACCAAAAATAAACAGAAAAGAGGAACAAAAATCGGCACAGGGCACTAAGTTAATAGGTTAGTTCAGAAAAATAATATAAATTGCTAAAAAATATGTCAAAATAATAATATAACCGCATTTAACAATAAAAAACTATATATACCTTTGAGACGTATCACAACACGTACCATCAATGGTCTAGTTGATAAGTATGTCTAGAGGGGGGGTGAATAGCCTACTAAGGGCCTCTTTAATTCACAGGATTTTGAAAACGCGGGAATAGGAAAAGTATAGGGTTGGAGTGGCATGTCCATTTGAACCATATAAGCTTAGCAAAAGAGTGTTTGATGCCACGGGAAAAACAAAAGAATTGTAAAAAGAGGTTGGAGTGGATGTTAGATTTTCAATGAACTATAGTACAAAAGATTCCATAGGAAAAAATCCTATGGGATCCAATCCTATGAATCAAAGGACCAATATAGGAAAAAATCTTAAGGGTTTTATTCCTCCAAAAATCCTATAGAGTTCCTTTGAATCAAAGGAGCCCTAAGCCAAATATGTACTCTTTTTCCAAATTTTATTTCCCTTGGAAATTTTAGGCTAGCAATCTATCAAGCACCCTACACATACAAGTCTACATGAGTATAGGTAGCGAATATAAGGACATGCAAGTGCCAGTAGATAAGTAGAGTTAGAGATTCGCAAACACGGGGTTGGCTCGGTGAAGATTTTTCCCATGGTTTGGGTAGTTGGCACTATCTTACATAAGTGTTGATGGGGCTTTGACTCATGAATGGTCTAAGATCAAAAGGTCTCTGTTGCGAGATTCCACAAAAGAACACTCCACCAAGGACACTTACCCACGAAGGGTCCACGAAGGAGCAACCAATCTATTCCACCATGGCTTATGTCTACAAAGGACTAGCCTCACTAGGTAGATCTTCACGAATTAGACGATCTCTGAGCCCTTACAAACTTCTTGGGTTCTTCACAAACTTGAAGACTTACAGGTACACCTAGTGGATCTAGGGGGCGCAAACCCTCCAAAAGTAACAAGAGAGGTTGCTTGGTGATGAATCCATTGCTCTTGTGCTTAAAAAAAATTCCTCAATACTCAAACTCTCTCAAGATTTGGCTATTGAATTGGATAAAGTGGGAGTTGAGAGCAAGAGGGGATTTGATCTCAAAAAATTGATTGGGTGACTAGAGTAGAAAGTAGTTTGAAATCGGCACAAGAAGGTGGAGTTTCTCTCTCGGACATATGATGGGAGTGGAATTTGCTCTGAATGAACATAATGGGATTGGTGGGGGTATGATAGGAGGGGCCCGAAATCTCACTGTTAACATGTTTAATACATAGCTGGGAATTATAAGCTCGAAAGTTTTTACATGCACAAAGGTGACAACTTTCTTACGGTCCGACCAAAAGCATTCGAAAGACTAATTCATCAAGAACATAATAGGCTACCCAAAATGTATACCCATGTCCTAAAAAATTATAGGTACCTCACAAGATCACTAGCAAGAAGGTTTATCCCATCTCCTGAATAACGTAATAGACTACTCACAAGAAATGATATGGATCATAATCAGTGGGGATGAAAAGATCATTAATACTCATAACATATAAATCTTTCACTGATAAAACTTCTAAGCATCAACTATAAAGAATAATTAGCACATGAAAGTGCTCTGAGCAAAACATCTGAGGTAATATTTCATACGTTGAAAACTAGGGTTGGAGAGGATTGACGATAATGATGGTTTTGAGGATGACCCCCGTGATGATCGGAGCATTGGTGATGTATGGCTTCGAATTCCCCCTTCCATAGGGAAAGGATCTGAGAGAAAAAAAACCTCTAGAAGAAGAAAAGTGCTCCGCTTCCATTCCGCCTCACAGATGGTAGCAAAAAAATCCCGTAAATTTCTATGAGGGTTTCGGGAAAGAATAAAAATATATAGGCCAAAGGGCATCGGGAGGCGGTGCATGTGGGACGCCCGCGCCTTCGCGACCAGGTGGTGTCCGCTCGGCTTGGCTGCATGGGTCCCACGGGGACCACCCCTAGCCCCATCTTCTGGATCTGTGGGTCTTTTCTTACAAAATAATTATCTGTGTTTTTCTTACAATTCACTGTACTACGAAAAATGCCTTTCTTCATTGGTCATTATTTTGCTCCTGTTCTGCAGCTTTTCGATAATCCCCCTCCTCCCGTAAATATGCAAATAGAGAGGGAAAATACATTATAATTGAGCTATAATAGGAAAAATATCAATAATGAAGAGGAATTTATAGCAAGAAATAGTGATGCAAAATGGACATATCAAATCCTCCGTTTCCCTCTCCACCAAAGGCTGATAGGGCAACTTACGAAGAGATCTCCTTGTTCGGTTCAATCCAATCAAGCCGGTCGAATCCATTCCATGAGTTTGCTGCAGTAGCCATGTGGAACTCGAAGCAGTTGTCAGTCCCAACTTCCCTGTTGGCCGACAACTGCACCACGCGATGCATGCCATCGTGCTAAGCTCATGCATATCCGAGATGTGGCAAATGGTGCCATGTCCCCGGAGTTCCCTTTGTTTCTCCTTGGAGTAGCATGGGAAGAGGACCATGCGGACATGGTCAAAATGGTTGACGTGGCCCACCGTCAGTCTCCTTTTTTCTTGGGCTAGCGTGTTAGCTACTCACCTCCCCAGGACCCAGCTGACAGCGTCTCCACCAACCCACGTGCATCCGCGGCCGAGCAACTATCTCTCACACTACGTGATGGATAGAGGCCCATTCAGTAATCTTTCAGCCCAGTGCCAGCCCCCTCTATTTTCTTTTCAAGTGGAGTATTGAGCCCAGTTACGCTTTCTCTGTGATAAAGTGTATTTCATTGACTGCACTTTCACCTGTTTCACATAAGACTAACAATTTTGCAGTTTAGTCCCCGAAACGATCTTATGTTTTTTCAACCGTAACTCCAATTGAGGTGATTCAAATTCCTATGTTTCTATTTTTAAGAGCAAAATCTTTTGGTGCCACCTTTGTTCACTTTGCTTGACATAAATTTGGCACCCACGTCCATTTTTATTTTCAATCTTTTTAGGAGCACTGCGTTATTGATAGCCCCTATCCTCGTGTTCCACTCATCGTTTATCGACACTCCTTCTACCCAAGGAAAGCCAACCACCTAACATATGCCTCTAATATTTGGATATGTGTTTTCAAAAATATTTATTGAATATGTTTTATATTGCATTCGTTTTATCTATTGGTTTTTGTTATATGTTGAAGTTATGATCTTATTTGGATATGTTTGTTCATGCCATGTTGCATAGATGCTAAAGATGTGTTATACTTTTATACTCAGGATAGTACTACTTTCAACATATCTTTGCTGTCAAATAAGACCTGGTAATAAAACCGCAACTCTAAGTTGTACCGGAAAGTGGTGGGACCGTTACTTTTCCTTCTTGTTCAATGAGGAACACATTTGATTTTATTTGAAATTGCTTCTTTTGGGATTGATACGTCTCCGTCGTATCTATAATTTTTTATTGCTTCATGCCAATATTCTACAACTTTCATATACTTTTGGCAACATTTTTATAATATTTTTGGGACTAACTTACTTACCCAGTGCCCAGTGCCAGTTCCTGTTTTTTGTGGGTTTTTTTGTTTCGCAAAAATTCCATATCAAACGAATTCCAAAAGCGATAAAAGTTCACGGAGATTTTTTTTGGAATATATGTGAATTTTGAGAGTCGGAATCAACGCAAGACGATGCCCGAGGGCCCCACAAGCCAACCGGCTGCACCCCCAGGGGGCGCGGCTAGATGGCTTGTGGCCAGACCTTAGGTCGGTTGAGGCTCTCCTTCTGGCGCAAGAAAGATATTTTCGCGATAAAAATCCCCTCAAAATTTCAGCCCGATCGGAGTTACGGATCTCCGGATATTTAAGAAACGGTGAAGGGGTCTGAAAACAGTTGCGAAAACAGGAGAGAAACAAAGAGAGAGATCCAATCTCGGAGGGGCTCTCGCCCTTCGGGAGCCATGGCGGCCATGGACCAGAGGGGAAACCCTCCTCCCACCTAGGGAGGAGGCCAAGGAAGAAGAAGAAGGAGGGGATCTCTCTCCCCCTCTCTCCCGGTGGCGCCGGAGCGCCGCCGGGGCATCCATCATGACGGAGATCTACACCATCAACTTCACCGCCGTCATCACCACCACCATCACCTTCCCTCATCTATCTACAGCGGTCCACTCTCCCGCATCCTGCTGTACCCCCTACTTGAACATGGTGCTTAATGCTATATATTATTATCCAATGATGTGCGGCTATCCTATGATGTTTGAGTAGTTCCTGATGTCTACTACACAACTTGTTCTTGTAGACTCGTGTTGGGCCTCCAAGCGCAGAGTTTTGTAGGACAGTAGCAAATTTCCCTCAAGTGCATGACCTAAGGTTTATCAATCCGTGGGAGGTGTAGGATGAAGATGGTCTCTCTCAAACAACCCTGCAACCAAATAATAAAAAGTCTCTTGTGTCCCCAACACACCAAATACAATGGTAAATTGTATAGGTGCACTAGTTCGGCGAAGAGATGGTGATACAAGTGTAGTAATGATAGTAGATATTGATTTTTGTAATAGTAACAATAAAAAACAGCAAGGTAGCAAGTAACAAAAGTGAGCACAAATGCTATTGCGATGCTTGAAAACAAGGCCTAGGGTCCGTACTTTCGCTAGTGCAAACTCTCAACAATGCTAATATAATTGGATCACATAATCATACCTCAATGTGCAACGAAGAATCACTCCAAAGTTCTTATCTAGTAGAGAACATAAGAAGAAATTGTTTGTAGGGTACGAAACCACCTTAAAGTTATCCTTTCTGATTGATCTATCCAAGAGTTCGTACTAAAATAACACCAAGTTATCCTTTCCGATCGATCTATCTAAGAGTTCGTACTAAAATAACACCATATGATATGCATCAACCAACTCTAATGTCACCTAGATACTCCAGTGTCACCACAAGTATCCATGAGTTAATTATACGATACGCATCAAACAATTTCAGATTCATAATACTCAATCCAACACAAAGAACCTCAAAGAGTGCCCCAAGATTTCTACTGGAGAAAGTAGGACGAAAACGTGCATCAACCCCTATGCATAGATTACCCCAATGTCACCTCGGGAATCCGCGAGTTGAGTGCCAAGACATAGATCAAGTGCTCTCAAATCCATAAAAGTATTCAATCCGGTAATAACAAAATCTCAAAGGGAAAACTCAATTCATCACAACAAGATAGAGAGGGGAAAACACCATATGATCCGACTATATTAACAAAGCCCGTGACACATCAAGATCATGCCAAATCAAGAACACGAGAGAGAGAGATTGAACACATAGCTACTGGTACATAGCCTCAGCCCCGAGGGTGGACTACTCCCTCCTTGTCATGGCCTCCGCCGGGATGATGAAGATGGCCACCGGAGATGATCTACCCTCTCCGACAGGATACTGGAACGCCTCCAGATTGGTTTTTCGTCGATACAGAGAGTTGCGGCGGCGGAACTTCTCATCTAGGGTTATTTCTGTGTTTTTTTGAATATATAGGATTTTTGGGCGTCGGTTTCACGCGAAGATGGGTCACGAGTGGACCGCAAGACACCAGGGCGCGCCAGAGGGGCCTGGCGTGCCCTGGTGGGTTGTGCCCACCTCGTGGCTCTTCTGGCCCTCCAACGAAGCTTCTAGTGCCTCTTTTGTTCCAAAAAAAACTGTCAAAAAGTTTCGTTGCATTTGGAGAACTTTGATTTTTGCACAAAAAACAACACCACGGTAGTTCTGCTGAAAACAGCGTCAGTCCGGGTTAGTTCCAAAAAATGATATAAAGTTGCTATAAAATGATTGTAAAACATCCAAGAATGATAATATAATAGCATGGAACAATCAAAAATTATAGATACGTTGGAGACGTATCAGCATCCCCAAGCTTAATTCCTGCTCTTCCTCGAGTAGGTAAATGATAAAAACAAATTTTTTGATGCGGAATGCCTCCTAACATGTTCATCACATATTCTTTTATTTTGTAGCATGGACATTTGGACTTTTAGATGGTTCAAAGCAATAGTCTTTATTTGACATGAAGACTTCAATACTCAAGCATACCAACAAGCAACCATGTCTTTCAAAATATCAACACTAAAGAAAGTTATCCCTAGCCCATCATGCTCAATCATTGATCCATTCATGAAACACACCCAATGCACAAGTATGATCATAGTGCCCCCTAGTTGGTGCTTTATAAGAGAAGATCGAGACTCAAAGTAAAAATAAAAATTGCATAAAGTAAATAGATAGGCCCTTCGCAGAGGGAAGTAGAGATTTGTAGAGGTGCCAGAGCTCAAAGCTTAAATTGAGAGAGAAAAATATTTTGGGTGGCATGCCTTTCCTGTCAACGAAAACGACCGAGTAGTTCTCAATACTTTCCATGCTAGATACATCATAGGCGGTTCCCAAACATAAAATAAAGTTTATTCCTTTCTCCACCATTCGTTCACAATCCATGGCTAGCCGTATCCACGGTTGCCTTCCATACCAACACTTTCCAAGGAATTTATTATTTGACAACATAAAGTAAATTTCTTTTTCATTTCGGGACTGGGCATCCCTATTACCGCCGTACTCTCGTGCAATGACAAGTGAATAAACACTCATCTTGGGAATAACACATCTAGCATGAAAAAATATCGGACACCCCCTACTGTTTCATGAGCGGTACGAGCACACAAAAAGGAAATTCATTTTGAAAATTAGAGATGGCACATACAAATTTGCTTAGAACGGCATGGAAATACCACATATAGGTAGGTATGGTGGACTCATAAGGCAAAACTGGGTTTAAGGATTTTGGATGCACAAGTAGTATTTCTACTTAGTGTAAGTGCATCTAGTGCCCCTTAGTGATTTTGGTGTATTGAAGACTTATAGGTTAAGAGACTAATGCGTTTGTAAGTGTACACAGGCTCTATAAGTCGCTGAGGAGTTTGATACATTCGGAGATTATCGACCCCTAAAAATGTATGTCTTCAACTGAAGACTTTGGTGAAGACTTTGGTGAAGACTTTGGTATTCCCTGAAGACTTTGAAAAAGAAGAAGTTGGTGTGACCTTGAAGATATGAACGAGGACTATGAAGCATGAAGACTTTTGTTTTTATTGTTTCATTTCCTTTCTTTGAGTCATAGGAAACACCGTACTGTTAAAGGGGGCTGAGGTAATACTAAGGAAAATTTCCAACTGATGCTCAACTCAAAAGCCTCAACCTATCCAAATCCTTCGAGTGAAGCCTTTGGAAATCTCTTGCAGTTCAGTCAAGTTCTTCAGTGACAGAGACGATGATCTTCTGGTCTCTGAGGAAATTGGTCTGACTGAGGAGTTAGGATTTCGCCAGTGCGAATTGCCTACAAGTGAGGAACATGATAAGCCTGAGGACTTTCATAGTTCGAAATTCCGACCGTTGCTGTGCTAAGTGTCAGCTGTCCCCAATCATCCTATCCACATAACGGTCATATCATTGGGGGCATTTATGTCTTATCATGTCGGGTTGCACCCTGGCTATAAATAGCCACCCCCCACAACCACTAGTTGGTTGGCTGCTCCGAGAGAGAACTGACACTTGTCATTTGAGAGCATCCCATTCCTCGAGGACTTTGAGCGAAAATCATCAGTGAGGAAAAACCCCAAAAACCCAAACCACCAAACCCAAAGTGATTGAGCATCACTGAAGAAATTGTTCCTGTGTGGAACCAACGCTTGTTACCTTTGAAGACTGTGTATCTTCTAGACGGTTAGGCATCATGGTCTAGTGCATCCTGCAGTCAATTGGGGATCACGAAGTGAC
The DNA here is from genome assembly GCA_039707655.1 of Elymus sibiricus. Classification (NCBI taxonomy): domain Eukaryota; kingdom Viridiplantae; phylum Streptophyta; class Magnoliopsida; order Poales; family Poaceae; genus Elymus; species Elymus sibiricus. The sequence continues at coordinate 340,994,106 of CM077669.1, read as the reverse complement.
CTTGGTCTAGAGCATCCAGCAGTCAATTGTGGATCGCCGGGTGACCAGTTTGTGAGGGTTTTGGAAGTCTACCCTGAAGACTTACCACGAGTGTTGGGCGAGGTCTGTGTGACCTTAGGTCAAGGAGAATACGGTAAGGACTGTGTGTCCTGGGACTGTGTGTCCTCTGGTTTAAATACCAGGCCGCTCCAAACCAGACGTACGACTGTCACAACAGTTGGAACTGGGTCATCAAACCATTGTCTTCGTCAAGCTACCTGGTTCTATTTCCTCAACCCCTTCATTTCCTCGTACACTTGTTGATGAAATTGATCGTTACTGTTTGAAGAATTTGACTGAAGACTTTCTAAATTTCCTCACCTCAAATTCTTCAAGCTACCTTGTTCCTCACCTGCTTATCCTGTATCACGCTACCTGTAATCTGTGCATGCTTTATTTCATCATGATGACTATGCGATCGCTATGCTTCGTATGCACTTGAGTACTTATTCCGCTGCTAGTTATTCATCACATTTCAAATTCCTCAAGTTGAAATTCCTCAGTGATGAATTTGTAAAAATCGCCTATTCACCCCCCCTCTAGTCGATATAACGCACTTTCAATTGGTATCAGAGCAAGGTACTCCCTTGTTCTGTGTGATTTTGGTTTAACCACCTGGAGTTCTAGTTATTTCGACTGCAGGTATGATCAAGGTTTCCGCAGGATGTCCTACCTTCGATGGGTCGGACTATCCCTACTGGAAGAACAAGATGCGCATGCATCTTGAGGCTATTGACAATGATCTTTGGTACGTTGTGGAAAATGGCGTTCCCTCTGTTACTCCCACGATCAACGCTGCTGATGTGAAGAGATTCAAGCAACTTGATTCACAAGCGAAGAATATCATCTGTGGCCATCTGAGCAAAGGTCAGTATGGCAGAGTGAGTGCTTTAGAGTCTGCTAAGCTTATCTGGGATAGGCTGTCCAAAGTCAACGAAGGTGTTTCCACTCAACGTGACTCCCGTGTTGATGTCCTTCGCAATCTCTTCAACCGCTTCAAAAGACTCGACAATGAAAATGTTCAGCAAACTTTTGATCGTCTCACTGATATCTCCAACGAGCTTCAAGCTCTGGGTGCCACTGACATCACCGACCACGAAGTGGTGAAGAAACTGCTAAGATCTCTTGATTCCTCATTCGACACACTGGCATTGATGATTCAAGAACGTGGAGACTACAAGTCACTTGATCCTGCTGATATACTTGAGAGACTCAATACTCATGAATTCCAACAAGCTGAGAAGAGAGACCTCTACGGACCAAGCTATGGAAGATCTCGTGCTCTGAAGGCAAAAGCAATTTCCTCATCCGAAGACAAAGATTCTGATAGTAGCCTTGGTGATCCTGAAGAACTGAGTCAGGAGCTGACAATGCTCGTGAGGAAATTCCAGAAGTTCTCAAGGAGAGGCCGATTTGGAAAGTCATCAAAAAGTGGTTTGAGGAAATCAGATTTCTCAAGCGACTACAAGAAGAGAACTTGTCACAAATGCAAGAAGTCTGGTCACTTTATCTCTGACTGTCCTCTCTGGGAAAAAGAATCAAAGAAGAAGAAGTACAAGGACGACAGTTCTGATGACTCGAAGAAAAAGAAGAAATCTTCAAAGTCTTCATCTGCAAAGTCCTCATCGCACAAAAAGAAAGGTTCCAAAAAGGCTCGGGCTTTCATTGGCAAGGAAATGGACTCTGAAGAAGAATCTGAAGAATATGAAGAAGAGGAAGAATCTGAGGAGGATTCTGACTCTGGTGTTGCTAGCCTTGCTCTCGCCACTGCTTTCGTCAGCAAGTCCATCTTTAACGATGAAGAAAATGACCACTCCAACGACTCTGATGTCAGCAATGATGAATATGCTCCCACTTACTGCTTCATGACGAAAGGCATCAAGTCACTCACAGAATGTCCCAATCTTGATGACATTGAATATCCTAGGTGGAAGGTTCTGATGAAGAAGCATCTCAAATCAATGAACAGTGAGCTATGGACTGTTACTGAACTTGGACTGACTGAACTCTGCAAGATGGCAAATGTTGAGGAAATTCGAAAGTACACTCAACTTGATGCTCAGGCGAGGAACATCATCTGCTCAAGCCTATCAAGCGTCATGTTCAAGGGCATCTGGCATCTTCAAAACGCCAAGCTCATCTGGGATAGGATCATGGACGTCAATGAAGGCTATCGCACTCGTCAAGACCCCATGTTCATCGAACTCAAGAAAATCCTCAAAACCCAGGAGTCAGATCCTGGTTCATCTTCTTCACATTGTCTTATGGCAAAAGGTTCCAAGGTACACAAGCATCACTCTTCTTCTGAATCAAGTGAAGGTGAATCTGATGAATATGTGAAACCTAGCTATGCCAAACTTGCTAATATTGCCACTAAGCAACAAAGTGCACTTGAAAAGCTTCAGAAACTGCTAGACAAAAGCGATGATCTGTTGAATGAGGAAGTGGATCGGACTCAAACTCTGTCTGATGACCTCAAAAGTCTTCAGACAAAGTATGATAACCTTCAGAGTCATCATAATGCTCTCTTAGTTGACCATGAGAAGCTTTCTTATGAATTTCTTCAAAGAAAGCAAGATCTTGAGAAACTAAGAGTGTCTCATGAGGATCTCCAAAGGGAAAACGATTCCTTACTGGCTCAACGGATCAGTACCGCTCAGGAAGAATTTGTTCCACCGTGTTTGAAATGCATCGAACGTGAAACTGCTAATTCTTCACCTGAATGTTCAAATGCTTCTATTGCTGCAAATTCTTCAACTATCCCCGTGGTCACAAATTCCTCATCTGAGGATACCACAAGTATCACTGACGAAAATGCAGGGTTGAAGGAATTGTATGTGACAGGCATGTACAAAAGTCTCAAAGGGCATCAAACCCTTTGCGATGTGCTCAAAAAGCAGATTCTGAACAGGAACCCTAGGAAAGAGGGTATTGCATTTGAGAGGAAACTCAATGCTGATGGATCCTACTGGACACCTGAGCAGTACTCCAAAACCTCATGGGTTGCTGCAAAAGGACCTCTTGTAGATCCATCCACTTTATCTAGCTTTACTTGTGAAACTTCATATTCCTCTGATGAGTCACTTGACTCCAACTACAAATTCTTCAAAAATCAGAAAGGTGAAGTATTTGCCAGATTTGTTGGACTAACTACAGGAACGGTTCACCTATGAGGAAAATCTGGGTTCCTAAGAGCTGCTTGGAAAATCTTCAAGTGAATGTCCTCACAACACCACCTATGAAGAAAAGGAACCCCAGATCAAATTCCTCATATGGACAAAAGTCTTCACTTGGACCAAATTCCTCAAATGGTCAAAAGTATCATTCTCGTGCTAATGCATCTGTTTCGCAGGGAAAATCTAAGAGTTCTGAATATGTGCATTATTCTTCAAATCATTATGTTCATAAGTCCTCGAAGAATTTCTCTGCTTATTCATATGAGTACTCTAACCCTAGTCCTGTCAAACGAAGTGCACTAGCTTCAATGCCTCCCTTCTCATATGGAGCTCGTAGAATGATGAACTCTTTGCCACCCTTCCAGATGTGGGTGGTGAAGAAATTGAACTAACTTCTTATGCAGGGTCAGGTCTCCAGACGAACTTGAACGTCTGATGAATTTGCTGGAGACCTGAGGAAATGCTTGAAAGGACGCAAGCTAATCATGCAGAAATGAATTCCTCACTTCTCACGTCCTCACACTGCTTTACTTACTATGTTGTGTGATGAAATTCTGCCTGATGAATTTGATGTCATATTCTTCACTCTGAAGCATATGAGTTCATAAGTTGTACTAATTCATCTGCAGGATGAAACTCCAAAAGCTACTGAGTGGGTCCTCGACAGTGGATGCACCAACCACATGACTGGTGACAAGAGTCTACTGATGAATATGCCACTTGCCCCATCTCATCTGAAGCATATCACCTACGCTGACAAAGGAAAAAGCAAGGTATTGGGTCTAGGTAAGGTTACAATCTCCAAGGACCGACACATGGACAAGGTGATGCTTGTCGAATCCCTCGAGTTCAACCTCATGTCTGTCTCAATGCTTTGTGATCTTGATATGGTTGTCATCTTTGGCAAATATCGTTGTGTTGTCATCATGGAATCTGACCATTCCAAAGTCTTCGAAGGCTTTAGGAGAGGAGACTTGTATATTGTTGATTTCTCTACAGGTCCTCAGCCTGCCACGTGCCTACTTGCAAAGTCCTCAGAAGGCTGGCTGTGGCATCGACAACTTGGACATGCTGGTATGAGGAACTTGCACACGCTCGTGAAGAAAAAGCACGTCATTGGCATTGAAGGTGTCAAATTCCTCAAGGATCACCTCTGTGGTGCTTGTGAGTCTGGGAAGATGACCAGATCCAAGCATCCCTCGAAGACAATCATGACCACGACTCGACCTTTTGAATTGCTTCACATGGACCTCTTTGGCCCCACTCATTATTCCACACTAACAAATGCTTCATGTTTGTATGGCTTTGTCATTGTTGATGATTACTCTCGTTACACTTGGGTGCATATTATTCTGTACAAGTCTGAAGTGTAGGATGTCTTCAGATGATTTGCTTCAAGGGCCTCAATAAACTTCGGCGTCAAAATCAAGCATATCAAGAGTGATAATGGGACTGAGTTCAAGAACACCAATCTTGATGAATATCTTGATGAACTTGGTATTACTCATGAGCTATCTGCCCCATATACTCCTTAGCAGAACGGCATCGTGGAGCGCAAGAACAGGACTCTTGTTGAGATGGCTCGCACTATGCTTGATGAATACAAGACTCCTCGTCGCTTCTGGCCTGAGGCAATTGATATAGCATGCCACATCATCAATAGGGTATATCTTCACAAATTCCTCAAGAAGACATCATATGAACTCATGACTGGCAAGAAACCCAATGTAAGTTATCTCAAAGTCTTCGGTGCAAAATGCTGGATAAGAGATCCTCACCACAGTTCTAAATTTGCACCGAAAGCACATGAAGGTTTTATGCTTGGTTACGGAAAGGACTCGCACACCTACAGAGTCTTCAACACCTACCATCAAAAGGTTGTTGAAACTGTAGATGTGCGGTTCGATGAAACTAACGGCTCGCAAAGAGAGCACCTGCCTTCTGTGCTAGATGAAAAGTCTCCTGAGGAATCCATTAAGTTGAAGGCTACTGAGGATGTAGTACCCACTGAAGAAAATCCTCAACCTACTGAGGAAGTCATTCCAACCAATGAAGACATTCATGTTGATACACCTGAAGAAAATGGTGCTGAAGAAAATCCTCAGCCACGTCAACCTGCTCATCCGAGAATTGCAAATGAAGTGCAGATTGACAAAATCATCGACAACATCAATGCACCAGGTCCTCTCACTCGCTCAAGAGCTTCACATTTGACTAACTTTTGTGGGCATTTTGCCTTTGTCTCTATTGTAGAGCCCACCAAAGTTGATGAAGCTTTCAAGGAGCCTGAGTGGATTCAAGCTATACAAGAGGAATTGCATCAATTCAAGCTCAACAACGTGTGGGAACTTGTCAAGCGGCCAGATCCTCGCAAGCATAACATCATAGGTACCAAGTGGATCTATCGCAACAAACAAGATGAAAATGGCCTTGTGGTAAGGAATAAGGCTCGTCTTTTAGCTCAAGGCTACACACAGGTTGAAGGAATTGACTTTGATGAAACTTTTGCGCCTGTTGCTAGACTTGAAGCTATTCACATATTGCTTGCTTATGCTAACCATCATGATATCATTTTATATCAAATGGATGTGAAAAGTGCATTCCTCAATGGTAAGCTTGAGGAAGAAGTATATGTTGCTCAACCCCCAGGTTTTGAAGACCCTAAGCATCCTGACAAAGTCTTCAGACTCAACAAGGCCCTCTATGGCCTCAAGCAGGCCCCTCGGGCGTGGTATGACACTCTGAAGGAATTCCTCATGAAGAAAGGCTTCAAACCCGGTTCACTCGACCCAACTCTTTTCACTAAATCCTATGACAATGAACTGTTCATATGCCAAATATATGTAGACGATATTATCTTTGGCTGTACTGACAAACGTTACAGTGATGAATTTGCCTATATGATGAGTGAAGAATATCAAATGTCTATGATGGGAGAGTTGAAATTCTTCTTAGGTCTTCAAATTCGTCAGGAAGATAATGACATCTTCATCTCACAAGAGAAATACCTCAAGGATGTTCTGAGGAAATTCAACATGCAAGACTGCAAAGGCGTCAAAACTCCAATGCCTTCAAAAGGCCACCTCTGCACTGACGAAAATGGTAAAGATTTCGATCAGAAGGTATACCGCTCCATGATTGGCTCTTTATTGTATCTATGTGCATCTAGGCCTGATATTATGCTGAGTGTTTGCATGTGTGCCCGATTCCAAGCAACACCGAAGGAATCACACCATACGGCTGTGAAACATATTCTTCGATACTTAGCTCACACACCAACGCTTGGATTATGGTATCCCAAGGGCTCAAATCTTCACCTCGTCGGATACTCAGATGCTGACTATGCTGGAGATCGTGTGGATCGCAAGTCAACCTCAGGCACATGTCATTTCCTCGGACGATCCTTAGTCTGTTGGTTCTCGAAGAAGCAGAACTGTGTGTCACTTTCTACTGCTGAAGCTGAGTACATTGCTGTTGGTTCATGCTGCGCTCAGTTGCTGTGGATGAAGCAAACCCTCAAGGACTATGGCATCAAGGTGAAGAATATGCCTCTCTACTGCGACAATGAGAGCGCCATCAAGATTGCTTACAACCCAGTTCAGCACTCCAAGACCAAGCACATCCAGATTCGTCATCATTTTCTTCGAGATCATGTACTCAAGGACGACATCTCCATCGACCACATCCCCACTGAAGAACAACTGGCCGATATCTTCACTAAGCCCTTGGATGAAAAGAGATTTTGCAAGTTGCGGTGTGAGCTAAATATCTTAGAATCTTCGAATGTTCTTTGAAAAGACACACATCCTAACACTCATGCAAAATTGATGACCTTGATGTGCAACACACGAAGTAACGTTTTTCTTCAATCAATGAAGAATAACTCTCTAAGTGTGAAGAAATTAATGAAGAATTTGATTCTCAGAACCCTACGACAATTGTACGCGGTGTCTGAAATCATCATTCTTATACGGTGGGTCACGCCACCAACAATAGTTGAAATTCTTCAGAGTTGAGTTTTTCATCATTTTGCAAATTCTTCAAATTTTCAAATTCCTCAAGTTTGCAAATTCCTCAACTTTTCAAATTCTTCAAACTATGAAACTGAGGTTCTTCATTGACTATATATATATATATATATATATATATATATATATATATTTGAGTTTTCAATGTCCTCAACAGCATTCACTTATTGCTAATTCTTCAAGTTGATTTTCATCTAAGTGAATGTGATCGGACCCGTTCCCCCTCTATGCTAAACTCAACCCAGTCTGTTCACAAATTCTTCATATGCGTTCTACTTTGAAACTCGTTCAAAGTCTTCACTGTATCCTTGACAGCTGAAGAATTTGCGAACGGAAACTTTAAAATTTTCACTATCAAATTTTTTCGGCGCTTCCCGCTCAAACCGTTCCGATTCCCACGACTGGATAAGCCACGATCCCCCACTATCTCCACTTCTCAGAACGTGGGTGACACATGTCGCATGGAGAGCAAGGGTCAGGGGCAATCTGGTCCAAAATCTTCGGGCCGATTCATTTTTACTGCCACTATATATACCCCCTTCCCTTCACTATGCTCGAGTTACTCCTCACTCCCATCTCTCCCGAGCTCAAACCTAGCGCCGCCGCTAAAATCATCGCCTCCGGAGAGGAAGAGCTTCACTGCCTCGACCTCGCCGTCGCCATACTCGCATAGGCCACGGAAGTCTTCACCCCGCCGCCGCTGTAGCTGTCTCCCTCTGCCAAGCTAGGGCGTGGGAGATCTGGACGGACGAACTTCCCCGATTTCATCTCTCTGTTCGTCGTGTTCTTCATCAGGGTAAATAAAATCTAATTTTACTGCCCTTGTTTGATCTTCATGTCTTCCACAAAATTCTCAAAAGTGTTTATTCTTCAAGAATCATCTTCTTAAGCACCTCACATGTTTCAATCCCTTGATGTTTTTCTCTAAGTTATGATTTTCTTCAAGATTCCTCAATTGTGTGGATCAACATATTCGCACAACTCTGGAACCTAAGACAAAGAACACTTAGTGAAATTCCTCAAGATATCTATGGTCAAAATCCTCAACTTGATGTATTTTGAAAAATTTCTGAGGACACATATGACCTCTTCAAATTCCTCGCACCTATACTCTGTTCACAGGTACAAAATGTCTGCTGATGAATCACTAGGTTCTCATCAACTTAACTCATTTGCAGCGTTTCTTGAGGAAAAACTGTATACATCTTCAGAATCATCAAGAGTTCAAAGTCATCAAGTGAAGAAAATGGCAGATGGTAAAAGACCTCAGAAGGGTGGAAAGAAGGCTGAACAGAACACTGCTTTTGAGATACCTGAGGCTCTGCATGCCGGTTACTGTACTCCTGATGAGGCCATTCATGGCAAAAAGACAAAAGAGCAGAGAAAAATCAGGATTCAGAGGATTAAACGAAGGTGTGTAAAGGAGTGGAGAGACTATCGCTATGTCACTCCCAAGTACATGAAGAAATTCGCCCTCAAACCTCCTTGCAAAAGGGCTCCTCCTGCTGATGATCAAGAAGTCGATCCCACTAGCATTGCTTGTGGTGAAGACTTTCCTGATGAATGGGCAAAGCATCAACAAAAACTTCAGAAAACAACCAAAGCTGCTGTGAAGAAATTCAATGAAGATTCTGCTGCTGCTGCTGCCTCTGTCGGAGCCTCTGCTAGTGCTCCGAAGAAATCGATGGTGAAGAAGTCTGCAGTGAAGTCAAAAACCTCAACTTCAAAGTCCTCACTGCAAAATCCTCATGCAAGTTCTTCAAAGGCCACTGCAATGCCTTCAGTAGCTGCACAATCATCAGCTGCTACCGCAAAGTCCTCAACACCTGTAAATCTTGCAACATGTGAGAGGACTACTGGCTTCTCAATTGCTTCAGGGGTCTCTGCAAGTTCCTCTGCCCAAGCACAGTCTTCAACAAGCCCTACTTTGATGAAGTTAAAAAGAACTACTGGACGAGGTCAGAGACCAAGTCCTCACAATAGCAAAGCTACTATGAATGTACCCTCGGGATCTGAGGATGATGAAGAGGCTAATAATGAAGAATTGGAAGAAATCATCAGAAACAGTCAGCAGAGAGCTGCAATAGCCAAGGGCAGCTCTGTTCCTCTCTTGCTGGATCCTAAGATGATCCTCAACTTCATCGACATATGGCATGAGGATCCCAGCACCCCACTTTCCTCACTAAACCTACCTCTTGGTGTGGACCATGTCCTCACACACTTCATATCTGAGGAAAAATGGAAGAGAGATCAAGCTCAGAGAGCTAAGAGGAGCAGGGCCAGAAAAGAAAAGTTCTTGAGGAACAATGTGATGAATTTGACTCCAATCAACTCATCACAGTTCAGTCTGAGATTCACTGCCTTACTGAAGAACAAGCAAAATATGATGCTGAATGGAAGGGCACCAAAGTAAGATTTGTCAGGGCAGCCCAAGCTGCAGTTAAAGATCACAACTCAAGGGTTGCAGCTCAATTGCAATAGCAAATTCCTCAGGCTGAAGAATCTGCTCAGCCTGCTGAAGAAACTGCACGCGCAGCTGAAGAAATTCAGGCTGCTGAAGAACCTGTCAGGGCAACCTCCACTGTTGCGCCTGAAGAAACTGCCAGGCCAGCTGAAACTTTTACTGCGCCTGATGAAATTGAGACCACTAGGACGACTGCATCAGTCGTGCCTGAAGAAACTGCTCCCCCTTCACCCTCTGCTGAAACTGCAAAATCCTCAAGGGTGAAGAACATCAACCTTCCTTCTGCATCAGAAGTGAAGAAAACTAAGACTGCGGAGAAGAAGGCTGCACAGAAGAGAAAAGCATCAACTTTAGATTCCTCAGCGGTGAAGAAATTGAAGACACTGCCAAGTTCTTCAGCTGACCCAATCGATGCAACTCCCATTGCCTCCGTGCCAGCCTATGAATTAGTGCCATTTGGTGTTGACTATGTCATCCCAAATGATGAACAAGAAGAAAATCATTCTGCTGCTTCCTCAGAGCAGATTGATGAAGAAATTGAGGTGGAAGCAAATGCTTCAACCCCACTGGTATCATCGCCCTAGCCTCAGTTGACTGCTGAAGAGGCCGGCGTTGAAGAAATGGAAGAGGATGTGGACATTGGAAACACAACTCCTCTTATCAATGATGAATATTGGGAAGCTGCACACCCAAATTCACCAATGACCACTCCCCTCACTCAAATTCCTCAGTCTCCAGCCCAGACTGAAGAAATTCATACAGGATCTGATGACTTGGCTGCACCTATCCCTGAAGATATTCCAGCTGCATCAGCTGAAGAAATTGCTGCTCAAACTGCAACTGAGGAAACTGCTATTCAAATTCCTCAATCTGAAGAAGTTCCTCCTATGCCTAAGGAAATTGTGGGACGCTTCAAGCCAAACCTTCAGCCGAAGCCCAAGATGCCCTTCAAAAGCTCAAAGCGCCCCAAATTCATCAAGACCAATTTCTTCAACGAGCACATCTTCTTCAATGGGCCAAATCCTTATGACTCTGCAAGGGCCGGTCGCACCAGATTCTGGACACCCACACAGATGAACTATTATGCATTAGTGCTATTTGACAAGGAGAAAGTCTTTGAGCATCGGCAAATTCCTCATGCGGGCATGGAAACTATCCCATGCTTCACACCGGTGCTCGCAGTCCTTCATGATGCAGGAATTCTTCCATTCTGTGCGGACATATGCGATTGGAATGAAGAGCTGATTCTTCAATTCTATGCCACCTTGCACATCACAGGTGATGCCTCTGATGTCAATTCTTGGGTCTTGGACTGGATGACTGGATCCACTCACTACACTGCTCCAGCCTCTGAACTACTACGGTCAGTCCCAATACCAATTCCCTCAGAAGGAGCAAGATGCCTGTTTGATGAACCTGGTCTGCCCAATCACATGATGCAAGTGCTGATGAAGCCATTGGCTCCTGGACAACCTCAAAGGACTTCCTTCCTTGTGAAGGATTTGCTCTATGTGCCCAGGACAGTCTATCGCATTCTGACCAAAACCCTCAGTCCTTAGAAGGGCCACAACTCTGAAGAAGAAGAAGTGGAGGGAATCATGAAGAACATGCTATTCAACATCATTCATGGGATTCCCATCAATTACCATGATTTCTTCATGAGGACTTTGGCCAATGCTGCTTCAGCCCCATTTGAATTGAAGCCTTACGCTCCCTGGATCATGAAATTCATCAGATCAAGGTCTTCACTTCCATTCAAGGCTGACTTTCAGAATCACTTTGGCTTTCTGCCTCCAATCGAAGTCCTCAAGAGCTCATTTTCTTCAGTTAAGGGAAAAGGCAAAGCTATCATTGATGAAGGTACTCGTCCATTGGATGGACAGTTTCGCAAAGCTGCATCTTATTCTACCAATGATGACACTGCTACCCAAGATTCTGCATCAAAAGCCTCAGCGCAAAATCCTCAAGAAACTGCCCCTCGTGTGATGACTGATCGAGAGCTTCTTCTAAGTCTTCATCAGAAGATTGATCGCAATCACAAGTGGGTAAAGCATCAGTTTGGTTCACTTCTTCGAGACATGACTGTCACGCACAACTCTGTGAGGAAGAACCACTATTATCTTCATGAAGTCTTCGACCGCACATGGGCCATCCTGTCTCACCTCAAGACTCCTGAAGAACTCAAGGAGATGGAATTTCAGCAGGACTTTGATTGGTCCATCCCTCCAAGGAAGAAATGGAAGAAAATTCAAGTTCCTCAGCTGGTTACAAGCTCATTTTCTTCATCACGCCAGGCGGATGAAGCTGAGGATATTGACGACACTGCTGCGGGCCCTGCATCAACGAATGACCCCGACAACGCTGGCGCTCCTCCACCACCTTCAAGATGAAATTCTTCAGGGGCGTTAGTCTTCATTTTTCGTCCCTTTTGGTCTTCGATGACAAAGGGGGAGAAAAATTGAGTTAGTCTTCAAGCGGGTCTCTATATATGGGTTGTTTTTTGTTTAAGTTACAACTCTCGCTCTTCTGAAGCTTTTGTTGGTTGAGTTGTAAACTTAAGTCCGATGGTGGTCTGACGCTTTTGAACTGCTTTCCGCATGCTATTTCCTCAAGTTATCTTAATGCACGCATGTTAAATTTCCTCAGACCCCATTTTCCATCATGCATTTCAATTTCCTCATAATATATATTAAATGCGTGTATGAATTACAAGATATAGGGGGAGTTCTCCATGATTTTAACCTGCCATGTGCATTTGCAGTCCAAAGCAAATTCCTCAAATATGCACATCTTCAGGGGAAGTTCTTCTATATCTTGCAATCAAATTCCTCAAACTCAGTACTTACACTTCATATTATTATCCCCGTTGAAAACTTAACCTATTTGTCATCAATCACCAAAAAGGGGGAGATTGTAAGTGCATCTAGTGCCCCTTAGTGATTTTGGTGTATTAAAGACTTATAGGTTAAGAGACTAATGCGTTTGTAAGTGTACACAGGCTCTATAAGTCGCTGAGGAGTTTGATACATTCGGAGATTATCGGCCCCTAAAAATGTATGTCTTCAACTGAAGAGTTTGGTGAAGACTTTGGTGAAGACTTTGCTGAAGACTTTGGTATTCCCTGAAGACTTTGAAAAAGAAGAAGTTGGTGTGACCTTGAAGATATGAACGAGGACTATGAAGCATGAAGACTTTTGTTTTTATTGTTTCATTTCCTTTCTTTGAGTCATAGGAAACACCGTACTGTTAAAGGGGGCCGAGGTAATACTAAGGAAAATTTCCAACTGATGCTCAACTCAAAAGCCTCAACCTATCCAATCCTTTGAGTGAAGCCTTTGGAAATCTCTTGCAGTTCAGTCAAGTTCTTCAGTGACAGAGACGATGATCTTCTGGTCTCTGAGGAAATTGGTCTGACTGAGGAGTTAGGATTTCGCCAGTGCGAATTGCCTACAAGTGAGGAACATGATAAGCCTGAGGACTTTCATAGTTCGAAATTCCGACCGTTGTTGTGCTAAGTGCCAGCTGTCCCCAATCATCCTATCCACATAACGGTCATATCATTGGGGGCATTTATGTCTTATCATGTCGGGTTGCACCCTGGCTATAAACAGCCACCCCCCACAACCACTAGTTGGTTGGCTGCTCCGAGAGAGAACTGACACTTGTCATTTGAGAGCATCCCATTCCTCGAGGACTTTGAGCGAAAATCATCAGTGAGGAAAAACCCCAAAAACCCAAACCACCAAACCCAAAGTGATTGAGCATCACTGAAGAAATTGTTCCTGTGTGGAACCGATGCTTGTTACCTTTGAAGACTGTGTATCTTCCAGACGGTTAGGCGTCATGGTCTAGTGCATCCTGCAGTCAATTGGGGATCACGAAGTGACCTTGGTCTAGAGCATCCAGCAGTCGATTGTGGATCGCCGGGTGACCAGTTTGTGAGGGTTTTGGAAGTCTACCCTGAAGACTTACCAAGAGTGTTGGGCGAGGTCTGTGTGACCTTAGCTCAAGGAGAATACGGTAAGGACTGTGTGTCCTGGGACTGTGTGTCCTCTAGTTTAAATACCAGGCTGCTCCAAACCAGACATACGACTGTCATAGCAGTTGGAACTGGGTCATCAAACCATTGTCTTCGTCAAGCTACCTGGTTCTATTTCCTCAACCCCTTCATTTCCTCGTACACTTGTTGATGAAATTGATCGTTACTGTTTGAAGAATTTGACTGAAGACTTTCTAAATTTCCTCACCTCAAATTCTTCAAGCTACCTTGTTCCTCACCTGCTTATCCTGTATCACGCTACCTGTAATCTGTGCATGCTTTATTTCATCATGATGACTATGCGATCGCTATTCTTCGTATGCACTTGAGTACTTATTCCGCTGCTAGTTATTCATCACATTTCAAATTCCTCAAGTTGAAATTCCTCAGTGATGAATTTGTAAAAATCGCCTATTCACCCCCCTCTAGTCGATATAACGCACTTTCACTTAGTACAAGTGGAGGCTAGCAAATAGATTGAGAAGCAACCAATCAAGAAACGAAAATTCACATAAACGGGCATTAAGCATAACTAACACCGAATAATGCACCATAAGTAGGATGTAATTTCATTGCATAACTATTGACTTTCGTGCTTGCATAGGGAATCACAAACCTTAACACCAATATTCTTACTAAAGCATAATTACTCACCAACATGACTCACATATTACTATCATCATATCTCAAAACTATTACAAGGAATCAAGTTTATTTTGTCCAATGATCTTCATGAAAGTTTTTATTATATCCCTCTTGAATATCTATCACTTTGGGACTAGTTTCGTATGTTGCAATTGCTTTTGACAAGCTCAAACAAATTTAAGTGAAGAACATGAGCATAAAGATTTTCATCTCTCAAAATAATATAAGTAAAGCATGAGAGAATTTCTTAATTTTTTTTACTAACTCTCAAATAAATCTAAGTGAAGTATGAGAGTAAATGACAAGCTACTCCAAAAAGATATAAGTGAAGATCAAGCGAGTAGTCAAACAATAAAGTAGCTATGTGAGGACTCTCTCTCAATAAAGAATTTCGGATCTGAGTATTTTATTTAAACAGCGAGCAAAAAAAATAGCACTCCAAGAATAGCACATATCATGTGGACAAATAAAAATTTAGGCTCAACATAGGCTAACCGATAATTGTTGATGAAGAGAGGTGGGATGCGTAGCATTCCCAAGCTTAGATGCTTGAGACTTCTTGACATATTTAATTGGGGTGCCTTGGGCATCCCCAAGCTTGAGCTTTTGTATCTCGTCCAATCCTGTCATATCATGGTTTCACCTATTCTCAAAAAACTTCATCCACACAAAACTCGAAAAGAACTCGTGAAATAGGTTAGTACACATAAGAATAAATCCACACTTCTTGTACTACCAAGAAAAGTTGCACAATAATTTCCAAACATCATCTACTGTTTACTATCATTTCCACAATTTATATCTACCAATATAGGCTATGGAAACTACAGGATAAGTAGATAACGAAACTACGACAGCAATCTGTCCAAACAGAATAGTCTGTAGCAATTTATGAAAACAGTGTACTTCTGTAACTCAAAAAATTATGAAATTTTAGTACGTGATAAAGAATTTATATGACAACACTTTTTAAAAATTTCAGAAACTTTCCACGTTCCAGTAAAATATAAAAATTCAAACACTATAGAGAAAGTTTCTGTTTTTACACAACACACATCAAACATGCAATGCAAGCATCCTAAGGCAATTCTTGGAACTTTTTATTGAAAAACAAGATTATAAATAACACCTAAAATAATAATAAAATATAATGATGATCCAAGCAAAGCACATATTATGTGACGAATAATAATATAGCTCTAAGTAAGATATACCGATAATGTTGAAGACGAAAGAGGGGATGCCTTCCGAGGCATCCCCAAGCTTAGACGCTTGAGTCTTCCTTGTATATTACCTTGGGGTGCCTTGGGAATCCCCAAGCTTAGGTTCTTGTCACTCCTTATTCTTCTCATATCGGTGTCTCACCCAAAACTTGAAAACTTCAATCACACAAAACTTAACGGAACTTCGTGAGATGGGTTAGTATAATAAATAAAGATCATTCACTTAGGTACTGTCAAGACAAGATTCATAATTGTTCTCATATAATACCTACTGTATTATACCATTCACATAATTTATATCACTGAATATAAGCTATGGGAACACTAAAACAAGCAAACTATGCATGCAAAACAGAATCTGTCAAACACAGAACACTCTGTGAAGATATGTAGTATAACCATACTTCCCTGTCTCTAAAATTTCTGAAAAATTAGGAAAACCTTAAGCATTTGTATATAAACACTGTGTAAAAATTTCAGATCATTTTCACTCTCCAGTAAAAAAATGAAAATTCCTTTACTGGAGTCAAAAGTTTCTGTTTTGGTTCAGCATCAATTCTACTCATCTTGTGAGTCATCCCAAAGGCTTTACTTGGCACTTTATTGAAATAAAAGACACAAAACATGATTAATACAGTATATTAATCATGTGAACACTCAAAAACATAAAGTAAAAGTGTTGGGTTGTCTCCCAACAAGCGCTTTTCTTTAATGCCTTTTAGCTAGGCATGATGATTTCAATGATGCTCAAACATGCAAAAGAGCATCATGAATCTCATGACAAGCACATTTATGTCTAACCCACTTCCTATGCATAGGGATTTTGTGAGAAAACAATTTATGGGAACAAGAATCAACTAGCATAGGAAGGCAAAACAAGCATTACTTCAAAACTTTGAACACATAGAGAGGAAACTTGATATTATTGGAATTCCTACAAGCATAAGTTCCTCCCTCATAATAATTTTCAGTTGCATCATGAAGGAATTCAACAATATAACTATCACATAAATCATTATTTTCATGATGCATAAGCATAGAATTTTCATTACTCTCCACATAAGCAAATTCCTTTTCATCCATGGTAGTGGGAGCAAACTCAACAAAATAACTATCATGAGACACTTGATTGACATAACCACATTCAATATTAAAATCATAATGACAAGTTTCATGGTTACTATCACTCTTTACATCATACATGTCATCATCATAATCATCATAGATAGGAGGCATGCCATCATCATAATAAATTTTCTCATCAAAACTTGGGGGACTAAAAATATCATCTTCATCAAACATAGCATCCCCAAGCTTGTGGCTTTGCATATCATTAGCATCATGGATATTCAGAGAATTCATACTAGCAACATTACAATCATGCTCATCATTCAAGGAATTCTCATTAAGTATTTTCATAATTTCTTCCTCTACCAATTGAGCACAATTTTCTGAATCCTTATTTTCACGAAAGACATTATAAAGACGATACAAATGATGCGACCTAAACACCATTTTTTGTAGTTTTCTTTTATAAAAATCAAACTAGTGAAAAACAAGAAACTAAAAGATTTAATTGCAATATCTAAAGATATACCTTCAAGCACTCACCTCCCCGGCAACGGCGCCAGAAAAGAGCTTGATGTCTACTACACAACTTGTTCTTGTAAACTCGTGTTGGGCCTCCAAGCGCAGAGTTTTGTAGGACAGTAGCAAATTTCCCTCAAGTGGATGACCTAAGGTTTATCAATCAGTGGGAGGTGTAGGATGAAGATGGTCTCTCTCAAACAACCCTGCAACCAAATAATAAAAAATCTCTTGTGTCCCCAACACACCAAATACAATGGTAAATTGTATCGGTGCACTAGTTCGGCGAAGAGATGGTGATACAAGTGTAGTAATGATAGTAGATATTGATTTTTGTAATAGTAACAATAAAAAACAGCAAGGTGGCAAGTAACAAAAGTGAGCACAAACGGTATTGCAATGCTTGAAAACAAGGCCTATGGTTCATACTTTCGCTAGTGCAAATTCTCAACAATGCTAATACAATTGGATCACATAACCATACCTCAACGTGCAACAAAGAATCATTCCAAAGTTCTTATCTAGCAGAGAACATAAGAAGAAATTGTTTGTAGGGTACGAAACCACCTTAAAGTTATCCTTTCCGATCGATCTATCCAAGAGTTCGTACTAAAATAACACCAAGTTATCCTTTACGATCGATCTATCTAAGAGTTCGTACTAAAATAACACCATATGATACGCATCAACCAACTCTAATGTCACCTAGATACTCCAATGTCACCACAAGTATCCATGAGTTAATTATACGATACGCATCAAACAATTTCAGATTCATAATACTCAATCCAACACAAAGAACCTCAAAGAGTGCCCCAAGATTTCTACCGGAGAAAGTAGGACGAAAAAATGCATCAACCCCTATGCATAGATTACCCCAATGTCACCTCGGGAATCCGCGAGTTGAGTGCCAAGACATAGATCAACTGCTCTCAAATCCATAAAAGTATTCAATCTAGTAATAACGAAATCTCAAAGGGAAAACTCAATTCATCACAACAAGATAGAGAGGGGAAAACACCATATGATCCGACTATATTAACAAAGCCCGTGATACATCAAGATCGTGACATCTCAAGAACACGAGAGAGAGAGAGAGAGAGAGAGAGATTGAACACATAGCTACTGGTACATACCCTCAGCCCCGAGGGTGGACTACTCCCTCCTCGTCATGGCCTCCGCCGGGATGATGAAGATGGCCACTGGAGATGATCTACCCTCTCCGACAGGGTACTGGAACGCCTCCAGATTGGTTATTCGTTGATACAGAGAGTTGTGGCGGCGGAACTTCTCATCTAGGGTTATTTTTGGGGGTTTCTGAATATATAGGATTTTTGGGCATCGGTTTCACGCGAAGATGGGCCACGAGTGGACCACAAGACACCAGGGCATGCCAGAGGGGCCTGGCGCGCCCTGGTGGGTCGTGCCCACCTCGTGGCTCTTCTGGCCCTCCAACGAAGTTTCTAGTGCCTCTTTTGTTCCAAAAAAATCGTCAAAAATTTTCGTAGCATTTGGAGAACTTTGATTTCTGCACAAAAAACACCACCACGGTAGTTCTGCTGAAAACAGCGTCAGTCCGGGTTAGTTCCAAAAAATGATATGAAGTTGCTGTAAAATGATTGTAAAACATCCAAGAATGATAATATAATAGCATGGAACAATCAAAAATTATAGATACGTTGGAGACTTATCAGTTCCGTTTTGTTCTATGGGTTGATTGATGATCGTGATTGGTTTGAGATGTATGTTCTATTTTGGTGTTGTCCTATGGTGCCCGCCATGTCGCGCAAGCGTGTGGAATCCCCGATGTGGAGTGTTGCAATATGTTTATGATTCGCTTATAGTGGGTGGCTAGAGTGACAGAAGCTTACACCCGAGTAAGGGGATAGTTTACGTATGGGATAAAGGGGAGTTGATGTGTTAATGCTATGGTTGGGTTTACCTTAATGAATTTCTAGTAGTTGCGGATGCTTGCTAGAATTCCAACATAAGTGCATATGATCCAAGTACGGAAAGTATGTTAGCGTATGCCTCTCCCTCATATAAAACTGCAACAATGATACGGGTCTAGTTATCGATTGCCTAGGACAATCTCGCAAATCCTATCACCACTTTTCCACACTCGCTATATTTACTTTATTGTTCTTTAATTAAAATAGCACCTAACTTTTATTTCCACGTTCTTTATTATCTTGCAAAACTATCTTTACACCTACAAAGTACTTCTAGTTTTATTCCCGCAAACTAGTTTCATACTTGTTCTAGGTAAAGTAAGTGTTAGCGTGCGTAGAGTTGTATTGGTGGTCGATAGAACTTGAGAGAGAGAGTATTAATTCTACCTTTAGCTCCTCGTTGGGTTCGACACTCTTACTTATCGAAAAAGGCTACAAACGATCCCCTACACTTGTGGGTTATCAAGACCTTTTACTGGCGCCGTTGCGGGGAGCAATAGCGTAGTGGTTGATATTCTCGTGTGTGCTTGTTTGCTTTATCACTAAGTAATTTTTATTTTCTGTTATTAGTTGTTTTATTTTTTGTTATTAGTTGTTTTCTATCTTTAGTTATGGATATGGAACATGAAACACCAAAAAAAATAGATGTACTTGCTACTCATGGAGATGGGGAACCTCCTAAAACCCTCGATGCTCGTTATGTTAAACTCGTTAATGAATCCTTTGATGATACTGAGAAATCCCCATTGAACTTTATAATGGGAGACACGTTGGATCAACGTGAGTACTTTAGGGATTATCGCTTATCTCAAAAAGGTAAACACTTATGGGATCAAATTACAATATTGCGTTGGTTTGCTTGGGACGCATGCTTGAAATGTGATTCTACTTGTTGCTTTGAGTTAGATACTCCGCACCTTCCCTTTCAGTGTTTATTTAATGATAATGAAACCTTGGCTTCTTATGCTAATGGTATATATGATTACTATGATGTGGAACAAATAGAAGAATTTGTTGCTTTTAAGGGCGCTTTTGAAGTTGCCTCTTTGATTGAAAAGTGTGATGATGTTTCTTACAAATCTGAAAATCTTGCCATACTTAAATATTGCTATGAGAATTATGAATGGAATGCTGATATTATTGAATTTATTAAGAGAAGGACCGCTACCTTGGAAGAGACTAATATTTTGTAGGAATATATGGAAGAAGAAATTGCTGAAACTGTGAGCTCATTAGATGAAAAAGACGAGGAGGAGAGCGAAGAACAAAAGGAGGAAGAGCGGATTAGCTACCCATTCCCACCTTCTAATGAGAGTAACTCTTCAACTCATACATTGTTTAATTACCCTTCGCACATACCGAAGGATGAATGCTATGATGATTCCTATGACCCCTTGGATTCATTTGAAATATCCCTTTTTGATGAACTTGATGCTTACTATGCTTGTGGTCATGATGCCAATATGAATTATGCTTATGAAGATGAACTTGCTATAGTTCCTTATGTTAAGCATGAAATTATTGCTATTGCACCCACACATGATAGTCCTATTATCTTTTTGAATTCTCCTAACTACACTATATCGGAGAAGTTTGCACTTATTAAGGATTATATTGATGGGTTGCGTTTTACCACTACACATGATGATTTTGATGAATATAATATGCATGTGCTTGGTGATCCTACTTGCAATTATTATGAGAGAGGAACCAAATCTTCACCTCTCTATGTTTCCAATACTATAAAATTGCAAGAAACTACTTATGCTATGTATTGGCCTTTATTTTGTGCGAATGAAGTTCTTGTATGACATGCCAATGCATAGGAAGAGAGTTAGACTTAGTTGTCACATTTTTTTCTCACTACTAAATTACAAATCATTGTCAATTAAAATTGGCTTTGATATACCTTGGGATCCGGGTGGATCAATTACTTGAGCACTATATGCCTAGCTTAATGGCTTTAAAGAAAGGGTTGCCAGGGAGACAACCCGGAAGTTTTAGAGAGTCATTTATTTCTGTTGTGTGCTTTTAAAATAATTAAAAACAAAAAAATAAAGCGGGGAACCTAAAACTTTTTCAAAAAGAAAGGTGAAAGTGAGAAAGATGAGCACTGTTGAAGTGGGGGCTAGCCTTGAACTTTGTTCATGCCCATGGAAACTTTGTGAATCTTGATTACAGAAACTTTTCAACAAAAATAATTATCCCCTTGTATAAATCCATTGTATTATAAAAATAATGTGCCAAGAATTACCTTTAGGATGTTTGAATTGTTCGTTTGATATGTGTTGTGTAAAAACAGAAACTTTTGCTGTAGTGTTTGAATTTTCGTATTTTATTGGAGTTTGCAAAAATTCTGAAATTTTTACACAGTACTTCTATGCAAATTCTTTATTACGTCCTAATTTTTCAGAATTGTTTGAGTTACTTAAGTATAGTGACCAAACAGATCTTTACAGACTGTCCTGTTTTTCACAGATTGCTGTTATAGTTGCTTTGCGTGCTTATGTTTGAATTCTTGTTGAGCCTCATTGACTTGGGATCCATAGAATTGTGAGAGATTACAGTGGTTAATGTTAGATTATAATTATGCAATAATGTTATGGCAGGACATGATGAGATTTGATGATTATGTACTAACGTTTCTAATAAGAGTTTTGTCAAGTTTTGTGTGGATGAAGTGTTCGAAGATCGAGGAGGTATTGATATGAGAAGAATAAGGAGAGACAAGAGCTCAAGCTTGGGGATGCCCAAGGCACCCCAAGTAAATATTCAAGGAGACTCAAGCGTCTAAGCTTGGGGATGCCCCAGAAGGCATCCCATCTTTGTTCTTCAACAACTATCGGTATGTTTCGGTTTTTGTTTTGTTCACATGATATGCGTAAATTCTTGGAGCGGCGTGTGCCTTTTATTTTCCTTTTAGAAATGCACCATGCTGGTACGGGAAAGTCCATGGTTGATTTATAGAATGCTATTTGCACTTCACTTATATCTTTTGAGTATGGCCTTATAGAATGCTTCATGTGTTTCACTTATATCATTTGAAGTTGGATGCCTGTTTCTCTACATATAGAAAACCGTTATTTGTATAATGCTCTTTTGTTTCACTTATATTTATTAGAGCATGTCCAAGTCTTTTGTAGAAATAATTAAACTCTCATGCCTCACTTATACCTATTTAGAGAGTCAACAGGAATTGGTCATTTACATGGTTAGTCATAAAATCCTACATAAAACTTGTAGATCACTGAATACGATATGTTTGATTCCCTGCAAAGTTTTGCAACATTAAGATAGTAATATGTGGGTGCACTAGTAGATGATTGTGGATTAGTAAGAATATTGATGTTAAGGTTTGTGATTCCCGAAGCATGCACGTATAGTCTCTAGTTATGCGATGAAGATTGGAGCATAATTTATCCTTGATTGAAATCCTTTGTGCTGTTGAATCGGGGGTGCGCGATGGTTAACTCCTCCCAACCTCCTCCCTAGGATTATAGTACTTTGATTTGTGATAAAACTAATAAAACTTTGCAATAAGTATATGAGTTCTTTATGACTAATGTGAATCCATGGACATACACAATCTCACCTATTCATATTTTGCTAGCCTCTTCGATACCGTGCGTTGCCCATTCCCACCTCGAGGATCAGTGCAACTTTCGCCGATGCATCCAAACCCCGCGACATGATACGCTCTGTTGCACATAAGCCTCATTATATCTTCCTCAAAACAGCCACCATACCTACCTATCATGGCATTTCCATAGCCATTCCGAGATATATATCCATGCAACTTCCACCGTCACTTCATATGACTTGTAGTTCCATTTTCATATTGCTTTGCATGATCGTAAGATAGCCAGCATGATATTTACATGGCTTGTCCGTTTTTTGATATCTTTTGCTATGCTAGATCATTGCACATCCTGATACACTGCCATCGGCATTCATATAGAGTCATATAATCCTATCAGTTTTTCATATCAAGTTGTAAGTAAATAAAAGTGTGATGATCATCATTATTATAGCATTGTCCCAGTGAGGAAAGGATGATGTATTCTATGATTCCCCCACAAGTCGGGATGAGACTCCGGACGAAAAATAAAATAAAAACGAGGGAGGCCAAATGAGCCCACCATAAAAAATGATGAATGGGGGAGGCAAAAAAAAGAGAAAAGCCCACCATGAAATAAAATAAAATAAAAAAATAAATGAGAGAAAAAGAGAGAAGGGACTTTGATACTATCCTTTACCACACTTGTGCCTCAAAGTGGCACCATGTTCTTCATATACAGAGTCTCTTGTTTTTGTCACTTCCATATGCTAGTGGGAATTTTTCATTATAGAACTTGGCTTGTATATTCCGATGACGGGCGTCCTCAAATGCCCGACGTCTTCATGAGCAAGCAAGTTGGTTGCACACCCACTTAGCTTCAGTCGAGCTTTCATACACTTATAGCTCTAGTGCATCCGTTGCATGGCAATCCCTACTCCTCGCATTGATATCTATTAATGGACATCTCCATAGCCCATTGATACGCCGAGTTGATGCGAGACTTTCTTCTCCACTTTCAACCCTTTTGATATCTACAACCATATTCTATTCCACCCTTATGTTATGTCCATGGTTCACGCTCATGTATTGCGTGAAGAATAAAAAGTTGATGCACATTGAAAAAGTACGATCCAATTGCTTGGTTTGACACCGGGGTGCTCATGATTTATACTTTATGCTAGGAAGACCAAGCATGACAGGCTATATGATTTTGTAGGAATAACATTCTTTGGCATTGCTATTTTGAAAGGACATGATGGTTGCTAGTAAACCTGAGTATGGATGTCTTTCTGTCAGACAGTTGCCTTGAATCACCTGTATCTTAATATTCATGCCATGATTAGACATTTGTTCAAGATTATGTTAGGTAGCATTCTACATCCAAAATTATCTTTTTATCATTTACCTACTCGAGGACGAGCAGGAATTAAGCTTGGGGATGCTGATACGTCTCTGTCGTATCTATAATTTTTGATTGCTTCATGCCAATATTCTACAACTTTCATATACTTTTGGCAACATTTTATAATATTTTTGGGACTAACTTACTTACCCAGTGCTCAGTGCCAGTTCCTGTTTTTTGTGTGTTTTTTTGTTTTGCAGAAAATTCCATATCAAACGAAGTCCAAACGCGATAAAAATTGATGGAGATTTTTTTGGAATATATGTGAATTTTGAGAGTCGGAATCAACGCAAGACGATGCCCGAGGGGCCCACAAGCCAACCGGCCGCGCCCCCAGGGGGGCGCGGCCAGCTGGCTTGTGGCTAGCCCTTAGGTCGGTTGAGGCTCTCCTTCTGGTGCAAGAAAGATATTTTCGCGATAAAAATCCCCTCAAAATTTTAGCCCGATCGGAGTTACGGAACTCCGGATATTTAAGAAACGGTGAAGGGGTCCGAAAACAGTCGCGAAAACAGGAGACTGAGGAGAGAAACAGAGAGAGAGATCCAATCTCGGAGGGGCTCTCGCCCTCCGGGAGCCATGGCGGCCATGGACCAGAGGGGAAACCCTCCTCCCACCTAGGGAGGAGGCCAAGGAAGAAGAAGAAGGAGGGGGCTCTCTCCCCCTCTCTCCCGGTGGCGCCGAAGCGCCGCCGAGGCATCCATCGTGATGGCGATCTACACCAACAACTTCGCCGCCATCATCACCACCACTATCACCTTCCCTCATCTATCTACAGCGGTCCACTCTCCCGCATCCCACTGTACCCCCTACTTGAACATGGTGCTTAATGCTATATATTATTATCCAATGATGTGTGGCTATCCTATGATGTTTGAGTAGTTCCCTTTTGTCCTATGGGTTGATTGATGATCGTGATTGGTTTGAGATGTATGTTCTATTTTGGTGTTGTCCTATGGTGCCTGCCATGTCGCGCAAGCGTGTGGAATCCCCGCTATAGGGTGTTGCGATATGTTTATGATTCGCTTATAGTGGGTGGCTAGAGTGACAGAAGCTTACACCCGAGTAAGGGGATTGTTTACGTATGGCATAAAGGGGAGTTGATGTGTTAATGCTATAGTTGGGTTTACCTTAATGAATTTCTAGTAGTTGCGTATGCTTGCTAGAATTCCAACATAAGTGCATATGATCCAAGTACGGAAAGTATGTTAGCGTATGCCTCTCCCTCATATAAAACTGCAACAATGATACGGGTCTAGTTATCGATTGCCTAGGACAATCTCGCAAATCCTATCACCACTTTTCCACACTTGCTATATTTACTTTATTGTTCTTTAATTAAAACAACACCTAACTTTTATTTCCACGTGCTTTATTATCTTGCAAAACTATCTTTACACCTACAAAGTACTTCTAGTTTTATTCCCGCAAACTAGTTTCATACTTGTTCTAGGTAAAGTAAGCATTAGCGTGCGTAGAGTTGTATTGGTGGTCGATAGAACTTGAGAGAGTATTAATTCTACCTTTAGCTCCTCATTGGGTTTGACACTCTTACTTATAGAAAAAGGCTACAAACGATCCCCTACACTTGTGGGTTATCAGGGATATCAATCCCACCTTGTTAGTTTGCATCTCATTGTACCAAGTGCATCTCCTTTCATAATGTCACCCAATGTTAGTGTCGGAGAAGATCTTGGTTCCATCCGTGCTAGTTTAAGCTTGTACAAGTACGTTTCAATTCTTTTGTTGATCCCATCAAATATGTGGTATCCATCGATTCCTGATTCAATGGTGACTTTCTTTCATCATACGTTGATCCCAGCTTGCCGGTTAAGTTTACATTGATCCCGACTTGCTAATTATATTCTGAGCTATACTATGCCCCGAAACGGAGTTGTTGTAATGACACCCGTTTCGGTGGCTACGTACCATATCCATGTGAATATTACTTGGTGCAAGAATTTATTTTATTGTCGACTACACTAATGAATTGATGTTATGCTGAATTGGAGTGTAGTCATTATTGCTTTATTGCCCTGGTTGCATATGACCCATGGTGTACGTTGCATATCATGCTTTGTTGATCTTTTGTGTTGGTAAAAATTCAACTTGATAATAACTTCCTCCAACGTCTAGATCGAGTCTTAGTGCCACTGAACCAATTAAATCAATATGACCATACAGTCTCATGGGAGACCCTGATTAGGTGCTTAGTCACATATTTTTATTTGGATGTTGCCCATACAACAGGTTGAGCGGTAATAGGAGCCTGGTCCGTTCGGACTCACTTATAACTCGAGGAGATACTTGACCTGTTGAGCTAGTTACTGATACGTCTCCAACGTATCTACAATTTTTGATTGTTCCATGCTGTTATATTACCATTCTTGGATGTTTCACAACCATTTTATAGCAACTTTATATCATTTTTTGGGACTAACCTATTGACATAGTGCCAAGTGCCAGTTGCTGTTTTTTGATTGTTTTTTACTTCGCAGAATATCAGTACCAAACGGAGTCCAATTGCGATGAAACTTTTTGGAGATTTTTTTGGACCAGAAGAAAGCCAGTGGGCCAAAGAAGTAACCAGGAGGGAGCTCAGGCGGCCCACAAGACACCAGGGCGCGCCAGAGGCCCCGGGAGCGCCCTGGTGGGTTGTGGCCGCCTCGGGAACCCCCTCCACCCCCTCTAAGCTCTATAAATACCTAAATATTCCAGAAACCCTAGAAGAGTCGACGAAAAACACTTCCAGCCACCGCAAGTTCCAGAACCGCGAGATCCAATCTAACACCATCACGGAGGGGTTCATCATCCTCATTGGTGCCTCTCCGATGATGCGTGAGTAGTCCACCATAGACCTACGGGTCCGTAGGCAATAGCTAGATGGCTTTCTCTCTCTCTTGATTCTCAATACAATGGTCTCTTGGAGATCTATTTGATGTAATGACTTTTTGCGGTGTGTTTGTTGGGATCCGTTGAATTTTGAGTTCATGATCAGTTTCTATCCATGAATAGTATTTGAGTCTTCTTTGATCTCTTATATGCATGATTACTTATAGCCTCATATTTCTTCTTCGGATCTTTGGTTTAGTTAAGCCAACTAGATCGATTTTTCTTGCCATGGGAAGAGGTGCTTTGTGATGGGTTCGATCTTGCGGTGTCCTCTCCGAGTGACAGAAGGGGCAGCGAGGCACGCATGTATCATTGCTATTAAGGATAACAAGATGGGGTCTATTCCTACATGAATAGATCTTGTCTACATCATGTCACCGTTCTTATTGCATTACTCCATTTTTCCATGAACTTAATACACTAGATGCATGCTGGATAGCGGTCGATGTGTGGAGTAATAGTAGCAGATGCAGAATCGTTTCGGTCTACTAATCTTGGACGTGATGCCTATATAATGATCATCGCCTTGGATATCGTCATGATTATTTGATCTTCTATCAATTGCCCAACAGTAATTTGTTTACCCACCGTGTGCTATACTCATGAGAGAAGCCACTAGTGAAACCTACGGCCCCCGGGTCTACTTTTCCAACATATTGCTTTCTGATCTATCTTTTGCCGCTTTTTGTTTTCAGATCTATTATTCCAAAAACCCAAAAATACCTTGCTGCACTTTTTATTTGCCTCTTTTATTTTGTGTTCTTGTGCGATCTATCTGTCCAATCTATTACAATCTAATCTATCTTCTTACCGTGGAGAGATTGACAACCTCTCTTTCGCGTCGGGTTGCAAGTATTTGTTCTTTGTGTGCAGGTATCGTTTACATAGTGTTGCGTGGTTCTCCTACTGGTTCGGTAACCTTGGTTTCATAACTGAGGGAAATACTTACCGTCGCTGTGCTGCATCATCCCTTCCTCTTTGGGGAAATACCGACGCAGTCTCAAGCCACGTCAAAGGAATTTCTGGCGCCGTTGCCGGGGAGACATCATCAACATCTATCAGGTTCCTAATCACAAATCTCATCTCCTTGCAATTACATTATTTGCCATTTGCCTCTTGTTTTCCTCTCCCCACTTCACAAATTTGCCGTTTTATTCGCCCTCTTTTCCGTTTGCCTTTGTCTCGACAGATCTCTTGCTTGCTTGCAATCTTGTTTGCGTAGTCATGATGCCTCAACGAAAGTATTATGATGTTCCTTACCCCAATATTTTGCTTTAGATTGAGAAAAGTACCAAGGAATATATGACTACACATTTTGAGCATAATAAGTATTTTACCGAGGAGCTTAAAGAACACTCTACCGTACTAGATGCCATAACAAAACAACTTGATGATATTGGTATATAAGTTTCTAATCTCCAAACTAAGTATGCTCATGCTGAAAATCTTCTAGGTAAAATATCAGACGCACAAGCTACTCTAGTAAATCAAATGGCTGCTAAACCAGTCTCTTTAGAGGACAAAGATGATGAAGATCTTGAAGTGATTGGTGTTTCTTCTATTGATTCCTTGTTTAGTAATATTAAAATTGATGATAAAGGGACTGAAATAGATTCAACTTTAGCTAGAAGGCGTCCCAATGATTTGGAGGGTGAAAATCTTGATGAAAAATTGATGAAAGTGGGTTTGAAGAGGTCAAAACTTTAAATAGTGATGTGCCCACTATTTTGGATTGCAAAGATTTTAATTATGATAGTTTCTCTTTGATTGAATGTATTTCCTTGCTGCAATCCATGTTAAATTCACCCCATGCTTATGAACAAAATAAAGCTTTTACTCAACATATTATTGATGCCATGATGAAATCTTTTGAAGAAAAGTTGGAGTTAGAGATTTCAATTCCTAGAAAATTACATGATGAGTGGGAACCTACCATTAAGGTCAAGATTAAAAATTATGAGTGATTTGCTTTATGTGATTTGGGTGCTAGTGTTTCCACCATTCCGAAGTCTCTATGTGATGTGTTTGATCTTACCAATATTGAAGAATGTTCTCTTAATTTGCACTTGGCGGATTCTACTATTAAAAAGCCTTTGGGAAGAATTAATGATGTTCTTATTATTACAAATAGGAACCATGTGCCCATAGATTTTATTGTTCTTGATATTGATTGCAATCCGTCTTGTCCCATTATACTTGGTAGACCGTTTTTACGCACTATAGGTGCCGTGATTGATATGAAAGAAGGCAGTATTAAATTTCAATTTCCACTAAGAAAGGGTGTGGAACACTTCCCTAGAACAAGCATTAAGCCACCATAGGAATCAATCATGAGAGCATCCTATGGAGCAAAAACTAAAGATGACAATACTTGAATCTATGCTTTATGCCTAGCTAGGGGCGTAAAACGATAGCGCTTGTTGGAAGGCAACCCAATGAATAAATTTATTTTCACCTTTTTCTTTATGTTTTTGAGTGTTGACAAAATTATGCTACTGTTATGATTGTGTTTTTATGTTTTATTTAGTGTTTGTGCCAAGTAAAGCCTTTAGGATGATTCATAAGATGAGTAGAAACAATGCTGAATCTGAAACAGAAACTTTGACTCCAGTGCGTGAATTTTCATTTTTTTACTGGAGCCTGATAATGAGCTGAAATTTTAACACAATATTGCCATACAAATTCTTTATGTTGTACTAATTTTTCAGATTTTTTAGAGTTACATAAGTATGGTTAGAGTAGAGATTACCACAAACTGTTCTGTTTTTGACAGATTCTGTTTTCGTTGCATTGTGTGCTTGTTTTGATCAATCTATGGTTTGTATTGAAGGGTATAAGCCATGGTAAAGTTAAAATACAGTAGGTATAATGCAATAATAAAATATGAATGGGTTTTCAACAGTACTTAGAGTGGTGATTTGCTTTGTTATACTAACGGATCTCACGAAGGTTTTGTTGAGTTTTATGTGATTGAAGTTTTCAAGTTTTGGGCGAGATCACGATGGATGAAGGAATAAGGAGTGAAAAGAGCCTAATATTGGGGATGCTACAGCACCCCCAAGATAATATCCAAGGAGAAACAAGCAACTAAGCTTGGGGATGCCCCGAGTGGCATCCCCTCTTTCTTCTAACGACCATCGGTATTTTACTTGGAGCTATATTTTTATTCGTCACATATCATGAGTTTTGCTTGGAGCGTCTTGTATTATTTGAGTCTTTGCTTGATTTTGTTTTTAGTTTGTCACAAGTACCCTTGCTGGACACACCTATTTGAGAGAGCCAAAATTATGCTATGATTTGTTAGAATTGCTCTATATGCTTCACTTAGATTTTTTGAGCTATGGAATTGCTCTAGTGCTTCACTTATATGTTTTTGAGCACGGTGTGCTTAATTTTTTTGAAGAAATACTCTCATGCTTCACTTAGATTAATTTGAGAGTTAGTAACTTTTGAAGAAATTCTCTCATGCTTCACTTATACTATTTTGAGAGATGAAATTTTTATGCTCATGTTCTTCACTCAAATTTAGTTGAGCTTGTCAAAAGCAATGGCAATATATGAAACTAGTCCCAAAGTGATAGATATTCAAGAGGGATATAATAAAAACTTTCATGAAGATCATTGGACAAATTAAACTTGATTCCTTGTAATAGTTTTGAGACATGATGATAGTGATATGTGATTCATGTTGGTGAGTAATTATGCTTTAGTAAGAATATTGGTGTTAAGGTTTGTGATTCCCTATGCAAGCACGAAATTCAATAGTTATGCAATGAAATTACATCCTACTTATGGTGCATTATTCGGTGTTAGTTATGCTCAATGTCCGTTTATGTGAATTTTCGTTTCTTGATTGGTTGCTTCTCAATCTATTTGCTAGCCTCCACTTGTACTAAGTAGAAATATTACTTGTGCATCCAAAATCCTTAAACCCAGTTTTCCCTTATGAGTCCACCATACCTACCTATATGTGGTATTTCCATGCCGTTCTAAGCAAATTTGTATGTGCGATCTCTAATTTTTAAAATAATTTTCCTTTTTGTGAGCTCGTACCGCTCATGAAACGGTAGGGGGTGTCCAATATTTTTCCATGCTAGATGTGTTATTCTCAAGATGAGTGTTTATTCACTTGTCATTGCATGAGAGTACGGCAGTAATAGGGATGCCCAGTCCCGAAATGAAAAAGAAATTTACTTTATGTTGTCAAATAATAAATTCCTTGGAAAGTGTTGGTATGGAAGGCAACCATGGATACGGCTAGCCATGGATTGTGAAAGAATGGTGGAAAAAGGAATAAACTTTAGTTTATGTTTGGGAACCGCCTATGATGTATCTAGCATGGAAAGTATTGAGAACTACTTTGTCGTTTTCGTTGACGGGAAAGGCATGCCACCCAAAATATTTTTCTCTCTCAATTTAAGCTTCGAGCTCTGGCACCTCTACAAATCCCTACTTCCCTCTGCAAAGGGCCTATCTATTTACTTTATGCAATTTTTACTTTTATTTGAGTCTCCATCTTCTCTTATAAAGCACCAACTAGGGGGCACTATGATCATACTTGTGCATTGGGTGTAGTTAATATTTGAGTGTGTTTCATGAATGGATCAATGATTGAGCATGATGGGCTAGGGATAACTTTCTTTAGTGTTGATATTTTGAAAGACATGGTTGCTTGTTGGCATGCTTGAGTATTAAAGTATTTATGTCAAAACTAGACTATTGCTTTGAACCATCTAAAAGTCCAAATGTCCATGCCACAATAGAAAAGAATATGTGATGAACATGTTAGGCAGCATTCCACAACAAAAATTCTGTTTTTATCATTTACCTACTCGAGGACGAGTAGGAATTAAGCTTGGGGATGCTGATATGAGATAACCCACAAGTGTAGGGGATCATTTGTAGCCTTTTTCGATAAGTAAGAGTGTTGAACCCAACGAGGAGCTAAAGGTAGAACAAATATTCCCTCAAGTTTTATCAACCACCGATACAACTCTATGCACACTTTAACGTTTGCTTTACCTAGAACAAGTATGAAACTACTTTGTAGGTGATAGGATAGTTTGGACGAATAAAACTAGAAGTACTTTGCGGGAAATAAAACTACGAGTAAAAAGTAAGATAATAAAAGTTAGTTGTTTAGTAGAAAGCTTTTGTCAAACAAGAAGGTTATTTGTCCCTAGGCAATTGATAACTAGACCGGTAATCATTCTTGCAATTTTACATGAGGGAGAGGCATTAGCTAACATACTTTCTCTACTTGGATCATATGCACTTATGATTGGAACTCTAGCAAGCATCAGCAACTACTAAAGATCATTAAGGTAAAACCCAACCATATCATTAAGTATCAAGTCCTCTTTACTCCCATATGCAACAACCCACCTACTCGGGTATGTGTATTCTGTCACTCACGCCACCCACCATAGGCAAATCATGAACACATTGCAACACCCTATAGCGGGGATCCCCCACGTTTGCGCGAGACGGAGGGCACCGTAGGACAGCACTGCTACTTCTCGAGCATGCGTTGGTTTTCCCTTGAAGAGGAAAGGGTGATGCAGCAAAGTAGATAAGTATTTCCCTCAGTTGTTGAGAACCAAGGTATCAATCCAGTAGGAGATACAAGCAAGTCCCCAATAGGTGTACCTACACAAATAATCAAACACTTGCACCCAACGCTATAAAGGGGTTGTCAATCCCTTCACGGTTATTTGCAAGGATGAGATCTGATAGAGATAGATAGATAGGATTGCTAGAAAGTAAAGTAAAACAAAAGTAAAAATAAGGCAGCGAGATATTTTTGGTATTTTTGGTTTTAGATCTGAAAGTATAATATGGAAAATAGACCCGGGGGCCATAGGTTTCACTAGAGGCTTCTCTCATGAAGGAAAATAATACGGTGGGTGAACAAATTACTGTCGAGCAATTGATAGAAAAGCGAATAATTATGAACATATCCAAGGCAATGATTATGCATATAGGCATCACGTCCGTGTCAAGTAGACCGAAATGATTCTGCATCTCCTACTATTACTCCACACATCGACCGACTCCTGCCTGCATCTAGAGTATTAAGTTCATGAAGAACAGAGTAACGCATTAGGTAAGATGACATGATGTAGAGGGATAAACTCAAGCAATATGATGAAAACCCCATCTTTTTATCCTCGATGGCAACAATACAATACGTGCCTCGCTACCCCTACTTTGTCACTGGGTGAGGACACCGCAAGATTGAACCCAAAACTAAACACTTCTCCCATTGCAAGAATTACCAATCTAGTTGGCCAAACCAAACCAATAACTCGAAGAGACTTGCAAAGATATGAAATCATGCATATAAGAATTCAGAGAAGATTCAAATAATATTCATAGATAATCTGAACATAAACCCACAATTCATCGGATCTCGACAAACACACCGCAAAAGAGTATTACATCGGATAGATCTCCATGAAGATCATGAAGAACATGGTATTGAAGAACAAAAAGAGAGAAGAAGCCATCTAGCTACTAGCTATGGACCCGAAGGTCTGTGGTGAACTACTCACGCATCATCGGAGGGGCAATGGAGTTGACGTAGATGCCCTCCGTGATCGATTCCCCCTTCGGCAGATTACCGGAAAAGGCTCCAAGATTGGATCTCACGGGAAAAGAGGCTTCCGGCGGCGGAAAAGTATTTTTGTGGCTCTTTTTGGTATCCAGGGAATATTTGGGAATTTATAGGCCGAAGAATAGGGTTAGGAGGGATGCCGTGGGGCCACAAGCTAGGGGCCCCCCCCCCCCTAGGGCGCGCCCCTGTGGCTTGTCGCCACACGGCGGCTCTCCTGCCTTCATCTCCAAGTCTTCTGGGTTGCTTCTGGTCCAAGAAAAATTATTCCAACGATTTTATTCCGTTTGGACTCCGTTTAATATTCCTAATCTGCAATACTCAAAAACAAGGAAAAAACAGAAACTGGCACTAGGCTCTAGATTAATAGGTTAGTCCCAAAAATAATATAAAATAGCATATTAATGCATATAAAACATCCAAAACAGATAATATAATAGCATGGAACAATCAAAAATTATAGATACGTTGGAGACGTATCAAGCACCATAATAAAATATACACTCATACGGTCATACCAACCAAGATCATCAATTAGCCCATAGGACAAAGCGGATCTACTCAAACATCATAGGATAGCCACATATCATTGGGAAATAATATACGGAGTTGAGCACCATGTTTAAGTAGAGATTACAACGGGGAAAAGGGGAGTTACACCACTGCATAGAGGGGGAGAGAGTTGGTGTTGATGGCGGCGAAGTTGTTGGAGTAGATCGCCGTCACGTTGCTTGCCCCGGCGGCGTTCCGGCGCCACCGGGACAGAGGGGGAGAGAGCCCTCCTCCTTCTTCTTCTTCCTTGGCCTTCCCCTAGATGGGAGGAGAGTTCCCCCTCTGGTCCATGGCCGTCATGGAGGCGGAGGGGCTGGAGCCCCTCCTAGATTGGATCTCCCTCTCTGTTCTCTTCTGTTTCACATTCTTGTTTTCTGGCCGAAAACCGTTTCTTATATTCCCGGAGATCCGTAACTCCGATCAGGCTGAAATTTTGAGGGGATTTTTATCAAAAAATTAGCTTCCTTGCACCCGAAGGAGAGCTCCAACCGACTTACGAGCTAGGCAAAACCCACCACGACGTGCCTGGGCCCTAGGGCGCGCCCTGGTGTCTCGTGGTGGCTGTGGGCCTCCGTTTGCGTTGATTCCACTTCTCAAAATTCACAAATATTCAAAAAAAAATCTCCGTAAATTTTTATCGTGTTTGGACTTCGTTTGATATGGATATTCTGCGAAACAAAAAACATGCAACAAACATGAACTGGCACTGGGCACTGAATCAATAGGTTAGTCCAATAAATCATATAAAATGTTGCCAAAAATATGTGAAAGTTGTATAATAATGGCATGAAACAATCAAAAATTATAGATACGACGGAGATGTATCAGCATCCCCAAGCTTAATTCCTGCTCGTCCTCGAGTAGGTAAATGATAAAAAAGATAATTTTTGATGGGGAATGCTACCTAGCATAATCTTGATCATATATCTAATCGTGGCATAAATATTAAGACACAAGTGATTCAAAGCAATAGTCTAGTTTTGACATAAAGACATTAATACTCAGGCATCCCAACAAACAATCATGTCTTTCAAAATATCAAGGCTAAAGAACACTATCCCTACAAAATCATATAGCCTTGTCATGCTCTGTCTTCTTAACACAAAGTATAAATCATGTACTACCCCGGTGTCAGCCAAGCAATTGGTTCATACTTTTTAACGCGCTTCAGCATTTTCAACTCTCACGCAATACATGAGCGCAAGCCATGGATATTGTACTATGGGTGGAATCGAATATGGTGGTAGGTTTCAAAGGGGTAAAAGTGGAGAAGAAAGTCTCGCATCAACTCAGCGTATCAACGGGCTATGGAGATGCCCATCAATAGATATCAATGCGAGGAGTAGGGATTGCCATGCAACGGATGCACTAAGAGCTATAAGTGTATGAAAGCTCAATATGAAAACTAAGTGGGTATGCATCTAACTCTATAATGAAAAATTCCCACTAGTATATGAAAGTGACAACATAGGAGACTCTCTATATGAAAAACATGGTGCTACTTTGAAGCACAAGTGTGGAATTAGCATGCCCCTATTCCTTCTTCTTTCATTTTTTTCTTTCTTTTTTTCCTTTTCCTTTTTTCCTTTTTCTTTTTTTCTATGTTTTTTCTTTTTCTTTTTTTTCTTTCTTTGTCCGGAGCCTCATCCCGACTTGTGGGGGAATCATAGTTTCCATCATCCTTTCATCACTGGTGCATGCTCTAATAATGAATAATGATGATCATCACACTTCTATTTACTGACAACTCAATATTACAACGATAGTAAAACAAAGTATGACTCTATATGAATGCAATGATCTAGCCTAGCAAAGATATCAAAAAACGGACAAGCCATGAAAACATCATGCTAGCTATCTTATGATCATGTAATGCAATATGAGAATGAATGCTCAAGTCATCAAAATAGAGGCAGTGGAAGTTGCATGGCAATATATCTCGGAATGGCTATGGAAATGCCATAATAGGTAGGTATGGTGGCTGTTTTGAGGAAGATATAATAAGGCTTATGTGTGATAGAGCGTATCATATCACGGGGTTTGGATGCACCGGTGAAGTTTGCACTGACTCTCGAGGTGAGAAAGGGCAATGGACGGTACTGTAGAGGCTAGCAAATTGCGGAAAGGTAAGAGTGCGTATAATCCATGGACTCACATTAGTCATAAAGAACTCACATACTTATTGCAAAAGTTTTATTAGCTCTCTCGAAACAAAGTATTACTATGCATGCTCCTAGGGGGGAGGTTGGTAGGAGTTAACCATCGCGCGCCCCCGACCTTCACACAAAGATAGACAATCAAGGATAAATTGTGCTCCAACTTCCTAGCATAACGGGAGACTATACATGCATGATTCGGGAATCACAAACCTTAACACCAATATCTTACTAAACACGATCATCCACTAGTACCTCCCACATATTATCATCTCTATATCGCAAAACTATTGCAAGGAATCAAACGTATCATA
Source organism: Elymus sibiricus (assembly GCA_039707655.1). Classification (NCBI taxonomy): domain Eukaryota; kingdom Viridiplantae; phylum Streptophyta; class Magnoliopsida; order Poales; family Poaceae; genus Elymus; species Elymus sibiricus. The sequence continues at coordinate 340,957,468 of CM077669.1, read as the reverse complement.
TTCAGTGATTCCTAAGTTTTATGTAGGATTTTATGACTAACCATGCAAATGACCAATTCTCGTTGACTCTCTAAATAGATATAAGTGAAGCAAGAGAGTTTAATTGTTTCTACAAAATATCATGCTCTAATAAATATAAGTGAAGCAAAAGAGCATTCTATGAATAATGGTTTTCTATGTGAAGAGAAGCAAGCAATCCAACTTCAAATGATATAAGTGAAGCACATGAAGCATTCTATAAAGCCATACTCAAAAGATATAAGTGAAGTGCAATGAGCATTCTATAAATCAACCATGGACTATCTCATACCAGCATGGTGCATAAAATAAAAGTGAAAACTAAACACAAAAGACGCTCCAAGATTTACGCATATCATGTGATGAATAAAAATATAGCTCCAAGTGACATACCGATGATTTGGAATAAAAGAGGGGATGCCTTCCCGGGGCATTCCCAAGCTTAGACGCTTGAGTCTTCCTAGAAATATTACCTTGGGGTGCCTTGGGCATCCCCAAGCTTAGGCTCTTGCTGCTCCTTATTCCTTCTCATCGTGATAACACCCAAAACTTGAAAACTTCAATCACACAAAACTTAACAGAAAATTCGTGAGATCCGTTAGTACACATAACACCAAATCCCATCATGTCTTACCATAACATTATTGCATAATTATAATCTAACATTACCCACTGTATGCTATCACAATTCTATGGCTCCCAAGTCAATGGGGCTCAACAAGAATTCAAACATAAGCACGCAAAGCAGCTATAACAACAATCTGTGAAAAACAGGAGAGTCTGTAAAGATTTGTAGACACGTATACTTCTGTAGCTCAAAAAATCTGAAAAATTAGGACGTGATAAATGATTTGCATAACAGTACTGTGTAAAAATTTCAATTTTTTTTCACGCTCCACTAAAATATGAAAATTCAAACACTACGGCAAAAGTTTCTGTTTTTGCACAGCACACAGCAAACAAGCAATTCAAACATCCTAAAGGCAAATCTTGGCACATTATTTTTATAATACAATGGATTTGTACAAGGGGATAATTATTTTTGTTGGAAAAGTTTCCGTGATTCAAGATTCACAAAGTTTCCATGGGCATGAACAAAGTTCAAGGCTAGCCCCCACTTCAACGATGCTCATCATCTCTTCTCACTTTCACCTTTCCTTTTGTGAAGTTTTAGGTTCCCCTCTATATTTTTTTGTTTTTAAACTTTATAAAAGCACACAACAGAAATAAATGACTCTCTAAAACTTCCGGGTTGTCTCCCTGGCAGCGCTTTCTTTAAAGCCATTAAGCTAGGCATAAAGTGCTCAAGTAATGGATCCACCCGGATCCCAAGGTATATCAAAGCCAATTTTAATTAACAATGATTTGTAATTTAGTAGTGAGCACAAAGTGATATATATCATGTGACAATGAAGTCTAACTCTCTTCCTATGCATCGGCATGTCATACAAGAACAATTCATGCACATTAAGTAAAGGCCAATGCATAGTATAAACAGTTTCTTGCAATTTCATAGTATTGGAAACATAGAGAGGTGAAGATTTGGTTCCTCTCTCATAATAATTGCAAGTAGGAGCAGCAAGAACATGCATATTATATTCATTAAAATCATCATGTGTAGTGGCAAAACGCAACCCATCAATATAATCCTTAATAAGTGCAAACTTCTCCGATATAGTGTAGTTGGGAGAATTCAAAAAGATAATAGGACTATCATGTGTGGGTGCAATAGCAACAATTTCATGCTTAACATAAGGAACTATAGCAAGTTCATCTTCATAAGCATAATTTATATTGGCATCATGGCCACAAGCAAAGCAAGCATCAAGTTCATCAAAAAGGGATATTTCAAATGAATCCAAGGGATCATAGCAATTATCATAGCAGTCATCATAGCATTCATCCTTCGGTAAGCACGAAGGGTAATTAAACAATGTATGAGTTGAAGAGTTACTCTCATTAGAAGGTGGGCACGGGTAGCTAATCCGCTCTTCCTCCTTTTGTTCTTCGCTCTCCTCCTCATCTTCTTCATCTAATGAGCTCACAGTTTCAGCAACTTCTTCTTTCATAGGTCCCTGCAAAATATTAGTCTCTTCCAAGGCAGCAGTCATTCTTTCAATAAATTCTTTAACATAAGCATTAGAAGCATAGTTTTCATAGCAATATTTAAGTATGGCAAAATTTTCAGACTTGTAAAGAGTAGCATCACACTTTTCAATCAAAGAAGCAATTTCATAAGCACCCTTAAAAGCAATAAATTCTTCAATTTATTCAACATCAAAATAACAATAGGCTTCCTTGGCATAAGAAGATAGTATTTCATTATCATTAAACACACATTGGTAGGGCAGGTGTTTTTTAGTTTCTTCAGAACAACAAGTAAAATCATGTAATTCACATAAATTCCAAGCATAGCAACACAAAATATTAAACACACATTGGTAGGGCAGGATCCCCCACGTTTGCGCGAGACGGAGGGCACCGTAGGACAGCACCATAATAAAATATACACTCATACCAACCACGATCATCAATTAGCCCATAGGACAAAGCGGATCTACTCAAACATCATAGGATAGCCACATATCATTGGGAAATAATATACGGAGTTGAGCACCATGTTTAAGTAGAGATTACAACGGGGAAAAGGGGAGTTACACCACTGCATAGAGGGGGAGAGAGTTGATGTTGACGGCGGCGAAGTTGTTGGAGTAGATCGCCGTCACGATGCTTGCCCCGGTGGCGTTCCGGCGCCACCGGGAGGGAGGGGGAGAGAGCCCCCCTCCTTCTTCTTCTTCGTTGGCCTCCCCCCTAGATGGGAGGAGAGTTCCCCCTCTGGTCCATGGCCGCCATGGCGGCGGAGGGGCTGGAGCCCCACCTAGATTGGATCTCCCTCTCTGTTCTTTTCTGTTTCACGTTCCTGTTTTCTGGACGAAAACCGTTTCTTATATTTCCTGCGATCCGTAACTCTGACCGGGCTGAAATTTTGAGGGGGTTTTTATCCAAAAATTAGCTTCCTTGCGCCCGAAGGAGAGCTCCAACCGACTTACGAGCTGGGCACAACCCACCAGGGCGCGCCTGGGCCCTAGGGGCGCGCCCTGGTGTCTCGTGGGGGCTGTGGGCCTCCGTTTGCGTTGATTCCACTTCTCAAAATTCACAAATATTGCAAAAAAAATCTCCGTAAATATTTATCGCGTTTGGACTTCGTTTGATATGGATATTCTGTGAAACAAAAAACATGCAACAAACAGGAACTGGCACTGGGCACTGGATCAATAGGTTAGTCCAATAAATCATATAAAATGTTGCCAAAAATATGTGAAAGTTGTACAATAATGGCATGAAACAATCAAAAATTATAGATACGACGGAGACGTATCAATACGTCTCCAACGTATCTATAATTTTTGATTGTTCCATGCTGTTATATTATCATTCTTAGATGTTTTATAACCATTTTATAATAACTTTATATCATTTTTTGGGACTAACCTATTGACATAGTGCCAAGTGCGAGTTGTTGTTTTTTGCTTGTTTTTTACTTCACAGAATATCAGTACCAAACGGAGTCCAATTGCGACGAAACTTTTTGGAGATTTTTTTTGGACCAGAAGGAAGCCATTGGCCAAAGAAGTAACCAGGAGGGAGCTCAGGCGGCCCACAAGACACTAGGGCGTGCCAGAGGCCCCGGGTGCCCTGGTGGGTTGTGGCCGCCTCGGGAACCCCCTCCACCGCCTTTGAGCTCTATAAATACCCAAATATTTCAGAAACCCTAGAGGAGTCAACGAAAAACACTTTCAGCCGCCGCAAGTTCCAGAACCGCGAGATCCAATCTAACACCATCACGGAGGGGTTCATCATCCTCATTGGTGCCTCTCCGATGATGCGTGAGTAGTCCACCATAGACCTACGGGTCCGTAGGTAGTAGCTAGATTGCTTTCTCTCTCTCTTTTGATTCTCAATACAATGATCTCTTGGAGATCTATTTGATGTAATGACTTTTTGCGGTGTGTTTGTTGGGATCCATTGAATTTTGAGTTCATGATCAATTTCTATCCATGAATATTATTTGAGTCTTCTTTGATCTCTTATATGCATGATTACTTATAGTCTCATATTTCTTATTCGAATCTTTGGTTTAGTTAGGCCAACTAGATCGATTTTTCTTGCCATGGGAAGAGGTGCTTTGTGATGGGTTCGATCTTGCGGTGTCCTCTCCCAGTGAGAGAAGGGGCAGCGAGACACGCATGTATCGTTGCTATTAAGGATAACAAGATGGGGTCTATTCCTACATGAATAGATCTTGTCTACATCATGTCACCATTCTTATTGCATTACTCCGTTTTCCATGAACTTAATACACTAGATGCATGCTGGATAGCGGTCGATGTGTGGAGTAATAGTAGTAGGTGCAGAATCGTTTCGGTCTACTAATCTTGGACGTGATGCCTATATCATCGCCTTGGATATCGTTATGATTATTTAATCTTCTATCAATTGCCCAACAGTAATTTGTTTACCCACCGTGTGCTATACTCGAGAGAAGCCACTAGTGAAACCTACGGCCCCCGGGTCTACTTTTCCAACATATTGCTTTCCGATCTATCTTTTGCCGCTTTTTGTTTTCACATCTATTATTCCAAAACCCCAAAAATACCTTGCTGCACTTTTTATTTGCCTCTTTTATTTTGTGTTCTTGTGCGATCTATCTGTCCAATCTATTACAATCTAATATATCTTCTTACCGTGGAGAGATTGACAACCTCTCTTTCGCGTCGGGTTGCAAGTATTTGTTCTTTGTGTGCAGGTACCGTTTACATAGTGTTGCGTGGTTCTCCTACTAGTTCGATAACCTTGGTTTCATAACTAAGGGAAATACTTACCGTCGCTGTACTGCATCATCCCTTCCTCTTTGGGGAAATACCGACACAGTCTCAAGCCACGTCAGTTACTCAATAGAATCCCGAGAGGGATATTTGATACCATGGAAAAGGTGATAAGGTCCAACCCCTCTCTCTGAAAGTAAGATTGGGGTCCTTTTCTAAACAGGATCGAAGGTCTCCTCTCCCGTGGCGCTCCCACAAGCGCCCGGGGAGGAAACCCTAGCCGCCCGTCGAGCCCCCCTCCTCTCCCTCCCTCCCCTCGCCGCCGCCGGTGGCGCATTGCGGGCGAAGCCCCCCAACGCATGCAGCGGAGGGCCACTCTTCTTCCCCCTCACGGTGGTGTGCGGCGCGGGCCGTGGCCGTCAGGTAGTGGCGCGGCGCTGAGCACGGGGCGCGGCGGCCCTCAGATGGCGGTGCAAAGGGTTGTGGGCAGCGGCGTTGCGCGCCCTGGCCGGGCCTGGTGGATCGGGCGGCGGCGGATCCCTCCTCCCGTCGTCTCTGGCATCGTCGCCCTCGACATCCGCTCCGATCCGGTCTGCTGGGCGCCAGATCCGGCCTCCCCGGTGGCTGGCGGTGCCGTTCGTGGCCCACGGCAGGCTGGTCCGTGGGCGGGAGGGGATCTCCGTGCGCAAGGTGGGGCCTTTTCGTCCTTCCGTGGTGGGCGTGATGTTCGGGGGTTGGTGTTGGGTGGCGGCTGGATGCGCGGGTGCGTGCCCGGCGGCTCCGACGCCTGGAGCTCACCATGCGGCGCGGGTTGGGTAGTAACCGGGGTGGCTGCTGCTCCGGCCGTGGATGGATCCACGGCGGCTTGGCAAGTCGGCTACGGCGGCGGCTGGCATGTCCCGGCGTCGGCTCGTCCGTAGGCGGCTTGTGTCGGCCTTCGATATGTCTCCTCATCGTCCGGGTGCTATTTCCGCTGAAGGGATGACCCTCTCCCAGCTGCGGCCCATCGATCGTCTCGCGCTCGGGCTGCAGGACCGAGCTCGTCTCGCGCTAGGCTACAGGGTCGAGCTCGTCTCGCGCCCGGCTGCAGGACCAAGCTCGTCTCGCGCCTGATGCGGCAGGACGAGTCGATGCAGGCTTGTTTGCCCCGGGGTCCGCTCGCCTCTTCGGCTGGGGTAGTGGCGGGTATCGGATGAGGGGGTTTCAAGGTCTTGGATGCCGGGGCGGCGACCCTGGTGGTGGTAGCGCAATGCTCATGGGCGGAGCCCGTCGCTTGGTGCTGCCCGGTGGCCATGGCCGTGTGGGCGGCGTGGTTGCCGGGGTGTGACGTTCGTGGCTGTGAGTTTTGGCCGGGGTGAAAACCTGCTCTATCTTCGGACGGACCGGCGTCGGTGTAGCTCGTTTCCTTCCTGAAGGCGTCGTCGCGGCCCTCATTGCCCGTCAGGTGGCTTCAGAGGAAACTCTGATCCTCGGATCGGACGATGGTGGCACTCCGGTGCCGTAACCTTCCTGAAGGCATCGTCTCGGAGCCCAAGGCTCGTCGTATGTGGCTTCATCTCTTCGCGGTGGCGGGTTCACTGTGGGATCCCCCGGTGGCTCTTATAGTGCTAGGGGTCGTGTTGCTGCGCTCAACGCCTTTGTATCATGCCTTAGGTGTGTGCGTGTGTTGTGGTGGCGTGCGTTTGTACCGGGTTGTCGAGGTTCGTTGCTTTATATATAAAGCGGGGCGAAAGCCTTTTTCGGTAAAGTAAGATTGGAGTGCTTGTTGGTACCACAGTAAAAATGTATGACTAGTGATAATCTTGGTGGGGCATCTCTAGTCCACTCGCAAGGGAAGTGTACAGTGATATGGGACAATATGAGGTGCTTCATCGTATCGTATAGCGTATGATCTCTGTAGAGTTAGATATATTCAAATAGCCATGTTCACGATCATGGACGAGTCGGTATAACTTACACCGTTTGGTCATTGTCGAAGTTGGAGGTTTAAATCGAAATAAAAAAGCAAGTAACTTAAATGAAGAAAGATTTGCCGAGCGGGTGAAACACATAGGATCTGTGATGTTGAGAAATACATGTATGAGCCATGGAATGGATATGGTAACATCGGTCCTAGCGGCCATGAGAGTTTGTGATCTTGGAATGATCATGACAAACATTCAATCATTATACATTGTATATGCGTATGATTTATCTTCATACTTGCTAGATAAATTATGCCATGCCATGATAGCTAGAATTGCTACGATCATGTTAAATGCCATGTATTGCTCTGCATATTGATAGATATTGTTTAGTTCTTGCGAGTACTTTTCAAACTACTCGTTAGCTTTGTTGTTTGGGCCAGATTCAGTCGAGGTGTCATCTTCCCCTAGTGTGAAGTCGGAGAGTTGGTTTGCTAGCTAGGAGAGTTTCCCAGCCACTTCCCTCTAGATTGGTGTCCAGCCTTTAGACTACCCATAGTGGGAGTAACTTCACTAGTAACATAGAGTCCAACTCAGCAAATTTGTTATGTGACAATGATTTAATGAGGAGAGAGATTAATTGAATAACATATTAGTTATTCATTCTTTGAGTAGCATCACACAAACTAAGACAAGATGAGTCTACACATGATAAATGAAGTGTTGCATGACACCACACATATGTTACTCCCCACTATAGAGGTGAAAATTCCATATGGGTCATACGACCATATGATCATAGTATCCGAGCCGTTGGTCCTTCTTGGATATGAGCATAAGCAGGTATAAGATTCAGTATTTATGCGTTCGTCAGGATTTTTGTACAGTGCCCCTGACGCCATGCAGGCGCATTTATTGGTGGCTGCGACCGTGTTCTTCTACGGTCTCGTTGTTTGCCCTTTTTCAAGGTCCGGTTGTGCTTGGACCTGGACTGATTTTGACTCATGCGGGGAAGCCAGAACAGAGGAATTTAGTGCACAGCTAGATCATACTTTCCAGCAATTAGCTAATCACATACAGTAACAACAAACGTCTCAAGATTTTCCAGCCAACCACCTACAGTGTTTTCCGCAACCACAGAGCAAAAGTATACACAATTCATGCCACGTTGATTATTTCTACTCTTGGCTAGCATCCACACAAACATTTTTGATCCATCAGTACCAAGGACAGCCTAGGGCATGAAACAACCTTCTGAACACCAAATCAAACATTACTTGCCTCTTAATTCACCCGACAACCCTCAGATCTGGTTTCACGGTGGACTCCCCTGAACAAACTACATGCACATATGATTGAGTATGGCATCCACTAGCCTGGTACATGCAGGGTGTGTGTCCAATGATAACAATGCTACATGCAAATATGATTGCAAGTTATACAAGCTACAACACTTGAGTGAAATCATCTGAAAATAATAAAACGTTGGTTCAGGCTACAATCAACCAGACTGTAGCACCATTTTTGCTTGAGAGGTGATCACCACTTGCTTCATCAATAAACTACAGAAAGGACAAAAAAACTATGAACAAAGACACCGGGTACATCTAACAATGCTAAAAAATACGACGAATTTACGCCGAGGCATAAAGATTGCTATTACGACTTTACGAGTAGTCCACGTGTACTCAATAAGGCTTCATGCTCTAAACATGGGCGACATGAGCTATTCCTTTCTTCTTGTTTTGAATATCTCCAATATGTTGAATCCTCTGGCATGGATTTTGAAGAGCCCTGCAACTACATATAGTTCAATGTCAAATCAGATCAAATATCTCCTTATGTTTCAGAACACTATATACTGAATAAAAATAACATGTTGTAGACATTGTTTGATTTTGTTTGCTGGGAAGCAGAGCATCCTTGCTAAATGAAAACGTACTTGCTAAATTAGCAAAACTATATTAAATTATATCATGAAAAACAAGATGGACAAGAAAAGGCAACAGAAAAGCAAGAAAGGATTCACTCTCTTGCTAATTTCACTCTCCTGCTATCAAATCACATCCACAAATATGGGCAAGAGCTATTTGTTCAATGGATGAACAGGCTAGATGTAAGCTGCTACCTAGGAAAATAAACACTTCTCTGCCCTCAAACTTGCAGATTAATACCCACCCCAAAAATAAACACCGTGAGGAAGTTTGTTTATGAAGAGGATCTGGACTTGTACTTGGCCAGTATCAATCAACTCAGAATATTCTATCCTACTCAAAATCTATCTGCTGCATAATCATCATCATCATGTCAATTCAAAGACAAAAGCTACGAATGGGATACAAGAAAGAGGAAAGAGAGGTCACCTTGGTGGGCAGCACCGACCTGGGCGTCGAGGTTGGGTCTCGCAGCGACCTGGCCATCACATCCAGCCGGTTCTTGACGAGGACTGCTCAATTGTTGAAATTTTGCCATCATACAATACCAGCAGCAGCTACCAAAGTTCAGCTAGTCTCAAACACCTAGAACCATGTTGTGCAATCTGAATCATTTGATCTAACAATTCATCAAAAGCAAAAATATTCTAAACATATGACAGAGAAGTATACAAGAAACATCAAGGATTTCTTTTTCCTTTCTTGGTTGGCTGAAACAACCGAGGTGGTACATTACAGTTCTGAAATTGTAAAGACAGGGGGAATGGATCCATATCTCCTATCTGACGATCCGCCCCCTTCATCCTCTACCGACCCCCCCTAAGCATGTGGTTGATGGTTCACAACCTTATGAAACTCCTGCCTGAATTCATTTCTCTTGCCGAATAGAGCCCCCAGACTTTATTTGGCCTTCTTCAGCATGTGCCGCTTGCACTATCGATGAATTGTACCTGGAAGTGTGTTCTTTATGGCTACCTCAATAGCCCGGCACTGATCTGCAAGACAAAGCACATTCTGTCACTCCAATATGAATACGGCAGAAACACATGGCCAAGTCATACAGAATGAATTTAGGAACGTCACCTGTTAGCATGGTGTACTAGTCCATCACATTAAAATTATTCCTAGCACCCACAGCCAAATCAATTACTCTGCATGCTATTTTATTTTCACAGCACATACAGGAAAATTTATTCAAACCCCTACATAGGAATCACACATGATTATACAACACAAATTGGCATGACCTAAATTTTTGCCGCTGCCATATCCATGTGGTCAGCAGGGAGAAAGGCTGAAATTTAGTTGGGGTTATTCACAGTTTCAGGATTCGACTTTTTTTATGCAGCCACAAACAGAGATTCCAGCTATCGATTGCCAACCTCACAGAAAGAACCAGCAGTGGCCGGAATTAGGCTGCATTTTTCACCTGGCGCACCTCGCATGAACAACATCTCAGTTTTCTCGTTATCCACCTTTTAACCGCAAGAACACACAGCCCGCAGGCATCCTCATCCTGACACCAGACGAACAACTAGTAGCCACTCCCCCGGAAGAAAATGCAGTCATCATAATCACGCGCGTACATAGTAATCAGAGGTGGAAATACCTTCTAATCCACCCCGTCGCCTTTCTGATCTGGCTTTACTAACTCACCGGACTCAGCAGGAGTGCTGTTTCTGCTCCCCTCGCCACCAGGGTGGCCACAACTGTCGTGAGCAGCCACCGACGATTCTTGCAGTCCGGCGCCCCCACAGCATTCGATCTCGCTCCCTCATCATGAACAGAACCGAGAGGCGACGCCCCCAACTGGAAGATCGGCAAGCTGCAAGAGGAACAAAAAGGACACCATTTTTTTTAGCCTCGAGATCGATGGAATGCGGAGAGGGGGAGGGCGAGCGGGCGGCGCGGTGGGGCAGTGCAAGAACCTGCACACGGAATCCAGGGGAAAATCGCAGTGGCGCCCATGGCTGCCGCCGCCGCCGCCGCCGTACCAATCGCCTCGCCCTCCGAGATCTATCCCCTGCCCAACCCTTTTTTCCTGTTTGCGCCCCCTTTCTTTTTTCTTCACGAACCAACCTGCACCCGAGCTTTTCTTGGTGTGTTCAAAAAAGAAAATTTGGACCATGGTGCAATTGTCGCATCAAACAAGGACCGTCGGTCCGTCCGTCATGCCACGTAACATGTACTTTTTTTTAACACAGTACAGACGCAAGCGCTCATATACACGCGCATACACCCACCCCTATGAACGCACACACGCACACCCTATCCCTATGAGCACCTCCGAATGACTGAGCCGGCATATCATCTTGAAATTTACGAAGTCACCATAGGCGCCTCGTCGTCGACGGGAACGTCTCCTCCCACTGAATGCACATCGCCGGAAATCCTGAAATAAATACAGGAATAAATGCGAGCACCAGGATTTGAACCCTGGTGGGCTGGGGATAACACAGTCCCTCTAACCATCCAACCACAGGTTGGTTCGCCACGTAACATGTACTTGGGGGCCAACTGTTGTCAGACATACGAAACTATGTACGCGCTCGTAGGAATACCGATTTTCCATGGCTCGCACCCATGCCTCATTCAATGTGACACCCTGGAATTTTGCTATAGTAAGGATTGTAATTAAGCTACAGTGACGACCATGATCAACAACAAATTATTTTGCTAAATAGGATATGGCCAAGTTGAAATTCATATCTCAATTCAAAATCCACTTCAAAAGCTAATTGAATTTTTATGTGATAGAATAAAATTGCAAACAACAAAAATAAAATGTTGCACCCTTGTGATAAATCACAAAACAATTGTTGTTGGGGAAAACAACATCACCAAAACTATGATGTGGACCCCACCTTCAATAACAACACCAATTTGCATTTAAAGGTGCTCATAAATTCATTTGGATAAATCAAACAGTTTCCAAAAATGCCCAAATGTGTATGTGGCCATGTGGCATATTGCAAAGTATTTTATGGGCCAAGTGGCACCTTTTTGCTGAAGAGAATTATTAAAATAAACAAATAAATGAAACTGAAAAGAAAAACAGAAACAAACAAAAAAAAGAAAAAAAAGGAAAAGCCCCCCTGCCCTGGGCCTTAGGCCACAGTGGCAGGCCCAGGTCGGCCCAGCCTGCTCCCCCCCTCGTCCCCTACCTCCCTCCTCCACCTGGCGAAGGGCGACCGAGCGCGGCGTCGTCTCCGCCGGGCCAGCTCGCCGCCCGCGTCGCTACAGCGACCCCTGGAGAGGATAAGACCGACCCCAGCGCCCTCCCTCTCACTCCCGCGAGCCCTAGATCTCACCTGCTCCCTCTCTCTCGCTCTCTGCTTCTCCCTCGCCCGCATCCGGGCGCCGCCGTCGCCATGGCCGTCGGCTAGACGCGCTCTCCGAGCCTCCCACGCCTTGCCGTCGCACCAAGAAGCACCGCGGCGACGGCCTCGTCCTCCTCGGGCACCGGACCGAGCCCCGGGAGCCCCTACGACCTCGCCCCGTTCTTCTTCCTCCTCGGGCTGCCGCCGTTCGCCGCGACGAATCCGGCCGCCCCAAGTCTCCCCCGCGCCCGCTTTGCTCACCTGCAGGACCGCTGTGAGCTTCCCCTCCCCCTTTTCCCTCCTTCCTCTCCTCGACCCCGAGCTCTGGCCCTCGATTCCATCGGAGCCGAAGCTCGCCGCCGCAGGATCTCGACGCCGGTAGGCCTCCGGTGGTCGTCTGTTCCCGCACTCGCCGCCATTTGTTTCCCCGTAACGCGTAGACCCCTGTAGGCTAGCTAGGCCGCCCGCTAACTCGTCGTTGCCTAGTCCCCGTAGGAGCCCGAGCCGCACCGCCACCACTGCTCGTCGCCGGCGCCGTTGCAGGCCGTTCCAGCCCCTCCCATGCGTCGGGATGGATGTGCGCGAGCCACCGCGTTCGAACGCAAGTGTCGGCGCGCCAAATGACCCCTCGTGGACGAATCCCGATCGGCTCCGGCGCCCCTCCGCCGTGGTTATGGTCGCCGGCGCCATTCCGGTGGCCGCCACTGACCTGGCTGGGCTGGGGCCACCCCCCAGGGACCCTGCCAGTGGGCCTGGGCGCCCCAGTTGACCAGTTGACTTGGTCAACTGGCTGACTGGGCACAGCCCAGTCAATGACAGGTGGGGCCCGACCCCCCCTGTGTGTATGACATGTGGGCCAGCCCTGTCAGCTGACTAATCCAGTAATTAAATTAAGTAAAATTAATTAATTAACCTAATGAGACACTGACATGTGGGGCCCCCTTAATTAGTTTAATTAAACCCCTCTGTTAATTATACAGAGTATGATAGGTGGGGCCCAGCAGTCAGTTTGACCAGTCAACAGGACTGTTGACTGCTGATGTCAGCATGACATCATGCTGATGTCATAATTCTATTTTCGAATTAAATTAAATCTGTTTATTTCAGAATATTAATAAACTTTGAAAATTAATATAAAATAATCTATAAGTCAGATGAAAATAATTTATACATGAAAGTTGATCAGAAAAATCCCACGAATCCGAATACGCTGTCTGTTCGTTTGACACATGCCTCTAACATGGCGAACATGGAACTTTTCCATCGTTTGCGCTTGTCCGGTAGTAGCCCGAGACCCGGAAAATATCGTCAGATATTCTTCTGACCCGTCCGCGACGTGTAGTACTGCGTTAGTGCATGCCTAGCCCTGCATATTGCCATGTCATGCATTGTGATTGCATCTGTGCTTCATATTTATTGTTTCTTCCCCCCTCTTCTTACCGGTAGACCTCGAGACTGACGGTGCTGCCGGGTACGACTACACCGCCGACGATCAGCCTTTTGCCGCAGAGCAGCAAGGCAAGCAACCCCCCTTGAGCATTCCGATATCGCCCATTCTTCCCTCTTATTCTTGCATTAGTTTTTGCTACTGTATTAGTTAGCTCCTATTCTGATGCATAGCCTGCTTTTGATAAACTGCTACCATACCTGCAATCATATCAACTTCTTAGTATAGGTTGATCAATGAATCCCCTGTGCCCCCCTTAGTCCCAGTTGCCCCTGCTTCTTCATCGATGACTCGACGACTCGAAGACTCGGTCAATCGACCGACAAGCCAGGCCCCTCACATCACCGCACACCCCTTAGTTTTACGACTCTGTAGAGCTACTATCGAGTACCGAGGGTGACACCTCGTGAAGTACTCATGATGCTAACTCTGTAGTGCAGCTAGTCGGTCGTGGTTATCGAGGGTGATTCCTCCTTCACCACTCCCGACGATGTCTCTGTCGCGCAACCCCTCAAGTGTGGGACCCTCAAGGGTGATTCCTCTAAGTCCACCTTGAAGGTTTCATTGAGCGGGACCCTTTGAGGGTGATTCCTCAGGTTCCGTGTTGATGTTTTATACACAGAGTTACTATGACCTGGTTACAGAAACATGTTGGTGATGGGTCGGCCCTGAGGGGTACCCACGGTTTGATGATGATGAGGCGTGGACGGGCAGGAGAGGCCCTTGCCACACATCCTCGAGACGGGGCGACGGGACCGCACTTCATGGGTCGCGCTTGCCCCGCATTAATAAAATGCTAATGGGTTGGGTATTTGATCTGAGTTGGTCGTTTGACCTATTACGCACTAACCTTCACGTGGGGAAGTTATGGGTACTCAGCGTCGTTGTATCAGCCGAAGCTCTTCGGACGTCAGCAATGGAGCGGCGCGCGCCCGAGTGGTCCGCAACGACACTGCGCTTGTCATAAGGGGTGCTAGGACTGACCTCGGCCGCCTTCGCATCGTGCAGGAGTGCAAAGGGCGATTGGCCCATGACCCCTGCGCGCTTAGGATTTAGACCGGCGGGCTAGCCTCTTCGTTGAGCCTAGGTAGGGCTACGACGTGTTGATGTCCCGAGGCCAGGCATGACCCAGGAAAGTGTGTCCGGCCAGAGGTATCAAGCGTGTTGGGGAATGTGGTGCACCCCTGCAGGGAAGAATTTATCTATTCGAATAGCCGTGTCCACGGTAACAGGACGACTTGGAGTTGTACCTTGGCCTGATATAACTAAAATTGTGACTTTAAATTGAGATGGATGTTGGCTCCGAGATTGCTTCCTCGTAGGGAGTCGAGGAAGAATCTCTGGGCGTGGTTACTTAATAAAATTGCTACAATAACATGACTATATATGAGATACCAGTCTACTCTCTTCTAATGCTGCAAGATTGCTGAAGATGCTAGTCTTCGATAGGACTAGGCCTTTCCCCCTATTCTTGCTTTCTGCAGTCAGCCCAGATATAACCCCATTCCTTGATACTGATGCATACTTAGCATAGTTCTGATGTCAGTCTTGCGAGTACTTTGGATGAGTACTCACCGCTGCTTTGCTTTCTCTTTCCCCCTCGATACGATACCGCATTCAGACGATGGAGCCCAGGAGGTGGAGTACGCCGGAGACGACTACTACACCACCGCCGGAGCCTACTACTACATGGAGGCTGCCCCCGACCAGCAGTAGGATAGGAGGTTCCCAGGCAGGAGGCCTCGCCTCTTTCGATCCGTGTTGTGTTTGTGCTAGCCTTCTTAAGGCAAAACTTGTTTAACTTATGTCTGTACTCAGATATTATTTGCTTCCGCTGACTCGTGCTTGTCGAGCTTTGTATTCGAGCCCTCGAGGCCCCTGGCTTGTAATATGAAGCTGTATGACTTTAATTTGTGTCTAGTGTTGTGTTGTGATATCGATCAGTGAGTCCCTAATCTTGGTCATACGCATTGCGTGTATGTTTAGCGTACGGTCGAAATTGGGGGCGTCACAAGTTGGTATCAGAGCCGACTACCTGTTGGTAGCCCCCTTTCCAACTCCTTGGCCGAAGTTGAGTCTAGTACTTGAAAAACTTTTACTAACATTGTTGTGTGGCTTACGGGCCCACATCTCAATCGGGTGGTATTAGGATCTTTTATTCCTCATCTATACTCTGGGTTCTGATCTCTCTTCTCTTTCTGGTTAAAGATTTTGCTAACTCTAACATTAGGCTCTCGTGATCACATCCACCGGAGATCTGTTTCGTCGACAATTGTTTCCTTTGAAGTTATGATGCACACACTGTTGTTTGACATCCTTAAACCCTTTTGTTGCAGATGTGTCCCGCTAGGCAGGTCGTTCGTCTGACTTTGGCTCACGATACGACTAGGTTCCCGGCCATTCTGATCAACCTCTTGATCAGGCTGGGATATCGCTGGTACCCCGAGTACACTGTTTACGAGGACTACCGCGAGTTCAACCAGGAACAGTATGAAGCTGAGATGGTTATCTGGGATCGACGGGACCTCTCCATCACTGAGCTGCACACCTTTCGTGGCATTAGAGTTACCATTGAGATGGCAGTACATGATGCTGCTTATGCTGCTATTGTTCGTCTCCGTGCAGCGAACCCCTGTTTGGAGGAGACGGCATACAGATACATCCCGTATGTTCCTGCTGGAGTTGATACTGCAGCCGACGCTGAGGTCTTGACCCCTTTCGCGCGGCAGCGCAACGACCGCTCCTACACTGCTGTCTGCATCCCCTACGTGAGTCGTCGTTACGACCCACATGTTCTGGTTCAGTACACTGAGGCACTGGATCACACTGCCATGGCTCTTAACGTCGAGCTGTACGCCACCCGTGCTCGTCTTTATCTGGCTATGGAGCAGTTGTTGCCAGCAGTCACTGCGGGGATGCACCCGGAGTACATTCTTCACCCGCGCCTGACTGAGTTTCCCCCAGGTCTTGAGTGGCCTGTGGTTGGAGGTCGTACTCCGGCACGTGGACCCGCGCTCCCGGTTGATCACCAAATTCTGCATCAGGGTGTGCACGGGATGCAGAACCCTGCCCCCAGGTTTCACATTCAGGGCCACGTGCAGTTCCGTGGGTTCTTTCGTTGTCCCCGACGTTGATGTAGCATATCGCTATGCCTCGTTGTTGTATCCCTCCACCGCGTGCCTGCGTGCCGCCTAGTTGTCTAGGTTATTTTCATGCCGGACCTATCGTTTATTTTGTAACAGACTTATTGTTTGTAATAGACCTATGTATGGATCTGTATGTTGAAATTTGAACTACTATGTCGTATCTATTGCACTTCCTTCTTTGTGAAATTTACTTCATGAATGATTCTTTGTCCTTGCAATTACCCAATGCTAAACTACCACTGTTAAAAATTTGACAGAATGGTTAGGCCAGCTGGTCGTGGTCGTGGTGCGCCTGAACCACCACCGCCACCGGAATACATGGCTGGTATGATGCAGCAGTTTGAACTGAATCGCCAGTTTATGCAAGGGCTTATGGACCAGTTTCCAAGGCCGAATATGAATCAGCAGCCAGCCCCAATGACTCTGCAGGACTTCATGCGTCTCAACCATGCGATCTACCGCAGCTCAACTCAGCCCCTTGACGCAGATGACTGGCTCCGTGACATCACTTATGAGCTGGAATCTTCAGGCGCCCCAGTGGCTAACTATGTCACCTTTGCCTCGTACTTTCTGAAGGGTCCCGCTTCTCAATGGTGGGACAGTCACAGGCGCTCACAGCCTGTTGGAACAATCATCACCTGGCCGGAGTTCCAAGCTGCGTTCTGTGCTCGCCACATTCCTCAGGGACTGATGGATAAGAAGAAGCGTGAATTCCGCAACCTAGTCCAGGGCAACAAGACTGTGGATGCTTATCAGCGGGAATTTCTGGACTTATCTCGCTATGCTTAAGAAGACGTTGCAACTGATGCTCGCAGGCAGGAGAAGTTCCGTGAAGGCCTCCACCCGGATATCAAGCTGGCACTCCTTGTTCAAGACTTCGATAACTTTGCCACCTTGGTGAACAAGTCTATTCTAGTGGAAACAGGTCTGCGGGACTACAAGGACAGCAGCAAGCGCAACCGTGACATGGGCTCATCTTCGGGCTCAGGAATTCAAAAGCGCAAGATCTGGATCCCCCACAACATGTACCATGCACCGCCTCCTGCTCCGAGGCCGTCCTATGCTGCACCTCGTCTGCCTCCACCCCCACCTAGGCAGCCGAGGCTCCCAGCTCCACCACCACGGGCTCCTGTTCCCCCTTCTCGTCCTAAGAATGGGTTGTGCTTCAAGTGTGGTCGCCCAGGACACCGTGCTAGAGACTGCAGGCAGAATCAGAATCAACTTGCACTGCCTTCCAACCAGCCCCGCAACAACAATGCCAGGCCTGCTCAGGGTCGTGCTCAAGCTAACAATGTTGAACTGAATGAGGCTCAAGACCAGCCTACTACTGTGATGGGTACTCTTCTCGTCAACTCAGAACCAGCTTCTGTATTGTTTGATACAGGAGCATCGCATTCCTTTATGTCTGAAGATTTTGCATACATGCATGGCATTAAGTACGAGGAGATGAACATTCCAATAGTGGTAAACACCCCCGCTGGCCAATGTCGAACCTCAATGGTTTGTCAAGATGTCCCCATTGAAATAGAAGGACTGGAATTCCATGCTTCCCCCATTATATTGAAGTCTTCCAAGATCGACCTTATTCTGGGAATGGATTGGTTGAAAGCACATACCGCTTCCGTCGTTTGTGCCACCAAAACTGTCCACCTTCTGCATCCTTCGAATGAGATAGTCAGCTACCAAGCTCATCTTGTTCGAGATGCCGAAGCCCGACTATATGCCATGAATGCATTAAACGAGTCACCTCTTGAAGGAATTGAAAACATTCCAGTTGTCCGGGATTTCCAAGATGTTTTTCCGGAAGAACTTCCAGGGATTCCCCCGGCCAGAGCTGTCGAGTTTGTCATCGACTTGGTACCTGGTACCACTCCTATAGCCAAGCGTCCGTATAAGATGCCACCACATGAACTCCTTGAACTTAAGCAAGAAATTGACAATTCGCTTCGTCTGGGTTTCATTCGTCCAAGTTCCTCTGCTTGGGGAGCAGCTTCTCTCTTTGTCAAGAAGAAAGATGGTATGAATCGATTGGTCCAAGATTACTGTCCGATCAACCAAGCAACGATTCAAAACAAATATCCGCTTCCTCGGATCAACGATCTGTATGATCAACTTGCTGGGTCATCAGTGTTTTTGAAACTCGACTTGAGGTTGGGTTACCATCAGATCCGGGTTCGTGAAGAGGATATTCCCAAGACTGCATTTGTTACTCGCTATGGTTCATACGAGTACACCGTTATGTCCTTCGGCTTAACCAATGCTCCAGCAACCTTCTCTCGCCTGATGAACTATATATTCATGGATTACCTCGATAAATTCGTCGTGGTTTATCTAGATGATATCCTGGTTTACTCCAAGAATAAAGAAGAGCATGCTGAACATCTTCGTCTTATACTGGAGAGGCTTCGAGAACATCAACTTTATGCAAAGTATTCAAAGTGTGAGTTCTGGATGGACAAAGTAACCTACCTTGGTCATGTGATCTCCAAGGATGGTATTGCGGTCAACCCTGAATGAGTTCAGGCTATTCTTGACTGGACTCCCCCGAATAATGTCAAGCAAGTCAGAAGTTTTCTCGGACTCGCCAGCTATTGCCGTCGATTCGTCGAGAACTTCTCCAAGATTGCAAAACCCTTAACCAATCTGCTTCACAAAGGTGTTAAATATGAGTGGACAGAAAAATGTCAGGAGAGCTTCCAGGAACTTAAGGACAAGCTGACGTCTGCTCCAGTGCTTGCTCCTCCGGATACTCGTAAGGACTTCGTCATCTATTGTGATGCTTCACGTCAAGGCATGGGCTGTGTCCTAATGCAAGAGCGCAGAGTGGTTGCTTATGCATCTCGTCAATTGAGTCCTCATGAAGAGAACTACCCAGTTCATGACCTTGAACTTGCTGCAGTAATCCACGCACTAAAAGAGTGGCGGCAGTACCTTGTTGGTAATCGTTGCGAGATCTACACCGATCACCAAAGTCTGAAGTACTTGTTTACTCAGCCAGATCTGAATCTCCATCAACAAAGATGGATGGAACGAATAGCAGATTACAATGTGGGTATTTCTTATACGCCAGGCAAGGCTAATGTAATGGCTGATGCTTTGAGCCGCAAGTCATACTGCAACCACCTTCAGGTTCACAAGGTTCACCCCCTCCTTCAAAAGGAATTCCGCAAGCTGAACCTCCATATTGTTCTTCAGGGTTATCTCGCTCCCCCTCCTGAAGGGTCCTACAAAATGAACCTCCACGTTGTTTCCCAGGGTTCTCTTAATACCCTGGTTGCTAAACCAGATCTTGTGGACGTCATCAAGTGGATCCAGAAGTGTGACAATGAAGTCGAAAAGATTAAACGCTATCTGACGGAAGGTAAACCTTCGTTTTCACTATTGCTGAGGATGGCGCTTTGTACTTCAAAGGCTGCCTAGTGGTATCGAGTAAGGAGAAAAACAATGATGTGACTCAGGAGGTCATGAAGGAAGCACATGACACTCCGCTGTCTATTCATCCTGGTAGTACCAGGATGTACCAAGACATTCGTCAAAGATTCTGGTGGTCTAACATGAAGCAAGACATTGCACGCTATGTTTCAGAATGTGACATTTGCCGTCGGATCAAAGCAGAACATCAAAGGCCTGCCGGAACACTGCAACCTAATACGGTTCCTGAATGGAAATGGGACCATGTTGAAATGGACTTCGTCACTGGTTTTCCCAGATCGCAGAAAGGTAATGATGCTATTCTTGTCGTCATTGACCGACTGTCCAAAGTTGCACATTTTCTGGCTGTCAAGGAAACTATTACTACTAGTCAGCTAGCAGATCTTTACATGTCCAGAGTTGTTTCACTCCACGGTATTCCACTGGTGATTAGTTCGGACCGTGGCAGTTTATTCACTTCAAGATTCTGGGCAAGTTTCCAGGAAGCTATGGGAACTCATTTGTCATTCAACACCGCTTTTCACCCTCAATCCCAGGGACAAGTTGAAAGAGTCAATCAGATTCTCGAAGACATGCTTCGAGCTTGTGTCATTTCTTTCGGCAAGAAATGGGAGGAATCTCTCCCGTATGCTGAGTTCTCCTACAACAATAGCTATCAAGCTAGTCTGAAGATGGCTCCCTTTGAAGTGTTATATGGACGTAAGTGTCGGACTCCTCTGAATTGGTCAGAAACTGGGGAACGTACACTTATCGGTCTGGATATTATTCAACATGCTGAAGATCAAGTCCGCATTATACATGCAAATCTGAAGGCTGCTCAGTCTCGTCAGAAGAGTCAGTATGACCGTCATCACAAAGATATGGTCTATCAACCTGGCGAAAAGGCTTATCTTCGAGTCACGCCAATGAGAGGTACACACCGTTTTCGGATCAAGGGCAAGCTGGCTCCTCGATATATTGGTCCTTTCACTGTTCTCGAAAGGCGTGGTAAAGTGTCATATCAACTGGAACTACCGCCAAACCTTTCTCAGGTTCACGATGTGTTCCATGTGTCACAACTTCGTCGCTGCTTCAAGGATCCTATCCGAGCAGTGGATCATGATATGCTTGAACTGCAACAAGACCTCTCTTACAAAGAGCAACCAGTCCGCATTCTCGATGAAATTGAATGACGGACTCGTCAGAAGGTTACCAAGTTCTTGAAGGTTCAATGGGCAAATCATTCTGAAGATGAAGCCACTTGGGAACGCGAAGATCATCTTCGTGCAGAATACCCTGGGCTCTTTCCTTCTACTTCTTAATTCTCGGGATGAGAATTCTTTTTAGTAGGGGAGAATTGTGACACCCTGGAATTTTGCTACAGTAAGGATTGTAATTAAGCTACAGTGATGACCATGATCAGCAACAAATCATTTTGCTAAATAGGATATGACCAAGTTGAAATTCATATCTCAATTCAAAATCCACTTCAAAAGTTATTGAATTTTTATGTGATAGAATAAAATTGCAAACAGCAAAAATAAAATGTTGCACCCTTGTGATAAATCACAAAACAATTGTTGTTGGGGAAAACAACATCACCAAAACTATGATGTGGACCCCACCTTCAATAACAACACCAATTTGCATTTAAAGGTGCTCTTAAATTCATTTGGATAAATCAAACAGTTTCCAAAAATGCCCAAATGTGTATGTGGCCATGTGGCATATTGCAAAGTATTTTATGGGCCAAGTGGCACCTTTTTGCTGAAGAGAATTATTAAAATAAACAAATAAATGAAACTGAAAAGAAAAACAGAAACAAACAAAAAAAGAAAAAAAAGGAAAAGCCTCCCCTGCCCTGGGCCTTAGGCCACAGTGGCAGGCCCAGGTCGGCCCAGCCTGCTCCCCCCTCGTCCCCTACCTCCCTCCTCCACCTGGCGAAGGGCGACCGAGCGCGGCGTCGTCTCCGCCGGGCCAGCTCGCCGCCCGCGTCGCTACAGCGACCCTTGGAGAGGATAAGAACGACCTCAGCGCCCTCCCTCTCACTCCCGCGAGCCCTAGATCTCACCTGCTCCCTCTCTCTCGCTCTCTGCTTCTCCCTCGCCCACATCCGGGCGCCGCCGTCGCCATGGCCGTCGGCTAGACGCGCTCTCCGAGCCTCCCATGCCTTGCCATCGCACCAAGAAGCACCGCGGCGACGGCCTCGTCCTCCTCGAGCACCGGACCGAGCCCCGGGAGCCCCTACGACCTCGCCCCGTTCTTCTTCCTCCTCGGGCCGCCGCCGTTCGCCGCGACGAATCCGGCCGCCCCAAGCCTCCCCCGCGCCCGCTTTGCTCACCTGCAGGACCGCTGTGAGCTTCCCCCCCCTTTTCCCTCCTTCCTCTCCTCGACCCCGAGCTCTAGCCCCCGATTCCATCGGAGCCGAAGCTCGCCGCCGCAGGATCTCGACGCCAGCAGGCCTCCGGTGGTCGTCTGGTCCCGCACTCGCCGCCATTTGTTTCCCCGTAACGCGTAGACCCCTGTAGGCTAGCTAGGCCGCCCGCTAACTCGCCGTTGCCTAGTCCCCGTAGGAGCCCGAGCCGCACCGCCGCCACTGCTCGTCGCCGGCGCCGTTGCAGGCCGTTCCAGCCCCTCCCATGCGTCGGGATGGATGTGCGCGAGCCACCGCGTTCGAACGCAAGTGTCGGCGCGCCAAATGACCCCCCGTGGACGAATCCCGATCGGCTCCGGCGCCCCTCCGCCGTGGTTATGGTCGCCGGCGCCATTCCGGTGGCCGCCACTGACCTGGCTGGGCTGGGGCCACCCCCCAGGGACCCTGCCAGTGGGCCTGGGCGCCCCAGTTGACCAGTTGACTTGGTCAACTGGCTGACTGGGCACAGCCCAGTCAATGACAGGTGGGGCCCGACCCCCCCTGTGTATGACATGTGGGCCAGCCCTGTCAGCTGACTAATCCAGTAATTAAATTAAGTAAAATTAATTAATTAACCTAATGAGACACTGACATGTGGGCCCCCCTTAATTAGTTTAATTAAACCCCTCTGTTAATTATACAGAGTATGACAGGTGGGGCCCAGCAGTCAGTTTGACCAGTCAACAGGACTGTTGACTGCTGATGTCAGCATGACATCATGCTGATGTCATAATTCTATTTTCGAATTAAATTAAATCTGTTTATTTCAGAATATTAATAAAACTTTGAAAATTAATATAAAATAATCTATAAGTCAGATGAAAATAATTTATACATGAAAGTTGATCAGAAAAATCCCACGAATCCGAATACGCTGTCTGTTCGTCTGTCACATGCCTCTAACATGGCGAACATGGAACTTTTCCATCGTTTGCGCCTGTCGGTAGTAGCCCGAGACCCGGAAAATATCGTCAGATATTCTTCCGACCCGTCCGCGACGTGTAGTACTGCGTTAGTGCATGCCTAGCCCTGCATATTGCCATGTCATGCATTGTGATTGCATCTGTGCTTTATATTTATTGTTTCTTCCCCCCTCTTCTTACCGGTAGACCCCGAGACTGACGGTGCTGCCGGGTACGACTACACCGCCGACGATCAGCCTTTTGCCGCAGAGCAGCAAGGCAAGCAACCCCCCTTGAGCATTCCGATATCGCCCATTCTTCCCTCTTATTCTTGCATTAGTTTTTGCTACTGTATTAGTTAGCTCCTATTCTGATGCATACCCTGCTTTTGATAAACTGCTACCATACCTGCAATCATATCAACTGCTTAGTATAGGTTGATCAATGAATCCCCTGTGACCCCCCTTAGTCCCAGTTGCCCCTGCTTCTTCATCGATGACTCGACGACTCGAAGACTCGGTCAATCGACCGACAAGCTAGGCCCCTCACATCACCGCACACCCCTTAGTTGTACGACTCTGCATAGCTACTATCGAGTACCGAGGGTGACACCTCGTGAAGTACTCATGATGCTAACTCTGTAGTGCAGCTAGTCGGTCGTGGTTATCGAGGGTGATTCCTCCTTCACCACTCCCGACGATGTCTCTGTCGCGCAACCCCTCAAGTGTGGGACCCTCGAGGGTGATTCCTCTAAGTCCACCTTGACGGTTTCATTGAGCGGGACCCTTTGAGGGTGATTCCTCAGGTTCCGTCTTGATGTTTTATACACACAGTTACTATGACCTGGTTACAGAAACATATTGGTGATGGGTCGGCCCTGAGGGGTACCCACGGTTTGATGATGATGAGGCGTGGACGGGCAGGAGAGGCCCTTGCCACACATCCTCGAGACGGGGCGACGGGACCGCACTTCATGGGTCGCGCTTGCCCCGCATTAATAAAATGCTAATGGGTTGGGTATTTGATCTGAGTTGGTCGTTTGACCTATTACGCACTAACCTTCACGTGGGGAAGTTATGGGTACTCAGCGTCGTTGTATCAGCCGAAGCTCTTCGGACGTCAGCAATGGAGCGGCGTGCGCCCGAGTGGTCCGCAACGGCACCACACTTGTCATAAGGGGTGCTAGGACTGACCTCGGCCGCCTTCGCATCGTGCAGGAGTGCAAAGGGCGATTGGCCCATGACCCCTGCGCGGTTAGGATTTATAACGGCGGGTTGGCCTCTTCGTTGAGCCTAGGTAGGGCTACGACGTGTTGATGTCCCGAGGCCAGGCATGACCCAGGAAAGTGTGTCCGGCCAGAGGTATCAAGCATGTTGGGGAATGTGGTGCACCCCTGCAGGGAAGAATTTATCTATTCGAATAGCCGTGTCCACGGTAACAGGACGACTTGGAGTTGTACCTTGGCCTGATATAACTAAAATTGTGACTTTAAATTGAGATGGATGTTGGCTCCGAGATTGCTTCCTCGCAGGGAGTTGAGGAAGAATCTCCGGGCGTGGTTACTTCATAAAATTGCTAGAATTATATGACTATATATGAGATACCAGTCTACTCTCTTCTAATGCTGCAAGATTGCTGAAAATGCTAGTCTTCGATAAGACTAGGCCTTTGCCCCTATTCTTGCTCTCTGCAGTCAGCCCAGATATAACCCCATTCCTTGATACTGGTGCATATTTAGCATAGTTCTGATGTCAGTCTTGCGAGTACTTTGGATGAGTACTCACCGCTGCTTTGCTTTCTCTTTCCCCCTCGATACGATACCGCGTTCAGACGATAGAGCCCAGGAGGTGGAGTACGACGGAGACGACTACTACACCACCGCCGGAGCCTACTACTACGTGGAGGCTGCCCCCGACCAGCAGTAGGATAGGAGGTTCCCAGGCAGGAGGCCTCGCCTCTTTCGATCCGTGTTGTGTTTGTGCTAGCCTTCTTAAGGCAAAACTTGTTTAACTTATGTCTGTACTCAGATATTATTTGCTTCCGCTGACTCGTGCTTGTCGAGCTTTGTATTCGAGCCCTCGAGGCCCCTGGCTTACAATATGAAGCTGTATGACTTTAATTTGTGTCTAGTGTTGTGTTGTGATATCGATCAGTGAGTCCCTAATCTTGGTCGTACGCATTGCGTGTATGTTTAGCGTACGGTCGAAATTGGGGGCGTCACATTCAATGCCAGGCACATACCGATCTACCGCAACCAACGGCACAGATAATGCTACTATATGCAAGTATGAGCCATAGCGTTGCTCTCTACTCCCTTCGTTTTTTTAGTCCGCATATAAGATTTGATCAAAGTCAAACTGCGTAAACTTTGACTAACTTTATAGAACAAAATATCAACATTCATCATATGAAATCAATATTACTAGATACATCATGATATTAAGTTTCATTGCATATAGGTTTAGTATTGTATATGTTGATATCTTTTGATATATATTTAGTCAAACTTTGCATCGCTTGACTTTGACTAAATCTTATATGCAGACTAAAAAGAAACAGAGGGAGTAACTTAGACTAGTAACATATGCATGTTACTAGTCTATGTTACTCGAGTAACATAGACTAGTAACATGCATATGTTACTAGTCTAAGTTACTACCTTCTCGGATAGTAATATAGAGGTAGTAACATTGGCCTTTTATTTATTAGCTTATAGACTCATCTTGTCTTGGTATGTGTTATGTTACTCATAGTATGAGTTACTAGATATGTTACTCAATTTATCTCTCTTCTCATTAATTAGCTGTCATATCATATTTTTCGCTTAGGTGACATTTATGTTATTACCTATGTTACTCCTACTGTGGACCCTAGTATAGTCTTCTTCTGTAAACTTTACTTGTCAAGACTTTATCTTGACACTAGATTTATTATTAAGGGTCTATGAAGCCTCTTGTACATTCGATTCCGTGTGTATGTTATCAAGCTTGTCAAAACTCGTCTCAACATGATTTCTGGATTGGCACGAGCGACACATCATTTGTGTGAATTTATGCATGACACTTTAGGCTTGATTAATTAGCAGGAGCATACGAGTCTCTTGCGCACATGTAGTTTAGGTGTACACAGGTGCAGGTAGGGATGAAAATGGCGCAGAAACGGACGGAACTGGTTGCTATCATATTTTTTTGGCAGAAGCGGAAACGAAGGGCAAAATTTCCACTCCGTTTTGGACCAAGCCCTCAGGCCCCCGCGTCGCCCCCGCGTCGGGCGATTCGGGTGGCGCCCCAAACCAGCCGCCGGGGGCGCATCTCCCTCATCCCCTCCCTCCGCCGCCGCCAGGGGACGCCGCCGGTCTAAGCCCGGGGGCCGACGGCGGTGGTGGAGGACATTGCCTCTCTCCCGCAGATCTGGGGTTGCACGGAGCCCCGATTCATGTGGAGGCGCGTCTGATCCAGTCGGCAACGGCGATGGCTGTGGCGCGGCGACGTCGGAGGCGACGCAGGCTGCGGGCGCGGCGGCCAGCCCTTCGGGCGACGGCGGCGGCGCGCCATTTGTCTTTGGATTGGCGGCGGTGGCGTGGAGGGTCTGGTGGTCTCGTTGGCAGCACCTTCGGTCAGATCTGACCGGTGTAGTCGGCGACGGTGGTCATCTTTTCCGCCAAAGGTGGTCGGCCTGCGGCTGGGTGGTCGGATCCCGAGATTCAGCATCTAGTACCGGCTACGAGTCGGGGAGACATAGTTGCCGGTGAAAACCGGGCCGTTGGCGGGCGATGGTGGCGTTTTGCGCCGTTACCTTGATGAAGGCATCGTCGTGCAACCGTTGTCGACCCACTCGTGCTGCTCCGGGGGAAAGCCTAAGATCTGGTCTTCCAGATCGGACGATGACGGTACTATGGTGCCGTTTCTTTCTTGGGAGCATCGTTTGTGGAGCAGCGCTGGAAGACAGAGGCAGGAGGTGGAGCGGCTTCGTCTTGCACGAAGCTTCGGTGGAGCTGTCAAGTCATGCCTGGCCGACAGGTGCTACGCTGAGTCATGCCTGGTTGGCAGGTGCTACACACGACAGATCTTCCAGAGTCTTCGCGTCTGGGCAGATGAGCGCAGGGCGGTGGCGCCGTTGGACGCCGGGGTGGCGTCGACGGATGTTCGGTCTAGCAAGGATGATGCGGATATCTCTCCTGAAGATGGGTCAGTGGTCCGATGATGAGGGCGGCTTTAGGTAGGCTGCACCGGTTGTTGGTCCCAATACGTTATGTGGATGGATTGGCGACGACACCGGTTTTAGATATGAGGAGTGATAGCACTCCACATTATTGAGTTTGTAGGTGTGAGTGATGGCTTCGGATGGATTGATGTATGTTCTTGTCAGACCTATGTGGAATAATTAATAAAGATGGCTGCATGCATCGATTGATGCAGAGGCCGGGGGTTCAACCTCCTTTTCCAAAAAAATGCATGACACGACTTCCCTCTGTCAACATGGCGGTGCTTAACGTGTTAAGCTAAGGCGGTCAGAGCGGGCAACATCAATAGGACGACTCGTAGCTAGTACATACTCACGAACCAGAGGCAGAGCCGGCTGATTGGTACCGTCGCTCGTCCCCCTCGTCCGCCCCCGTGGGCGGCCAGGGAGAAACCCTAGCCGCCGCCCGCTAGAGGCCTCTCCCCCACCTCCCCTATTCCTCGTCGCCATTGGAGGGCGTCACCGAGCGAAACCCGGCTGGCGTCGGCGGCGGCGGGGCCATTTTCCCTCCTCCCCTGGTGCTAGCGGCGCGAGACGCGGTGTTGCTGGTGAGGAGCGAGGCGCTCACGCGGGGCGGATCGACGACGACGTGGCCGGCCGTGCTATTGGCACGGCGGTGCGACGGTGCAGAGGCGGCTGCGCGGAATTTCTGGTGAGACGTGCTGGCATGTTAGGGGGAGGGGGGGCGGTGCGGCGGCTCCATCAGATCCAAGCATACGGCGACGAGGGTTGCGGCGGGCGCGGGATCGCTGGCCTCGGCCAGATCTGGCCGTGGCTAGTGGTTGGACGCGTTCGTGACGTCCGGTGACTGGCCCTTGGTCACCGAGTTGCGGACTGCGTGGTGATGGGTGCGGCCCGCCGGCAATTTGGCGGATCTCGACGGGTTCTTCTGATCACGCCAGGATTCAACCCTGGTCTGGGTCCTTGACACCGCGGGCAACTCCCGGGTAAACCCTAGGTCTCATTAGGATCGAGCGATGACGGTTCTTTTGTATCGTAATCCTTCTTGAGGGCATCGTCTTTGGAGTTTGCTCAGGTGGAAGGGACCAGCGACGTCGCCGGCGTACGGACTGTGGTGCGACTGCCGATGAAAATCGCGCCGACTTCTGTCATGGCAGACGATGGCGGCGTCTCCGATGTCATTTCCTTGTTGAGGCATTGTCGTTGCAGTTTGTGTCATTAGTCTCGGGATGCTCCAGGGGAAACCCTAGATCTGGGTCTCCCGAATCGGACAATGACAACGCCTTTGGTGTCGTTCGCCCTCCTGGGGGCATCATTTTGGAGCAAGTGCTGGCTGGAGGGGACCAGAGGAGGAGCGGTATTCCATCTACCGCAAGGCCGACGGCGAATCCCGGCGGCATGGCGCTGCGAAGTTTCGGCGACGGGCGCGGGCGGATGGATACGTGCAGGATGGTGGCGCTGTTTGGCGCCATGGTGGTGTCGATGGCAGGCCTGACAAGGTCGGTGCGTCAGTACCTGCTCTGGAAATGGACCAGTGGAAGACGGTGACGGCGGCTTCTAAGAGTGCGTCTGGACCAGTGTGTGACATAGTCCCAGTATGAGGCTGGGATGGGGCACCCGGCTTTAGATGTTAGGCATTAGTGTGATGTCTGTTTGGTATTCGGCTCGGATATTCGACACCCCTTCATGAAGGGCATAAGAGTAGCGACAGGTGTTGCCAATATGGTGGCTTCAAGCTTACTGATGTATTACTTTGTAAGATTTTTATGAATAATTAATAAAATGGCTGCATGCATCATCCAAATGCAAAAGCCGGGAGTGTATCTTCCTTTTCAAAAAAAAAAAATCAGTAGGACCACCAATGAACCACTATATGTTGAGGGAAATTTTGGATCTAGACGTGCCTTGTAGAAGAATTAGGACTAACTTGATACTTGTGCGGAAGAATTATATAGAATTTCCAATGCATTTAAGTCTTACGTACTATTTTTTTATACGTATAAAGGAACCAATGCATTTAACTCAGTACATAGTGTACATAAAGACCCAGTTCCACTTCCTGTTTCCGAAACGGACAAAGTTCATTCTGCAAGATAGATACCCAGGATATATCGTCAATTTACCGCCCGGCAGTTGACCCTGACCTCCCCGTACGCCCCCGTCAGCACACCGAGATTGCCCAGCTTCACCATCGCGGCCGCGAAGTCGCCGGCGAACTGATCATTGTTGGACGCGTAGCTCCTGACCAGACCGTCCGTGGAGCCGCCGTCGTACAGCGCCTGGTCGGAGTGGAGCAGCCCCCGACGGTTGAGGAGGCCGGAGAAGTAGCTGTTGTCGAAGTAGTCCGGCGAGGACGCGTCCAGAGGCGCGAGGCTGCCGTCGTTGCCACCACCCTGTGGGCAGTCGCCTCGCAGCGACGCCGCGAAGGTCCCGTCGATGTCGGTGTCGGCGTAGATCCGGTTCCGGTAATTCTGGCATTGCCCCCGGCCGATGGTGTGCCCCCCTGCAGCAATGTGGATTCACGTGGTGATCGATCGGTCGAGGCAGTCACGCTAGAGCTGTACTGGAGATCTATCGATACGTCGCTCTCGCATTTCGCTTTCCAATGTACGTTGTGATAGTGTAACATGCATGTGCGTAGCTTGCATGATTGCGTGGTGATTTTCTTCTTTTGAATTTGGAACAGACCACGGTGAATGAATTATGAGGTTGTTGGGCCTGAGTGACTACTTGAGTGATGATCAGGTTCTCAAGCCACTACCGGAATAAAGCTCGACGCCGACGGCCTAATCTATGCCGACGGTGGCCGTAGGCATCGTCGGTGCTATCCCGACGGCCCTGGTTTAACCGTAAGCGTAGAAAAGCCGTCGGCGTCCCACAGCCTATCCCGACGGTGGCCGTAGGCACCGAAAAACCGTCGGCGTATCTACAACTATCCCGACGGCCCCTGTCGGCATAAACGGGCCGTCGGCATAGAAATGACCTAGACAGCCCGGGAACGAACGGCGAGCTGACGACGTTAGAGCTACGCCGACGGCTTTGACGGCGGCCGTCGGCGTAGCTATGCCGACGGTTAACCGTCGGCATAGTCGGTGCCCACGTCATCGATCCGCGACACGCACTACGTCATCGATCCGAGTCGCGTCTGTTGGGCGTCGCTGGTTCATATCTACGCCGACGGCCAAATCGTCGGCAAAGAATTTTATCTGTTTTCTGATTTTTTTTCCTGTTTTTAAATTTTTATTATTTTCCTAAATTAATTTTTGATTAACTTAAATGAGCCTTATGTAAACATAAACATACATAAATTATATATCGATTTGGTGTAGAATTTTTCATAGATTATGAATATGTGGTTTGTATTTGTTTTCGAGTATGTTAGTAATGTGACCTCATGTTCTTTTGCATATAGGTCCCTATACTTTACTGAAATCACAAAAATATGATAATTACGTCTATTTTGACAAGTTTTATATGTTTTTTACAAGAATCTTGAAAGTGCTAGATCCGTCGGTTAACTGTGGTAGGGTTTGACGGGACGGGGGACTTTGGGGGGTAGTTATGCCGCGAGGTCTTGCGCTGGACCCTCTTACGTACACGTCCCGAAATGTGGTCGCGGCTCCGTAGCGTGCCCCCCATCACGGAATAAAGCTCGACGCCGTCACACGGAGGATGGAAAACGACCATGTCGGGTAGACACGGAGGGAATCTTGCGGTGAGTTGGGCCCGGACCTTGATCCGAAGTGCACCTATGGGCTGGCCTATCACAGCCAGGTGGAAATGTCCCTCGGTCAAACCCCGTCCGGTGAAAGTCAAAGGGGTAGATCCGTCGGTCAACTGTGCCATTGTTTGATGGGACGGGGGACTTTTGGGGGGTAGCTATGCCGCGAGGTCTTGCGCTTGGCAATCTGACACGTCCCGAAATGTGGTGGCGGGTGCAAGCACCCCGCACGCGGCTCCGTAGCGTGACCCCCCTCACGGACGTCGCTGTCGCCGTCACACAAAGGGTGGAAACGGCCATGTCGGGTAGACACAGAGGGAATCTTGCGGTTGGTTGGGCCCGGACCTTGATCCGAAGTGTACCTATGGGCTCGCCTATCACAGCCAGGTGGAAATGTCCTTCGGTCAAACCCCGTCCGGTGAAAGTCAAAGGGGTAGATCCGTCCGGTCAACAGTGTCAGGGTTAGACGGGACGGGGGACCTGGAGGGGGGCTATGCCGCGAGGTCTTGCGCCAGCAGGCCCTCTTACGCGTGTGGAAGAGTGGTTACAAGTGTGAGCACCCGACACGTGGCTCCGTAGCGTTCCCCCCATCACGGACGTCGCTGCCGCCGTCACACGGAGGGTGGAAACGACCACGTCGGGTAGACACGGCGGGAATCTTGCGGTGGGTTGGGCCCGGACCTTGATCCGAAGTGTACCTATGGGCTGGCCTATCACAGCCAGGTGGAAATGTCCCTCGGTCAAACCCCGTCCGGTGAAAGTCAAAGGGGTAGATCTGCCGGTCAACTGTGCCATGGTTTGATGGGACGGGGGACTTTTGGGGGGTAGGTATGCCGCGAGGTCTTGCGTTGGGCCCTCTGACACGTCCCGAAATGTGGTGGCGGGTGCAAGCACCCCGCACGCGGCTCCGTAGCGTGACCCCCCTCACGGACGTCCCTGTCGCCATCACACAAAGGGTGGAAACGGCCACGTCGGGTAGACACGGAGGGAATCTTGCGGTGGGTTGGGCCCGGACCTTGACCCAAAGTGTACCTATGGGCTCGCCTATCACAGCGAGGTGGAAATGTCCTTCGGTCAAACCCCGTCCGGTGAAAGTCAAAGGGGTAGATCCGTCCGGTCAACAGTGTCAGGGTTAGACGGGACGGGGGACCTGGAGGGGGGCTATGCCGCGAGGTCTTGCGCTAGCAGGCCCTCTTACGCGTGTGGAAGAGTGGTTACAAGTGTAAGCACCCGTCACGCGGCTCCGTAGTGTGACCCCCCTCACGGACGTCCCTGCTGCCGTCACACAAAGGGTGGAAACGGCCACGTCAGGTCGACGCGCAGGGAATCTTGCGGTGGGTTGGGCCCGGACCTTGATCCGAAGTGTACCTATGGGCTCGCCTATCACAGCCAGGTGGAAATGTCCTTCGGTCAAACCTCGTCCGGTGAAAGTCAAAGGGGTAGATCCGTCCGGTCAATAGTGTCAGGGTTAGACGGGACGGGGGACCTGGAGGGGGGCTATGCCGCGAGGTCTTGCGCCAGCAGGCCATTTTACGCGTGTGGAAGAGTGGTGACAAGTGTAAGCACGCGGCACGCGGCTCGGTAGCGTGACCCCCCTCACGGACGTCGTTGCCGCCGTCACACAAAGGGTAGAAACGGCCACGTCAGGTCGACGCGGAGGGAATCTTGCGGTGGGTTGGGCCCGGACCTTGATCCGAAGTGTACCTACGGGCTCGCCTATCACAGTCAGGTGGAAATGTCCCTCGGCCAAACCCCGTCCGGTGAAAGTCAAAGGGGTAGATCCGTCCGGTCAACTGTGCCATGGTTTGACAGGACGGGGGACCTGGAGGGGGGCTATGCCGCGAGGTCTTGCGCCAGGCCCTCTTACGCGTGTGGAAGGGTGGTGACAAGTGTAAGCACCCGGCACGCGGCTCGGAAGCGTGCCCCCCATCACGGACGTCGCTACCGCCGTCACACGGAGGGTGGAAACGGCCACGTCAGGTAGACACGGAGGAAATCTTGCGGTGGGTTGGGCCCGGACCTTTATCCGAAGTGTACCTATGGGCTGGCCTATCACAGCCAGGTGGAAATGTCCCTCGGTCAAACCCCGTCCGGTGAAAGTCAAAGGGGTAGATCCGCCGGTCAACTGTGCCATGGTTTGATGGGACGGGGGACTTTTGGGGGGTAGCTATGCCGCGAGGTCTTGTGGTGGGCCCTCTGACACGTCCCAAAATGTGGTGGCGGGTGCAAGCACCCCGCACGCGGCTCCGTAGCGTGACCCCCCTCACGGACGTCCTTGTCGCCGTTACACAAAGGGTGGAAACGGCCACGTCAGGTCGACGCGGAGGGAATCTTACGATGGGTTGGGCCCGGACCTTGATCCGAAGTGTACCTATGGGCTCGCCTATCACAACTAGGTGGAAATGTCCCTCGGTTAAACCCCGTCTGGTGAAAGTCAAAGGAGTAGATCCGCCGGTCAACAGTGCCAGGGTTAGACGGGACAGGGGACTTTTGGGGGGTAGCTATGCCGCGAGGTCTTGCGGTGGGCCCTCTTACACGTCCCGAAATGTGGTGGCGGGTGCAAGCACCCCGCACACGGCTCCGGGGTGTGGCCCCCCTCACGGACGTCGATGCCGCCGCCGCACGGAGGGTGGAAACGGTCACGTCAGGTCGACGCGGAGGGAATCTTGCGGTGGGTTGGGCCCGGACTTTGATCCGAAGTGTACCTATGGCGTGCCTATCACAGCCAGGTGAAAATGTCCATCGGTCATACACCGTCCGGTGAAAGTCAAAGGGGTAGATCCGTCCGGTCAACAGTGCCAGGGTTAGACGGGACGGGGGTACTTGGGGGATAGCTAAGCCGCCACATCTTGCGCTGGGCAAGCACCCGTCACGTCGCTCCTACACGTCACACCCGGGGCGAAAGACCCGGCGGCATAGCTACCCCCCAAACTACACATGTCCCGTCTAACCCTGCGAGAGTTGACCGGGCGGTAAACTGGGCCCAAGAGACACGCGTGGTGTATCTATGTGTGTTTATGTATAGATAAGACACAATTTAATTAATGGAATTTTTTAAGAAAAAAGTATATATAAGAAAAATTGAACGTAGATACGCCGACGGTTAAGCCGTCGGCATATCCCCCTGCCACGTCATCGATCCGTGGCGCAGTGGGGCCCGAAGATATGCCGACGGCATAACCGTCGGCATAGACCCCCCTTATCCGGTCGGGCGGCCTCCCTCCTCCACTCATCCCCTATCCCCACTCCTCCCGACCCGACCCCGCGCCGCCGCCCCGCCCTAGCGCCGCCGCCCCAGCCCCGCCCCTCCCCGCGCCGCCGCCCCGCACGCGCCCCAGCCCCGTGCTGCCGCCCCGCACCGCCCCAGCCCCGCCCCTCCCCGCACCGCCGCCCCAGCCCCGCCCCGCCCCGCGCCGCCGCCCCGCACCGCCCCAGCCCCGCGCCTCCCCGCGCCGCCGCCCCAGCCCCGCCCCTCCCCGCGCCGCCGCCCCGCACCGCCCCAGCCCCGCCCAGCGCCGGTCGCCCCTTCCACGTCCAGCCCCGCCCAACGCCGCCTCGCCCCGGCCACGTCCAGCCCCGCCTCGCCCCGGCCACGCGCCGGCCCGCCCTGACCACGTCCCGCCCCGCCCCGCGCCGGCCACGCCCCCCCCTACGTGAGCTCCTCTCTGCCTCATCTTTTTTTTTGATGGATGGATGAATGATGATGGTAATTGATGATGTTAGATGTTAGATGGTGATTGATGATGATGATTTATTGATGATGATTGATGATGTGGTTAGATGGATGAATGATGATGTTGTTAGATGGATGAATGATGATGTTGCCGTTAATGTTAACATGCTAAAAATGTTAATGAATGATGAATGATGATGATGCTACTGTTGCTAGATGGATGTAGATGGTCTTGATAAAAATAGATAGTGAGAAAAAATAGTATTTGAGAAAAAAATGTTTGGCTAAAAAAATGTTAACTTGCTAAAAAACGCACGGAGGGGGGAAACAATAATGAAGATGTTGATGGTCTTGCTAAAAAATAGATATTTGATGTGATGATCTAAATTGTTTTGTCGGTAAAATTTGCAGGCTTTGTGGTGTTGCATCTCTTTGGAGTCATCGTCGTCGAAGTTGTTGGTCCGTGATCCCGCCGCTGTTCGACTACTTCCTCTACAGCCGAGGGTGAGCTACATATCCAACACCTCCTCCTACTCTCTTTTAATCATGTCACTAGATTTAATTATCACGTCAAGTCGCGTAACCTGGGCGTCTCCCGTATGAAAGGGTTGCATCGATAAATATGCATTCAGTTGCATATTTATCACCGCAACTCTTTTGGATTGTCCAGCGTTTTCCACGGACAGCCCGAGGATGTGTAGATTGGGTACGTTCTCCATGCTCTACCCCGTTCCGAGACAGGATTTCGGCGGCGCCTCCCCGTTGTTCTCCGGAGCACATTCTCTCGGCTATTTGCCGAGACGTGTATCTGGAGAACAGCGGGGAGGTGCTGCCGAAATTTTGTCTCGGAACGGGGTAGAGCATGGAGAACGTACTCAATCTACACATCCTCGGGTGGGATTAGGACCCTCTTTACCTATTAGAGATGTAAGTGGATTCAGTGCCGTTTCTCGTCAACCCGGTAGAAAATAAAAATTGTATGTGATTAATTTTAATGAATCCATAATTTTGTTGTGTGGCTCGTGATAAAGCAGAGGATGGCAGATAATCAATGGATGTACAATGGTTTTATCCGTCGGAATCAAGTGACAACAGAGTGGGTCGAGAAAACCGATGTGTTCTTAAAGGAGATATTCCGTCCTCCAATGATAATTAACCCAGAATGTCCCTGTGCAAAATGTGAAAGACGTCACCGTAGAGCTCAGGGAGAAATGACTTTGCACCTTTGCACGTTTGGATATATGGAAGACTTTAACATGCCCATAAACTTTGCCGAGCGGGACCGTGGTAGAGAGGAGGTGATGCGACAACGCATCGGTGGTTATGAGGACGATGGGGTTAGAAACATGCTAGATGATGTCTTTGCTGCCGAGACGACACATACAACACCTTCAGAGAATGAACCGGAGGAGACGGAGGCAATCGCAAAGGCCTTCTTGGAGGTCTTGGCCTCGTCAAAGAAACCTCTTTATGCGGGTGCCAAAATTTCTCAGTTGGATGCCATCTCGCAACTGATGGCAGTCAAGGCTGAGTACGGCTGCACCCAAGCTTGCTTCGAAGCATTTCTGGGAGTATGGGCTAACAGCCTTCCTGAGGGTCATGAACTGCCGAAAAGCATGTACGCTACGAAGAAAATCATGAAGGCACTATCTATGAAATATGAGAAAATAGATGTTTGTCCGAAGAATTGCCTTTTGTTTAGGCACGAGTATGCCGGTGACAAGTACTGTAGGGAGTGCGGTTCCTCTCGGTACCTTGAGGTGGTCGATGAGCATGGTGAGAAGAAGCAACTAGACATCCCCGTAAAGATTCTTCGGTATCTCCATTTCATAGAAAGACTGCAGCGCCTTTTCATCACGGAGGAGTCTGCCAAAATGATGAAGTGGCACAAGGAAGGGAAAATGTACGATAAAAAAATCATACATCCATCGCAAGCTGAAGCATGGAAGTCATTCGATAAAGAGTACCCCGAGGAAGCAGCCGAGGCAGGGAATGTCAGGATTGCGATAACAGGTGACGGGTTGAATCCGTATGGTATGTCGTCCAATCCATACAGCTGCTGGCCCGTGTTTGTTATTCCGCTCAATCTCCCTCCAGGTGTCGTAATGCAACGCAAGACCATGTTCTTGTCGCTGATCATTCCGGGGCCTGATTACCCGGGAAAGAATTTGGGAGTGTTTATGCAGCCGCTGGTGGATGATTTGCTCCATTGTTGGTACTTCCCGAGGTTGACATACGACCGACATCTGCAAAAAAATTTCTTGATGAAAGTTTGGTTGATGTATTGCATGCATGACTTTCCCGGCTATGCCCTATTTTGCGGATGGTGTACAAGTGGGAAGATGCCATGCCGAGTGTGCATGCAGGCTCTACGTTTTATTTGGCTGCAGAAGGGTGGCAAGTATGTAGCCTTTGACATGCATCGACAGTTCCTCCCTGCAGACCATCCAGACAGGGAAGACAAGAAGAACTTCACGAAAGGCCGGGTTGTCCATGCAGTAAACGAGATTCCAACGTTTTCTGGGGCAGATGTTCTTGCTCAGCTAAAAGCTCTCAAGCCTAAAGGCAAAGGCAAAGGCAAAGGGGAAAGTGAAGGCGAAGGCCCAGGCAAATGCAAAGGCAAAGGCAAAGCGAAACGCTTTGAGGGATATGGTGAGACGCACAACTGGACTCACATTACCCCGTTCACGAAGCTTCCCTATTTCAAGGACCTCAAACTCCCTTATAACATTGATGTGATGCACACCGAAAAGAATGTCGCAGAGTCCCTTTTTTCCATGATCCTCAACATTCCTGATAAGACAAAGGATAATGTTAAAGCTAGAGCCGATCAACAGAAAATTTGTGATAGACCATGGCTAAACATGCGGCCTCCAATAGACGGTCGAAGAAACTGGTTCAAACCAGATGCTGACTTCGTCCTTAAACCGCCAGAAAAGAAGGAAGCACTTATGTGGCTCAAACACATTGTGAAGTTCACTGATGGTTATGCATCAAATATAAGTAAGGGGGTCAATCTTTCAACGGGCAAAGTGATCGGGCTCAAGAGTCATGACTATCATGTATGGATTGAGCGGATAATGCCGGTGATGGTTCGAGGCTATGTCCCCGAGCGTGTCTGGCGAGTGCTTGCGGAGCTAAGCCATTTCTTTCGCACGATATGTGCTAAAGAAGTATGTCCCGAGGTGATTGAACAATTGCATAAGAAGGCACCGGACTTGATATGCAAGCTAGAGAAGATCTTCCCGCCAGGCTTCTTTACTCCGATGACACATCTCATTTTGCACCTCGCGAAGGAGGTATTGTTGGGGGGCCCTGTGCAGAATCGTTGGCAGTACGGCCCTGAGAGACAGAACAAGCATCTCAGAAAGAAATGTGGAAACAAAGCTAAGATTGAAGCTTCCATAGCTGAGGCAGTTATCCTAGAGGAGGTGTCAGACCTCAGAACATCGTACTACCCAGACCACGTTCCCACTCTGCATAATAAGGTGTCTCGATACAATATAGAAGAGCCCAAGTATAAACCCAAGCTCGATCTATTCAACGGGCAATGTGGCCGGGCTGGGGGTTCGAAACCTTATAACATGCCAGAACAAGAGTGGGAGGACATCATGTTCTATGTCTTGCACAACATCAAGGAAGTCGAGGAAGAGTGGATGAGGTAATACCGCTACACCATTCCTTTATGCAATTCGTTGAGGATGAGTCTCGTTCTAACACCGATTTTCTTCTTTTAGTCAATTCCTACATGAGGAGTGGACGGGAATGATTCCTCCTACTAAAGCGGAGGCACTTACTCTTTTACGGAACGGTGCCTCTGGCAGAAAAAATTTTGTTGCTTGGTTCATGGATAAAGTAATTTTTCACATTCCCCTAGTTCAACTTCCTAGTTCAACATTTATTAGTTGATGGAACTAATGCACCCATCAATTTCAATTAAACTTGTAGGGCAAAGATCCGAACACCTCTATGGATGACGAATTGAGATGGGTTTCCATGGGTTTTAACGCTCGGGTCATGAAATGTGAAAAGTATGATGTGAATGGGTATCGCTTCCATACAGAGGATCACCAGAACAGCCGGCCTGATCCCAAAACTATAAACACAGGAGTGTACACCCCAGGAAAAAATGAAGTTGAGTACTACGGAAGGGTAGGAAAAATATACGAGCTGTCATTCGATCTTGGGGCCAAGGACCTAAATCTAGCTGTGTTCAAATGCCGATGGTTCGACCCATATGAGGGGTTGAGACATACGCCTTCCCTTGGTTTGGTCGAAGTTAAACCATCCACCGTTTATGCAGGAGCTGATCTTTTTATTGCGGCTACCCAGGCCACACAAGTTTATTATCTGCCCTACCCATGCCAGAAAGAGTACCTAAAGGGTTGGGAAGTTGTGTTCAAGGTGGCGCCACATGGTAAGCTACCGGACCCGGACGATGACGATTACTTCTACATTAACCCCATGACATACGAGGGAGTGTTCTATCAAGAGAAACTTGATGATGTTGATGTGGTTTGATACAATGACGTTGATGCCTTGGGTGATGTTGATGTGGATCCAAACGATGACGATGCACGGAATGATGGCGAGACCATTGTGAACGACCAAGACATACTTATGCTAGAGAAATTAAATGAATACGCTAAAGACGAGGAAGAGCCAGCACCTACGTCAGACAACGAAGATGATATGCGTGATAGTGACGATGAGACCGGTCGAGGAAACGGTTACAACATTGATGATTCGTATGGGTTCTAGCAGATGTATGTTCCATGTCTTATTTGTATGTTCTATTAATATGTCTTTTTTATATGGTTTATTATTATGAATGCGCTTTTTTATTCCTTTTTATTATGTCTACTCCTTCATTATTAATACACTAACTTTTTATTCTCTTTTCAATGCAGGTTCGCTAAGTATGGGAAAGGGCAAGGCCGATGGTACTGGTTTGCTAAGCAAACTCGCCGCGAAGGTTAGTCGGAGTGGTCGACCCCGTAATGTCCCCTCCCGACTACTTGACGATGAGTTCTCACAGGGAGGTCGAGGGAGAGGTGCCCCTAGAGGAGGACGTGGTGGGGGGAGAGGCCCAGGGGGACGGTCTCGGGGCCAGAAACTGCGCTTTGTGACCGACATAGGGGGGTCGTCTTCGCGACCCTTCTCTAGTGAGGTAACCTCTGAGGAGGAGCAGGAGGTTGGGGAGGAGGAGGAGGAGGAGCAGGAGGTTAGGGAGGAGGAGGAGGAGCAGGAGGTTAGGGAGGAAGATGAGGATGGTGGCGAGGAGGGGGATGGTGGCGAGGAGGTGGTGGTGGCGAGGAGGGGGATGGTGGCGAGGAGGGGGGTGCTGGCGGGGAGGGGGGTGGCGGTGATGATGGTGGTGGCGGGAACGGGGGTGGCAAGCAGAAGGGTTGGCTGTGTGGTGGTGCGCGACTCCCAAAAGCTCCTGATACCGAGGAGATGAAGTGGCTCATTAAGCCCAAGGGGAAAAGGTAAGTGCCCCTTAATAATATTTTAAACACATAGCATCATTTTGATTGTACACATGCTAATATTTTCATTCTTTTGCAGTAGCTGGGAATATCCTCAAGGTGCCCGTGTTCCAAACGGCATCCTCACTATCCTGTTGAAGAAGCTTTGGCCGGGGATGTTCGCTCCGGACCGAGACAACGAGGAGCACAAGATTTTGGCCACGTGCTGGGAGCACTACGAAGCGGCCTTCCACCCAACCCATGTGACGACCGCTAAGGCCGTGATATCAAAGTTTTGGGTAAGTTCTCTTGAGAAGCACAATTCTTGAGTTACTTTCAGAGTTTATCATCAAATCGTTTAACTCATGGCTTGTTCCATTCTGGTTTCATGAATGACTGTAGAAATTCTATAGAGTTCTTGAGGAGGACAAGGCCGAGGCCGATGAGTTCTTGCTGCGGGCTGCGAGGAAGCAGGCCCGTCAGTTGCAGTACGAGGTGCGCTGGGTGGCTATCTCGCATTATTATCACGAGGTATGTAACGAGAAGGTGACCAAGGATGACGTGAAGGAGCATAACCTTACCTTGACTAAGGAGCAGTACATGTTGGTAAGTATAACAGACTTTTCATTACGACGTTTGTGGTAAATTTCATTGTTTCGTGGTCACATGCCATTATGCTTCTTATGTAGGTGCGTCCTGATTGGTGCTTTGAAAAGAATGATGGATGGGAGGGATTGGTGGATCTGTGGGTCGGCGAGGACGTAGAGTTTGCTGCCAAGAGCAAGATAAACAAGGCTAATCGAGGTACCGACGGAACACACCGTCAGGGAAACCGAAACCACTGGCGCCACAAGAAACTTCAGGTATATCTATGTACATGAAACATTCTTGATCTTCTCTTTACCGTATGTTATTATGTATGACTAACCTCTGTTTGGCGGTGCAGGAGGAGAAATTGAAGCGGCCACTCTCAGACATCGAGTCGTGGAGGCTCGCCCGTGTGCGGCCTAATCCCAAGGCCGGCGAGAGTGAGTACTACGGCCATACCGGGGAGAACCTGACGTCATACACGAAGGAGTTTCAGAAGTGGAATCCTGGCACATCAGACCCCTTGTCTGTGGATACCGACGAGAGGGCCGCCGTCAGCATAGGGCCGAAGAGTCATGGTCGGCATCCGATTCTGGATTCTGTGATCACCCCTTCTGTCTCCTACAGGCGGATCTGCGCTACCGACCCGAGGCCGAGCCAGCGCCCGCGCCCCAGTGCGTCCTCTACACCGTCACTCGTAGCCCAGCAGAACTCTGTAAGTATTTTCCCTCTTATCTTCTTTCTTTCGACCTTTATTTTCCGCATTGCTATGTTTTATGAGTTCCATCATGTCATATTTGTAGGCCTACATGGACTTCGTACGTCAGCAACTCTTCGACTGGAACGAGAGAGTTGCAGCAGCCACTGAGTACAACAGCCGCATGACGCAGCTTGTGGTTGCGTCTATGGCAACCGGGCAGATTCCTACACTGCCACTGCCACCACCACCTCCTGGACCACAACCAGTGCCGCCTACATTTGAACAATTCCTGGCAGAACACTATGGCACTCCGGTTAGTACATCACCACACTATTCAACCACAACATACCGTTTATTCAATACAATCATATATTGCCCTCCCATCTCTTTTCAAACATGCAGGGAACCGGTGGATCATCCGCCGGTGGTGGTGCTACTTATGGTTCCACTCCTGAGTCACAAAGCCCAG
The DNA here is from genome assembly GCA_039707655.1 of Elymus sibiricus. Lineage (NCBI taxonomy): Eukaryota > Viridiplantae > Streptophyta > Magnoliopsida > Poales > Poaceae > Elymus > Elymus sibiricus. Next base: position 340,915,325 of record CM077669.1, on the reverse strand, counting down.
TCACTCCGGTCTGGCGAGGCGGTGGCGGTGGCGGTAGCGCTAGCGCTAGCGGTGGTGGTGGCGGTGGTGGTAGCGCTAGCGGTGACGACCTCGGCTTTGGCTACCTCGGCTTTGGTGGTGGAAGTGATGGCGCTTAAGCCTTTGGCGGTGATGATGTTGTTGGCTTTGTCAAACTTGTCATTATGTTGAACTATGCCTATGTTGAACTTGTCATTATGTTGAACTATGCCTATGTTGAACTTGTCATTATGTTGAACTATGCCTATGTTGAACTATGTTGCCTACCTTGAACTTGTCATGCTGTGTATGCTGTGCATTTGCTGTATATGTTGTGTATATGCTGTGTATTTGAACCAAATAATTTGAAAAAAAAATTCTATGGTACCTATCCCGACGGCATAACCGTCCGCATAGATGGCACGAGGCACCAGGTTTCGCCACGTGGCAGCTCTTGGTGACCCTCTACGCCGACGGTTATGCCGCCGGGATAGGTTTCTCTGTATGCCGACGGCCTAGCCGTCGGCGTAGTGGGCCACGTGGCTGCTGTGCGCAGCTCCTGTTGACCTTCTACGCCGACGGTTAGGCCGTCGGGATACAGAGAAAACTATGCCGACGGCATAACCGTCGGCGTAGAAGGTCACCGGGAGCTGCGTGGAGCGGCCACGTGGCGACGCCTGAATTGACGGCTTCGCCGTCAACGGCCGTCAGTCCCAATTCGTTGCCGAGGGGGTATCTACGCCGACGGCTATACGGAAACCGTCGGGGTACATGCCTATGCCGACGGTTTTTGTATGCCGACGGCCGCCCGGGGTACGTCGACGTTCGAGTTGCCGACGGGGTTACGCCGACGGCCACCGTCGGCGTAGCCCTATGCCGACGGCTTTCGGGCCTATGCCGACGGCCTTAGACCGTCGGGATAGGTGGTTATTCTGGTAGTGAGCGAAAAGGTGCTTGATGGCTCGTGCAAGCCTTGTCTGGTCGGCAAAAGGAAAGGTGGTGACAAGCGTAGGGACAAGAGCCATCGATCACCATGTTGAACTCAGGGGATGCAGGCAAAACGCTAACGTGTCCGTTGCTATCATCAGTGATGGATGCACAACTCCATCATTAACTAGGTAGCTACCCCGGACGGACACAGCCAAGTCTTTTGAGAAAAAGGAGTCATAATGGAACAAAAAAGCCTACATGTACCGTATAGCTAGCCATGCATGCATACGTGCGCACTTGGTTGTATGCCAGGCATGCTTCCCAATCTAACAGTGTGACTCTTCTATGCGATCAATGCATGCATGTCTCCGGGTAATTTGTGTATCATTGCTGGCTCAGTGGCTATGGCTATCAGCTGTGTGCAGGCAGTGCATTTACCTGAGAGAGCAACCATGTCGGTGCTGCTTAATCCCTTCTTGGAGAAAGCGGCGAGGAGATCGTTGAGGTTGGAGTTGGGGCCGGGGAGGTCACTGTTGGCCAAGGACGCACTTGCGGTGGTGGCGTCCCTCCTCCCAAGTAGAACCGTCCATGATGGGCCCCCTAGCTGCATGCGCAGGAGTACTGATTGTCACTTGCTACAGATACTATTTCCATTCCGCCGATGGAACCATCGGTATTCTCATCTCACTCAAGAGCAAGAAGGTAACAGAGAGCTGTAAATTTAGGCTTCAGCTTACGTCGACGACGGCGTCGCGGGCAGCGACGGCGAGGATGTCTGCGCAGGAGACGGTCCGCGGGCAAAACAGCTCCAGCAGCAACTTGATCCTGTCAATCACCTCGAAACCGCGCAGCGACCCTGCGTTCGGCCCCGCCCCCTTTTCACCGGTGAAGCTGGCCGTGTCGTCGAGCAGCACGGACGCGTCGCACCCCTAGCGTACACACACATGGATCCACCATCAAACAAGCTTACGATATTGAAAGACGCCGAGGACCAACGGAATAACAGAGGAAGATCTTGAGGACTTGCTTGCACGAAGCAGTCGTGGAAGTAAAGCCGGAGAAGGGAGGCGCCCATGCGACGGTCGAGCAGCACCGCCGTCGCCACGGTAGTCCTGATGGTGAGAAGCGCCGCGGGGCAAGAAGAACCGTAGTAGTTCTCCGACAGCTGCGCGTTCGCTACCGCGGCCGAAGTTGCTGCGAGGAGCAAGAGCAAAGGTGGGAGACGAGTGCTGGCACGAGCCATCAGAGATCTGACTGTCTCAAGGCTCACCTTTCGGCTTTGGGATAACCCTCCGCGATGCAGCTCCAAAGCATATTTATAGGCAACAACCTGAGGAATTACGGGCATGTACTAGTACTAGCTCTTATGTCTGCAGGTTACGACTTTATCGTTTATTTACTCTGTATATGCAGAGTATTTCCAGTGTAGGTATTTTAAATGCGGATACATGTAGCCATAAGTTTTATTGAAAAGAATGCAACACAGAATCATATTGGCAATGCGGAAACACGTAAGGCACTTGTAGTTGCATGTCTTACCGGCCACGCGCAACTGCAGTTGTATGCCCCATCGATCGTCCCTAACTAACCGACAAGAATAATATGGCTGCATGCATCTTCCGGATGCAAAGACCGAGTATCCTCATTTTCAAAAAAAAAAAAAAACTAACTGACAAGAATATTACATCCGGGTATAGCCAGTCAAGCAAAAAGTTGGTCACGCCATCTCTGAGCAATCTGAGTCAGCCACTTGGGACTAGGAGCTAGCCAACACCGCACCTATTTGGGTGGCAAGACAACATCTGACGGTAGCACAAGGCATGGTCCGGCTCAACCCGGTGGAGCGGGACCATCTTTAGTTCGATCCAAACCTCTCAGAGTCATCTAGTACTAGGGTTTTCACCAACCCATTTCCTTCCTCCTTGGTCGTCGTCATGGCGAGGAATTTGTAACCCAAGACACAATATTCGGTGATATTTTCGATCGCCGGTGAGCGCTCGAGCAATTTAACCCAAGTAGCCAGGAGTAGGATGTTACCACTTCATGGAGTGTCTGAACCTGAGCAGATTGTGTGTCCCGTGTGCTACCATCTCGACCCGCCACTCGCATCCCCTCTGAATTCCGACACTAGCTTTATGATTTTTTAAAAGAAAATACAATAAAAAAGATGGAGAAGTAAAAAATACAAGAAGGAAAAAAAGTAAAAGAAAGAAAAATTATATGTTGATGTCATCTAGATGAGACTTACGTAAATCTCATCTCGGTAAGAGCTAGAGTGACCCTTCTTTTACTATTTTCTACCCTTTGTTTTATGTTTCTCAACTTCTTATCGTTTTCGTTGGAGGCTCCTCGGAGGCCCCTCTTATTGGGAGACAATTTATGTGGAGCAATGAGCGATGAAAACCCCACACTGGTCAAGTTGGATCGTTGGTTTTATTCGTTGGACTAAGAGGAGGCGCACCCTAGCAGTCTGCTTATGGGCAAATCCACCTATATGCCTGATCATTGTCTGTTAGGGTTGGGGTACTAACGTGTGCATCCATTCCCAGTAGAGATTTGACTTTCAGAGCTTTTGGACCAGGTTGGCTGGTTTTCTGGAGGAGGTAGAGAAGGTGTGGTTAGTGCCCGTGCAAGGCTCTGACAAGATAGCGGTGCTGCATAAGAAATTGGGAATGGTGGCCAAATATCTCAACAGATGCAGTGCGAGATGTGTGGGCAACATTAGGGAGCATATCCTTTTGGCCAGCGAAATCATACTCAAGTGGGATAAGGCGCAAGACGACAGAGCTCTCTCCCCCTAGGAAAGGTGGCGCAGGGCGGATCTTAAGAGGAAGTGTGATGCGGAGCATCCTCTGGACATCATCATGACAAGAGTCCGTTCGGCAAGTGACACGTGTCGCATCTACTCCGCATACATAAAGGTGAATCATCTCCTTTACATGTGTTCACTTGACCCCTTCGAGGATGGTATACTACTTGACACTCCTCTCGTGTGCATACATAGGTATTGTCGGAGCTTCACGGATGACGAGGAGGAGTGCACGTGCCGAGGAACGACTACACCATCCTGAGGGAAGCTTGGAAGAGATGGAAGAAGAAGCGAGGAGAAGCTTCAGGAAAGCCCAGAACTTCCGGCCACCAGCCCGGAACTTCCGCCACCCCCCCCCCCCCCCCCCCCCGGAACGTCCGTCCGTTGCGGAACTTCCGGCCTATGGCGCCCAACATAGCCGAGAGTGTGCCAACTCTCTGGGTAGCCCGGAACCAGCCCGGAACCTCCGGATCCGTGAACTTCCGGCCCTATCTGCGCGCAGAGACTTGAGCCGCAACCCGTATACCTATTTTGCACCTCACTTACCCCTTCATGGCTTGAACTATATATACTCTTCTCCCACCTCCATTCTAGGGTTAGCAAAGTGATAGCTCATTCATAGATAGATGAGCTTTTCTCCTTCCTCTACTTCTCATATGGAGACCGAGGTCTCCACCAGAGAAGATCCCTAGGGGATGTCAAGGTCCCTTCCGAGGGAAGATCCATCTACGGATTTCAAGGCCCATCTCTCCTAGAGATTTGGATGAACTACCCATGTATCTTTATTTCCATTGTTGTTCTTGGATCTTGATGCATCCCGTGTATTGCTTGTGATTTGAGGAGTACTTGGTGTGGATCTTGTCCAATAGAGTGTTTTCTCCTTTCATTTATCCACTTTTTCCCCTCGTGTTCTTCATGTTCTTCCTCGAATTCACCTCCAATTCGTGAAGATCGGGCCACCCTCGGATTTGCGCCGTATCATCTTGTTATCAAGAGCCATGTTGCGACGAATTTGGAGCCCTACCCCCCACTTTCTATCTCTTAGTTTGATTTTTTCTTGCCCATTTCGAAAATTTACCCCAAAAAATAGCCCCCAAAAAATTTCTTGCATTTTGATGTTTCTTGTGAGTTTTTGTTGATTTCTTTCCGTGGATCTTGTGTTTGGCAAGTGGATCTACCTCCCTTGGCGTTCCCTAACCCCAATTTATCCCTTTTCCCCATCAATTTCGAGCCCAAAATCGCCATTTTCCGCCCAAAATCGCGTTCCGGATCTCAAATCTCATGTTGACCCCGACCCGCTGGACGACCGACACTTTAGGACGTACGGACCCGTCCGAAGCACCGGACGTCCAAAACACCAAAACAAAGCCGAAATCTCGGACGGACCTTCCGGACATTTGACCTCCGGACATCCGTCACTTTTCGGACATCCGACACCTGTAGAAACTGACTTTTGCTGATTCTTGTTTCGGTCATAACTAATTCATCCGGACTCCGATTTCGACGTTCTTTAGCTTGTTGGATAGCTATTGACATCCTCCATCCCACAAAATTAGTCCCACCATCATTTGACACCATCATAATTTTCAAATTTTGGCAAGTTTGCCTAGGCCCTCCACCATATCATCCGCAATACCACCATAGCATTCCGCAACCTAACCCATTTTAATTTCCATTGAATTTGTGGTTGCTTGAGTTGTGATTTGAGTCTCCTAAGGTGTTTCGGCTACTTATGGACAGTTACTTCTTCATCAACCACCGGTGACTTGTATCGGTCCATCATCTACATCGACCACCGACAATCGACATCGACGACGACCATCCATCCTTTGAGACCAACTTCAACCGGAAGCAAGGCCGGTTACCCTGACTTCGTGAAAGGTTAAGTGTGACGAAGGTATCCATTCCGTCACAAACTTTTCCTTCCTTGCCATACCTTGATAGCCCCACTATCCTTGCGAATACCTTCATACCTATTGAGACTAGCTATCCGAGTATTGCCGGGCTTCGCGAAAACTTGTGCACCATAGTGATACGATATCATATTATTGCATCATTTGAAATATCATATAGTGCTATTGCTTGCTCCCGTGTATGTCTTATTATACTTGTCTCATATATTTGGTTGAGGCTCAATAAGAATAGTGGAAAGGAAGAGAAGAGTAAAAAAAAGACAAAAAAAGCTTCTAAGCAAGAAAGAAAGATTAAATGCTTATAAACAAAAGAGTGTTGAGCATGAAAAGATATACTTATGCATGAGGATACATGAAATAGGAAACGTTTTGCTTGCATGAATATGATTGTTGCCAAATGGTGAATCATGCCCGAACGTGCAATCAAGCTAGCGTCTCTCCTAGTGTTTGTGCAACACGAGCTTAGTCTTTGTTAGGCAATTTTGTATTGCTCATTCCTATAGTTGCACAAGCCCCATTATCCCACCGCGTGTGTTTCTCTATTGCCTTCCTCTATATTTGTGATCACTTGCTTTGCATTTTGTGAGTCCATTGGATTGATTTCAACATTTGCAATATCTTGGACTTCATTTTGCTTGATATTTTGTGCCACTAACCCCACCGAGCTCCACTATAAGCCATTTGTGTAGGTTGTGAGAATTGGACAAGGTTTTTCACCAAGTGCACTCTTTTCCTTGCATACATTGTGGTATTTTGAGATCCATCTATAACTTTGGAAAGAGGTAACTTTGGTATGTTCATTCCGTCTCGTTCTCACACCTTCTTGAGTGCTTCTATGGATAGGGACGGCACATCTACTTCGGTCTACCACCACGACGACAAGTTCGATGCCATGAAGAACTTCATCGACGCCAAGATAGATGCTCAAATGGAGGAGCTCAAGGTCCTCATCAAGAACCACAAGAGGTCTTCCTCATCTTCGAGAAGACGCTCAAGTGCACATGCTCCGGAGCTACCATCTCCGGCAAGATCTCATCGGCATCGACACCATCAAAGACATGAAGAAATAATGACGCCAACATCAAGGCGTCCAATGACGAACAAGTGTGAAGCTCACGAGCTCGACACCAACAACCGCTCGATGACTTCACCACCTACCTTGGCATCTTCGTCAAGCGACTTCAAGGCATCTTCGCCTTTGGATATGTGGCATCTTCGATGACTAGCACCCCAAGAGAAGCTCCCCAAGCTCAAGTGCGCGACTTACACGAGCTACTATGACCTCGACATCGACCATGAGATTCCTTTCTTTGGGAGTTAAGACCCCGAGGAGTATCTCGAGTGGGAGCGCAAGATGGATCACTACCTCAAGCTACTTCAAGTCCCTTCCGAAGATCATGTGAAGTGTGCCACAAGAAACTTCCACGGCGACGCGTCGACATGATGGCTTCACACATCTTCGAAGAACTTTGACATGAGTTGGTCCAAGACGAAGAAAGCTATGCGGCGAGAGTTTGTTCCTTCTACATACGCGGAACATCTTCAACGCCACTTGGAGAACACCATACAAGGATCCAAGTCCATCGATGAGTACTTCATGAAGATGAAGAAAGCCTTGCGACGAGCCGGCGTAGGTAACCCCATTTGGATGAAGTTCTACTTCATGATGGGATTGAACAATGACATCGCCAAGACTATCTTCAACAACAACTACGAGTCTCTCGAAGAACTCTACATTGGTGCTCTCAAGGCGGAACAAGAACTCAAGGCTAAGGCTACCCGACCCTGCACACACTTCGCGATGGCCAAGCTCCACGACGACAAGCATGAGGATGGTACCACCAAGATGTCCAAGCCCAACGAGCTCCAAGACGAAGCTCCCAAGTTTGACTTCACCATCATCCCTCTTTGTGGCATTGATGATGCCGAGTCTACCACGAATCTTTTTGAAGACGATGCAGCGACGACTACAACTACGGAGCCAATCAAGGAACATGCTTTGGAGGCGAGCGACAAGGTGGTGAGCAAGGATGACGCTTCCATCTTTGGAGGCAAGAGTGAGATGATCGAGCATGTGATTTTCCCTTCGACCACGGCGGCGTTTGGAGATGAGTTGAGAGACTTATGCCACCATATTGAGAGTGAGATTGCCTTCACCACTAGCCCCATATATGATGAGTTGCCCTAATTCCCATGTGAGGAGAGCCACAACCCCCACCACTTGAGTGAGATGAGTGACTCCGCCATATGTGACATTGAGTGCACCTACTTTGAGGGAGTGAGTGAGCCACCACCACATAGAGCGAGTGAGGTAGTCAATAGGGCATGTGAGGCCATTTTGATTTCTGACAACTTAACCTCTACCTCTATTGTGTCTTCTCATTTGGTGCTAGGTCCCATACACTATGACGCACCGATCCTCGACGACTTCGTCCTTCCTAAGGACAAGACGATGGCCATGGTGGAATATGACGCACCCCCCACATGGCTCCATCACGATGAAGATGACCACAAGTTGGTCTATGCCACCTCACCTACACCACATGTGTGGAATGAAAAAGGTAACATAGGTGAAGGTGATGCTATTGTCCCACTAGTGGACATTGATTGCTTGCATGATGGTGATCCACCTATTGCCATGCTTCATGATTATGCGACTTTCTCATGTGATGACTTACCCATTTATGATGAGTTTGGCGATTCTCATTTGGAGTCTATTGGTTGTGATGCCATGTTGCATAGGATATCTTGTGAGAACTCTATAGGTCACATCATGTTTGACAATCTGCTTGATTTGTCATATGCTATGCATGAGATCACCCATATTGCATCTTTACAATCTCATCGTAGTAACTATGCATATGCCATTAAAATAAACTCAATTTGCACATATGGCATAGATGAAAAACCCATGGTTATTGGCATTTGCTTTTCTTGTGATGATATTTCCATGCGCCCTTTACATCATTTGCGCAATTGCTCACGTATGACATGCCATGACCACCTAGCTTCGGATATGCATTGTTTTGGATGTTGTCCATATTCTCCATATTATGCTTCTGCTATTGCACATGAGGAGACCCCCGTAGTTTCCTCATACCTATTAGGAGATTTTGATCCATCCTACACTTTGCATGATCCCCATAAATGTGTACACAATATGCTCCTCATGAATAAATTTGCTACTAATGTGCCATATACTTGTATGCTCAATTTGTGTCCCCATCGTGTTATACACAACAACTATTCTTTCATGATGGATGACATGTTCCTATACCATGCCTCAAATTACTTTGAGCATTGTTTACATTGTGCTAACTTTCATGTGCACATACACATCATGATGGATGATGTGTACATTTACCACGCACATACTTTGTTTCGTGTGTCTCCTTGTTGTGTAGGTACACATGATTCTTCGTCAACCTCGCAAGCGCACGAGTTGACGAAAAGAGCTCTGGAGAGCAATGAAGACGTGCGCCACCATGGAGTGCTTACCCTCCACCCACCCTCTTTGTGCAAATACTTCGCACATTTCTTCTACATGGCTCTCACATGGCTATGGATTCTTGCTTATTACACTTATTATGCCTATATTGCCATGTTCACTTTGCATGATATGCTCATTTCTATGCCCTTGCCATGCAATTGTGACCCATGCTTTGCATCTCACATGACACTTGATTATATGACTTGTATGTGTATTTGCAAACTTGGTGGAGATATTACTTGCCATTGCCATGTTTGCTTTGTGCTCCATGCCTATGATGACGCATTGATCTTGCTTTGTGTTTGTGCTCGCGATATGTCATGTGCATTATTTATGTCCACTATTTGCTCATATGACATGATTGCCATGATTTTCTCTAGTATGTTGCATCTTCGCACTACTAGCTTGCACGACATGGTTACTATGCTTGCTTCATGTGTTGCATCACCGATGATTACTACTTGCTCATTTCATGCGGTTGATGACAACCATTGCCATGCTTCACACATGATTGCTATTGCTTGTTGTCACATGTCTCCATGTGGTTCCTCTCTCATGCTAGATGATTTGCCATGTATCGAGTGCAGCAATGCTATTAATTTTCCTAATGAGATTGGCCCCATAGCTTTCTCTCATATTATTGGAGCTTTTGACATCTTTCATGTGAAGCATGCTTGCCTTCCTTCTTTGCGCCATATGCCTAGTGCCATGAATATAGACATTGTTGCATCATATTATTCAAGCACTTTTGCTTCTAATTGTTATGTGCAAGAGAAGAGAACCATCATGATGGATGATGTGTTTGTCTACCATGCACATACATTGTTTCCTTTATTGTGTGTATGTGTAGGATACTTCGACTACATGTCAACTTCCACTTCACGTGAGTTGACCATTCGAGCTCTTGAGAGCGAGCCATGCTACATCGACACGTTTCTACATCGCACTTGCTTGCGCATCGACATTGTGAAGGACGCACAAGGACATGTTTTCAAGGTGACATCCTTCTTGAGCATGGATATTGTGGATCATACTACTTGTGTTGCTTGTACCATGACATATATTGGTCATCTTGGAACACTTATTTGCACACATGTTAGTGATATTACTTCTACTCATGATTGCCACATTGCCATGCCTCATGACATATATACCTTGTGTGTTGCATCCAACTTTTGGATTAATTGCTCGTATGATATGTTTGGTTGCAACAATGTCATTTCTTCACATTTGCCATGCCCGATTGCTTGCTACATGCTTGACATGATTGCCTCACACATGATGACCAATTGCTCTTTATATTGTGTTGAGTGACGCACTATCTTCACCACACCACGTGCACATTATGCTTGGATTGCCTTGCACTTTGGATTTCTCCATGTGTATAGACAATACATTTTACCTGGTGTTGTGAATGATTCCTATGCCTACCATAGACCTTTCGTCGATTGCTTTGTGCATGATTGCTATTACCATGAGGTAGATGTTTGTTATATGGTCACACATATTTGCATCCCTACCTCGCCTTTGCATATTTGTTTCCATGATGCCTTAGATTATGCTCAAATTATATGCTTACATGCCATGCCACAATCCTTTGTCACACCATATGATATGCATGATGACAACACTTGTGCGGTGATTCAGCACTTGAATGTTTGGTTTTGCACTAACGCTAAACACATTTGTTTTTTTCAAGTGTTTGTCGTGTTTGCTCCTTTTGAAGGATTTACAAGAGGGTGCGACATTGGAGAGTGCCCATTTCGAGCTTGATGATGATGATGATTGTTTGGTGACTGACGAGGTCACCTACCCTGGGTAGGGTCATAGACCTCATATCTAGGACACACTTGGGGTCCTACAAGTTAACAGAAGTCTCTCGACTACCTTAGCACTCGGACGAAGGTACAAGATGCACTCGGGTCCTTGGAAGTCACTCGGACTTTATCAGCCACTCGGCCTAGCTTTAGCACCCGGACGTGAAGAAGCAGAGGCGACGTGGGAGCTACAACGTTCGAGGGACTTAACTCACATAAAGTGCTGTGAATACTATGTTACGTGTAACGCTCATAGTTAACACGATAGTTTCCAGTAACTCCGACAGTTACTAGCATTAATGGCCCTTGTAATAATATTCCGCTGGCGGTGGCGCACTCTATATAAGCCACCCCCCGACGCCAGAGGAGGGGTTACAAACTCCTTGTAATCAGAAACATACACAAAGCAAACACTTAGCCCTAGGGCTCGAGATGTAGGACTTTTACCACTTCCGAGTGGGGTCCGAACTCGTAAATCCGAGTGTCACGCTTGCTCCGTAGCTAGGCTTTGCCCTTACTCGTACGTACCCCCCGTACTACTATCAATATTACTCCCATGATAGTTGGCGCCCACCGTGGGGCGGCAGTTCTAGCAAACTCCAGCGCAAGAGGAGATTCATTTTTTTCCAGCCATCATGTTGGCACTCGGGGGTGAGATCCTCTTCGGTAGCCTTCGCTTCATCGCTGACGGTTCGATTTGGCTGCATGATGCACCGCTGGACCCAGTTGCGTTCCCCACCCATGGGGTTGTGCATTTCAGCACGGCGACGCACGAGGTCCTCCACATCGGAGCCATACGGCTCAGCACCGGCCCGTTCAGCGTCCAGCCGACGCAAGCGTTTTGGGTGTTCGCGGCTGCAGCGGTGGCTCAAGCACGTCATGGCGCGGCAGCCTACTTCCGAGCAGGCCGTCGTGCTCGACTCCGGTGAACCCACTGTCAGTTTGTCTCCCACATCGAGCGACGAGCTATCTGATGAGTCCGAGTGTGAAAGCAGCGGGAACGCTGCTGAGATTTTGATGGCGCATTCCACCGATCATGGCCCCCTAGGTACTCCATGGGCGGCTCCTGTGGCTGAGACAGAGGCCGCCATGACGACGGTCACTCCGACGGTTATTTTCCCCAGTCTCTCACTCGGGAGCAGTGGGAAGAGAGGAGAAGAAGGGACGACGAAGTCCCGCTCATCCCCATCACGGGAACGTCCCCAGAGGAGATATCCTTGGAGCCTACGCACCAGGCCACCTTGGCCGAGCGTGAGCATCTAGAGAGGCTCCAGCGAGCACTCGATGAACGCGCAGCCAGGGAGCAACCAAGCTCCAGCCACAGTAGGCGGCGGTTATTTCCGAATGACGAGCCGTCCAAGATCCCAGTGATGTGCACTCCTATGGAGAACCTAGCTGCAGCCACTCGGATAGCTGAATCCATTCAGCCATCCGGTTCTGCGGCTGGAGAGGGTATTCGGCAGATCCAGACTCTGCTGAAGACAGCGTTGAGACAGAATTCGGAGGTGTCACAATCAAACCAGCGTATATACAGCAAGTCTGTTCGGGCAGACACCGTTCAGTCCACAGGCAGCCTGCACGCTTACGGAAAGCGCCGATACTCTCCTCCTCCTCCGAGAGGTCTACACGGAGGGCGTTGGCGCGACGACCGCGACGTCAGTCGGACGCCTCCTCCGAGGGGTGGTTCGTATGGCAAGCGGCCCTACGATGGTGGTAGGCCTCATAGAGAAGACCGTAATCGGACTCCTCCTCGCCCCAGAGGTTACGAGGAAGTTGGCCGACGGCCTCCACTGCTCAATGCCAGATCTACCATCACGCAGAACGTGATGGATAAGAACCAATTGGTCAGAGATCGAGTGAGCGGATGGGGGACGTCAGGTCTCGAGTGTTTCTGCAGGTATATCCGAGAGGCCGAGATTCCCCCCAACTACAGGTTGGCAATGAGAATTGGGAAGTTTAACGGTGAGTCCAAGCCGGAAACGTGGCTCGAAGATTACCGAGTGGCAGTTTAGATTGGTGGCGGCGACAACTTCGTCGCGATGAAGCATCTTCCTCTCATGTTAGAGGGATCTGCTCGAGCCTGGTTGAACCAGTTGCCTTCTAGCAGCATCTGTTGCTGGGAGGACCTGGCACATGTGTTCATCAAGACGCTTGAAGGCACCTACAAACGTACGGGTGGACTGACCGAATTACAAGATTGTGTCCAAAAGAGCAATGAAACTCTCCGAGAGTACATTCAGCGTTGGACTACTTTGCATAACACGGTTGAGAATGTTACCGAGCATCAGGCCGTCTGCGCTTTCAAGGCAGGCACTCGGTATCGAGAGCTCATCCTGAAGTTTGGCCGATCGGGAGATCTGTCTCTCAGTCGAGCCATGGAAATCGCTAACAAATACGCTAATGGCGAAGAGGAAGACTGCCTCCAAAGCGGCAAAGGGCGAGTTGGAGATGCCCCTCAATCGGCAGGGAATGCGGGAAAAAAGCAGAAGCGGAAAGCTAATCCTCCGGGAAAGGCAGAAGTGGCTGCAGTTTCTGGCCAGGGAAAGCTGAAGTCCAACAAAAACAAGAAAAAAGACTGGGCTAACAAGAAGAAGCCCGAGTACAAATCTGAATTGTTGGATCAGCCCTGTGCTATCCACAAGAAAAAAGATGAAGAGGGCAACATCATTTACCCAAAGCACACCACTCGGGAGTGCCGAATGCTCAAGCATGAGATGGGTAAAGAGACTTCTGTAGAGAAGGACGACGACGAGGAAGGCGAGGGCGATTCCGAGTACCCTACCGTCGACAAGGTCCTGAACATGATCTTTGCAGACGTCGAAAGCAAGAGTCGATTGAAGGTCGTCAATCGGGAGGTGAACATGGTAGCTCCGACTACCGTCAAGTACCTCAACTGGACAAAGACCCCTGTTACTTTCGATCAGTCCGATCACCCAGCCCACATAGCCACCCCCGGGAGGCTGGCGCTGGTTGTTGATCCAGCTGTGAATGGAGTCCGACTGCACAAAGTCTTGATGGATGGCGGCAGTGGGCTCAACATAATCTACGCGGACACGCTCAGCGCAATGGGCATTCCGATGTCCTGCCTGAGTAAGAGTAAGATGCACTTCCATGAGGTCATCCTTGGGAAGAAAGCCGAGTCGCTCGGTCAAATCGCTCTGGACGTCGTGTTCGGAGGGGAGAAAAACTTCCAAAAGGAACGCTTGACGTTCGAAGTGGTGGACTTTCAGAGTGCTTATTATGCCATCCTGGGTAGGTTTGCCTATGCACGTTTCATGGCCCGTCCAGGTTATGTGTATCTTATACTTAAGGTGCCAGGGCCGAATGGTGTGATCACAGTGACCGGCGATCGAATAGTCACTGAGGAGTGCCTCCGGTAGGGCTCTAAAATTGCCAATGAACAAGTACTCGCAGTCGAACTCGATGGGTACAAGAAAGCGGTGGACGCTGCAGATTTGCTTAAGTCTAAGTGGCCAGCAACGGAATCAACCTTCCAGTCGGCCGGTGAAACCAAGCAGGTTCACATCCACCCCAATGATCCGAGTGCGGCTCCGACCAACATGTCAACGACACTCGGTGAAAAATAGGAAGCCGAGCTCATCCAGTTCCTCCGTGAGAACTGGGATATCTTCGCATGGAAGCCGTCTGACATGCCGAGGGTTCCCAGGGGACTGGCTGAGCACCGACTCCGAGTGGATCCGAAAATCAAACCAGTCAAGGAGCACTTGTGTCGATCCTCCGTCGAGAAGTGCAAGGCGATTGGTGAAGAGATCGCTCGGCTCCTAGCTGCCGAATTTATTCATCAAGTCTTCCATTCCAAGTGGTTGGCCAACCCAGTGTTGGTGCTCAAGAAGGACAAGTCCCTCCAGATGTGCATCGACTTCAAGCACCTCAATCGGGCCTGCCCAAAAGATCATTTCCCCCTTCCCCACATAGATCAAATAGTAGATTCCAGCGCCGGATGTGAATGCCTGTCATTCTTAGATGCGTACTCCGGGTACCATCAAATCCTAATGTATGGACCTGATGAAATAAAAACAACTTTCATCACCCCATTCAGGTGTTTCTGCTATATCACTATGCCATTCGGTCTCAAGAATGCTGGGGCAACTTTTATGCGAATGATTCAAAAATGTTTGCAAGAGCAAATCAGTCGGAATGTCGAGGCTTACATGGATGACATCGTGGTCAAGTCCAGGAAAGGTTCCGACCTCCTAGTTGACCTCGCTGAAACCTTCGCAAACCTTCGTCGTTTCCAAATAAAACTCAATCCTGCAAAATGCACATTTGGAGTGCCCTCGGGTAAGCTACTCGGTTTCCTCGTTTCCGAACGAGGGATCGATGCTAATCCTGACAAAATCGGCGCCATCGTCCGAATGAAGAAACATGTCCGTCTGCATGACGTTCAGAAGCTCACGGGATGCCTTGCAGCCCTGAGTAGATTCATATCTCGTCTCGGTGAGAAGGCCTTGCCTCTTTACCGACTGATGAAAAAGTCCGACACCTTTGAATGGACCCGTGAAGCGCAAGCCGCATTCGATTAGCTCAAGGCCTTGCTTTCCACCTAGCCGGTGTTAGCTGCTCCGAGCAGCCGAGAGCCTTTGCTCTTGTACATCGTGGCTACTAGCCAAGTGGTCAGTAGTGTCCTCATTGTGGAGCGCGAGGAATCGGGAAAAGCATTCAAAGTGCAAAGGCCCGTCTATTACATTTCAGAAGTCTTGACTCCTTCCAAGCAAAGCTATCCACACTACCAGAAGTTGGTTTATGACATTTACGTCACTGTCAAGAAGGTAGCTCATTACTTCCAAGATTACTCGGTCACGGTTATCAGTGATGCTCCTCTTTCGGAAATCATGCATAACAGAGACGCCACATGCCGAGTGGCAAAATGGGCAATTGAGCTCCTCCCGTTGGATATCAAATTTGAAGCCAAGAAGGCGATCAAGTCTCAAGCACTTGTGTACTTTCTGGCCGAGTGGATAGAACATGAACAACCAGCACCAAGTATCCCCGAACACTAGACCATGTTTTTTGATGGATCCAAGATGCTTCAAGGGTCCGGAGCCGGAGTAGTTCTTGTTTCCCCGAGAGGAGACCGACTGAGCTACGTCCTCCAAATCCATTTCGACTCGTCTAACAATGAGGCCGAGTACGAAGCCCTCCTATACGGGCTCTGAATGACTATCTCGCTCAGTATCCGACGCTTGATGATATTCGGTGACTCAGCGTGGTCAATCAGGTGATGAAGGAATGGGATATCCGGAGTCCAGCCATGACTGGGTACTGTAATGCAGTCCGGAAGTTGGAGAAGAAATTTGAAGGCTTGGAGCTACACCATATACCCCGAGTGAAGAACCAGGCTGCTGATGACCTGGCCAAAATCGGCTCTACTCGGCGGGTCGTTCCGAAAGGCGTATTTCTTGAGCACCTGCGTTCTCCTTCATTCAAAGAAGATCCTTTTACTGAAGAGCCCCCACAAGCAGTCGAACCTTCTAATCTGACTGAAGTTGATATTCCAGCTGTAGTGGATCTCGTTCAAGAGATGTTGGTAATCACTCCCGAGTGGACCCAACCTTACTTAGCATACTTGCTCCGGCAAGAGCTCCCTGAGGATGAAGAGGAGGCCCAACGGATCGTCCGACGATCCAAATCCTTTGAAGTGATGGGAGATCAGCTATACAAGAAGAGCACTACAGGCGTAACACAGTAATGCATTTCTCCAGAGGAAGGGCTGCAGATCCTGCATGATATTCACTCGGGAACCTGTGGCCATCATGTGTCCTCTCAGACGTTGGCCGCAAAGGCGTTCCATGCGGGTTTTTATTGGCCCCGGGCCAATGAGGCGGCCAAGGATTTGGTCGACCTTTGTGTCGGATGTCAGTTTTATAAGAACCAGACCCGCAAGCCCGCATCCGCACAGAAGACCATTCCGCTCACCTGTCCGTTTGCCGTGTGGGGCCTCGACATGGTCGGTCCCCTGCATACTGGGTCGAGTGGGTTTACCCATCTGCTGGTTGTAGTGGATAAGTTCACCAAGTGGGTCGAAGAGAAGCCCATCAGAAGCTTGGATGCGTCTACCACTGTCAGTTTCATTCGGCAGATTATCGTCAGATTCAGAGTTCCCCATGATATCATCACTGATAACTGGAAGAATTTCGATTCGGGTGAATTCCATGAGTTCTGCTACACTCAAGGTACTCGGGTTAATTATGCTTCCGTAGCTCACCCGCAGTCGAACGGACAAGCAGAACGAGCAAACGGGATGATTCTTCAAGGATTGAAACCTCGATTGATGAGAGATCTGGTAATCGCTGCTGGTGCTTGGGTTGAAGAACTACCGTCCATCCTATGGGGCATTCGGACAACTCTGAATCGTTCGACCCAACGCACTCCTTTCTTCACGGTATACGGATTCGAAGTTGTTCTGCCGAGTGATGTTCGCCACAACGCTCCCCGAGTGGAACTTTACAATGAAGACGAAGCAGAAGTAACACGTCAGGATGGTCTGGACCTCTTGGAGGAAGAGAGAGAGCTAGCCTTGGTCCAGTCGACGCTATATCTGCAATACTTGAGACGCCTTTACGACAGACAAGTCAGAGGGCGCGCTTTTCAAGAGGGAGACCTTGTTCTCCGATTGTATCAGCAGAAGCCACACAAATTAGCGCCTCCGTGGCAAGGGCCTTTCGCAATCTCCAAAGTCCTGAACAATGGAGCCTACCAGTTGTATAACTTCAACACCGATGCGGAAGAGCCCCGAGCGTGGAACGCGGATCTGCTCCGCAAGTTCTACAATTAGTATAAAAACACTCTTTCATTCCTATAATGAGCTTCCGAGTGAATTCGATGAATAAAAGTCTTTACTTTCCATACTCTTTGTCAAATCTTTTTACTTTTGTTCGTTTTCCTCATCCCCAGTGGGTGCATGGATAAACTTAGCTGCGAACCTGATTTTTCCTAAGTTACAAACTACTCCAAGTGAGGACATTATCCACACTCGAGGGCTTAGCTGCGAACCTGATTTCGCCTAAGTTACAAAATACTCTGAGTGAGGACATTATCCACACTCGGGTGGCTTAGCTGCGAACCTGATTTCGCCTAAGTTACAAAATACTCCATGTAAGGACATTATCCACACTCGGGGGGCTTAGCTGCGAACCTGATTTCTCCTAAGTTACAAAATACTCCGAGTGAGGACATTATCCACACTCGGGGGGGGGGGGGGGCTTAGTTGCGAACCTGATTTCGCGTAAGTTACAAACTACTCCGAGTGAGGACGTTATCCACACTCGGGGACTTAGCTGCGAACCTGATTTCGCCTAAGTTACAAACTACTCCGAGTGAGGACGTTATCCACACTCGGGGACTTAGCTGCAAACCTGATTTCGCCTAAGTTACAAACTACTTCGAGTGAGGACATTATCCACACTCGGGGGCTTAGCTGCGATCCAGTGATCGCCTAAGTGAAAAACTACTCCGAGTGAGGACATCGTACACACTCGGGGGCTTAGCTGCGATCCAATGATCGCCTAAGTTAAAAACTACTCCGAGTGAGGATATCGTCCACACTCGGGGGCTTAGTTGCAATCCAGTAGTTGCCTAATTTAAAAACTACTCTGAGTGAGGACATCGTCCACACTCGGGGGCTTACCTGTGATCCAGTGATTGCCTAAGTTAAAAACTACTCCGAGTGAGTACACCGTCCGCACTCGGGGGCTTAGCTGCGATCCAGTAATCGCCTAAGTTAAAAACTACTCTGAGTGAGGACATCATCCACACTCGGTGAAAATCGGGCCAAGCGCTCAAAACGGTTAAATAAAGGAATTCAAATGTCATGCAATTCAAAGCAAAAGTGCAGATAGTTGTGGCCGCAAAGTCATGGCGAATGTACGGGTACAGAAACCACTCGGCATACTGAGGTAAATATCATTTAAAGTTTTTTATCCGAGGTTCACTCGGCTGCTGTCGGGGACGCTGCATCTATGAAGGAGTCGAGGTCGATGACCTCTGCAATCCGAATGGCCGCCGGCAGGAAGGTCTCCATGAAGATTCAATCTTGGCGCTCTTTCTGTAGACAACCCTCAACGACCTCAACTTCTCCTCGTCTATGCCCTTGCAATGCACGCGGACGAGGGAGAGAGCAATGTCTGCGCCAGCGCGGGCTGCGGATTTCTTCCATGATTGCACTCGGCGTGGTATGTCCTTCAGACGGTTGATGAGGGCGTCCAAGTCACTCGGGGACTCCTCTTCGGGGCGATGTCCTTGTCAATCTCCTTGGCTGCGTCGCCTAAGCGGTTGAGGAAGATCGCCACCTCCGTGGTGCGCTCGTTGAGTCGAAGCAGTGCAAGAGCTGAGCTGTCATGAAGGATACCCGCACTCGGATCTAGCTCCTTCTCGATCTTGGAAGTTTCCTCTTCGGCGTCCCAGCAGAGATCTGATGAACTCACGGAAAAAGGGAGTTAATGGAGGAGGAGTGAGAAATTGAAGTGATTTAAAACTCGGTCGGGCCTGATACATACCTTTGAGCCTGTCGTTCATCTCGTTGCAGTAGTCGTCGATGAACTTCTCCAGCTCAAGCTTTTTGGATACAACCTACTTCAGCTTCGTCTCGCCCTCGACTGCCTCCGTAGTACTCCTCTTGGCGACTGACGTGGCTTGAGACTGCGTCGGTATTTTCCCAAAGAGGAAGGGATGGTGCAGCATAGTGACGGTACGTATTTCCCTCAGTTATGAAACCAAGGTATCGAACCAGTAGGAGGACACCACCACCTAATAAGTAGCACCTGCACACAAATAACAAATACTTGCAATCCGACGCGAAAAAGAGGTTGTCAATCTCTTTATGGTAAAAAGATAGATTAGGTAGTGATAGATTAGAGAGATAGATCTCTGAAGAACACAAAATAAAAAGAGCAAATAAAAAGCGCAACAATATATTTTTGGGGTTTTGGAATAATAGATCTGAAAACAAAAGCGGCAAAAGGATAGATCGGAAAGCAATATGTTGGAAAAGTAGCCTCGGGGGCCGTAGGTTTCACTAGTGGCTTATCTCATGAGTATAGCACACGGTGGGTGAACAAATTACTGTTGAGCAATTGATAGAAGATCAAATAATCATGACGATATCCAAGGCGATGATCATTATATAGGCATCACGTCCAAGATAAGTAGACCGACTCTTGCCTGCATTTGCCACTATTACTCCTCACATCGACCGCTATCTAGCATGCATCTAGTGTATTAAGTTCATGAAAAAACGGAGTAATGCAATAAGAACGATGATATGATGTAGACAAGATCTGTTCATGTAGGAATAGACCCCATCTTGTTATCCTTAATGGCAACGATACATGCGTGCCTTCCTGCCCCTTCTGTCACTGGGAAAGGACACCGCAAGATCGAACCCATCACAAAGCACCTCTTCCCATGGCAAGAAAAATTGATCTAGTTGGCCTAACTAAACCAAAGATTCAAAGAAGAAATACGAGGCTATAAGTAATCATGCATATAAGAGATCAAAGAAGACTCAAATAATATTCATGGATAGAAACTGATCATGAACTCAAAATTCATCGGATCCCAACAAACACACCGCAAAAGTTTACATCAAATAGATCTCCAAGAGACCATTGTATTGAGAATCAAAAGAGAGAGAGGAAGCCATCTAGCTACTGCCTACGGACCCGTAGGTCTATGGTGGACTACTCACGCATCATCGGAGAGGCACCAATGAGGATGATGAAACCCTCCGTGATGGTGTTAGATTGGATCTCGAGGTTCTGGAACTTGCGGCGGCTGGATGTGTTTTTCATCGACTCCCTTAGTGTTTCTGGAATTTTTGGGAATTTATAGGCATCAAAGGCGGTCGAGAGGGGCCCAGAGGAGGGTACAACCCATTAGGGCGCGCTGGGGGCCTCTGGCGCGCCCTGGTGGGTTGTGGTCTCCACGGCCCACCTCTCTGGCACTTCTTTGGCCCACTGGGTGTCTTCAAGTCCAAAAAAATGTCCAAAAAGTTTCGTCATGATTGGACTCCGTTTGGTACTGATATTCTGCGAAGTAAAAAACAAGCAAAAACATCAACTGGCACTTTGGCACTATGTCAATAGGTTAGTCCCAAAAAATGATATAAAGTTGCTATAAAGTGACTGTAAAACATCCAAGAATGATAATATAGCAGCATGGAACAAGCAAAAATTATAGATACGTTGGAGACGTATCAGCATCCCCAAGCTTAATTCCTACTCGTCCTCGAGTAGGTAAATGATAAAAACAGAATTTTTGATGTGGAATGCTGCCTAAAATGTTCATCTAATATTCTTTTCTTTTGTAGCATGGACATTTGGACTTTCAGATGATTCAAAGCAATGGTCTAGTTTTAACATAATGACTTCAATACTCAGGCATGCCAACAAGCAACCATGTCTTTCAAAATATCAACACTAAAGAAAGTTATCCCTAGCCCATCATGCTCAATCATTGATCCATTCATGAAATAGACTCAAATATTAGCTACACCCAATGCTCAAGTACGATCATAGTGCCCCCTAGTTGGTGCTTTATAAGAGAAGATGGATACTCAAAGTAAAAATAAAAATTTGCATAAAGTAAATAGATAGGCCCTTCGCAGAGGGAAGTAGAGATTTGTAGAGGTGCCAAAGCTCAAAGTTTAAATTGAGAGAAAAAAATATTTTGAGTGGCATGCCTTTCCTGTCAACGAAAACGACAAAGTAGTTCACAATACTTTCCATGCTAGATACATCGTAGACGGTTCCCAAACAGAAAATAAAGTTTATTGCTTTTTCCACCTTTCTTTCACATTCCATGGCTGGCCGTATCCACGGTTGCCTTCCATACCAACACTTTCCAAGGAATTTATTATTTGACAACATAAAGTAAATATTTTTTCTTTTTCATTTTGGGAATGGGCATCCCTATTACCGCTGTACTCTCATGCAATGACAATTGAATAAACACTCATCTTGAGAATAACACATCTAGCATGGAAAAATATTGGACACTCCCTACCGTTTCATGAGCGGTATGAGCACAGAAAAGAGAAATTTATTTTGAAAATTAGAGATGGCACATACAAATTTGCTTGGAACGGCATGGAAATACCTCATATAGGTAGGTATGGTGGACTCATAAGGCAAAACTGGGTTTAAGGATTTTGGATGCACAAGTAGTATTTCTACTTAGTACAAGTGGAGGCTAGCAAATAGATTGAGAAGCAACCAACCAAGAAATGAAAATTCTCATAAGCGAGCATTGAGCATAACTAACACCGAATAATGCACCGTAAGTAGGATGTAATTTCATTGCATAACTATTGACTTTCGTGCATGCATAGGGAATCACAAACCTTAACACCAATATTCCTACTAAAGCATAACTACTCACTAACATGACTCGCATATTACTATCATCATGTCTCAAAACTATTACAAAGAATCAAGTTTAATTTGTCCTATCATCTTCATGATTTTTTTATTATATCCTCCTTGGATATCTATCACCTTGGGACTAGTTTCATATATTGCCATTGCTTTTTTGACAAGCTCAAACAAATTTCAGTGAAGCACATGAGCATAAAGATTTCATCTCTCAAAAAAGTATAAGTGAAGCATGAGAGGATTTCTTCAAAAATTTCTAACTCTCAAATTAATCTAAGTGAAGCATGAGAGTATTTCTCCAAGCACGCCGTGCTCAAAAAGATATAAGTGAAGCACTAGAGCAATCCTATAGCTCAAAAAGTTTAAGTGAAGCATAAAGAACAATTCTAACAAATCATAGCATAATTTTGGCTCTCTCAAATAGGTGTGTCCAGCAAGGATACAAGTGAAAAACTAACAAGCAAAGCAAGCAAAGACTCAAATGATGCAATACGCTCCAAGCAAAACTCATGATATGTGACGAATAAAAATATAGCTCCAAGTAAAATACCGATGGTTGTTAGAAGAAAGAGGGGATGCCACTCGGGGGCATCCCCAAGCTTAGTTGCTTGTTTCTCTTTGAATATATCTTGGGGGTGCTGTAGCATCCCCAAGCTTAGGCTCTTTTCACTCCTTATTCCTTCATCCATCATGATCTCACCCAAAACTTGAAAACTTCAATCACACAAAACTCAACAAAATCTTTGTGAGACACGTTAGTATAATAAAGCAAATCACTACTTTAGGTGCTGTTGCAAACCCATTCATATTTTATCATTGCATTATACCTACTGTATTTTAACTTCACCATGGCTCATACCCTTCAGTACAACCCATAGATTCATCAAAACAAGCACACAATGCAACGAAAACAGAATCTGTCTTAAACAGAATAGTCTGTAGTAATCTGCACTCTAACCATACTTCTGTAACTCTAAAAATTCTGAAAAATTAGGACAATGTAAAGAATTTGTATAGAAATACAGTGTTAAAATTTCATCTCAATATCACGTGCCAGTAAAAAATTAAAATTCGAACACTGGAGGCAAAGTTTCTGTTTCATATTCAGCATCGCTTCTACTCATCTTATGAATCATCCTAAAGGCTCTACTCGGCACAAACACTAAATAAAACATAAAAACACAATAATAACAGAGGCATAATTGTGTCAACACTCAAAAACATAAAGGAAAAGACAAAAATAAATTTATTCATTGGGTTGCCTCCCAACAAGCGCTATCGTTTTACGCCCCTAGCTAGGCATAACGCATAGATTCAAGTATTGTCATCTTTGGTTTTGGATCCATAGGATGCTCTCATGATTGATTCATATGGTGGCTTAATTCTTGTTCTAGGGAAGTGTTCCATACCCTTTCTTAATGGAAACTGAAATCTAATATTGCCTTCTTTCATATCAATCACGGCACCTATAGTGCGTAAGAACGGTCTACCAAGTACAATGGGACAAGACAGATTGCAATCAATATCAAGAACAATAAAATCTATGGGCACATAGTTTCTATTTGAAAGAATAAGAAAATCATTAATTCTTCCCAAAGGCTTTTTAATAGTAGAATCCGCCAAGTGCAAATTAAGAGAACATTCTTCAATATTGGTGAGACCAAGCACGTCACATAAAGATTTCGGAATCGTGGAAACACTAGCACCCAAATCACATAAAGCAAAACACTCATAATTTTTAATCTTGACCTTAATGGTAGGTTCCCACTCATCATGTAATTTTCTAGGAATAGAAATCTCCAACTCCAACTTTTCTTCAAAAGATTTCATCATGGCATCAACGATATGTTTAGTGAAAGCTTTATTTTGCTCATAAGCATGGGGTGAATTCAACATGGATTGCAGCAAATAAATACATTCAATCAAAGAGCAACTATCATAATTAAATTCTCTGCAATCCAAAATAGTGGGCACATCACTAGTTAAAGTTTTGACCTCTTCAAACCCACTTTCATCAAAAATTTCATCAAGATTTTCACCCTCCAAATTATTGGGACGCCTTCTAGCTAAAGTTGACTCTACTTCAGTCCCTTTATCATCAATCTTAATATTACTAAACAAGGAATCAATAGAAGAAACACCAATCACTTTAAGATTTTCATCATTTTTATGAAGGCAATCACTAGAAAACGATTTTTCTAAGAATTCTCTTTTAGCTCTAAGCATAGTGGTACTTTTCTTACTTTCATCCATAGAGACATATAAAGCTTTAATTGATTCATCAATCTTAGGCACAAAAGCTTTCAATTTGAGATTTTCCACATCATGAGAAATTCTATCAATGCTTCTAGACATATCATCAATCTTATTAAACTTTTCTTCTATCGTAGTATTGAAAGCCTTTTGCGCATTGATAAATTCTTTAATATTACTCTCAAGATCAGAGGTGTTCCTATTATTATTGTAAGAGGAATTACCATAGGAATTACCATAATTGTTAGAGGAATTTCCAGGAAAAGGCCTAGGATTAAAATTTCCTCTATAAGCATTGTTATTGAAATTGTTTCGCGAGACAAAGTTCACATCTACGGAATCATTATTTTTCTCAATCAAGGTAGACAAGGGCACATCATTAAGATCAATAGGAGCATTTTTACTAGCAACCAACTTCATCAAAGCATCAACCTTATCACTCAAAGTACTAATTTCTTCAACCGAATTAACTTTTTTACTAGTAGGTGCTCTTTCGGTATGCCATTGTGAATAATTTGCCATGATATTATCTAGTAATTTAGTAGCTTCAGCCAAAGTAATTTCCATAAAAGTACCACCCACGGCGGAATCTAAAAGATTTCTAGAGACAAAATTCAATCCCGCATAAATTTTTTGTATGATCATCCAAAGATTTAAACCATGAGTAGGACAATTTCTTAGCATCAATTTCATTCTTTCCCAAGATTGTGCAACATGTTCATGCTGAAGTTGCTTAAAATTCATGATTTGTGTCCTAAGGGAAATAATTTTCGCGGGCGGAAAATACTTAGTGATAAAAGCATCCATGCACTTATTCCAAGAATCGATACTATTGCGAGGCAAAGAGGAAAACCAATTTTTTGCACTATCCCGCAAGGAAAAAGGAAATAATTTCAACTTCACTATATCATTGTCCACATCTTTTTTCTTTTGCATATCACACAATTCTACGAACGTGTTTAGATGGGACGCGGCATCCTCATTAGGAGTACCGGCAAATTGATCTTTCATGACAAGATTCAACAAAGCGGCATTAATATCACAAGAGTCCGCACTAGTGGCGGGACGAGCAATCGGAGTACTAATAAAATCATTGTTATTAATACTGGAAAAATCACACAAGTTGGTGTTTTCTTGAGTCATCGTGACTACGCAAACAAGATTGCAAGCGAGCAAGATATCTGACAAGAAAAAGGCAAACGAAAAAGAGGGCGAATAAAACGGCAAATTGGTGAAGTGGTGGAGATGAAAACGAGAGGCAAATGGCAAATAATGTAATTGCAAGGAGATGAGATTTTTGATTAGGAACCTGGTAGATGATGATGGTGTCTCCTCGGCGCCAGAGATTGGCACGTAGAATAGACCGCTTCCTCCCCGGCAACGGCGCCAGAAATTCCTTTGACGTGGCTTGAGACTGCGTCGGTATTTACCCAAAGAGGAAGGGATGATGCAGCACAACGACGGTAAGTATTTCCCTAGTTATGAAACCAAGGTATCGTACCAGTAGGAGGATCACCACCACCTAATAAGCAGCACCTGCACACAAAGAACAAATACTTGCAACCCAACGCGAAAGAGAGGTTGTCAATCTCTCTACGGTAAAAAGATAGATTAGGTATTGATAGATTGGAGAGATAGATCTCTCAAGAACACAAAATAAAAAGAGCAAATAAAAAGTGCAGCAATATATTTTTGGGTTTTTGGAATAATAGATCTGAAAACAAAAGCAGCAAAAAGATAGATCGGAAAGCAATATGTTGGAAAAGTAGACCCGGGGGCCGTAAGTTTCACTAGTGGCTTCTCGCATGAGTATAGCACACGGTGGGTGAACAAATTACTGTTGAGCAATTGATAGAAGATCAAATAATCATGACGATATCCAAGGCGATGATCATTATATAGGCATCATGTCCAAGATAAGTAGACCGACTCCTACCTGCATCTGCCACTATTACTCCACACATCGACCGCTATCCAGCATGCATCTAGTGTATTAAGTTCATGAAAAAACGGAGTAATGTAATAAGAACGATGACATGATGTAGACAAGATCTATTCATGTAGGAATAGACCCCTGATAACCCACAAGTGTAGGGGATCGTTTGTAGCCTTTTTCGATAAGTAAGAGTGTCGAACCCAATGAGGAGCTAAAGGTATAACAAATATTCCCTCAAGTTCTATCGACCACTGATACAACTCTACGCACGCTAATGCTTGGTTTACCTAGAACAAGTATGAAACTACTTTGCGGGAATAAAACTAGAAGTACTTTGCAAGATAATAAAGAACGTGGAAATAAAAGTTAGGTGCTGTTTTAATAAAAGAACAATAAAAGTAAATTGTTTTGTAACAAGCTTTTTGTGTAACGCAAGAGAAAGATTGTCCCTAGGCAATTGAATATGATACGATAGATACTTGTCATATGCAATGAGGGAGAGGCATGAGCTAACATACTTTCTCTACTTGGATCATATGCACTTATGATTGGAACCCTAGCAAGCATCTGCAACTACCAAAGTTCATTAAGGTAAAACCCAACCATAGCATTAAGTATCAAGTCCTCTTTACTCCCATACGCAACAACCCACCTACTCGGGTTTATGCTTCTGTCACTCAAGCAACCCACCATAGGCAAATCATGAACATATTGCAACACCCTACAGCGGGGATCCCTCACGTTTGCGCGACACGGAGGGCACCATAGGACAGCACCATATCAACATACAACTCACATCCATAACATCATACCATAATTGACCCATAGGACAAAAGAGATCTACTCAAACATCATAGGATAGCCAAATATCATTGGGAAATAATATATGGAGTTGAGCACCATGTTTAAGTAGAGATTACAGCGGGGAAGAGAGGTGTTACACCGCTGCATAGAGCAGGAGAGAGTTGGTGTTGACGGCGGCAAGATTGTTGATGTAGATCGCCGTCACAATGCTTGCCCCGGCGCCGTTCCGGTGCCACCGGGAGAGAGAGGGAGAGAGCCCCCCTCCTTCTTCTTCTTCCTTGGCCTCCCCCCCTAGATGGGAGGAGAGTTCCCCCTCTAGTCCATGGCCTCCATGGCGGCGGAGGGGCAGGAGCCCCTCCTAGATTGGATCTCCCTCTCTGTTCTCTTCTGTTTCGCGTTCCTGTTTTCTGGCCGAAAACCATTTCTTATATTCCCGGAGATCCGTAACTCCGATCGGGCTGTAATTTTGAGGGGATTTTTATCCAAAAAATAGCTTCATTGTGGGCAAAGGAGAGCTCCAACCGACATACGAGGTGAGCACAAGCCACCAGGGCGCACCTGGCCCCCCTGGTCGCGCCTTGGTGTCTTGTGGGGGCTATGGGCCTCCGGTTGCGTTGATTCCGCTTCTAAAAATTCACAAATATTCCAAAAAAAATATCCATAAACTTTTATCGTGTTTGGACTTCTTTTGATATGGTAATTCTGCGAAACAAAAAACATGCAACAAACAGGAACTGGCACTGGGAACTGGATCAATAGGTTAGTCCAATAAATCATATAAATTGTTGCCAAAAGTATGTGAAAGTTGTATAATATTGGGATGAAACAATCAAAAATTATAGATACGACGGAGACGTATCAACCCCATCTTGTTATCCTTAATGGAAACGATACATGCATGCCTTGCTGCCCCTTCTGTCACTGGGAAAGGACACCGCAAGATCGAACCCATCACAAAGCACCTATTCCCATGGCAAGAAAAATCGATCTAGTTGGCCTAACTAAACCAAAGATTCAAAGAAGAAATACGAGGCTATGAGTAATCATGCATATAAGAGATCAAAGAAGACTCAAATAATATTCATGGATAGAAACTGATCATGAACTCAAAATTCATCGGATCCCAACAAACACACCGCAAAATTTTACATCAAATAGATATCCAAGAGACCATTGTATTGAGAATCAAAAGAGAGAGAGGAAGCCATCTAGCTACTACCTACGGACCCGTAGGTCTATGGTGGACTACTCATGCATCATCGGAGAGGCACCAATGAGGATGATGAAACCCTCCGTGATGGTGTTAGATTGGATCTCGAGGTTCTGGAACTTGCGGCGGCTGGATGTGTTTTTCGTCGACTCCCTTAGGGTTTCTGGAATATTTGGGAATTTATAGGCATCAGAGGCGGTGGAGAGGGGCCCCGAGGAGGGCACAACCCATCACGGCGTGCCGGGGGCCTCTGGCGCGCCCTGGTGGGTTGTGGTCTCCACGGCCCACCTCTCTGGCACTTCTTTGGCCCACTGGGTGTCTTCTGGTCCAAAAAAATCTCCAAAAAGTTTCGTCGCGATTGGACTCCGTTTGGTACTGATAGTCTACGAAGTAAAAAACAAGCAAAAACAGCAACTGGTACTTTGGCACTATGTCAATAGGTTAGTCCCAAAAAATGATATAAAGTTGCTATAAAGTGATTGTAAAACATCCAAGAATGATAATATAACAACATGGAACAAGCAAAAATTATAGATACGTTGGAGACGTATTAGCGACATCCTAGAGCGCTTTCTTCTCCTCCCCCCATTTCTCGAGGGACTTCAACTTGTCCTCAGCTTCCTTCATTTTCCGACTGTCCTCCTTCTGGGCAGTTGCCAGTTCACGGTCTTTCTTCTCCAGGGCCTCCTTCATGGTCTGTATAGAAATGGAAGCCTGAAGTCTCTTAGTAAGTTGAAGATTTTCACTATGTACATCTGATGAAGTACATTCAGTCGGACAGGGAAAACGATCAAGTTCAAAGTAGTCGTTCAAGATTCGATTACCTCCGAGTGATCGTTTTTCTTGCTCCAGACGAGTACTCTTGGTCTTCTTGGCTTCTTGGATTCGATTACCTCCAAGTGATCGTTTTTCTTGCTCCAGACGCAAGTCCTGTACCTCCTTCTCAAGGGCGTTGTAGCGAGTCCCGAGCTTGCACACGCTCTACCGACCAGAAACTAGGAAACATCAGTGACAACAATCAGATATAAGGCTAAAGTTCAATATCATTCGGATTTTGAGACTACCGCCGACTGCTTCAGTCGACGGCAGCCTCAGGGTCTACACCCAGTGGGTACGCTCAGCGCGCCCCCAGTGGAGAACTACAGGTTCTGCACCCCGACGGTCAACGTTGAGAGGTTCTGGTCCATGGCCCATCACCGCATCCTCTTCGACAAGTATCTCATCACTCGGAATGAGTTGTCAGCATTGATATCATTCGGATTTTGAAACTACCGCCGACTGCTTCAGTCGACGGCAGTCTCGGGGACTACACCTAGTGAGTGCGCTCAGCGCGCCCCCACTGGAGAACTACAGGTTCTGCACCTTGACGGTCAACATCGAGAGGCTCTGGTCCATGGACCATCACTGCATCCTCTTTAACAAGTATCTCATCACTCGGGATTATTTATTACACTTTACTGCATTCGGACTCTAAGACTACCACCGACTGCTTTAGTCGATGACAGTCTCGGGGACTACACCTAGTGGGTGCGCTCGGCGCGCCCCCACTGGAGAACTACGGGTTCTACACCCCGACGGTCAACGTCGAGAAGCTCTAGTCCATGGAACATCACCGCATCCTCTTCGAAAAGTATG
This sequence comes from Elymus sibiricus, assembly GCA_039707655.1. NCBI lineage: Eukaryota > Viridiplantae > Streptophyta > Magnoliopsida > Poales > Poaceae > Elymus > Elymus sibiricus. The sequence continues at coordinate 340,885,141 of CM077669.1, read as the reverse complement.
CCTATAACTACGTCATTCGGTTTCTCAGACTACCGCCGACTACTTTAGTCGACGGCAACCTCGGGGACTACACCCAGTGGGTGCGCTAAGTGCGGCCCCACTGGAATCAGTGAACACCCAGTGGGTGTGCTCCTGACGCGAACCAACTCAGGACTCTAAAAATATCTACAACGCAAAAATTCCGTCTAAAGAAGGTACTTACAAGAGTACTTACTCTTACGTTCTTCTCGAGAGCCTCGCCGACATCGTAAGCCTCCTTCAGCTTGTTGTTCACCAGCCTCAGTAGGATCAGCGCCTCCTTGCTCGCCCCCACATGGTCCTCCGAGACGCGCTGCAGTCCGATGGCGCCGGTCGTAGGAGGAGTTGGCAGAGGTGTTCCGAGTGCTGATCCGGCTCCCGAAGAGGTTCCCCGAGCCGGTGCTGGCGCCTGAGCAGGCGAGACATCTCGCATCACGACATCCATGTCGGTGGCGAGATTCGGTGGGTCGACCCGGTCATCCACATCGATCTCAATCACTTCATGTGTTTCTACAAATATTTGAAGATCATTCGGGGATAAGTCCAAAGAGGAAACGATGAATTCAAAGATCATGTATGAGCAAAATCGAGTGTTACCATTCGAAGACGCGACGTCAACCTCGGCCTTGTCTTTCTCTAGCGAGGCAGTCGACGTGTCAGCCCTGCAGAAGTATCACTCGGAATGTTACCTCATTCGGTCAGTCAGTTGAGGTGACAATCGGTACAAAGAAACTTACGCGGAATGCACCGACACGTTCATCTTGGTCTTGGGCAACACCGCCTTCTGAGGTTTGCTGCAATGGTCTTCGGCTACTTGGCGCCCTTCTATGGGGATAGAGCGAGCTCGCCACGCCCGCGCTTTGAAGTCCGAGTGGGGGGAATAGCTACAGAAGACTTGGCGGTACCCGGCCCTCCTGTGTTGCCTCCACGGACCCCAGGGTCCTGGCGCGCTGACGTGGCTTGAGACTACGTCGGTATTTCCCCAAAGAGGAAGGGATGATGCAACACAGTTACGGTAAGTATTTCCCTCAGTTATGAAACCAAGGTTATCGAACCAGTAGGAGAACCAAGCAACACTATGTAAACGGTACCTGCACACAAAGAAAAAATACTTGCAAACCGACGCGTAAGAGAGGTTGTCAATCTCTCCACGGTAAAAAGATAGATTAGTTTGTATGAGATTGGATAAATTGATCGCACAAGAACACAAAATAAAAGACGCAAATAAAAAGTGCAGCAAGGTATTTTTGGGTTTTTGGAATAATAGATCTGAAAAAAAATGTGGAAAAAAGATAGATCGGAAAGCAAAATATTAAAAGGATAGACCCGGGGGCCGTAGATTTCACTAGTGGCTTCTCTCATGAGTATAGCACACGGTGGGTAAACAAATTAATGTTGGGCAATTGATAGAAGATCAAATAATCATGACGATATCCAAGGCAATGATCAATATATAGGCATCACGTCCAAGATTAGTAGACCGAAACCATTCTGCATCTACTACTATTACTCCACACATCGACCGCTATCCAGCAAGCATCTAGTGTATTAAGTTCATGGAGAAACGGAGTAATGCAATAAGAACGATGACATGATATAGACAAGATCTATTCATGTAGGAATAGACCCCATCTTATTATCCTTAATAGCAACGATACATGCGTGCCTCGCTGCCCATTCTGTCACTGGGAGAGGACACCACAAGATCGAAACCATCACAAATCACCTCTTCCTATGGCAAGAAAAATCGATCTAGTTGGCCTAACTAAACCAAAGATTCTAAGAAGAAATAGGAGGCTATAAATAATCATGCGTATAAGAGATCAAAGAAGACTCAAATAATATTCATGGATAGAAACTGATCATGAACTCAAACTTCATCGCATCCCAACAAACACACCACAAAAAGTCATTACATCAAATAGATCTCCAAGAGACCATTGTATTGAGAATCAAAAGAGAGAGAGAAAGCCATCTAGCTACCGCATACAAATCCGTAGGTCTATGATGGACTACTCACGCATCATCGGAGAGGCACCAATGAGGATGATGAACCCCTCTGTGATGGTGTTATATTGGATCTCGTGGTTCTGGAACTTGCGGCGGCTGGAAGTGTTTTTTGTCGACTCCTCTAGGGTTTCTGGAAATTTTGAGGATTTATTGAGCTGAGAGGCGGTGGGAAAGACCTTCTTGGGCCCCACGATACATAAGGGCACGTCGGGGGCCTCTGGCGCGCCCTGGTGTATCGTGGGCCCCATGGGCCTCCTCCCAGGTGCTTCCTTGACTCCCAAGTTGTCTTCTGGTCCAAAAACAATCTCCAAAAAGTTTCGTGGCAATTGGACTCCGTTTGGTACTGATATTCTGCGAAGTAAAAAACAAGCAAAAAACAACAACTAGCACTGGGCACTATGTCAATAGATTAGTGCCAAAATGATATAAAGTCGCTATAAAATTATTATAAAACATCCAAGAATGATAATATAACAACATGGAACATTCAAAAATTATAGATACGTTGGAGACGTATCAACATGCCCAAGCTTAATTCCTGCTCGTCCTCGAGTAGGTAAATGATAAAAACAATTTTTTTGATGTGGAATGCTGCCCAACATGTTCATCACATATTCTTTTCTTTTGTAGCATGGACATTTGGACTTTTAGATGGTTCAAAGCAATAGTCTAGTTTTGACATGAAGACTTTAATACTCAAGCATACCAACAAGCAACCACGTCTTTCAAAATATCAACACTAAAGAAAGTTATCCCTAGCCCATCATGCTCAATCATTGATCCATTCATGAAACACACTCGAATATTAGCTACACCCAATGCACAAGTATGATCATAGTGCCCCTAGTTGGTGCTTTATAAGAGAAGATGGAGACTCAAATTAAAAATAAAAATTGCATAAAGTAAATAGATAGGCCCTTCGTAGAGGGAAGTAGGGATTTGTAGAGGTGCCAGAGCTCAAAGTTTAAATTGAGAGATAAAAATATTTTGGGTGCCATGCCTTTCCTGTCAACGAAAACGACCAAGTAGTTCTCAATACTTTCCATGCTAGATACATCATAGGCGGTTCCCAAAAATAAAATAAAGTTTATTACTTTCACAATCCATGGCTAGCCGTATCCACGGTTGCCTTCCATACCAACACTTTCCAAGGAATTTATTATTTGACAACATAAAGTAAATTTATTTTTCATTTCGGGACTGGGCATCCCTATTACCGCCGTACTCTCGTGCAATGACAAGTGAATAAACACTCATCTTGAGAATAATAGATCTAGCATCGAAAAATATTGGCCACCCCCTGCCGCTTCATGAGCGGTATGAGCAGACAAAAAGGAAATTCATGTTGAAAATTAGAGATGGCACATACAAATTTGCTTAGAATGGCACGGAAATTCCGCATATAGGTAGGTATGGTGGACTCATATGGCAAAACTGGGTTTAAGGATTTTGGATGCACAATTAGTATTTCTACTTAGTACAAGTGGAGGCTAGCAAATAGATTGAGAAGCAACCAACCAAGAAACGAAAATTCACATAAACGGGCATTAAGCATAACTAACACCGAATAATGTACCACAAGTAGGATGTAATTTCATTGCACAACTATTGACTTTCGTGATTGCATAGGGAATCACAAACCTTAACACCAATATTCTTACTAAAGCATAATTACTCACCAACATGACTCACATATTACTATCATCATGTCTCAAAACTATTACAAGGAATCAAGTTTAATTTGTCCCATGATCTTCATGAAAGTTTTTGTTATATCCCTCTTGAATATCTATCACTTTGGGACTAGTTTCATATATTGCCATTGCTTTTGACAAGCTCAAATAAATTTAAGTGAAGAACATGAGCACAAAAATTTCATCTCTCAAAATAATATAAGTGAAGCATGAGAGAATTTCTTCAAAATTTACTAACTCTCAAATTAATCTAAGTGAAGCATGAGAGTATTTTTTCAAAATTTACTAACTCAAATTAATATAAGTGAAGCATGAGAGTATTTCTTCAAAAATTAAAGCACACCGTGCTCAAAAAGATATAAGTGAAGCACTAGAGCAATTCCATAGCTCAAAAAAATTTAAGTGAAGCATATAGTGCAACTCTAACAAATCATAGCATAATTTTGGCTCTCTCAAATAGGTGTGTCTAGCAAGGATACTTGTCACAAACTAAAAATAAAATCAAGCAAAGACTCATATAATACAAGACGCTCCAAACAAAACTCATGATATGTGACGAATAAAAATATAGCTCCAAGTAAAATACCGATGGTCGTTAGAAGAAAGAGGGGATGCCACTCGGGGCATCCCCAAGCTTAGTTGCTTGTTTCTCCTTGGATATTATCTTGGGGTTCCATAGCATCCCCAAGCTTAGGCTCCTTTCACTCCTTATTCCTTCATCCATCGTGATCTCACCCAAAACTTGAAAACTTCAATCACACAAAACTTAACAAAACCTTCGTGAGATCCGTTAGTATAATTAAGCAAATCACCACTCTAAGTACTGTTGCAAACCCATTAATATTTTATTATTGCATTATATATGCTGTATTCTAACTTTACCATGGCTCATACCCTCCAATACAAATCATAGATTCATCAAAATAAGCACACAATGCAACGAAAACAAAATCTGTCATAAACAGAACAGTCTGTAGTAATTTGTACTCTAACCATACTTTTGTAACTCAAAAAATTCTGAAAACTTAGGAAAACGTCGGCAATTTGTATATAAATCTTGTGTAAACAATTCAGAATTTTTCGTCACTTCTGTGATTTTTGAAAATTCTGCTACTGGACGCAAAAGTTTCTGTTTTTCAACAAGATCAAATCAACATGATCCCAAAGGCTTTACTTGGCACAAACACTAATTAAAACATAAAAACACAATCATAACAGTAGCATAATTGTGCAAACACTCAAGAACAGAAAGAAAAATGTAAAAATAAATTTTATTCATTGGGTTGACTCCCAACAAGCGTTATCGTTTTATGCCCCTAGCTAGGCATAATGCGTAGATTCAAGTGTTGTCATCTTTCTTCTTATTTTCCATAGATGTATTTTTGTCAAAAGGTTTTGCAAATATGACTTGAAATACATTATCCATATAAATATTAGCACTATCAAGTTGTCCATCTACGTACCCTCTTTGATTCTCGGCCACAATCCAAGAATATTGTTGATTAACATCATTGAAAACTTGTTGGGTCAAATCTAAAACGGGGATTTCCTTTTTAAGGTTCTCATCAAAAATTGGATTATTTCCAAGCAGATGTCTCAACATGTAGTCACTATTGTAAAGGATCTCATCTATTACCGGTTTTTCATGGCTCATACCAAAAAATAAAAAAATTCCCTAGCTTCTCGTACTATGTGATCAAATTCATTCATAACAACAAGGGTAGCTATCGTTTTAGCTTTAGGATCCTTTATAATGTGTAGCTCATAAAACAATCTTTGCAAGGTAGGATGGATGCGGATAAACCTATTTTTGAGTTTCAAAACTAGAGCTGAAATAGCTTCCGCATAAGTTTTAGTTCTTTTAAGTATAGGAGCATCATCAAGAGTCAAATTTCCAACACAATTGAAGAATTCTTGGACAGTTTATATTCATATAACGTTCCCTTGCCCCAAAACAAAAGTTTTAGCATCCAGATTACGAGAATGTCCAATTTTAGGAGTCCTGCCATCATCTGTTTTTGCCATACCAAAATCACTCATGATGACAAGCAAACAAAAGATCGAACGGGAAAAAGGTGAACGAAAGAGAGGGCGAATAAAACGGCAAATTTTTGTGAAGTGGGGGAGATGAAAACGAAAGGAAAATGGCAAATAATGTAAATTGCAAGGAGATGAGATTTGTGATTAGGAACCTGATGGATGTTGATGATGTTTCCCCGGCAACTGCGCCATAAATTCCTTTGACGTGGCTTGAGACTGCGTCGGTATTTCCCCAAAAAGGAAGGGATGATGCAGCACAGCTACGGTAAGTATTTCCCTCAGTTATGAAACCAAGGTTATCGAACCAGTAGGAGAACCAAGCAACACTATGTAAACGGTACCTGCTAACAAAGAACAAATACTTGCAAGCCGACGTGTAAGAGAGGTTGTCAATCTCTCCACGGTAAAAAGATAGATTAGTTTGTATGAGATTGGATAAATAGATCGCACAAGAACACAAAATCAAAGATGCAAATAAAAAGTGCAGCAAGGTATTTTTGGGTTTTTGGAATAATAGATCTGGAAACAAATGCGGAAAAAAGATAGATCGGAAAGCAAAGTATTAAAAGGATAGACCCGGGGGCCGTAGATTTCACTAGTGGCTTCTCTCATGAGTATAGCACACGGTGGGTAAACAAATTAATGTTGGGCAATTGATAGAAGATCAAATAATCATGACGACATCCAAGGCAATGATCAATATATAGGCATCACGTCTAAGATTAGTAGACCGAAACGATTCTGCATCTACTACTATTACTCCACACATCGACCGCTATCCAGCATGCATTTAGTGTATTAGGTTCATGGAGAAACGGAGTAATGCAATAAGAACGATGACATGATGTAGATAAGATCTATTCATGTAGGAATATACCCCATCTTGTTATCCTTAATAGAAACGATACATGCGTGCCTCGCTGCCCCTTCTGTCACTGGGATAGGACACCGCAAGATCGAACCCATCACAAAGCACCTCTTCCCATGGCAAGAAAAATCGATCTAGTTGGCCTAACTAAACAAAAGATTCAAAGAAGAAATACGAGACTATAAATAATCATGCATATAAGAGATCAAAGAAGACTCAAATAATATTCATGGATAGAAACTGATCATGAACTCAAACTTCATTGGATCCCAACAAACACACCGCAAAAAGTCATTACATCAAATAGATCTCCAAGAGACCATTGTATTGATAATCAAAAGAGAGAGACAAAGCCATCTAGCTACTGCCTACGGACCCATAGGTCTATGGTGGACTACTCACGCATCATCGGAGAGGCACCAATGAGGATGATGAACCCCTCCGTGATGGTGTTAGATTGGATCTCGTGGTTATAGAACTTGCGGCGGCTGGAAGTGTTTTTCGTTGACTCCTCTAGGGTTTCTGAATTTTTTGAGGATTTATAGAGCTAAGAGGCGGTGGAAAAGACCTCTGTGGGCCCCATGAAACATCAGGGCGTGCCGGGGGCCTCTCGCGTGCCCTGGTGTATCGTGGGCCCCACGGGCCTCCTCCCAGGTGCTTCCTTGGCTCCAAAGTTGTCTTCTGGTCCAAAAAAATCTCCAAAAAGTTTCATGGCAATTGGACTCCGTTTGGTACTGATATTCTTCAAAGTAAAAAACAAGCAAAAAACAGCAACTCGCACTGGGCACTATGTCAATAGGTTAGTCCCAAAAAATGGTATAAAGTTGCTAATAAAATGATTATATAACATCCAAGAATGATAATATAATAGCATGGAACAATCAAAAAATATAGATACGTTGGAGACGTATCACGCGCCTTCGTGTGGCGCTCGGGAAGGACCTCCTCCAAAGGAGAAGACTCCGCCTCGTCTCCTGGTTCCGACTCCTTCTCGTCCCCTCCGCCGTCACTATCCTCCACATACTCCTCCTCTCCGTCCAAGTCGTCATGGCGCTCATTATCGCTCTCCACGTCAGCAGGGGCATGGTTACCAGCGGGAATCAAGCTCACCATGCCCGTGAAGCCCTGTCAAAATGAAAGCTACGTCAATCAATATTTGCTAAATGAAAGTCACATCACTCGGAAATAATAGTGGCACTCGGGATTTACCTCATTCGCTGGATTCTCAATCGAGTACGGAGGCACACGTCTCGTGCCCCTGGGGTTGTCTCGAGATGGGGTGATGGCTGAAAGGATCGATATGGTTGACTAGAGGGGGGTGAATAGGCAACTACCAATTTTTAAGCTTTTCTTAACAAATTAGGTTTAGCAACAAATAGGTTGTCTAGATGTGCAACTAGGTGAACAACCTATATGATGCTAGCTATGATAACAACAAGATATAAGCTTGCACAAAGTAAAGGTAAGAAGTAACCACGAGTGGAACCGTTGGAGACGAGGCTGTGTTACCAAAGTTCCTTCCTTTTAAGGGGAAGTGCGTCTCCGTTGGAGCGGTGTGGAGGCAAAATGCTCCCCAAGAAGCCACTAGGGCCACCGTATTCTCCTCAAGCCCTCACACAATGCGAGATGCCATGATTCCACTAGTGGTGCACTTGAAGGCGGCAACCGGACCTTTACAAACAAGGTTGGGACCCTCTCCACAACTTAATTGGAGGCTCCCAACGAAACCACAAAGCTTAACCACAATGGAATATGGCTTCGGGGTGACCTCTTCCGTCTAGGGTGCTCAAACACCCAAGAGTAACAAAATCCACACAAGAAAGTAAGGGGGGGTCAATTTTCCTTTGGTGGAAGTGTAGATCTAGGTCTCCTCCTTCAATCCCTAGCAAATCAACAAGTTTGAGTGGCTAGAGAGAGAGATCGGGCAAAAAAGCTTGAAGGCCATCAATGGTGGAGAGAGGGAGGTAAGAGATAAGGTGGAGGTGGAAGAACCACCCCTTATATAGGGCCTCCACTTTCCAACCGTTACATCCATTTTACATGGCAGCGGTACAACCGGTAATGCGGGCGGTAGAACCGGTAGGACCGGTGCAACCACCCAACAACCGGCCAACCACCGCATCAAAACAGAACCTGAGGCGGTGGTTCCTCCCCAATGCAACTGCTCGACTCGAGTGCTGGACAAGACAAAGTCCCGAGCGGTACAACCGCCTGGGACACAGGTAGTACCGGGCTATTGGAATATAGCGGTACAACCGTCCCACGTCCGCCCAACAACCGCAGCTCAACAGAACCGTGTCCGGTTGAAGCCCGGTGCTGGGCCGGTACAACCGCCCAGGGCTGCCACCCTGGGTCACCCAACTATGGGTGGTACAACCGCCCGAAGGCAGCGGTACAACCGCTGGGACCACTCAGTGGCAGACCCCCATGGTATCACCCTTGGAGTGGTGGTTAGACCGGATGACAGGAGCGAGCGGTACAACTGCTAGGGCCAGCGGTACAACCGGCCTACATGGAAGGAAAGTAGGGCCTCTCTCTCTTTGATGGAAGGGTATGAGGTGGGTGCTAAGGATGTGTGTGTGAATTGATTCACCCCAAGACCTTCCAATGAGGATTCCCTCTTAATAGTACGGGATCCCTACGACCAAAGAAAAGAAACGCGTAGAGAACACCGTCTTTGTTCTTTTCCGTCCAAAGGGAATGCCTAACCGTCTTGTGTCTGACACATAGTACCTGAACAACTTGACACACGGTTAGATAACAAATGAGGTGTCATCATCACCAAAACACAAAGGTAAGAGAATGCCCTTACAATCTCCCCCTTTTTGGTGGATGATGACAACAACACGATTTGCATTGATGATCTATAAAATAAAAGCGGACCTCCACCTCAATGTTTGCAACAGATGAGATTTGTGCAATCTTTGGAGCTCCCCCTCAATTTTATAGACCAACCAATGGGTACAAATAAGGAATAATCATAAAGAGCATTTGTAAGGGAAAGTAGAGCATAATAATAAGGGCATCAATAATCTCAGGCTCTACTTAAACGCAAGGAGTCTTCACATAAAGTTAGGTTCACAACTGACTTAAAAGCAAATAAGAGTTCAACTGGGAAGACACAACAAAGACGAAAGACAACCATAACACCCACACCCATGCAAATCCCGTATAATATAGCTCTCTCCCCCTTTGGCATTGAGACACCAAAAAGGAAAAGAACGATGCTAACGCCTTAGAAATCAGTAGAGCTCGTCAGAACCGTCGGTCTCCTCGAAAGCATCACTCTCAAACCCATCACCATCATCCTCCTCATCATCCTCCATAATGTCATCAGTAGCAGCGGCAGCAGAGGAGGAAGCAGCAGGCTGACCAGAGATCTCATCATCAGTCCAAGTGCTATGCTCAGAGATCCACTTCTCCTCAGGAGTGATTGTCTTCTCAGAACCACTTTCTACCGGAAGATGAAGAGCCCGCATAATCTGAATCTGTCGGCGTCTGGCATGTTTCTCATTGACATGGGCTTCATAGAGCTTCTTCTGAACATGAGTTTGGAGTCAAAAGGTCTTCTTAATCTTGGTGGTGAGCTTAGTGACCCAAGATGGCTTGGCCCCAGCAGGAAGCTCAAAATCGCTATCACTAGAAGTAACATAGACATCCTCAGGGGGGTTGACGGGGAAGCGAGGCTCAGCATGCTTCTTCTTCCGGAGTTGCTTGACCTCATGCTCGATGAGGTTGTCCGAAGAAGTGAGAGGCACTCCAGGCCTACGAACTGCCCACACAGAGTTGAGGAAACACATGATGAAGGGAGCATAGGTGGGGACCTTCCTGTAGAAGACCGTATTGTACATCTCCTCCCACAACCATTTGGAAGCATCAAATGTAGCACCAGAGCCAGCTTCAGTCATCATGGCAACCAGTAGATCAACAAAATATCCATGAATCTCATCTTGATTTCCAACCTTGGGCAGAAGAACATTCTGGAACACACGGTGTACGATATCATAGACCTGTTGCAGATCCTTAGAGGCTCCAAGAATGCCACGCCCGGGAATGTACAAGGGGTATAACTCCTACTTATCCGTGGGAGTAGCCCGGTCATGAGGACGGATGCCGCCATTCCCGGTGAGTCCAGTATCATCATAACCAAGTGCATTGCAGAAGGCACGCCACGGAACCTGGAATAATTCATCACGACACATGAATGAAAGGGTACGGGAATCATCAGTGCCGAAGTGGAAGGCGACATAGAACTGGTGAATGAGATGCACATCAAAGGGACAGTTGATAGTCATGAGCTTGATCAAGTCAAACTCCTCGCACAGTGCCAACGCCTCTCCAAAGTAATCCATGTTGTTCCTCAAGTACTCAATGTCAATAGTTCATTGCTTGGCAAACTTGTTCTTGTGATGGTCATACAGCTCGTGCACAATCCTGATTTGTAACTCATTACGGAACTAAGGGGTGGACCACCTGGGAGCAACTGGGACATCATAAGGATTTTAAAAACGGACCCTCTCCCAATCAACTTGCTTCCAAGAGTGCACAGGCTTTGCAGATTTTTGCTTGGCGGCCAACGACTTCTCACGACGAGTGGGCTTGGTGGGGATCACAACTTCCTCTTCTGCGGACTCATTGACGAGCCTACATCTGCGAGCTCGTTTCTTGGACTTCTTCTGGGGAGCAGAGCGAGAACCAGAACCACCTGCAGACACTCACAAGAGAAGCACACAAGAGAAACCCAGACAAGATGAGAGGATTGTACGCCAGAAACGGAATATATTAGGTGTGAGGTAAAGAAACAAAACAACGGGACATGATTCAGAGAAGCCGGTTGAACCGGTCACCACAACGGTTGTACCGCTGCAGCGGTTGTACCGCAAGTGCAAGCAGTTGTACCGCTGCGTGGGAACCGGCGCATCCGGATTTGAATAATGCACCACTATAGACGGTTCTAAGGACCACAACTAATAGGAAATGAATATAGGATCTCATCCCTCCAACAGTTTTGACTAAAACGCGGGAACCGAGCAATGCCCTAACAATGGAGGATCCAAAAAAAGAATCCAAGAATAGGAGAAACGGGGCATTACCGGCGTCCATGGGAGGATATTGGGGAAAGGGAGGGCCTCCATGGAGCAGATACGAGAGGAGGCCGCAGATCCGGGGCGCCAGGGGCACTCCGGGGCGGTGGTGCCGACGGCCGGCGGCTAGGGCAACATGGGGAGTCTGGGACGAGGGGGAAACTGAATACCCCTTCGGCCCGACCCTCCCTTTTAAGTGCCTGAAGACGCGACCGGTTGTACCGCTCGGCAGAGTGGTTGTACTGGTCTGGTACAACCTGGGAATTAGCGGTTGAACCGCTTCATCACGACCGGTTGTACCGGCGGGGCGGGACAACTGGATGGCCAGCGGTTGTACTGCTCGGGCCACCGGTTGTACCGCCCGGCCACAGCCACCACCACCATGTTTTCAATGCATACAATTGGATGAGAGGGTTTCAAGATGAGGAGAGCTTAGGATAGATACAAGGCACAGGAGTATGGTGGGGTAAGCTCCATGGTTGCAAAAACACAAAAAGGCAATAAGTCAAACCATGGAGGATACCCACACCTAGGTCCTAAACAGACACTCAAGAGCAAATGAAGACCACAATACACATACTTGGGCAAAAACCACAAGAATGCCTCACTAGGAGGGGGCGGTGGCCGAGGCCACCTATGTTCGAGTCAATTGGTATGGCACCGCGAAGATTTTAACCTTGGGTCCATGACCAAAACTCGTCTTTGAAGCACAAGTACCATCAAAAAATGGTGAATATGAAAGATTTGATCATTTTATGCATAATAGGAGGAGGGATAGTTCTTTGAGAGAACTAGACTCCCCCTACGTCCATGCCTACACCTAAACAAGACATAATGAAGAGTGTGCAGGGTGTGCACTAATTCAAGCCACATTGCTCGAATCGATGATATTTAGCTCATGCCTTAACTCGCAAAATCTTTCCTCATCCAATGGCTTCATGAAAATATTTGCAAGCTGTTCCTTAGTATAGAGATGAATAAGATCAATATATCCACGCTTGATGTGACCCCGGATGAAGTGATGACGAATCTCAATATGCTTCGTCTTGCAATGTTGAACCGGGTTGTTGGAGATCTTGATCGTGCTTTCATTGTCACAGTAAAGAGGCACTTTGTCACAGTTGACACCATAATCCTTTAAAGTTTGCCTCATCCAAAGAATCTATGCACAGCAGCTTGCGGCGGCTACATACTCGGCCTCGGTGGACGAGAGAGAAACACAAATTTGTTTCTTTGAAGACCAACTTACCAAAGAGCGACCAAGAAATTGGAACCCTCCGGAAGTGGACTTCCTTTCCACACGGTCTCCCGCCCAATCCAAGTCAATATATCCCATGAGATCAAATGAAGCACCTTTGGGGTACCATAAGCCAAAGTTTGGGGTATGAGCCAAATATCGAAAGATTCGTTTGACAGCCACAAAGTGGCTTCCTTAGGTGCAGCTTGAAATCTTGCACAAATACCCACACTCAACATGATATCCGGTCTAGATGCACAAAGATAAAGAAGAGATGCAATCATGGAGCGATATACCTTTTGATCCACGGCTTTACCATTGGGATCACTGTCAAGATAGCATTTGAGAGGCATAGGAGTGTTGGCCTTGGGCGGGTTGAGCTCATCCAAATTGAATCGTTTGAGCATGTCTTGAGTATATTTATCTTGGTTGATGAAGGTTCCTTGACTTCGTTGCTTGACTTCGAATCCAAGGAAGAACTTCAACTCTCCCATCATGGACATATCAAACTCTTTGGTCATTAGTGCTGCAAACTCTTCATTGAAAGCTTTGTTAGGGGAACCAAATATAATATCATCAACATATAGTTGGCATATGAACAAGTTCCCTTTAACCCTCTTTGTGAAAAGAGTGGGATCGATTTTTCCAATTTCAAACCCACGGTCTTGCAACATATCGGTAAGGTGCTCATACCACGAACGTGGGGCTTGTTTAAGGCCATAGAGAGCCTTATCGAGAACATATACATGATTGGGGAACTTGGGATCCTCGAACCCCGGGGGTTGCTTGACATATACCAACTCCTTGAGTGGACCATTAAGAAATGCACTCTTCACATCCATTTAATATAATTTAAAATCGTGATGAGAAGCATATGCAATCAACATGCGAATAGATTCAAGGCGAGCTACAGGAGCAAAGGTTTCACCGTAGTCGATACCCTCGACTTGGGAGTAGCCTTGTGCCACCAATCTTGCCTTGTTGCAAATGATGACACTGTTCGCGTCTTGCTTGTTCTTGAAGATCCATTTGGTTCCAATGATATTGTGGTTCTCCTTTAGTCTTGGCACCAACCGCCATACTTTGTTGCGCTCGAAGTTGTTGAGTTCATCATGCATGGCTTCAACCCATTCCATGTCCTCGAGCGCATCTTGTACCTTGAGGGGTTCAATGAAAGAAACAAACGCATGATGTTCACAAAAGTTTGTTAATTGTCTACGAGTGGTTACCCCTCTTTTCAAGCTACCGTAGACGTTTTCCAACAAATGTTGTTTATGTTCAAGCTTGGCAGCATTCTTGGCGGCTCGTCTCTCTAAGATCTCCTCCGTTGACAGTTGAGGGACAACTTCCTGAGGAGCATCTTATTGATAATCTTGAGCGCCTTCATGAGCTTGCTCTTGATCTTGACCTTGAGCTTGCTCGGGGGTGTGAACTTGACCTTGGGCATCACTTGGAGAATCACCGATATCAAGAGGTTGATCTTGCCCTTGATCTCGTTCATGTGGTTGAGGGCCTTCACTTTGTTCTTCGGAAGCGTGTGGGTCTTGAGTTGGTGATGGTTCAACTTGAGTGGAACATTGTCCTTCTCCTTCAGCCACAAGGGGTTCCTCAACGGGTAGGAAGTGTCCCACACCCATTCTTCTTATGGCTTGAGGAGGAATTTCATCACCTACATCACAAAGACCACTTTGCTCCACTTGGGAGCCATTATTTTCATCAAACTCCACGTTACACGTCTCCTCAATGAGTCTGGTGGACTTATTGTTGGAGATATGCCCTAGAGGCAATCATGTATGATGATATTTCCTATGTGTTTATGAATAAAGAAGACTCCTTGGACATTATCAATCATGTGTATTGACAAGTACGTGACTTGTTTGTGAGACTATGCATTGTATGATGACTGTCCTAAATGGTCCCTAGTCGTAAAGGTTGTGTGGACGCTCAGCCAGTTAGACTAGCATATGACACGGTGGATGGTCCGGTCTCACTGACCATGTAGCATTGGATGCTAGCCGGTTAATATGGACTCGGAAAGATCTGGTCGGATTCGACGTAGTCGGATCCGAGTCGAGATAAGGACTGAGTTGGACAGACCCAACTATGAGACACAACGATAGGTCATGTGTGAGTCTCTAGTACAACATACGTTCTGTGTCCTAAGACCTGAGCTGGCGCATGTACTCGGGATGGTGACAGACTTGCTTTGGGCCGACCAAACGCTACTCCGTGACAGGGTAGTTATAAAGGTAGGTTTCGGGTTTGTCTAGACCCATGCTGCGAGACGTGGTCGAGCAAGATGGGATTTGCCCCCCCCGATGAGGAGAGATATACTCTGGGCCCCTCGGGTGATCCGTCCTGGATAAGCATGGCCATGCGATGAGGATTATGAGATAATCCGAAGTGTTGGTCGGATTCACCAGAACAAGAAAGAGGTCGTGCTGCAACAAGGATTATCATGTCACCTTGATCATGACAACATATATCGTGTGGCAAAGGGAACAGAAGCGTGAAGTACATGTTCTCCTAACCAGCTTCATCGGACACTTGGAGTCGGCACGCTTTGCTAGAGGCCGCTATCGACTAGTCGAGTCGGATGTGATCTGACTCGCGACCAAGTGAACGAGAACCTAAGGGGTCGTGTGCTTAAGGGAAGGAACTACACGTGGACTTTAGTATCCGTGCGAGGCCCAAGAGTTGAGCCCGCGTCGGATGCCTATATATAGTGGAGGTGCGGCACACCCATCTGGTTGATCGCTTCGGCGCCGTCATTAGGGATTTGCATGTGTTGCAACTAGCCACCTCCACTTGCCGCCGCCGACTATGTGATCAGACCTAGCAGTCCGCCGCACGGTGTTCCTCCTACACACGCGGATACCGTTAGAGGCGGTGCACTTGCGCCGCTCTGGCGAACCTGTACGTGGGATCCGGTGATCAGCTGCGCGAGGGAGATCAGATCGGCCGTTCGAGGGAGATCAGACGAGGAGGTGACGGACCACGCAAACGCGCTGCCCCAACTCTACTTCCGCTGCACAGCACTGCGCGTCTAGTGGTAACGAACTGTGATCCATCTCCGTAGCATGTTCCTGGCTGTTCTGTGCGTAGGAAACTTTTAAATTGGCATGCGATGCACCTACGGTAGAACGCAACACTTATTGAGGACACGGTAAGCGCGAGAGTTTGTCGCATAACCAACAAATATGCCCTCTTGAGCTCTAGGTTCAAATTTAGACAACCGAACACCCTTTTTGAGAATAAAACACTTACACCCAAACACCCGAAAGTACTTGAGGTTGGGCTTGTTACCGGTAAGAATTTCATAGGGAGTCTTGTTCAAGCCTTTGCGTAGATAGAGCCGATTGGATGCATGGCATGCGATGTTGATGGCTTCGGCCCAAAAGTTGTATGGAGATTTGAATTCCGCCATCATGGTCCTTGCCGCATCCATCAACGTTCGGTTCTTCCTTTCTGCAACACCATTTTGTTGAGGGGTGTATGGTGCGGAGTATTGATGCTTGATCCCCTCATCACTAAGGAACTCATTCAAGGTGTAGTTCTTGAACTCGGTACCGTTGTCACTTATTATCATTAATATCTTTGCCTGAAGTTGACGTTGAGCTTCATTGGCAAAGTCAATGACTGTTTGCTGAGTCTCACTCTTCCTCTTGAATAAGTATACCCAAGTGTATCTTGAGTAGTCATCCACAATCACCAAGCAATACTTTCTTCCTCCAAGACTATCAAAAGATGGGGGTCCGAAGAGATCCATGTGAAGGAGCTCCAAGGGCCTCTTTGAGTAGATGATAGTTGTGGGTCGGTGAGCCTTCTCATGTAGCTTTCCTTCGATACAAGCACTGCAAGCACGATCTTTGGCAAAACTCACATTTGTTAGTCCAAGGACGTGATCCCCTTTGAGGAGACTTTGCAAAGATCTCATATTGACATGGGCTAGCCGGCGATGCCAAAGCCAACCCACATCAACTTTAGCCATTAGGCAAGTCGCTGTCTTAGTGGGTCGCTCCGAGAAGTTAACCACATAGAGACCGTTTTCGACATGCCCAACAAAGGCTACTTTAAGAGTCTTGCTCCACAAAAGGGCCACGGTGTCAACACCAAAGAAGGTACAAAAACCCATGAGTGCAAGTTGACGAACGGAAAGTAAATTATATGCAAGAGTCTCAACAAGCATGACATTCTCAATGGACAAGTCCAGAGAGATTACCACCTTTCCAAGACCCAATACCTTTGAGCTTGTATCATCACCAAAGGAGACTTGAGTGGCCAAAGATGGATTAGTATCAACGTCCACCACCAAGTCCTTGCTTCCGGTCATATGATTTGTTGCTCCACTATCAAGCAACCATGACACTCCTTCGGAATCAAACTCCTACAATAGATCAATGCTTGGATTTAGGTACCCATTCTTTAATGGGTCCTTTCATGTTAGTAACAAGGGTCTTAGGAAGCCAAATAGACCATTCAATGTACTCATAAGAGGAACCAACATATTTAGCATAAACATGCCCATCACTAGCACGGCATAAAACATAAGAGGGGTTAAAGTCGCCAGCCTTGTTGGAGTGGGTGGTCTTGCCCTTCTTGGCATTTCCATCCACAACCTTGTCCTTCTTCTTATCATGAGGGACATTCCCCGCTTTGACAAAGGTTTCCTTGAGCGGGGGAACTTGCTTGGTCTTTGCCTTCTTCTTCTTCTTGGTTTTGGGTCCAAACCCAACTCCTTCCTTTGCTACAACTTCCTTTTGATTGCTCAAAAGGTCATTGAGATTCTTCTCACCTTGGATACATGTCACAAGGCCTTTCCTCAAGTTGCTCTTTCATCTTAGCGTTCTCCTCCACAAGGTGCGCATGCTCACAACAAGGGTTAGTAGCATTGGCACTATCAATTAACACAAAGGGAGGACATGTAGCTATTTCCTTAGTAAGTTTTGCTTGGAGTTGATCATGAGACTCCTTGAGAGAGGCAAGAGCACTCTTCAATGCCTTGTGAATGTCAAGAGTGTCAAACTCTTCCTTGAGTCTACCATGGTCAACCCCAAGAGTGTCCTTCTCAGATTTAAGCACACGATTAAGGACAATAGCATGATCATGATTTTTACGTAATTTAGCTAGGTCAACATTTTGTGACTCCTCAAGAGTTAAACGAAGACTTCGCTCTTTCTCAAGAGCAATGGAAAGATCCGCTATCTCATTGGCATATTCATGACTATGCCTCCTCAACTCCTCGAGAGATTCCTCTTGAGACTCAATGACATCATTGGCATCACCAAGTTGTTCCAAGAGAGCAACAAAGTGCTTCTTGGAATCACCTTTGAGTTTACACAAAAAATTGTCAAACTCATTTTCATCCTCTTTCGCCACCTCATGTTCATCCACACAATCCAACAAAGGAGTGGTAGAGATAGACGTTGTAATGTTAGAGGTTTTGACGTTGGAGGTTACCTTGGTGATACCTTTGGCCATAAGGCACCTAGCAATGTGGTTCTCGTTGGGGGCGTCGAAGAGAGACACCTTAGTTGGGGTTGAAGATGCAATTGCCACTATAGCCATTGCCATCCCTTCACCACTTGAATCTTCATTATCGACATCATCATTGGAGGGATACTCTTATTGAGCCACCAACACCTTTTGAGGCACTTTCTTGGGGAAGTTGTTCTTGTTTGGGAATGACTTGGCTTTGTCTTTACGGATAAGCTTGCCACCATTGTCTTCCCTCTTCTCATACGGACAATCCACCACGAAGTGACTCACATTGCCTCAGTTATAGCAAGTCCTCACAAGTTGCTTGCCCTTTGACCCACTTGAGTTGTTCATGGAGAAGTTGGGCTTTGAGTTTCTCTTGTTGCCCCAAAATTGTCTAGACGCAAGAGCCATGTGCTCATGGTAAGCATATTTGGTGTCTTCAGGGCAACACTCCTCTTCTTCTTCTTCTTCTTCTTATTCTTCAATAATACCTTCGGACCTGAAAGCAAGGTTGGGAGATGATTTCTTTGACCGTTGGACACGAGCTAGAGCATTGTCGGCGGTCTTGTTTACGATGTTCATGGCAATAAATTCATCCAACACATCGGTTGAGGACAAAGAGTGAAAGTCCGGCCTTTGACGAATGACGGAGGACATGGCCTCGTTGAATGGCATGATGGCCTTGAGAAACATCCGCTTGATCCAATTGTCATCCACATCCTTGCTACCATGATCTTGTAGAGCAACAGCAAGAGTTGTCACTCTCCGATAGAGCTCACGAGGTTCTTCGTCATCAAGCATCACAAATTCATCGCACTCATCAAGGACCACCTCAAAGTTGGATTGTTGAATGCTCGAGCTACCCTTGTACATGGAGACAATGTGTTCCCAACAATCCTTAGCCCGAGTGAAAGGATGCAAGTGAGCAAGATCTTCAACGGGGATAGCTGCTTGAAGGATGAACAAGGCGGAGTGATTGAGTTGATTGTCGGCCTCTTCTCTTGGAGTGAGGTTGCTTGGATCATGAGGGTAGTACCCTTGCTCAATGATTCTCCAAAGTTGTGTTGAGCTGTGATTCAAATGAAACTTGATACGAAAAACCCAATTAGCAAAATCATTCTTAACAAGCTTAGGAGGAGGACCGAGATTAACTATATGTGGTGGGTGCACCGGTCCTCCATAGACCACGGGAGGGGGCACCGAGGCAAAAGTACCCGTTCCACTAGTTCCTTGAGGTAGCTTGTTCTTGTCAGTGCTAGCCCCTTCCTTTTCGGAGTGGACATCCGATGACGAGTTAGTGGGGTTAACCACTAGCAATGGATCGATAGAAAGTTTGAGACCCTCAAGGAATTCTTTAAACATGGATTTGACCTCGGTCGTCATGGAGGATTCAAGTGAGGACATGTCAAATCCTCACGAGAGACCGTGTTCACACCCACGGCCTCGGGGAGTTCAACCGTCCGGTCCCTGTCATCAACCATACTCTTCGGGTGGTGAAACCCTTAATAAAGAGACGAGGCTCTCATACCAATTGAAATGATCGATATGGTTGACTAGAGGGGGGTGAATAGGCAACTACCAATTTTTAAGCTTTTCTTAACAAATTAGGTTTAGCAACAAATAGGTTGTCTAGATATGCAACTAGGTGAACAACCTATATGATGCTAGCTATGATAATGACAAGATATAAGCTTGCACAAAGTAAAGGTAAGAATTAATCACGAGTGGAACCATTGGAGACGAGGATGTGTTACCGAAGTTCCTTCCTTTTAAGGGGAAGTACGTCTCCGTTGGAGCGGTGTGGAGGCACAATGCTCCCCAAGAAGCCACTAGAGCCACAGTATTCTCCTCACGCCCTCACACAATGCGAGATGTTGTGATTCCACTAGTGGTGCACTTGAAGGCAGCAACCAAACCTTTACAAACAAGGTTGGGGCCCTCTCCACAACTTAATTGGAGGCTCCCAACGAAACCACGAAGCTTCACCACAATGGAATATGGATTCGGGGTGACCTCTTCCATCTAGGGTGCTCAAACACCCAAGAGTAACAAAATCCACACAAGAAAGTAAGGGGGAATCAATTTTCCTTTGGTGGAAGTGTTGGGGATATAACCCCATGGTAAGACCCGCCCAGGAGGGGCCGGGTCATACCTGGCGGCTCATAACCAAGACCGTTAAGGTGGGCCGGAAGATGAAGGACAGGCCGCATGGCGGCTTACCAGGTAGGCCAAGACAGGCCCAGAGATAGAAGATGGTGTAAGACCCGGGCGGTTAAGCCGCCCGGAGACGGCTTGCTCAAGGAGGCAAGGCGGCTTAGAAACAAGATTGACTACGTTGTATGAGTCGGTTTAGGATTCGTGTAACCCAGGGCCTCGACCTCCTGTATAAAGGTTAGACCCTGGGGCGGCTTAGACAGAAACCAATCAATCGAGAACTAGGTCAAGCGAACCCGCTCCCTTGTAATCGATACTCCAATCAATACAACACAAGCAGGACGTAGGCTTTTACCTCTTCCAGAGGGGCCGAACCTGGGTAAACTCGTGTCCCTCGTCTCGACCAACCCCTTTGAGTCCACCGTCTTAGCGATGGCCTCGAACCTAAGTCTTCGGACATCTGCCGTGACAAAACCACGACAATTGGCGCCCACCGTGGGGCTAGCGCTCGGTGGTGTTGAGTTCTCAAAGGGTTCTCTCCCAGGGATCGAGGGGTACGCTGTTGGCAGGATGACCAAGAGTCGCCGCGGCCGGCTCTACATCGACGACGCCGGCTGGGGCCCCAAGGCCGACTCAATTGAGTACGGGTTCCAGGTCCCCTTCGGCGGAATCCACGTCTTCATCGGCAAGATCTGCACCGACATTGTCGAGCCGGCCCGGCGTGAGCAACTCGCCCGACGCGTGCGACCCGCCCGTGCTAACCCGGGCAGGAAGCATGTCTTCGTCGGCTTCGCCCAGGGCGTGGAGCTTGAAGGCTCTATGTCTCGGGAAGAAACTCTCATCTGCTCAGAGGATGGGTCCTCCAGCGGAGAGACGGAATCGATCTATCAGCTTCATAACGGTGGGCTCGGGGGTTACATCGAGCCTTACCCTGAGTCAGAGTATCACGAGCCGGAGGATTACGAGCCGCCGAGCCATGCTGCCGTATTCATGGCGGGTTCAGCGCCGGCCCCTAGCAGCACAGCCGCCGGCGCGACCGGGTCAGGAGCTGGCAGGCCGCCGGCTCAGGTTCTCTTGGATCTGATGAACGAGCTTACAACCCTGATGGAAACCGAGGTCACTGCTAAAAACCAAGCGGCCCGCAACGCGGAGATCACGAGGTTGAAAAACCAGATGGCCGGAGTCCAACAGGAAATCAACAAGCTGAAGGCCCAGATGGATACTGAGGCGGAGCGCCTTAGGGTGGATGCTTTCCACCTTGAGCTAGAGCAGCAGTCTGCAGCGGCGGTTCATCGGATGAGGCATCAATCCCGCCTGCCGGATCAATATGAAGCCAGAAATCTTTTTAACACGCCAGGGATGGGACGGAATGTGCCTTTGACCGTAACCCGGATGGCGGTTCAGCATCAGCAGCCAGACCCGCTCCGACGGAACCAAAACCCGCCACAATTTTTTCCTACGCCACCGGGTCATTATTCTAACCCGGCGGAGAACATGGTGGCGGCGGCCACCAGGCTTGATACAATTCCCATCCCCGACGAGGCGCCTTTTGCAGAGGAGGTGCGGAATGCTATTGGATACCTGCGGACAGCGGTGGCCCAGCAGGAGAAATACACTTATAGCCGGAGTTGCATGCATTCAACCCCATCCCCAGCCGCAGCTACAGCCGACGCTATGAGTCACCGGCGGTTTCTAGCAGTGAGCGACATCGGAACCTGCCGCGAGTCGATCGGGCGGCTCTAGATGCCCAAGCGCTGGTGGATCGGGCAAGGGCACAACGAGAAGCGGCGGCTCTGGCGGCGGCGGCGGCTCATTAGGAACCCACAGTTGCACCTTCTGTTTCAGTAGGAGAAGGAGTAACCTCCAGGGCTGCGAGAGTGCCGTGCTTAGCGCCGGCTCTGTGGAACGAGCGTCTGCCGAAGGATTTCAAGGGTCCTCGCAAGGTGCCCAACTATACTGCTGACCTACCTCCAGAGGCTTGGATCGAAAGCTATGAGCTGGCCATGGAGATGTTAGACGTCAGTGACGCAGTATGTGCCAAATATTTTATCATGATGCTGGAAGGGCCGGCTCGCACGTGGTTGAAGGGCTTGCCGCCCAACACCATTAATTCCTGGTCTGAATTAAAGGCGAAATTCATCAAAAATTTCCAAGGAACATGCAAGCAGCCCATGACGATTGTGGATCTGGACCATTGCGTGCAGCGTGATGACGAGTCGGCTCATCACTGGGTCCGGCGGGTCTCAGCCATCATCCACTCTTCTGAACAGATTACGACGGCTCAAGCAGTTTTGATTCTAGAGAAGAATTGCCACTTCACGCCTTTGAAGCAGAAGCTTGGGCGGCTCAAGCGCACGTGCCAGGATATGGGGGAGCTCATGGCGGCTCTCACCAAGCATGCAAACTCCGATAACACGAAGGATCCTGGCTCCGATGATGAGAAATCGGGTCAGGGTAAGAAAAACAACAATGGCAAGGGTCAACAGCAAAACGCGGCCGGAAATAGCAACCCGGGCAAGCGGAAGAACCCGGACGGCGGGTCAGAATTGGTGGCGAACACCAGCGTTGGGAACAATCGTGCTAAGGGCAATGGGAATTTCAGACCACCCTTTAACAAGGGTAAAGCTCCTTTCAACCTGGAAGAGATGCTTAATAAACCTTGTCCAGAGCACAGCCGGCCTGATAAGTCGGCAGGCCATACATGGAGGGATTGCAGTATTATGCGGCAGTTTCGGGATTACAGCCTTCAACAGCATCGTAATAACGGTAATGGTCCGTCAGGCAGCTCAGGGCCGGGCGGGTCAGGAGCCGGTTTTGGTGCTGGCGGCTTAGGATCCGGATACCAGGGTCAAGGCAATCAAGGAGGTCATCATCAACAGTCTGGCGGTGGAGGCCAGCAGCAGAATAACCAATCGGGGTACCAGACTAACCCGAAACAGCTCAGTGGGGGTCAGTATCATGTTTTTACAACCAGCCTCGACAAGCGAGACCAGAAGGTGCGCAAGCGGGCGGTTAACGCAGTCATGCCGGCTCTCCCGCAGTATTTGATTTGGTCCGAGTATGACATAACTTGGAGTAGGGAGGATCACCCGCCGCGTGTTAATAACCCGAGGCAACTGGCTTTAGTAGTTGCCCCCCAAGTAGGAGGATATGTGTTCACTAAAGTGCTTATGGATGGTGGCAGCAGCATCAACATCCTGTATTATGACACTTGCAGCCAGATGGGTTTGCTTGACAAGGATATTAAGCCCTCTTCAACAGTTTTTCACGGTGTGGTGCCCGGAAAATCAGCTTATCCAGTGGGAAAGATTTCTTTGGAGGTGGCTTTTGGTGATAAATTCAACTACAGGGTGGAGTCTTTGTGGTTTGAAGTGGTCAAAATCAAGAGCCCATATCACGCTCTGTTTGGACGGCCGGCTTACGCCAAGTTCATGGCAAGGCCTTGCTATGTTTACTTACAGCTCAAGATGCCCGGGTTGAATGGGACGATTACCGTGCATGGTGATCGGAAGACGGCTCTTGAGTGTGAGGAAGGTGACGCAGCTTACGCAGAGTCAAATTGTGCTGAAGCAGAGCTCAAGTTTTATAAGGAAAATGCTGACCCGGAGGATATGACTCCACTGAAGAAGCCTAACACGGAATCTGAGCCGCCACTCAAGTTTGTGGCAGAAGATACCAAGTTGGTGGACTTTACGCCGGGCGACTCATCATAGCAGTTCACTATTGGGGCCAATATGGATCCCAAATAGGAAAGCGCGCTCATCGAATTCATCCGTGAGAATTGGGACATCTTTGCATGGAAACCTTCTGACATGCCGGGTGTACCGAGAGAGTTCGCTGAGCACCACCTTAATGTGGATCCTAAGTTTAAGCCGGTCAAACAGTTCCTCCGGCGGTTCAATGAGGAGAGGCGCAAGGCTATTGGAGAAGAGGTGGCCCGGCTCTTAGCGGCAGGGTTCATCATTGAAGTTTTTCACCCGGAGTGGCTTGCTAACCCGGTGCTAGTGCTTAAGAAGAATGGCACGTGGCGTATGTGTGTGGATTACACAGATCTTAACAAGGCATGTCCAGTTGACCCATTTTCTCTCCCCCGTATCGACCAGATTATTGATGCAACGGCGGGTTGTGAGAGTTTATGCTTCCTGGATGCTTATTCAGGGTATCATTAGATCAAGATGGCAGTTAAAGACCAAGAGAAGACGGCTTTCATTACGCCTTTTGGTGCTTTCTGCTATGTATCCATGCCTTTTGGGCTCAAGAGTGCCCAGGCGACTTACCAGCGTTGTGTGCAAAACTGTCTTCATGGTCAAATTGGGCGCAATGTTCATGCTTATGTGGATGATATTGTGGTCAAGTCAAGGAAGAAGGAGACTCTACTTGACGACCTGAAGGAAACGTTCGATAATTTGCGGGTCTACAAGATGATGCTTAACCCGGCTAAGTGTGTTTTTGGAGTTCCTGCAGGCAAGCTCTTGGGATTTCTAGTCTCTGAGCGTGGCATTGAAGCTAATCCGGACAAGATAAAGGTTATCACTTCCCTGTCTGAGCCGGCGTGCATCAACGACGTTCAGCGCCTGGCGGGTCGAATAGCTGCGTTAAGCCGGTTCATAAGCCGCCTGGGTGAGAAGGCTATTCCTCTGTATCAAATGATGAAGAAAACAGACAACTTTGTCTGGAGTAATGCGGCGGGTGAAGCATTTGAGGCGCTCAAGAAGCAGCTGGTTGAGCCGCCGGTCTTGGCCGCTCCGGCTGAGAAGGAACCTTTGCTCCTCTATGTGGCGGCTAACAACAGGGCAGTCAGCGCCGCGATTGTTGTGGAACGTAAGGAGGCAGGGAAGGAATACCCGGTTTCGAGGCTGGTTTACTACGTCAGTGAAGTCCTGATCGAGTCCAAGCAGAGGTACCCACATTGGTAGAAACTGATATACGGGGTGTTCATGGCAAATCGCAAGTTGAAGCATTACTTCCTGGGACACCAGATCACTGTGGTTAGCTCAGCCCCGTTGGGAGACATAATTCAAAATAGAGAAGCCACTGGCAGGATTGCTAAGTGGGCATTGGAGCTTGGGCCTCTTAATCTGAAATATGTGCCTCGCACGGCTGTCAAGTCTCAAGCCTTGGTGGACTTTATAAATGACTGGACAGAGTGTCAGTCGCCCGAGGAGAAGCCGGATAACACATACTGGACAATTCACTTTGATGGAGCCAGACAATTGGAAGGGTCAGGGGCTGGAGTTGTCTTAACTTCCCCTAGAGGTGATAAGTTTTGTTATGTGTTAAGGTTGATGTTTCCCTATACTAACAATGCAGCTGAGTATGAGGCTTTACTTCATGGCCTCCGTGTGGCTAAGGAGATGAACCTGAGCCGGGTTAGATGTCTTGGCCACTCAGACCTTGTGGCTCAGCAAGTTTCAGGCACGTGGGATTCCAAAGACCCACGGATGGCGGCTTATCGTCAGGCGGTGGACATCATTGCTGGACACTTCAAGGGTTATCAGGTGGATCATATTGACCGTCGCAAGAACGAGGCGGTTGATGCCTTGTCAAGGTTGGGCTCTCAACGTAAGCCGGTGCCGCCTAACGTTTTCTTGGATGTGTTGTATCATCCGTCTGTTAAGCTACCTTCAGAGGAGGATCTGGCCGTGCCTGACCCGGAGGGGCAGTTGGTGGCGGCTCTGCATGCTATCCCTGACTGGACACTGCCTTACTTAGCGTACTTGACTCGCGGCGAGTTACCCGAGGACGAGACCTTGGCAAGACAAATCGTTAGGCGATCTAAATCCATGACTATCATCAATGGCGAGTTACACAAGCGCAGTGTCACTGGTGTTTTCCAGCGTTGCGTTTCTCCTGAAGAGGGTAAGGAGATCTTAAATGAAATTCATGCCGGCGATTGTGGTCATCATGCCGGCTCAAAATCTTTGGTGGCTAAGGCTTTCCGGCATGGTTTCTTCTGGCTGACGGCTCATAAGGACGCAGAAAACTTGGTCATCAAGTGCGATGGATGTCAGAAATTCGGGCGACGTGCTCACGTGCCGGCTCAGGAATTGTGGATGATTCCAATTACCTGGCCGTTTGCAGTCTGGGGGCTTGATATGGTCGGGGCCTTCAAGAGATCTAAAGACAAGAAGACCCACCTTTTGGTGGCGGTGGATAAGTTTACCAAGTGGGTTGAGGCTGAGCCGGTCGGCAAGTGTGACGCGGCTACGGCGGTTCAGTTTGTCAAAAAATTGATCTACCGTTTTGGTTACCCTCACAGTATCATCACGGACAATGGCACAAACCTATCCAAGGGGGCTATGCAGACGTTCTGTGAAAGTGAGCACATCCGGCTTGACGTCTCTGCTGTTGCTCATCCACAATCCAATGGTCAGGCGGAGCGTGCTAACCAGGAGATCTTGAGAGGCATCAAGCCCCGGCTTATGGTTCCTCTACAGCGAACGCTGGGTTGTTGGGTAGAAGAGTCACCATCAGTTTTATGGAGCATCAGAACTACTCCCAATAGGTCAATAGGCTATACGCCTTTCTTCATGGTTTATGGTGCAGAAGCCGTGTTACCAAGTGATATACGTCATGACTCGCCAAGGGTGGCGGCTTACGTTGAGACAGATAATGAGACAGCACGTCAGGACGCGTTAGATGCTTTGGATGAAGAGCGTGATCTGGCGGCGGCTCGATCGGTGATTTATCAGATAGACCTGCGTCGCTATCATAGCCGCAGAGTTAAGACCCGGACATTTCAGGAAGGCGACTTGGTGTTGCGCCTCATTCAAGATCAGACGGATGCGCACAAGCTATCTCCTCCATGGGAAGGACCCTTTGTGGTCAGCAGAAATCTCAACAATGGGTCATATTATCTCATTGACGTACGAGACGAGTCACGCACTTCTGGGCAGGAGACCCACCGGCCGTGGAGTATCACTCATCCGCGGCCTTACTATACTTGAGTCATCGACTCCCACCACTGTACATCATCATTGTATATATCACTTATACATATATATAATAAAGTTGGCATCCCTGCAAGCCGGGGCCTGTGTCGTTTTCTGTATCTCAAATTGTGCAAAAGTGGATACAACCATAAGGTCACTTGGGGGCTTCTAACCCACCAGGGTTCAGCTTACACACCCTCTTGATCGGCTCTTCAGCCACCGTAAGGCCGGGTTATATACCCAAAAGTTGACTCCGTCAACAAGGTCATTTGGGGGCTTCCAACCTGCCGGGTTTAGCTTACACACCCTCTTGATCGGCTCTTCAGCCACCGCAAGTTCGAGTTAAACCTGCATGTATGCTGCTGCTGCTCCGCTAGGTGACCCGCCGAACTCTTACCAGTTAATCTCGATTAGAGACCCTGAGCTGTTCAAAGTATTTGACAGTCACTCTCGCTAGAGACCCTGTACTGGTCAAGGTTAAACCGGCGGCTCTTGTCACCTGAGGGCCGGCTTACGGAAAGCGAGGATAAACTCACCCATCTGCTGCATACTCTCCGCTATGTGGCCCGTTCGTACTCTTAAACAGTTACTCTTCTAAAGACCCTGCACTGTTTAAGGTTCAAACGACGGATTTATGTCACGTGAGAAGTAGCTTATGGGCCCCGGGGTACTCATACCCTGCTGCGCCTCTTTATGGTTTGTTGTTGCTCTTACAAGTTAATCTTGCCTAGAGACCCTGAGCCGTTCAAAAGAGTTGACGGTCACTCTCACTAGAGACCCTGTACTGCTAAGAGTTCAAACAACAAGTTCATGCCATAAGAGCTGGCATATGAGTTTTCGAAAAAGCAAGGTCGTGAAAGATTTAACATCTCTGGGTTGTGCTTTTTCAAGCCGCCCTCACAGCAATACAGAGCATACTCTGTCTTGTTTGTTTTTGCAGGGTTTATCTCCTAAGATGAGCCGCCGTGAAATATGATGACAAGATGTTGTGAGCACAACACAAGACAGATAAACGTGCATCAAGTTGTGCAAAGATTCATACGTGCGTGATGGCACGACTCAGGCAATCAAGTTTTTCTACGCCTATTACAAAACTCCCCAGGGAGCACAAAATACAACGGACTTAAGTTTTTGTACAAACTTCCAGTTTCGGCGGCTCAGAAAGCCGGGTTATCAGTTTCAGGCGCAAGTGTTCAGCTCGATGGCGGGTCATCCTGCGGCGGGTCTTCGACCTCTTCGATCTGAAGATTGTCCACATCCCAGTTGCAGTTTGTTAAAGCTTCAAACTAGGCCTCGTCAAAGAGAGGAGTTGGGTCAATTTCAGGAGCAAAGAGTGTCTTACGGCGTGCAGGAGTCAAGTCTCTAGCTTCAAACATTGGGCAGCGCACTCGTTTGTTATCCTCGCCATAAGCCGCCTGGTATGAGGTCAGATCAATTTCATTGGCGAGTGTTGATGCGAGTACTCGAGAGGCCTTCATGCACTTGGCATATTCAGCTTCGGTAAAGTCCGAGCCGTCATCTTTCTTGGATGGAAAACCATCCATCATTTCTTCTGCTGTCAGTTCAGGGGCAAAGGCCAGAGACCGGCTTAGCGCGGCCATTGCTCCCTTTCTGGCGGCTGGTCGTTTGAGCTCATCAATTTTCTTGGGCAGAGTTGACAAGAGCTCAATCACTCCCTTCATGAATTTGGGGATGCTTTTTTCATTCAGCATCGCTTTGATGGTGCAAATGGTCCCACAGTATAGCTGTTCTGACAAGGTGTATACTGCTTTCAGCTTCAGCAAGCTATCAGAAGATAATTGGCAGCTTCTTTGACCTACAAGGATGTGAGGCATTATAAGCCGCCCGAATAGTTTTTTCAACAAGGCAAGGAAATTTGTTAAGTATTCAGTACTTACCAAAGATAGCAGACGTCATCCGGGATATATGACGCTTGAGGGTCTGTAGCTCTTCTGACACAAGCTTGAGCCGCTGGTCGGCATCATCTGCGCGTTTGGTCAGGGCGGCTTGTGTAGACTCAGCACTCTTCTTGAAGGCATCAAAGTCAGCTTGAACCTTCTCAAGCTCCTTAACGGCAACCCGCCATTTCTCTTCCGCCTCAGATCGGGCGGTTTGTTGCGAAGCAAGGCTTTCTTTTACGCCGGTCAGATTAGACTCGGCCGCGTCCAAGGCTTCCTGTATTGTACAAAAACAAACCAATTCAGGAGGTTTAAGTCGCCAGGATAAGATATTCATAGATGATTGATGAAGCTGTTAGGCTACAAGTCTCAAGCGGATTGGAGGCAATATACTTGACACTTGGGGGCTAATGTCTGTGTTTTCTCTCCAAGTCTACAATATAGTTCCGGCTCATCTTCGTAAAGTTAAGCCGACACTTGGGGGCTACAAGGCGCTCTCCAAGTCTACAATGAAGTTCCGGCTCATCTTCGTAAAGTTAAGCCGGCACTTGGGGGCTACACACGGCGCTTTCCAAGTTTGCAGTGAAGTTCCGGCTCATCATTTTTATACTGACCCGGACTTGGGGGCTACCCTTGATCTACTTTTCAACTAAGTACCGGCTTAATATATATATTAACCCGATACTTGGGGGCTACAAGCTAGGCAATTTGAATTATGACAAGGATTGGAAGACCCGGTCTACTATTTGCAATATTAAACCAGCTCTTGGGGGCTACATAAGGGTACAAGGAAAAGCAAAAGCAGGAGGAGTACCTCATATTTTTTCTTCATTAGACCAACAAGTTTCAGCTCCATGTTACGGCTTGTGGAGAGGCGGTTCAGATAACCCGCATGTAACTCATCTGCAGTCAGCTTCTCCAACACGGGGAATTCAAAATCAAGTTTCTCAGGCGAGGAAGCTTCAGCCTTGCCGGTGTGTTTTGTCAATACATGAGGTTCGGGAGATTGATAACCCGTCCCAGTGATGATAACGTCTGGAAGAACTGTGTCTTCGACGGCGGTTGAAGGACTGGACGGCTTAGGATCAGCCTTTGGAGGACTCTCCGGAGTGGCCATGTCATCATCAGCCGGCTCAGAGGGCTGAGGAATGTCGGCAGATGCATCTTTTCTAGCCTCAGTGGGCTCAACATGAGGTGCAGGGGAATCCGGTTTAGCAGTTTCCGTCTCTTGGGCAGTAGGAGCAGCGGTAGACCCGCCGGTCTTCCTTCGTTTTGCTTGAGCCCTGGAAAACAAAAAGAGTGTCACATAGAGGACTGGGATGGTAAAAAGGTATGGTGCAAATACCAAGGTACGCACTCTGGGTTGATCTTCAGAGGAGGCAGCTTGGTTGCAGTAGAGTCGCCAGATGAAGGAGGCGTCTCCTAAAAGAAGGTTAAGACGATGAAAGCTGAGTAAGGTTACAATGAAAGAATTAAAAACTGGACTTAGTTAAAAGAGTACCTCAGCCGGCCGTTTCCACAGAGCCGGAGAATTTGATAAGCCGGCCAAAAGCTCTTCAGAGCCGGCGCTCCGGGTCTGATGTCGGGAGTTGTGCTGTTGCTTTTTCAAAAGAAAATTGGGGTCTAAATAAGCAAGAGGATGAGAAAATGGGACTTTCCGGATGACCCGCCGTATTTTCTCCGGTGGAAAGTTTTCTGAGTCAGAGGAAATGTAGGTTACCTCAGGGGCGTCTGCATGGCTTGTTTCCATTTCCTCCTGTGAATAATTGTTGTCAATAAGTTGCATAAAGAGACGGCTAAGGGAGTCAAGTTCTACCTCTGAGTCGTCAAGCTCAGGCGGTTCCTGAGCGGCAGTTTTCTTCTTCTGGACGCGGGTTTTACCCACCTTAGGTTTCCTCACAGGAGGGTTATACTTCTTCTTCCAGAAAGAAGAGCCGGCCTGCGCATAAGCCGCCAAAAAAGGTTAAAAGGAGCAAGGTAAAAGGTCAAGACAAGAATGACCAATTTTGTGGAAAAAGATTTCTTACAGCTGGAGCCGGGTTCTTGACATTGAAAGGTTTCAACCCAACTTTGTTGCAAACCACTTGCTTTTCGCCAAGAAGTGTTTTGACGGAGGAATTGATGTCTTGTTCTGACAGAGGGGTGGTGTTGAAGCAAAGAGTGTCATTGGGCTCACCCGTGAATTGGTGCATGAGTCGGTCACGCCAGCTCAGTGGCAAGACCTTCCAGCTAACCCAGCAGCGGGTTAAGTCGACGCCCGTCAAGCCATTGGCCATTAAGGCCCTGATCTTCGCGAAAGCCGGAGCATATTTCGCTCGCTCTGCGGCAGACATCCGGTCTGGGTGTTCTCCGGTGTTGCAAAGCTGGGTCGGACGGTAACCCGGCAGCGGATTCTCTTCTTCAGGAGAAGTATCCTTGCAGTAAAACCAAGTCTTGTTCCAATCCTTGGGGTGACTTGGTAAGATAGCTGCTGGGTAGGGCAAATCTCTTCGTCTCTGGTTAGAGACGCCGCCAAGCTCTAAACTTGGTCCAGCGGCTACTTCAGTTTGGCGGTTGACGTAATGGTAATCACGGAAGAGGTTAACAGATGGCTCTTCTTGCAGGTAAACTTCACATAAGACCTGGAACTGACACATGTTGGTGACAGAGTTTGGACCTATGTCTTGAGGGTGAAGCTTATAGAAATGAAGGACGTCCCAAATTTTTTTTGACCCGGGCGGGCTAAATCCGCGGAGGAGGTGATCAGTGAACACAACCACCTCTCCTTCTTTAGGAGTAGGTCTTATTTCTGGCCCTGGCACCCGCCAATGTATAACGTCCTGAGCCGGCAAGATGCCTGACTCTACGAAATCAAGCAGAAGCTGCTCAGTAACTCCGGAACCAACCCAATCACAAGATGCTGGTGCTCTCGACATAATGGCGGGTCAAACTGTGAAAAGGCGTAGAGTATGGCGGCTTAGAAAAATGTCAAATAATTAAGGCAGCTATGGTCAGCATAATGGTGAGGTGTTAAGCTGCCGAAATATTTTATCAGAGAGCCGCCAATGCAATGGCGGATTAGGTGGACAAGGCGTACTGGAAAATACAGCTAAGTGCGGATAAACAGGTTTCGCATATTACAACTATAGCTGCAAGATCTACGGGCGAAGGTAAAATGAAATATATTCATGACCTAAAAACAGCAGTGGAAGAACAGGTGGTCAGCATGCAAAGAAGAAGTGCTATACAGATCTAAAACAAGCGGGCATTAACATTAAAAGGATGACCGCAACGGATAGACAGCGCTATGGGATTCAAGGGGATACTTAATGGTCTGCATTACAAAGAACCGCGAAGAACACTAGAGGAACCCGATGAACTCGGGAGACCCTAATGGAGATAACTGCAGATTAGACAAGGTCCAAGAACGATACCTTGCGGATGCGGACGGGCCGGTGAAAATCTGGTCCAAGTCAGGTCGATGCAGCGGCCGGCGTTGGGGGCGACGGCGAGGTCCAGTCAGGTGCGGCTGTTTGAAGGAGGAGGAAGAAGA
Source organism: Elymus sibiricus (assembly GCA_039707655.1). NCBI lineage: Eukaryota > Viridiplantae > Streptophyta > Magnoliopsida > Poales > Poaceae > Elymus > Elymus sibiricus. The sequence goes on along the minus strand of CM077669.1, from coordinate 340,852,193 downwards.
CGTGGCGGCAGAGAGAGGAAAGTGGGCCCCTTCGTATCCCTATTTAAGAGATGGGATGGCAACAGTGCGCGCGAAAATCGAGGAAGCACAGTGATGATTGACCATAGAGGGCGCCTCGATTTTCGGGCCGACCATTCAATGAGAGGATCCGTTGCAAACGTCACAGAATCTTTTTAGCATATTCGACGTGACGTCACGGCGGGTTATGAGTTTTCTTTTTCAGGTGATAAAATGTGAGACTCGCCGCCGAATGGGTTTGAAGATTGACATGAGCAGGCTCAAATCAACCTGGGGCCTAATGTTGGGGATATAACCCCATGGTAAGACCCGCCCAGGAGGGGCCGGGTCATACCTGGCAGCTCATAACCAAGACCGTTAAGGTGGGCCGGAAGATGAAGGACAGGCCGCATGGCGGCTTACCAGGCAGGCCAAGACAGGCCCAGAGACAGAAGATGGTGTAAGACCCGGGCGGTTAAGCCGCCCGGAGACGTCTTGCTCAAGGAGGCAAGGCGGCTTAGAAACAGGATTGACTACGTTGTATGAGTCGGTTTAGGACTCGTGTAACCCAGGGCCTCGACCTCCTGTATAAAGGTTAGACCCTGGGGCGGCTTAGACAGAAACCAATCAATCGAGAACTAGGTCAAGCGAACCCGCTCCCTTGTAATCGATACTCCAATCAATACAGCACAAGCAGGACGTAGGCTTTTACCTCTTCCAGAGGGTCCGAACCTGGGTAAACTCGTGTCCCTCGTCTCGACCAACCCCTTTGAGTCCACCGTCTTAGCGATGGCCTCGAACCTAAGTCTTCGGACATCTGCCGTGACAAAACCACGACAGGAAGTGTAGATCTAGGTCTCCTCCTTCAATCCATAGCAAATCAACAAGTTTGAGTTGCTAGAGAGAGAGATCGGGCAAGAAAGCTTGAAGGGCATCAATGGTGGAGAGAGAGAGGTAAGAGATAAGGTGGAGGTGGAAGAACCACCCCTTTATATAGGGCCCCCACTTTCCAACCGTTACAACCATTTTACATGGCAGCGATACAACCGGTGATGTGGGCGGAAGAACCGGTAGGACCGGTACAACCGCCCAACAACTGGCCAACCACCGCATCAAAACAGAACCTGAGGCGGTGGTTCCTCCCTGGTGCAACCACTTGACTCGAGTGCTGGACAAGACAAAGTCCCGAGCGGTACAACCGCCTGGGACACCGGTAGTACCGGGCTATTGGAATATAGCGGTACAACCGTCCCACATCCGCCCAACAACCACAGCTCAACAGAACCGCATCCGGTTGAAGCCCGGTGCTGAGCCAGTACAACCGCCCAGGGCTGCCACCCTGGGTCACCCAATTGTGGGCGGTAAAACCGCCCGGAGGCAGCGGTACAACCGCTGGGACCACTCAGTGGCAGCACCCCCAGGGTATCACCCCTGGAGTGGTGGTTAGACCGGATGACACGAGCGAGAGGTACAACCGCTAGGGCCAGCGGTACAACCGGCCTACATGGAAGGAAAGTAGGGTCTCTATCTCTTTGATGGAAGGGTATGAGGTGGGTACTAAGGATGTGTGTGTGAATTGATTCACCCCAAGACCTTCCAATGAGGATTCCCTCTTAATAGTACGGGATCCCTACGACCAAATAAAATAAACGCATTGAGAACATCGTCTTCGTTCTGTTCCATCCAAAGGGAATGCCTAACCGTCTTGTGTCTGACACATAGTACCTGAACAACTTGACACACGGTTAGATAACAAACTGAGGTGTCATCATCACCAAAACACAAAGGTAAGAGAATGCCCTTACAATGGCCTTGAGCTTGTTCGCCACGGCCTCTGCGCTGAGCTCCTCCGGGTGCGTACGTGTAGGGTCACTCGGACCCGAGTACTGCCACATGGGGTGGGCTCTGGCCTGCAACGGCTGAATTCTTCTCTGGAAGAAGACCTCCAGCAGGTCCAGACCATTGATACCCTAGTTCATGAGGGATACCAGCGCAATCACGAGGATATCTACGTCTACCTTCTCCTCCTTGGACACGGTCAACTTAGGGAGTCGTCGAATGCGTTCGGCCGAGTACGATGGGAGGCCCGAGTGACCCTCTCCGACTGGGATGTCCTCACAGTAAAACCAAGTGGACTGCCAGCCCTTGACCGTGTCTGGGAAAGTCATCGGAGGGAAACTACCTTTACCTCTCAATTGGATACCTAAGCCCCCACACAGTTGGACTACATTCATCTTCTCCTCAATCAAAGCGGTTTTCTTCACATTCATCACTCGGCATGTGAACAAGTGTTTGAATAAACCCCAGTGAGGGTTGCAACCAAGGAAGTTCTCACAGAGAGAAACAAAAGCGTCCAGGTAGGTGATGGAATTGGGGGGAAGATGGTGGAGTTGAGCTCCGAAAAAGTCTAAGAACGCACGGAAGAAAGGGTGAGGGGGCAACGAAAAACCTCGGTCGAGGTGGGTTGTGAGGAGTACCCTCAAGTTCCCGCACGGCGACCAGGAGACCCTAGCTCTCCAGGTCCTTCAACCGGCTGGTTGTGGTCCGAGGCGCCAGCCAGTCACCCTGGACGAAGCTAGCCGGGGCGCCCGCGCTCCAGGAGGACCCGCACGAAGACTTCTTCGCCCTCTCGGCCTTCGCGGTGGCGCTCCTCATCATCTCTCATGAGGAGCGGCGGCGAATCAGTGAATCAGTGCCGCGGGCGAAGCTCTCGGCGGAGCAGAGGAGGGGATCGGAGAGGTGCGGAATGAGAATGTTTTTTCCTACCTCTCTCCTGGTCTCGCTTTATACCCCAACTCGGCGGAATCCCGACCGTCGGATCTGCTGCAACCGCGCAATCAACGGGTGCATGCAGATCCGCGATATCCCTGGGGCAGCATTGCGGGGACCCGTGGTGAAATTCACAGCGCAAAAATTGAGGCGCCACGGCCACCTCCCCCACTTTGCTGACACAACAATCACGATCGCGCGCGCACGCTTCCCCACGATTTCGAAATCGCCGGAGATTTCGCAGCGCCATGGCCCGAATGAACTCCGCGTTCGCTGGTGCGTTCCGACGCGCCAAAACTCACCGACTGAACCAAAAAGACCTGTCGAACACTCGGACAAACCTTCAGCTACTCCTAGAGTACCCGAATGGAGGCCAGACAGAAGTTTCAGTAATCTCATCTTCAAGCCTTAGGATTGTCTCTCCTGAGAACTGATCTGCATCAGGTCGAGTGACTTGAACTGTCAGGCTGTTCGAGGCATTCGGAAGTTACTTAACCTGAACCGGTTGTGGCTTCAATACCGAGTGAGAAATGACTCGACTCATTTCCAAGCGTTCCCGAAAAGCTACCAACGTCACGACACGTTGGTCACTCGACTCCCATAACCTCAACCGATTCGGGGGCTACTGACAAGGTCACCTACCCTGGGTAGGGTCATAGACCTCATATCTAGGACACACCTGGGGTCATACAAGTTCACAGAAGTCTCTGGACTACCTTAGCACTCGGACGAATGTACAAGATGCACTCGGGTCCTTGGAAGTCCTCGGACTTTATCGGCCACTCGGCCTAGCTTTAGCACCCGGACAGGAAGAAGCAGAGGCGACGTGGGAGCTACAACGTTCGAGGGCCTTAACTCACATAAAGTGTTGTGAATACTACATTACATGTAACGCTCATAGTTAACACGGCAGTTTCCAGTAACTCCGACAATTACTAGCATTAATGGCCCTTGTAATGGTATTCGGCTGGCGGTGGCGCACTCTATATAAGCCACCCCCCGATGCTAGAGGAGGGGTTACGAACTCCTTGTAATCAGAAACATACACAAAGCAAACACTTAGCTCCAGGGCTCGAGACGTAGGACTTTTACCACTTTCGAGTGGGGGTACGGACTCGTAAATCCGAGTGTGACGCTTGCTCCGTAGCTAGGCTTCGCCCTTACTCGTACGTACCCCCCGTACTACTGTCAGCATTACTCCCACGACAATGACCATCCACTTTTACATGGCGACGCCATCTCTTTCCCATGGTGATTTGGATTTCGATCCGAGGATGGATCTTTCCCAAGGGGGAGGAGATGATGCGGGGCATCCTATGTCACCATGACAAGAGTCCGTTCGGCAAGTGACACGTGCCACATCTACTCCGCATACATAAAGGTGAATCATCTCCTTTACATGTGTTCACTTGACCCCTTCGAGGATGGTATACTACTTGACACTCCTCTCGTGTGCATACATAGGTATTGTCGGAGCTTCACGGATGACGAGGAGGAGTGCATATGCCGAGGAAAGACTACACCATCCACGAGGGAAGCTTGGAAGACAAGGAAGAAGAAGCGAGGAGAAGCTTCAGGAAAGCCCAGAACTTCCGGCCACCAGCCCGGAACTCCCCCCCCCCCCCCCCCGGAACGTCCGGCCGTCCCGGGACTTCCGGCCTACGGCGCCCAGCATAGCCGAGAGTGTTCCAACTCTCTGGGTAGCCCGGAACCAGCCAGGACCTTGCCCGGAACCTCCGGATCCCGGAACTTCCGGCCCTGTCTGCACGCAGAGACTTGGGCCGCAGCCCGTGTACCTATTTTGCTCCTCACTTACCCCTTCGTGGCTTGCACTATATATACTCTTCTCCCACCTCCATTCTAGGGTTAGCAAAGTGATATCTCATTCATAGATAGATGAGCTTTGCTCCTTCCTCTACTTCTCATATGAAGACAGAGGCCTCCACCGTAGAAGATCCCTAGGGGATGTCAAGGCCCCTTCCGAGGGAAGATCCGTCTACGGATTTCAAGGCCCATCTCTCCTAGAGATTTGGATGAACTACCCATATATCTTTATTTCCAATGTTGTTCTTGGATCTTGATGCATCCTGTGTATTGCTTGTGATTTGAGGAGTACTTGATATTGATCTTGTCCAATAGAGTGTTTTCTCCTTTGATTTCTCCATGTTTTCCCCTCGTGTTCTTCGTGTTCTTCCTCGAATCCACCTCCAATTTGTGAAGATCGGGCCACCCTCGGGCTTGCCCTGTATCATCTTGGTATCAAGAGCCACGTTGCCATGAATTTGGAGCCCTACCCCCCACTTTCTATCCCTTAATTTGAATTTTTCTTGCCTATTTCGAAAATTTACCCAAGAAAATGGCCCCCAAAAAAATTCTTGCATTTTGATGTTTCTTGTGAGTTTTTGTTGATTTCTTTCCGTGGATCTAGTGTTTGGCAAGTGGATCTACCTTCCTTGGCGTTTCCTAACCCCGATTTATCCTTTTTCCGCATCAATTTCGAGCCCAAAATCACCATTTTCCGCCCAAAATCGCGTTCCGGATCTCAAATCTCACGTTGACCCCGACCCACCGGACGACCGACACTTTACGGACGTCCGGACCCATCCGAGCTTTTCTGGACGTCCAGAACACCAAAACAGAGCCGAAATCTCGGATTTCCGGATCTTCCGGACGTCCGACCTCCGCACATCCGTCACTTTCCGGACGTCCCATACCTGTAGAAACTGACCTTGGCTGATTCTTGTTTCGGCCATAACTAATTCATCCGTACTCCGATTTAGACGTTCTTTAGCTCGTTGGATATCTACTGACATCCTCCATCCCACAAAATTAGTTTCACCATCATTTGACACCATCATATTTTTCAATTTTTGGCAGTGTGGGTTACTCAAGGAGGAGGGAAGGGTAGTATTAATCAACATCGTTATGACAGCAAAGATGATATATCGAATAGACCTCTCTCCCTGGGTACTGCACATGCTTGACAAAAATTCGAAGAAACTTTCTCTGGATAGGATCAATGGAGGCTAGCGTAGGGCACTGCAAAGTGGCCTCGGAGATGGTTTACCGGCTAAAAGAACTGGGCAGGCAGGGTATCGACAATCTCTGCTTCCTGAACGCGGTTCTTAGGGCGTGTGCCACTTGTGAGCTGCGTTGGGTTTTTTCCCCAAGAGGAAGGGAAGCAATATAGTAGTGATATGTATTTCCCTCGGTGAGAACCAATGTTATCAAAGTAGTAGGAGAATCACGACAACTTGACGTCAACAATACATGCACACAAAAAACCAAACACTTGCACCCAACGCGGGCAAGAGGGTTGTCAAGCCCCTTGAACTCGTTACTTGCAATGATTACTTCTCATAGTGATAGATAGATAAATAAAAAGTAAACTAAAAATAAAGTAAATAAATTGCAGCATGATTTTTAGGGTTTTAGCAATATGATTTAAATAGACCTGGGGCGCCATAGTTTTCACTAGAGGCTTCTCTCTCGAACACATAGCATACGGTGGGTAGACAATTTATTAAGTTCATAACAAACAGAGTAACGCATAAGCAAGATGGCATGATGTATACAAAGTAAGACAAGCAATATGTTCAGACCCCGTCGTTTTATCCTTAGTAGCAAAAATACAATACGTGTCTTGTCCCCTTCTGTCACTGGGATATAGAGCACCGCAAGATTGACCCACTACAATGCATTCCTCCCACTGAAGATAAACCAATCCAGTTGACCAAACCAAACGGATAGACCGAAGAGAATTACAAAGCTATAACAATCATGCATAATAAAGTCCAGCAAAGACTCAATTACTTCCAATGAATAATTTGATCATAAACCCATAATTCTTCGGATCCCAACAAATCCATCGCAAAAGAAGATTACATCGGATAGATCATCACGAGAATCATGAAGAACATTGTATCGAAGATCAAAGAGAGAGAAGAAGCCATCCAACTACTAGCTATGGACCTGTAGGTCTGTGGTGAACTACTCATGCATCATCATGGAGGTAGCAAGGTTGATGTAGACGACCTCCATGATCGATTCCCCCTCCGGCAGAGTACTGGAAATGGCCTCCAGATGGGATCTTGCGGTAGCGGAAAAAGTGTTTTCGGGTGTCTCTCTGTTGGTTTTGGAGTAATTGGGGATATATGGAAGTGGAATTAGGTCAGGAGGTGCCACAAGGGGCCCACGAGCCGTGGGGCGCGCCCTGGTGGCTCGTGGCCACCTCGTGGATTGTCTGGCCTCCTCCCGAAGCTTCCTGGGTCTCTTCTGGTCTAAAAATAACTTTTGTAAATTTTTATCCAATTTGGACTCAATTTGATATTGATTTTTCGAAAAGTTCAAAAACAGGAACTGGCATTGGGCACTGAGTTAATAGGTTAGTACCAAAAAATGGTATAAAATAGCATATGATTGCATATAAAGTACCCAAGATTGATAATATAATATCATGAAACAATCAAAAATTATAGATACGTCGAAGACATATTAGCATCCCCAAGCTTAATTCTTGCTCGTCCTCGAGTAGGTAAATGATAAAAACAAAAAAATATGTGGCATGCTACCCAACATGTAATCTCTTTCAGGTGTAGATATTGAGAAATGATGAATCAATTAATATCAACATAATAATATCCATAAACATAAGAATCATAATCATTACTTTTTAAAAATATACGATCACTAAAGAATGGTATCACTACTCATTTTATCATATTAAGCATGGCATGACTCCGTCTTCACCGCATAAGTATAAATAATGAGCACCACGGTGTCAAACTAGGCAATTGAATCGTACTTCTAACGCGCTTCAACATTTTCAACTTCATGAAATACATGAGTGTGAGCCATGGATATAGCATATGGGTGGAATAGAATATGGTGGTAGATATCAAAGGAGTCAAAAGGTGGGAAAGTCCCACATCAACTAGGCGGATCATCGGGCTATGGAGATGCCCATCAATCGATATCGATGTATGGAGTAGGGATTGCAAAGCAACAGATGCACTAGAGCTATAAGTATATGAAAGCTCAAATGAAACTAAGTGGGCGTGGATCCAACTTTATTGCTCATGAAGACCTCGGGCATTTGAGGAAGCCCGTCATCGGAATAGACAAGCCAAGTTCTATAATGATAAATTCCCACTAGTATATGAAAGTGACAAAACTGGAGACTCTATATATGAAGAACATGGTGCCACTTTGAGGCACCAGTGTGTTAAAGGATACTAACATTGCCCCTTCTCTCTTTTTCTCTCATTTATTTTTATGGTGGGTTCATTTGGCCTACCCCATTTTCATTGCTTTTGTTTCGTCCGGAGTCTCATCCTGACTTGTGGGGGAATCATAGTCTCCACCATCCTTTCCTCACTGGGACAATGCTCCAATAATGATGATCATCACACTTTTATTTACTTATAACTCGAAATTACAGCTCAAAGAACAATATGACTCTATATGAATGCCTCTGGTAGTGTACCAGGATGTGCAATGATCTAGCGTAACATGTAATCAATGATGAACGGTGGCTTTGCCACAAAAACTATGTCAGCTCTATATGATCATGCAAAGCAATATGATGATGAACACACAAGTCATGTGACGGAACGATGGAAGTTGCATGGAAATGCCATGATAGGTAGGTATGGTGGCTGTTTTGGGGATGATATGGTGGCTTATGTGTGATAGAGCGTGTCATATCATGGGGTTTGGACGCACCAGCGAAGTTTGCACCGACTCTCGAGGTGAGGAAGGGCAATGCACGGTATCGAGGAGGCTAGCAAATTACATAGAGGTGAGAGTGCGTATATCATGGACTCACATTAGTCATAAAGAACTCATATACTTATTGCAAATACTTATTAGCTCTCTGGAAGCAATGTATTACCGCATGGCCCCAGGAAGGAGGTTGGGAGGAGTTAACCATCGCGCGCCCCCGATTCGAACGACACGATATGATTTCATTCCAGATATAAAAATGCTCACACCTCATCACCATGCCATGACCAATATTTAGATGAGAAATAATTAACTAAATTAATATGGATATTCCTACTAACCAATGATCATGAACCTATATCCTGTCATATTACTACATCAATATAAATTAACCCACGTTTCCTATTTGTGAGCTACATGAAAGTTTTTATTATATCCCCCTTGAATACCTATCCTTTTTGGACTAGTATTATAACACGTGCAAATTACCATTCCTTATGCCTTATACACTCAAAAATATTTAATTGAAGCATGAGAGTTCAACTAATATGTCTGCCGCCGTGCTCTAAAAAGATATAAGTGAAGCACTAGAGAAACTGACTAGCTCAAAAGATATAAGTGAAGCAGATAAAGTATTCTAAAAAATTATTATGAAAATGTGTCTCTCTTGTAAGGTGTGTCCAGAAAACAATGATTGTGGTAAGCTAGAAATAAAATAAACTATAATACACAGCGCGCCAAGCAAAACTCATATCATGTGATGAATAAAAATATAGCTCCAACTGACATACAGACGAAAGAGGGGATGACTTTCGGGGCATCCCCAACTTAGACGCTTGGGTCTTCCTTGAATATTATCTTGGGGTGCCTTGGGCATCCCCAAGATTAGGGTCTTGCCACTCCTTATTCCTTCATCCATTATGGTCTCACCCAAAACTTGAAAACTTCAGCACACAAAACTCAACAAAACCTCGTGAGATCCGTTAGTATAATAGACATATCAAATACTTTAGGTACTGTTATAAATTGATTAATATTTAATTTTAGCATAATTGGTATTGTACTCTAACTTCTCCATGACTTATGCCCACCGATATAATCCATAACATCATCAAAACAAGCAAACTATGCAAGCAAAAATAAAATCTGTCTAAAACAGAATAGTGTGTAGTGATCTGTACTAAAACCATGCTTCTGTAACTCCAAAAGTTCTGAAAAATTAGGACAACCTGGGTAATTTGTATAGCAATACTTTGTAAAACATTCAAATCAAAAAGACTCCAGTACAATCAGAGAAAATCTGCACTAGGCGTAAAAGTTTCTGTTTTTGCACAAAATCGATTCTACTATCATTCAAATCATCCCAAAGGCTTTACTTGGCACAAACGCTAATTTAAACATAAAAACACAACCATTACAGTAGCAAAAATTGTGTGAACTCAAAATAACAGGAAGTAAAAGCAAAAAATTAAGATAACTATTGGGTTGCCTCCCAACAAGCGTTATTGTTTTATGCCCCTAGCTAGGCATAATGCATTGCTTCAAGTATTCTCATAATCATACGGGATGTCATTCATGCTCATCTCATATTCCATCCTTTCAGAAGAAAGTTGCCTAATAGGTAGGCAAAAATAATTAAAAGGCCTATACTCAATAGGTCAAGGATCCGAAAGATCAATTTTAATAGGAGAACGTTCCTCTTTTGGCCCCTTGTAAATGATGACTATTTGTGCATTATATATGTTTCTATAAAGATATCCTCGCATATTATTCCTAAGCACAAATCCTAGACCATTATTTTCTATGGAAAATACATCATTATTTTAAGATAACTTATCAATCAAGATAGAAGGAGGGGCCTTTTTTCTAAGGTTCTCAACGTACTCATTAGGATCAATCGATTTCAACTTCCTAATTTCATGTTGATCATATAAAATTCTATCTATTGGTGGGCACTCAGTTTTTATATTATAATGAGAAAATATTTCCCTTGACTCCTTCATAAGGTAACTGAACTTCATTAATCAAAAATACTGTAACCAAGCGCTTAACTAACGGGTCTTGGATATTGGAAAATTCTAGCATCATTCTTTCTATAGCGGGATGCATGTGCACAAATTGTATTTCAAATTCAACCAAAAGTACTGAGATAGCATCCATGTAACTAGTAGGTCTAGGAAGAATGTACCCTCCTAACATAGGTAGTGTTCCCGTACAAGTAAAGAAATCTTGTATACCACCTCTTCCAAAAATATCACCACTACCTACTCGAAGTCTTTTTGTATGCATAGTAGTAGTGTCTTCTTTACTTCAAATTCTCATGTATTCCCTTAGGTAAATCATCACTAGAAATTTCTTCCAAGTTTCTTTTAATATTTTCATCTCCCCTATTTCTAAGTGATGACTCCGCACTACTGGCGGGAGAAGTAACTTTTGTAGTAACTTGAGACATAGCGACAAAGCAAGCAAACTAACAAACTACAAAATAGAAATATTTTTGTGTTTTTTTTGTATAAAAGCAAATATAAAGATAAATATAAAAATACAAGTAAAAAGTAGAACATGTGATTGATAGTTTGTGTGAAGGGACCTCGTGTAAAGCTGATGATGTCTCCCAGGCAACGGCACCAGAAATTCTTTCTGCTACTTGTGAGCTGTGATGGGTTTTTCCCCGAAGAGGAAGGGTGAAGCAATATAGTAGCGATAAGTATTTCCCTATGTGAGAACCAAGGTTATCGAACCAGTAGGAGAATCACGACAACTTGACGTCAACAATATATGCACACACAAAACCAAACACTTGCACCCAACGTGGGCAAGAGGGTTGTCAAGCCCCTTGAACTCGCTACTTGCAAGGATTACTTCTGATAGTGATAGATAGATAAATAAAAAGTAAAATAAAAACAAAGTAAATAAATTGCATCAAGGTTTTTGGGGTTTTAGCAATACAATTTAAATAGACCTAGGAGCATAGTTTTCACTAGAGGCTTCTCTCTCGAACACATAGCATATTGTGGGTAGACAAATTGTTGTTGGGAAATTGATAGAAAAGCACATAGTTATGATGTTATTCATGGCAATGATGATGTATGTAGGCATCATGTCCGTGACAAGTAGACCGAAACGATTCTACATCTACTACTATTACTCCACTTCGAGAGCGCTTATATGCTTGCGTCTCTAGGTATTTAGTTCATAACAAACAGAGTAACGCACTAAGCCAGATGAAATGATGTAGACAAAGTAAGACAAGCAATATGTTCAGACCCCGTCGTTTTATCCATAGTAGCAACAATACAATACGTGTCTTGTCCCTTTCTGTCACTGGGATATAGAGCACCGCAAGATTGAACCCACTACAATGCACTCCTCCCACTGAAGATAAATCAATCTAGTTGGCAAAATGAAACTGTTAAATCAGAGAGCATTACAAAGCTATAAAAATCATGCATAATAAAGTTCAGCAAAGACCTAATTACTTTCAATGAATCATCTGATCATAAACCCACAATTCATCGGATCCCAACAAACGCACAGCAAAAGAAGATTACATCGGATAGATCATCGTGAGACTCCCAAAGAACATTGTATTGAAGATCAAGGAGAGAGAAGAAGACATCTAGCTACTATCTATAGACCAATAGGTCTATGGTGAACTACTCACACATCATCATGGAGCCAACAAGCAGGTTGATGTAGACGGCCTCCATGATCGATTCCCCCTCCGGTAGAGTACCGGAAAGGGACTCCAGATGGAATCATGGAAGAACAGAGGCTTGTGGCGGCAGAAAAAGTGTTTCGGGTGTCTCTCTATTGGTTTTGGGGCAATTGAGGATATAGAAGTGGAATTAGGTCAGGAGGTCCCCCGAGGGGACCACGAGCTGTGGGGGCGCGCCCTGGTGGCTCGTGGCTACCTCGTGGGTCTTCTGGCCTCCTCTCGAAGCTCCATGGGTCACTTCTGGTCCAAAAATAACTCCTGAAATTTTTTATTCAATTTGGACTCGGTTTGATATTGATTTTCTGAAAATTCCAAAAACAGGCAAAAACAGGAACTGGCACTAGGCACTGGGTTAATAGGTTAGTCCCAAAAATGATATAAATAGCATATGATTGCATATAAAGTATCCTAGTTTGATAATATAATAGCATGAAACAATCAAAAAATATAGATACGTCGAAGGCGTATCAGTGTGCTGGTCCTGGTTGCGAGGATTGACCTGGAGAGGATGTGGGAAGGCATGCAACTCCAAGTCGCATCTAAGGCGGGTATCATATTTGCCGCGTCCATGGTGCGCACTATCGGAGATTGCAAAGTGGCGATGTTCTGAGTAGACCGACGGGTCAAAGGGGTTTCAGCGATAGAGATTGCATCGGACATCATGGCTGCTTTCCCGTCCCGCCTAGCATTTGCACTCGTTGCTCAATGAATGATGGTCTTTAGCTGAACCGATGGATCAAACACACCAAGGGCCATTTCTTGATCGCCATGATCGTCCAATTTTGTAGGTTGTGGATCATGATTCAGAGGCAGGCTATGGTCATGTCTGAGGTGTTTGGTGCCTTTCACGGGATTTGATCCAAGGTTGGTGTTGCACTGTGAGGCAATCACACTTTCTTCTTCGGTCTGACAAACATGCCTGGTGCTTTCGAGATTTGGAACTCTCATACGCCGCAGCTTAAGTTCTTCGCCTTGTTGCATGGTTGTGAAGAGCATGTGTTGGATGTATGACTGTCTCACGGCAAGGGGTCTCCCACACCAGTCGTGTTGTCTAATGTGCTTGCAAGAGCCAGAAACCTTGGATCATATCTGTGTGCAATGCTCCCTTGCACGCATGGTCTGGTTCAACGTGTTGCAGACTAAGAGGAGGGAGGGACACATTCCTTCCTAGTAAGATGTGTTGGTGGATTGGTGGATGGCGTCGAGTAAAGCTTCTCATATCTCCGCGAGAAAGGACATGAATTATTGTTTCTCCTTTGTCATGCACTCCATCTAGAAGGAGAGGAAGAGAAGGGTTTTTTACAAGGTCTCCATGGCGAGAAGTGGGATTACAGCAGGCACAGCTAGCGACTGGAGGTTATGGAAGCTTGCAAGGTGACGAAGGAGGATCATTCGTGGAACATTGAATACGAGTGAGTAGTCAAAATTATAATACTACAAATCCGAACACTACTGATCCCTCATCACTGACCGACCATAGTCCATGATGTATATGTGCATCTACACTGACCAATTGCCTGACTTGGACACCGTGGTGCTTGACATTTGTATTGATGTGGTGAAGATGGAGCCATGCCTTGCTAATATAATAAGATGTATGGGGGGGTAAACATTCCTTAAGGATCGTACACTTTTAAGAATTGATGATTCTGTTTCTTACACTTTAATTATTGCTATGTTAATATTTGTTGAATCATCTTTTCTCAATGAACATACATGCATAAGATTACATAATGGAAAGCATGTCACACCAAAAAAATATGTTTTTTATCATTTACCTACTCAAGGACGAGCATGAATTAAGCTTGGGGATGCTTGATACGTCTCCAACGTATCTATAATTTTTTATTGTTCCATGCTGATATATTATCATTCTAGGATACTTTTTGGATCCTTATTTACCAATTATAATACTTTTGAGCACTAACCTATTGACCCAGTGCCCAGTGCCAGTTGTTGTTTTCTGCGTGTTTTTTATTTTTCAGGTTTACAATACCATACGAAGTCCAATTGCCACAAAACTTTTTGATGATTTTTTCTGGACCAAAAGAAGACCCGGAAGCTTTGGAAGGACGTCGGGAGGCGCACGAGGGCCCCACCACACATCAGGGCGCGCCCTAGGGGGGCCGCGCCCTGATATGTGGTGGCCCCCTCGTGGCTCTCCCGACGTCCCTCTCTGGCCTATAAATTCTCTAATATCGCAAAAACCCTAAGGCAGTCCCGAAACCCTTTTTCCCCCGTCGCAAGTCTCTGTTTCATCGCAAGGCCATCTGGAGCTCCGTTCCGGCACCCTGTCGGAGGGGGGATCGATCACGGAGGACCTCTTCATCAACCTTGCTGCCCTCATGATGATGTGTGAGTAGTTCACCACAGACCTACGGGTCCATAGCTAGTACCTAGATGGCAATCTCTCTCTATCTTATGATCTTCAATACAATGGTCATCGCATCTTCACTTTGATCTATCCGATGTAATCTTATTGTGCGGTGTGTTTGTTGGGATCCGATGAATTGTGGGTTTATGTTCAGATTATTCATGAAAATTATTTGAGATACCTCTGATATATATTGTCTCTTAATGTCATGATAATTATAGCCTCATTACGCTCTCTGATTTATTGATGTGCTTTGGCCAAGTAGATTGATATTTCATCGGTGGGAGTGGTGCGTTGTGGTAGGTTCAACCTGGCGAGTTTCTATATCCAGTGACAAAGTAGGGGACAAGATGCGTCTTTGTGTTGTTGCTACTAAGGATAACACGATGGGGTTCATTCATAATGCTTGAGTTTACTTTGTCTACATCATGTCATCGTTCTCCATGCATTACTCTGTTTTAGTTAATACTCTAGATGCATGCTGGATAGCGGTCGATGAGTGGAGTAATAGTAATAGGTGCAGGTAGGAGTCGGCCTATTTGTTTATGGACGTGATGCCTATATATACATGATCATTACCGTGAAAATCGCATAACTATCTGCTTTTCTATCAATTGCCCAACAGTAATTTGTTACCCACCGTATGCTGCCTACATGAGAGATGCCGCTAGGGAAAACTATGGCCCCCGGGTCTATTCACCTATATATTTACAAACGCTATTATTACCTGATATGTCCATTTTGCATCATGATTTCCTACTGTTATTTTGTTATATTTTGTTGAATAATAATGCTTTAGGGAGTGATTCTAATGCCTTTTCTTTCACAATATGCAAGGTTTACACAAAGAGGGAGAATGCCGGCAGCTGGAATTCTGGACCTGAAAAAGCACATCAGAGATACCTATTCTGCACATCTCCAATGGATCTGAAACTTTACGGAGAATATTTTTGGAATTAATAAAAAATACTGGAGCAAAGAACCACCGGAGGGGGCCAGCCTGGTGGGCACAAGACACCAGGGCGCGCCAGGCCCTGGTGGGTTGTGCCCTCCTCGGCCCACCTTCGGTGCCCATCTTCTGGTATATAAGGTCTTTTGACCTAGAAAAAAATAGGAGAGGACTTTCAGGACGGAACGCCGCCGTCTCGAGGCGGAACTTGGGCAGGAGCACTTTTGCCCTCCGGCGGAGCGATTCCGCCGGGGGAAATTCCCTCCCGGAGGGGGAAATCGAAGCCATCGTCATCACCAACACCCCTCTCATCTTTGGGAGGCCAATCTTCATTAACATCTTCAACAACACCATCTCCTCTCAAACCCTAGTTCATCTCTTGTGTTCAACCTTTGTACCGGAACCTCAGATTGGTACCTATGGGTGACTAGTAGTGTTGATTACATCTTGTTGTTGATTACTATATGGTTTATTTGGTGGAAGATTATATGTTCAGATCCATTATGCTATTCAATACCCCTATGATCTTGAGCATGAGTATTATTTGTGAGTAGTTACCTTTGTTCCTGCGGTCACGGAAGAAGTCATGTTGCAAGTAATCATGTGAATTTGATATGTGTTCGATATTTTGATGATATGTATGTTGTGATTCCCTTAGTGGTGTCATGTGAACGTCGACTACATGACACTTCACCATCCTTGGGCCAAAGGGAATGCATTGTGGAGTAGTTATTAGATGATGGGTTGCTAGAGTGACAGAATCTTAAACCCCAGTTTATGCACTACTTTGTAAGGGGATGATTTGGATCCAAACGTTTAATGCTATGGTTAGATTTTATCTTAATACTTTTCTCGTAGTTGCGGATGCTTGCGAGGGGGTTTATCATAAGTTGGAGGTTGTTCAAGTAAGAACAGCACCCAAGCACCGGTCCACCCACATATCAAATTATCAAAGTAGCGAACACAAATTAAACCAACATGATAAAAGTGACTAGATGAAATTCCCGTGTACCTTCAAGAACACTTTGCCTATTACTAGAGACTGTTCTGGCCTGTCCTTTGCCACAAAAGGATTGGGCTACCTTGCTGCACCTTATTTACCATTACCGTTACTTGCTCGTTACCAATTATCTTGCTATCAAACTATCTATTACCTACAGTTTCAGTGCTTGTAGAAATTACCTTGCTGAAAACCGCTTGTCATTTCCTTTTGATCCTCGTTGGGTTCGACACTCTTACTTATCGAAAGGACTATGATTGATCCCCTATACTTGTGAGTCATCATTACCTCGCTGCCTTTATTTATCTTTTATTTTATTTTGCAATTTATATTTATCAACAATTATCTACACAACTCATTTTCTTGCAAATAACAAGATCAAGGGGATTGACAACCCTCTTGCCCGCGTTGGGTGCAAGTTGTTTGTTCATTTGTGTGCAGCCGCTGAACACGGTTGAGGATTGATATTCCTATTGGTTCGACAAACCTTGGTTTCATAACCGAGAGAAATACTTACCCACTTTGTGATGCGATAACCCATTCCTCTTCACGGAAAACCCAACGCAGATCACAAGTATTAGGAAGGATTTCTGGCGCCGTTGCCGGGGAATATTATCATCAACTACCAAGTAACTTCACACAAATTTTCATTCACTTGTTCTTCTTTTTATTTGTTGTTATATTTAGCTTGTCTCATAAAAATCAAAAATACAAAAATATTTATCTTTGCTTGTTACTAGTTTACTTCTTCGTTTGCTAGTTTACTTGTCTTGCTTGTTACTTTGCTTGTTCAGTCACCATGGCTCAAGATACTACTAATTTGTGTGACTTATCAAATACTAATAATAATGATTTTATTAGTACACCTATACCACCCGCCACTAGCGCGGAGGCTTTCGATATTATTGTTGCATTGCTAAATCTTGTCATGAATGATCAATTTTCGGGAAGTCCTAATGAGGATCCCGCGTCACATCTTAATACCTTTGTTGAATTATGTGATATGCAAAAGAAAAAGGATATGGATAATGATATTGTGAAATTAAAATTATTTCCTTTTTCACTAAGAGATAAAGCTAAAGCTTGGTTTTCATCTTTACCACGTAATAGTATTGGAACATGGGATAAGTGTAAAGATGCTTTTATTGCCAAGTATTTTCATCCTGCTAAGATCATCTCCCCTAGAAATCAAATAATGAATTTTAAACAGAAAGATCAAGAGCATGTTGCACAAGATTGGGAGAGAATGAAATTGATGATAAGAAATTGTCCAACTCATGGTTTAAACTTGTGGAAGATTATCCAAAACTTCTATGCTGGACTAAACTTTGTGTGTAGAAATCTTCTAGATTCTGCTGTAGGTGGTACCTTTATGGATGTGACCTTAGGAGAGGCCAAGAAACTTCTGGAAAACATTATGACAAATTATTCTCAATGGCATACCGAAAGGGCTCCAACTGGTAAGAAGGTAAATTCTGTTGAAGAAATCACTACTTTGAGTGAAAAGGTGGATGCTCTTATGAATATGATTGCTAGTAAAAATGCTCATGTTGATCCCAATGATATGCCCTTGTCTACTTTGATTGAGAAAAATAATGATGCTATTGATGTGAACTTTGTCTCGCGAAATAATTTCAATAACAATGCTTATAGAGGAAACTACAATTCTAGACCGTATCCCGGTAATTCCTCTAACAACTATGGAAATTCTTATGGAAAATCTTCTACAAATTCTAATAGGATACCCTCTGATCTTGAGAACGCAATTAAAGAATTTATTAATTCTCAAAAGTTTTTCAACACTATGGTAGAAGAAAAATTGCACGTAGTTGATACTTTGGCTAAAAACATGGATAGAATTTCTCATGATGTGGAAACTCTTAAAAAGTAAAGGTTTGCCACCCAAACAGGATTTTAATGATGCTATTAAATCTATCCAAGTATCTATTAATGAAAGTAAGGAGAGGACCGCTAAGTTGAGAGCTAACCGGGAATTCTTAGAAAAAGCTCTTCCACCAGGTTTTTACCGGAATCATGATGAAAGATCTTAAAATGATTGGTATTTCTCCTATTGAATCTGTATTTACCTCTCTGAATATGAATGATAAAGGGACTAGAGATGATTCAACTCTAGTTGAGAAGCGTCCCGTTTGCTTGGAGGGTGATGATTTTGATGCTAGAATTGAAAAACGTGGGTTTGGAGAGGTTAAAACTTTAACTAGTGATGTGCGCACTATTTTGGATTACAAGGACTTTAATTATGATAATTGCTCTTTAGTAGAATTTATTTCCTTGTTTCAATCCATTATTAGCTCACCCAATGCTTATGAACAGAACAAAACTTTTACCGAACATATAGTAGAAGCCATGATAAAAGCTTATGATGAGAAACATGAGCTTGAAGGTTCTATTCCTAGAAAATTGCATGATGAGTGGGAACCTACTATCAAGATAAAGATTAATAAATATGAATGGAATGCCTTGTGTTACCTTCGTGCTAGTGTTTCAACTATCCCCAAAACTCTTTGTGATGTGCTTGGTCTCACTAATATTGAAGATCGTTCCCTTAACTTGCATCTTGCGGATTCTACCATTAAGAAACCTTTAGGTAGAATTAATGGTGTGCTTATTATTGCAAATAAAAATTATGTGCCTGTAGATTTCATTGTGCTTGATATTGATTACAACCCCACTTGTTCCATAATACTTGGAAGACCTTTCCTACGAACTATAGGTGCAATCATTAACATGAAAGAGGGAAACATAAGGTTCCAATTCCCATTAAAGAAAGGGATGGAACACATCCCTAGAAAGAGAATTAAACCACCTTATGAATCAATCATGACATCTACTTATGGGTGGAGTGTCAAAGATGACAATACTTGAAACTTTGCATTATGCCTAGTTAGGGGCATAAAACAATAGCGCTTGTTGGGAGGCAACCCAATAGTTATCTTTAATTTTTTTCTTTAAACTTTCGGTTTATTTTTAATAACATGATTATTGCCTTGGTAATGATTATGTTTTTGTGTTTAAATTAGTGTTTGTTTCAAGTAAAGCCTTTGGGATGACTCACAAGATGAGTAGAATCGATGCTGAAACAAAACAGAAACTTTTGACTCCAGTATAGGAATTTTCATTTTTTATTGGAGGGGTATAATGATATGAAATTTTTACACAGTGTTGATATGCACATTTTCGAGGTTTTCCTAATGTTTCAGAATTTTTAGACTTATCTAAGTATAGGTTCTCTACAGATTTCTACAGACTATTCTGTTTTACACATATTCTGTTTTTGCTTGCATAGTTGCTTATTTTAATTATATTATGGATTGTATCGGGGGGTATAAGCCATGGAGAAGTTAGAATACAGTGCCTATTATGAATTTATGAAATTATAATCAATTTATAACAGAACCTAAAGTATGCAATATGTTTCTTATACTAACGGATCTCACGAAGTTTTGTTGAGTTTTGTGTGATTGAAGTTTTCAAGTTTTGGATGTTATCATGATGGGCAAAGGAATAAGGAGTAGAAAAAGCCTAAGATTGGGGATTCCCAATGCACCCCAAGGTAATATTTTAAAGGAGACTCAAGAGTCTAAGCTTGGGGATGCCCCGGAAGGCATCCACTCTTTCGTCTCAAATCCATCGGTATGTCACTTGAAGCTATATTTTTATTCGTCACATGATATGAGTTTTGCTTGGAGCGTTGTTTGCTTTTGTTTTCTTTTACTTTCAGTTTGCCACAATCATTGTTTTCTATACACACCTATTTAAGAGAGACACACCTTCAACATAATTTGTTATAATACTCTATGCGCTTCTTATATCTTTTGAGCTTAGAAGTTGCTCCAGTACTTCACTTATATCTTTTTGAGCACGGTGGCGTGTAGATTTTATAGAAATGATTTCACTCTCGTTCTTCACTTATATTCGTTTGAGAGTTAATAAATAGTGACGGTATTTTTCATGGGTCATAATGTAGGAGATATGCCCTAGAGGCAATAATACATGTTATTATTTATCCCCATGTTCCTAATTAAGTTTATATTCCATGCTATAACTGCTATGATTCTCGAGTCTACAATAACCACGAGGCTCGAAGGAAGACTCATATGCACGTGTGGAATAATAAACGGTAAAATGTATTCCTAGTCTGGCCTCTAAGACTAGCTCAAGTGTTGCATGATGGTTCTGTTTTCCTGATCATAGGCATGGCTATGCCGGCACCGTTCAGGGCACAGTATTAGAAGAATATTTGTGTTGAATTGACCCGAATTGATGTTATGCTATGAGATACATTCGTCACAAGTTAATGGTTAATAACACATAGAAAGTTAACGTTTGCATAATTCCTTAGACCTTGAGAGTATCGAGTTCCTTCGTACTTGCTTCGTGAACTTTGGGGTTTAATTGTTAAACGTCATCTGTAACAGGGTGGCTATTACGGCGGCTTACGGGTTCATGGAAAAGTATGACAAGTAACTAGGTAGCTCAAGATTGGTATTTGCTCCTCCGACGATGGAGAGATATTCTCGGGCCCTCTCGGTGTTACGGTATCCATCATCGTTTGGCCAGACACAGTGTGATTTGATCACGGGGATGCCGGAACGCGGAAACGAGAAAAGGGAACAAAACCGGCAAAGAGGTAACTGGCATTGTGGACAAGTGTTGATCCACGAGGATGCGATAAATCTCACCTCGGGTTTTGTAACATATCGCGAAGTAAAAGGAATAGCACACATCAACTGGAGGTTCACTCGAATATTCATTCGTGTGGGTATAGGGGTCAATATGGGTGTCCACGGCTCCGATGTTGATCATTGATCGGAAGGTGTTCCGGGTCATGTCTATACTTCACCGAACCTATAGGGTCACACGCTTAAGGGTCATCTATATGTTGAATCCTAGACAGGGAGTCTGAGAGAAATTCACCGAAAAAGTTTCGGAGTAAACGGAAAAGTTCCGGAGAGAGAACACCGGAATAGTTTCGGTAAAACCGAAAAGTTGTTTCGGGGTATACCATTAAGTCAAAATGGTTTCGGAACATGCCTGATAATTCTTGGAGGGTGCCAGTTGTATTCTGGAAACTTCTGGGAATTTTCCAGGATAAAAACCGGAAATGTTCCGGAGCAGCCGGAACCGCTGTAGTAGCTTTTCGCCGAAGAAAAAAATTGTTCCGAAATTGTTTCGGAATGCGTTCAGAATTGTTTTAGTGGGTACTGGAATTGTTCTAGGCACACAGAAATAATTTGGGATTTATCGAACGCAGAATAATGTCTTCGTGAATAGTGAAAAACACTTTTTGGGCTGGTTTTGGTGGGGTTTCCTTCTAGAAGGTATTCCCTATTTTTGGAGAGAAGATAAGGTGGATGGAAAGGTGGTGAGCCCCCCCAAGGGGGCAGCCAATTTTGTCCATGGTATGGGGGGGCATGGGGCTTCCTTCCACCATTAGGTGGATAAGATCAACCCATCCTTATGTGGCATGGTGAAATATCCAAGCCCCTTTTGGACTTTTTTCACCCATGGCCTCTACCCCTTGCTCCTCCTATAAATAGAGGTGGAGAGGGCTCTCCAATATGATCCCTTGCTCTCATACTCATGCCATAGACTTGTCTGGCTTCTCTCTCCCTCCCAGCGAAATAGTTTCGTAGAGCCGAAAGGCTATCTGGGTTCCGGTGGGAACTAGTTCTGGACGGCGAAGCCCTGCCGGATAGATGACACCGTATGTGTGCAACTCTGTAGAGAGATCATAGTTTCGGTCTTAGTTCAAGAGTGCCTCCCGAAGGGCTGTCCGAATGGTTGTCCGAGTTTCGAGGGACCTCCCGAAGGGCTGTCCAAGTGACTGTCCGAGGGACTGTCTGACAGTCTCTCGGAGGGCTGTCCGGGGGGCAGACAAGGGGGTACATCCTCGCGGTTGGGAGGTTGTAAAATCCTAGCTGCGGGGATCTGCACCACCGATCTTCATCTACTCTACTTACGCTGCGCTACGAGTCGGTTACGATTAGATCAAACCTTGTATGCATCTCCATAGTGATCCTGGGCGTGCTCGCTGTACCGATTTTTTTTGTTTTCTGTCGCGTTCCCCAACAGTGGCATCATGAGCCAGGCTATGCGTAGATGCAGGTTACGATCTAGAATACATGAGATGTATGGGTATTGCATAGTATAATTTTGTAGTAGATAAGATCTATTGCTGAAAATTATTTGTGTGGGTAGAAGATGAAATCTATTACCCGATATTCTTGTTGCTTCCCTTGAATTTGCGTAGTCCTGATCTTGATGGCATGGTGGAATCTGACAAAGTTCTGGCAATCTGCGATCCTTTCATGCTGCTCATGAGTATGCTGATTGACAGATCAACGAAGTGCTTCGGTGTCTTTGGGTTCCACCATAGTTGAGAAAGATGGATGTTTCGCAGACGAAAGGTCAATGCAGATGTGATCTGCACGGGGGTCATGCGTATGACGAAGTTTAGTATGGGGCTTGAGATTTTATTATCTCGTGTTTCATACACCCTGGAAAGTTAATCTAGCAACTTGAATAATCATACTTGATGATGAACGTTGGTAGCTGTGGTTTAAGTCAAAACCTTAAAAGCCACGTAAATTAAAATTTTGCATAAACCGATTAGAGGCGTCTAACTTGGTTTTGCAGGATGTGCATGAGATATGGTATAGCAATGCTCATATTCAATTTGATTATGTATGAGATGACTATATAATGAAAATTAACATGACCTGCGTGTCATGATTCGGCATGATGGCTGGAGCCGTATGATTGTCACTTTAATGACCTGCGTGTCAACCTTGAGTAATGCATTTATTTTATCTGCTATGGAGATAGCAATATTATCTGATGCATCGACAAGGTGGTGGCAATCTTCACAAAGGTGAACACCGACACGAATGCCGAAGACGAAAAAATACTTGACTTCTCCGTCAGAAGGGGCTATACCATATCAAGCTATTATGAATTGCCTAAGATGTTTATGCCTTATGGTGCACCCTTTTGATTGCGAGGTAGCCGCCTTTTATTAGGGTGATCTCTCACAAAAATATCAAGTAGTTAGTGTTCTCCCAAGTGTAGCACCGTCACGGCACCTATCTCTTCGGGGCATCACATGATCTCCATGGGTGCGAACGATTAGAGAAGTGTGAGGCGGGTGAGTTGAGACCTCGCAGCGAGATCACTTGGTTGACTTGACGTTCAAGCATGACAGTCCTGGCCTCGGAACACACGCATCGAAAGATGAACAAGAATCACATAGAAATGTGATCGGCAAGTTTGCCTACCGATTGAAGTTCACGCCATTTGAGTTCATCTCGAACCGTGACGTTGAATTGAAATATGGGTCTTGAATCACTCACAATCAATTATGAGAGATATTGATTTGAGTGGGAGCGCACTGTAGAATTAACTTGTTTAATTCGCGGTGCAATTAATTATGGACATTGTCTAAGTGAAATTTGCATAATAGTTGTAGAATAATGGCTCGCGTTTCCACCTTCCCTATTAAAATTGAATAAGTTGTTATTTATCTGGTTAAAACTTTACGATTGGTAACGTAATGTGAGGATTGTCCTCAAGAGTGCCGAGAAGGACTTTGTCCTATCGCATGCTTTTGGTATTCTCCCGCTGATGCTATAGATGATGTGACTCTCGTCCTTCGATCCAAAAGCTAGAATTCCATTACGGTCAAGTACAATACATTTGCTTCCATAAAACCCGTACTTCAAAAGTTTGGGATAGTTATGTGCTACTCATGGAACTGAAAATTATTTTCAGATACAAACAAAGGCTAAAAGATATGACATATCCAAAGCAATATTTGTTTGCAAGGTATTAGTAAAGTGTTTACTGGTCATTTGATTGATAAGAGAGGGATCCAGGAGAACGCCTATCATGTAAATGAAGGTGAATAAAACAAACAACTTAAAGAGAAAGGAAATGTCCAAAGGGTGTTAGTGTGACTTACACACCTAGGAAGTCCGGGGCTAACGCCTCTCTTAAGTTGGGTGCTTCTTCTGAGAGTAGGAGAAAGACTGAAATTAAAATTGTTAGAAGTATAAAGGCAAAAGGAAAGAAGTCTGAAATGTCCAGCTCATGTATGAAAGTCATACAAGTTATTGAAGTTTGGAAGGTTGGTCAAAAAGAAATAGTTCTTGGGAATTGTGATTAAACTGTTAGTCACTGATTCTTGGGTATTGTGATTGACTTTTGATCACAGGAATACCCGTTCGATTGCATTCTCTTGCAACTCGATACAAGAACTACTACGGCCTAAAAGACTTGCCAGTAATGAGGTTTAGATACGCGCTGGGAACATAGTAAAAGTTACTATACCTTCCATCTGTGTATTACCGTCTGTATTTATTTTCATAATTCATTTTAGAGTTTTATACACTCTAGCCCATTTGCATAATGTTTGTTGCAAGAGTGTTATTCATAAAAGAACAATTGTTGTTCAGTATCATGAATAACATAAGGGCCATGCTTCCATCAAGGATGGGATGTATGTTATGAATATTGATGGTAATATGATACATCCATAACACTGGCACTAAATGTCGCAAGACTAAAAGAATACCACATATGTGTGGCACTGCATTTGGTCACATTGGAGAAACCAGCATGGAGAAATTCCATAATGATGGATTTTGAAGTCGTTTGATTATGAATCATCTGACACTTGCAACTTTCCTCCGAAAAGTGAAGTGACTGAAATACCGTTCACAGGCCATAAGGAACGAGCAAAGAACTTATTGGTGATCATACATCGTGATGTGTGTAGTCCGATAAATGTTGTTGCTAGCAGTGGATTTGTCTATCTTATGAAATGACTCAAGTAGATATATGGATATTTACTTGATGAGACGTAAGTCTGGATCTTTTGAAATCATTCAAAAGGTTTTTCAAAAATGAAGTAGAAATTATTGTAACAAGAAAATTATGTTTCTACAATTAGATTGCGGAAAGGAATATTTTGAGTTACAAGTTTAGCGAATGTCTGATGAGTTGTGAAAAGAGTTTCATAACTTACACCTCCCGGAACACCACAGTAAGTGGAATGTCCGTGAAGATGTAATCAAACCATTTATGACATGGTGAGATCAACGATGACATAAATCAATTTGCCTTTATCCCTTTTAAGAGTAATGCTTTAGAGACTGCGGCTTTTACACTGAAAAGAGCTCCATCGAGTCTGTTAAAATGACGCCATGGTATGGTACGCCCAACCATGTTATATGTTTTCTTAACATTTGGAATATGGGGCTTGTGTAAAAGGTTACATACCTATTCCAAATCAGACAAGTGCTACTTTGTAGGTTATCCCGTAATGTTGGGTATTCCCCCACCACTATACCGAGGCAAAGGATTTTGCCTCAAAACGGTATGCTTTTAAAGAGAATAGTTCTTGCAAAAAGGTGAGTGGGAGGACAGTGCAACTCGACGAGATAATAAGTATCTTCGTCATCAGATCAAAGGAAAGGAACCTTGGAAGTGATTCCAGAGTTTCCTACTGCGACTGATACGGAAGCCTCTACATGAGATGTATGGACTTCGGTCGAACTTGCAGCTGAACAACTTAGGCAAAGCTCGTGCAAACCTCTTAGGTGCGCAAACGAGATATTGTTGTTAGGCAACCATATACCTACGATACACAAGGAAGCGTTGATGGGCCCTGGCTCCGGAATTGGCTAAATGCCAATACAATCCGAGATAGTTTCCATATAAGTGATTCAAGATTAAAACCTTGATACACCTTTTGGAAGACTTAGAGTCTAACGAATATTTATGAAACTATAAATAATGTGTATAAAATGTTTTATCCATAAAACTTGACTTGTTGCAATAACAAGTTCAAGGAGTTGACTACGATGAGGTTGTTTCACCGTAGCGATGCTTAAAGTCGGTTCGGGTTAAACTAGCAATTAATACATATTTCAATCATGAGATATGAAACATGGATGGCGAAAGAATTTCCATGAAATGGGAATACAAACTAGGATTTGTATGTGATACAGTCCAAAGTATTTTGTCGATCCAAAGGATGCTAGTGAGTATGCAAACTTCAGAGTTCCAGCAATGGACAGAAGAGAGCAAAATGGAGTTGGAATCTTCGTTTTGATGAAATGATCAAAAGAGTTTGATTTCATTAATGGATAATGAAGATGCTTGTGGTTTCAAGAAAGTTAGTGGGAGCATAATAATATTTCTAAAAACCTTGTGTGCTTGACACATTGTTAATTGGAAATAAATTTCTTGACACGAATTAGGATTTCATTTGAAAATAGTTTTTCGATGAAGTGCTTGGGCTAAATAGCCTTGCTATTAGGCATAATGATCTATGGAGATAGATTTGCCTAATGGGGCTAAGCAAAAAATACATATTGACAAGATGCTAAAACAATTTAGCACTAAAACCGCCAAGGAGTGATTCTTGCCGAAGTCACACGGAAAGAGTTTTGTAAGACTCGGTGTCCCAAAACACTGATGAGAAAAATACATGATGGAGATTCCACATACTCTTGTGTTTGGATTAATCATGTATTCCATGGTATGTAAAACAACCAGATATGTCCGATACTCCCAAACGGTTGCCAGTATAGATACCAAAGTGATCAAAGTACTGATCATAGGACAACAGTGAAAAATGTCATTGAGTACTAAAGTAGCACTGATGACATGTTTTCTCGCAAGCAGAGATTATGAAGTGCTCGTTGTAAGTAATTACATCGATACAGTCTTCATCAATGCTCCATGCGATTTTCGATTTAAGTTAAGGTTTTGTGTAATACACAATACAGTGGCACGGTAAGTTGGAATTGTTCTAAACAGGTTGCTGTGGCGAATTCTATAACAAAGGCTAAGTATGTTGACGTTTTGGAAGCAACAAAGAAGATGTTGAATCATATAGTTCATTCATGAACTTAGTATGGTTCCAAGATGGCTTTGGTCAATGGGACACTATTGCAGATAGTTGCTCCATAGCTCACATATATACAAAGCCAAGTCCACACAAAATATGAATTTCGTGAAAGCGTGAAAACGTGAGGATATGCAAAGATACACACGGAGCTGAAGTTGTCACATCCATTGGACATCAGTCTATACCACAAGCGAAGCATATTTTACACCAGTATGCCATAGGTGTAAAGTGCATTAGCATTGACTAGATTATTGGCTCTAGTGCAAGTGGGAGTCTATAGGAGATATGCCCTAGATGCAATAATACATGTTATTATTTATCCCCATGTTCCTAATTAACTTTATATTCCATGCTATAACTGCTATGGTTCTCGAGTCTACAATAACCACGAGGCTTGGAGGAAGACTCATATGCACGTGTGGAATAATAAACGGTAAAATGTATTCCTAGTCTGGCCTCTAAGACTAGCTCAAGTGTTGCATGATGGTTCTGTTTTCCTGATCATAGGCATGGCTATGCCGGCAACTTTGAGGGCACAATATTAGAAGAATATTTGTGTTGAATTGACCCAAATTGATGTTATGCTATGAGATACATTCATCATAAGTTAATGGTTAATAACACAGAGAAAGTTAACGTTTGCATAATTCCTTAGACCATGAGAGTATCGAGTTCCTTCGTACTTGCTTCGTGAACTTTGGGGTTTGTTAAACGTCATCGGTAACAGGGTGGCTATTACGGCGGCTTACGGGTTCATGGAAAAGTATGACAAGTAACTTGGTAGCTCAAGATTGGGATTTGCTCCTCCGATGATGGAGAGATATTCTCGGGCCCTCTCGGTGTTACGGTATCCATCATCGTATGGCCAGACACAGTGTGATTTGATCACGGGGATGCCGGAACGCGGAAACGAGAAAAGAGAACAAAACCGGCAACGAGGTAACTGGCATTGTGGACAAGTGTTGATCCACGGGGATGCTGATAAATCTCACCTCGGGTTTTGTAACATATCACGAAGTAAAAGGAATAGCACACAGCAACTGGAGGTTCACTCGAATATTCATTCGTGTGGGTATAGGGGTTAATATGGGTGTCCACGGCTCCGATGTTGATCATTGATCGGAAGGTGTTCCGGGTCATGTCTATACTTCACCGAACCTATAGGGTCACACACTTAAGGGTCATCTATCTGCTGAATACTAGACAGGGAGTCTGAGAGAAATTCACCGAAAAAGTTTCGGAGTCAACGGAAAAGTTCCGGAGAGAGAACACCGGAATAGTTTCGGAAAAACTGAAAAGTTGTTTCGGGGTATACCATTAAGTCAAAATGGTTTTGGAACATGCCTGATAATTCTTGGAGGGTGCCAGTTGTATTCTGGAAACTTCTAGGAATTTTCCAGGATAAAAACCGGAAATGTTCCGGAGCAGCCGGAACCGCTGTAGTAGCTTTTCGTTGAAGAAAAAAATTGTTCCGAAATTGTTTCGGAATGCGTTCAAAATTGTTTTAGTGGGTACTGGAATTGTTCTAGGCACACAGAAATAATTTGGGATTTATCGGACGCAGAAAAATGTCTTCATGAATAGTGAAAAGCACTTTTTGGGCTGGTTTTGGTGGGGTTTCCTTCTAGAAGGTATTCCCTATTTTTGGAGAGAAGATAAGGTGGATGGAAAGGTGATGGGCCCCCTAAGGGGGCAGCCAATTTCGTCCATGCTATGGGGGGGGCCATGGGGCTTCCTTCCACCATTAGGTGGATAAGATCAACCCATCCTTATGTGGCATGGTGAAATATCCAAGCCCCTTTTGGACTTTTTTCACCCATGGCCTCTACCCCTTGCTCCTCCTATAAATAGAGATGGAGAGGGCTCTCCAAGATGAACCCTTGCTCTCATACACATGCCATAGACTTGTCTGGCTTCTCTCTCCCTCCCAGCGAAATAGTTTCGTAGAGCTGAAAGGTTGTCGGGGTTCCGGTGGGAACTAGTTCTGGACGGCGAAGCCCTGCCGGATAGATGACACCGTATGTGTGCAACTCTGTAGAGAGATCGTAGTTTCGGTCTTAGTTCAAGAGTGCCTCCCGAAGGGCTGTCCAAATGGTTGTTCGAGTTTCGAGGGTCCTCCCGAAGGGCTGTCCGAGTGAACGTCCGAGGGACTGTCTGACCGCCTCCCGGAGGGCTGTCCGGGGGGCAGACGAGGGGGTACATCCTCGCGGTTGGGAGGTTGTAAAATCCTAGCTGCGGGGATCTGCACCACCAATCTTCATCGACTCTACTTCCGCTGCGCTACGAGTCGGTTACGATCAGATCAAACCTTGTATGCATCTCCATAGTGATCCTGGGCATGCTCGCTGTACCGAATTTTTTTTCTGTCGCGTTCCCCAACACATAATACTAGTCCAAAAATATTAAGTATTCAATAAGTGATAATCAAAACCATCATGTAGTACACAAGGAGAAATTGTGGGTCAATGATATTGATGTAGTAATATGAAATATGTGAGAGTTCATAATTGTTAAACCGTAGAAGTGTTGATATTAAGAAAGGTTGACCTTTTTGTTCATCTAAAAATTAAAGAGGCATGGTGATGATGTGTGAGCATTTCTATTCCTCGTTGAAATCCTAGTGTTGTTTCGGGTCGGAAGCGCACGACGGTTAACTTCTACCAACCTCTTCCTTTGGGGCATGCGAGTAGTACTTTGATTTATGATAAAACTAATAAAACATTGCAATAAGTATATGATTTCTTTATGACTAATGTGAAACCATGTACATACGCAATCTCACCTTCTCATATTTGCTAGCCTCTTCGGTACCGTGCATTGCAC
Organism: Elymus sibiricus; assembly: GCA_039707655.1. NCBI lineage: Eukaryota > Viridiplantae > Streptophyta > Magnoliopsida > Poales > Poaceae > Elymus > Elymus sibiricus. The sequence goes on along the minus strand of CM077669.1, from coordinate 340,821,903 downwards.
ATTCTCACCTCGAGGATAGGTGCAACTTTCGCCGGTGCATCCAAACCCCGTGACATGATACGCTCTGTTGCACATAAGCCTTATTATATCTTCCTCAAACAGCCACCATACCTACCTATCATGGCATTTCCATAGCCATTCCAAGATATTGCCATGCAAATTCCATCGTCACTTCACATGACTAGTTCGTTCATCATCATATTGCTTTGCATGATCATATAGAGCTGATATAGTATTTGTGGCAAAGCCACCGTTCATCATATTTTTGATACATGCCACGCTAGATCATTGCACATCCTGGTACACTGCCAGAGGCATTCATACAGAGTCATATCTTCATATCAGTTCTCCATATCGAGTTGTAAGTAAATAAAAGTGTGATGATCATCATTATTAGAGCATTGTCCCAGTGAGGAAAGAATGATGGAGACTATGATTCTCCCACAAGTCGAGATGAGATTCCGGACGAAAAATAAAGATGGGGGAGGCCAAATGAGTCCACCATATAAAAAAATGAGAGAAGAGACTTTGCTACTATCTTTTACCACACTTGTGCCTCAAAGTGGCACTATGCACTTCATGTAGAGAGTCTCATGATATGTCATTTTCATATGCTAGTGGGAATTACCTATTCATTATTACAAACTTGGCTTGTATATTCCTATGATGGGCTTCCTCAAATGCCCGAGGTCTTCATGAGCAAGCAAGTTGGATGCACATCCCACTTAGCTTCATTTGAGCTTTCATACACTTATAGGTCTAGTGCATCATTTGCATGGAAATCCCTACTCCTTGCATTGACATCTATCGATGGGCATCTCCATAGCCCGTTGGTACGCCTAGTTGATGCAAGACTATCTTCTCCACTTTTTACCCCTTTGATATCTACTACCATATTCTATTCCACCTAAATGCTATGTACAATGGCTCACGCTCATGTATTGCGTGAAGAATAAAAAGTTGATGCATATTGAAAAAGTACGATCCAATTGCGTGACTTGGACACGGTGGTGCTTGACATTTGTATTGATGTGGTGAAGATGGAGCCATGCCTTGCTAATATAATAAGATGAATGGGGGGGCGTAAACATTCCTTAAGGATCGTACACTTTTAAGAATTGATGATTCTGTTTCTTACACTTTAATTATTGCTATGTTAATATTTGTTGATTCATCTTTTCTCAATGAACATACATGCATAAGATTACATAATGGAAAGCATGTCACATTGAAAATTCTGTTTTTTATCATTTACCTACTCGAGGACGAGCAATAATTAAGCTTGGGGATGCTTGATACGTCTCCAACGTATCTATAATTTTGTATTGTTCCATGCTGATATATTATCATTCTAGGATACTTTTTGGGTCTTTATTTACCAATTTATATTTTTGAGCACTAACCTATTGACCCAGTGCCAGTTGTTGTTTTCTTCGTGTTTTTTACTTTTCAGGTTTACAATACCAAATGAAGTTCAATTGCCACAAAACTTTTTGATGATTTTTCTGGACCAAAAGAAGACTTGGAAGCTTCGGAAGGAGGTCGGGAGGCACAAGAGGGCCCCACCACACATCAGGGCGCGCCCTAGGGGGGCCGCGCCCTGATATGTGGTGGCCCCCTCGTGGCTCTCCCGACGTCCCTCTCTGGCCTATAAATTCTCTAATATCGTAAAAACCCTGAAGGAAGTCCCGAAACCCTTTTTCCGCCGCCGCAAGTCTCTGTTCCGTCGCGAGGCCATCTGGAGCTTCGTTCCGGCACCCTGCTGGAGGGGGGATTGATCACGGAGGGCCTCTTCATCAACCTTGCTGCCCTCATGATGATGTGTGAGTAGTTCACCACAGACCTACGGGTCCATAACTAGTACCTAGATGGCAATCTCTCTATCTTATGATCTTAAATACAATGGTCATCGCATCTTCGCTTTGATCTATCCCATGTAATCTTATTGTGCGGTGTGTTTGCTGGGATCCGATGAATTGTGGGTTTATGTTCAGATTATTCATGAAAAGTATTTGAGATACCTCTGATATATATTGTCTCTTAATTGCATGATCATTATAGCTTCGTAATGCTCTCCGATTTATTGATGTGCTTTGGCCAAGTAGATTGATATTTCATCGATGGGAGTGGTGCATTGTGGTAGGTTCAACCTGGCGAGTTTCTATATCCCACTGACAAAGTAGGGGACAAGATGCGTCTTTGTGTTGTTGCTACTAAGGATAACACGATGGAGTTCATTCATATTGCTTGAGTTTACTTTGTCTACATCATGTCATCGTTCTCCATGCATTACTCTGTTTTACTTAATACTCTAGATGCATGTTGGATAGCGGTCGATGAGTGGAGTAATAGTAATAGGTCTAGGCACGAGTGGGCCTATTTGTTTATGGACGTGATGCCTATATATACATGATCATTGCCGTGAAAATCGCATAACTATCCGCTTTTCTATCAATTGTGCAACAGTAATTTGTTACCCACCGTATGCTGCCTACATGAGAGATGCTGCTAGGGAAAACTATGGCCCCCGGGTCTATTCACTTATATATATATTTACAAACGCTATTATTACCTCGCTGCCTTTATTTATCTTTTATTTTATTTTGCAACTTATATTTATCAACAATTATCTACACAACTCATTTGCTTGCAAATAACGAGATCAAGGGGATTGACAACCCTCTTGCCCGCGTTGGGTGCAAGTTGTTTGTTCATTTGTGTGCCGCCATTGAAGACGGTTGAGGATTGATATTCCTATTGGTTCGATAAACCTTGGTTTCATAACTGAGGGAAATACTTACCCACTTTGTGCTGTGATAACCCGTTCTTCTTCACGGAAAACCCAACGCAGATCACAAGTATCAGGACTCTGATGCCCCCGTGTATCGTTGGCTGATGGCCTTCTTCCTCTTCATGTCTTCCTACATGGTGGAGGATGGCAGTGAGGAGAATGAAGGTGTGGTGCTCCCTTTTCTCCATACGCCCGGAGTTGTGGTGGATTGTTGCATGGTGAGATGAAAGAGGTGGATAAATGGTGGTGCGGCTTGCTCAGATCTGGCACTCCGGGGACTTGGAAGTTGCGATGGAGTTTACTAGTTGATCTTCTTCTGCTACGTCGACCTCGGTTTAGTTTCAACGAGCACCCATTCGATGATGGCAAGGTTTCTGCTGGAGATGGCGACAGCCGTAGATCCGACGTGGTCGTTGGGCGCACTCGGACACAACTGTTTTTTACTTTTTGTCAAGGTCCTATTTGCAAAAGGTGATGGCCTGGTTATATTTTCATTTCTTTCCGGGTCCGTATTGTAGTGTATTGTCACTTCTAAATACAGTAGTTTCGGAGACCTTTTGGTGCCTGCCCGTGTTAATAAAAACAAGGGCCATTTGCATTTCTGTCCCTAACTCGAAGCACCTACTCAGATTTGCCCCTAATTTCGAAGCCTGCTCAAATTTTCCCTTGCGCCGTTAGGTGCCTTTATAGAAATGCCCTTCCATTCCGTTTTCGTCCGGTCAAAGGGCTTTGACCATTTTCCTGACGTTTGCTTGACATATTTGCCCTTTTATGCGCATGCCACTTACAAGTGGGACCTGCCCAGGAAAAAAACTCTCTCTCATCCCCTCTCTGACTTACATGTGGACCCCACCAACATAAAAAAAACTCTTTCCCTCTCTCATAACCTCTCTCTCCCTTACATATGAGCCATCGGACCCATTGTAAGGGTCAACTCCTGTCCATGGCGAGGCTTGGCGGCTCGGCCAGTGGCCGTCGCCGGCGAGGGGCAGCGCACCTCCGTGTGAGTACCACGGTGGCGGGCTCGAAGTAGTCCGGCGGATGGGGTGAAGCCTCTGCCCGCAAATCGAGCTATCGTCGGAGCTATGGCCTGAGCCACCGCCCGCAAATCGACGCCGTTCCTACCCACCACGGCCGGAGTCCAAATCGAGACGTATGAGCATGTTCGTGAACTCTTTGTGGCACCGCTCCTTCTCCCTGCACAACAAATCGGGCCTGGGGCCACTCGTAGATGATGCCCGAGACGTCAAACTCCGCCATGGCCATCGCTCTTCCCATCCTAAATTCGTCCGCTGTGAGCCATTATGGACCTACTCAACCTCTGTGCCGTCATCGAGGAAAGCTAGCGCCCCTGCTCCTTTCTTCCCGCGCACGATTTCGTGCCTAGAGGCCCCAGACCGAAGTCGTCCCCCATGACCAACCTCGGTTGGCTTGGCCGTGGACGCACCCATATATAGCCCGCCGCTCCCAGTGAGATTGGTGCAGCTCCCGTTCCTTGCATAGCACACGCGCATCACGTCCTCCTCCCACGGTCATCCGCCCCCTACAGCAAGCCGCCGGTGAGCACAACCAGGAACGGACGGGAACACGTGGACCGGGGGTGTTGACCCTGACAGTGGGTCCCATGGCCCACATGTCAAGGAGGGAGAGAGGGGTTATGAGAGATGGAGAGACTTATTTCCTTTTATTTTTTCAGAGTGGGTCCAACATGTAAGTGTCACATGGAGTCAGGGACAAATAGTCAGACAAACGTCCAGAAAACGGTCAAAGCACTTTGACCCGACGAAAATGGGACGGAAGGGCTTTTCTTTAATGGTCCCTAACAGCAGAGGGACAAATTTGAGCATGCTTAAAAACTAGGGGCAAATTTGAGAAGTGGGTTCGAGTTAGGGACACAGATGTAAAAGACCCTAAAAACAATGGGGGAGCAGTCCTTGCGCATACCCCAGCCACGTAGAAATTGCTCATTCTGCCCGAGGGTTCATATTTTCTTTATGGCTTTTGGCCAACAACATTGACTCTGATAATAATCTTCATAACACGGAAATACTGAAACTTGTCTGTTTTGAACTGAGCTGAGTTTGTGGACCATTTAATGTTTGAAAGTGTGGTGGCTTGCCAATTTTGGAATATAATATCATTTTTTTATGATCGTGTGGGCTTTGATTTTGAATCAATTGTGCGGCGGTGGCTCAATGGCAACAAGAAACCAGTGTTAAAAAAATTCCACTCTGCTTCACTATAGTCTAAACTACATGATCCTTACGAAATCAAATGCGTTTTCAGGGCAAAGGTTAGCAATGTGTGATGATTTGGGAAATAACTTTTTCGGTGTCATATGGAAACTAATGGTGGCAAACATTGGATGGTCTTAAGATGTTCATTCGAGATAACTCGAGCGCAACCTCCTACTCCTAGAAAAAATGGGAGAAATGCTGAACATAGCCTTGGGGTGAAGATGATCAAACTTGGCTTGATCCCGTTTGAGCAACTTTGCGCGCACCGTTGGTTTCTTTCCATTCTTTCTTGAGTAAAATGCACAAACCACCACTTTCGTGTCACAACTTGCGTAAAATCGCCACTTTACAAAATGTGACATTTTGCACCGAACCAAAGAATTGACAGTGGCAAAAAACACTGAACCGGTTTCTAAGCTCGTTTTGACGTGGCCAATCACTCGCGGGCCGACAGCAGTGACGGCATGGCGCTAACGGTCGTTGACTCGACCATCGGAAGTGGCTCGATCGGAACGAACCCGAGCGCTTTCTCTCTCTCTCTCTCCCTCTCCTCACTCGCTCTCCCTCCCCCTCCCACATCTCGAACCCGAGTGGCATGGCGGCGGCGGTAGCTGCATAAGGCAGAGTCGGATCCATTAGCGACGAGGGGAAAGAGCAGGAAGAGCAGATTGGGCCGGATGGCGGCGTGGCAGGGGACAGCTACGGCAACAGTGTGTTCCATTCATCTTGAACAACAGTGTCCTTGGATGATGTCGCCCGCAGGGTGGTGGAGGAGCCACCCACTGCAAAATCACCCCCTACATGCGCTGCATTCCAATCTGGATCTCTCCCATCCCCGAATATCTATCTCTCCTTGTAACTAGGGTTTCAAATTTGTAATACTCCTAGCTATTTGATACTCTTAGCTCATTTCATATTAATTTTTAATTGTTTGATACTCCTATTTATTAATGTTTATGAAATTTTAGAATGTTGTTGTCATATTTTACTGAATTCATTCAACTACTGATTTTTTCTGACATAATTGAATGTTGCTGATATATGTTTTACTGAATTCATTCAACTACTGAATTTAGGACTTCTGGATTAATTGAATGTTGTTGTCCTATTTTTTTACTGAATGTAGTGTACTGCTGGATTTTTTTACTGAATCTGAACTAACTAAAGGATCGATATGGTCGACTAGAGGGGGTGTGAATAGGCGACTAACGATTTAGCTTCTTTTTAACAAATTAGGCTCAAAAATAAAATAGGTTGTCCAGATATGCAACTAGGTGGACAACCTATATGATGAGCACAATGATAACAACAATAGCAAGCACAAGATACAAACACCACAAAGCTTGTACAAAGTAAAGGTAAGAAGTAACCAGAAGTGGAGTCGATGAAGACGAGGATGTGTTACAAAAGTTCCCTCCCTTTGAGGGGAGGTATGTCTCCGTTGGAGCGGTGTGGAGGCATAATGCTCCCCAAGGATCCACTAGAGCCACCGTATTCTCCTCATGCCCTCACACAATGCAAGATGCCATGATTCCACTAGTGGTTCCCTTGAATGCGGCGTCCGAACCTTTACAAAAAAGGTTGGAGTAATCTCCACAACTTAATTGGAGGCTCCCAACACCACCACAGAGCTTCACCATAATGGAATGTGGCTCTGAGGTGACCTCTTCCTCCTAGGGTGCCCAAACACCCAAGAGTAACAAGATCCGCAAGAGATTAGTAGGGGGAATCAAATTTCTCTTGGTGGAGGTGTAGATCGAGGCCCTCTCAACCAAACCCTGGAGAATCAATAAGTTTTGATGGCTAGGGAGAGAGATCGGGTGAAAATAAGCTTAGGGGGCAACAATGGAGCTTTTGGGGGAAAGAGGTAGTTCTTCTTGGGGAAGAAGACCCCCTTATATAGTGACAGTACAAATCGAACCGCTATGTGCTCGTAGAACCACATAAGCGGTACTACCACTCATACAAGCAGTACTACCACTTATACTGGCACTGCAGGACTCCAAGCGGTAGTACAACACAGGCAGGGCGGTAGTACCGGACCAAGCGGTACTACCGTGCCTACTGCCGCTCCTACTACCTCTTGTAGGAGACAGGGAAGGCTGGGGCTAGCACTGCGCGACAGAGTGGCCGCTAGTACCGCACCGGGCAGTACTACCATTGCAGTTGAAGCGGTACTACTGCTTCATGCGCTACTACCGCTCCCTGAAGAGTGGTACTACCGCTTAAAGAGGAATACCAAGTTCTAATATTGCCTCACTACCACGCGAGCAAAAAAATCCATGCAGACCCAGCGGTATAGACCACGACACTACAGAGCTAAAGTACCGCTAGAACGGTACTACCTCCCCCAGGCGCGGTACTGCCAATAGAAAAAGGTCTTGATAACCCACAAGTATAGGGGGTCGTTTGTAGCCTTTTTTGATAAGTAAGAGTGTCGAACCCAAGGAGGAGCTAAAGGTAGAATTAATATTCTCTCAAGTTCTATCGACCACCGATGCAACTCTACGTGCAACAATGTTCACTTTACATAGTTCAAGAAATAAACTACTTTGCGGGAATAAAACTAGAAGTACTTTGTAGGTGTAAAAAGATAGGTTTGCAAGATAATAAAGAACATGGAAATAAAAGTTTGGTGCTGCTTTAATAAAAGAACAATAAAGTAAATATAGCGAGTGTGGAAAAGTGGTGGTAGGATTTGCGAGATTGTCCTAGGCGATTGATAACAAGATCGGTAATCATTATTGCAATTTTATATGAGGGAGAGGCATGAGATAACATACTTTCTGTACTTGGATCGTATGAACTTATGATTGGAACTCTAGCAAGCATCCGCAACTGCTAAATATCATTAAGGTAAAACCCAACCATAGCATTAAGTAACAAGTCCCCTTTACTCCCATACGCAACAACCCCCTTACTTGGGTTTGTGTTTTTGTCACTCACGCAACCCACTATAATTGAATCATGAACATATTACAACACCCTACAGCGGGAATCACCCTCGTGTGCGTGGCTCGGAAGGCACCATAGGACAACACCAAAATAAAACACGCAATTCAAACCAATTAAGATCATCAATTAAGCCATAGGACAAAAGGAATCTACTCAAACATCATAGGATGGCGACACATCACTGGATAATAATATGAAGCATAAAGCACCATGTTCAAGTAGGGGGTACAATGGGTTGCAGGAGAGTGGACCTCTGTAAATAGATAAGGGAAGGTGGTGGTGGTGTTGAGGAAGATGGCGGAGTTGTTGGTGTAGATCGCCGCCACGCTAGTTGCCCTGGCGGCGTTCTAGCGCCACCGGGAGAGAGGGGGAGAGAGGCCCCCTCCTTCTTCTTCTTCCTTGGTATCCCCACTAGATGGGAGGAGAGTTTACCCTCTGGTCCATGGCCACCATGTCTCCCGAAGGGCAGGAGCTCCTCCGAGATTTGATCTCTCTCTGTTCTCTTCTGTTTCGCATTTTTGTTTTCTGGTGTTTCACCATTTCTTATATTCCCGGAGATCCATAACTCTGATTGGTCTGAAATTTTGAGGGGATTTTTTTCCAGAAATTATCTTTCTTGCGGCGAAAGAAGGGTCCCGACCAACGATTGAGGAAGTCACAAGGCAACCCAGCATGCCCAGCCCCCCTGGGCACGCCCTGTAGCCTTGTGACCACCTCGGGCACCATCTTGTGTTGATTCTTCTTCCTAAAAATCACATATATTCCAAACTAATTCTCCATAAAAATTTATCGCGTTTGGACTTCGTTTGATATGGATTTTCTGCGAAACAAAAAACATGCAAAAAACAAGAACTGGCACTGGGCAATGGATCAATATGTTAGTCCCAAAAATAGTATAATTTTTTTCCAAAAGTATATGAAAGTTGTAGAATATTGGCATGGAACAATCAAAAATTATAGATACGATGGAGACGTATCAACATCCCCAAGCATAATTCCTACTCATCCTCGAGTAGGTAAATTATAAAAAGATAATTTTTGATGTGGAATGCTACCTAACATAATCTTGAACAAATGTCTAATAATGGCATGAATATTAAGATAAAAGTGATCCAAGGTAATAGTCTATCATTTGACATAAAGAACAGGCTTACTAACAAACAATCATGTCTTTCAAAATAAAAAATTCTAAAGAACGTTATCCCTACACATTTAATCATGTAAGATGGCATGACTCCGTCTTCTTAACACAAGTACAAATCATGATCACCCCGGTGTCAAGTCAGCCATTTGGTTCATACTTTTTCACGCACTTTAGCATTTTCAACTACACTCAATACATGAGTGTGAGCCATGGATATAGCACTATGGGTGGAATAGAATATGGTGGTAGAGATCAATAGAAAGTCAAAAAGAAAAAAAGTCTAGCATCAACTAGGAGGACCGACGGGCTATGGAGATGCCCATCAATCAATATCGATGCGAGGAGTGGGGATTGACATGCAACTGATGCACTAGAGCTATAAATGTATGAAAGCTCAAATGAAACTAAGTGGGTGTGCATCCAACTTGCTTGCTCACGAAGACCTCAGGCATTTGAGGAAGCCCGTCATCGGAATATACAAGCCAAGTTCTATAATAAAAAATTCCCACTAGTATATGGAATTGACAAATCAGAAGACTCTCTATATGAAGAACATGGTTCCACTTTGAGGCACAAGTGTGGTAAATGGATAGTAACATTGCCCCTTCTCTCTTTTTCTCTCTTTTATTTAGGTGGGCACCTTTTGCCTCCCCTTTTTCTCTTCTTTTTTTTAATTTTTTTATGGTGGGATCATTTGGCCTCCCCCATTTTTCTTTTTTTTTCGTCCGGAGTCTCATCCCGACTTGTGGGGGAATCTTAGTATCCACCATTCTTTCCTCACTAGGACAATGCTCTAATAATGATGATCATCACACTTTTATTTACTTACAACTCGATAAAAACTATACAGGATGACTCTATATGAATGCCTCTGGCAGTGTACCAGGATGTGCAATGATCTAGCATAGCAAATATATCCAAAAACAGACGAGCCATGGAAATACCATGCTAGCTATCTTACGATCATGCAAAGAAATTATGACAATGAATGCTCAAGTCATGTATATGATGATGATGGAAGTTGCACGGCAATATATCTCGGAATGGCTATGGAAATGCCATAATAGGTAGGTATGGTGGCTGTTTTGAGGAAGATATAAGGTGGCTTATGTGTGATAGAGCGTATCATATCACAAGGTTTGGATGCACCGGCGAAGTTTGCACCGACCCTCGAGGTGAGATAGGGTAATGCACAGTACCGAGGAGGCTAGCAAATTACAGAGAGGTGATAGTGCGTATAATCCAAGGACTCACATTAGTCATAAAGAACTCATATACTTATTGTGAAAGTTTTATTAGCTCTCTTGAAGCAAAGTACTACCAGTGCACCCCTAGGTAGGAGGTTGGGAGGAGTTAACCATTGCGCGCCCCCGACTCAAACAACACAAGGAATTCAACAAGGAATAAAAGAGCTCCAACATCCCGGTCATGCCATAACCCACACTTTAATGAACAGGAGATCACAAACCTTAACATCGATATTCCTACGAACCATAAGAATCCACTAGTGCTCCCACATATAACTATCTTAATGTTGCAAAACTATTGCAAGGAATCAAACATATCATATTTAGTGATCCAAAAGTTTTATGTAGGATTTTATCACTAACCATGTGAATGACCAATTCATGTTAACTCTCTAAATAGACATAAGTTAATCATCAGAGTCTAATTCTTTCTATAAAATACCCAGACACACTCCAATAAATATAATTGAAGCAAAAGAGCATTTTACAAATAACGGTGTTCACAATGTAGAGAGGCGAGCATCCAAACTTCAAAAGATATAAGTGAAGCACACGAAGCATTCTATAAAGCCCATACTCAAAAGATATAAGTGAAGTGCAAAGATCATTCTATAAATCAACCGAGGACTATCACATACCAGCATGGTGCATTGCTAAAAGAAAAGTAAAAGGCACACGACGCTCCAAGAATTTACGCATATCATGTGAACAAAACAAAAACCGAGACATATCGATAATTGTGGAGGAAGAAAGATGGGATGCCTTCCGGGGCATCCCCAAGCTTAGACACTTGAGTCTCCTTGAGTATTTACTTGGGGTGCCTTGGGCATCCCCAGGCTTGAACTCCTGCCTCTCCTTATTCTTCTCATATCAATACCTCCTCGATCTTCGAACACTTCATCCACACAAAACTTAACAGAACTTTTATTAGACAGGTTAGTACATATAACATCAAATCCCATCATGTCTTGCCATAAAATTATTGTATAAACATTACCCACTATATTCTATCACAATTTTATGTCTCCCAAATCAATGGGGCTCAACAAGATTTCAAACATAAGCAGATAAAGGAAGTATAACATCAATGTGTGAAAAATAGGACAGTCTGTAAAGATGCAGATGAAACATATACTTCTATAACTCAGAAAATTATGAAAACTTAGGAATAAAAAAATTGCATAAATGTATTGTGTAAAAAATTCAGAATTTTTGCATGCTCCAGTAAAATATCAAAATTCAAACACTACAACAAAAGTTTATGTTTTTGCACAACACATATCAAACAAGCAATTCAAACATCCTAAGGGTAAATCTTCGCACATTATTTTTATAATAAAATAGATTTTTACAAGGGACTAATTATTTTTGTTGAAAAGTTTCTGTAATCAAGATTTACAAAGTTTCCATGGGAATGAACAAAGTCCAAGGCTAGCCCCCACTTCAACGGTGCTCGTCTTTCTCACTTTGACTTTCCTGTTTGAAAATGTTTAAGTTCCCCAATTTATTGTTTTGTTTTTAATTATTTTAAAAGCACACAATAGAATAAAATGACTCTCTAAAACTTCTGGGTTGTCTCCCTGGCAGCCCTTTCTTTAAAGCCATTAAGCTAGGCATATAGTGCTCAAGTAATTGATTCACCCGGATCCCAAGGTCGTATATCAAAGCCAATTTTAATTAACATTGATTTGTAATTAGGTAATGAGCACAAAGTAATATATAACATGTAACAACGAAGTCTAACTCTCTTCCTATGCATTGGCATGTCATAAAAGAACAATTCATGTACACAAAGTAAAGGCCAATGCATAGTATAAACAGTTTCTTGCAATTTTATCATATTGGAAACATAGAGAGGTGAAGATTTGGTTCCTCTCTCATGATAATTGCAAGTAGGAACATCAAGCACATGTGTATTATATCCATCAAAATCATCATGTATAATAGAAAACGCAACCCATCAATATAATCCTTAATAAGCGCAAACTTCTCCGATATAGTGTAGTTGGGAGAATTCAAAAAGATAATAGGACCACCATGCGTGGATGCAATAGCAAAAATTTCATGCTTAACATAAGGAACTATAGAAAGTTCTTCTCCATAAGCATAATTTATATCGGCATCATGGCCACAAGCATAGCAGGCATCAAGTTCATCAAAAAGGGACATTTCAAACGAATCCAAGGGATCATAGCATTCATCATAGCATTCATACTTTGATAAGAACGAAGGGAAATTAAACAATGTATGAGTTAAAGAGTTAATCTCATCAGAAGGTGGGCACGGGTGATCAATCCGCTCTTGATCCTTTTGTTCTTCGCTCTCCTCCTCATCTTTTTCAACTAATGAGCTCACAGTTTCATCAATTTCTTCTTCCATAGAGTCCTGCAAGATATTAGCCTCTTCTTGGCCAGCAGAGACTTTCTCAATAAATTTATCAATATAGGCATTGTATTCATAATTCTAATAGCAATATTTAAGTGTGGCATAATTTTGAGATCTGTAAACAACATCATCAAAGTTATCACACTTTTCAAACAAAGATTCAATTTCATAAGCACCCTTAAAAGCAACAAATTCTTCTATTTGTTCCACATCATAGTAATCATGTATACCATTAGCATAAAAAGTCAAGGGTTCATTATCATTAAATTCACATTGGAAGGGAAGGTGTGAATCCTTCATCTTAGAGCAACAAGTATAATCACATCTCAAGCATAAATTCCAAGCATACCAACGCAACATTTTAATTTGATCCCACAAGTGTTTCCCTTTTTCAGTCAAGCGATAATCCCTAAAGTACTCACGTTGATCCAACGTGACTCCCATTATCAAGTTGAATGGGGATTTCTCATGATTCTCAAAGTAGTATTTAATGTTTTTCACATAACCAACATCGAGCGTTTTAGTAGGTTCCCCATCTCCATGAGTAACAAGTACAACTAATGTTTTTTTCTATTTCGTGTCCCATATCCATAACTAAAGATATAAAACAACTTAGAGCAGAAAATAAAAACTACTTAGAATGGAAAATAAAAACTACTTAGAGATAAAGCAAACAAGCACACACGAGAACGCCAACCCTACGCTATTGCTCCCCGGCAACGGTGCTAGAAAAAGGTCTTGATAACCCACAAGTATAGAGGATCGTTTGTAGCCTTTTTCGATAAGTAAGAGTGTCAAACCCAACAAGGAGCTAAAGGTAGAATTAATATTCTCTCAAGTTCTATCGACCACCAATACAACTCTACGCGCAACAATGTTCACTTTACCTAGTACAAGAAATAAACTACTTTGCGGGAATAAAACTAGAAGTACTTTGTAGGTGTAAAAAGATAGGTTTGCAAGATAATAAAGAACGTGGAAATAAAAGTTATGTGTTGTTTTAATAAAAGAACAATAAAGTAAATATAGCGTGTGGAAAAGTGGTGGTAGGATTTGCGAGATTGTCTAGGCAATTGATAACAAGATCGGTAATCATTATTGCAATTTTATATGAGGGAGATGCATGAGCTAACATACTTTTCGTACTTGGATGATATGAACTTATGATTGGAACTCTAGCAAGCATCCGCAACTACTAAAGATCATTAAGGTAAAACTCAACCATAGCATTAAGTAACAAGTCCCCTTTACTCCCATACGCAACAACCCCCTTACTCGGGTTTGTGTTTCCATCACTCACGCAGCCCACTATAAGTGAATCATGTACGTATTGCAACACCCTACAGGGGAATCCCCCTCATGTGCGCGGCATGGAAGGCACCATAGGATAGTAGCAAAATAAAACACCCAACTCAAACCAATCAAGATCATCAATCAACCCATAGGTCAAAAGGAATCTACTCAAACATCATAGGATGGCAACACATCATTGGATAATAATATGAAGCATAAAGCACCATGTTCAAGTAGGAGGCACAGAGGGTTGCGGGAGAGTGGACTGTTGTAAATACATGAGGGAAGGTGATTGTGGTGTTGAGGAAGACGGCAGAGTTGTTGGTGTAGATCGCCGCCACGCTAGTTGCCCCGGCGGCATTCCGACACCACCGGGAGAGAGCCCCCTCCTTCTTATTCTTCCTTGGTCTCCCCCTTGATGGCAGGAGAGTTTCCCCTCTAGTCCATGGCCGCCATGGCTCCCGGCTGGCAGGAGCTCCTTCGAGATTGGATCTCTCTCTCTCTGTGTGTGTGTGTGTGTGTGTGTGTGTGTTATCTTCTGTTTTGTGTTCCTGTTTTCCGGTGTTTCATCATTTCTTATATTCCCAAAGATCTGTAACTTTGATTGGGCTGAAATGTTGAGGGGATTTTAACCCGGAAATTATCTTTCTTGTGGCGAAAGAAGGGCCCCAACCGATGTTCGAGGGAGTCACAAGGCAACCCGGCACGCCCAACCCCCTGGGCGCGCCCTGTTCCTTGTGATCACCTTGGTCACCGTCTTGCATTGATTCTTCTTCCTAAAAATCACATATATTCCAAAATAATTATACGTAAAATTTTATCGCATTTGGACTTCGTTTGATATGGATTTTCTACGAAACAAAAAACAGGAACTAGGACTGGGCACTAGATCAATATGTTAGTCCCAAAAATATTATAAAATGTTGCCAAAAGTATGTGAATGTTGTATAATATTGGCATGAAACAATCAAAAATTGTAGATACGATGGAGACGTATCACCGCTCAAGCGGTACTACCACTGAGGACAGCGGTACTACCGCTTGTGTGGCACCACAAGTCCAAACAGATAACAGAGGATCTCCATGTTACCGGAAGAAAAGAAGGGTGCAATGAAAATGTGTACGTGTTGATTCCACCCAACATTTCATATGCGGAGCCCCTCTTAATAGTACGGATTTCCTACGACTCAAATACCACCAAAAAAGAATCACCAGAACAAATACGTCTTCACACCATATCACCGTGGGGAATAAACCGTCTCGTGCCCATCTGATGAAACCTCTGAAATACTCATGGCACACGGTTAGTCCGCAAAACACCTTGTCATCAATCACCAAAACTACAGAGGAAGAAATTTGCCCTGACAATCTCCCCCTTTTGGTGGATTGATGACAACGTGGAATTTGCACAATGGATAAGAATGAATAATATGCAAACCCCATCGTTCATAAAGTATAGACATGCTCCCCCTAGATGTGTGTGCCATTCAAGGATGCTTTTGGAATGAAGGCACACACACACACTAGGATCAACACTCCCCCTATATTTTATAACCGATACAATACTTGCAAACAACTAAATATGAGAGATGAACATAGATGCAAGTATAGTATGTGAGAAAAATGTAACATGCACAGACTAAGCATGGCATCACATACTAAGAAAACACAATATGACATAATAAGTTAGACAGGGATAACGTATGTCTCACACCATACACATAAGGGCCAATTCTCACACTCGAAAGCAAACAAGATAAAGAGTTCATAAGCAATAAAACACGACGATAAAACGAGCTTGTGACTCGGCAAACAACCCTGAGAAAGCAAATCCCCGGTCTTAAACTCTCTCCCCCTTTGGCATCGAGACGCCAAAAAGGCATAGAGCGACAACTACATCCCGAGGTGGAAGAATTTTTCCCAGTCCTCATCCATTGACTCCTCTTACTCCTCATTCTCCTCATCATCTTTACTTTGAAGTTCATTGTACTTAAAGGAGATGCCCCAACTCCACTTGATGTGAACAAAGCTTCACAAATATGTGAGGAGCATATCCCCATCGGTACCATAGGGGAGCATTTTGTATATGTAGTTGACTCCCAGGGGGTTGTCAACACACAACATAGCATTAATATCCGGAGAAATGGCAAGTTATGTTTGCATCATGAGGAAGATGATGATGAAAGTGAAGATGATGAAGAAAGTGAAGATGATGAAGAAGAAATGGATTCCATTGCTAATTTGTTTGGCCACCTGAGTTTGGTTCTGATCCTAAACCATTGGGTGCTGATGAAGAAGAGGTTGAGTTGCTTCATAGATTGGAGCGGGTGAAGTTGCAGATAGAGGATCCATGGTACCACTATGAAAGAGACACATATGTGGATGAGCTTTACCAGCCTGAGGAAGAGGAAATGGATGATAGTGAGCCTGTGTCTTCTCCTCCAAAGAAGAAGAGGCCCAAGAGAGTTGGGCCTTGATACGCCTCCAACGTATCTATAATTTTTGCTTGTTCATGCTGTTATATTATCATTCTTGGATGTTTTACAATCACTTTATAGCAACTTTATATCATTTTTTGGGACTAACCTATTGACATAGTGCCAAAGTGCTAGTTGCTGTTTTTGCTTGTTTTTTACTTTGTAGCAGTACAAACGGAGTCCAATCGCGACGAAACTTTTTGGAGATTTTTTTTGGACCAGAAGACACCCAGTGGGCCAAAGAAGTGCCAGAGAGGTGGGCTGTGGAGAGCACAACCCACCAGGGCACGCCAGGGGGGCCCGGCGCACCCTGATGGGTTGTGCCCTCCTCGGGGCCCCTCTCCACCGCCTCTAATGCCTATAAATACCCAAATATTCAAAAAACCCTAGGGGAGTCGACGAAAAACACATCCAGCCACCACAAGTTCCAGAACCTCGAGATCCAATCTAACACCATCACGGAGGGGTTCACCTTCTCCATAGGTGCCTCTCTGATGATGCGTGAGTAGTCCACCATAGACCTACGGGTCCGTAGGTAGTAGCTAGATGGCTTCCTCTCTCTCTTTTGATTCTCAATACAATGGTCTCTTGGAGATCTATTTGATGTAAACTTTTGCGGTGTGTTTGTTGGGATCCGATGAATTTTGAGTTCATGATCAGTTTCTATCCATGAATATTATTTGAGTCTTCTTTGATCTCTTATATGCATGATTACTTATAGCCTCATATTTCTTCTTCGAATCTTTGGTTTAGTTAGGCCGACTAGATTGATTTTCTTGCCATGGGAAGAGGTGCTTTGTGATGGGTTCGATCTTGAGATGTTCTTTCCCAGTGACAGAAGGGGCAGCAAGGCACGCATGTATCATTGCCATTAAGGATAACAAGATGGGGTATATTCCTACATGAATAGATCTTGTCTACATCATGTCATCGTTCTTATTGCATTACTTCGTTTTTCCATGAACTTAGTACACTAGATGCATGCTGGATAGCGGTCGATGTGTGGAGTAATAGTGGTAGATGGAGGCAGGAGTCGGTCTACTTATCTTGGACGTGATGCCTATATAATGATCATCACCTTGGATATCATCATGATTATTTGATCTTCTATCAATTTCCCAACAGTAATTTGTTCACCCACCGTGTGCTATACTCATGAGAGAAGCCACTAGTGAAATTAACCTACGGCCCCCGGGTCTACTTTTCCAACATATTGCTTTCCGATCTATCTTTTTTGCCTCTTTTGTTTTCAGATATATTATTCCAAAAACCCAAAAATATCTTGCTGGACTTTTTATTTGCTCTTTTTATTTTGTGTTTTTGAGAGATCTATCTCTCCAATCTATCACTACCTAATCTATCTTTTTACCGTAGAGAGGTTGATAACCTCTCTTTCACGTCGGGTTGCAAGTATTTGTTCTTTGTGTGCAGGTGCTGCTTATTAGGTGGTGGTGATCCTCCTACTGGTTCGATACCTTGGTTTCATAACTGAGGGAAATACTTACCGTCGATGTGCTGCATCATCCCTTCCTCTTTGGGGAAATACCGATGCAGTCTCAAGCCACGTCAAAGGAATTTTTGGCGCCGTTGCCAGGGAGGAAGCGGTCTCTTCTACGTGCCAATCTCTGGTGCCGAGGAGACACCATCATCATCTACCAGGTTCCTAATAACAAATCTCATCTCCTTGCAATTACATTAATGCCATTTACCTCTCGTTTTCCTCTCCCCCACTTCACCAAATTTTCCGTTTTATTCGCCCTCTTTTCCGTTAGCCTTTTTTGCTTGTTTGCTATCTTTGCTTGTGTTGCCATGTGCCTTCTATTTTCTTGCATCTTCGCTTGCTAAAAATCTATTGATATGGATCCTCATCCACTTGCTAATCTTTTCAAAAGGCCAAATTATGATGAACCGATTGCTATTGAATTGAGTGCACTTGATTATCTCTATGAAGTTTTGAATGATGAGCATGATTGCAATGTTGCTAGTATGAATTCTCTAAATATCCATGATTCTAATTATATGCAAAGCCACAAGCTTGGGGATGCTATGTTTGATGAAGATGATATTTTTAGTCCCCCAAGTTTTGATCAGCAAATTTATTATGATGATTGCATGCCTCCTATTTATGGTGATGGTGATGACACGTATGCTATAAAGAGTAATGATAACCATGAAACTTGTCATCATGGTTTTAATTTGCAATGTGGTTATGTCAATCAAGTGTCTCATGATAGTTATTTTGTTGAGTTTGCTCCCACTACCATGAATGATAAGGAATTTGCTTATGAGGAGAGTAATGAAAATTATATGCTTGTGCATCATGAAAAGAATGATTTTTGTGATAGTTATATTGTTGAATTCCTTTATGATGCTACTGAAATTTATTATGAGGGAGGAACATATGCTTGTAGGAATTGCAATAATAACAAGTTTCCTCTCTATGTGTTCAAAGTTTTGAAGTTATGCTTGTTTTGCCTTCCTATGTTAGTTGATTCTTGTTCCCATAAATTGTTTGCTCATAAAATCCCTATGCATAGGAAGTGAGTTAGACTTAAATGTGTTTTTCATGAGATTCATGATGCTCTTTTGCATATTTCAATTACTACTTTTTATGTGAGCATCATTGAAATCATCATGCCTAGCTAGGGGCGTAAAACGATAGCGCTTGTTTGGAGGCAACCCATTGAATAAATTTATTTTCGTCTTTTCCTTTCTGTTTTTGAGTGTTGATACAATTATGCCTCTGTTATGATTGTGTTTTTATGTTTTATTTAGTGTTTGTGCCAAGTAGAGCCTTTAGGATGATTCATAAGATGAGTAGAAACAATGCTGAATCTGAAACAGAAACTTTGCCTCCAGTGTTCAAATTTTCATTTTTTACTGCAGCATGATATTGAGATGAAATTTTAACACAGTATTGCTATACAAATTCTTTACAATTTCGTAATTTTTCAGAATTTTTTGAGTTACAGAAGTATGGTTAGAGTACAGATTACTACAGACTGTTCTGTTTAAGACAGATTCTGTTTTTGTTGCATTGTGTGATTGTTTTGATGAATCTATGGGTTGTATTGAAGGGTATGAGCCGTGGTAAAGTTAAAATACAGTAGGTATAATGCAATAATAAAATTTGAATTGGTTTGCAACAGTACCTAAAGTAGTGATTTGCTTTATTGTACTAACGGATCTCACGAAGATTTTGTTGAGTTTTGTGTGATTGAAGTTTTCAAGTTTTGGGTGAGATCACGATGGATGAAGGAATAAGGAGTGAAAAGAGCCTAAGCTTGGGGATGCTACAGCACCCCCAAGATATATCCAAAGAGAAACAAGCAACTGTTTTGCTTGGAGCGTCTTGTATCATTTGAGTTTTTGCTTGCTTTGCTTTTTAGTTTGTCACTTGTATCCTTGCTGGACACACCTATTTGAGAGAGACAAAATTATGCTATGATTTGTTAGAATTGCTCTTTATGCTTCACTTAAACTTTTTGAGCTATAAAATTGCTCTAGTGCTTTACTTATATCTTTTTGAGCACGGTGTGCTTGGAAACTTTTGAAGAAATACTCTCATGCTTCACTTAGATTATTTTGAGAGTTAGTAAATTTTGAAGAAATCCTCTCATGCTTCACTTATACTTTTTTGAGAGATGAAACTCTATGCTCATGTGCTTCACTTAAATTTGTTTGAGCTTGTCAAAAGCAATGGCAATATATGAAACTAGTCCCAAAGTGATAGATATCCAAGGAGGATATAATAAAAACTTTCATGAAGATCATTGGACAAATAAACTTGATTTCTTGTAATAGTTTTGAGACATGATGATAGTAATATGTGACTCATGTTAGTGAGTAATTATGCTTTAGTAGGAATATTGGTGTTAAGGTTTGTGATCCCCTATGCATGCACGAAAGTCAATAGTTATGCAATGAAGTTACATCCTACTTATGGTGCATTATTCAGTGTTAGTTATGCTCAATGCTCGCTTATGTGAATTTTTGTTTCTTGGTTGGTTGCTTCTCAATCTATTTGCTAGCCTCCATTTGTACTAAGTAGAAATACTACTTGTGCATCCAAAATCCTTAAACCAAGTTTTGTTTATGAGTCCACCATACCTACCTATATGCGGTATTTCCATGCCGTTCCAAGCTAATTTGTATGTGCCATCTCTAATTTTCAAAATAAATTTCTCTTTTGTGTGCTCGTACCGCTCATGAAACGGTAGGGAGTGTCCAATATTTTTCCATGCTAGATGTGTTATTCTCAAGATGAGTGTTTATTCACTTGTCATTGCACAAGAGTACAGCGGTAATAGCGATGCCCATTCCCGAAAAGAAAAAAGAAAAAATATTTACTTTATGTTGCCAAATAATACATTCCTTGGAAAGTGTTGGTATGGAAGGCAACCGTGGATACGGCTAGCCATGGAATGTGAAAGAATGGTGGAAAAGGAAATAAACTTTATTTTTCTGTTTGGGAACCGCCTATGATGTATCTAGCATGGAAAGTATTGTGAACTACTTTGTCGTTTTCGTTGACAGGAAAGGCATGCCACTCAAAATATTTTTCTCTCTCAACTTAAACTTTGAGCTCTGGCACCTCTAAAAATTCCTACTTCCCTCTGCAAAGGACCTATCTATTTACTTTATGCAATTTTTATTTTTACTTTGAGTCTCCATCTTCTCTTATAAAGCACCAACTAGGGGGCACTATGATCGTACTTGAGCATTGGGTGTAGCTAATATTTGAGTGTGTTTCATAAATGGATCAATGATTGAGCATGACGGGCTAGGGATAACTTTCTTTAGTGTTGATATTTTGAAAGACATGGTTGCTTGTTGGAATGCTTGAGTATTGAAGTCATTATGTTAAAACTAGACTATTGCTTTGAGTCATCTAAAAGTCCAAATGTCCATGCTACAAAAGAAAAGAATATGTGATGAACAAGTTAGGCATCATTCCACATCAAAAATTCTGTTTTTATCATTTACCTACTCGAGGACGAGTAGGAATTAAGCTTGGGGATGCTGATACGTCTCCAACGTATCTATAATTTTTGCTTGTTCCATGCTGTTATATTATCATTCTTGGATGTTTTACAATCACTTTATAGCAACTTTATATCATTTTTTGGAACTAACCTATTGACATAGTGCCAAAGTGCCAGTTGCTGATTTTGCTTGTTTTTTACTTCGCAGAATATCAGTACCAAACGGAGTCCAATCGCGACGAAACTTTTGGGAGATTTTTTTTGGACCAGAAGACACCCAGTGGGCCAAAGAAGTGCCAGAGAGGTGGACTGTGGAGAGCACAACCCACCAGGGCGCGCCAGGGGGCCCCTGACGCGCCCTGATGGGTTGTGCCCTCCTCGGGGCCCCTCTCCACCGCCTCTGATGCCTATAAATACCCAAATATTCAGAAAACCCTAGTGTAGTCAACGAAAAACACATCCATCCGCCGCAAGTTCCAGAAACTCAAGATCCAATCTAACACCATCACGGAGGGGTTCATCTTCTTCATAGGTGACTCTCCGATGATGCGTGAGTAGTCCACCATAGACCTATGGGTCCGTAGGCAGTAGCTAGATGGCTTCCTCTCTCTCTTTTGATTCTCAATACAATGGTCTCTTGGAGATCTATTTGAAGTCAACTTTTGCGGTGTGTTTGTTGGGATCCGATGAATTTTGAGTTCATGATCAGTTTCTATCCATGAATATTATTTGAGTCTTCTTTGATCTCTTATATGCATGATTACTTATAGCCTCGTATTTTTTCTTTGAATCTTTGGTTTAGTTAGGCCGACTAGATCGATTTTTCTTGCCATGAGAAGAGGTGCTTTGTGATGGGTTCGATCTTGCGGTGTTCTTTCCTAGTGACAGAAGGGGCAACAAGGCACGCATGTATCGTTGCCATTAAGGATAACAAGATGGGGTCTATTCCTACATGAATAGATCTTCTCTACATCATGTCATCGTTCTTATTGCATTACTCCGTTTTTCCATGAACTTAATACACTAGATGCAAGCTGGATAGCGGTCGATGTGTGGAGTAATAGTGGTAGATGCAGGCAGGAGTCGGTCTACTTATCTTGGACGTGATGCCTATATAATGATCATCGCCTTGGATATCGTCATGATTATTTGATCTTCTATCAATTCCCCTACAGTAATTTGTTCACCCACCATGTGCTATACTCATGAGAGAAGCCACTAGTGAAACCTACGCTCCCCGGGTCTACTTTTCCAACATATTGCTTTCCGATCTATCTTTTTTTCCTTTTTTGTTTTCAGATTTATTGTTCCAAAACCCCAAAAATATCTTGCTGCACTTTTTATTTGCTCTTTTTATTTTGTGTTTTTGAGAGATCTATCTCTCCAATCTATCACTACATAATCTATCTTTTTACCGTAGAGAGATTGACAACCTCTCTTTCGCGTCGGGTTGCAAGTATTTGTTCTTTGTGTGCAGGTGCTGCTTATTAGGTGGTGGTGATCCTCCTACTGGTTTGATACCTTGGTTTCATAACTTAGGGAAATACTTACCGTCGCTGTGCTGCATTGATGACCCACAAGTATAGGGGATTAATCGTAGTCCTTTTAATAAGTAAGAGTGTCGAACCCAACAAGGAGCAAAAGGAAATGGCAAGCGGTTTTCAGCAAGGTAATTTCTGCAAGCACTGAAATTGTAGATAACAGATAGTTTGATAGCAAGATAATTGGTAACGAGCAAGTAATGATATCGGTAAGTAAGGTGCAGCAAGATAGCCCAATCCTTTTGTGGCAAAGGACAGGCCAGAACAATCTCTAGTAATAGGCAAAGTGTTCTTGAGGGTACACGGGAATTTCATCTAGTCACTTTTATCATGTTGGTTTGATTCGTGTTCGCTACTTTGATAATTTGACATGTGGGTGGACCGGTGCTTGGGTGTTGTTCTTACTTGAACAACCTCCCACTTATGATTAACCCCCTCGCAAGCATCCGCAACTACGAGAAAAGTATTAAGATAAAATCTAACCATAGCATTAAACGTTTGGATCCAACAGCCCCTTACGAAGTAGTGCATAAACTAGGGTTTAAGCTTCTGTCACTCTAGCAACCCATCATCTAATAACTACTCCACAATGCATTCCTTAGGCCCATGAATGGTGAAGTGTCATGTAGTCGACGTTCACATGACACCACTAAGGGAATCACAACATACATATCATCAAAATATCGAACACATATCAAATTCACATGATTACTTGCAACATGACTTCTCTCGTGACCTCAAGAACAAAGGTAACTACTCACAAATAATAAACATGCTCAAGATCAGAGGGGTTTTGAATAGCATAATGGATCTGAACATATAATCTTCCACCAAATAAATCATATAGTAATCAACTACGCAAGGTAATCAACACTACTAGTCACCCACAGGTACCAATCTGAGGTTCCGGTACAAAGATTGAACACAAGAGATGAACTAGGGTTTGAGAGGAGATGGTGCTGTTGAAGATGTTGATGAAGATTGGCCTCCCTAAGATGAGAGGGGTGTTGGTGATGACGATGGCTTCGATTTCCCCCTTCGGGAGGGAAGTTCCTCCAGCGGAATCACTCCGCCGGAGGGCAAAAGTGCTCCTGCCCAAGTTCTGCCTCGAGGCGGCGGCGCTTTGTCCTGAAAGTCCTCCTCTGATTTTTTTCTAGGTCAAATGTGACCATATACCAGAAGATGGGCACCGGAGGTGGGCCGAGGAGGCCACAACCCATCAGGGCGCGCCCAAGGGGGCTGGCGCTCCCTGGTGGGTTGTGCCCACCAGGTTGGCCCCCTCCGGTAGTTTTCTGCTCCAGTATTTTTTATTTATTCCAAAAATAATCTCCGTAAAATTTCAGCTTCATTGGAGTTGTGCAGAATAGGTATCTCTGATGTGCTTTTCTTGGGTCCAGAATTCCAGCTGCCGGTATTCTCCCTTTTTGTGTAAACCTTGCATATTATGAGAGAAAAGGCATTAGAATCACTCCCTAAAGCATTATTATTCAACAAAACATAGTAAATAACAGTAGGAAATCATGATGCAAAATGGACGTATCAACTCCCCCAAGCTTAGACCTCGCTTGTCCTCAAGCGAAAACCGATATTGATAAGCGTGTCCACATGTTTTGAGAGAGAGGTGTCGATAAAAACAAATACGGACATAGAAGCATCATGCTTATTAATATAACATCAACAAACTCTATTATAAAACTTATTCAATACATTTTTATCATATAACTTCTCATGAACAAGTAACAATTCATCACAACATAGAAGTATGAAGCATAAACCTTATTGAAAACCAACAAACTATGTTCTCAGTCAACTTCGCAACTACAATTCATCATATTTTCAGGAAGGGTCTCATGTCGGAGCCTTTTGGCAAGTCCACATACTCAACCATCATTTAGTCTTCTATGATTGCTAACACTCACGGCATACCCATGAACAAAAAGTTTCAACCGGACACATAGGAAGATAGGGGCTTATAGTTTCGCCTCCCAACGTATTCACCTCAAGGGTGATGTCAACAATAATAACTTATGCCCACCCATATCCAACTGGATATATGTGCCTAGATTTTTCCTCACCACATGATGCTTGCAAAAAGAAAAAGCAAAAAGGAATAGGGAAGAATACTTTGAATCTTGCATAAAAGTAAATACATAAAAGTAAAAGATAGTCCCTTCGCAGAGGAAAGCAGAGGTTGTCATGCGCTTATTGGTTTGTATGCCCAATCCCTTAATGTAAAAGAACGTCACGCTATATTGCCCCCTATGATAGCAACCTTTATTATGCAGTCCGTCGCTTTTATTACTTTGCCATCATAAGTTCGTATAGCGCTCAATTTTCTCTTACACTAATTGATCAAAACACTTTTAGAAGCAATTTTTATTGCCTTATTGCACCGATGACAACTTACTTGAAGGATCTTTCTCGATCCATAGGTAGGTATGGTGGACACTCAAAGAATGAATTTGGGTTTGGGTTTTTGGATGCACAAGTAGTATCTCTACTTAGTGCGGAATTTTTGGCTAGCAAAGATATTGAGCAAGCACCACATGTTGAAGGATCTATGAAAATATAACTTCTATGTGGATATGAACAAGCATAAATCATTAAGTTGTCTTCCTTGTCCAACGTCAAACATTTTAACATATAATATTTGATGGGGGCTCACAATCACAAAAGATGTCCAAGATAGTGTATTTGCATGTGAATCTTCTCTTCCCTTATTAATTCTTTCATGAATTGCATCATTGACCAATGCTATGTTTGTCAATCTCCAACAAATTTTACTACTTATACTTTTCCTTATGGGATGTCATTACTCGCCATAAGATTAGCATATGATTCTTTTCATTTGTTTCTTTTCCTTATTTTGATTGCAACAAGAAAGTAGAGGGGCAAAAACTCAAACTAAACTTTATTATATAACTCTCACTCGATTACATAGATAGATAGGCCACGAAACTAACACACGAAAACAGAGCATGCTAAACTTTTATTCAACTAAAGCAAAGGGAAACTAAAGATCGAACTAAAATAGGTAAAGGTGAATAAAAGTGGTGGTGATACGATACCGGGGCACCTCCCCCAAGCTTGGCTCAAGCCAAGGGGAGTGCCCATACATGTGTGCTCAAGTCTCCTTTGGTGGTGGTGATGAAGAAGGTGGTGGTGATGATGCAGCCTTCTTCTTCAACTTATATTTGAGCATAAAATTTTCCTCCCTTAGATCATCATTCTCCAACTCAAGCTTTAATATCTTGTTGCATAATGCCGCCTTGCTCTCCGTATCACGTACCTCCTATTTTTTCAGAATTCTAGAGTGTTCCGAAAGGTTTCTTTTATGTGTTCCTCCGGTGTCATGGTTTGGATAACATTGCTTTCAACGTTAATAGGCGTACCTGAGATATAATGCTTAATTCTTTGGCCATTGACAACCTTCAGGTTAGTACCTTCGGCGTTATTAATCTTGATAGCTCCAGAACGATAAACCTATTCGATAATATATGGTCCTTCCCATTTGGAGAGAAGCTTACCTACAAACAATCTTAAACGAGAGTTGAACAAAAGAACATAATCTCCTATTTTGAATTCCCGCTTTTGGATTCTTTTGTCGTGCCATCTTTTTATTTTTTCTTTGAATAGTTTGGCATTTTCATAGGCTTGGGTTCTCCATTCATCTAGTGAGCTAATATCAAATAACATCTTCTCACCGGCAAGTTTGAAATCATAGTTAAGTTCTTTAATTGCCCAAAATGCCTTATGTTCTAATTCTAGAGGCAAATGACAAGCTTTTCCATATACCATTTTGTATGGAGACATACCCATAGGATTTTTATAAGCTGTTCTATAGGCCCAAAGTGCATCATCTAATTTCTTAGACCAATTCTTACGAGACCTATTGACAGTTTTTTGTAATATTAATTTTATTTCTCTATTGCTAAGTTCTACTTGACCACTAGATTGAGGATGATAGGGTGATGCAATTCTATGGTTAACATCATATTTAGCAAGCATCTTACGGAAAGCACCATGAATAAAGTGTGAACCACCATCGGTCATTAAATATCTAGGGACTCCAAACCTCGGGAAGATAACCTCTTTAAGCATTTTAATGGAGGTGTGGTGATCAGCACTACTAGTTGGAATAGCTTCTACCCACTTAGTGACATAATCAACAACAACCAAAATATGTGTGTACCCATTAGAGGAAGGAAAAGACCCCATATAATCAAAACTCCAAACATCAAATGGTTCGACAACAAGTGAATAATTCATAGGCATTTCCTGACGCTTACCGATATTACCAATTCTTTGACATTCATCACAAGACAAGACAAACTTACGAGCATCCTTAAAGAGAGTAGGCCAATAAAAACTAGATTGCAATACCTTATGAGCAGTTCTATCTCCCGCATGATATCCTCCATAAGCTTCGGAATGACATTTTCATAGGATTTGTTCCTGTTCATGCTCAGGTACACAATGTATAATAATACCATATACTCCTTCTTTATAAAGATGTGGGTCATCCCAAAAGTAATGTCTCAAGTCATAATTTTTTTCTCTTTTGTTGGTATGTGAAGCTAGATGGTATATATTTAGTGACAATGTAATTAGCATAATCAGCATACCAAGGGGTATTTTGAGAAACATTTATTGCAGCTAACTGTTCATCAGGGAAACTATCATCAATAGGTAGTGGGTCATCAAGAATATTTTCTAACCTAGAAAAGTTATCAGCTAGAGGGTTCTCAGCTCCCTTCCTATCGACGATGTGTAAGTCAAATTCTTGAAGCAAGAGAATCCACCTAATGAGTCTAGGTTTAGCATCTTTCTTTTCCATGAGGTATTTTATAGCAGCATGATCGGTGTGAACAATAACTTTGGAATCAACAATATAGGATCTAAATTTATCACAGGCAAACACAACTGCTAAAAATTTCTTTTCAGTAGTAGCATAATTTCATTGGGCACTGTCTAGAGTGTTACTAGCATAATGGATAACATTCAATTTCTTATCAACTCTTTGTCCTAGAACAGCACCAACAGCATAATCACTAGCATCACACATAATTTCAAAAGGCAAGTTCCAATCAGGTGGTTGAACGATAGGTGCAGAGGTTAAGGCTTTCTTGAGTGTTTCAAAGGCTTCCACACAATCATCATAAAAAACAAAAGGAATATCCTTTTGCAAAAGATTAGTAAGAGGCCTAGAAATTTTGGCGAAGTCTTTAATGAACCTCCTATAAAAACCAGCATGACCAAGGAAACTTCGAATACCTTTAATATCTTTAGGACATGGCATTTTCTCAATTGCATCAACTTTAGCTTTATCCACCTCAATACCTTGTTCAGATATTTTATGCCACAAGACAATGCCTTCATTAACCATAAAGTGGCACTTCTCCCAATTTAAGACGAGATTAATTTGTTCACATCTCTGCAAAACTCGATCAAGGTTGCTTAAGCAATCATCAAAATAAGTTCCGTAAACGGAAAAATCATCCATGAAAACCTCCACAATCTTTTCACAAAAATCAAAGAATATAGCAGTCATACATCTTTGAAAGGTAGCAGGTGCATTGCATAAACCAAAAGGCA
The DNA here is from genome assembly GCA_039707655.1 of Elymus sibiricus. Lineage (NCBI taxonomy): Eukaryota > Viridiplantae > Streptophyta > Magnoliopsida > Poales > Poaceae > Elymus > Elymus sibiricus. The sequence goes on along the minus strand of CM077669.1, from coordinate 340,793,253 downwards.
TACGTCTATAAGCATAGGTTCCAAAAGGGCAAGTAAAGGTGGTTTTCTCCTGATCGGATTGTGACACAGGTATTTGAGAGAAGCCAGAATATCCATCTAGGAAACAAAAGTGTGTGTGCTTAGATAGTCTTTCTAGCATTTGATCAATGAAAGGTAGAGGGTAATGATCTTTTCTAGTAGCTTTATTCAATTTTCTAAAATCAATTACCATTCTATAGCCAGTGACAATTCTTTGTGGGATAAGTTCATTCTTATCATTGGGAACAACGGTAATACCTCCTTTCTTAGGGACACGATGAACAGGGCTTACCCATCTACTATCAGCAATGGGATAGATTATACATGCTTCCAGAAGCTTTAATATTTCAGTTCTTACCACTTCTTTCATCTTAGGATTCAATCGCCGTTGGTGATCAACAACGGGTTTAGCATCAGGTTCCATATTAATCTTGTGCTGACATAGAGTGGGACTAATGCCCTTAAGATCATCAAGAGTATATCCAATAGCAGCCCGGTGCTTCCTTAGAACTTTTAATAATCTTTCTTCTTCATGTTCTGAAAGGTTAGCACTAATAATAACAGGATATATCTTTTTCTCATCAAGATAAGCACACTTCAAAGTGCCAGGCAATTGTTTCAATTCAAACACAGGATCACCTTTCGGTGGAGGGGGGCCTCCAAGAGTTTCAATAGGCAAATTGTGTTTCAGGAGAGGTTGTTGTTCAAAGAAAATTTTATCTATTTCATTTCTTTCACGCAAGTGCATATCATTTTCATGGTCAAGCAAATATTGTTCTAATGGATCAGTGGGAGGAACAGCAACAGAAGCAAGACCAATTATTTCATCCTTACTAGATAACGCTTTATCACGAGGTTGTCTACTAAACTTGGAAAAATTAAACTCATGAGACACATTACCAAAACTGACACCGGCAGTTTGTTTTTCACAATCTATCTTAGCATTGACGGTGCTCAAGAAAGATCTACCGAAGATAATGGGACAAAAGTCATCTTGTGGGGAACCAAGAACTAGAAAATCGGTAGGGTATTTCACTTTCCCACACAAGACTTCAACATCTCTAACAATCCCAGGTGGTGTGATAGTGTCTCTATTAGCAAGTTTAATAGTAACATCAATATCTTCTATTTCAGCAGGTGCTATTTCATCCATGATTTCTTGATATAAGGTAAAAGGGATAGCACTCACACTAGCACCTAAATCACAAAAACCATGATAGCAATGATTTCCTATTTTGACTGAGACAACAGGCATGCCTTCTATGGGTCTATGTTTACCTTTTTCATTAGGTTTAGCAATTCTAGCAGCTTCATCACAGAAGTAGATAACATGCCCATCAATATTTTCTACCAAGAGATCTTTAACCATAGCAACACTAGGCTCTACTTTAATTTGTTCAGGGGGTTTAGGTGCTCTTATATTACTATTATGAACCACAGTTGATACCTTAGCATGTTCCTTTATCCTAACAGGGAAAGGTGGTTTTTCAATATAAGCAGTAGGCACAACTGGATCAACATTGTAAATGATGGTTTCTTCTTTAGCTATGACCGGTTCTTTAATTTCTTCTTTAATAGGGGGATGATATTTAAACCACTTCTCCTTAGGAAGATCAACGTGAGTAGCAAATGCTTCACAGAAAGAGGCTACTATCTCAGAGTCAAGTCCATATTTAGTGCTAAACTTGTGAAAAGTATCGGTATTCATAAATGATTTAACACAATCAAACTCAAGCTTAATACCTGACTCATTACCTTCGTCGAGTTCACAATCTTCAGAGTTGCGTTTAATTCTTTCTAAGAGATCCCACTTGAATTCAATAGTCTTCTTCATATAAGAACCAGCACAAGAAGTATCGAGCATAGATTGACCATTATGAGAAAGCCGAGCAAAAAAATTCTGAATGATAACTTCTCTTGGAATGTCATGATTGGGGAATGAATATAACATTGACTTAAGCCTCCCCCAAGCTAGAGCGATGCTTTCTCCTTCACGAGGCCAAAAATTATATATATAATTCCGATCACGATGAACTAGATGCATGGGATAAAACTTTTGGTGGAATTCCAATTGCAAGCTTCCAGTTCCACGATCCAAGATCATCACAAAGCCTATACCATGTCAATGCTTTTCCCTTCAAAGATAAAGGGAAAACCTTCTTCTTAACTTCATCTCCGGGTAAACCTGCAAGCTTAAATAATCCACAAATTTCGTTCACATATAATAGGTGCATATCAGGATGTTCAGTTCCATCTCCTGCATAAGGTTTAGCAAGCAGTTGCTCTACCATACCCGAAGGAATTTCATAACCAATATTTTCAGTAGGTGCAGTAGGTTGAGGGGCAACTAATTGTGGTTCCGGTCGAGGTGAAGATACCCCGAACAAACCCCTCAAAGGATTGTTTTCCATAGTAGCAAGTAGCAATAGATTTTAGCACGTAGTATAAGTTTTTCCTTACCGATTTCCACTTACCAAGAGCACTTCACTCCCCGGCAACGGCGCCAGAAAAGAGTCTTGATGACACACAAGTATAGGGGATCAATCGTAGTCCTTTCAATAAGTAAGAGTGTCGAACCCAACGAGGAGCAGAAGCAAATGACAAGCGGTTTTCAGCAAGGTAATTTCTGCAAGCACTGAAATTGCAGATAACAGATAGTTTGATAGCAAGATAATTGGTAACGAGCAAGTAACGATATCGGTAAGTAAGGTGCAGCAAGATAGCCCTATCCTTTTGTGGCAAAAGACAGGCCAGAACAATCTCTAGTAATAGGCAAAGTGTTCTTGAGGGTACACGGGAATTTCATCTAGTCACTTTTATCATGTTGGTTTGATTCGTGTTCGCTACTTTGATAATTTGACATGTCGGTGGACCGGTGCTTGGGTGCTGTTCTTACTTGAACAACCTCCCACTTATGATTAACCCCCTCGCAAGCATCCGCAACTACGAGAAAAGTATTAAGATAAAATCTAACCATAGCATTAAACGTTTGGATCCAAATCAGCCCCTTACGAAGTAGCGCATAAACTAGGGTTTAAGCTTCTGTCACTCTAGCAACCCATCATCTAATAACTACTCCATAATGCATTCCCTTAGGCCCATGAATGGTGAAGTGGCATGTAGTCGATGTTCACATGACACCACTAAGGGAATCACAACATACATATCATGAAAATATCGAACACATATCAAATTCACATGATTACTTGCAACATGACTTCTCCCGTGACCTCAAGAACAAAGGTAACTACTCACAAATAATAAACATGCTCAAGATCAGAGGGGTTTTGAATAGCATAATGGATCTGAACATATAATCTTCCACCAAATAAACCATATAGTAATCAACTACGCAAGGTAATCAACACAACTAGTCACCCACAGGTACCAATCTGAGGTTCCGGTACAATGATTGAACACAAGAGATGAACTAGGGTTTGAGAGGAGATGGTGTTGTTGAAGATGTTGATGAACATTGGCCTCCCAAAGATGAGAGGGGGGTTGGTGATGACGATGGCTTCGATTTCCCCCTCCGGGAGGGAAGTTCCTCCGGCGGAATCGCTCCGCCGGAGGGAAAAAGTGCTCCTGCCCAAGTTCTGCCTCGAGGCGGCGGCGCTTCGTCCCAAAAGTCCTCCTCTGATTTTTTCTAGGTCAAATGTGACCATATACCAGAAGATGGGCACCGGAGGTGGGCCGAGGAGGCCACAACCCATCAGGGCGCGCCCAGGGGGGCCTGGCGCGCCCTGGTGGGTTGTGCCCACCAGGTTGGCACCCTTCGGTAGTTTTCTGCTCCTGTAATTTTTATTTATTCCAAAAATAATCTCCATAAAATTTCAGCTTCATTGGAGTTGTGCAGAATAGGTATCTCTGATGTGCTTTTCTTGGGTCCAGAATTCTAGCTGCCGGTATTATCCCTCTTTGTGTAAACCTTGCATATTATGAGAGAAAAGGCATTAGAATCACCCCCTAAAGAATTATTATTCAACAAAACATAGTAAATAATAGTAGGAAATCATGATGCAAAATGGACGTATCATGCATCATCCCTTCCTCTTTGGGAAAATACCGACGCAGTCTCAAGCCACGTCAGGCCTTCTAGCAGAGCTCATCATGAAGAAGATTTTTTTTTCCCTTTCATGACTCGGTGCCTTCAGATAATGAATTGAGGAATCATTTATATGTTAATGACATTGATTATGATTGTGTTGTCAAAAGGAATTTATTTTTATGTGGCAAGAGGAAAAGAAGGCCTAAGAAGAAAAACGACATGATTTGGTATGATGAGAAAGCAGAAAATCCTCATCAGCAGATATGTGAGCACTTATGTTTTGAAGATGTGTACCAATTTGGAAGAGCTCTAAGACAATTCCATGTAGTTCAGTTGAAGAATTATAATTATTGGAGGAATTACAAAGACAGGATAATTGTTTATTGTGAAGTTGATGGATGCCCTTTATGATGACAGCTTCTGAAATCAGGAATGAAAAGGCATTTACCATTAGAAAATTGAGACTACCACACACATGCCCTGCAGATAGTGAGAACACAAAGTGACAACATATTGGTTTGCTAAGTAATGTGAGCATGCAATTAGAACAGATCTCAAGACAAAGGTTGACACAATATTAGAAAATGCAAAGGGGAAGTATGGGGTGGAAATACCCAAGAGCAAGGCCTACAAGGCTAAGAGGAAGGCTTTGAAAGTTGTTGAAGGAGATGTTAAAGCACATGGCACTAGATTCAGAGACTATTTGCACGTAGTTTTAAACACAAATCCTGGCAGTAGATGTATTGTGTCAACAAGAAACATACAAGAACACCCAAGCCCCAACCCTAGGTTCCATAGGATGTTTATGTGCCTCAATGCATCTAGGTAAGGCTTTCTGAATGGGTGTAGGCCATTCATATGTATTTTCATTAGTGCACCTTTGTCTAGCCCTTTGTTCTCATTTTACTGTTCTCAAATCATTGCTTATTTGATGCAGGTGTTGATGGATGTTTCATAAAGTTAAGCAGTGGCCAACAAAGCATGGCAGCAACAGGCAGAGATGGAAATAACAATCTCTTTCCTATTGCATTTGGTGTGCTTAACAAGGAAGATAGCCCATCTTGGAGTTGGTTCTTATATCAGTTGAAGCAATGCATTGGAGAGGGTAATAAATTTTGCTTGTACACTTTCATATCAGATACACAGAAAGTTAGTGAACAACATACACTTTGTACTAAATCAAGAAATGTTTTTTTTAATTTAATTATCACATTGAGAATTTTTTATTTCCTCAGGGCTTGCTAAATGGTGTTGGTCAATTATTTCCAAATTCACCACATAGGTACTGCCTTAGGCATATCTATGCAAATTTTCAAGCAGCTGGATTTAGAAATGAGGAACTAAAGTATTATGTGGACCAGGCTAGTTATTCATATACTGGAAATGGATTTGATGTTGCAATGGATAAACTTAAAAATGAGGATGAAGAAGCATGGAAATGGTTGGCTCGAATCCCAAAAGAAACTTGGGCTAGGCATGCAACGGACATGAATTGCAAAACAGATTTAGTTGTGAACAACATTAGTGAGGTCTTCAACAGGTACATACTAGAGTTGATTGAGGTCAATGCCAATTAAAACCATGACATATGGAATAAGACCAAAGTTGACGGTGAAGTATCAAGGGACTAGGAACAAGATAGAGGAGGTTAGGTGGGAGATAACCCCTACCTATGCAGAGATCCTAGAGGAGTCCAAAAAGTATTCTAGGTTTTGCAAAGCAGCGCAATCTGGCCCAATGTTTTGGCAAGTTAGTAGTGGTGACAAGATATATGCAGTGAATCTTGAGGCATGGACATGTGGCTGTAGGAGGTGGGATATGAATGGTGTGCCTTGCAACCATGTTGTGGCAGCCATCAATAAAGCTAAACTCAATCCTGAGGATTTTATCATGAACTTTTTCAAGAAACCACTCTATAGAGAAGCCTACAAGCACATCATCTATCATGTGCCTGGTCCTGACCAGTGGTCCAAAGCCAACTCACGGGACATTTATCCAACTGTTTTCAAGAGCAAGAAAGGAGCGCAACAAACTGTTAGGAGGTAAGGCAAGGATGAGTTTGTTGTGTCCAAAGTTTCTCAAGGATGGCAACCATAATATGCGGTAACTGCAAAGAGCAAGGACATAGATACTATAACTGTGGTATCACTCTTACGCCATCTCTTCAGATGAGGAAAAACAAACACAAGGTACTGAAAAAGTGTTTTTTCATTGTTTACTTCTTAAGGTAACATGTTTATAATTTGTTGTCATGTGCAGCCAAACATGAGCTCCTACAGTGAGGAGGCTGGATCATCCGCACAAGGTAGTGTCCACACAGCCTCAAGTACAGCAGAAAGACAGGACCAAATCTACCTGTCAGTGTGACTCCTATAAGCACTGCCCCACCATCAGCTCATATAAGAAGGGCTCACATAACTCCTGCAACAAGTGCTCCAGCAACTACTGCAGCAAGGACTACATCTCCTGCAGCTAGGGCTCCAGCAACTACTGCAGCAAGGGCTACATCTCCTGCATTTAGGGCTCCACCAGCTGCTACAACAAGGGCTCCAACATCTACTACAACCAGGGCTCCATCATCTCCTGCAGCTAGAGCTCCATCATCAACCAGGGCTCCACCTAGATCTTCTGTGACAAGATCAATGGTAGCAGCAGCAGCCAAACCTGTCACAAGATCAAGGGTTGCAGCTACCAGACAGGCTATCTGCCCCCAGAGCAGCTGATGTCTAGGTCCTTCAAAAAGGATGATAAAACCACCAATCAAGATGAGAGATTGCCTGACAGCTAGTGGTGCTAAGAGGGAGTAATGTGTTCTATCATGGTCTATGCAAACTAAATGATGTATTGTGTTGCGAAATGAAGCATTTGAATTGTGATGCTATGTAATATTGTATTGTGATAGCTTGAAACAAACCATATGTGGTTGGCTACTGTATGGATGACTTTTATGTAATGTGATATTGTGTTAGCTTAAAATAAATTATGTATGTGTGAGTTATCTCTGTGATGATCCACTTTTGACACAAAATATGGTCATTTTCTTGTACCAATTTGGTATCCAGGAAGGAGTCAATTATATCAAAAATAAGGGAGTCATTCTGTTGTGCCAATTTGGTATCCAAGAAGGAGTCAACTTTATAAACCAATAAGAGGTCATTCTGTTGTACCAATTTGGAGTCAATTTTATCTGCAATTGCTACCTGGAGATGCTCCCAAATTGGAAACCTACTTGCTGGAGATGCTATCTAACAAACATAGTAGCTTCCATATATGGACACACAGACAAAAAAACTACTTCAGATACTTCAGATAGCAAAAGAAGCAGATGCTGGCAACAAATCAGTCCAAAAGCATACATAGTTTAGCACATTGCAGCTTCCAAAAGCTACACATAGTTGAAGTAGTACTCCAGTTCAAACTAAACAGAATCTAGTTCACTACTAAATGCAGAGGGCAATTTTAGTCTTCACATTGATGAACTTCTTTAGTTCATCAGTCTAGCAGAACGGCGAGGCACCGGTGAGGCGAGCGGAGTGTCGCAGAGGCTTCTTCTTCTTCGTCTTCTTCTTCTTCTTTTTCTGCTTCTGCTTCTGCACCAAGGGTTGCGCCTCCTCCTCCTGCTCCTCCATCTTCACCGGAACATCCACGTCCACGTCGAGCAACACCTCCACATCAATTGCTTCTGCCTCTCTCCGTCGACGCCCGTCCATGCGACGCGAAGGCGAGCCACGACCTGCACCTCTGGCTCCTCCTCACCATCGGTGGAAACGACAGGATGTGCCACAGGGGGGGTGCGGATGAGGGCTTCGTACTCGTGGTCGACGCGGTCCGCATGGCAACCTTGGCCACCACGTCTGCATCCGCTGGATCTACCGAAAACCCGCTTTTCAAAGGCCGATACATGATCTAGCGGTTGCGCTGCCGAACATTGACTCCAGCATGCACCATACGAGGACGACTACCGCCGACACGCCCTTGCGGCCATCACGGAATTCGTGTGCCCTCCGGTCATCCCTGAACACTGGCGTCAGGTCACTGGCGTGGTTGACGAGCGCGGGGACGCTCTTGAACCGCTCGACGAGCTCACTGTCGATTGCCTTCTTGGTTGGATCCTCGCCGGCCCAATCGTCTACGGCCTCTCCCAACTACACATTGGCTTCGACATCGGCGGGGGTGGCGGCGGTGACGGCGACGTCAACGGTGAGTGGTGGGTGATGGGTGCTGACTGGTGAGAGGTGAGAGGCGATGGGAGAGAGGCACGGTGGTTTTCTGTGCAAGAGACGTGACAGATAGTGAATGCGAGGAGGAAGACGGGGCTTTTTTGGATTCAGTGAAAAAACGAACAGGCGGGGCATTACGGTGCGAACGAGCTGTGGGACGATGCGAATGAGCGAACAGCCGAGCCCGACCCCGCGCTACGGGACGAACGAGCCATCGCGTCCAACCAAGCCGCTTCCAACCGACCCGCATCGACCGCTTCCGAATGGCCGTTAGCGCCGCACCGTCACCGATGTTGGCCCGCGAGTGATAGGTCACGTCAAAACGAGTTCAGAAAACGGTTCAGTGCAAAATGTCACGTTTTATAAAGTGGTGGTTTTATGCAAGTTGTGACACAGAAGTGATGATTGCATTTACTCTTCGTTCTTGCTGGATTTGATCCAGTTTACTCTTTTCTGGCGAGCGTTAGACTCTCAAATACTGTAGAACAAGCTCGAAATAAGAAATATCGTTCCACCCTAAATAGGACCTGAACAACCGGAGAACGAAATTGCAATCAGAGATACAAAGGACTGAACGAAAAAGTTGAAACTTATGCACAGGCGCCAACATGAAGAACAGGAAACCTCATATCATATACTGATATACCCCCAGGACAAATATACATCTCGTATCCCCCATCTTAAAGTTTAATTTACCTACAGCTCACATTTACATCCCAGATTAAGGTCGTGTGGCATTAGCCACAAGGCCGGAAATCTACATATTTACCCCCCTGTCCCACCTAGACTATCATGAGATCACAAAATATGATGGCGGTGATTTGTGCCTACTAGTTCGACGAACAAATGTACACATGGACGGTTTATTTATCCATCTCTGATGACTTTTGAGCTATAATGTTTCATTCCAGAAATTAGTGCCCCCGATTTGCCTCCTCCTTAAGTTACTTACTATATGGCTCATATTTCTCCTTTGCCGTATTAATCTTTTTCTTGAGTTCGCCATATTTGTGCACTGAAACATCTGAGAAGAATTCAAGCTTCCCTAGGAAGCTCTCCAGGCTCGACTGTAAATCTGTATGAGCGCCGTTTCTATGGATTCCCCGCATTTCATCATTCAACCCTCCATTAGGCAATGAGAATGTAGACCTTGAACCACCACGCCTCTTCTCTTGACGGGGCACACAATGGTTTATATCTGCAACGAGACCTTTAATACCACCTTCCAAGTCTTCGATTGGCAACTCCTTCAATAACTTAATCCACTGCTCACAGATTGTAAAGATGGGTGCAACAGCAAAATTTGTTATTTGAAAATCAGTATCCTTCTTATTTCTAGATTTTTTCTTCGCCCTTAGTGATTTCACACACTTGAGTAACCATGACTGTAGGCTATTCAAGTAAGATCTATGGGATCCTATCCATCTCTGGAAGTTTGAAAATAGTGACCTTAGTTCAACCTGAAGGAGTAGAGCTGCTTGGAACTGTGATTCCGACCGAATTAAGACCTTTATACCGCCACTGTTGGATACTAGCTTAATAATCTCGTGTTGATGCCGGTGACACTCGAGCATTGTTTCCCACATGCGAGTTAAGCTGAAAAAAATGTGAATATTTTAACCAAGAGCAAATGATAAACTAAGATCATTCCAGAAAATGCCTATTGAATTGCAATCTGTATGTAGTTCCGTAGGAAATAAATGGAGAATCAATACCTTCCAATTAATTCTTCAAGCTGCGGTTGAAGCTCTTTGTCCCTTAGATCCTCTATGTTCTTGGAAATCATGTCAATTCTCTGAATGGCCACCATAATTCTGGAGTACAAATCCTTCACAACAGCACGGGTTCTATCAATACTCATTTGGTTTTCTCCTCTTGATTCCTGGTTTCTCAGGTACCTACATTTCTCATCATACTGCCTGCAAATTGTACTGCTAGCCTGAAGGCAATACAAAGGTTAGCATTTACAGAAACACTAAATATGGTTTAAAGACATGGAGAGGTCATTTTAAAGAAAGAAGGCAAGAAAATATGGAGGTGTCAACCAATTCACAGACTCAAGGCAAAATGACATACATATGTATCATTTATTCAGGAATAATAGTACAAATAATTCAAACACAGCAAATAGGAACTGCACAAACTGCTAAATGCATATTCAAGTGGGCATATCATGTGTACCAACATTCAATATAAATATATTTCAGGCTCCTATTGTTGCACATTGTTTCATCTTCCATTTTTAATCAATACTCCAAGCTTGAGAAAAAAGAGCATCATTATAATTCCAGTGCAATTTGCGTTATTTTATTTCAAAATTGTCTAACTGCATACTTCTGCAAATATATTGATCAGCCTCTACTATGGGATATGATATATATCTAAATAAAGTGGTCCCATTTAAATGGGCATGCAAGTCATCCACATCATCAAGCATATGCAAACCTTCCACCTTCCACCACATGCAAGTCCTCTACTTCCTCAATTCATATTTCTATTTTTTCATAAGCAAGTGATCGCATTTAAATGCACATGAAAGCCATCCACATCATCATGCGCATGCAACCCTCGCAGTTTCCACCACATGCAAGTCCTCCATATAATCATTTTTTATTTTTTATTTTTTATTTTTTATTTTTTATTTTTTATTTTTTATTTTTTATTTTTTATTTTTTATTTTTTCAGCAACAAATAATTGAACTTCAATGTCACAAGACAATATAACATGCATCCACTATCTATTTACCTCTAGGTTTGCTATCATTCATAGGACAAAAATGTGGTGTGGTATTATTCTCATATATTCTGATTTTACCTTTGATAATTTCAGTGCTATAAATTTTTCCAGCAACGCATGGAGTGTTATCTAGTTTAAAACAGTGGCTAGAACAGATTAAGAAAAAAAGAGTCTAGTAAAGGACCGGCCAAATAAGCTTTTACCTTAACTTCATCACAGAGCTTTCTCTCCCATGCATATAATCTATCTAGTGTGGAAGCGTGACTGCCAGAATTCATGTATACACCACTAAAGATATTTCCAGTGAGACCATCGACATCAACTTTTGATGCTGCCCCAAGAGGATTTCTTGATGACGAAGAGTGCGAAGACACTGATCTATGCCAGGTAAGATACTTCCCGTCGGCTTCTGGTGGAGCTGCAATAAAGCACAAGATATTTATCCGTCCCTACCATTTAAAACAGGATAACAGATGAAATAATAAAGATTCTATTTACAGAAAGTGCAAAAGCTTTGCACATAAAGAAAAAATATGTTGGTCGCATAAACTGTAGACATGCCCTTGTATTCAGAATTTTTTGACTTTCACCAATGATATTCATACAGTTATACTAACATGTTAGGATAATCAATGGTCAAGCTCTATGCAGGAAACCGTGAAAAGTAAAACATATCTACATGGAACATATCATTTTCCGGCACGTAGAATAATAAGCCGCTTCAACGGAAGATCATGGAAGAAATAACATGCAAATGACATCATACGATGTAATCACAGGAACTTGAATTGTGTGCTTGAAAATGGAAGACTATCACTGAGAGTTAGAAAAAACTTACGCTGAGGAACAGGGACTTCCTCCCTGCAGCAAGCAAAGAATGTTGCAAAAAAGCCTGGTGCCTTTAATCCACGTGCTGCATTATAATTACTTAAGTTAACCCAAGTTATAATTGAACTAGAAAGAGAAGGAACAGCAAGTAGTAATGGTCATGGGTACTAGTAATATTGATATAGTTTCACATCATGAGTTCTGCAGTGTTGCATCCAGAATCTTTCTATCATTTGTTCAGAAGCAAAGCTCCATCAAAATATTACAGAACAGTAATCTAGTTAATTGAGTTCTAACCTCTTTCTTTGGGTGGCAAAGGGCGGAAATTGACTTTATCTGCTTCAAGCATCCTTGGGACTTCTTTGCCAGAATCAGATGCCTTGATAAATAAGATTTCAACCTCTTTCATGGATGTATACAGGTCCTTTACCCCATTTCTAACATCACGAAAAGGTTCCTTCGATTCCCCGTTTATAGGATGAGCGGCAACCGAAGATGCCACTTCTTTCACAGGGCTCGTCACAGGGGTTTCATCAGTTTCATACATGCTAATGTCAAGTACCCTATTGTCACTTTTTGGCTCAAGTACCTTGTTGTCACTTTTTGGCTCCTCCGTTTTGGAATGAATATTTTCCAGGGCAGCCTTATCTGCAATATTTACCAAGGCAACCTTATCTGCAGTATTTTCCAAGGCAACCTTATCTGCAGTATTTTCCAAGGCAACCTTATCTGCCAAATTTTTTAAGACAACCTTATCTGCAGCAAGATGTGCAGGTGACTGATCTGTTACAATATTTTCAACAGGTGTATCATTACGGTTCTTGAACATCCGCACTAAAGGTTCAGAAGATGGGTTCTCAAAATCATCTTCTGAGTCTGCAAAATCATCCTCCCTTCCACTCATAGTAGACTGCTCTCCATCTCTGACATCTGGAGTTTTCTCCTGTTGAGAGAGCCTAACATCACCAGCATGAGCATGTGACTTCTCCAATTCCTCCTCAAGCTCTGGAATTCCTTCCTTCTCCCGAAGGCGCCTAATATCATCAGCATTTTCAAAATCATGACCAGATTCCTTCTCATCATGAAATGACAACTGGCTCTCAACAGGTTGAAAAAGGCCAAAGTAGTCCCATGGTGGTGTCCCTGGAGGAGCTTCAAATGTAGAACTATCATCCAGATCATGTACGGTTTGTATGGGAACCGGGGATGAAGTCTCCAGAGTTGCTGTTACCGGAACAGGCACCTTTTCCTCAACAGTCCTCGCTAGGCTCCTCCCGGCTTTCATATGATTGACATGGAAACGCCCTGAAGATAACGGGGATGGAGCTGGGGAGAAGGAGTCACTGGCCGGATGTGATACAGATGGGGAGAGGTTCATCGATCTATGCCTCATGCCAGGAGGCTCTGGTGTTGCAGATGTTGATGTGTATAATGAAGAATCAGTTGGCACTTCAGGTTCTACAAATTTTCTAAGAGCAAATCCTGTGTGCCTCAGCGACTGGATATATGCAAAGTGAGCAGCTGCAAGTGCACATCTCCCTTCAAGTGCTTCTTTCACATAACGTTTTCTTTCCTGGCACAAGACAAGAGCCTTGTCATCTTCACCCGTTGCTCTTGTAGATCCCATTTTAATATGTGTCATTCTCGATGCTGAGCAAATTCTAGAAGAAAAGCAAAATCACAGCCATGCACTGCAGATCAAAGTTATTATTGAACAGATATGTTTTGATATAAAACAATGCACAGACAGTGCAACTTTGTACCTGCATTTCCACATATTAAATAATTTACGATTAGATAATATCCTAAAGATAGCCCTATGTTTCATCAGCACTTGTGCATACCCATTAGAGTCAGTCCGTTCAGAAGGTAACATACATTGTGATCGCAATTGTATATACAAAATATGATACAAAACCTCAGTATGTGTCACTCACTGGCAAGCACTTTGGGTACAGCACACAAATTCACTTCCACTAAAACAAGCCTGCTCAAATCTGTCCCAAAATTTTATCTTTTCTCCGCAAGCACTGAGGAACTCCAAATAGAAATACAGAAACTGAACTCAGATGCTGGGAACAAAACCAGCAATCAACCTCATGCGTTCCTGCATCAGCTAGAAGACTGTTCCTGATACAACGAAACTGTGACCACCTCCACTTAAACGACAAGACAGGATGCATTTCAAGAATATGTCCTTTTCCCCTAAATCCTCAATAATAAACCAATTAAAGAGAATATACACAGCAAATTCCTTGATTGTCTCGCCAAAAAGCTTATAAGACAACGCAGAAACCTAATTTATGCAGTATCAAGCCACCGCATAAATCCCTTAACTAACCAAGTGTATTCTCTCGATCTTAGGCAAGCCATGTGAAGCAGCAGATTAGACGTTATGGGATTCTCAAACAGCACGAGACCGAACTCAAATATAAGTTAATTCAAGGAACGTCCAAATTATTTTGAAGAATCAGCACGTCTTGGACTAAACCAACCCTCTTGGACTAAACGAGCTCAATTGAGTTGTGGAGCAACAAAGAAGACGCATATAAGAAGGAAAAGTTTGAGCTTTACCAATCCTGCCAGCAAATAAGTACAGTATAGTAAAATTAACTCGGTCAGACCATTGCGACCACCCACCCAATTCACGGCCCCATCACGTCGAACCATCCATCTACAGGTTCTCCATTGATATCATATATCAGTACACCCTGTCGCGGACGAAGAAAACGAACTGGTCTTGAGCGCGTACTTTTTTTTCGCGAATACGCAAAGCTTGCGTATCTTTTCATTGATAGAAAGAAGAGAAATGAGTACAACGATGATACAACTCATGGCACGAACGCAAATCGGCGTGGACATGGTAGCCCGAACAGAAGAAGAACCACAGCTAAACCCACTAAGCCTAAAACTGATTGGACGACGAACATCTTCAAAGCCAACACCGAGGACGCCGCGAGCCAGCAAGATAGTGCCTTCAAGAAGGTGAGCGACGTGATTACGCCGCCGCCATCCGATCCGAAGAACCGGACCAAGGGTTTCCCCGATGCTCGAAGAGGGGCGCGGATAAAAGCCATGGCAGCGCCTCCAAGAAGGGAAACGACACCCGCAAGTGCCGTCTTGAGCGCGTACTAACAGCAGATAAAAGAGAAACCCCCACGGAAACATCGAAGATCCAAGTTTTGCCTCGCAGCGGCCATGGAGCACACAAGTAACACCCAATTAACCAACCCCAGCACCAGACTCACCGCAATTGGCCTAATCAGCGCGGAGAAACCGCCCAGAGCAATCCGGGGCAAAGTCGGGAAGAGGATCACCTCGCTTGGCCGCGAAGAGGGCGCGTTGGGCACGGGATCTCGGGCTCACGGAGGCCGCGTCGGGTTGGCGGTGTGGAGGAGGTCGGCACTGGCTGGTCGTCGAGTGGGGTGGAGAGGAGGAGAGAAGCTTCGAAGATGATGAGCAGGTGCGGTGCCTCCTGCCGTCCTGCGGCAGATGAGAAAGATGCGTATGCGCGTGTGTGCCTGCGGCTGCGGGGTGGGGTCACAGGCTGGTGGGAACCCGACGTGTAGAGGGAGGCGTGTGCCCGTAGCCTGGCTCTGGCCCACTGTCCACGAGGGAGGATGGAGCCGAAAGGCAAAAGGCGAAACGGCTGGCATTTGTTCTCTTCCCTTCTTTTTACAATCGAAGTTTTCTGTGTGTTTCTGTCGAAGAATGGAATGCGCTAGCCGATGACGCACGCTTTGTCGAGTCATTTCACGGCCGCGAGTTGAGTCTCTTTTTACTATTACGGTTTGATATGGACATTTTTGCAACGAAAATCGAAAAACTGAGTTGATTGATATTCCTGATTTATTAGGTTTGTGGTATTCGGTTCGATGTTTTCATCGTCGATTGTTTGGGATCAGGTGTATCCTCGTTTCATCCTACGTAGACCGACTTGACCAACAGGCCATATATCGAAATGGACCTTTTTTCCTCTCTAACTTTTCTATTTTGCTGGAACGTGTAAGCATGACCCTAGACTCATGTACGATGCACATCCCCACAACACAATTCACTTATGCCTCTGTTACTGAGAACCACTCTTCTTGTATTCGTTTTCGTCTGTAAATGGACTCTAATCTCTCTATCTAGTCGCTTCCCGACCTTGAGGTTAGATCTACTATCACAAAGCATAGCTACAATGGGTTTTTGACGGGTGCTCATATTGGCATGGATCTCCGGCGTCTAGTTTCTTTTGCTCTACCTCTTCAGTACGTAGCATGGGTCTTTGACAACAAATCCACTGTTCACGGAGTCTAACGGAAAAGACAAAGAAAGTGGCGACCCGACTACTCAACCAAAACCAGCAAGTTGGCGCGAACCGACGAATCCCTCAAAAATGCATGAAGCAGGATACCAAGTCGCCCCTTCCCCGACAAGGAAATAACACAAACGCGTGGGAAATCCTTTTGAACACGCAGTGCGCAGAAGGACGACCAAAGCGCACGCCCAGGGCAGTTGCTTTAGTTGGCCGACAGTCACCCTATTGGGCCCCGATCCATCCGAAAAAGTGAAGGAAAAAAACAAAGAGGAAGGAAAACTGGAAAAGGTAGAGGGAATATTTAAAATGTTTCGATAGAATAAAATATGTTCATGGATTTTTTTTAAACATTCTACAAAGTAAAAAAAATGTTCATGAATTTAAAAAAATATGGATTTGAAAAATGTTTGGTAAATTAGAAACATGAAATTGAAAAATATTTTCGAATTAAGAAAATGTTCAATTTGCAAATTTCAAAAGGTGTTTCTCAAAATCCAAAATATGTTTGTGATCTTTTAAAAATGCTCATGAGTTTAGAAAATATTCCCGGATTTCAAAAGAAGTTCCCAAATTTTCAGAATTGTAGATAAATTTTAAAAATGTTCACGAAATTAACAATGTTCGCAAATTTAAAGATTTGTCTGTCGATCAACGTAGGGGTGCCACACTCATGTGCGAATAGACCCAACTACAACACACAACTCATCCACTCGCTGACATGTGGAACCATGAATGCAAAAACTACCTCGATGCGCCACAAGGCACCGTTTCTAGGGAGCTTAATAACTTAATAGAAGGATTGGACTCGCTTTGCTACGTCGTTGGTGTTGTTGGGTCTCTTAAAAACAAACTCTATTTTAAAATATAAGGTATATAGCTTTTTGAAAATTCAAACCATTTAAGTTTGATCAAATTTATAGAGAAATATATCAAAATCCATAATATCAAATTGGTATGATAGATTCATCATTAAATGAATTTCTATGCTTTTTTGTTTAATACTATGGATGTAGGTATTTTTTCTCTGAATTTGGTCAAAGTTACATAAATTTGATTTTCCAAAAAACTAATACTCTTTATATTTTGGAACTTATGAAATATTTAGTTAGGGGGGTGAGGAAGATGATGGACTATGTTTATTTTTATTTATAATGCGATGATTTGATTTCATAGTGTGGTATGTGTTATCCACGAACATCGTATATTTATATGGAGAAATTTCAGCGTCGGTGAGTGCATGTATTATATTGGTGCTGCAATATCACATGCTTACTTTCTTTTTTCTATGTGGCGTGAGGATGCACGGGATTAATATGTTTTTATAGACCGATTGTTGTTGATTGTTTGAAAAATCATTGGTCCGGTCAAAATCATAAATCAAATTCAAAATTAAATACCTCAACTGAATAAAGGAGCTTCAAAATTAGAGAACAATTAAATAGAAGATCTCCTTGAGAAATTATTGACCAGGTCAAAATCAAGTGACCCAATTAATTGTGATGCCTTAAATATTAGGAATCATGGTGTATCATATAAAAGAATTGAATGGAAGAGCTTTAAGAAAATTGTTGAGCCGGCCAAAATCAGATGACCTAATTTTAATTGAAGACCTCAATTGAATGTGGGCTCTTTAAAATTAGGGAGCTTTGTGTTATAGATGAAGAGATTTGACGGCCTGATGTCACATTACCATCACATTGGCGCGATCTCTCCACTCTGTTTTTTTCTTCCATATTTTGCTGGTGAAATGTGACATGAACGAACGAAGCTTTTGAGATAAATATTTTCGGGCTACATGTGGAACGAGTATCTTTATAATGTGGATGACGAGCCTACAAGATGTAAAGTGTAATTGTTCATAGAGACAATTGTCATCAAGTTCAGTGTATGATAGAGTGACCCACGAAAACAATATCATAGAGTGGTAATAAGGTAACCATATAGACATACAAATGACCCTAAACAAAGATGAAATTGTGAGCAAACTCCTGGCCTTAACATTCTTGGTGATGCCACAAGCTCCTCGTGAGTGTTGGAAAATATCTAAAACTAGAGATGATACACTGTGTGTTGTTGTGGCAATTGACTACGAATATTTTAATAAGATTTGGGTGTACAAAATATTAGTATTTAAATTAACAATATGATAATTGAAACTGAAATGCATACACGTTTTTTTCTTTGGGGAGGGTGGGGGGATTGCCTATGACCTATTATATTTGATTTATTCCTAGTTGTATAATCTCTACTGCTAAAAGGGAAGTATGTACGTTGTTTCATCAGTACTCACTCATTAATGCAAACACATTTCGTCGGTACTCTATCATTAATGCAAACATAATTTGAAAACGAAGCACCAAATCAATTTTGAAATCAAGTCATTAATATGATTAATTAAACATAAAATTAATTACACATATAGTCCATCTAAGTAGGGATTTTTTTGGCGCCAAATCAATTATGAAATCGAGCCATTAATGCATTTTTAATTAGTCAGAGACTTAATTAGGGATGCAATTAATTAATAGTAGTAAGTTTTTTCAATCCTATCTCTACTCATAAAGGGGCGGTACATAGGTTGGTCGTTCATTCGTCACACCTCCCACCGATTTTTATTCAACCTCGCACCAATTTTTTTCAATAAAGGAACAACCCCCGTCGATTTTTTTCGAGTGAACCCCACCTTTGATTGGGTTTTTTCTCTTCTCGGATTGTTTCCGCCCCGTTCTGATTTTTTCCATCAATCCTTCCCAATCCATCATCTAAAAAAATACTTCCCGATCCATTTCCAATTCTATTTTTCTTTCCAAACCCAACGCCCATTCGATCTGGATCTACATGAGGGGTTTCTCCCGTCCCTTGTGCAAGCCATGGAAGAGAGAAGGAGGGAGAGCAAAGGCGAGCACGCTGGCCTTTGGGCCATCACGCGGGAAAAGGAAAGGCGGCGGCACGATCGCTCGTCGCACCGCCGCTGCTGCTTGCGTGCTCGTTTCCCTCCCTTCACCCCTACCTCCAACTCGATGTCCGGTTGTAGTGACACCATAGATGGCCAAGTTTGGGAGTACACGCCATCACATAGGACACCATCGCGTGCCCGCTCCCTTCACCGTCTTTTACATGGCCATTGTCGGTCGGCGGTGGGCCTGACTGCCTAACCCACAACAATGACGTTGCGGCCTTGGGCGCCTCTGGCGAGGTCGAGGGGGTCACCACACAGCGGTGCACACGTTATCGTCTAGTTCCATGATGGCCACGCTCCACGGAGTTGTAGAGAAGAAGAAGAACACGAGAGGGTTGAAGTTGTGTATTTATCAAGTCAAAGACTTGATTAGGGATGCAAATAATTAATAGTGGTAAGTTTTTTCAATCGTATCTCTACTCCTAAAGGGGAGGTACATAGGTCGGTCATTCATTCGTCACACCTCCCATCGATTTTCATTCCACCTCGCACCGATTTTTTTCAACAAAGGAACTGTAAGTGCATCTAGTGCCACCCTTTGTTGGTTTTGGAGTATTGAAGACAAACGTGGTTGAGGGACTAATGTGTTTGTGAGAGTTCACAGGTTAACACAGATAGAAGTCCTTGGAGTTTCGGTTTAGCCGTCGAAGACGACCCCCAAAAATGTCCGAAGACATTGATGACGGCTGAAGCTATTGGTGGTATGCGAAGACATTCGTCCGAAGACAATCAAACGCGAAGACGAAGTCTTTTGGTAGTTTTTGTTTCTTCTTTCCTGAGTCATAGGAACCACCGTCTGAAAGCACAATGTGCTCCCTTGGTGGTTTTGATAATTCATGACAACATACATTGTCTCTTGGACTAATACTTTTACCTAGTGTATTTCAGATAAAGTCCACAGAGAGGGTTGGCAAAAGGATTATGGAGATTGTGGAGATAACCCCAGGATGCAAGGAAATAAATTGGCAAAGCTTCAAGCAAGAGGACTCTACATTTTACATTTGTGAGAAATCACTTTGAGTCCATAGGAAATCCAATACTATTAAAAGGGGATAAGGTACTGTTGGTGAACAAAATGCTCATACGTGCACAAGTGATAGTCACCAAAAACACCCACAACCTCCTTCACCACCACCTCAAGGGAACGACACCTTCAACAACAACAAAGACGAAGGAGATGATGATGAAGAAGAAGCTCCACCATCCAACAAGCCTAAGCTACCCCGAGTTCGAGCAAGAGTGACCAAGAACCATCCTCTAAACCAAATCTTTGGTGACATACAAACCGGGAGAATCACTCGCTCTAAAACTCGCTTAGCTAACTTTTGTGAGCATTATTCTTTCATCACTAGCATTGAACCCTTGAAGGTAGAACAAGCTCTTGAAGACCCGGATTGGGTGAACGCAATGCATGAAGAGCTTCACAACTTCGAGAGGAACGAAGTGTGGACACTCGTGGAGAAGCCCGAGGACGAGCACAATATCATCGGAACTAAATGGGTGTTTCGGAACAAGCAAGATGAAGACGGTCAAGTCGTACGCAACAAGGCACGTCTCGTAACCCAAGGATATACGCAAGTCGAAGGTATGGACTACGGTGAGACCTATGCCCCCGTCGCTAGACTTGAAGCTATTCGCATTCTTCTTGCTTATGCCAATCACCATGATATCATGCTCTATCAAATGGATATTAAAAGTGCCTTTTTAAATGGTGATATTGAAGAAGAGGTCTATGTTAAGCAACCACCTGGTTTTGTGAATCCTAAGAAACCTAATCACGTTTACAAGCTTCGTAAAGCACTTTATGGTCTTAAGCAATCCCCTCGTGCTTGGTATAAATGTTTAACGAAGTTTCTCATTGAAAAAGGTTTTGAAATTGGTAAAATTGACGCAACCTTATTCACTAAGAGAGTTAATGGTGAATTATTTGTGTGCCAAATCTATGTGGATGATATTATATTTGGATCTACTAACCCACAATTTAGTGAAAGATTTGGAAGGTTGATGTCCGAGAAGTATGAGATGTCCATGATGTGTGAGCTGAAATTCTTTCTTGGTTTGCAAATCAAGCAAACAAGAGAAGGAACTTTCATCTCTCAAACTAAGTATACCAAGGACTTGATCAAGAAGTTCAACATGCAAGAGTGCAAAGGTATGAAAACTCCTATGCCTACTAGTGGACATGTTGATCTTACCAAGGAGGATGAACCAGTTGATCAAAAGGTTTATCGATCTATGATTGGTTCATTGCTATATCTATGTGCCTCCCGTCCCAATATTATGCTTAGTGTTTGCATGTGTGCTAGATATCAGGCTGCACCTAAAGAGTGTCATCTTTTGGCCGTGAAACGTATTGTGAGATATTTGATACAAACACCAAACTTTGGCATTTGGTATCCCAAGGGATCCTCTTTTAACCTTGTTGGCTATTCCGACTCGGACTATGCCGGTGACAAGGTTGATAGAAAATCCACCTCGGGTACCTGTCAATTTCTTGGTAGATCTCTTGTATCTTGGTCCTCCAAGAAACAAAACTCGGTATCTCTATCTACTGCCAAAGCTGAGTATATTGTTGCCGGATCATGTTGTGCACAATTACTATGGATGACACAAACGCTTAAGGATTATGGAATTCATGTAAAAAATGTTCCATTACTTTGTGACAATGAAAGTGCTATTAAAATTGGTCATAATCCTGTGCAACATTCTCGAACTAAACATATTCAAGTTAGACATAATTTCATTCGTGATCACGTTACCAAAGGAGATATTGATCTTAAGCATGTTCGTACTAACAAGCAATTGGCCGATATCTTTACTAAGACACTTGATGAGAAAACGTTTTGTCACTTGAGGAGTGAGTTGAACATCATTGATGCTTCAAACTTGAGCTAGACTCATTCTTATGCATGCAAGGGCATGAGCCTTCTTGATTCTTCCATGATACTCTTAACATGTTATCTTATACCATGGAATTCTATGCTCCCTTGTATTGCATCTAACCTTTTATAGGTACTTGGAAGAACTTCATTCCACAAGATTGCCATCAACTCCAATCATAAGCAATCTTGTCATGACCAAGTATTCACAACCTCTCTTGATGATGGAAGGAAGAAGACAACAAAAACATATCCTTGACACATATTTGAGTTTCACAATTGGTATCGTGTCATATCATGTTCTTCCTTGCATGACTAACCTATGTAGGTGACAAGTGTACTAAAACAAGAAGGATTGCTCCCAACTCAAGATGATCTTCATCAACCTCGAGCATCCTCATCAAAGTTCACCTACAAGCCACGTCGTCAACATCACTCAAAGGTATGTACTCATATCCTTGAAAAGGCTTTACTCCAAGTCATGAGCTAAAGCAACTCAAGTGATATGAAAACATTAAAATGCGTAATCGAAAAATGGTAACCCCATTTTGAGCTTAACGATGAGTATGACCTATGATCAAGTATTCTTGCTTGGCTCCTAAGTCAATATACTCTAATATAGGTGACCTAGTCACCGCCCATCATCTAGTTAAGAATCTTGTGTGGTTCATTCTCTATTTGCAAGATTTCTGGAACCACTCAAATCTTCTCTAGTTGATATCTTCCTGTAAAGTCTTTTGCATTTCCTTGAAAATTTCTCCTTGACACCTTGTTAAAAAAATTCTAAATCTATTTGCAAGTTTCTCAAACATTGCCAAGTTTCTGTTTTAGCCTCGGAGCCGCCGATACAAATAACTCGGTTCTACCAAATTAGTAGATGAGCTGCATTACAATATCTCGGTACCACCGACTTGTTTGTCTCGGAGCCACCGATTAATTTCTTCTCTCATTTGTGTTCATAATTGCAAATCTCTGTTTCTTTAGTGATCCCATTGTGATATTTTCATTCTTCGATGATCCCTTCTTAAAAAAATGATGGGGGGAGAAAACTTTATTCAAGGATCCCTAACTCAAAGGAGGAGAAGTCTTACAAGCTCTCAGATCAGCCAAAGGGAGAGAAATTATTTTCCATGATTCCCTCAGTTTTAATGCTATCTATGATTCTTATTTCTATGGACCCTACAATCTATGACCATTGTTCTCAAGGATCCCTTCTTAATCAATGATCCCTGCATCTGACCCTGTGTATGACCTTTTTGGAAATTAATGCCAAAGGGGGAGAAATACCAAAGCTTCAAGCTAAAGGGGGAGATACATGCTTATGCAAAGGGGGAGATATAATCAAGGGGGAGAATATCAAAGCTTATACTCATATAGACAAGGTGAGAATACCAAAGTAGGGGGAGAAAACTATGATTGGGAGAAAAATAAAATATGTTTATTTCATTTGACTACTCATCTTAGTCGTAGACTTTTCTCACCCTATCCAATCCCAATATCTACATGCTAAGATTCAGGGGGAGAGGATGATCTACTATTTCATATCTAGGGGAGAAAGTTCTAAATGATCTTGGAGACATATCAATCTTAAGGAATACTATCTTCTATATGCTCTCCATATCTTGGTACTATTGAGTTCTATTGGCTTTTGATTGGTAGAATACTCTTGTGTTCCCTAACATTGTTTTCTCAAGTGTGTTTCTACTACTAGAATGCTCAAGAACTCAAGGTAAGTATATGCATCATATCTTTGATCAAGATGATCTCTTGCTTCTTGCACATATTGTTTGCAAGAGTGAAGTCTTGAACAAAGATACATCTCATTCATATATATTTGATGCATATAGCCAAGATACAAATGACTTATATACCTTCTACTATATGTGTGTCCATGCATTCCAAAGCAACCATCCTTTAAAGGGATTGCACACATTTAGGGGGAGCAAGTCTAAGTCATGTGTCTCTCAAAGTCTTCATTATATCCATGCATATATTTATTGGAAGCTTTGATTGTATGTTGTCATCAATTACCAAAAAGGGGGAGATTGAAAGCACAATGTGCTCCCTTGGTGGTTTTGATAATTCATGACAACATACATTGTCTCTTGGACTAACACTTTTACCTAGTGTATTTCAGATAAAGTCCACAGAGAGGGTTGGCAAAAGGATTATGGAGATTGTGGAGATAACCCCAGGATGCAAGGAAATAAATTGGCAAAGCTTCAAGCAAGAGGACTCTACATTTTACATTTGTGAGAAATCACTTTGAGTCCATAGGAAAGCCAATACTATTAAAAGGGGGTAAGGTACTGTTGGTGAACAAAATGCTCATACGTGCACAAGTGATAGTCACCAAAAACACCCACAAGCTCTTCCACAAAAGTCTGTCCAAAGTCAAATATCCAAAATCGGTGCAACTGACACTTTCCACTCGGTGCCACCGATTCCCAAACTCAGACAGACCCATGCCAAACCCTAGCACATCGGTGCAACCGATTCCACTTCGGTGCCACCGAGTTTGGGTTGCCAACTTTCTGTTACCTCGATTCACAAAATCGGTACCACCGAGATTGTTGGATCGGCGTTACCGAGTGGCGCAATCTGACCGTTGGTCACCTTATCGGTACCACCGTGATTTATATATCGGTCTCACCGAGATTCAAAAGTTGTCACCTTTTGGTCACTTCGGTACCACCGAGATTCACACATCGGTGTCACCGAGTTGGTCACTTAAGGTGTAACTGTTGGATTTTTGGAGATGCCTATATATACCCCTTCACCACCACCCACTCAAAAGAGAAGCACTCAGAACTATTCCATACTTGCCCCATCATATTTTCTGAGAGAGAGCCACCTACTCATGTGTTGAGATCAAGCTATTCCACTCCATCCATATGAATCTTGATCTCTAGCCTCCCCAAGTTGCTTTCCACCAAATCAATCTCTTCCACCATAGCCAAATCTATGAGAGAGTGATTGTGTGTTGAGGAGTCTATCATCTTGAAGCACAAGAGCAAGGAGTTCATCGACATTGCCGAGCCTATTACCTTTTGGAGGGTGGTGCCTCCTAGATTGGTTAGGTGTCGCTTGGGAGCCTCCTACTTCGTGTTGTGGAGTTGAACCAAGAAGTTTGTACGGGTAAGGAGATCGCCTACTTCGTGAAGATCTACCCATAGTGAGGCTAGTCCTTCGTGGACAGAAGCCGTTATGGAATAGTCAAGGTTGCTACTTCGTGGACCCTTATGGGTGGAGCCCTCCGTGGACTCTCGCGACCGTTACCCTCCGTGGGTTGAAGACTCCATAAACGTGGACGTACGATAGCACCACCTATCGGAACCACGGGAAAAATCTTCGTGTCCCTCATGCGTTTGATCTTCCTATCTCAACTCTTTATTCCATGTGCAATGTCTTTACTTTCCGCTGCCATACTTGTTGACATGCATGTGTAGGGTGTGCTAGCCTTGCTATGATTGTTAAAATCTGCCAACCAATTAACTTGGTGTGACGCCCCCATTCTCGACCGTACGCTAATCATACACGTAATGCGTACGACCAAGATTAGGGACTCACTGATTGATATCACAACACAACACTAGACACAAATTAAAGTCATACAGCTTCATATTACAAGCCAGGGGCCTCGAGGGCTCGAATATAAAGCTCGACAAAGCACGAGTAAGAGGAAGCAAATATATCTGAGTACAGACATAAGTTAGACAAGTTTTGCCTTAAGAAGGCTAGCACAAATATAAGCAACGGATCGAAAGAGGCGAGGCCTCCTGCCTGGGAACCTCCTAACTACTCCTGAGCGTCGGCATTCTCCACGTAGTAGTAGGCTCCAGCGGTGGTGTAGTAGTCATCTCCGGCGTACTCCATCTCCTGGGCTCCATCGTCTGAACGCGGTATCGTATCGAGGGGGAAAGAGAAAGCAAAGCAGCGGTGAGTACTCATCCAAAGTACTCGCAAGACTGACATCAGAACTATGCTAAGTATGCATCATTATCATAGGGGAGGGGTTATATCTGGGCTGACTGCAGAAAGCAAGAATAGGGGGAAAGGCCTAGTCCTATCGAAGACTAGCATCTTCAGCATCTTGTAGCATTAGAAGAGAGTAGACTGGTATCTCACATATAGTCATATTATTGTAGCAATTTTTATTAAGTAACCAAGCCCAGAGATTCTTCCTCGACTCCCTGCGAGGAAGCAATCTCGGGGCCACAATTCATTTTAATTTAAAGTCACAATTATAGTAGTATAAGGTCAAGGCACAACTCCAAGTCGTCCTGTTACCGTGGACACGGCTATTCGAATAGATTAATCATCCCTGCAGGGGTGCACCGCATCTCCAACACGCCTGATCACCTCCGGCCGGACACACTTTCCTGGGTCATGCCCGGCCTCGGGATAGCAGCACGTCATCACCCCACCTAGACTCAACGAAGAGGACAGCCCGCCGGTCTAAATCCTATGCGCGCAGGGGTCATGGGCCCAATCACCCTTTGCACACCTGCACGATGCGAGGGCGGCCGGAAGCAGACCTAGCACACTCCAGTCCAAGAGCTGTACCGTCCAGTCCAATCCGGCGCGCGCCGCTCCATTGCTGACGTCCGAAGAGCTTCGGCTGATACAACGACGCTGAGTGCCCATAACTTTCCCACGTGATGGTTTGGTGTGCAATAAGGCCAACGACCAACTCAGATCAAATACCCAACCCATTAGCATTTTATTAATGCGGGGCAAGCGCGACCCGTAAAGTGCGGTCCCGTCACCCCGTCTCGAGGATGTGTGGTAAGGGCCTCTCCTGCCCGTCCATGCCTCATCAACATCAAACCGTGGGTACCCCTCAGGGCCGACCCATCACCAACATGTTTCTGTAACCAGGTCATAGTAACTGTGTGTATAAAACATCAAGACGGGACCTGAGGAATCACCCTCAAGGGGCCCCGCTCGATGAAACCGTCAAGGTGGACTTAGAGGAATCACCCTCGAGGGTCCCACACTTGAGGGGTTGCACGACAGAGTCATCGTCGGGAGTGGTGAAGGAGGAATCACCCTCGATAACCACGAACGACTAGCTGCACTACAGAGCTAGCATCATGAGTACTTCACGAGGTGTCACCCCCAGTACTCGATAGTAGCGCTGCAGAGTCGTACAGTAAGGGGTGTGCGGTGATGTGAGGGGCCTGGCTTGTCGGTCGGTTGACCGAGTCTTCGAGTCTTTGGGTCGTCGATTCGTCGATGAAGAAGCAGGGGCAACTGGGACTAAGGGGCCACTGGGGATTCACTGATCAACCTATACTAAGCAGTTGATATGATTGCAAGTATAGTAGAAGTTTATCAAAAACAGGCTATGCATCAGAATAGGAGCTAACTAATACAGTAGCAAAAATCTAATGCAAGAATAAGAGGGAAAGGAATAGGCGATATCGGAATGCTCAAGGGGGGTTGCTTGCCTTGCTGCTCTGCGGCAAAGGGCTGATCGTCGACGGTGTAGTCGTACCCGATAGCACCGTCAGTCTCGGGGTCTACCAGAGAGAAGAGGGGGAAGAAACAATAAATATAAGCAGACAAATGCATCATGATGCATGACATGACAATTTGCAGAGCTAGGTATGCACTAACGCGGTACTACACGTTGCAGACGGAGCGGGAGAATATCTGACGATATTTCCCGGGTCTTTGGATTTATCGGACAGACGATCCGGAGGGGGAAAGTTCCATGTTCATCATGCTAGTAGCATGTGACAGATGAACGGATAGCATAATCAAATTCGTGGGATTTTTCTGATCAACTTTCATGTATAAAACTTTTTCATCTGAGCTACGGATTATTTTCTATGATTTTTCAAAGTTTTAATCATTTTCTGGAATTATTCTATTTATTAAATTCAACATTATCCAGAACAGTGTAGGGGTGATGTCACCATGACATAAGCATTGCATCAGCAGTCAACAGTGGGGCTGACCAGGTCAAACCTGACCAGTGGGTCCCACATGTCATAGACTCAGGGTTAAATCATTTTAATTTAAACTAAACAGAGACTAATTAGCAAGTGGGGACCACATGTCAGTGAGACATTAGTGTTAATTTAATTATTTTTACTAATCTAATCTCCTAATTAAGCAACTGACAGGGGTGGCCCACTGTCATACACACAGGGGGACTGGGACCCACCAGTCAGTGACTGGACTAGGTCCAGTCAGCAGTTGACCAGGTCAACGGGTCAACGGCGACCGCGGGACCCAGCTGCCAGTGACCCTGGCAGTGGCCCCAGGTGGTCCACGTCGGCGGTGGCTGGCGTTCGTCGCCGGAGGAGCTCCGGCGAGCGCCCGAGACGGCGAGGGGGCTCGGAAATCGTCTACGGGGCACCAAATCGGCCCATTCTTGGCGCGTTCGAGAGCTGGCGCAGCCGCCGTTCCATTCCGACCATCGGGAGGGGCAACGGTGGACGGTGGCGAGCAGCAGGTCGACGGCGGCGGAGGCGAGCTTCGGGCGTCGATGGCATCTCGCGAACCAGGACGCGTTCGAGCTACCTAGCGGTACTAATCGAGCCTCCGCAAGGTGCTGAGCCGAACGGTAGCGACGGCGGGACCAAATGGTAGCCGGATGGCCGCCGGCGGCGAGCTCAGGCGGAACCGAGCTTCGGCTCCGGTGGCAACGGGCGCTACGGCGGCAAAAACGCTCGGGGAAGAGAGAGGAAGGACTCAGGGGCTCACCGGGAGCCTGTAGGTGTGCAAAGCGTGCTCGGGGGAGGCCTGGAGTAGCCGGAATCGTCGTCGGAGCGCGGCGGCGATCCGAGGAAGAAGGAGCTCCTGGTCGTCGTTGCAGGGGCTCCGGGGCTCGGGCTTGTGGTCGAGGAGGATGGGGCGGTCGTGGCGGAGCTTCCTAGCTAGCTGGCAGCGTGCGGGAGGCTCTGTGGGCGCGGCTAGCCGGCGGCCATGGCGACGGTGCGGTCGGGCGCGGTGGATCTGGAGGAGGGAGAGAGGGAGGAGAGCGAGCGAGGCGAGGGAGGAATGGCGAGGGCGTCTAGGGGGAGTGGATGGCCTCGGCCTTATCCTCCCCGGAGCCCTGTGGCGGCAGGTGGCGAGCAGCGGCGGCGAGGCCGAGCTCTGGCCATGGTGTAGGCGACAGCGGGGCGGGAGCAGGTAGGAGGAGGTCTCAGTGGGCTGGGCCGCACTGTGTCTACGGCCCAGAGGCCAGGTAAGTGGCCTCCTAGCCCTTTCCCTTTGTTTCTTTTTTTCTGTTTTCATTTAACAATAGCCTTTTGCATTTTCTTTTGCACTAATTAACTTTTGCAAAAATGTGCCACTGGTGAAAACAAATACTAGGGTCAGTGGTGCACTACCACAATAAGTTTGGGATTTATTTGAATCCATTTGGAATTTCCATAAATGAAAAAGGCATTTAAAATGCTCCTTTTGGCACTGTTTTAAATGCTTTAGCCCACTATAGCTTGATGGTGATGTTGTTTTCCTTAACAACATTAGTTTTGAGAATTTTAACAAGTGTGCAACATTTTTCATATGCTATTTGCAATTTTATTTTATCACATTAAAAATTAATGCCCTTTTTAGGTGAAATTTAAAATGAGATATGATTTTCAACCCATACATGTGATTGAAGTCAGATGCTGACGTGATGCTCAACCCATACCTATGTCTTCGAGCGAAGACAATGAGAGGAAATCTCTTCCAGAGTTAGTTGAGTCAGCTTTACTTGTAGCCCAAGCAAAGCTATCGCGTGCGTTTGAAATCCGACCGTTGTGACATGTGACAGTTGGCCATTGACCCAGGGTCATTTCGGTCATATCAGGTCGGGTTGCCTGCTGGCTATAAATAGCCCACCCCCTCCACCATGAGAAGGTGGCTGCTCAGAGAGAGATACGACTGTTGTCGTTTTGGAGCAACCCACCTCGAAGACATTGAGAGAGAAATATCCTGCGAGGATACACCTAAACACCTAGAGCTAGTGTGTTTGAGCATCACCGAAGTCATTTTGTTCTGAGAGAACTGAGGACTTATTACACTTGAAGACTGTGATCTTCCAGACGGTTAGGCGTCTGGGTCTAGAGCAATCCAAGAGTCATTGTGGATCGCCGGGTGACCAAGTTTGTACGGGTTTCGGAAGTCTCCCCTGAAGACTTACCAGAGTGATTGGGAGCTGTCTAAGTGACTTCGGCTCAAGGGGAATAAGGTGAAGACGAGGTCTTCTGAGTTCAATCTCAGCCTCCCTAACCAGACGTACAGTTGTCACAGCAACTGGAACTGGTCCAACAAATCCTGTGTCTTCGTCAAGCAACTGGTTCTATCCTTCACTTTCTTACATTCCTGTTCTGTATCGTGAAGCCTTTGCTTGTTGATTGTTTCAAGACTTATCCTGAAGACATTCATATCTGCTGTTTATCTTCATTCTATCTAAGTTTGTCTTCGACTCATCTTAGTGTGCATGATGATAATGCTTAACTTGCGTGTATGTCTTCACTGCATTGCATGCCTTGACTAGATCGTTGATTACTATTCTTACCTGATCCTGTATCGCTTCCGCATACTTCGAATACATTCATTGTTTCGAAGCCTTTCAAAAAAATCGCCTATTCACCCCCCTCTAGTCGATAACTAGCACTTTCAATTGGTATCAGAACAAGGTACTCCCTTGTTCTGTGTTTCGGTTTAACCACCGTGGAGTTTTAGCTATGTCGACTGCAGGGATAATCAAGGTCTCCGTTGCATGCCCTGTCTTCGATGGCACTGACTACCCCTACTGGAAGAACAAGATGCGCATGCATCTTGAAGCCATTGACAACGACCTATGGTATGTCGTCATGGCGGGCATTCCCGAAGTTGGCGAAGGTGTTACTGCTGCTGACGTGAAGAGGTTCGCGCAACTGGACTCCACTGCCAAAACATCATCTGTGGTCATCTGACCAAGGGACAATATGGCCGTGTGAGTGCACTGAACACGGCTAAGCAAATCTGGGAATGGCTGTCCAAAGTGAACGAAGGTGTCTCATCTCAAAGAGACTCTCGTGTTGATGTGCTTCGCAACCTGTTCAACCGCTTCAAGAGACTCGACAACGAAAACGTCCAGCTCACCTTTGATCGTCTTACTGACATCTCAAATGAGCTGAATGCACTTGGCGCCACCGATATCACCAAACACGAAGTCGTAAAGAAGCTACTCAGGTCACTTGGCAGTTCCTTTGATACTCTTGCGCTCATGATCCAAGAGCGCCCTGACTTCAAGAGTTTGGATCCAGCCGATATCCTCGAGAGGTTGAACACGCATGGATTCCAACAAGCTGAGAAGAGAGATATCTACGGACCCAGCTACAATCGCTCTCGTGCATTAAAGGCCAAGGCTGTGTCCTCATCTGAAGACAACTCTGACTGCAGTTCTGATGGTGCTGAAGACTTTGGAAAGGAACTTGCTCTCCTTGTCCGGAAATTTGCCAAGTCAAAACGCTATGCAAAATCTTCAAGGCGTGATTCCAAGAGGACTAGAGAAATGTCTTCGAAGGACAGCAAGAAGCAAACCTGTAACAAGTGCAAGAAGGCTGGTCACTTTATTGTTGATTGTCCTCAGTGGGAAAGGGAATCCAAGAAGAAGAGCAAGAGCTATGACTCGGATGACAAGAAGAAGAAGAAGTATGCAAAGTCTTCGTCACATAAGAAGAGCTCCACTGGAAAAGCACATACCTTCATCGGAAAGGAGATGGATTCACAGTCTGAGTCTGGCTCTGAGGCCAAGGAAGCATCTAAGGAGGAATCTGACGCTGAAGTAGCTAGACTGGCAATGGCTTCGGCATATCTCTCCACGTCTGTCTTCGAACCCGAAGACAATGGCTCCTTCCTCCACACCGAAGCCAGTGATGATGATGCTACTCCTGCTTACTGCTTCATGGCAAAAGCCTCCAAGGTATCCTCAAAATCCTCATGTCATGACTCTGAATCTGAAGCTGAATCTGATGATGATATGAAACCTAGCTATACTAAACTTGTAAAAATTGCCACCAAGCAACAACATGCCATGGAGAAAATGCAAACTACTCTAGAGAAAAGCGATGACCTGTTATGCGAAGAGATGAGTCTGAACGAAACTATGGCTGAAGACATGCGTAGTCTTCGTTCAAGGTTTGAGGATCTCCAAAGTCGTCATGATGCCCTCTCAACTGATCATGAGAAGCTTTCTTTGGAATATCTTCAGAAAAAGATTGATCTTGAGAAGTTGAGGGAAGCACATGATGACCTACGGAAGGAAAACGACCCACTCCTAGCAGAGCAGATCAGTACCGCTCAGGATGAATTTGATGCTCCATGCTTAAGATGTCTTGCACAAGAAGCTAATGACTCAATTGCTGAATTTTATAATGCTTCTGAGAATGCTTTATCTTCAACTGTATCTGTGGCACCTAACCCCTCATCTGAGGAAGCCACTGCTATCACTGACGACAATGACAGGTTGAAGACATTGCTTGAAACTGGCATGTACAAGAGTCTGAAAGGACATCAGATTCTTTGTGATGTTCTGAAGAAGACTATACTGAACAAAAACCCTAGGAAAGAGGGTGTGGATTTCGAAAGAAACCTCAATGTTGATGGATCCTACTGGACACTTGAGCAGTACCCCAAAACCACATGGGTTGCTGCAAAAGGTCCTTCAGTTGATCCTTCCACATTACCAGGCTTTAACTGTGTGAATCCTCTCATTATTGATGAATCCTTTGATTCCAACTATAAACTGTTCAAATGCCAAAATGGTGAAGTATTTGCCAGGTTTATTTGGTACTAACTGCAGGAATGGTTCTCCCATGAAGAAGATCTGGGTTCCCAAATGTCTTCTTGAGAAGCTTCGCGTGAATGTCTTGACGACATCTCCCAAGAAGAAGACAAACTCTAGATCGATGTCTTCGAGAAGACATAAGTCTTCATATGATGGCGCTAACCATTCTGTTTCGCAGGAAAAGACTCACATGACTCATGAATATGTACACAATGGCATGAACTGCTATGTTCATCCAACCAAGAATTTCTCTGCTTATTCATTTGAGTACACTAACCCTCCTGTGAAACGTACTATTAGGGCATCTTTGCCTAAATTCTCTGATGCTGCTCTACGCCTCATTGCTTCTAAACCACCCCTTCGCATGTGGGTGGTTAAGAAGAACTAATATCTTCTATGCAGCATCGGGTCTCCAGATAGGAAGAAGCCTATCCCGAAGATCATCTCTGGAGACCCGAAAACAATCTTGTCTGGACGCAAGATAATGAATGCGAATGTTATCATTCGTATCGTCCAACGTCTTCATTCAATTATGCACTGCAACATCATCATCAATGCATGTTACGGCTGCATGTCTTGGTGAACTATACTAATTCTCAATGCAGGAAGACAAATCCAAAGCCACTGAATGGATTATGGATAGTGGATGCACCGGTCACATGACTGGTGATCGAAGCCTATTGATGGAGCAAACTCTTCGACCTCCAACAAAAGACCACATCGTCTTTACTGACAAGAGCAGCAGCAAAGTATTGGGGCTAGGTAGAGTTGCTATCTCAAGGGACCGGCACATGGAAAATGTCATGCTTGTCGAATCCCTTGGTTACAACTTGATGTCTGTCTCAATGCTCTGTGATTTAGATATGCTCGTCATATTCGGGAAATTTCGTTGTGTGGTACTAATGGCCTCTGACAAAACCAATGTCTTCGAAGGTTTTCGAAGAGGTGATTTGTACATGGTAGATTTCTCTGCAGGACCACAGGTTGCCTCATGTCTTCTAGCAAAGGCTTCAGAATGCTGGCTATGGCACAGAAGGCTAGGACATGCTGGGATGAGGAACTTACACACACTCGCCAAGAAGAAGCTCATCATTGGCGTCGAAGGTGTCAAGTTCAAGAAGGACCACCTCTGTGGCGCATGTGAAGCCGGGAAGATGACCAGGGCCAAACATCCCTCGAAGACAATCATGACGACCACTCGTCCCTTCGAGCTGCTACACATGGACTTATTCGGCCCTACTCATTACTCCACTTTCTCTACCACTGCAAATCTATATGGCTTCGTAATTGTTGATGACTATTCTCGATTCACTTGGGTGCATATTATACTCTATAAGACTGAACTGCAGGATGTCTTCAGGTGCTTCGCAAATAGGTGTATGAACAACTACAACATCAAGATCAAGCACATCAGGAGTGACAATGGCACTGAATTCAAGAACACAGGCCTGGACACCTATCTTGATACTCTAGGCATCACTCATGAGTTCTTTGCTCCATATACTCCTCACCAGAATGGTGTCGTGGAGTGCAAGAATAGGACTCTTATTGAGTTGGCTCGCACCATGCTTGATGAATACAAGACATCACAGAAGCTATGGCCTGAAGCCATTGACACTGCATGCCATATCATCAACAGAGTATATCTTCACAAGTTCTTCAAGAAAACATCTTATGAGCTTCTCACTGGTAAGAAACCCAATGTAAGTTACTTCAAAGTCTTCGGTGCAAGATGCTGGATAAGGGATCCACACCACACTTCTAAATTTGCACCGAAAGCACATGAGGGTTTCATGCTTGGTTATGGAAAGGATTCGCACACCTACCGAGTCTTCAACATCTTTCACAACAAGGTTGTTAAAACTGTAGATGTGCGATTCGATGAAACTAACGGCTCGCAAAGAGAGCACCTACCTCCTGTGCTAGATGAATTACCTCCCGATGAAGCCATTAGACTGATGGGCACTGGAGAAATTGTGCCTGAAGAACATGTGGTTGAAGAAGAAGTCATCATTCCTCCATCTACTCAGCGCGAAGACAATGCTGAACCTAAAGACAATGCTGCTGATGAAGACAATGCTCAGCAGCCAGAACAAAGTCTTCGCCCTGCACATCCACGCGTGGCAAATGAAGTCCAAATTGACAGAATGCTTGATAGCATAAATGCACCAGGTCCACTCACTCGCTCAAGAGCTACTCAATTGGCTAACTTTTGTGGGCACTTTGCTTTTGTATCTATCACAGAGCCCACCAAAGTAGATGAAGCTTTCAAGGAATCAGAATGGATTCAAGCCATGCAGGAAGAGCTTCACCAGTTCGAGCTGAACAATGTGTGGGAGCTCGTAAAGCGTCCTGATCCAAGGAAGCACAACATCATCGGTACCAAGTGCATCTTCCGCAACAAGCAAGATGAGTCCGGCCAAGTCGTCAGAAACAAGGCTAGACTTGTGGCCCAAGGTTACACACAGGTCGAGGGTATTGATTTCGGTGAAACCTTTGCACCTGTTGCTAGACTCGAAGCCATTTGTATACTGCTTGCTTATGCTAACCATCATGACATATGCCTATATCAAATGGATGTTAAAAGTGCATTCCTCAATGGTAAGATTGAGGAAGAAGTATATGTTGCTCAACCACCAGGGTTTGAAGATCCAAAGCATCCTGACAAAGTCTTCAAGCTCAACAAGGCACTCTATGGCCTCAAACAAGCACCAAGAGCTTGGTATGACACACTTAAGGAATTCCTCAACAAGAAAGGCTTCAAACCTGGTTCACTCGATCCCACTCTTTTTACTAAATCCTATGATGATGAATTGTTTGTATGCCAAATATATGTGGACGACATTATCTTCGGCTGTACTAACAACAAATATAGTGATGAGTTTGTTTATATGATGCAAGAGAAGTATCAAATGTCGATGATGGGAGAACTGAAATTCTTCCTAGGGCTTCAAATTCGACAACAACCAAATGGCATCTTCATATCACAGGAGAAGTACCTCAAGGACTGCCTCAAGAAATTCGGCATGAATGAAGCACTACAAGACGCCAATTCCTACCAATGGTCACCTCTGCACTGACGAAAATGGTAAAGATTTCGATCAGAAGGTATATCGCTCCATGATTGGGTCTTTATTGTACTTATGTGCATCTAGGCCAGATATAATGCTTAGCGTTTGCATGTGCGCCTGATTTCAAGCGACACCAAAGGAGTCGCATCACCTTGCTGTGAAGCGAATACTTAGATATCTGGCTCACACCCCAACGCTAGGATTATGGTATCCAAAGGGTTCGAAGTTTGAGCTGATTGGCTATTCAGATTCTGACTTCGCTGGCGACAGAGTTGATCGCAAGTCTACATCAGGCACCTGTCACTTTCTTGGATGATCTCTTGTATGTTGGTCTTCGAAGAAGCAGAACCGTGTTTCACTCTCCACTGCCGAAGCCGAATACATTGCTGCTGGCGCATGCTGTACTCAGCTTCTCTGGATGAAGCAGACTCTCAAGGACTACAGCATCAACCTGAAGCATGTACCTCTCTACTGCGACAACGAGAGTGCAATCAAGATCTCCTACAACCCTGTACAGCATTCGAAGACAAAGCACATTCAGATTCGACATCATTTTCTTTGGGATCATGTGATGAAGGGCGACATCAACATCAAACATGCTGACACTGAAGATCAACTGGCAGATATCTTCACGAAGCTTTTGGATGAGAAGAGGTTTTGCAAGTTGCGGTGTGAGCTAAATATCTTAGAATCCTCAAATGTCCTTTGAATGAGAATACATCCTAACGCTTATGCATGTTGATGACTTTGATGCACAACACACGATGTAACGTATGTCTTCAATCCATGAAGACTTACAATCTGAGTGTGAATACATTAACGAAGAATATGACTTCAGAGCGCCATGATAATTGTGCGCCGTGTCTGAGTCAAACATTCTTATACGGTGGGTAACGCCACCAACCAAACTCGAAGACATTGTTTTTATCTCAATCTTCTTCACATGTCTTCGAGAGCTGAATGTCTTCGGAACAAAAAATTTGTTTGCATGTGTGTTTCAGTTGGAAACTATTTGCAGATCTACATTTGGATTGGAGCTTTGTCCTATACAGCATTTGTCCTATAGCTTTGTCGTCAACTTTTTCCTAGGCAAATGTGATCGGACCCGACATTCTCTTCTGTTCTTACCTTGTCTAAGTCTGTTCTAATCCAGTCATATGCATTCTATATTTACACGTGTTGACTGTCTTCAGTGTGTCCTTGACAGTTGAAGACAAATCAACCACATATTTAATTCTCAAATCTCAACTGTCTCCGTGTTTTTAGCAACAACTCCCGCGCCGCCGCTTCGATTATGGTAGTGGGTTGTCAGGTGGGTTGCATGTATGCCACGTGTCCACTTAAACCGAGGAGTCAGTGGCATATCCGTCCAACCGGTTCGGATGATTACACCCCTTATAAATTCAAGTTACCCCTTCCATTATTACCTTCCTCTACCTCCGCCACCCACGTGCTCAAACCCTAGCGCTGTCGCTGGACTCCATCGCCGCCGAAGACGAAGTGCTTAGCTGCCACGCCTTCTCCGACGACGTACTCACGCCGGCCGCGTACATCTCCTTCACGCCGCCGCCGTAGCTGTCTGTCTCCACCAAGTTAGGGTGAGGCAGATCGAACATCTCGGCCTCTCCGCCTCGTCGAGCTGTTCATCGCGTTCTTCATTGCGGTAAATAAAAATTTATTTCTACCGCATGCTTTGATCTGAAATTCTTACTGAAAATAGTCGGTTGTTGTTTCTTCACTTTCCACTCAACCGCGTCTAGATCTAGATCTCTATTTGCCCAACACTTTCACTTTTTGGTCTAAAGATTGGTTTGATTCCTCACTTGTACGAATCCTTGGACTTGTACAAATTTGAAATCACCATATGTTCTATATAAGTGAATGTCTTCGGTAAAAGGTCAATGTCTTCAACACAGTGTTATCTTCCAAATCTTCTGAGAATGCATATGACCTCTCCTCTTCCCTCGCATCTCTAACTCTTTCACAGGGTACATGTCTGCAGCAGAATCGCTTGGATCTCATAGTCTGAATTCATTTGCAGACTACTTGCAGATACATCTGGAATCTCCTGGTGCGTGTTCATATTTGCGCACTCCTGTGAAGCCGTGGTCGAAGCCTATGGCAGATGATAAACCAGTCAAGAAGGGAGGGAAGCAGAGACGAAAGAATACAACTAAGGATCTCCCTCTAGATCTATATGAGCAATACAAGTCTAGTAAGGAAGAAACTTGTCTTCAGCGCAAGAATCGAATCCAATGGATTCGAATATATTGGAGTGTGGAGTGGTTCTACTACCGCTTTGTGACTGATGAGTATGCTGAGAAGTGTGCTGAAAAAGCACCATGGATAGACATTATCTACGGAAATCTTCATCCGAAGACTAAGGCAGAAGCTATCAAAGTGGGGTTCTACCCATGCATGTTCCGGCCCCCAATGCCTAGCAATCCTCATCCATCAAGCATTCTTGGCTGCCCAGAACGCACACAGTCTGACTCTGAAGAGGGAGATGAAGAGAATCCACCAGTTCCTAAGCCGAAGCCTTCGAAGAAGTCAAAGGCTTCAAAGCCAAAAGCTTCAAAGCCTCCCAAGCCTATTGTCTCCTCACCTCAAGCTTCGCGTTCTCCCTCTGTTAATCCAGAAGAGCCTGAGGAAGAAGATCGCCTTCATAGGCGAATGAAACGGAAAGCTGCTGCCTCCAGAGGTCCGACACCAACCATCTCTTTGATGGACGCAACAAATATGATTGAGCTATCTGATGATGAGTTCGACGATGAAGCCTTAGCCAGGCTCATCCAGCAGAAAGAAGAGGAAGCCAAGCTGCTCGAAGACTTACCTCTAATTGACCCTGTCATCTTTGAACACTTCATTGATGAATGGTTCGCAGACCCCTCTCTCACCATCGATGCCCTCCAGTTTCCAATTGGACTAAGTGTCACCTTCCAAGGGCTGGTGAATGAGGAACTGACTGTGGCTCAGAAAGCCAAGCAGATGAAGGCCAAGATTAGCCATGAAAAGGAGTTGTTCAAGCAGAATGTGCACAGGCTCTCTGCTCCTCAGATACAGGGATATCAACTGATGATGGCGGATCTCAAAGCTGAATTTGAGAGGAAGTGTGAAGCTGTCAAAGGCGCCCTAGCGCGCCTAAAGAGAAAGACTTCGATTATGGTCCAAGCTCACAATGACATGCTGAAAAGAAAGGCTCTTGGTCAGCCTGCTCTTGCTCCTGAAATCATTGCACGCTCTAGGCAAGCTTCAATGTCTTCGGATCTGCCTGCTCCCACACCGTCTGAGCACCGTGACATTATGTTTCTGGCTGGCTTCTCTGGCACTCGTGCACCTCCGTCTTCCTCTGTTGCTGATAGCAAGAAGACCAAGAAGGCCGAAGCTGAATCCAAGAAGTGCAAGGCTGCTGCCTCTGAAGCCCAACCTCCGAAGAGGTTGAAGACAAGAAAATCCAGTCTTCGGAGCCGACGGAAGAACCAGTACCCCCTACTGCTCTGTCATCAATCCCCGCTCCTCAACAAGAGCCCCTGCTCATCACGCCAATCTCAGTGGCTCCTCCCGCATCAGAAAACTTCGAGAGACAAGTTGTTCTGCATGAGTCTGCTTCCACAGAGACTCAGAAACCAGAAGATATTCCAGCTGCTAAAGACCCTGCAACAGCTGAAGACTTTGCTCATGGAGACATTTGCACTGAAGACAATGTTGAGCCAGAACATGTTCCACAGGTGGATGCCCCAATGGTTTCCTCCCCACAACCAACTAGTGAATTTGTGGACATTGGGACTCCTCTCCGGCCAGAAGTACCTGAAGCTGAGCCTGGTACACCATCACCTCCTTTCTTCCCACCAGTGACAACCTCACCAGAATCTCTGTTGGAGATTGAAACCACCACCAGCTCTTCACCACTAAAACGTCTTCGTTGAGGACCTCGAGCTCTCATGTCTCCTTTTCCTGAAGACGAAGTACGTGTTTCACCGACTGCACCAGTCGAAGAAGTGCTGAGGATTGAAGATGTTCCTCCCAGCCAGTCTACACCAGAAGGCATGGCAGCCGAAGACATTACTGCAAATGCCACCATGGGTGAAGCCAATGCCCCATCCCCTAATGGATCTCCTGTCCCAGCCACACCATCCACTGAAGACAATGAAGATAACATTGTGATGGCTCACAATCAGGAAGGAGAGATGGTTCCTACAAGATGGCCTCGCCTTGTTGCACCACCAAGAATGGGACCTCAGTATGAGTTCTGATGTCTACTATGCAACCTTCTTCTTGTAGACTCGTGTTGGGCCTCCAAGCGAAGAGTTTTGTAGGACAGTAGCAAATTTCCCTCAAGTGGATGACCTAAGGTTTATCAATCCGTGGGAGGCGTAAGATGAAGATGGTCTCTCTCAAACAACCCTGCAACCAAATAACAAAGAGTCTCTTGTGTCCCCAACACACCCAATACAATGGTAAATTGTATAGGTGCACTAGTTCGGCGAAGAGATGGTGATACAAGTGTAATATGGATGGTAGATATAGGTTTTTATAATCTGAAAATATAAAAACAGCAAGGTAACTAATGGTAAAAGTGAGCACAAATGGTATTGCAATGCTTAGAAACAAGGCCTAGGGTTCATACTTTCACTAGTGCAAGTTCTCTCAACAATACTGACATAGTTGAATCATATGTAAATCCCTCATGTGCGACAAAGAGTTCACTCCAAAGTCACCAATAGCGGAGAACAAACGAAGAAATTATTGTAGGGTACGAAACCACCTCAAAGTTATCTTTTCCGATCAATCTTATGAGCTATCCTTATAAGTGTCACGAACAGCCCTAGAGTTCGTACTAAAATAACACCTTAAGATACACATCAACCAAAACCCTAATGTCACCTAGATACTCCAATGTCACCACGAGTACCCATGGGCTTGATTATACGATATGCATCACACAATTTCAGATTCATCATGTTCAATCCAACACAAAGAACTTCAAAGAGTGCCCCAAAGTTTTTACCGGAGAGTCAAGACGAAAACATGTGCCAACCCCTATGCATAGATTCCCAAGGTCACAGAACCCGCAAGTTGATCACCAAAACATACATCAAGTGGATCAATAGAACATCCCATTGTCACCACGGATATCCCATCGCAAGACATACATCAAGTGTTCTCAAATCCTTAAAGATTCAATCCGATAAGAAAACTTCAAAGGGAAAACTCAATTCATCACAAGAAGATAGAGAGGGGAAAACTCCATATGATTCATCTATATTAATAAAGCTCGCGATACATCAAGATCGTGTCATCTCAAGAACACGAGAGAGAGAGAGAGATCAAACACATAGCTACTGGTACATACCCTCAGCCCCGAGGGTGAACTACTCCCTCCTCGTCATGGAGACCGCCGGGATGATGAAGATGGCCTCCGGTGATGGTTTCCCCCTCCGGCAGGGTGCCGGAACGGGCTCCCGATTGGTTTTTCGTGGCTCTGGAGGCTTGCGGCGACGGAACTCCCGATCTAGGTTTCTTTTCGAAGGTTTCTCGATTTGTAGGAGTTTTTGGCGTCGGTCTCACGTCAAGGCGGTGCCCGAGGGGCCCACAAGCTAGGGGGCGCGCCCCCAGGCTTGTGGCCTCCTCGGTCACTTCCTGGCCCAACTTTTTGCTCCAGTATTTTATATATTTTCCAAAAATATTCTTCGTAAATTTTCAGCCCATTCCGAGAACTTTTATTTCTGCACAAAAACAACACCACGGTAGTTCTGCTGAAAACAGCGCCAGTCCGGGTTAGTTCTAATAAAATCATACCAAAATCATATAGAATTATTGTAAACATGGCATGAATACTTTATAAATTATAGATACGTTGGAGACGTATCAGCATCCCCAAGCTTAATTCCTGCTCGTCCTCGAGTAGGTGAATGGTAAAAGAAATAATTTATGAAGTGTGAATGCTAGCAAACATTTTCATCATATTCTATTCTTCTTTGTATAACATGGACATTTGGACTAGTAAATGATTCAAAGCAATAGTCTAGTTTTAACATAATGACTTCAATACTCAAGCATGTCAACAAACAACCATGTCTTTCAAAATATCAACACTAAAGAAAGTTATCCCTAGCCCATCATGCTCAATCATTGATCCATTCATGAAACACACTCAAATATTAGCAATGCCCAATGCTCAAGTACGATCATAGTGCCCCCTAGTTGGTGCTTATAAGAGAAGATGGAGACTCAAAGCAAAAATAAAAATTGCATAAAGTAAATAGATAGGCCCTTCGCAGAGGGAAGTAGGGATTTGTAGAGGTGCCAGAGCTCAAGGTTTAAATTGAGAGAGAAAAATATTTTGGGTGGCATGCTTTTCCTGTCAACGAAAATGACAAAGTAGCTCACAATACTTTCCATGCTAGATGTATCATAGGCGGTTCCCAAACAGAAAATAAAGTTTTTACTCCCCCTCCACCAATCAATCACACTCCACGGCGAGCCGAATCCACGGGTACCGTCCATACAAACAACAATCCTGGGGGAGTTTTGTTTCATTATATTTTGATTTGATTTTTGAGCATGGGACTGGGCATCCCGAATACCAACCACTTTCTCGTGAATGATAGTGAATTAACACATATCGTGAGAATAACACACCTAGAATGGAAAAATATTGGATACTCCCCACCGTTTCATGAGCGGCACGGGCACACAAAAGAGAAAATTTATTTTGAAAATTTAGAGATGGCACATACAAATTTGCTTGGAACGGCACGGAAATACTGCATATAGGTAGGTATGGTGGACTCATAAGGCAAAACTTGGTTTAAGGATTTTGGATGCACAAGTAGTATTTCTACTTAGTACAAATGAAGGCCAGCAAATAGATTGGGAAGCAACCAAACCAAGGAACGAAAAATCACATAAGTGAGCATTGAGTCATAACTAACACCGAATAATGTACCACAAGTAAGATGTAACTTCATTGCATAACTATTGACTTTCGTGCATGCATAGGGAATCACAAACCTTAACACCAATGTTCCTACTAAAGCATAATTACTCACTAACATGACTCACATATTACTATCATCATGTTTCAAAACTATTACAAAGAATCAAGTTTAATTTGTCCCATGATCTTCATGAAAGTTTTTATTATATCCTCCTTGGATATCTATCACTTTGGGACTAGTTTCATATATTGCCATTGCCCCCCCTTTTTTTTTCAAGCTCAAACAATTTTAAATGAAGCACATGAGCATAAAGATTTCATCCCTCAAAAAGGTATAAGTGAAGCATGAGAGGAAATGACAAGCTACTCTCAAAAGATATAAGTGAAGATCAATGAGTAG
Source organism: Elymus sibiricus (assembly GCA_039707655.1). Taxonomy (NCBI): domain Eukaryota; kingdom Viridiplantae; phylum Streptophyta; class Magnoliopsida; order Poales; family Poaceae; genus Elymus; species Elymus sibiricus. The sequence continues at coordinate 340,750,070 of CM077669.1, read as the reverse complement.
CCAACAATTAAATAACTATGTGAAGACTCTCTCATCTAAGAATTTCAGATCTTAAGCATTTTATTAAACAGCAAGCAAAAGAAAAATAGCACTCCAAGAATAGCACGCATCATGTGAACGAATAAAAATTTAGGCTCAACATAGGCTAACCGATAATTGTTGATGAAGAGAGGTGGGATGCGTAGCATCCCCAAGCTTAGATGCTTGAGACTTCTTGAAATATTTACTTGGGGTGCCTTGGGCATCCCCAAGCTTGAGCTTTTGTATCTCGTTCAATCCTCTCATATCCCGGTTTCACCTATTCTCAAAAACTTCATCCACACAAAACTCAAAAAGAACTCGTGAGATAGGTTAGTACACATAAGAATAAATCAACACTTCATGTACTGCCAAGACATCTTGCACAATAATTTTCAAACATTAGGTACTGTATACTATCATTTCCACAATTTATATCTACCAATATAGGCTGTGGAAACTATAGGATTAGTAGATAACAAAACTATGACAGCAATCTGTCCAAACAGAACAGTCTGTAGAAATTTATGAAAACAGTGTACTTATGTAACTCAAAAAATTATGAAAATTTAGGAAATGCTAAATAATTTATATGACAACACTGTGTAAAAATTTCAGGAACTTTCCACGTTCCAGTAAAATATGAAAATTCAAACACTACAGAAAAAGTTTCTGTTTTTACACAGCACATATCAAAACATGCAATGCAAGCATCCTAATGCAATTCTTGGAACTTTTTATTGAAAAACAAGATTATAAATAACACCTAACAGAGAACAACAAAATAAAATGATGCTCCAAGCAAAACTCATATTATGTGATGAATAAAAATATAGCTCCAAGTAAGATATACCGATAATGTTGAAGATGAAAGAGGGGATGCCTTCCGGGGCATCCCCAAGCTTAGGCACTTGAGTCTTCCTTGGATATTACCTTGGGGGTGCCTTGGGCATCGCCAAGCTTAGGTTCTTGTCACTCCTTATTCTCCTCATATCGGTGTCTCACCCAAAACTTGAAAACTTCAATCACACAAAACTTAACGGAACTTCGTGAGATGGATTAGTATAATAAATAAAGATCATTCACTTTGGTACTGTCAAGAAAAGATTCATAATTGTTCCCACATGATACCTACTGTATTATATCATTCCCATAATTTATATCACTCAATATAAGCTATAGAAACACTAAAACAAGTAAACTATGCATGCAAAACAGAATCTGTCAAAAACAGAACAGTCTGTGAAGATCTGTAGTGTAACCATACTTCCCTGTCTCTAAAAATTCTGAACAATTAGGACAACCTGGGAAATTTTTATATCAATCATATGTAAAAAATTCAGATCAAAAGCACGTTCCAGTGAATTTACAAAATTCCTGGACTGAGAGCAAAAGTTTCTGTTTTTGCACAGAATCAAATCAACTATCATCCACACTATCCCAAAGGCTTTACTTGGCACTTTATTGAAATAAAAGACACAAAACATGATTAATACAGTACCTTAATCATGTGAAAACTAAAAAAAAGAAAGTAAAAGTGTTGGGTTGTCTCCCAACAAGTGCTTTTCTTTAATGCCTTTTAGCTAGGCATGATGATTTCAATGATGCTCACATAGGAATAGTATTTGAAACATGTAAGAGAGCATCATGAATCTCATGACAAGCATATTTAAGTCTAACCCACTTCCTATGCATAGGGATTTTGTGAGCAAACAATTTATGGGAGTAAGAATCAACTAGCATAGGAAGGCAAAACAAGCATAACTTCAAAACTTTGAACACATAGAGAGGAAACTTGATATTATTGTAATTCCTACAAGCATATGTTCCTCCCTCATAATAATTTTCAGTAGCATCATGAAGGAATTTCACAATATAACCAGCACATAAAGCATTCTCTTCATGATCCACAAGCATAGAAAATTTGTCACTCTCCACATAAGCAATTTTCTTCTCATTCATAATAGTGGGAGCAAACTCAACAAAATAACTATCATGAGATACTTGATTGACATAACCACTTTGAATATTAAAATCAAGATGACAAGTTTCATGATTACTATCACTCTTTATAGCATACATGTCATCACAATAATCATCATAGATAGGAGGCATGCCATCATCATAATAGCTTTGCTCATCAAAACATGGGGGAGTAAAAATATCATATTCATCAAGCATAGCATCCCCAAGCTTGTGGCTTTGTATATCATTAGCATCATGAATATTCAGAGAATTCATACTAACAATATTTCTATCATGCTCATCATTCAAGGAATTCTCATCAAGTATTTTCATAAATTCTTCCTCTACCAATTGAGCACAATTTTCCAAACCATCATTTTCACGAAAGACTTTATAAAGACGAGACAATTGAGGCAAACTAAACTCCATTTTTTTGTAGTTTTCTTTTATAAAACCAAACAAGTGAAAAACAAGAAACTAAAAGATTTAATTGCAAGATCTAAAGATATACCTTCAAGCACTCACCTCCCCGGCAACGGTGCCAGAAAGAGCTTCGTTGACGGGATGTGAGTGCCGATTAACTAGCCTCCCCGGCAACGGCGCCAGAAAAGAGCTTGATGTCTACTACGCAACCTTCTTCTTGTAGACTCGTGTTGGGCCTCCAAGCGCAGAGTTTTGTAGGACAGTAGCAAATTTCCCTCAAGTGGATGACCTAAGGTTTATCAATCCGTGGGAGGCGTAGGATGAAGATGGTCTCTCTCAAACAACCCTGCAACCAAATAACAAAGAGTCTCTTGTGTCCCCAACACACCCAATACAATGGTAAATTGTATAGGTGCACTAGTTCGGTGAAGAGATGGTGATACAAGTGTAATATGGATGGTAGATATAGGTTTTTATAATCTGAAAATATAAAAACAGCAAGGTAACTAATGGTAAAAGTGAGCACAAACGGTATTGCAATGCTTAGAAACAAGGCCTAGGGTTCATACTTTCACTAGTGCAAGTTCTCTCAACAATACTGACATAGTTGAATCATATGTAAATCCCTCACGTGCGACAAAGAGTTCACTCCAAAGTCACCAATAGCGGAGAACAAACGAAGAAATTATTGTAGGGTACGAAACCACCTCAAAGTTATCTTTTCCGATCAATCTTATGAGCTATCCCTATAAGTGTCACGAACAGCCCTAGAGTTCGTACTAAAATAACACCTTAAGATACACATCAACCAAAACCCTAATGTCACCTAGATACTCCAATGTCACCACGAGTACCCATGGGCTTGATTATACGATATGCATCACACAATTTCAGATTCATCATGTTCAATCCAACACAAAGAACTTCAAAGAGTGCCCCAAAGTTTCTACCGGAGAGTCAAGACGAAAACATGTGCCAACCCCTATGCATAGATTCCCAAGGTCACGGAAACCGCAAGTTGATCACCAAAACATACATCAAGTGGATCAATAGAACATCCCATTGTCACCACGGATATCCTATCGCAAGACATACATCAAGTGTTCTCAAATCCTTAAAGATTCAATCCGATAAGAAAACTTCAAAGGGAAAACTCAATTCATCACAAGAAGATAGAGAGGGGAAAACTCCATATGATTCATCTATATTAATAAAGCTCGCGATACATCAAGATCGTGTCATCTCAAGAACACGAGAGAGAGATCAAACACATAGCTACTGGTACATACCCTCAGCCCCGAGGGTGAACTACTCCCTCCTCGTCATGGAGACCGTCGGGATGATGAAGATGGCCTCCAGTGATGGTTTCCCCCTCCGGCAGGGTGCCGGAACGGGATCCCGATTGGTTTTTCGTGGCTCTGGAGGCTTGCGGTAGCGGAACTCCCGATCTAGGTTTCCTTTCGGAGGTTTCTCGATTTATAGGAGTTTTTGGCATCGGTCTCACGTCAAGGCGGTGCTCGAGGGCCCCACAAGCTAGGGGGGCGCGCCCTAGGGGGGCGCCCCCCAGGCTTGTGGCCTCCTCGGTCACTTCCTTGCCCAACTTTTTGCTCCAGTATTTTTTATATTTTCCAAAAATATTCTCCGTAAATTTTCAGCCCATTCCGAGAACTTTTATTTCTGCACAAAAGCAACACCATGGTAGTTCTGCTGAAAACAGCGGCAGTCCGGGTTAGTTCTAATAAAATCATACCAAAATCATATAGAATTATTGTAAACATGGCATGAATACTTCATAAATTATAGATACGTTGGAGACATATCAAGTTCCACCTTGATCGACGCCCCAATGTCATGAACCCCATGCCACGCCTTCCATGTCTTCGCCAGTCTAGCCCTGCAAGACCCTTGGTCTTTGAGTTGGTAAGGTTCAGGCTAAACAACACCTTCTTTGACACCGATCGCAATCCATACAAACGTGAAAGAATACAGTCTGACCGGTTCTGGAGTGCTCCACAACGTCAGTACTACATGTGTGTGCTCTATGGTCAGAACATGATCTTTCCCCACAAACATCTCAGCTTTGAAGCTATGAAAGGTCTTCCCTGTTTTGATCAAGCACTGGATTGTCTTCGAGATGTCGGATTGCTGCCTTTCTGCACCGATCATGAAGACTGGAATGAGGAACTCATCCTCTAGTTTTATGCAACCCTTCACATCTCTGGCTTCGGTCGTGATGTGAACACTTGGCAGATGGACTTCATGATACGGGATGAACATATCACTGCTTCACCACTGGAATTCTTTCCGGCAACACCACTTGCTGCCTCTGGTGAAGACTTGGACCCTCGCTCTGAAGCCTATGTGGCTGCCACTCGAAGCCTATTTCATATGCGAGAACCCAACATGACTGAGATGCTCACAATGATGCAACCTTTGGCTCAAGATGCAGAATTGCCCACTTCATTCTTCGTGGATGATCTTCAGTACTTTCCCCGGACTCTCTACCACATTCTTCGACACACCATTTGGCCAATTAAAGGGCACAACTCATCTCGCAAGATTGAAGGGCCTCTGAAGACATTGCTCTACAACATTGTGTATGGCATCAGGTTCAATCTTCAAGACTTGTTCCTTCGCAACCTTGCTGCAAATGGCTTAATGTCCTCGAGTCTAAGATATATGCTCCTTGGATCATGCACTTCATCAAGTACAGAACCAACACCAGGTTTCTTCCATCTGCTCGAAACCATGGCGTTTATCTTCCAGATATTGAAGTTGTGCCAACAGATCTGTATCCATCCAAGAGCAAGAATCCAACTGTCGAAGGCACTAGTGGCACTGCTGATATTGAAGGTCTTCACATTCCCTCTGATCCATCAAGGGCAAGACTTATTGGTGCTCTTCGACACCCAAGATCCGGTGCTACCAACACTGACGCCACTGCCAGTACCCTGCCTCGTCAACGCCTACCAAGAAGAGAACATGCACTCACTGATCATGAACTTCTTGTTTCTCTGATCCAAAAGCAAGATAGGCACCATGAATGGACTCGGCGCCACATGCATTCCATGATGCAAGATATCAATCACGTTCGCAACCTCGCCACCAAAAATGCGTTTGTGGCTTATGAAACCAGTCGCCGCTCATGGAGAACTTTGACTATGCTGGCTCCTGAGGACGAGCTTCAAGAAGATGGATTTCACCTTCGCTACAGATTTGGTGCACCACCTCCCAGTGCGGAGAAATGGCGCAAGACTCCATCCCTCGAAGACAGTGATTTCTCCTCTTCAGCTCCCTCCGTCAACGTCAGGCTTGCCGATGAAGCTGATGATGCCACCTCCCTGCCTCCATCGACTCGGCGTCGCAACACTGCACCAAGCTCAACTGCACCAGCACCCCAAGACTCCACTGCACCGTCTTCATCAACACCTGTTGGGGACGTGTAGTTTTTCAATGTCTTCGTCCCTTTTTGGTCATTCGATGACAAAGGGGGAGAAGCATTGGATGATAGTCTTCAAACGGGTCTACTAATATGGGCTGGGTGTTATCTTTTGCTAAGTTTACAACTCTCAGTTTCTGAACATTTGTTGTTTTGGGTTGTAAAACTTAAGTCCTGATGGACGTCTGCACTTTATATTTACCGTACTCTTTGGCGCTTCCTCAAGTTATTTTCATGCGCTTAAGGTCATTTTGCTGACGCCCATTTTTCATTATGCATTTCATTATCTTCGACATATCTGTTAATGCATAGTGATTAGATTACAAGATATAGGGGGAGATCTCCACAATCTACAACCTGCCATGTGCACTTGCATTCAAAGCGAAATTTTCATATGCACATCTTCAGGGGGAGCTCTCTATACCTTGTAATCAAAATCTTCAAAACCTTATCTTCACATATATTTATCCCCATTGAAAACTTCAACCAGTTTGTCAACAATCACCAAAAAGGGGGAGATTGTAAGTGCATCTAGTGCCACCCTTTGTTGGTTTTGGAGTATTGAAGACAAACGTGGTTGAGGGACTAATGTGTTTGTGAGAGTTCATAGGTTAACACAGATAGAAGTCCCTGGAGTTTCGGTTTAGCCGTCGAAGACGACCCTCAAAAATGTCCGAAGACATTGATAACGGCTGAAGCTATTGGTGGTATGCGAAGACAATCGTCCGAAGACAATGAAACGCGAAGACGAAGTCTTTTGGTAGTTTTTGTTTCTTCTTTCCTGAGTCATAGGAACCACCGTACTATTAAGTGGGGTCGATGTGATTGAAGTCAGATGCTGACGTGATGCTCAACCCATACCTATGTCTTCGAGCGAAGACAGTGAGAGGAAATCTTTTCCAGAGTTGGTTGAGTCAGCTTTACTTGTAGCCCAAGCAAAGTTGCCGCGTGCGTTTGAAATCCGACCGTTGTGACACATGTCGGTTGGCCATTAACCTAGGGTCATTTCGGTCATATCAGGTCGGGTTGCCTGCTGGCTATAAATAGCCCACCCCCTCCACCATGAGAAGGTGGCTGCTCAGAGAGAGATACGACTGTTGTCGTTTTGGAGCAATCCACCTCGAAGACATTGAGAGAGAAATATCCTGCGAGGATACACCTAAACACCTAGAGCTAGTGTGTTTGAGCATCACCGAAGTCATTCTGTTCTGAGAGAACTGAGGACTTATTACACTTGAAGACTGTGATCTTCCAGACTGTTAGACGTCTGGGTCTAGAGCAATCCAAGAGTCATTGTGCATTGCCGGGTGACCAAGTTTGTACGGGTTTCGGAAGTCTCCCCTGAAGACTTACCAGAGTGATTGGGCGCTGTCTAAGTGACTTCGGCTCAAGGGGAATAAGGTGAAGACGAGGTCTTCTGAGTTCAATCTCAGCCTCCCTAACCAGACGTACAGTTGTCACAGCAACTGGAACTGGTCCAACAAATCATGTGTCTTCGTCAAGCAACTGGTTCTATCCTTCACTTTCTTACATTCCTATTCTGTATCGTGAAGCCTTTGCTTGTTCATTGTTTCAAGACTTATCCTGAAGACATTCATATCTGTTGTTTATCTTCATTCTATCTAAGTTTGTCTTCGACTCATCTTAGTGTGCATGATGATAATGCTTAACTTGCTTGTATGTCTTCACTGCATTGCATGCCTTGACTAGATCGTTGATTACTATCCCTACCTGATCCTGTATCGCTTCCGCATACTTCGAATACATTCATTGTTTCGAAGCCTTTCATAAAAATCGCCTATTCACCCCCCATCTAGTCGATAACTAGCACTTTCAGGAACAACCCCCACCAATCTTTTTTGAGTAAACCCCACCATTGACTGGGTTTTTTTCTCTTCTCAGATTATTTCCGCTCTGTTCCAATTTCTTTCCATCAATCCTTCCCAATCAATCATCTATAAGAAATACTTCCCGATCCATTTTCGATTCTGTTTTTCTTTCCAAACACAACACCCATCCGATCTGGATCTACATGAAGGGTTTCTCCCGTCCCTTCTGTAAGCCATGGAAGAGAGAAGGAGGGAGATCAAAGGCGAGTACGCTGGCCTCTGGGCCATCATGCGGGAAAAGGAAATGCGGTGGCACAATCACTCGCCGCATCACCACTTCTGCTTGCGTGCTCGTTTCCCTCCCTTCACCCTACCTCCAACTCGATATCTGGCTGCCGTGACACCACATATGGCCAATTCTAGGTACATGCCATCACATAGGACACCGCCGTGCGCCCACTCCCTGCATCGTCTTTTAGATGGCCATTGCCGGTCGGAGGTGGGCCCGACCGCCTAACCATTGTTAAGGAAATCGTTAACTGGTAGCTGCTCGGTTGGCTGACGAGTAGGGGATTAATAGGCTAATTGGTAAGTTAATGCATTAATCGGATGATTTATTAGTTTATCAGCTACTCGGTGACCCTATAAGTAGGGATTAATCGGCAAGTTAACTGGTTAATCGGCAAGTTAATGCATTAATCGGATGATTTATCAGTTTATCGACTACTCAGTGACCGTACTAGGCGCCACAACGATGTCGTTGCGTCCTTCGACGCCTCTGGGGAGGTCGAGGGGGTCACCACACAACGGTGCATGCGTTATCGTCCACTTTCGTGACGGCCATGCTCCACGGAGCTGTGTAGAAGAAGAACACGAGAGAACTGAACTTGTGCATTTATCAATCGAGTGTGTGTAGATATATACAGAGAACATGTAAACGCAGGTGTGTCCACTACCCCAACTACGTCAGAAGCTAACTACACTGATGAAGTACCTGCAATCACAGAACGTTTGAGACTAGGTGTGTTAGTTACAGAGGTAGCAACGTGAGAGGTAATCACGTGGGTGCAGTCGATCTTCTAGGTATATTCCAACAGGGGCTACTCTGGCCATCTCCGCTTCGCCCTGTGGCCGTCGTCACTGCCACGAGGAACAGGTGTAGGGTAACGCAGCAGAAAACAAAAATTTTCTGACCTACGCACCAGCCCAGGACCACTATGGAGACTGCATACAAGGTTTGATCTTATTCGTTACCGACTCGTAGCACAGCGGAAGTAGAGTCGATGACGAACGGCGGTGCAGATCCCCGCAGCTAGGATTTTACAACCTCCCAACCGCGAGGATGTATACCCTCATCTGCCCCGCGGACAGCCCTCCGGGAGGCGGTCGCACAGTCCCCCGGACGGTGTCGCGGACAGCCCTTCGGGAGGACCTCCGAAACTCGGACTGTCACTCGGACAGCCCTTCGGGAGGACCTCCAAAACTCGGACGGTCACACGGACAGCCCTTCGGGAGGCACTCTCGAACTAAGACCGAAACTACGATCTCTCTACAGAGTTGCACACATACGGTGTCATCTATCCGGCAGGGCTTCGCCGTCCAGAACTAGTTCCCACCGGAACCCAGACAGCCTTTCGGCTCTACGAAACTATTTCGCTGGGAGGGAGAGAGAAGCCAGAAATGTCATGGCACTTGTATGTGAGAAGGAAGTGAGTGTGGAGGCAGCCCCTCCACCTCTATTTATAGGAAATCCAAGGGGTAGGGTTTCTTGGCCCCCAAGCCTTCTAGAAACCTTTTTGGGAAAATATCCCAAAAGGTGACTTTTCCATAAATATCCCAAAAAGCACTTTCACTATTCACGACGACATTTTTCAGCGTCTGATCGAACTGAAAATATTCATGTGGGCTTAGAACATTTCCAGTACCCACCAAAATAATTTTCAATGCGAGCCGGAACAATTCCGGTTTAGTGATTTTCATCTGCGAAAAGCATCTGAAGCGGTTTCGGCAGCTCCGGAACATTTCCGGTTTTCATTCCGGAAAATTCCAGAAAGTTTCCAGAATGATTCTGGCACCCTCCAAGAATTATCAGGCATGTGCCGAAACCAATTTGACTTTATGGTGTACTCCGAAACAACTTTTCGGTTTAGTGATTTTCATCTGTGAAAAGCAACTAAAGCGGTTCCGGCAATCCGGAACATTTCCGGTTTTTGTCTCTGAAAAATCTCAGAAGTTACCAGAACAATTCTGGTACCTTCCAATAATTTCCAGGCATGTGCCGAAACCAATTTGACTTTATGGAATACCCTGAAACAACTTTTCAGTTGCACCGGAACTATTCCGATATCCTCTCCGGAACGTTTCCGTTTCGTCCGAAACTTTTTCGGTGATTTTCTCTCAGACTCCCCGTCTAGTATTCAGCAGATAGATGACCCTTAAGCGTGTGACCCTATAGGTTCGGTGAAGTATAGACATGCCCGGAACCCCTTCCGATCAATGATCAACATCGGAGCCGTGGACACCCATATTGACCCCTATACCCACACGAATGAATATTCGAGTGAACCTCCAGTTGCCGTGTGCTATTCCTGTTGCTTCGCGATATGTTACAAATACCCGAGGTGAGACATGTTGGCATCCCCGCGGATCAACAACTTGTCCACTATGCCAGTTACCTCGTTACCGGTATTGTTCTCTTTTCTCGTTCCCGTGTTCCGGCATCCCCGTGATCAAATCACAAAGTGTCTGGCCAGACGATGATGGATACCGTAACACCGAGAGGGCCCAGAGATATCTCTCCATCGTCGGAGGAGCAAATCCCAATCTTGAGCTATCAAGTTACTTGACATACTTTTCCATGAACCCGTAAGCCGCCGTAATAGCCACCCATTTATGGATGACGTTTAACAAACCCCAAAGTTCATGAAGCAAGCATGAAGAAACTCGATACTCTCATGGTCTAAGGAATTATGCAAACGTTAACCATCTCTGTGTTATTAACCATTAACTTATGACGAATGAATCTCATAGCATAACATCAATTCGGGTCGATTCAACACAAGTGTTCTACCAACAATTGTGCCCTCAAAATTGCCGGCATAGCCATGCCCATGATCAGGAAAACAGGATCATCATGCAATACTTGAGCCGGTCATAGAGGCTTGACTAGGAATACATTTTACCGTTTATTATCCCACACGTGCATATGAGTCTTCCTTCGAGCCTCGTGGTTATTGTAGACTCGAGAACCATAGCAGTTATAGCATGGAACATAAACATAATTATGAACAGGGAGATAATCAATAACATTTATTATTGCCTCTAGGGCATATCTCCTACAGACTCCCACTTGCACTAGAGTCAATAATCTAGTCAATGCTAATGCACTTTACACCTATGGCATACCGGTGTAAAATATGCTTCGCATGTGGTATAGCCTGATGTCCAACGGATCTGACGACTTCAGCTCCGTGTGTAACTTTGCATATCCCCGCGTTTTCACGCTTTCACAAAATTCATATTTTGTGTGGACTTGGCTTTGCATATGTGTGAATCATTGGTCGAAACCTGATTCCTCAGACTGAGCTATGGAGCAACTATCTGCAATAGTGTCCCATAGACCAAAGCCATCTTGGAACCATTACTAAGTTCATGAATGAACTATATGATTCAACATCTTCTTTGTCGCTTCTAAAGCGTCAACATACTTAGCCTTTGTTATAGAATTCGCCACAGTATCTTGTTTGGAACATTTTCCAACTACCGTGCCACCATGTTGTGTATTACACAAAAACCTTTAACTTAAATCGAAAATCGCATGGAGCATTGATGAAGACTGTATCGATGTAATTACTTACAATGAGCACTTCATAATCTCAGCTTGCGAGAAAACATGTCATCAGTACTGCTCTAGTACTCAATGAAATCTTTCACTGTTGTCCCATGATCAGTACTTTGATCACTTTGGTATCTATACTCGCAACAACTTGGGAGTATCGGACATATCTGGTTGATTTACATACCATGGAATACATGATTAATCCAAACACAAGAGTGGGTGGAATCTCCATCATGTATTTTTGCTCATCAGTGTTTTGAGACACCGAGTCTTGCAAAACTCTTTCCATGTGACTTCGGCAAGAATCACTCCTTGGCGTTTTAAATGCTAAAAGGTTTTAGCATCTTGTCAATATGTATTCATAGCTTAGCCCTATTAGGTAAATCTATCTCCATAGATCATCATGCCTAATAATGAGGCTATTTTAGCCTAAGCACTTCATCGAAAAACTATTTTCAAATGAAGTCCTAATTCGTGTCAAGAAATTTATTTCCAATTTAACAATGTGTCAAGTACACAAGGTTTTTAGAAATATTATCATGCTCCCACTTACTTTCTTGAATCACAAAGCATCTTCGATACCCATTTGATGAAGTCAAACCCCTTTGACCATTCCATCAAAAACGAAGATTCCAACTCCACTTTGCTCTCTTCTGTCCATCGCTGGAACTCTGAAGTTTGCATACTTACTAGCATCCTCTGGATCGACAAATTACTTTGGACTGTATCACATACAAGTCCTAGGTTTCATTTCCATCAGATGGAAATCTTTTTGTCATCCATGTTTCATATCTCATGATTGAAATATGTATTAATTGCTAGTTCAACCTGAACCGACTTTAAGCATCGCTACGGTGAGACAATCTCATTGTAGTCAACTCCTTGAACTTGTTATTGCAACAAGTCGAGCTTTATGGATAAAACATTTTATCCATATCAGTTTTTAGTTCCATAAATATTCGTTAGACTCTAAGTCTTCTGAAAGGTGTATCAAGATTTTAATCTCGAATCACTTATATGGAAACTATCTCGGATTGTATTGGCATTTAGCCAATTCCGGAGTCAGGGCCCATCAACGCTTCCTTGTGTATCGTAGGTATACTGTTGTCTAACAACAATATCTCGTATGCGCACCTGAGAGGTTTGCACGAGTTATTCCTACGCGGTTCAGCTGCAAGTTCGACCGAAGTCCATACATCTCATGTAGAGGCTTCCGTATCAGTCGCAGTAGGAAACTCCGGAATCACTTCCAAGGTTCCTTTCCTTTGACCTGATGACAAAGATACTGGTTATCTCGTCGAGTTGCACTGTCCTCCCACTCACCTTTTGTAAGAACTATTCTCTTTAAAAGCATACCGCTTTGTGGCAAAAAACCTTTGCCTCGGTATAGTGGTGGGGGAATACCCAATGACTTGGGATAACCTTACAAAGTAGCACTTGTCTGATTTGGAATAGGTTTGTAACCTTTTACACAAGCCCCATATTCCAAATGTTAAGAAAAGATATAACATGGTTGGGCGTACCATACCATGACGTCATTTCAACAGACCTGATGGAGCTCTTTTCAGTGTAAAAGCCGCAGTCTCTAAAGCATCATTCTTTAAAAGGGATAATGGCAAATCTATTTATGTCATCTTTTATCTTACCATGTCATAAATGGTTCGATTACATCTACACGGACTCTCCACTTGCAGTGGTGTTCCGGGAGGTGCAAGTTATGAAACCCCTTTCACAACTCATCAGACATTCGCTAAAATTGTAACTCAAATATTCCTTTCTGCAATCGAATTGTAGAAACACAATTTTCTTGTTACAACAACTTCTACTTCATTTTTGAAATCCTTATGAATGAATTCAAAAGATCCAGACTTACGTCTCAACAAGTAAACATCCATATATCTACTTGAGTCATTTCTGAAGATAGATGAATCCACTACTTGCAACAACATTTATTGGACTACACACATCATAATGTATGATCACCAATATGTTCTTTGCTCGTTCCTTATGGCCTGTGAACGGTATTTTAGTCACTTCATCTTTCAGAGGAAAGTTGCAAGTGTCAGATGATTCAAAATCAAATGACTTCAAAATCCATCATAATGGAATTTTCATGCGGGTTTCTCCAATGTGACCAAATGCAGTGCCACACATATGTGGTATTCTTTTAGTCTTGCGACATTTAGCGTCAGTGTTATGGATGTATCATATTACCATCAATATTCACAACATACATCCCATCCTGGATGGAAGCATGGCCCTTCATGTTATTCATAACACCGAACATTAAAAGTTCTCTTATGAATAACCTTCTTGCAAGATACCTTATGCAAAGGGCTAGAGTATATGAAACTCTAAAATGAATTATGAAAGTAAACCCAGAGGTATGTATTATTATCAATATTCATAACATACGTCTCATTCATAATGAAAGTATGGCCCTTATGTTATTCACAATACCGAACATCAAAAGTTCTCTTATGAACAACCTTCTTGCAAGATACCTTATGCAAAAGGGCTAGAGTGTGAAACTCTAAAATGAATTATGAAAGTAAATACATAGGGAATACACCGTTGGAAGGTATAGTAACATTTACTATGTTCCCTGTGTGTATCTAAACCTCATTCCTGGCTAGTCTTTCAGGCCTTAGTAGTTCTTACATCGAGTTGCAACAGAATGCAATCGAGCGGGTATCTTTGTGATTAACTCACAATACCCAAGAATTAGTGATTAACATGTTTAACCATAATTCCCAAGAACTATATCTTTGACCAGCCTTCTATACATCAAAAACTTGTATGACGTTCATACATGAGCTGGATATTCCAGTCTTCTTTCTTTCTGCCATTATACTTCTAACAGTTTAACTTTTAGTATTTCTCCTACTCTCAGAAGAAGCATCCAACTTAAGAGTGGCATTAGCCCCGGACTTCCTAGGCGTGAAAGTTTCACTAACACCCTTCGGACACTTGCTTTCTCTTTAAGTTGTTGTTTTATTCACCTTTCATCATATGACAGGCGTTCTTCTGGATCCCTCTCTTATCAGTCTTATGCATAGTAAACTCCTTTACTAATAGTTTGCAAACAAACATTGCTTTGGATATCTCATATCTTTTAGCCTTTATCTGTCTCTGAAAATGATTTTCAGATTCCATGAATATCACATAACTATCCAAACTTTCGACGTTCGGGTCTCATGGAAGCAAACATATTGCACTTTGACTGAAAAGGAATTCTAGCTATTGGATCGAAGGACGAGAGTCACATGATCCATAGCATTAGCGGGAGAATACCGAAAGCATGCGATAGGACAAAGTCCTTCTCGGCACTCTTGAGGACAATCCTCCTATTACGTTACCAACCGTAAAGTTTTAACCAGATATTTAATAGCTATTCAATTTTAATAAGGAAGGTGGAAACGCGAGCCATTATTCTACAACTATTTTGCAAATCACACTTAGACAGTGTTCAAAATTAATTGCACTGAGAATTAAACAAGTTAATTCTATAGTGCGCTCCCACTCAAATCAATATCTCTCATAATTGATTTTGAGTGATACAAGATCCAGACTTCAATTCATCGCCATAGAATCATCATCTCATGACGGGAATTTTAATCGGTAGGCCAACTTACCGATCACATCTCCATGTGACTCTTGTTCATCTTTCGATGCGTGTGTTCCGAGCTCATGACACTCATGCCTGAACGTCAAGACAACCAAGTGATCTCGCTACGAGGTCTCAACTCACCCGCCTCACACATCCCTAA
The DNA here is from genome assembly GCA_039707655.1 of Elymus sibiricus. Taxonomy (NCBI): domain Eukaryota; kingdom Viridiplantae; phylum Streptophyta; class Magnoliopsida; order Poales; family Poaceae; genus Elymus; species Elymus sibiricus. Next base: position 340,734,788 of record CM077669.1, on the reverse strand, counting down.
TCGTTCGCACCCATGCATCCATGGCGTACCCCGAAAAGTTAGGTGCCGTGACGGTGCTACACTTGGGAGAACACTATCTACTTGATATTTTTGTGAGAGATCACCCTAATAAAAGCGACTACCGCGCAATCAAGAAGGGTGCATCATAAGGGATAAACATCTCAGACAATTCATAATAGCATGATATGGTATAGCCCTTTCTGACGGAGAAGTCTTTCATTTCTTCGTCTTCGGCATTCGCGTTGGTGTTCACCTTCGCGAAGATTGCCACCACCTTGTCGATGCACCAGATAATATTGCTATCTCTATAGCTAATAAAATAAGTGCATTACATAAGGTTGACACGCAGGTCATTAAAGTGCAATCATATGGCTCCAGCCATCATGCCGAATCATGACACGCAGGTCATGTTAATCAATTTACATCATATAGTCATCTCATACATAATCAAATTATTATGAACACTGCTATACCACATCACATGCACATGCAAACCATCCTGCAAAACCAAGTTAGACGCCTCTAATCGGTTTATGCAAATTTTCATTTTACGTGGCTTCTAAGGTTTCGAACAAACCGCAGCTACCAACGTTTTATCATCAAGTATGATAATTCAAGTCGCTAGATTAATATCGCGGGGTGTATGAAACACGAGATAATTAAATCTCGAGCCCCATACTAAACTTCGTCATACGCATGACCCCCGTGCAGATCATATCTGCAATGCCCTTTCATCTGCGAATTTCATCTTTCTTTTGACTATGGCGGAACCCAAAGAACTGAAGCACTTCGTTGATCAATCAGGATCGCGGATTGCCAGAACTTTGTGAAATTCCACCATACTGTCTCGAGATTGAGCAAACGCAAATTCTAGGGAAGCAACAAGAACATCGGGTAACAGACTTCATCTGTCACCGCACAAATAATTTTCAGCAATAGAACTCATCTACTACCTAATTATATTGTGCAACACCCATACATCTCATGTATTCTAGATCGCAACCTGCATCTACGCATAGCACGGCTCTTGATGCCACTGTAGGGTAACGCAGCAGAAAACAAAAATTTTCTGACCTACGCACCAGCCCAGGACCACTATGGAGACTGCATACAAGGTTTGATCTTATTCGTTACCGACTCGTAGCACAGCGGAAGTAGAGTCGATGACGAACGGCGGTGCAGATCCCCGCAGCTAGGATTTTACAACCTCCCAACCGCGAGGATGTATACCCTCATCTGCCCCGCGGACAGCCCTCCGGGAGGCGGTCGCACAGTCCCCCGGACGGTGTCGCGGACAGCCCTTCGGGAGGACCTCCGAAACTCGGACTGTCACTCGGACAGCCCTTCGGGAGGACCTCCAAAACTCGGACGGTCACACGGACAGCCCTTCGGGAGGCACTCTCGAACTAAGACCGAAACTACGATCTCTCTACAGAGTTGCACACATACGGTGTCATCTATCCGGCAGGGCTTCGCCGTCCAGAACTAGTTCCCACCGGAACCCAGACAGCCTTTCGGCTCTACGAAACTATTTCGCTGGGAGGGAGAGAGAAGCCAGAAATGTCATGGCACTTGTATGTGAGAAGGAAGTGAGTGTGGAGGCAGCCCCTCCACCTCTATTTATAGGAAATCCAAGGGGTAGGGTTTCTTGGCCCCCAAGCCTTCTAGAAACCTTTTTGGGAAAATATCCCAAAAGGTGACTTTTCCATAAATATCCCAAAAAGCACTTTCACTATTCACGACGACATTTTTCAGCGTCTGATCGAACTGAAAATATTCATGTGGGCTTAGAACATTTCCAGTACCCACCAAAATAATTTTCAATGCGAGCCGGAACAATTCCGGTTTAGTGATTTTCATCTGCGAAAAGCATCTGAAGCGGTTTCGGCAGCTCCGGAACATTTCCGGTTTTCATTCCGGAAAATTCCAGAAAGTTTCCAGAATGATTCTGGCACCCTCCAAGAATTATCAGGCATGTGCCGAAACCAATTTGACTTTATGGTGTACTCCGAAACAACTTTTCGGTTTAGTGATTTTCATCTGTGAAAAGCAACTAAAGCGGTTCCGGCAATCCGGAACATTTCCGGTTTTTGTCTCTGAAAAATCTCAGAAGTTACCAGAACAATTCTGGTACCTTCCAATAATTTCCAGGCATGTGCCGAAACCAATTTGACTTTATGGAATACCCTGAAACAACTTTTCAGTTGCACCGGAACTATTCCGATATCCTCTCCGGAACGTTTCCGTTTCGTCCGAAACTTTTTCGGTGATTTTCTCTCAGACTCCCCGTCTAGTATTCAGCAGATAGATGACCCTTAAGCGTGTGACCCTATAGGTTCGGTGAAGTATAGACATGCCCGGAACCCCTTCCGATCAATGATCAACATCGGAGCCGTGGACACCCATATTGACCCCTATACCCACACGAATGAATATTCGAGTGAACCTCCAGTTGCCGTGTGCTATTCCTGTTGCTTCGCGATATGTTACAAATACCCGAGGTGAGACATGTTGGCATCCCCGCGGATCAACAACTTGTCCACTATGCCAGTTACCTCGTTACCGGTATTGTTCTCTTTTCTCGTTCCCGTGTTCCGGCATCCCCGTGATCAAATCACAAAGTGTCTGGCCAGACGATGATGGATACCGTAACACCGAGAGGGCCCAGAGATATCTCTCCATCGTCGGAGGAGCAAATCCCAATCTTGAGCTATCAAGTTACTTGACATACTTTTCCATGAACCCGTAAGCCGCCGTAATAGCCACCCATTTATGGATGACGTTTAACAAACCCCAAAGTTCATGAAGCAAGCATGAAGAAACTCGATACTCTCATGGTCTAAGGAATTATGCAAACGTTAACCATCTCTGTGTTATTAACCATTAACTTATGACGAATGAATCTCATAGCATAACATCAATTCGGGTCGATTCAACACAAGTGTTCTACCAACAATTGTGCCCTCAAAATTGCCGGCATAGCCATGCCCATGATCAGGAAAACAGGATCATCATGCAATACTTGAGCCGGTCATAGAGGCTTGACTAGGAATACATTTTACCGTTTATTATCCCACACGTGCATATGAGTCTTCCTTCGAGCCTCGTGGTTATTGTAGACTCGAGAACCATAGCAGTTATAGCATGGAACATAAACATAATTATGAACAGGGAGATAATCAATAACATTTATTATTGCCTCTAGGGCATATCTCCTACACAGGTCCGTAAACTGGAGTCTCAGTCGTTGGCGCCTGGCTTGACTGCTACTAATAAATTTGAGTTGAGTAGAACGTGTGATTTTGTTGCTTATGCAGGAGCTTGTTGCAGATGTGGACAGTAGGATGTTGGCTCGTGTGGCTGTTGTGTTGCTACCACTGCCTCACGCTGATGCCCGGTGACGCTTCCCTGTAGCAGCGTTGGTGGGTCACTTGCCCGTTGCAACCCCAAGTGTGATGGTGGTGATCCGATGAGGGAGCATATGGAGCGGCGACTCTAGCAAGTGAGTGCTGATCGAAATAATCCCTGAGCATATTTACGCTGATTTTCATGATTGCTCTTCTGCCATGCAAAAATGTTCATCGCACTTTGACCAAACAACTACATGTTCATGTTCCAGATTTCTCATTTTCACAGTTGAATCCTCTTCTATTAGTTACATAATTTCAATCACAAGCGACAAGTGTCAAACTATTTTTCTTTTAAAATTCAGAAAACATGTTGTTCAGGTCATGTGGAACATGTTGAGCTCACAAAAACATATCTCCAGTTCACACGATGATGTTCTCCATCAATTATGATTGACGTCATATGGTTACCCAACACGTGATCTCTATTTGAAAGTTTAAAACATAGTGGCTCTGCTCCGTCCTATTATATCATCCTAATGCATGCAAGGCATGATCAACCGAGACGACGCGCTCGAATGGACGCGGCCATCGATCATCCGTCGCTCACCGTCGTCGTGGTCGCCCGGGTGCCGTAAGCGACGACCCAGGCGCGCAAGCTCCCGCACATGTGACGTGCAACCGAACCAGAACACCAACGCAAATCCAAGAAGATTTGACATGTCGCTCGCTTGACGTGCCGATCAACGTCGCTATTTGTGCAAGATTCCCTGGACCGATAGATTAGAGAACAAAAGCTAACGTAGGATCGACGAGGCAGGTTCTTTTCCGGCTCACATACGTGCATTATCTGCGGCTTTTCCCAAAAGCTCTTTTGGAAACGGGCGGTGTAATCAGTAGTAGTCCGTCTACGGTGGAATCCGAGTAGGCTGACTGTATTTCTGCCCATCCATTTCGTTCGATCGGTCACTGTTGGCGTCGGATGCACGCGGAGCACCTTTTGATTGCTTTGGCAATTTGCGTGCATGGCGACGACGAGACAGAGACGATGGAAGAGTCCAGGGGCGGACCTAGGACAAAACTGTCCCGGTGTCCCAGTGTAGTACTATCACATATGCGTGGATATCAAGTAATGTTATATTGCCATGCATAAAAATTGAAATTCAACAGTTACAAATGTTCGACGATGCAATGCATACCAAGTGGGTAAAATAAATCGTTTCATTTGAGATACTAGTTGATTATATACTGTAGAATAATAATAATAGAGCATAAAAAACTCCAAACTACGAAAACAAAGATAATTGTTAAAATTGGAAAATCACTCCAAAACTAAAAATATCACAGTAATCTAATTCGCAAATAGATGTGAACCGCCGTAAAAATTGGGATATCATAGAAATACAATTCTCAAACAGATGTGAATTACTCCAAAAATTAGAAACTCACGATAATTGAATTGGACGGCAATAATTAGATGGAATAGATGCATGAAGGGATGAGCGAGTTGCCTTTGCCGTAATGTCTTCTCCAGCGATCTAGCAACGCCGGCATGCCGCGAGGTGAGTGCCGAGTTGGCAAACAGGAAGAACGCGAGGCTACGGCCTTGGAGGAATCAAGCAGAGGGGGGGGAGAAACCAGTAGGCAACAGGCGCACGACACAAGTAGATTCAATCAGATTTTTTTTAGGGGCATTCAATCAATCAGATTGAATCACGTATTGCTTGATCACATGGGCCGTCAGATGGGCTTGCGCCTGCGCTCCGTCTCATTCGTGGTTTAGCCGGTGTCCATCGATACTTTTTACCGGTGTCACACAACTACTTGCGCTACTTATATAGACGTAACAACAAAAATTACCCGGTGTCCTGTGACACCGGTTGGGTGTACGTAGGTCCGCCCCTGGAAGAGTCAGCACGTCCGTTTGAGTAGACAAACATAATCTAATTAGTTTTTTTTTGAGCGTACGTCAATGCATTGACATATCATATATTTATAGAAGAAAGAGAGTTTATAATTACAAGAAGCCGACGTCGGATGCGGACATCCGAGCCACCTAGTTAAGGCCAGTGTAACTACGTAACCTGGAAGCTAAATAAACCATTTTTTTAACTGAGATAAACTAGATTTTTGACATAACTGTCTATGCACAACGCCACCAAGCTTTTCTCTTTCGGACAAAGATCCAGCCGATTTCCGCCAAGTTTTGAACCTTTTGATGCCCCCTTTTTATGATCCGTGCGCCTTTGGTTTGCCTCTTTCTCTGGCAGACACACATGGGTGGTGCTGCTCCATGTGACGAATGCCCCAACTACCGTATTTTACTGGTACAACTTTCATTTATTTTACCTTGGAATTCAGGAAGAATAATGGAGACACTCCTGTACAACGCCTGGTCGATCCCGCTAAAACTACCATGTGCATGGACCTGTGTGGGGGACAGAGGTCACTGGTCCACTAGTGGCGAGTCATAAACATGTGCACACCGAGCTGAAAGGTGGCTGTACTTTTATTTTCGAACGAGTATAATGCAACGATCCCATGCGTGGATGTGGGTTAAAACAGAAAAGAATCACTTGCGTTCTCCTCTCGGGAACTCTGTAATGGAACCTACCGATACAATGATCGATGATGGGGAGAAAAGCCTAGCTAGACCGTGTGTGTATTCCACTCGAAATACAGTGGACCGCGAGGTTTTCGTTGAAATATTAGCACTTTTTCAATTAATCTAATTCACGAGTAGATAATAAACATGACAATGACGGTGTGCAACTCATACCGACACCTAAGCATGTGAGTATGTACCATATATAGAACTGAAACATCTTTGAACAGAGTATAGATGGCTAGCACATGAACGAGTAAGTAGGGGATGAACAAGTCATACCCTCCGATGGGCCAAGCCAACGCGATGGCGGCAGCAGCAGCCTCGACAGCGTCTAATACTCATTTAAAAAATTCCGAGGACCATGCTTATCTTGATACTCATACTAAAATGGTTGTATGCATTCCTAATTGGTGAAGAGGCCGGGAAATGAAAATCTCTCCCATTAAAAGGTGTGCTCCGATATTTACACAAGAAGATCTTTGGGAAAAGAACGGACGCCCAGGTCGCTCCCGCGGGCGGCTGGGCGAAACCCTAGCCGCCGCACGCACCTCCTCCCCGCCTCCCCCTCACCTCACCGACGCCGGAGGGCACTGCCGGGCAAAGCCTAGCAAACATCGACGGTGGCGGGGCCCCTTATCCCTCCTCCCCTTGTGGCTACGGCGCGAGACGTGGAGAGCGGGCTGGGCTGGGAGCGCGACACTTCCGCAGGATGTTGCGGCCGCGACTCGAACGGCCGGGCCTTGGGCGCGGTGGTGCGTGGGTGCGGCGGCGGCTACGTGGCGAAGGTGGCGGGGCGGGTCAGCGTGTCGTAATGGCGGGGCGGCTGGTGCCAGCTTCGTTAGATCTGGCGCCTGGAGTCGCAGGCTGTGGGCAGCGCGGGCCGGTGTCCTCCGCCGTGGCGGCGTTGTCGTCGGTGTGGTGGAGGCAACGGTGTCGTGGTGATCTTTGTGCTCTTATCGCATCATGGCAATTATCTGCATGATCGGTCTTCCTCGATCTGGCCGTCTACGTGTTCCGGAACTACTGCCGGAGATCTTGCCCAAGGATTTCTGGATCGGTTTGAATCCGGTCATGCGCGTCCATATCAGCCTACTAAGCTCCATGAGGGCGTGCCATGAAGCTCTGTTGTTTGTTGACACAATGGGACATGTCGATATCTCGATTTTCATGGCATGGAAAGCGGCGGAGAAACTCATGATGGCTGAGATCGGAGGATCGGTAAGGCGGAGGGGGGCTTGGAGGTGATGGAGTCAGTGAGGTGTTTGATAACTTTCAGAAGCAGCAGTGACAAGTGGGGGCGACAACATTGGAGGATTTCATTTTTGGTGGTGCTCCTTGGGTGCCGAGCCGTGACTTTCAGGGTGAAAACCTAAGGTCCTACATTCATTGGTTGTGTCTGGCATTACCTTGCTGAAGGTATTGTTTTGAGAGCTCAGTCTTCTCCAGGGTGAAAACCTAAGATGTTGGATCGGGCGACGACGACGCTTGTGCACTGTTTCCTTTTTGAAGCTGTCGCTTTTGGAGACCTTTTATGTTTTCCAGGTGTTGTCTTTGGTAGTGGTTTGAGTGTTGCTGCTGAGAGGAGTTGATCACTGTGGTGAGACCTTTTTCCTTTCTTTTTTATTTTCTTTTCGGGCTGTGTGCATCCTGGATGTCTTTGTGATATCTTGTTGGTGCAGAGGCTGGGTGTAATTGCTATCTTCGCGATATTAATATATTCCCCTTTTCAAAAAAAATAAGCCAAGGGTTTTAGTCCATAGAGGGACAATTTACTCGCCTTAGGGTTTAGAGGACAATTAGACGATCTTGAGATCATCTTGTACTCGATATTCCATCATATCAATATAATCAAAGCAGGACGCAGGGTTTACCTCCTCGAGAGGGCCCGAACCTGGGTAAACATCGTCTCCCGTGTCTCCTATTACCCATTGATCCCAGATCCACAGCTTGGGACCCCCTATCCGAGATCAGCCGGTTTTAGTACCGACATTTTTCTCTGCCACTTTAGTTGAGTCTGATTTGACAATGGCGGTCCTTGCAGAAGGTTAAAAGGCAACTTGTATATCACTGTTGTGTCTTTACGTAGGTAAGAACGGTTCTTATATGTTGCCCATAGCAGCCATGTAAAATTTGCGACAACAAAGTAGAGGACGTCTAACTTGTTTTTGTAGGGCATGTTGCGATGTGGTATGGCCAAGATGTGATTTGATATATGTTGATGTATGAGGTGATCATGTTTTGTAATAGTTCAGGACTTGCATGTCGGTGAGTACTGTAATCAGCAGGAGTCATAGGGTTGTCTTTAATTTATTGTATGACATGCGTGTCAATCATTAAACACCATGTAATTATTTTACTTTGTCGCTATGAGTTAGCAATAGTTGTAGAAGCAATAGTTGGTGGAGACAACCACATGACGGCATGATGTTGGAGATCATGGTGTCATGCCGATGATGATGGAGATGGTGTCAGTGCTTTGGAGATGGAGATCAAAAGCACAAGATGATAGTGGCCACATCGTGTCACATATTGATTGCATGTGATGTTTATCTTTTATGCAATTTATTTTGCTCAGAACAACGGTAGAATTTTAAGATGATCCCTGCACTTAATTTCAAGATAAAAAGTGTTCTCCCTAAGTATACACCATTGCGAAAGTTCGTCGTTTCGAAGCACCTCGTGATGATCGGGTGTGATAGACTCTTCGTTCGCATACAATGGGTGTAAGGCAGTTTTACACATACATAATACTTAGGTTAAACTTGACGAGCCTAGCATGTACAAACATGGCGTCGGAACACGGAGGACCGAAAGCTTGAACATGAGTCATATAGAAGATATGATCAACACGGAGATGTTCACCATTGAAACTACCCCATCTCACGTGATGATCGGACTTGGGTTAGTGAATTTGGATCATGTCACTTAGACAACTTGAGGGATGTTTATTTAAGTGGGAGTTCATCAGTAATTTGATTAGATGAACAAATTATCATGAACATAATCTAAATTTTCTTTGCAAATTATGTGTAGATCAATGGCTCGCCTTGTAGCTCCCTGAATTTTAATGCCTTCCTAGAGAAAGATAATTTGAAAGATGATGGAAGCAACCATTCAGACTTGGTCCGTAATCTTAGGATTATTCTCATTGCTGCCCAGAAGGTTTATGTCCTTGATGCACCGCTCGGTGCGCCACCCCCTCCAGCATTGTCTGTAGATGTTGTCAACATCTGGCAGGCACGTTATGATGACAACTCAATAGTTCAGTGCGCCATGCTTTACAGCTTAGAACCAGGACTTCAAAGACGTCTTGAGCACCACAGAGCATATGAAATGTTCGAGGAGCTGAAATTGGTATTTCAGGCTCATGCCCGGGTTGAGAGGTATGATACCTTCGACAACTTCTTCAACTGTAAGATGGCGGAGAACATATTCGTCAGTGAGCACATACTCAAATTGTTTGGGGTAGTGCAATAGCTTGAATCAGTTGGGAGTTAACCTTCCAGATGAAGTAGCGATTGACAGAGTTCTCCAGTCACTGCAACCAATCTACAAGGGCTTTGTGATGAACTATAATATGCAAGGGATGGAGAAGACGATCCCTGAGCTTTTCACGATGCTTAATGTCACAGAAGTAGACATCAAGAAAGAGCATAAAGTGTTGATGGTCAAAATGACCACTAGTTTCAAGAAGGACAAGGGAATGAAAGGAAACTTCAAGAAGAATGACAAGCCAGTTGCCGCTCCCATAAAGAATCCCAAGGCAGGACCCAAACCCGAGACTAAGTGCTTCTATTGCAAGGGGAATGGCCACTAGAAGCAGAACTGCCGCAAGTACTTGGCATATAAGAAGGCTGACAACGTCAACGAAGGTATATTTGATATACAAGTTATTGATGTGTGCCTTACTAGAGATCATAGTAGCGCCTGGGTATTTGATACTGGTTCGGTTGCTAATATTTGTAACTCGGAACAAGAGTTGTGGAATAAACGGAGACTATCTAAGGACGAGGTGACGATGCGTGTTGGAAATGGATCCAAGGTTGATGTGATCGCCGTCGGCACGCTCCATCTACTTCCACCTTTGGAGTTAGTTTTAAATCTAAATAATTGTTATTTGGTGCCCGCGTTAAGCATGAACATTATATCTGGATCTTGTTTATTGCGAGACGGTTATTCATTTAAGTCAGAGAATAATGGTTGTTCTACTTATATGAATAATATCTTTTATGGTCATGCACCCAATGTTAATGGTTTATTCTTGTTGAATCTCAATCGTAGTGATACACATGTTCATAATATTGATGCCAAAAGATGCAAAGTTAATGATGATAGTACCACATACTTGTGGCACTACCGCTTAGGTCATATTGGTGTAAAGCGCATGAATAAACTCCATGTTGATGGACTTTTGGAATCATTTGAAACATGTGAACCATGACTCATGGGCTAGATGACGGAAACCCCGTTTTCCGGCACAATGAACGGGCAAGTGACTTGTTGAAAATAATACATACTGATGTATACAGTCCAATGAGTGTTGAAGTATGCGGTGGACATTGTTATTTTCTTACCTTCACAGATGATTTGAGTAGATCTGGGTATATTTACTTAATGAAACAGAAGTCTGAAACATTTGAAAAGTTCAAGGGGTTTCAGAGTGAAGTAGAGAATCATCGTAACAAGAAAATAAAATTTCTACGATCTAATCATGGAGGTGAATATCCAAGTTACGAGTTTGGCACACATTTAAGACAATGTGGAATTGTCTCAGAACTAACGCCACCTGGAACACCATAGCGTAATGGTGTGTCCGTACGTCATAATCGTACTCTATTGGATGGTGCGTTCCATGATGTCTCTTACCAATTTGCCACTATAGTTTTGGGATTATGCATTAGAGATAACTGCATTCAATTTAAACAGGGTACCATCTAAATCCATTGAGATGACATCTTATGAATTATGGTTTGGCAGGAAACCTAAGTTGTCGTTTCTTAAAGTTTGGGGATGTGACGCTTATGTCAAGATGCTTCAGCCTGATAAGCTCGAACCCAAAACGGAATAGTGCGTCTTCATAGGATACCGTAAAGAGACTATTGGGTATACCTTCTATCTCAGATCTGAGGGCAAGATCTTTCTTGGCAAGAATGGATCCTTTCTGGAGAAGGAGTGTCTCTCGAAAGAAGTTAGTGGGAGAAAGGTAGAGCTTGATGAGGTAATCGTACCTTCTCTCAACTTGGAGAGTAGTGCATCAAAGAAAGAAGATCCCATGATGCCTACACCAGCCGGAGAGTAAGCTAATGATGATGATCATGAGACTTCGAATCAAGCTACTATTGAACTTCGTAGGTCGACCAGTACACGTACCGCACCAGAGTGGCATGGTAATCCTATCTTGGAAGTTATATTGTTAGACAATGAAGAACCTACGAACTATGAAGAAGCAATGATGAGCCCGAATTCCGACAAATGGCTTGATGCCATGAAATCCGAGATAGGATCCATGTATGAAAACCAAGTATGGACTTTGGTAGACTTACCCGATGACCGATAGGCCATTGAGAACAAATGGATCTTTAAGAAGAAGACATAGGTTGATGGTAATGTCACTGTCAATAAAGCTCGACTTGTTGCAAAGGGTTTTCGACAAGTTCAAGGGGTTGACTACGATGAGACTTTCTCACCCGTAGCGATGCTGAAGTCTGTTAGGATTATGCTAGCAATTGTTGAATTTTTATTATGAAATTTGGCAGATGGGCGTGAAAACAACGTTACTTAACGGTTCCTTAAGGAAGAGCTGTATATGATGCAACCGGAAGGTTTTGTCGATCCTAAGGATGCTAATAAGATATGCAAGCTCCAGCGATCCATCTATGGACTGGTGCAAGCATCTCGGAGTTGGAATATATGCTATGATGAGGTGATCAAAGCTTTTGGTTTTATACAAACTTATGGAGAAGCTTGTATTTACAAAAAAGTGAGTGGGAGCTCTGTAGCATTTCTAATACTGTATGTAAATGACATATTATTGATTGGAAATGATATAGAATTTCTCAAAAGCATAAAGAGTTATCTGAACAAGAGTTGTCCAGTGAAATACCTGGGTGAAGTTGCTTACATATTAGGCATCAAGATCTATAGAGATAGATCAAGATGCATGATAGGACTTTCACAGAGCACTTACCTTGAAAAGATTTTGAAGAAGTTCAAAATGGACCAGTCAAATAAGGGGTTCTTGCCTGTGTTGCAGGGTGTGAAGTTGAGTAGGACTCAAAGCCCAACCAAGACACAAGAAAGAGAAAGGATGAAAGTCGTCCCCTATGCCTCTGCCATAGGCTCTATAATGTATGCCATGTTGTGTATCAGACCTGATGTGTGCCTTGCCATAAGTCTGGCAGGTAGGTACCAGAGTAATCTAGGAGTAGATCACTCGACAATAGTCAAAAATATCCTTAAGTACCTAAATAGGTCTAATGAAATGTTTCTCATTTATGAAGGTGACAAAGAGCTCATCGTAAAAGGTTAGTTGATGCAAGCTTCGACACTGATCCAGATGACTCAAAGTCTCAAACCAGATATGTATTTATTCTGAATGGTGAAGCGGTCAGTTGGACTAGCTCCAAGCAGAGTGTGGTAGTAGCATCTACATGTGAAGCGGAGTAAATAGCTGCTTCAGAAGATGAAAGCACAACTTCTCCCTAGGTGGTTTTGGTAATTAATAACAACATATATTTCATTGGACTAATGTTTTCACTAAGTATATCTCAGGAAAAAGTTCAATGAAGGATTGGCTAAAAGATTGTGTGGAGAACCTCACCAAGGAAAGGAAGGAATAGGATTGGCCATGCTTCAAGATCAAGGACTCTACATTTTATATTTTGTGAGAAATCACTTTGAGTACATAGGAAAGCCAATACTATTAAAAGGGGATGAGGTAAATATGATGATCTGGTTGCTCAAGTGCTTAGAGTTAGCCACCAAAAATACTCACCACGTTCCCACACATATCCTCTGTCCAAAGCCTAAAGTCAAAATTCGGGGCCACCAATATTCTCATTCGGATCCACCGAGTTTATCCATGACAGAAGCCAAACCAAACCCTAGCATCTCGGTGCTACGCTCTTTTCATTCGGTGAAAACAGTGACCAACTTCATGGTTAGCCATTTTCTAGATTCGGTCCCACCGAGTTCTTAGAATCTGTACCACCGAGAAGTTGGACCAACTTTATGTTAGCCCATTTCTCTAAATCGGTCCCACCGAGTTTGAGGAATCGGTCTCACCGAGATTTGGTAACTGCCTAGGTCACCCATATCGGTACCACCGAGATTCATATATCGGTTCCACCGAAAACGCCAAAGTTGCCACATTTTGAACTAGTCGGTGCCACTGAGTTTCTATTTCGGTTTCACTGAGTTGGCCAATAATGTTGTAACAGTTGGATTTTTGGAGAAGCCTATATATACCCCTCCACCACCTCTCACTCGTAAGAGAAGCACTCAGAACATACACCCACTTGCCATATCCAATTTTCTAAGAGAGAACCACCTACCCTTGTGTTGAGGTCAAGATCATCCACTCCAACCATATGGATCTTGATTTCTAGCCTCCGCAAGTTGCTTTCCATCCAATCAATCTCTTCTACCCATGCCATATCTATGAGAGAGTGATTGAGTGTTGAGCCGGGGCGCTGGAAGAAAAAAGAAAGAGAAAGTGGCGAGGAAGCTTAGAAAGGAAAATACCCGAACGTCGAGACTATCTTTTGAAGCACAAGAGCAAGGAGTTCATCGTACTACCACATCTATAAGCCATTGTTTGAAATTGATCTATCCACAAAAAACTTCCATTAGAATAGAAGATCAATTTTTTTTAGGGTTGGACGTCTGCCAAATGTGTCTCGGTGACACCGAGTTGGAAATATCGGTCTTACCGATCTGTGATTTAGGGCAACCGAGAACACTTTCTGTGAAACCAAGTTTCTCTTTTCGGTCTCACCGAAAAGAGTTGCCAGGTTTCTGTAATATGAGAGTGTCAGTCTCGGTGGCTCCGAATTCTCTAACTCGATGGTACCGAAACCCACTTAGCAGAAATCCAAAACTAAGAATTTAAGTTCAAATTTAAGAAAATCTTTTGTGTTTTGTGATGCTCAACCCCTCTGCTCCTCTATGCTCCATTCACAGGGTCAGTATGTCAGATTCTTATGATAGCCAGAATGATTTGAGGCAGATGGAAGTTGACTTGAGTCCAGGCATAAGCCCCAATGCCAGTTCATCTTCTTCAGAGGATCTAGGCACCCCAAGTTCACATGGGCTGCCCAAGGCTGCCACCAGGGCAAGGAAGAAGCTGAACTCAGATGAGGAAGATTCTGATTTTGTGCCAGAGGAAGATCTTGCAAAGAAGTTGCAAGAAAAGAAGGATAAAGCTGCAAAGAAGGCTGCTTGTGAGGCCACATCAGCAAAGAGGACTGTCAGAAAGGAGTATGCCACCTCTGAAACTATGAAAGCACATGAGAGTGCTAGAGCAAAGACATCTTTATCAGTTGAGCCTCCAAGGAAATCATTGCCTAAGAAGGCAGGAAAGAAGAAGAGAGCCAGGAAGAGGATTGTCCATGTCATTGGCAAGCCTACTTCCATGTATGAAGACCCAACAGAAGCTGAGGAAGAGGTTGAGGAGGAAGAGCCAGCTGCTAATGCTCCTCCATCTAAGAAGAAGAAGTTACTTGCTGATGCAATGCCCAATCAAGCTCCTTCAAAGAGCAAGAAAACCGAGTCAAAGAAGCCATTTCCTCCAAAATCCAAGAAAACTACCAGGGACATCCCTCTTGCTGTTAAGAACAAGAGATCTTCCACCATGGAAGAAGAAGATGATCTGTTAGTGATGAGGAAGCTAAGACCACACTTGCCATTGCATAATGATGCACACCCAGTAGCTGAAGACATGAAGAAGAGGAAAGATGCATGACTGAGATTGTGGAGAGCAAATGATCCCTATGCCTCCAGGAGGAAGACTGCTGTAGATGACAGATTCTACACCAAAGAACAGCAGGACTTCTATGAGACTATCCTATTGGACAAGAGCCCAACAGTCAGTGACATGAGATATGTTGGCTGGGCATATATCAAGGAGAATGAAGATTACTTTCCCAGTGTGCAGGACAACTTCAAGTGCATTGACACTGCAAACTTTGTTGGGAGAGAGTTTTTTGCTTGGAACGATGACATGATCATGTAGTTCTACTCTACTGCTCACTTCTACCCAGATGGCAGGATTATATGGATGACTGAGGGAGTCAGGTACCAATCCACTATTGACGAGTGGGCTACCATCTTAGGAGCCCCACAGGTAGAAGAAGGAGATCTGGATGTGTATGCTGAAGCCAATATGAATCATAACTCTATGGCAAATATGTACAAGGAGATTCTAGCTACTCATGTGCATTCACATAAGCTTGGCTCTGTCTATCATCTGAAGCAGGACTACCCACTATAAACACTATATTGAGGTACACTTTGATGCCCAAGTTTGGAGATGACAAGATGATTAGAGGGTATTCCATCAATATGCTGCACCACATATACACCCACACCAGGATTAGGGTGATGGACCTGATTGTGGAAACAATCAAGAGGATAGCTGCAGACCAAAAACGATCTTGTGGATATGCACCTTACATTCAGATGCTCATCAAGTCCAAGTTGGAGAAGAATGTATATGCACTTGATCGTCCTCATATGCCACTACAGCCAGACCCCAAGGATAATGTTGTGGTGATGGATCCAAGTCATCCCACTTCATCTACTGCACAGGCAGATGCAGAGGCAGGTAGAGCCACTAGTGCTCAGGTTCCGAGGTCCAAGAGCGAGCAAATGGATCTACTCTTCAGCACCATTCAGAGCATGCAGAAGGATATCAAGAACATATTGCTGAATCAACAGAGCCTTGAGAGGATTCTGGAAGACAAGTTCACCACGATGAACAACAAGGTAGATGGGCTGATGAAGACTGTGGATGAGCTTAAGATGGAAGTGGATGCGGTGCCTAGCCCTCATTCCTCTGATGATGATGATAGTCCACCTCTCAGTATCAGCACCCAGTTCAATACCCAATCCAGGACTCCTACCGTGCCAGCTCTAGAGACGAGGCCTACCTCATCAGCACCTGTCGCAGCTCCATCAGCTCCTCCAGCACCTCCAGTGTCTACACCACCACCTCAGAGGACTTCAGCTGAACTCTTCGTGGATGCTCTTCTCTTGACTCCTTCGACAGCCACCGGAGCAGCTTCATCGTCTCATGGAGGAGATCATGCCCAGAGCGACGATTAGCTCTATAACTTTGAACTTTTTGGTAACTTGTTGCCAAAGGGGGAGAGGTTATAGATCATAGGGCTTCGAGAGAGAGAGAGAGAGAGAGAGAGAGAGAGAGTTGCATTTTGATCCCTCTCTGCACTTTTAAAAACATTTGGTTTATCGTTTGGATGAAACTTTGTTGGTGATTGATCATATACCTTTGTGTGATGCTACTATTTCCTATCTTTGAGATATCTATGAGATGAACATTCACTTGTTTGGTGTGATGTGCTTATGCAATTCATTCATATTAATTTTTGCGCACCACCAAGTTGCATGTGACATGGAAGAGTGACCCATGATCCTAATCGATTGTGCATTTGCATTCAAACGCAAATTTAAAATAATGCACAAATTTAGGGGGAGCTCTTGCTTATCACATACTTCTCAAAGCGACGATGCTATTCATTGATTATATATCTCATCGAAGATTTGATCTATATGTTGTCATCATTTACCAAAAAGGGGGAGATTGAAAGCACAACTTCTCCCTCGGTGGTTTTGGTAATTAATAACAACATATATTTCATTGGACTAATGTTTTCACTAAGTGTATCTCAAGAAAGAGTTCAATGAAGGATTGGCTAAAAGATTGTGTGGAGAACCTCACCAAGGAAAGGAAGGAATAGGATTGGCCATGCTTCAAGATCAAGGACTCTACATTTTATATTTTGTGAGAAATCACTTTGAGTCCATAGGAAAGCCAATACTATTAAAAGGGGATGAGGTAAATATGATGATCTGGTTGCTCAAGTGCTTAGAGTTAGCCACCAAAAGTACTCACCCACTTTCCCACACATATCCTCTGTCCAAAGCCTAAAGTCAAAATTCGGTGCCACCAATTTTCCCATTCGGATCCACCGAGTTTATCCATGACAGAAGCCAAACCAAACCCTGGCATCTCGGTACTACCAGCTTTTCATTCGGTGCCACCAAAAACAGTGACCAACTTCCTGGTTAGCCATTTTCTAGATTCGGTCCCACCGAGTTCTGAGAATTGGTATCACTGAGAAGTTGGACCAACTTTCTGTTAGCCCATTTCTCTAAATCGGTCCCACCGAGTTTGAGGAACCGGTCTCACCGAGATTTGGTAACTTCCTAGGTCACCCATATCGGTACCACCGAGACTATATCAGTTCCACCGAAAACGCCAAAGTTGCCACATTTTGAACTAGTCAGTGCCACCGAGTTTCTACTTCGGTTTCACCGAGTTGGTCAATAATGTTGTAACGGTTTGATTTTTGGAGAAGCCTATATATACCCCTCCACCACCTCTCACTCGCAAGAGAAGCACTCAGAACATACACCCACTTGCCATATCCAATTTTCTGAGAGAGAACCACATACCCTTGTGTTGAGGTCAAGATCATCCACTCCAACCATATGGATCTTGATTTCTAGCCTCCCCAAGTTGCTTTCCATCCAATCAATCTCTTCTACCCATGCCAAATCTGTGAGAGAGTGATTGAGTGTTGAGGAGACTATCTTTTGAAGCACAAGAGCAAGGAGTTCATCATACTACCACATCTATTACCTTTTGGAGGGTGGTACCTCCTAGATTGGTTAGGTGTCGCTTGGGAGCCTCCTTCTTCATGATTGTGGAGTTGAACCAAGAGTTTGTAAGGGCAAGGAGATCGCCTACTTCATGAAGATCTACCCCGAGTAAGGCAAGTCCTCCGTGGACGTAGGCCATCATGGAATAGACGAGGTTGCTACTTCGTGGACCCTTCGTGGGTGGAGCCCTCCATGGACTCTCGCGACCGTTACCCTCCATGGGTTGAAGTCTCCATAAACGTGGACGTACGATAGCACCACCTATCGGAACCACGGGAAAAAAATCTCCGCATATCCAAATTATGTTTGATCTTCCAATCCCCAACCTCTTACATTTGCATGTCTTTACTTTCCGCTGCTATACTCTTAGCCTTGCATGTGTAGGGTGAATTTGACTTGCTACAATTGCTAAAATCTGCCCACAACTAAAATTGGGTAAAGTTTAGATTTTTATTTGGTCAAGTAGTCTAATCACCCCTCCTCTAGATATACATTCGATCCTACAGAAGCGGCACAAGAAGGAGTCTGGATGAAGAAGTTCATATCCGATCTAGGAGTGGTTCCTAGTGCATCGGACCCAATGACTCTCTTTTGTGACAATACTAGTGCCATTGCCATTGCTATTGCCAAGGAACCAAGGTTTCACAAGAGAACAAAGTGCATCAAACGCCACTTCAACTCCGTCCGTGATTACATCAACGAGGGAGACATAGAACTTTGCAAAGTAAATACGGATCTGAATGTGGCAGACCCGTTGACTAAACCTATTCCACGAGCAAAACATAATGAACACCGGAACTCTATGAGTGTTAGATACATTATGATGTACACTAGATTATTGACTCTAGTGCAAGTGGGAGACTGTTGGGAATATGCCCTAGAGGCAATAATAAAATGGTTATTATCATATTCCCTTATTCATGATAAATGTTTATTGTTCATGCTAGAATTGTATTGATCAGAAACTTAAATACATGTGTGGATACATAAACAACAGTATGTCCCTAGTGAGCCTCTACTAGACTTGCTCGTTGATCAAATATGGTTAAGGTTTCCTAACCATAGACATGAGTTTTCATTTGATAACGGGGCCACGTTGATAACCCACAAGTGTAGGCGATCGTTTGTAGCCTTTTTCGATAAGTAAGAGTTTCAAACCCAACAAGGAACTAAAGGTAGAATTAATATTCTCTCAGGTTCTATCGACCACCGATACAACTCTACGCACAACAATGTTCACTATACCTAGTACAAGAAATAAACTACTTTGCGGGAATAAAACTAGAAGTACTTTGTAGGTGTAATAAGATAGTTTTGCAAGATAATAAAGAACTTGGAAATAAAAGTTAGGTGCTGTTTTAATAAAAGAACAATAAAGTAAATATAGCGAGTGTGGAAAGGTGATGGTAGGATTTGCGAGATTGTCCTAGGCAATTGATAACAAGATCCGTAATCATTATTACAGTTTTATATGAGGGAGAGGCATGTGAGGGAGTCCGGGATTAAGGGGTCCTCGGACTACCGGCCTATTCCTTATGGGCCGGACTCGTGGGCCACTCGTTGGAGGATCGGATGACCGAATACCCCGTGACCAGGGGGGAAACCTCAGGAGCCGTGGCGTGCCCTTCAAGCTTGAGATGATAGAATAGGCATGTTTATTCCTTTGATAAGCAACTGACTATGTGTAACCCTAGGGACCCCTGGTATCTATATAAGCCAGAGGGTTTAGTTCATAGAGCCAGGTGAATCATCTAGGGTTTAGCTACTTGATCTCGAGGTAGATCGACTTTGTAATCTTCATACACATCAATACAACCAAGCAGGACATAGGGTTTTACCTCCGTAGGAGGGCCTGAACCTGGGTAAACATCGTCTCCTTCGTCCCCTGTTACCCATCAATTCTAGATCCACAGCTCGGGACCCCCTACCCGAGATCCGCCGATTTTGACACCGACATTGATGCTTTCATTGAGAGTTCTGTTGCGTGATCGCTACAGGAATCGATGGCTCGCCTTATCATCCGCGATGAAGTCTGCAACAAGGACGTTTTCGTTCCTGGTCAGATTTTCGCGTTCGGCAGCATCGTGTCGCATGCCGATCCGGCCGGCCATCTTGGCCTGGTCAGAAGTTTCATCCCCGATCAGGAAGTCAGATTCGGGAACCTTGAGTTCATCGCCGACTCCCGGGGAGATCTCGTTTTAACGAAGCTCTCAGCTCTCATGGAGGAGCCCGCAGGCCCCGACGCCTTAACGCTGGAGGCAGCAGGTCCCACCGCTGAGGTGGCCTCTATCCCTGGGTCGGCCGTAACGCCCAACCCAGCTGATATGCCCGGATCTGCCTCGGCCGAATACAACCCGGGCACGTCGTCGAGCGACCATGGGACAACGGCACTACGGATCGACCCCATGCGCTCCGGCGACATGGGCCCCGCCGACATCTCATCATTAAATGAGTTACTTGGTCGAATTGAAACCATGGGCGTGACCGACGGCCAAACCTCGGTCTACGACTGGATCGGGTTTAAACCCGATGATAGGGAGATTCATATCCCATCGATCACTCACTTAGTCGCCACCATCGAGTGTCCGGCCGGAGGCTCGTCCTCTCAACTACTGGAATTAAAAACAGTTTACATCCCGGTTTCCGACCGTCAGGACCTAGAACCCGCGCAGAGGGGTCCTGTTGATAATATGGACTCCGAACCCACCACGCCGGATCCCGCGATGACACGGGAGGCAAACGCCGTGATCCCGGACTCACATCCTGGCGAGAAACTAAAATTTCCCCCGCCCACCACCCAAGTCGAGCACTCCTCAAGCAGCGCAGGAGAGCCCAAGTTATCGGGCTTATGGGAAGTTAAACAACAGCCAGGGGAATCGGTCCATCATTTTTGGGCTAGACTCCTCCTTATTAAAGACAGAGTACCAGACTCTAGTGGCCAGGAGATAATAGCAACCTTCAGGCACAATTTCCACAATGAAGGAATCCTCAATGCCCTAGCCCGTCGTCACATTCATGACTTCACCGAGCTATCGGACCTGGTTCAAAAATATTGCGCCATGGAAAGCACCTGGCAAGCCGAACGTTTGTTTTCGAAGCCGGTCCCTGCCGAACACCCTAGAGGAGCTCGGAAAAAGCGAATACCTCCGAAACGGCCGGCCGAACACGAACCCGCCGAGAAAAAGAATAGACCCCCTACGGGAGTCAGAACTATCCTTGATGGACTATTAGACAAGCCATGCCCTATACACTCTGTATTACTGAACACAAGCCCGACTCACAGCCTTAGAGCTTGCTGGGTCGACAGGCAGGTCGCAAAAAGCGAAGAGGCCATCCTCGAGGCCCTACCTCCAGGCAGACGTTCAACAGCGCCACCAGAATGCAACGCCGAGATCCTGACGATCTATGAAACATTTTCCTCCAGGAATAAGAGGAAGAGAGCTCTTCGAGAACTCGAACAAATCTATCAGGTGGCAGCAACGAATTCATGGACAGACACACCGATCACCTTCGGAGAGCTGATCAACCAATCACTAGCCCCGGCCAAACACCTGCCGCACTGGTCCTCAACCCCATCGTCGATGGTTTCAGGTTACAAAAGGTGCTAATGGACGGCGGCTATGGTTTAAACCTCATTTACGAGGATACCTTGGAAAAAATGCAGTTCGACCGATCCCGCATCGAACATAGCAACACAACCTTTCGTGGGATCATCCCTGGGAAAGAGGCACGTTGTTCCGGACGCGTTACCCTCGATGTGGTATTCGGCACGCCCGAGAACTACAGATCCGAAGAACTTCTCTTTCATATCGTGCCCTTTCACAGTGGTTACCACGCTCTGTTGGGGTGTGACGCCTTCGCAAGATTTCTGGCTATACCACATTATGGGTACATGAAGCTCAAAATGACGGGCCCAAACAGGGTGATCACAATCACAAGTGACCCGAATAGAGCCCTTCGAGCCGAAAACAGAACAGCAGCGCTCGCCCTCGAGGCACTAGCTGAGACCTTTGCAGCAGAGGAATTGACCGCACTCCGGTCAACAGTGGACAAGGATGATGTGGTCCTTAGCAAGAGGCCCAAACCCACGTCCTTTAAACCTGCAGATGAAATCATCAAATTTTAGGTACATCCAACGGACCCCAATAAAACAGCATCCATCGGAGCTCAGTTGGACCCCATGGTGGACGAAGCACTGCGAACATTTTTACGAGAAAACTGGGATATCTTTGCCTGGCATCCTTCAGATATGCCAGGAATCCCATGACGGCTAGCAGAACACAGTCTAAACATAATCGCAGGCTTCAAGCCCGTCAAACAGGCTCTACGCTGATTTTCCGAACCCAAGCGACAAGCTATGGGTGAAGAACTAGCAAAATTGCTGGAAGCCGGATTCATAAGAGAAATCAAACACCCCGAGTGGTTGGCAAACCTTTGTGATGGTACCGAAGAAAGATAAATCCTGGCGGCTGTGTGATACGTCCATTTTGCATCATGCTTTTATATTGATCTTTATTGCATTATGGGCTGTTATTACACATTATGGTACAATACTTATGCCTTTTCTCTCTTATTTTACAAGGTTTACATGAAGAGGGAGAATGCCGACAGCTGGAATTCTGGACTGGAAAAGGAGCAAATCTGAGATACCTATTCTGCACAACTCCAAAAGTCCTGAAAATCTACGGAGAATTATTTTGGAATATATAAAAATACAGGGCGAAGAAAATACCAGAGGGGACCCACCAGGCAGCCACAAGCCTGGAGGGCGCGCCCTACCCCCCAGGGCGCTCCCTAGTGGCTTGTGGGCCCCTGGTAGGCCTCCGGTGCCCATCTTCTGCTATATGGAGGGTTTTGACCTGAAAAAATCATGAGGGAGCTTTCGGGACGAAGCGCCGCCGTCTCGAGGCGGAACTTGGACAGAACCAATCTAGGGCTCCGGCGGAGCTGTTCTGCCGGGGAAACTTCCCTCCCGGAGGGGGAAATCGAAGCCATCGTCATCACCAACGATCCTCTCATCGAGAGGGGGTCAATCTCCATCAACATCTTCACCAGCACCATCTCCTCTCTAAACCCTAGTTCATCTCTTGTATCCGATCTTTGTCTCAAACCTCAGATTGGTACATGTGGGTTGCTAGTAGTGTTGATTACTCCTTGTAGTTGATGCTAGTTGGTTTACTTGGTGGAAGATCATATGTTCAGATCCTTAATGATAATTAATACTCCTCTGATTATGAACATGAATATGCTTTGTGAGTAGTTACGTTTGTTCCCGAGGACATGGGATAAGTCTTGTTATAAGTAATCATGTGAATTTGGTATTCGTTCGATATTTTGATGAGATGTATGTTGTCTCTCCTCTAGTGGTGTTATGTGAACGTCTACTACATGACACTTCACCATTATTTGGGCCTAGAGGAAGGCATTGGGAAGTAATAAGTAGATGATGGGTTGCTAGAGTGACAGAAGCTTAAACCCTAGTTTATGCGTTGCTTCGTAAGGGGCTGATTTGGATCCATATGTTTCATGCTATGGTTAGATTTATCTTAATTCTTCTTTCGTAGTTGCGGATGCTTGCGAGAGAGGTTAATCATAAGTGGGAGGCTTGTCCAAGTAAGGGCAGCACCCAAGCACCGGTCCACCCACATATCAAATTATCAAAGTAACGAACGCGAATCATACGAGCATGCTGAAAACTAGCTTGACAGAAATTCCCATGGGTCCTCAGGAGCGCTTTGCTTTATATAAGAGTTTGTCCAGGCTTGTCCTTTGCTACAAAAAGGATTGGGCCACCTTGCTGCACCTTTGCTACATTTGTTACTTGCTATCCGTTACGAATTATCTTATCACAAAACTATCTGTTACCGATAATTTCAGTGCTTGCAGAGAATACCTTACTGAAAACCGCTTGTCATTTCCTTCTACTGCTCGTTGGGTTCGACACTCTTACTTATCGAAAGGACTATGATAGATACCCTATACTTGTGGGTCATCAAGACTCTTTTCTGGCACCGTTGCCAGGGAGTGAAGCGCCTTTGGTGAGTGGAACTTGGTAAGGAAAAATTTATATAGTGTGTTGAAATTTACTGTCACTAGTTACTATGGAAAATAATCCCTTGAGGGGCTTGTTCGGGGTATCTTCATCTCGACCGGAAGCACAAAGAGATGCTCCTCAACCTACTGCACTTACTGAAAATATTTATTATGAAATTCCTTCGGGTATGATAGAGAAACTGCTAGCTAATCCTTATGCAGGAGATGGAACACTACATCCTGATTTGCATCTAATCTATGTGGATGAAGTTTGTGGATTATTTAAGCTTGCAGGTTTGCCTGAGGATGAGGTCAATAAGAAGGTCTTTCCCTTATCTTTGAAGGAGAAGGCATTGACATGGTATAGGCTATGTGATGATATTGGATCATGGAACTACAACTGATTGAAATTGGAATTTCATCAGAAGTTTTATCCCATGCATCTGGTTCATTGTGATCGGAATTATATTTATAATTTTTGGCCTCGTGAAGGAGAAAGAATTGCTCAAGCTTGGGGGAGGCTTAAGTCAATGTTATATTCATGCCCCAATCATGAGCTCCCAAGAGAAATTATTATTCAAAATTTTTATGCTCGGCTTTCTCGTAATGATCAATCCATGCTCGATACTTCTTGTGCTGGTTCCTTCATGAAGAAAGATATTGAATTCAAATGGGACTTATTGGAAAGAATTAAACGCAACTCTGAAGATTGGGAACTCGACGAAGGTAATGAGTCAGGTATAAACCTTAAGTTTGATTGTGTTAAATCCTTTATAGATACCGATGCTTTTCACGAATTTAGCACTAAATATGGACTTGACTCTGAGATAGTAGTTTCTTTCTGTGAATCTTTTGCTGCTCATGTTGATCTCCCTAAGGAGAAGTGGTTTAAATATCATCCTCCCATTGAATTGAAAGTAGTTGAACCTATTAAAGTTGAAGAAGAGACTATTATTTATAATGCTGATCCTGTTATTCCTCCTGCTTATATTGAGAAACCACCTTTCCCTGTTAGAATAAAGGAACATGCTAAAGCTTCAACTGTGGTTCGTAAGAGTTATACTAGAACACCTTCACCTCCTGAACAAATTAAAGTTGAACCTAGTATTGCTATGGTTAAAGATCTCTTGGTTGATAATATTGATGGGCATGTTATTCATTTCTGTGATGAAGCTGCTAGAATTGCTAGACCTGATACTAAAGATAAACATAGTCCTATTGTTGGCGTGCCTGTTGTTTCTGTTAAAATAGGAGATCATTGTTATCATGGCTTGTGTGATGTGGGTGCTAGTGTGAGTGCAATTCCCTTTACCTTATACCAAGAAATTATGAATGATATTGCACCAGCTGAATTAGAGGAAATTGATGCTACCATTAAGCTTGCTAATAGAGATACTATTGCTCCAATTGGGATTGTTAGAGATGTTGAAGTCTTGTGTGGGAAAATAAATTATCCTACTGATTTTCTTGTTCTTGGTTCCCCACAAGATGACTTTTGTCCCATTATATTTGGTAGAGCTTTCTTGAATACTGTTAATGCTAAGATAGATTGTGAGAAAGAAACTGTTACTGTAAGTTTTGGGGATGTGTCTCATGAGTTCAATTTCTCTAAATTTCATAGAAGACCCCATGACAAAGAATTGCCTAGTAAAGATGAAATTATTGGTCTTGCCTCTATTGCTGTGCCTCCTACTAATCCCTTAGAACAATATTTGCTAGACCATGAAAATGATATGCATATGAATGAAATGAATGAAATAGAAAAGATTTTCTTTGATCAGCAGCCTATTTTGAAACACAACCTGCCTGTTGAAATACTTGGGGATCCTCCTCCACCCAAGGGTGATCCCGTGTTTGAGCTTAAACAATTACCGGATACTCTGAAATATGCTTATCTTGATGAAAAGGAGATATATCCTATTATTATTAGTGCTAACCTTTCAGAGCATGAAGAAAAGAGATTATTGAAAACTCTGAGGAAGCACCGTGCTGCTATTGGATATACTCTTGATGATCTTAAGGGCATTAGTCCCACTCTATGTCAGCATAAAATTAATATGGAGCCTGATGCTAAACCAGTTGTTGATCACCAACGATGGTTAAATCCTAAAATGAAAGAAGTGGTAAGAAATGAAATATTAAAGCTTCTGGAGGCAGGTATAATTTATCCTATTGCTGATAGTAGATGGGTTAGTCCCGTTCATTGTGTCCCTAAGAAGGGAGGTATTACCGTTGTTCCTAACGATAAAAATGAATTGATCCCGCAAAGAATTGTTATGGGATATAGAATGGTAATTGATTTTAGGAAATTAAATAAAGCTACTAGGAAAGATCATTATCCTCTACCTTTTATTGATCAAATGCTAGAAAGACTATCCAAACATACACATTTTTCCTTTCTAGATGGTTATTCTGGTTTCTCTCAAATACCTGTGTCAAAAGAGGATCAAGAGAAGACCACTTTTACTTGTCCTTTCGGTACCTTTGCTTATAGACGTATGCCTTTTGGTTTATGCAATGCACCTGCTACCTTTCAAAGATGTATGATGGCTATATTCTCTGACTTTTGTGAAAAGATTGTTGAGGTTTTCATGGATGATTTCTCCGTTTATGGAACTTCCATTGATGATTGCTTGAGCAACCTTGATCGAGTTTTGCAGAGATGTGAAGAAACTAATCTTGTCTTGAATTGGGAAAAGTGCCACTTTATGGTTAATGAAGGTATTGTCTTGGGACACAAAATCTCCGAAAGAGGTATTGAAGTTGATAAAGCTAAAGTTGATGCTATTGAAAAAATGCCGTGTCCTACGGATATCAGAGGTATAAGAAGTTTCCTTGGTCATGCTGGTTTCTATAGGAGGTTTATTAAAGACTTCTCTAAGATTTCTAGGCCTCTCACTAATCTTTTGCAAAAAGATGTTCCATTCGTTTTTGATGATGATTGTGTAGAAGCATTTGAAATTCTTAAGAATGCCTTGATTTCCGCACCTGTTGTTCAACCACCTGATTGGAACCTACCCTTTGAAATTATGTGTGATGCTAGTGATTATGCCGTTGGTGCTGTTCTAGGACAAAGAGTTGATAAGAAATTAAATGTTATTCATTATGCTAGTAAAACTCTAGACAGTGCTCAAAGAAACTATGCTACCACCGAAAAGGAATTTTTAGCAGTTGTGTTTGCTTGTGATAAGTTCAGACCTTATATTGTTGATTCCAAAGTAACTGTTCACACTGATCATGCTGCTATTAAATATCTTATGGAAAAGAAAGATGCTAAACCTAGACTTATTAGATGGGTTCTTCTGCTACAAGAATTTGATTTGCATATTATTGATAGAAAGGGTACTGATAACCCCGTAGCAGACAACTTGTCTAGGTTAGAGAATGTTCTTGATGACCCACTACCTATTGATGATAGCTTTCCTGATGAACAATTAGCTGTCATAAATGCTTCGCGTAATGCTCCATGGTATGCTGATTATGCTAATTACATTGTTGCTAAATTTATACCACCTAGTTTCACATACCAACAAAAGAAAAAGTTCTTCTATGATTTAAGACATTACTTTTGGGATGATCAACACCTTTATAAAGAAGGAGTAGATGGTGTTATTAGATGTTGTGTACCTGAGCATGAACAGGAACAGATCCTTCACAAGTGTCATTCCGAGGCCTACGGAGGGCACCACGCTGGAGATAGAACTGCACATAAGGTACTACAATCTGGTTTTTATTGGCCTACTCTCTTCAAGGATGCTCGTAAGTTGGTCTTGTCTTGTGATGAATGTCAAAGAATTGGTAATATTGGTAGACGTCAGGAAATGCCTATGAATTACTCACTTGTTATTGAACCATTTGATGTTTGGGGTTTTGATTATATGGGACCTTTTCCAAAGTCTAACGGGTATACTCATATTTTAGTTGCTGTTGATTATGTTACTAAGTGGGTAGAAGCTATTCCAACTAGTAGTGCTGATCATAACACTTCTATTAAAATGCTTAAAGAAGTTATTTTCCCTAGATTTGGAGTCCCTAGTTATTTAATGACTGATGGTGGTTCACACTTTATTCATGGTGCTTTCCGTAAATTGCTTGCTAAGTATGATGTTAATCATAGAATTGCATCTCCTTATCATCCTCAGTCTAGTCGTCAAGTAGAATTGAGCAATAGAGAAATTAAATTGATCTTGCAGAAGACTGTCAATAGGTCTAGAAAGAATTGGTCTAAGAAACTTGATGATGCATTATGGGCTTATAGAACTGCTTACAAAAACCCTATGGGTATGTCTCCGTATAAAATGGTTTATGGTAAAGCATGTCACTTACCTCTAGAGCTAGAACATAAAGCTTATTGGGCAATTAAAGAGCTCAACTATGATTTCAAACTTGCTGGTGAGAAGAGGTTATTTGACATTAGCTCACTTGATGAATGGAGAACCCAGGCCTATGAGAATGCCAAGTTGTTTAAAGAAAAAGTTCAAAGATGGCATGATAAACGAATACAAAAGCGTGAGTTCAATGTAGGTGATCATGTCTTGCTATACAATTCTCGTTTAAGATTTTTTGCAGGAAAACTTCTCTCTAAATGGGAAGGGCCATACATTATCGAGGAAGTATATCGTTCCGGTGCCATCAAGATCAACAACGCCGAAGGCACAAATCCTAAGGTGGTAAACGGGCAAAGAATCAAACATTATATCTCAGGTACTCCCATAAATGTTGAAACCAATATTATCAATACCATAACTCCGGAGGAGTACATTAGGGAGACCTATCAGAACGTTCCAGACTCCGAAAAGGAATAGGTATGTGATACGGTAAGCAAACCGACTCCAAAACTTTTCCAATAGCAACTTTTCTCCGTTTTTGAATATTTAATAATTTAGGAAAATTTAAAGTAGTCCGAAAAGTGCACGAGGAGGCGACAAGCCAGGAGGGCGCGCCCTACCCCCTGGGCGCGCCCTAGTGGCTTGTGGCCACCCCGTGTACCCTCCGGACTCCATTTTCTTGTGGTATACTCCTTTAGGTCGGTAAAAAATCATTATATAATCTCCCGAAGGTTTTGACCTTTGTATCACGACAATACCTCTTGTTTTCGTTTTGAGCTGTTTCTGCAGCAGATTTAGACCAACATGACGTCCCCAAGTGCTTCGAAGGAGAAGTTCTTCGAGAAGGTCATCAACCCCTACCTTGCGGAGGTGCTGCGACACCCTCAAACCATTGAGATGCATGAGGGGGTGCTTCACATCCGCGATGTTGAGGGGCCAAAGAAGACCGGAAGCGTGGAGACGAGGCTTGAGGCAATGGAGCAACAAGTCTTCAAGTGCCAAGGGATGGTGGAACGCGGACTCAATGCCAATCACATGATGATCGCGGAGTTTACCCATAAGCACAAGCTG
Source organism: Elymus sibiricus (assembly GCA_039707655.1). Lineage (NCBI taxonomy): Eukaryota > Viridiplantae > Streptophyta > Magnoliopsida > Poales > Poaceae > Elymus > Elymus sibiricus. Next base: position 340,705,500 of record CM077669.1, on the reverse strand, counting down.
GATGCCAAGGACATCGGGGAGCACATCTTCAAGCTTTACGAGAAAATCGAGCATCTCCAAGCCCAGATCTATGACCTGCAAAACCAAAACTGTGAGTATGAATACAGATTTAAGAGAATAAGTTTGGTTGCAGATTTGAGGATCCCGGAGACTCGTTCATCTTTTAACGATGGTGAGCCTATGCCTTGGAAGACGGAGGACTAGCTTCCAACCTCATCAACAACTCCAACATCACCACCTCCGAAGAAAGACAACTAAACACATGGGTATGGGCACTCCCCTTGGCTTGTGCCAAGCTTGGGGGAGGTGCCCCGGTATCGTATCACCATCACATCTTTTACTTTTATCATTTTTCTTAGTTCGATCCTTTTGGTTATATCTTGATCTAGTAGAATAAAATCTTTAGTGTGATCTAGTTTTGAATTTTGCTTTTTGTTCCCCTTATGTAAGCAAGTCCGAGAGTTATATAATAAAAATTAGTTTTGAGTTGAGGGCTTTGCTTGCTTGCTATGATCCTAAGAAAAAGAAATAGAAAGAAGTATAGAATAAAAGCAAAGAGTATATATGATGATCTTATGGGGGGTGATGACTTGACATATAAGAAGTATGCCGATTGAAATTTGTTGTGAGTTGACAAACATAGCGATTGGTCATTGTTGCAATTAAAAGGAAGTGATAAAGAAAGAGAGGTTCACATATAAATATATTATCTTGGACATCTTTTATGATTGTGAGCACTCATTAAAATATTATATGCTAAGAAGTTGATGTTGGACAAGGAAGACAACGTAATAGGTTATGTTTGCTTATTTCCGAATAGAAGTTATATGGTTATAGATCCTTTAACATGTGACGCTTGCTTCCACCCTATATTAGCCAAACCTTCCGCACCAAGTAGAGATACTACTTGTGCATCCAAACACCCTTAAACCAGTTTTGCCATGAGAGTCCACCATACCTACCTATGGATTGAGTAAGATCCTTCAAGTAAGTTGTCATCGGTGCAAGCAATAAAAATTGCTCTCTAAATATGTGTGATCTATTGGTGTGAGGAAAATAAACTTTATACGAACTTGTGATATGGAAGAAATAAAAGCGACAGACTGCATAATAAAGTTCTTTATCACAAGGGGCAATATAAAGTGACATTCTTTTGCATCAAGGGATTGCGCATCCAACTATAAAAGCACATGACAACCTCTGCTTACCTCTGCGAAGGGCCTATCTGTTACTTTTATTTTCTAGTACTTACCTTTATGCAAGAGTCGTGGTGATCTTCACCACTTCCCTTATTTCGCCTTTTTCTCTTGGCAAGCGTCATGTGTTGAGGAATGATCTAGACACATATATCCACTCGGATGTGGGTGATCATGAGTTATTTCTGTTGACATTACCCTTGAGGTAAATAGTTGGGAGGCAAAATTATGAGCCCCTATCTTTCTCTATGTCCAATTGAAGCTTTGACCTCATAGGTACCGCGTGAGTGTTAGCAATTATGAAAGACTATAAGATGATTGAGTATGTGGATTTGCTTTACAAGCTCTTATAGTGACTCTTTCCGACGTTATGATAAATTGGAATTGCTTCAATGACTGAGATCATAGTTTGTTGGTTCTCAATAGAGTTCTTGATTCATACTTTACCTTGTGAATGAACTGTTACTTTAGCATAAGAAATTATATGTCAATATATGTTGCTGTTCTAAAGATGACCATGATGCCTTCATGACCGTATTTTATTTTATCGACGCCTCTATCTCTAAACATGTGGGCATATTTATCGATGTCGGCTTTCGCTTGAGGACAAGCGAGGTCTAAGCTTGGGGGAGTTGATACGTCCATTTTGCATCATGCTTTTATATTGATCTTTATTGCATTATGGGCTGTTATTACACATTATGGTACAATACTTATGCCTTTTCTCTCTTATTTTACAAGGTTTACATGAAGAGGGAGAATGCCAGCAGCTGGAATTCTGGATTGGAAAAGGAGCAAATCTGAGATACCTATTCTGCACAACTCCAAAAGTCCTGAAAATCTATGGAGAATTATTTTGGAATATATAAAAAATACAGGGCGAAGAAAATACCAGAGGGGACCCACCAGGCAGCCACAAGCCTAGAGGGCGCGCCCTACCCCCCAGGGCGCTCCCTAGTGGCTTGTGGGCCCCTGGCAGGCCTCCGGTGCCCATCTTCTGCTATATGGAGGGTTTTGACCTGGAAAAAATCATGACGGAGCTTTCGGGACGAAGCGCCGCCGTATCGAGGCGGAACTTGGACAGAACCAATCTAGGGCTCCGGCGGAGCTGTTCTGCCGGGGAAACTTCCCTCCCGGAGGGGGAAATCGAAGCCATCGTCATCACCAACGATCCTCTCATCGAGAGGGGGTCAATCTCCATCAACATCTTCACCAGCACCATCTCCTCTCCAAACCCTAGTTCATCTCTTGTATCCGATCTTTGTCTCAAACCTCAGATTGGTACCTGTGGGTTGCTAGTAGTGTTGATTACTCCTTGTAGTTGATGCTAGTTGGTTTACTTGGTGGAAGATCATATGTTCAGATCCTTAATGATAATTAATACTCCTTTGATTATGAACATGAATATGCTTTGTGAGTAGTTACGTTTGTTCCTGAGGACATGTGATAAGTCTTGTTATAAGTAATCATGTGAATTTGGTATTCGTTCGATATTTTGATGAGATGTATGTTGTCTCTCCTCTAGTGGTGTTATGTGAACGTCGACTACATGACACTTCACCATTATTTGGGCCTAGAGGAAGGCATTGGGAAGTAATAAGTAGATGATGGGTTGCTAGAGTGACACAAGCTTAAACCCTAGTTTATGCGTTGCTTCGTAAGGGGCTGATTTGGATCCATATGTTTCATGCTATGGTTAGATTTATCTTAATTCTTCTTTCGTAGTTGCGGATGCTTGCGAGAGAGGTTAATCATAAGTGGGAGGCTTGTCCAAGTAAGGGCAGCACCCAAGCACCGGTCCACCCACATATCAAATTATCAAAGTAACGAATGCGAATCATATGAGCATGATGAAAACTAGCTTGACAGAAATTCCCATGTGTCCTCGGGAGCGCTTTGCTTTATATAAGAGTTTGTCCAGGCTTGTCCTTTGCTACAAAAAGTATTGGGCCACCTTGCTGCACCTTTGCTACATTTGTTACTTGCTATCCGTTATGAATTATCTTTTCACAAAACTATCTGTTACCGATAATTTCAGTGCTTGCAGAGAATACCTTACTGAAAACCGCTTGTCATTTCCTTCTGCTCCTCGTTGGGTTCGACACTCTTACTTATCGAAAGGACTACGATAGATCCCCTATACTTGTGGGTCATCACTGTGTGTCGATTTCAAAGACCTTAATAAAGCTTGCCCCAAGGACCCTTTCCCCTTACTACGCATAGACCGGATTATTGACGCCACAGCCGGACACGACTCATTGTGCTTCCTTGACGCTTATTCCGGATACCATCAGATCAAAATGAAGGAATCCGATCAAGCTGCAACTGCATTCATCAACCCCTATGGGCCATTCTGCTTTAACACAATGCCTTTCGGGCTAAAAAATGCAGGTGCTACATACCAGCGTATGATTCAGACATGTCTCGAAGAACAAGTCGGTAAAACAGTCGAGGCATACGTGGACGACGTGGTCATTAAGACCAAACATGTCAGCTAGCTGATAGACGACCTCAGGCAAACTTTTGCTAGTCTACGGGAATATGATATACGGCTCAATCCGAAAAAATGTGTCTTCGAAGTTCCCGCTGGTAAACTACTCGGATTCATCGTTTCCCATAGAGGAATAGAAGCGAATCCTGCTAAGATCCGCTCCCTATCTCAACTTGCGATTCCTACAGAGCTAAAGCACGTCCAAAGGCTGGCGGGCTGTGTGGCGGCTTTGAGCCGCTTTATCTCTCGCCTTGGTGAAAAGGCTTTACCTCTCTACAGGCTGCTGAAACGGACCAAAAACTTCGAGTGGACCGATGAAGCAGCGGCTGCACTAGAGGAAATTAAAACACTGCTGGCCAGCAACCCCATACTCACGGCGCCAGGCGCCGATGAACCAATGTTACTGTACATCTCGGCCACCAATCAAGTGGTTAGTGCGGTGCTCGTCGTCGAACGAGAGGACGAGGGTCACAAATTCCGGGTGCAAAAGCCAGTCTACTATGTGTCAGAAGTGCTAACGCCATGCAAGTCCAGATATCCACACTACCAGAAGATAGCCTATACAGTGTTTATGGCATCACGAAAGCTCAGACACTACTTTCAAGAATGTTCGGTCACGGTGGCATCCGAAGTACCCCTGAACGATATAATCAATAACAGGGACGCCACCGGCCGCATAGCGAAATGGGCCATCGAACTCCTTCCTTTCGAAATCACCTATAAGCCACGACGAGCTATTAAATCTCAGGTGTTGGCTGATTTCCTTGCCGAATGGACAGAGGCCGAGCTCCCCAGAGAATATAGTACATACTCCCATTGGACGATGTACTTCGACGGATCCAAGACACTGGCCGGACTAGGGGCTGGAGTTATCCTAACATCTCCCATGGGAGACAACGTCCGGTACGTGTTGCAAATCATGTACGCCGATTCCAACAATGCGGTCGAATAGGAAGCACTATTGCACGGGCTTCGGATGGCAGCATCGATGGGCATATAACGGCTTGAAGTACGGGGAGATTCTAATCTCGCCATCTCTCAAATCAACGGCGAATTCAATGCTAAAAACCCAAAGATGGCAGCATACAGAAATGTTGTTCTTAAAATATCTGCACGGTTCGAGGGGCTAGAATTCCACCATGTCGCTAGAGACAGCAATCAGGCTGCTGACATACTCGCCCGTATGGGGGCCAAGCGCGACCCCGTCCCGAAAAACAACTTCCTTGAACGGCTTTTCAAGCCATCGATGGTATGGCAGGACGAGAATAAGGGCGCTGGAGCCATCAGTACGGAAGAGATTGTCCCTCCTAGAAATGAACCAGATGAGCAAATCATCGGCGGTTCCATAATTGAAGAAACGCCTTCGGCTCATGAGGTCATGGCAGTAATCGCACCATGGACCGAGCCCTTCCTTGCCTACCTGCTCCGCCAAGAACTCCCCAACAACCGAACGGAGGCGAGACGCATAATTCGGTGATCCAAGGCCTATAAGGTCCACGAGGGTGAGTTATATAAGAAAAGCACTACCGAGATACTCCAACGGTGCATATCTGAGGAAGAAGGAAGGCAGCTTTTGGCCGAAGTCCACGCAGGCATGGGCGGCCACCACGCCGCAGCATGGGCCTTAGTAAGCAAAGCCATTCGAGCTGGATTCTTTTGGACCACCGCTCGAGCGGACGCCCAAACACTTGTCCAACATTGTGTTGGATGTCAACTATCCGCAAATCAAAGACACATGCCCCCGACGGCTCTTCGGACTATTCCGAATACCTGGCCTTTCGTGGTCTGGGGGCTGGATATGGTCGGACCACTTAAAGGGGGGACCAAGAAAAATAAATATCTACTGGTCATGGTCGACAAGTTCACCAAATGGATCGAAGCAAAACCAGTAAGATCAGCTAAGTCCGGACCGGTAGTCGAATTTATATCCGGCGTGGTACACCATGATGGTGTCCCGTATAGCATAATAACGGACAATGGATCCAATTTCACCGCCCAGGAGGTGAAGGACTGGTGCACAAACATGGGCATCAAGCTCGATTACGCCTCGGTGTATCACCCGCAGACCGATGGACAAATCGAACGGGCCAACGGCCTAATCATGAGTGGCATCAAACCACGTCTGGTCTGATCTCTTCATGAATCTGACTGCAATTGGGTAGAGGAGCTTGACTCCGTTCTGTGGGGTCTGCGTACCACCTCGAATCGATCAACGGGATACACACCGTTTTTTATGGTCTACGGGGCAGAAGCAGTCCTTCCCTGCGATATCATTCACGACGCACCTAGGGTGCGCATGTACGAATAAAAGGAGGCTGAGTTAGATCGGCAGGATGATTTAGACGCCTTGGAAGGAGAGCGCGATATAGCTCGGGCCCGCTCTACTTTCTATCAACAGCAGGCTCGGCGCTACCAAAGCAGGGAGGTTAGAGCGAAGGCATATAATGTGGGCGAACTCGTCTTACGACTCCCAGAGAAGCAGAGGCATAAACTCAATCCCAAGTGGGAGGGCCCTTTCATAATTGATGAAGTACTTACAAGAGGGGCTTATTGCCTCCGCAACCCGCCGGACAATCGCCTCGAACCAAACCCATGGAACGCAGCTCGTCTTCGGCGCTTTTACGGCTAGACCGGTGTCGTCATATTTCTTACCTTTCTTTTTCTTTTTCTTTTTTCTTTCATATTCTTTCCCTTCCATTTTAGCTTTACAGGATTGGATATCATTTCCCAACATGTGTTCGGCTAAACCGAGCTTGTGTTAAGTTTTTCGGCATACATCTTCAAATGTCCTATCCGAAAACACACCTGGGGGCTTCTTCTCGAAGCCGATTATTATATATTCTGTGCACCGATTCACATGTATTGTGCATGCACACTTCCCTTATCGTTTTTAAGCCAGTATATGCATCAATTGGACCTAAGATTTTGGCCAAGCTGGGTTGCCTCGCTCCTGTGCTTACCCTCTACATTCCCGATTGTTTGGCTAGAGGGTAAAGGGAGCACCTCTGCGATTGTTACGACCGGATCATCCGGATACGTACCTCAGATGGGTGAAGCCGAAAGCTAGCTATCTTAAGAAGAAAATTGGTCGGCTACGACAGAAGTAAAAAACTTGTGGTGGTTATCACCATTACCTGGGATTATTTTCCCAAAGAAGCCATTATCCGCATACTAGTAGTATACGACCATGATATCTACGATCTACGTAGCAACCCGAAGGAAGGTACCGATAGAGGAACTAATTTCTTCGGAAGATGTTTCTTACGATAAGTAGTAATATAACATATCTCCCTATGCACATTCTGTCTGTTCGCACCGAATGGCCGGATTGCCTGGTTCCCCGAAATAAGTTCCTTTTATCGGAGGACATTCGATACGGAACACTCCCAAGCTCTTAGCCAGGGAGGTCGAAGCCGATGGCCGGTTAATACAACGTTTACAGCATAGACGGAGCAGTTTTTCATTTAAAGTACATAGTTACATAGAATCAAACACCTGGCTGCTGGTCAAGATTATCTATTAAGGTATCCAGGGTGCAATCTTCTTGCGAAAGATTCGCGGCGGGCATCACTTGGTCGTAAACCAAATGAAGTGGCACTTCTTGCCCATCCGGCCCTACCAGCCCAACCCGAGCCATATGCTCTGGGTTAAGTTTGGTAAAGCGGGTCTTGACCATTACCCACACCTCCCGTGCTCCCTCTCGACAAGCCGATGTATTCTATAACTCAAAACGACATCGGGCTCCTTTAAACCAATCAGCCAGTTCGGACATCCCTTCTGGAGGCGTCTCGGCAGGCCAGAGCGCTTTGGTCATGCTCCTCATGGCTCTCCGAGCCCGCTCATGTACGACGGACAGTTCCTTCAGTAGGTTCACTCGGAATGATCCGATTTCTTCCTCGGGCCGCCCGGTCAGGAGACATAGACACGAGATGTCATGGTATTCTCACTGGGGGTGCGTGATTCATGGCAGATGCCATGAGATGGCTTATGAGGTGGGGCTACGATAGGACGCCGGTGGGTTCCGGAGGCGAGGTTGGTACGAGCGAGTGCGGGACACAAGACGTACCCAGGTTCGGGGCCCTCCGGAGAGGTAACACCCCTATTCCTGCCGTGTGAGTTGATAAGCACAGAGGTTACAGAGTCGCTCCTGGAGCTGCTTGGATGGACGAGGGAGAAGGGGCTGAGCCACCATTCTGCCTCTCCTGTGCGAGTGTTCGTGATCTGGAGAGAGCTAGCTAGGGTGAGAACTGACCTTACCGCACTAACTCGAACTCTCAGCCACCAAAACCCGACCTCTCTGCACGGAGGCCTTCCTGGGGGTCTTATTGGCCGACCCCCAGGGTTACAACGGTAACGTACCAGAGGCGCGGGCCCCTGGTGTCATTGACCAGGATCCGGTGGCCGGGTCGCCGGGTCGCCAGATGCCGGGATGCCGAGTCGCCGGGTGCCGGGTCGCCAGGTGCGCCGCACCTGCCTGGCGCGGGCATCGTGACGGGTCTTGTCTCGTCAGTCTGGGTTCGAGGCACTGTGGCGCGTCTTGTCCATCGTCAGAGGGAGGTCGGCGCCGCCGTTTCTACAGGACCGCGCCTCACTGACACCGCCTGCCTCGGGCGGGGGCGCAAGGAAAGTTGTAGCCTCACCTGCTCTGTAAGGGTAAAGGGAGGAGCGTTGTAGCACCGCTTGCTTCGCGCTGGGGAGCCGGCGTGCTTGGCAAGCCGGCCAGAGGGACTTGTCTTGCTCTGATGATTTTCCGAAAGGGATTCGAGCTCCGTTGCCTACCCGGGGGTCATCCCCCCGACAGTAGTCCCCGAAGCTGTGAAGGTTCGCCGGCTTCAGGCAGGGGAGCCTTTGCAGCTTATCACCCTGAGGAGCCGGTTTTGTTGATGAAGCACCGGAGTCCGGCCGGGCGGCTTCGCGTGGCAGCTTGCCGGCTTCGCGGCAGCGGACGCCGGGAACACCTGCTGGGGGGCCGGCCTCCGGGGGCCGGGTCGCGGCACCCCGGCCTGAGCGGTAAACGGAAACGCCCGCCAGATGGGTCTTGCTTCGTACGCCGATTTGCGCCCGCCGCAGCTCGACGGGCTGCCACGTGCGGCCTTGCGGTGGGCGAGGCCTGCCAGCCCACGCGCGCGACGGGACGTGACCGCGGCTAGGGCCCGCCACTACACGCCCTCGGCCCGCGCGCGGGGGATTCACTGCGGCGACCGTTGGCGATTGCGCTTCCCCGCGTAGTTACTCCGCGTGGGGAACGCGCGCGCAGTGCGGGGGAGTGGGGATTGTGGGCGCAGTCGATCCCACTCCCCCACGATTTCGCGTGGTTATAAACGAGAAGGGGGGAGTGCGACAGAGACGCCCGCGCTCACACCCCTGCCCCTTGCTCCTCCTCTGCTTCCTCTCCTCTCCATCGCCAAATCTCGCCGCCCGCGGAAAATCCTCCCCAATGGCGCTGCCGAAAGGCTCTTGGGAGGGCTCCATCATGACGGAGCAAAACATCCGGTACCTCCGCCGCACGAAGCGGCTGCCGCCAGCGGAGGCGCTGCTCGCGCGCGCGCGCCGGGCCCGGAGAGGGTGCCGGCGCCGCAGGAGGGTGAGCATGTGGTCTTCTTCTCACGCTTCGAGCGCGGGCTCGGCCTCCCCGCGAGTCTCTTCTTCCGCGCATGGCTATCTCGGGATGCTGCCGACTGTGGAGCTGTGGGCGATGATGTTCTTCCTCAAGCAGCAGGGAGCGTCAGCCGGCGCCATGTCCGACTGCGGCGCAGCGGTGGTCACCGGCCGGCCAAACGGGCCGTTTCCCAAGCTGCCGCTTGAGGACTCGGCCAAGAAGTGGCAGTCGACGTTTTTCTACGTCCGGAATGCCGACCCGGCTGTCGACGTCATCAACCTTCCGCCGTTCTTTGATGCGCCGCCGCTCGAGAAGCCGAATTGGGGGTACCGCCCCAAGGAGCCGTCAAAGGAGATGGAGAAGATCTGCGGCCAGGTCAGGGAGCTGACGAAGAACGAAGGGCTGAAGCCGGCTGATCTCATCGCGGCCTTCATCGCCCGCCGGGTTCTGCCGCTGCAGTGCCGGGCACACCGGATTGGCGACATGAGCGGCCGGCACGACCCGACCCAGATGTCGACCAAGGAGCTGACGCCGGCTGGGATCGTCCAACGGGTCAACTACATCTCCAAGGCCGCGCTGAAGGAGGGGGAGTGGAGCTTCGGGAAGGCGACTTATCACCGGGAGAACCCGGCGCCCGCGGTGAGTCCCTGGTCTTTATATTTTGCCGCTTCGATGTTTTTCTTGCGTCCTGACGCCGCGGGATGGCCGCAGCTATTCGCCAGCCAGCGGAACCACGACGGGCCGAACGCCCAGATCCTGCTGGCCGACCTGCCCGACTCGGATGTGGAGGAGGCCGGCGCCGAGGCGGAGGAGGGGGCGGTCGAGGCGTGCCTGCCCGACGCCGCAGCCGGAGGGTCGCGGGTTGCAGGTAAGTCTCCGCCTCCAGATCTACTGCGGGACTGGCCGGATGATGACGAGGAGAGCCTGACCAACGCCCACGGTGCAGCGCCCTCGGCTGGGGAGGACGCCAGCGTCGACCCCCCAAGACGGCTGCGGAAGGCGGCTGGCGCCGGGCCGGCTCGCGCGGCGGTGTCCGCCAGCCGGCCGCACGGGAAGGAGGTGGTCGAGGCGAGACCGCCCGCGAAACGCCCGGCGGCAAAGCCGGCGCGCGCGAGGGCCGTCGTGAAGAAGAAGCGCCGGCTCGCCCCGTCCGTAGGGCCGAGGCGGGAGCCCCCGACGGTCATCGGGTAAGTGCGCCTTGCCTTATTTGTGGGGCGCCAACTGTCGTCTTGTGGATTATCTTTTTTCTTCCTTATGCCTTCGCCGTGACGAATCCGCCGTGCACAGGTCGGCTCTTGACTTGGCGGTGGCGGCGACGGAGGCCGCGGCGGGCAAGGTCACCTGGAGGAAGACCAGGAGCAGCGCCGTCGACCCTCCGCCGAGTCGGTCCGGGGAGGAAGAACTCGAGGCCTGCCAGTCCGACCAGGATCTTGAGGCGGCGACGCGTGCCGCCTGGCGGGACCGGGCTGAGGCCGAGAAGGCGATGCGGGAGGACTCGGCCCAGGCGTGGGAGAGGGCCTCCGCGACGCGGGCCAGGTCTACCGCGGATCCGGCCTGGGCGGAGATGGAGACGGGCTCGGTGCCGGCGGTGACGGTCATTGAGCCGCAGCCGGCGGGAGCGGGCGATCCGGAGACGAGGGCGGAGCCGGCCGGCGGTGGGTCGGACGTTGACGAGGAGATCGTCGTGGACACGCCGCCCCAAGCCAACCCGGCGGAGGGAGGCGAGGACGGCGGGGAGAGGCGCGAGGCGGACTCCGCGCCATCCGGCCGAGCGCAACCGACGCCGGCCGCGGGGGCCGCGGCAGGAGGCACTGGCACCCTGGTGGTCGTGCCGCCCCAAGCCGCCATGGACCCCGAGCGGCCGGGTGGAAGCGGATCCGGCGCCGGGACCGCACTTCAGCTTCCGTGGGCGAGCTCCAGCGAGGCCGTGGTGGGTCCGCGAACCCGGGAGGACGATGCGGCGGATGCCTTGCGCTCGCAACTTCGCGGCCGGGACGAGCGCCTGCAGGCCTTCCTCCGGGAGGAGCTGGACCGGGCATGGCAGCTGGAGCAGGCGATCGCGGTGAGCTTTTTCTTCTATCTTGATTGTTGAATCAGTGGGGGCGCGCCAGCGCACCCGCTGGGTGTAGCCCCCGAGGTTCGTCCGGGCTGCGGAGCAGCCGTGTCGAATCTTATGGCCGTCTTTTGCATTATCTTAATCTTCTGTCTGCGCGCAGCATCTGTACGACCTGTGGGCCAGCGCGTTCAACCGGCTTCGGGAACGGTACCGCGAGGCCAGAACCCGGCTCGCCGCCTCGGAGGAGGAGCTGCATCGGGTCCAAGGTATGCCTTCGTGCCTTCAGTGGGTGCGCGCCAGCGCACCCACTGGGTGTAGCCGCCGAGATTCGGGCCGGACTGCGGAGCAGCCGGGTCGAATCTTAGAGCCTTGACTTTTTCTTCTAATCCTTGCTTCCGGCATTTGACCGGGAATCTTGTCGCGCAGCCGATGCGGCCGAGGTGCCAGGCCTTCGAGGCCGGCTTGCGGAAGCCGGCCAGCAGCGCGACCTCGCCGTCGGCGACCGCGACCGGCTCCAGGCCGAGGTGGACCGGATGGTGGCCGAGAAGGCCAGGGCGGAGGAGGCCCATCAGGCGGAGCTGGGCCGGTTGGCGGAGGAGCGCGGCAAGGCGGCCGAGGAGCTGGCGGACGCCGGCAGGAAGATCGCCCAGCTCGAGAAGGATCTCGAGGCCCAGGCTCGCTCGTCGGAGATCCGGGAGAGCGGGATGCTGGGCGAGGCGCATCACCTTGACGAGACCTTCGCCCGTAAGTATCATTTCTTTCTTCGGGCCGGCTGGCGAAGCCGGCAAGTTGCCTTCTTTGACTGACTTGTTTCTTTCCTTTGCCAGGAGTCTTCCCGGAGACACAGGAGGCGGCTGATGCAGCCGTGTACGCCCACCGGGCCGAGCAGCGCGAGCTGGGGGCGGAGATCGACGCGTACGCCGCCTGGTCCTTCTCGGAGCTTGTTCTTGCTGGCGAGGCCCGTCTTCGGGCCGTGGAGGAGCAGATGCGCCACCTGTTCGAAGCCGGCTTGGGCATGGCGAGCGGCCTCTGGCCAAGCGCGGTGGCACCGAACAGCGTCACCCGGCTGGCGCGGTGGCTGGAGGCCGGCGTAGAGCGACTTGGTGCGTGGAGGGCCTCCGCGGCCCGGGCCGGGGCGGAGACGGCGCTGCGCTTCATCGTGTCGTGGTATCCAGGCGTGGACCTCGACCGTCTGGTGGCGCAGCGGGCCGGCGCAGAGGAGGACTTGGCGGCGTGGGCGCAGCGGATCGCCGGGCTGGCCAGCTACTTGGCAGCGTTCGCCCCGCACGACGAGTTCGTCGTCGAGCGGACGGAAGACAGCGAGGAGCTCCCCACCGACACGCTCGGCCTTCTGCTCGACGACCCGGACAGCATCTCGGCCGAGACGGGCGCCTATACCGATGACGAGACTAACGCGGACGACGACGCCACGGCGGAGAGGACGGCGGAGAGCGCTGGACCCAACCCGGCGGCTGCGTCCACCTTGGCTGGGCCGACGCCGGCCGGAGACGACGCGGGTTCCGCTTAGGGCCTTTGTTTTTCCTGTGCTCAAACTTTTGTTAGGTAGCAGGTCCACCCACTGGGGGTGTAGTTCAATGTAATGAACTCGTGGCCGAAGGCCCATGCTATATATAAATTTGGCATGTGATTTGGCGCCAACTGTTGTGGTGATTTCACTTTCTGTTGTTCGGCCTTGGGCCTTTTCCTGTTTGTTGTTTCTCTGGGCTTCCTTCCCGCTAGCCGGACAGCTGGGTTGCGGACTGTGGCTAGGACGGGAACTCGGCTTTGAGAGCGAACGCATAGTACTTAGGATTTTTCGGACGTTCAACGCGAGCGAAACACCCACTGGGCCGGCTGGCGGCAGGCGGCGAGGCCGCCTGGCGCACAGCCGGTCGTGCGGCGAACAGGCGAGATAAAAACGGGTTAAGCCGGGTTAGCCGTGCCGGGCTGTCTCCTTAGTCGTTCTTGCGTAACGATGCTTCCGGCCTTTGGCTCTTGCCGGCCGGGCAGCCGGGAGCCGGCTGTGGCTGGCGAAGAGAGGGCTTTGGCAGATCGTACACTCCGAGACGGACTAAGGAAAAAAGACGGGGCGTGGTCTAGCCGGTTAGCCCCCGAGCCCCCGAGCTGGCTATGCCGACTCGGTGGGGGAATTAGAAAAAACATGGTTGTGTGTAGACACAGAATAAAGCGGGAAAAAGGGAGCCCCCGAGCCCCCTAGCCGGCTGCGCCGACTCGGCAGGAAACATAAGAACGGGGGAGCTGCCTGCTTTGATTAAGTCCAAAAGATGGTGATGCATACATACATGGGTTTAACTGAAAAACGGACGGAGGAGCTCCGCGTTCCAGGGCCGGCTGGACTCCTCGCCGGCTGCATCTCTCTTGCGCTTGTTCGGCTTCTGCGCGTCGATGAGGTAGTATGCGTTCCGGTCGCAGAGAGCCTTGCTGACGATGAAGGGACCTTCCCAGGGGGAGGCCAGCTTGTGCTGCCCAGCTGTTCGCTGGATGAGCCGGAGTACGAGGTCGCCTTCGCGGAACGCGAGGGGCTTGATCTTCTTGCTGTGGTAGTGGCGCAGGCCTTGTTGGTAGATGGCGGGCCGGCTGAGGGTCAGGAGGCGCGCCTCCTTGAGCAAATCGACGCCGTCTTCGCGTGCTTCTTTTGCTTCGGCTTCGGTGTACATCGCCACCCGGGGTGAGTCGAACTCGACGTCGGTTGGAATGATGGCTTCAGCTACGTAGACGAGGAAGAACGGGGTGAACCCGGTGGAGCGGTTCAGCGTCGTCTGGAGGCTCCAGAGGACGGCCAGCAGCTCGTCGAGCCAGCTGCCGGGTGAGCGCACGAGTGGCTCGACGAGTCGCGGCTTGATGCCGGCTAGAATGAGGCCGTTTGCCCGCTCGACCTGGCCGTTCGACTGGGGATGGGCGACGGAGGCCAAGTCGAGCCGGATGCCGGATGCAGAGCAGTAGTGAGCCAGCGCGCCCTTGGCGAAGTTGGTGCGGTTGTCGGTGATGATGCTGTGCGGCATGCTGTAGCGAACCGCGATATCCTTGATGAATCGGACGGCCGTGGGCCCGTCGAGCTTCTTGATCGGCCTGGCCTCGATCCACTTGGTGAATTTGTCGATGGCGAGGAGGAGATGCGTCATGCCGCCTCGGGCGGTCTTGAAGGGCCCCACCATGTCGAGTCCCCAGACGGCAAAGGGCCATGTGATCGGGATGGTTGGGAGGGCCAAAACCGGCTGGCGGCTGCGCTTGCTGAAGCGTTGGCAGCCCTCGCACTTGAGGACCAGTTCCTCGGCGTCTTGCAGGGCCGTGGGCCAGTAAAAACCATGCCGGAATGCTTTGGCCAGCAGGGATCTCGAGGCGGCGTGGTGCCCGCACTCGCCCTGGTGGATGTCGAGGAGGATCTCGATCCCTTTGTTCTGCTCGATGCAGCGCTGGAAAACGCCCGTCGTGCTGCGCTTGACGAGCTCGTGGTTGATGATGCCGTAGGCGGACGAGCGCCGCTGCACTTGCCGGGCTTCGGTTTCGTCGATGGGAAGTTTGCCGTCTTCCAAGAAGGCAAGGATTGGCTGAGCCCAGGAGGGCGCCGTGACCACCGTGAGGACGGTCGCCGGGATGGGACCCGGGACGGCAGCCCCCGAGCCGGAGCCGGCAGCCCCCGAGCCAGAGACGGCAACCCCCGAGCTGGAGACGGCAGTCCCCGGGCTGGTGCTGGCAGTCCCCGAGCTTGGGCCGGGGATCCCAGGGCCGGGTGGGGGTGCGCTGGGGTCGTCCGGGACGAAGATGGACTTCGACTCGGGAGACGGCTTGATGGACGGCTTCCGCAGGTGCTCGAGGGAGACGCCGGACGGGATGGCCTGCCGGGTGGAGCCTACTTTGGCCAAGGCGTCGGCTGCTTCGTTGTCGGCGCGTGGGACGTGGAGGAACTCGCAGCCATCAAACCCGCCGGAGAGTTGCTGGACCAGGAAACGGTAGCTGGCCATGTTGGCGTCTTTGGCGTCCCAATCGCCGGAAACTTGCTGCACCACCAGGTCCGAGTCGCCGTAGCAGAGGACGCGCCGGATGCCGATCTCCCTGGCCAGCCGGAGGCCGTGCACGAGAGCTTCGTACTCGGCGATGTTGTTGAAGGCGGCGAAATGGATCTGGAGCACGTACCGCAGCCGGTCGTTCTTGGGGGAGGACAGCACGATGCCGGCTCCCAAGCCGTTGCGCATCTTGGAGCCGTCAAAGTGCATGCGCCAGTGAGTCGACTCCGGCGCCGGCGGCAGGTATTGCGTCTCGGTCCAGTCGACGAGGAAGTCGGCCAGCGCTTGGGACTTGATGGTGGTGCGCGGCTCGTAGAGGATTGTGTGGTCGGCTAGCTCGAGGGCCCACTTGGCCACCCGGCCAGAGGCATGCCGGCAGCCCACGATCTCGCCGATGGGGGCCGTGCTCACCACGGTAATGGCGTGCTCTTGGAAGTACTGCCTCAGCTTCTTGGCGGCAAGGTACACGCCGTAGCACATCTTCTGGTAGTGGGGATAATTCTGCTTGGAGGCGGAGAGCACCTCGCTGAGGTAGTACACCGGACGCTGGACCAGCTGCACCTTGCCCTCCTCCGGGCGCTCGACGACCAGGACCGTGCTGACCGTGCGAGAGGTGGCGGCGATGTATAGAAGGAGTGGCTCTTTCTCAGCCGGCGCGGCCAGGACGGGCGTGGTTGACAGCATGCGCTTGAGGTCGCGGAAGGCTTCGTCCGCCTGGTCGCTCCACTCGAGCGCCGCCGTCTTCTTCATCAGCTGATACAGGGGCAGGGCCCTCTCTTCCAGCCGGCTGACGAACCGGCTGAGAGAGGCCAAGCAGCCGGTGAACTTCTGGACGTCGCGCAGCCGTGTCGGCTTGCGCATGCGCTCGATTGCCTTGATCTTCTCCGGGTTGGCCTCGACGCCGCGCGCCGAGACGAGGAAGCCGAGGAGCTGGCCAGCCGGCACGCCGAAGACGCATTTCTCCGGGTTGAGCTTGATCCAGAACCGGCGCAGATTGGCGAAGGTTTCCTTGAGGTCGGCCAGGAGCGTGAGGTGCTGCTTGGTCTTCACCACGATGTCGTCGACGTAGACGTGCACATTTCTGCCGAGCTGGGGCAGCAGGCATTTCTACATGCAGCGCTGGAAGGTGGCGCCGGCGTTCTTCAGCCCGAATGACATGGTGATGTAGCAGTACGCCCCGAAGGGCGTGATGAAGGACGTCTTGAGGGCGTCGGCCAGGTCCAGCTTGATCTGGTGGTAGCCGGAGTAGGCGTCCAGGAAGGACAGGAGCTCGCAGCCGGCTGTGGAGTCGATGACTTGGTCAATCCGCGGCAGAGCGAACGGGTCCTTGGGGCATGCCTTGTTCAGGCTGGTGTAGTCGATACACATGCGCCAAGTACTGTTTTTCTTCAGGACGAGGACCGGGTTGGCCAGCCATTCGGGGTGGAATACTTCCATGATGAACCCAGCTTTGAGCAGCCGGGCGATCTCTTCGCCGATGGTTCTCCGCTTCTCCTCGGAGAAACGGCGCAGCGGCTGCCGGACGGGCTTGGCGTCCTTGCGGACGTGAAGTTTGTGCTCGGCGAATTCCCTCGGGACACCCGGCATGTCTTTGGGAGACCATGCGAAGATGTCCAGATTCTCACGGAGGAAATCGACGAGCTCGCCTTCCTATTTGCTGTCGAGGCCGGCACCCACGGCGACATACTTGCTGGAGCTGGGGTCGGCCGGGTCGAGCGGGACCCGCTTCGTGTCATTGGCCGGCTTGAAGGAGGCTTCGTCGGCCGGCTTGGGCGGAGCCGGCACAGCCGACTGCGCGTTAACCAGCGCCACGATCCTGTCGAGCTGGCACCTCTCCTCGGCGATGACCAGCGACTCGGCCAGCTGGGAGCCGTCTTTGGCGCACTCGAGGGACTTCTTGTAGTCGCCGATGATGGTGATGAGGCCCTTGGGATCCGGCATCTTCAACTTCAGGTAGGCGTAGTGGGGGACCGCCATGAACTTGGCCATCGCGGGCCGGCCCAGCAGCGCGTGGTAGGGGCTGGCCAGGTCGACCACCTCGAACCAGATCGGCTCGCGGCGGAAATGGCTACTGGAGCCGAAAAGGACGTCGAGCCGGAGCCGGCCGATCGGGGAGCAGGAGTGTCCCGGCACGATGCTGTGGAACACTGTCCGGGTCGGCTCCAGCTGTCGCGCCTCGATGCCGAGCTTGGTCATCGTGTCGCGGTAGAGGATGTTGATGCTGCTGCCGCCGTCGATCAGCACCCGCGAAAAGCGGCAGGTGCGCTTCTCGGAGACGAAGGTGGGGTCGAGCACGAGGGCGTAGCCGCCCGGCGTG
The DNA here is from genome assembly GCA_039707655.1 of Elymus sibiricus. NCBI lineage: Eukaryota > Viridiplantae > Streptophyta > Magnoliopsida > Poales > Poaceae > Elymus > Elymus sibiricus. Next base: position 340,687,816 of record CM077669.1, on the reverse strand, counting down.
GGCATGACGGCCGGGTGATCCTCCCGGGTCCAGCTCACCGGTCGGTCGGACCAGTGCATGTACTGGGGAACCGGAGGGACGACGGCGTTCACCTCGGCCGCGTGCTTGCGCTTGGCGTGCTTGTCACCTCCCTCGCTGGTGAAGATGACGTAGGATGCGTCCGAGCGCGGGAAAGGGTTGTCGGCGAGGGCGCCGGGTGGTGGCGGAGGCGGCGGCAGCGGCGGCTACTGCGAGCCGGCTCCAGGCGGCGGGGGTGGAAGGTTGCCCTTCAAGAAGTGCCGCGTGAAGCTGCACTGCCGGAGCGTGTGCGTCGATGGCTTCGCGCCGCTGTCGTTTTTGCAGGGTGCGTCGAGCATCTGCTCGAAGGTCAGCTTGGGCTGCCAGACGGCCTTGCTGGTGCGCGGGCGCTGGCTGGGGCCTTGCTCGGCCGGCTGCTCCCTCTCCACGGCAGCGACTTGCCGGTGGTCGTAGCGAGGCGCCGGCTGGTCGCTCCGGCGCTTGCCGTTGTTGTTGCCGTCTTGCCGGCGCTGGCTGTTGTCGCCAGCCGGCTTGGGGGGAGCCGGCTGGGCCGGGAGAAGCTTGCCGTCCGCGCCGATCGTGATCTTCACATCCATCGCGGAGTCGGCCGTAGCGTACTTGTCCGCCACGGCCATGAGCTCCGCCAGGGTCTCCGGCTCGTCGCACACCAGCCGGTGTTTGACTAGAGTGCCGTCTAGGCATCCGTCGATGAAGTATTGGACGGCCTGGACCTCGTGGACCCCTTCGCAGGAGTTGCAAAGCTTCGTCCATCGCGTGAGGAAGTCGCGCAGGGGCTCGCCCGGCTTCTGGACGCACATGGAGAGCTGGCGAGGCTTGCCGGGTCGCGTGTAGGTGCTGGTGAAGTTGCGGACGAACGCGTCTTTGAAATCCAGCCAGGAGTTCACGCTGCCGGCACGGAGGCTGTTGAGCCACGTCCGGGCCGAACCGAGCAGCATGAGGGGGGCGTAACAGACAGCCACACGCCGGTTGCTGCCGGCTATGCCGACAGTTGTGGTGTAGTCGGTTAGCCAGTCCTCCGGCTTGGTGGCGCCGGTGTATTTTGGCGAGTCGCGGGGCAGCGAGAAGCCTTTGGGGAAGGGTTCTTCGCGAATGCGGGGGCCGAAGCACGTCGGGCCAACAGAGCTTTCCTCCTCCAGGGCCGTGGAGCGCGCCAGCCGGTCGATGCGGTGACGGGCGTCGCTTTCGTCGTAGGGCTCGCGGGGGCTGAGCCGGTCAGCCACGGGAACGCGGAGGCCGATTCGGTCGGTCATGGGACCGCGGGGAGCAGGAGCCTCCGGGGCCGGCTCGGGCCGCCGAGCCGGCCGCGTGGGAGGCTCCGGCTGCCGAACCCGGCCGTCGCCGGCCGTTTCGCCAGCGTTGCCGTCTCCAGCGGTGGTGGCGCGGTTGTGCCGGCTCCGGCCGGACCGGTGCCGGCCAGAGCGGCTTGCACTAGTGGCATGCGAAGATGACTGCCGCGCATCCCGGAGAGCCCTCTCCGGGTCCCCGGTTCTTCTTGAGGCGGAGCCGGATGGCTGAGCCGGGTCGAAGCGCTGCTGCTGCTCGTTCGCCGCGGTGATGAGGTCGTGGATGCGCTGCTGCTGCTGCAGCAGCTCCTCGCCCTCCAAAAACTCGAGATCAGCAATCACGGCCTGCGCCCCGCGCATGTTCCTAACGGGGGTGTCGTAGACGGGTCGGCCTGCGCCTAGCGCACGGCCGAGTGCGCCCCCGCGGATCCGCACCTCCGCGACCCGGCTGGGCTCGACGGCAGGCGGAGTGAGGCCATGCGCGCTGTCAAATTCTCGCTGGGCGGACTCCAGCCGGCGCCGGGTTGCCGCAAGCTCCGTGGCCTCGAGCAGCAGATGCTGGCGGCCCTCGTTGAGCTGGGCCACCGCAGCAGCCGCGTCAGCGTCAGGCGTGATGGGGGCTTGCAGACTCCGGATCGTGTCGTGGAGCGGGTCAATCCGGCGAGGCTGAGCCGCAGCCAAGGCGGCGGCCGCGGCAGCCTTCTCCTTGGCGCGCGGGGAGCCGGAACTGGTGCCGATGGTGAGCACCTCCGCGTGAACGCAGAGAGCAGCGATGTCGTCGGGGACGGCGCGGCTAACAGGGACGGGCGAGTCGGCGCAGTTGCACACTTCACTGGGAAACATGTCGGGGACGAGCGCGATGAAGACGCGCAGCGCGCCGAAGGGGACGATGAAGCAGCCTGTGGGGCCGGCGACGTCCGCGCCCAGTGCAGCGCCGCAGCCGGCCGGTTTGGCCGTGCGGGGTGCATGGACCAAACCGTGCACGATGCGCTCACCGGAGCTGGTGAAGGGCCTCGTCCGGAACTTGACTCCGGCCGACGCCGCGAGCAGCCCCACGGTGGGCGCCAACTGTCGTGGTATTCTCACTGGGGGTGCGTGATTCACGGCAGATGCCATGAGATGGCTTATGTGGTGGGGCTACGATAGGACGCCGGTGGGTTCCGGAGGCGAGGTTGGTACGAGCGAGTGTGGGACACAAGACGTACCCAGGTTCGGGGCCCTCCGGAGAGGTAACACCCCTACTCCTGCCGTGTGAGCTGATAAGCACAGAGGTTACAGAGTCGCTCCTGGAGCTGCTTGGACGGAGGAGGGAGAAAGGGCTGAGCCACCATTCTGCCTCTCCTGTGCGAGTGTTCGTGATCTGGAGAGAGCTAGCTAGGGTGAGAACTGACCTTACCGCACTAACTCGAACTCTCAGCCACTAAAACCCAACCTCTCTGCACGGAGGCCTCCCTGGGGGTCTTATAGGCCGACCCCCAGGGTTACAACGGTAACGTACCAGAGGCCATTGACCAGGATCCGGTTGCCGGGTCGCCGGGTCGCCAGATGCCGGGTCGCCGGGTGCCGGGTCGCCAGGTGCGCCGCACCTGCCTGGCGCGGGCATCGTGACGGGTCTTGTCTCGTCAGTCTGGGTTCGAGGCACTGTGGCGCATCTTGTCCATCGTCAGAGGGAGGTCGGCGCCGCCGTTTCTATAGGACCGCGCCTCACTAACACCGCCCGCCTCGGGCGGGGGCGCAAGGAAAGCTGCAGCCTCACCTGCTCTGTCAGGGTAAAGGGAGGAGCGCTGTAGCACCGCTTGCTTCGTCGCTAAGGCTTCGCCGCCTCGCGGCCAGCCGGCATGGGCCAGCCGGCCAGGCCGGGTTGCCACGCCAAGCCGGCTCGCGCTGGGGAGCCGACGTGCTTGGCAAGCCGGCCAGAGGGACTTGTCTTGCTCTGATGATTTTCCGAAAGGGATTCGGGCTCCGTTGCCTACCCGGGGGTCATCCCCCCGACACGAGACGAAGCATGTCCCTTACACTTGATATAATAAAGGTACTTTTCGGAATTACGAAGATATAAGTGCACTTACAGAACATGCCCCTCTGTAATCTCTGGTTCTCTTCTTGGGCTTGAGCCAATTGACTTTTCAAACTCTCAAGTTCTTCGGCTTGCCGCTGGTTTTCCGCCTTAAGCTGGTTATTTTCCTCAAGACTTCGGTTCAACACACGGCGGCCAGCCTCATGCTGAGATTCGGCATACCTTTGAGATTCTCGGGCTGTATCCAAATCTTTCTGCAACTGCCCTATGGACTCAGCTGCTATAAAGTACTCTCTCATCAGTACGGGAATGTCGAAAAAATCGGCAAATTGACATACTCACCGTGCGCCTCTCGGGTGAAATTCTTCACTTGCTCAAGCTCGGCCTTCACGGTTTGTACCTGTGTTCGGCTCACCTCGAGTTCCTTGGCCAACTTCTCATTTTGATGCCTTGAAACCTACATTATAAATAAAACAATATTCAGATCCTTAACTCGGCCGTTCCGACCAAATCAAGGCTCGGGGCCTACTGGATTAATATTTGTGTTCGGACGTTAAAACCGATTACTCACCTCCAGGCTGGACGATATCAGTTTGGCGGCTCCCTCAAGCCTAGCTTGGGCAGCTCCGATGTATGCATCCACCAAACTTAGGGCATTAAACTCTTGTTCGGAAAACGCTTGGTGGCACAGGGCTTCCTTTCACCGCCGGTGATTCATCGCACTCTCTACCTCAGAGTTAGTGACCGAGACGTCCCCGAAATCTTCAGGGGGCCGATCCGTCAGAGGGGCCTCCGCGTCAAGTTCAGCCTGAGCAGAAGACCTTGATTCATGATGGTTGTCTGGCGCCTCGGCAACGTTCCCGGAAGAAGGTGGCTGTACTCGTCTCCTGAATATTTCAACACGAGATTTTGTGAGTACTTATTACAATCATGACAATGGCTGAACTAAACGGTTAAATAAAGTACCTCTTGGTTGAGTGCACGGTCGAGGTGGTCCCCGCGGTTGGCTCACGTGGAGGATTCCTGCTGTTGCTCGGTACGGGCCCTGCTGCTGTAGATGATGTTTGACGCGTGGACCGACGACCCTTGGGAGTAGAGATCGGCACACTCGGGTTGGCAGGGGTCGCTCGCCCTTTATGGGAAGAGACCTTGTTTTTACCAGTGGTGGAAGAAACAAGTGGTCCGGGGTGATCGGCTAGAAGAGCCACCTTGGAGCCGTCAAGGCTCTCCTGGTAAAAGACCCCGTCCTCGTATTCAATTGATAGCTCCGGATCGTCATGGAATCCGGGATCGTCGTCATGAGAATACTCTCTGGTTGAGCCGCCGGACAGCTGACTGTCTCGACCTAGCGCCTCCAACTCTGTTCGGATAGATTGAAAGTTTCGATCAGAAGGATTATACATAAATATCCGAACTCAGAAAACAAAGCCAAAGGCTTACCCAGTCGATGGGGTTATGACTCGAATAACCATCCTTGGCTGACAGTCGAGCAAAATCTTCTTTTTCTCCTTTGAAAAGATCGGCCAGTATGGCCGCCATTGCCGCCTGATTGGTAGGACCCTGCCGTTGGGAACGGGTGGTGTCATTTGTTCCTTTGTAACGCCACAGGGGGTGTGTCCTTTGCTGAAGGGGTTGAACGCATCGAGCAATGACGGCTGCCATCATGTTGATGTTGGTTAACTTACTGTGAACTATGAGGGATCACTAGAAGAGTGTCTAGAGGGGGGGTGAATAGACTACTAGCAGGAATTTAAAACCTAACATTTTCCCAAGTTAATTGGTTGGCAGATTTTAACAATTATAGCAAGTCTAACAACCCTACACATGCATGTCAACAAATATGGCAGCGGAAAGTAAAGACATTGCACATGAAGTAAAGAGTTGAGATAGAGAGATCAAACGCATGAGGGACACGAAGATTTTTCCCGTGGTTCCGATAGGTGGTGCTATCGTACGTCCACGTTTATGGAGTCTTCAACCCACGGAGGGTAACGGTCGTGAGAGTCCACGGAGGGCTCCACCCATAAGGGTCCACGAAGTAGCAACCTTGACTATTCCATAACGGCTTCCGTCCAGGAAGGACTAGCCTCACTATGGGTAGATCTTCATGAAGTAGGCGATCTCCTTGCCCTTACAAACTTCTTGGTTCAACTCCACAACACGAAGTAGGAGGCTCCCAAGCGACACCTAACCAATCTAGGAGGCACCACCCTCCAAAAGGTAATAGGCTCGGCAATGATGATGAACTCCTTGCTCTTGTGCTTCAAGATGATAGACTCCTCAACACACAATCACTCTCTCATAGATTTGGCTTGGTGGAAGAGATGGGATTGGTGGAAAGCAACTTGGGGAGGCTAGAAATCAAGATCCATATGGTTGGAGTGGATGATCTTGACCTCAACACAAGGGTAGGTGGTTCTCTCTCAGAAAACTGGATGGGGCAAGTATGAAATAGTTTTGAGTGCTTCTCTTTTGAGTGGGTGGTGGTGAAGGGGGATCATATCCAACTGTTCCACACAAAATGACCAACTCGGTGACACCGATGTGTTAATCTCGGTGGTACCAAAGTGACCAAAAGGTGGCAACTTTTGAATCTCGGTGAGACCGATATAGGAAACTCGGTTGCACCGATAAGGTGACCAACGGTCAGATTGCCATTCTCGGTGACGCCGATCCAATCAATCTCGATGGTACCGATATTGTGAATTTGCGTAACAGAAAGTTGGCAACCCAAACTCGGTGGCACCGAAGCAGAATCGGTTGCACCGAAGTGGCTAGGGTTTGGCTTAGGTCTGTCTGAGTTTGGGAATCGGTGGCGCCGAGTGGAAAGTGTTGGTTGCACCGATTTTGAATATTTGGCTATGGACAGACTTTTTGTGGAAGAGCTTGTGGGTGTTTTTGGTGACTATCACTTGTGCACGTATGAGCATTTTGTTCACCAACAAAACCTTACCCCCTTTTAATAGTATTGGCTTTCCTATGGACTCAAAGTGATTTCTCACAAATGTAAAATGTAGAGTCCTCTTGCTTGAAGCTTTGCCAATCCATTTCCTTGCATCTTGGGGTAATTCCACAATCTCCACAATCCTTTTGCCAACCCTCTCTGTGGACTTTATCTGAAATACACTAGGTAAAAGTATTAGTCCAAGAGACAATGTATGTTGTCATGAATTATCAAAACCACCAAGGGAGCATATTGTGCTTTCAATCTCCCCCTTTTTGGTAATTGATGACAACATACAATCAAAGCTTCAAATAAAGATATGTTTGGATAAAATGAAGGCTTTGAGAGACACATGACTTAAACTTGCTCCCCCTGAATGTGTGGTTCCTTTAAAGGATAGTTGCTTTGGAATGCATGGACACACATATAGTGGAAGGGATATAAGAAGTCATGTGTATCTTGGCTATATGCACAAAATATATGTGAATGGGATGTATCCTTGTTCAAGGCTTCACTCTTGCAAACAATATGTGCCAGAAGCAAGAGATCATCTTGATCAAAGATATGATGCATATACTTACCTTGAGTTCTTGAGCATTCTTGTAGTAGAAATACACTTGAGAAAACAATGTTAGGAAACACAAGAGTATTCTACCAATCAAAAAGCAATAGAGCTCAAAAGTACCAAGATATGGAGAACATATAGAAGATAGTATTTCTTAAGATTGATATGACTCCAAGATCATTTAGAACTTTCTCCCCTTAGATATGAAAATAGTAGATCATCCTCTCCCCCTGAATCTTAGCATGTAGATATTGGGATTGGATAGGGTGAGAAACATCTAAGATGAATAGACAAAACAAACACATTTTCTCCAAATATATTTTTCTCCCCCTACTTTGGTATTCTCACCTTGTTTATAAAAGCTTTGATATTCTCCCCCTTGATAATATCTCCCCCTTTAGCATGAAGCTTTGGTATTCTCCCCCTTTGGCATTAATTACCAAAAAGGTCAAACACAGGAACAGATACAGGGATCATTGACAGAGAAGGGATCCTTGAGAACAAGGGTCATTGAATGTAGGGTTCATAGAAATGAAAACTGAGGGAATTTTGTAAGACTTCTCCTCCTTTGAGTTAGGGATCCTTGAATAAAGAATTTCTCCCCCTAAGATTTTTTTTATTAAGAAGGGATCATCGAAGCAACAGAATCAACACTTGAAAGATCACAGAAGAAACATAAATTTGGAACTGCGAACATAAATAAGAAAAGAAAACAAATCGGTGACTCCGAGACAGATAAATCGGTGGTACCGAGATTTTGTGGTGCAGCTAATCTGCAAATTTCGGTAGAACCGAGATATATGTATCGGCGGCTCCGAGGCTAAAACAGCTAAAACATAAGGGACCAAGTTTCTGTTTTCAAAGTGTCAAAAGAGAATTTTTCAAAGAAAATGCAAGGTTTTTACAAATGGGATATCAACTAGAAAATATTTGAGTTGTTCCAAGAAATCTTGCAAATAGAGAATAAACCACATACGATTCTTAGCTAGATGATGGGCGGTGACTAGGTCACCTATGTTAGAGTATATTGACTTAGGAGCCAAGCAAGAATACTTGATCATAGGTCATACTCTACATTAAGCTCAAAATGGGGTTACCATTTTTCGATTAAGCATTTTAATGTCTTCATATCACTTGAGTTGCTTTAGCTCATGACTTGGAGTAAAGCTTTTTCAAGGATATGAGTACATACCTTTGAGTGATGTAGATGACGTGGCTTGTAGGAGAACTTGTTGAGGATGCTCGAGGTTGATGAAGGTCATCTTGAGTTGGGAGCAATCCTTTTCGTTTTAGTTCACTTGTCGCCTACATAGGTTAGTCATGCAAGGAAAAACAATAGATATATCCATTTGACATGATACCAATTGAGATTTAGCAAATATGATCACATCAAGTATATGTCAAGGATATGGTTGAGTTGTCTTCTTCCTTCCATCATCAAGAGGGGTTGTGGATACTTGGTCATGAGAAGATTGCTTATGATTGGAGTTGATGGCAATCTTGTGGAATGAAATTCTTCCAAGTACCTAGAAAAGGTTAGATGCAATACAAGGGAGCATAGAATTCCATGGCATAGGGTAACATGTTAGGAGTACATGGAAATATCAAGAAAGCTCATGTCCTTGCATGCAAACGAGTGAGTCTAGCTTAAGTTTGAAGCATCAATGATGTTCAACTCACTCCTCAAATAACAAAATGTTTTCTCATCAAGTGGCTTAGTAAAGATGTCGGCCAATTGCTTGTTAGTGCGAACATGCTTAAGATTAATATCTCCTTTGGCAACATGATCACGAATGAAATGATGTCTAACTTGAATATGTTTAGTTCGAGAATGTTGCACAGGATTATGACCAATTTTAATAGCACTTTCATTGTCACAAAGTAATGGAACATTTTTCACATGGATTCCATAATCCTTAAGCGTTTGTGTCATCCATAGTAATTGCGCACAACAAGATCCAGCAGCAATATACTCAGCTTCAGCAGTAGATAGAGATACCGAGTTTTTTTCTTGGAGGACCAAGACACAAGAGATCTACCCAAAAATTGACAAGTACCCGAGGTGGATTTTCTATCAACCTTGTCACTGGCATAGTCCGAATTGGAATAGCTAACAAGATTAAAAGAAGATCCCTTGGGATACCAAATGCCAAAGTTTGGTGTTTGTATCAAATATCTCACAATACGTTTCACGGCCAAAAGATGACACTCTTTAGGTGCAGCTTGATATCTAGCACACATGCAAACACTAAGCATAATATCGGGACGAGAGGCACATAGATATAGCAATGAACCAATCATAGATCGATAAACCTTTTGATCAACCGGTTCATCCTCCTTGGTAAGATCAACATGTCCACTAGTAGGCATGGGAGTTTTCATACCTTTGCACTCTTGCATGTTGAACTTCTTGATCAAGTCCTTGGTATACTTATTTTGAGAGATGAAAGTTCCTTCTTTCATTTGTTTGATTTGCAAACCAAGAAATAATTTTAGCTCACACATCATGGACATCTCATACTTCTCGGACATCAACCTTCCAAATCTTTCACTAAATTGTGGGTTAGTAGATCCAAAGATAATATCATCCACATAGATTTGGCACACAAATAATTCACCATTAACTCTCTTAGTGAATAAGGTTGCGTCAGTTTTACCAATTTCAAAACCCTTTTCAATGAGAAACTTCGTTAGGCATTTGTACCAAGCACGAGGGGCTTGCTTAAGACCATAAAGGGCTTTACGAAGCTTGTAAACATGATTAGGTTTCTTAGGATTCACAAAACCAGGTGGTTGATTAACATAGACTTCTTCTTCAATCTCACCATTTAAAAAGGCACTTTTAATGTCCATTTGATAAAGCGTGATATCATGGTGATTAGCATAAGCAAGAAGAATGCGAATAGCTTCAAATCTAGCGACGGGGGAGTAGGTCTCACCGTAGTCCATACCTTCGACTTGCATATATCCTTGGGCTACGAGACGAGCCTTGTTCCATACGACTTGACCGTCTTCGTCTTGCTTGTTCTGAAACACCCATTATTGTTCCGATAATGTTTTGCTCATCCTTGGGCTTCTCTACGAGTGTCCACACTTCGTTCCTCTCGAAGTTGTGAAGCTCTTCATGCATCACGTTCACCCAATCTGCATCTTCAAGAGCTTGTTATACCTTCAAGGGCTCAATGCTAGAGATGAAAGAATAATGCTCACAAAAGTTAGCTAGGCGAGTTTTAGAGCGAGTGATTCTCCCTGTTTGTATATCACCAAAGATTTGGTTTAGGGGATGGTTCTTGGTCACTTGTGCTCGAACTCATGTCAGCTTCTGATTGTTGGGTGGTGGATCTTCTACTTCATCATCACCATCTCCTTCATCTTCGTTGTTGTTGAAGGTGTCGTTTCCTTGAGGTGGTGGTGAAGGAGGTTGTGGTGGATCTTCATGATGCACTTCCTCCTCTTCATCATCTTGTCGTGTACCGCTTGTGGATGCCTCCATGTCATGTTGTGGTTCACCTTGACGTGAAGTAGGGGCTTCCACTTGAGTTGATGAAGTACTTTCCTTCACCTCCATGGGAAGAATCTTGCCGATGGACAAGTCTTGGATAGCTGCCGAAGGGTCCTTATCACCTACATCATTTGGCAATTGTTCGACTTGCGAACCATTAGATTCATCAAACTTCACATCTACCGTCTCTTCAACTTTTCGAGTGAAGTTGTTGTAGACACGGTAAGTGTGAGAGTTCGATCCGTAACCAAGTAGGAATCCTTCATGAGATTTAGGAGCAAATTTAGTACGACAATGCTTATCAAGAATGTAGCACTTTGAGCCGAATACTCAAAAATATCCAACTTGGGGTTTGTTACCGGTGAGTAGCTCGTATGCCGTTTTACCGAGAAGCTTGTGCAAGTAAAGTCGGTTTGTGGCATGACACGCTGTTTCCACGGCTTCTGCCCAAAAGTGTCTTGGCGTCTTGTATTCGTCAAGCATCGTTCTTGCCATCTCAATAAGAGTTCGGTTCTTCCTCTCAACAACTCCATTTTGTTGAGGCGTGTACGTAGCCGAGAACTCATGTGAGACACCTTCTTCGTCAAGAAAGGTATCCACATGGGTGTTCTTGAACTCCAATCCGTTATCGCTCCGAACCTTCTTGATCTTCACTTCAAACTGATTTTGCGCTTTGCGAATGAAGTTCTTGAAGATCTTTTGAACCTGTGACTTATCATCAAGAAAGAATACCCACGTAAATCTGGAAAAATCATCAACTATAACTAGACCATAGTAATTTCCACCGAGACTCTTGTAAGCATTGGGACCAAAAAGATCCATGTGAAGTAACTCAAGTGGTCTCCTAGTAGTCATGATATTCTTAACGGGATGACTTCCACCTACTTGCTTTCCAGCTTGACAAGCACTGCAAAGTCTATCATTGTCAAAGATAACATCTTTAACACCAAGTATATGATCACCTTTGATAAGCTTGTCTAGATTTTGCATGCCAACATGTCCTAGTCTCCTATGCCAAAGCCAACCTTTAGAAGATTTTGCAATAAGACAAGTACGAGGTTTGGATCTCTTAGTGAAATCTACAATGTATAAATCACCTCTACGGAAACCGGTAAAGACCATTTTATGATTATCTTGACGAAACACTCGGCAATCTACTTTCGTGAATAGCACATTAAAACCAAAGTCGGCAAGTCTAGACACGGAAAGAAGATTGTAGCCAAGAGATTCAACAAGCATAACATTTTGAATAGAGCTATCATGGGATATGGCCACCTTACCAAGACCAAGTACCTTACCCTTGGAGTTGTCTCCGAACGTTACGTACCTTCATGGTCCATGGTTTGGTGTGATCTCTTCAAACATTTCTCTATCTCCGGTCATATGATCGGTACATCCACTATCGAGACTCCACTCTTTTCCTCCGGCATGTAATCCTTGAAGTTTGCCATGAGACTTAGATTCTTCATGATCTTCTCATACTCGATGTTGAACAGCTCATCTTCATCATAGTAGCCATGTTCCACATTGTCATCATCAAGTGGGAAATCCTCGTCATAAAGAACAAGAGATTCGTTAGGTTTGTGATCATGACAATGTTCAAACTTATGAATGCGAATGGCTTCTACAACGATGTTGTTGATAGTTGTGACATCTCCTTTAGCTCGCATGAGGTCTCTAGCTCAAATAGACAATCATCAAACTTGGGATCACTAGGCGTCATATTGTGGAAGGCAATAGTTTTATGAAGAATTTCGTCAAGATTACTCAATGAATAACTTGGATATCGTTTCTCCAAGTCATTCCACAAAGTGTAAGCACATACAAAATTCTTCATTTGATCAAGCACATTTCTAGGTAATGCTCTAACAATGAGATTAACAGTTCTAAGATTGCATAGCATATCAATTTCCTCTTCATGTGTGGGATGTAAAGGATCAATAGGAGGCACATAGGGGCACTTAACATACTTGCTCAATTGAAATTCATTAAACAGCTCAAGCATCAAAGTTTTCCATTGGCTATAGTACTCTCCATCAAGAATAGGCACTCTACAACTCAAACTCCCTATACTAGACACATCCATCTTCCTCCTCGGTGATTAAACCGAAGCAATGGAGACCAATGCTCTGATACCAATTGAGGGATCACTAGAAGAGTGTCTAGAGGGGGGGTGAATAGACTACTAGCAGGAATTTAAAACCTAACCTTTTCCCAAGTTAATTGGTTGGCAGATTTTAACAATTATAGCAAGTCTAACAACCCTACACATGCATGTCAACAAATATGGCAGCGGAAAGTAAAGACATTGCACATGAAGTAAAGAGTTGAGATAGAGAGATCAAACGCATGAGGGACACGAAGATTTTTCCCGTGGTTCTGATAGGTGGTGCTATCGTACGTCCACGTTTATGGAGTCTTCAACCCACGGAGGGTAACGGTCGCGAGAGTCCATGGAGGGCTCCACCCATAAGGGTCCACGAAGTAGCAACCTTGACTATTCCATAACGGCTTCCGTCCACGAAGGACTAGCCTCACTATGGGTAGATCTTCACGAAGTAGGCGATCTCCTTGCCCTTACAAACTTCTTGGTTCAACTCCACAACACGAAGTAGGAGGCTCCCAAGCGACACCTAACCAATCTAGGAGGCACCACCCTCCAAAAGGTAATAGGCTCGGCAATGATGATGAACTCCTTGCTCTTGTGCTTCAAGATGATAGAATCCTCAACACACAATCACTCTCTCACAGATTTGGCTTGGTGGAAGAGATGGGATTGGTGGAAAGCAACTTGGGGAGGCTAGAAATCAAGATCCATATGGTTGGAGTGGATGATCTTGACCTCAACACAAGGGTAGGCGGTTCTCTCTCAGAAAACTGCATGGGGCAAGTATGGAATAGTTTTGAGTGCTTCTCTTTCGAGTGGGTGGTGTGTGAAGGGGTATATATAGGCATCCCCAAAAATCCAACCATTACACACAAAATGACCAACTCGGTGACACCGATGTGTTAATCTCGGTGGTACCGAAGTGACCAAAAGGTGGCAACTTTTGAATCTCGGTGAGACCGATATAGGAAACTCGGTTGCACCGATAAGGTGACCAACGGTCAGATTGCCATTCTCAGTGACGCCAATCCAATCAATCTCGGTGGTACCGATATTGTGAATTTGCGTAACAGAAAGTTGGCAACCCAAACTCGGTGGCACCGAAGCAGAATCAGTTGCACCGAAGTGGCTAGGGTTTGGCTTAGGTCTGTCTGAGTTTGGGAATCGGTGGCACCGAGTGGAAAGTGTTGGTTGCACCGATTTTGAATATTTGAATATGGACAGACTTTTTGTGGAAGAGCTTGTGGGTGTTTTTGGTGACTATCACGTGTGCACGTATGAGCATTTTGTTCACCAACAAAACCTTACCCCCTTTTAATAGTATTGGCTTTCCTATGGACTCAAAGTGATTTCTCACAAATGTAAAATGTAGAGTCCTCTTGCTTGAAGCTTTGCCAATCCATTTCCTTGCATCTTGGGGTAATTCCACAATCTCCACAATCCTTTTGCCAACCCTCTGTGTGGACTTTATCTTAAATGCACTAGGTAAAAGTATTAGTCCAAGAGACAATGTATGTTGTCATGAATTATCAAAACCACCAAGGGAGCATATTGTGCTTTCAAACTAGTAGCCTCACTTGGGTGGTTAGGCGTTTTACTTCGACACTTTTCTCTTGAGATGGACTCTTCGGTCGCCAGTTGAACCTTTTCTTCAAAGGAGCGTCGGAGTATTCGGGCAGACCCATCGAACAGGGGAATGTCCTCAATATAGAACCATTCCGAGGTCCATTCTTTGACTCTTTCTTCGGAGTCCCCATGGGATACCCCGTCCCGGCTATACGCCATACTTCGGCTCCACCAACTTCCCGAATTGTCCCACCCCAAGTACGGGGGACAAGGCAGAAGTACTTCCTCCATAAATCAAAATGGGCTTCGCAGCCCAAGAACATCTCGCAGAGGGCAACAAAGCCCGAAATGTGCAGGATGGATCCAGGGGTGAGATGATGGAGTTGGATCCCGTAAAGTTCCAATAGTCCCCTCAAGAAGGGATGAATCGGGAATCCTAGGCCTCGTAAGAGGAAGGACACGAAACATACCCGCTCTCCCTTGCGTGGAATAGGGAAATTCTCTGCGAAGGCCTCGCCGTTCGAAGAAGTCAATCTGACGCGGGTAAATGCCAGATCCGAGGCGGGAAGATAACCCTGGGTCTCAAGGTTGCGCAGCTGGAGGAGAGATACTGAACAACTTGCCCAATCTCCGGGAAGGGGGCTGTGAGGACGCGAGGAGGAGCCAGGGATGCTCGCCATGTTTTCAAGTTCTCTTTCTTGGGGGCTTTTCGATGGTGAGGAAGAGGAAGGGGTTGCCTAAGCCACGATTCAGCCTGCTTAAATGGGCGGTTCCTCCCCTTCGCTTGCAGGGAGGGTAGTCCTGTAAAAGGCTGCCACTACTAGGAAAAAGCCTAGTAGTAGCGCTAGTTAAATGGTTAGTAGTAGCGCGGGTGCCCGCGCTACTACTATCGCGCTACAGCTAACTGGTAGTAGTAGCGCTGGTTCATCCCGCGCTACTAGTACATGTGTTAGTAGTAGCGCTGGTGCCACACGCGCTACTACTAACTATCTGTAGTGCGTGCCCGTGACCCGCACTACTACTATTAATTTCAAAAACCAAAAAAAAAATCGTGACCGCCGGCCGGAGATGGCCCCTTCGAGGAGTAGGTCCTGTGCACCGCCGGCCGGAGATGGGGAGGAGATAAGCCCATGGCGGATTTGCAGGCAGGCGCCATGGCCGTCGCCTGACCTTCTCGTAGCTCGAGGGGAGGGGAGGGTACAAGATGGGATGGGATGGGATGGGAGGAGGAGAGGGTGGGGCAGCGACGGCGGTGAAGGAGAGAGCGGGGGGCATTGCCGCCGGCGGTGAGGTCAAGAGGAGATGGGAAGGTGTTGGGTGGCGGCGCCAATGCATGAGGAGAGGGGAGGGGAGGAATGAATCTGAGAGAGGGGGAGAGTGACGGGAGAGAGAGAGAGAAAGGAGGGCAGGGGAGAGGCTTACGGCGGCGGTGGTCTCGGGGAGGGGAGCGGCGGCGGCAGGGGAGAGGGCTGCGGCGGCGGCGGTGGTCTCGGGGAGGGGAGCGGCGGCGACAGGGGAGAGGGCGGCGGCGGCGGTGAGGTCAAGGGCGGCCTCGGGCGGCGGCGGTGAGGTCGACGGCGACGGTGGCAATAGAGAGGAGTGGGGAAGAGGGGGGAGAGGGGGGAGTAGTGGGGGACTTAGGAAATTTTGAGCCGGCCCGCGCGGGGTTAGCTCAAAATAGCACTAGCGCTGGGTTCGGCCCAACGCTATAGCTAAGATTTTAGCACTAGCGCTTTTTTGCAGCGAGCGCTGCTACTACAAATAGTGTCGGTGGGCTCGTCGGGTCCAGCTTAGCAGTAGCGCTCTTTCTGTTTCCAGCGCTACTGCTAAGATTTTAGCAGTAGCGCTTTTTTGCGGCGAGCGCTGCTACTACAAATAGTGTCGGTGGGCTCATCGGGTCCAGCTTAGCAGTAGCGCTCTTTCGTTTTCCAGCGCTACTGCTAAGTCTTCACTTGTAGCGCTGACAGAAGCCAACGCTACTGCTAATTATCAGCAACGCTTGTTATTTTCCAGCGCTGCTAATAGTGTCCTACCTATAAAGTTTTTCCTAGTAGTGTGCTGGGCCGCCCATCTCCCATTGGCGCATAGGGATTGAGGGGCGTCGTTAATTCTGGACGGCGAAGTTAATGTTGTGGGCCTCGCGACGTCTCGACGATCGAGATCTCACTAATGACCGGATTATTGTTTACCGAACAGAGAGGAGGAGAAGAACTCGCCTCGCAAGCCGAAGACTTTGGGAGCGCAGGACCGTCTGGACTACATACCTCGGCATTGGAGGCTAGTTCGGGGGCTACTGAGGGAGTCCGGGATTAAGGGGTCCTCGGACTACCGGCCTATTCCTTATGGGCCGGACTCGTGGACCACTCGTTGGAGGATCGGACTGACCGAATACCCCGTGACCAAGGGGGAAACCTCAGGAGCCGTGGCGTGCCCTTCAAGCTTGAGATGATAGAATAGGCATGTTTATTCCTTCGATAAGCCAGAGGGTTTAGTTCGTAGAGCCAGGTGAACTCATCTAGGGTTTAGCTACTTGATCTCGAGGTAGATCGACTTTGTAATCTTCATACACATCAATACAACCAAGCAGGACGTAGGGTTTTACCTCCGTAGGAGGGCCTGAACCTGGGTAAACATCGTCTCCTTCGTCCCCTGTTACCCATCGATTCTAGATCCATAGCTCGGGACCCCCTACCCAAGATCCGCCGGTTTTGACACCGACAGCATGAGCTAACATACTTTCTGTACTTGGATCATGTGAACTTATGATTAGAACTCTAGCAATCATTATTACTGTTTTATATGAGGGAGAGGCATGAGCTAACATACTTTATGTACTTGGATCATATGAACTTATGATTGGAACTCTAGCAAGCATTCGCAACTACTAAAGATCATTAAGTTAAAACCCAACCATAGCATTAAGTAACAAGTTCCCTTTATTCCCATAAGCAACAACCCCCTTACCCGGGCATAAGCTTCTGTCACTCTCGCTACCCACTATAAGTGAATGATGAAAGTATTGCAACACCCTACAACGGGAATCCTCCACATGTGCGTGGCACGGAAGGCACCATAGGACATCACCAAAAAAACACGCAACTCAAACCAATCAAGATCATCAATCAACCCATAGGACAAAAGGGATCTACTCAAACATCATAGGATGGTACCACATCATTGGATAATAATATGAAGCATAAAGCACCATGTTCAAGTAGGGGGTACAACGGGATGTGGGAGAGTGGACCGCTGTAAATAGATGAGGGAAGTTGATGGTGGTGGTGAGGAAGATAGCGGAGTTGTTGGTGTAGATTGTCGTCACGATGGTTGCCCCGACGGCACTCCGGTGCCACCGGAGAGAGGGAGGAGAGAGAGCGCCCCTCCTTCTTCTTCTTCCTTGGTCTCCCCCTAGATGGGAGGAGAGTTTCCCGTCTGGTCCATGGCCGCGCCATGGCTCCCGGAGGGCAGGAGCCCCTCCGAGATTGGATCTCTCTCTCTGTTCTCTTCTATTTTCGCACCCTATTTTCTGGCCCTTCACCGTTTCTTATATTCTTGGAGGTCTGTAACTCCGATTTGGCTGAAATTTTGAGGGGATTTTTCTTGGGAAATTATCTTTCTTTCGGCTAAGGAAGGCATCCAACCGACTTACGAGGGAGTCCCAAGGCAACCAGGTGTGCCCATACCCCCTGGGCACGCCCTCTTGCCTTGGGACCACCTCTGGCACCGTCTTGTATTGATTCTTCTTTCCAAAAATCACATATATTCCAAAATAAATCTCTGTAAATTTTTATCGCATTTGGACTTTGTTTGATACGGATTTTCTGCAAAAAAAAACACAAAAAACAGGAACTGACGCTGGGCACTGGATCAATATGTTAGTCCCAAAAATAATATAAAATGTTGCAAAAAGTATATGGAAGTTGTGGAATATTGGCATGTAACAATCAAAAATTATAGATACGACATAGATGTATCAGCATCCCCAAGCTGAATTCCTGCTCGTCCTCGAGTAGGTAAATGATAAAAAAGATAATTTTTGATGTGGAATGCTACCTAACATAATCTTGAACAAATGTCTAATCATGGCATGAATATTAAGATACAAGTGATTCAAGGCAATATTCTATCATTTCACAAAAAGACATCCATACTCAGGTTTGCGCAAACAATCATGTCCTTTCCAAATAACAATGCTAAAGAACGCTATCCCTACAATATCATATAGCCTGTCACACTTAGTCTTCCTAGCATAAAGTATAAATCATGAGCACCCCGGTGTCAAACCAAGCAATTGACTCGTACTTCTAACGCGCTTCAGTATTTTCAACTCCCACACAATACATGAGCGTGAGCCATGGACATAGCATATAGGTGGAATTGAGTATGGTGGTAGATATCAAAGGAGTCAAAGTGGAAAGAAAGTCTCGCATCTGTCGGATTTCGGGCTTTGCAAAACCCCAAGAAGTTCGTACCCAGGGCGTGTGCGAAGATCCCCCAACAGCTTCACCCCCACCAAGCCCACAACACGATGACCCCGCTCGATGGCGAGGAAGAAGATAGCACACGAGAGTTTACCCAGGTTCGGGCCGCTGCGAAGCGTAAAAGCCTACTCCTGCTTTTGGTGGATTGCCTCACGAGGACGTTTGTGGATGAACTCGTACAGTGGTGAGTTGCCTCGCAGTGTGTTTGCGGGTGGTTGTCTCATCGGTCCCCTCTATAGGGCAGCCTAGCCTCTATTTATAGCGGCCCGGGTCCTCTTCCCTTATCGCAATGGCGGGAAGGGATCCCACAACGGCCAAATTCAAAAGGGGACAGGAGGTACACCCTATCCTGACGAAAGGTGGTCTTCGCCTGCAAAGTAGTCGTCGGTGATGTAGTAGTGGGCTCGGTGATGACGTCTGTCCTACGGGGCTTGGGGTCTTGGTCTTGTTGCACCGAAGTGGAAACCTTTGGGGGCGCTTTGGGAACTCGCGTGCGCCCCTGCCTCCTTTGCACCAAAGGGGAAATTATCCCCTCTAGCGCGCTGGCACCCGCCTGCTGGCTGGCGTCACCCTCGGCCTCCTGAGGTCGTGCGTTGCATAGGAGTCTCCGCCGCTTGGGAGGAGGCCTCAGGAGGCCTACCTCCCCGCGGCCTGGGCGCTGTTTCCCCGGCGAGCTCGGGGCCTCGCGAGGGCCTTGTGTTGAGTGAGGCCGCGCCGGGCCGTACTTGGTCATCGAGGTGGGCCACGCCTTGGGCCGCAGGTAGGCAAGTCTGGGTACCCCCGTTCTCAGGACGCCGACAGTAGCCCCCGGGCCCGAGGCACGCTCGGGTTAGCTTCTGGGTGAAGCCACGGAGGATGGCCCGAAGCGCCATGGGCCCCAACGCCTACGGGCCCATCTCGACGCGTGGCGCACAATGAGACGTGGGTGTCCCGGCTCCCCGAAGACGTCGGGAACCGCCCTAAGTCGGGTTGACGCGAGGCCTGCTCACCTCCTTGGCCATCATTGCTCTTCTTTGAATGCGGCTTACCCCTTGCGTCCTCCCCCTTCCCGGGCCACACGGATGCGACCCGACGGGTGCAGAGGAAACGACGTGAGGCAGTGTAGCATGCCGATCGAGCCTGGCACGCGTCGCTCAAGGTGCACGACGGCTCCACTCCCCACGACGCCTCGGCAACCGCTCCGTCTGACCTTCAATCAGCGCACGTTGCGGGGCCATCAATGCCCGGGGTTGGGAAAACGCCGGTTGGCCTCCATCCAGCTATAAATGGGCGGGGAGAAACTGAGCCCCCAGCCCATCCCTACTTCTTGCTCCCCTGCCTTCGTCCTTCGTCTTCCCCATCATGACGCCGGTGAGGAGGTTCTCCGCCGCCGAGAAAGGAAAGGCCTGCCAGGGGGCGCCAGGCCAACAACCTCCCAAGAGAAGTAGGGGTCGCCCTCGCAAGTATGCTGGGACGTCTCCGGCGGCACCCCGTGGGCGTGGGCGCCCCTCCGCGGGGCCTGGCGCTTCCGCTGGCGCATCCGGAGGCGGTGGGCGCGGTGGCCGTGGCAGGGGGAAAAGACCTGCAGTCGGTGCCCGGCCGCCGCGTCTGCAAGCCCGCATGGCCGCCGCAGGCCTAGAGTTCCTGGTGCCGGTGGAGAGGGCGGCGAGCTCCTGGTTGCAGCTCCCGCGCTCCTTCGCAGAGACATTGCTGGCTAACGCGCCCACAGGCCTGTGGCTGCAGGCCGACGGGTGTTGTAGCGGTGCGTTGTGGGTGGAGGTAGAGGTCACCCCCACAGGCAACGTCTTCTTGGGCCGCGGGTGGCAGACCTTCGCCCGCGCCCACGGCCTGGAGGGGAGGCCCACGCTCCACTTCAAGCACGGCGGCGCCGCGACGCTTTTTGTCAAGATCTTCGGCGAGGATGGCAGGCGTTTGGAGTGTAGCCCGGAGGGCGGCGGCAGCGGCGATCTTGGAGGTGAGCTTGCCCTTGGCGACGACCGCCATGTTTCTAGCAGTAGCGATACATCCTCCGAGGAGAGCTCGAGCAACGACAGCTATGACGCCCTGCCATGCCTGCGCACCCGGACTTCGGGGGGAAGCCAGCCGCGGCGGCACCGTTCCCCCGCCCGGGAAGCGGTCACGCCGACGTGCCACCACGGCGCCATCAAGGAGGAGGAGGACTCCGACTGAGCGCCGGCGCACCAATGCCGGGGCCTCAGGAGCGGCGGCCCCCCGGGGCGGGGGCTCCTTCGCCTTCTTTTCTTCTCTTTTGCCTGTAATCAAAATCATGGGGGGCCCTTTCGGGTGTGTGACGAACTTTGGCGCTTGCGCCCTCTTATTAGCGCTGTCATTACGTATTACGGTCGCTGCGTTACTGTTAACTGAGGCCTCCCTTTGATCATAGTTAGAGTGCTTAGCTTGATGCGTGCGCGGCGAGCTTCCGTGTTGTGAGGTTTAGCAGTGGCGCCCAGTGAGCCAGTAGCACTTGGAGAGCTTGGGGAGTTTCCTCCTTCCTGTGAATGAGGCGACTTGGAGGGGGGGCTTTTGGCGCTCTACGTCTGCAGGGCCCGATCCCGTGCATGCCCCGCCACCGTTGGGGCGTCCGGATCACCAGGACGAGACCAAAGGGGGTGAGGCCTCGATCGCCATTGGGGCGTCTGGATCACCAGGACGAGACCGATAGCGAGCGAGTAGCCACGCGATCAGTGAGGCTCCTGAGGCGCAGTGCTCAGGAGCCCCCTTTGACGCTCAAGCGGCACTCTACGCCGGTGGGGCCCGATCCCGTGCATGCCTCGACCACCGTTGGGGCGTCCGGATCACTAGGACGAGACCAAAGGGGCGAGGCCTCGCCCGCCGTTGGGGCGTCCGGATCACCAGGACGAGACCAAATAGCGAGCGAGTAGTCACGCGATCGGTGACTCCTGAGGCGCAGTGCTCAGGAGCCTCCCTTGACGTTCAAGTGGCGACCAATCCTTTCTGCCGGTTCTTGTCCCTAGGGGGCGTGAGCCCCCAGGGGTTTTTAAGACAGCGCACCGAGCCGTGGCGGAGCCTCCGAGCGAGGGTGAGGCGGCGCGCGCATGCTAGCTTGCTCGAGAGTGCCACGCGAGGACCAGGACGCCAAGGCCACGCGGGGACCTGGACGCCAAGGCCACGCGGGGACTAGGACGCCAAGGCCTTGGCGAGGTGTGCACACCGTGCCAGTAGCCCCCGCTCGCGGGGCGCGGGAGGGAGAGGCTGGCAGGCATTATCTCGAAGAAAGAAATCTCAAGAGAGAGAACTGCAAGAAGAAAAAAATTCTAGCCCCTTTTCCTTTAAATAGAGTCAACAAAAAGCCTCGGACTTCGTTCCGGGAAAAAGGCAAATACGAACACAAGAAAGGCAGAGAACAGCCGCATCCGGCACCTAGGCTAGTCTTCGTCTTCCCCGAGCGCGGAACATAGGGCATCCACGTTGGGTGGGCATAGTCATTGGAGGACAGTGTTGTCCGCCAACGCGGAGCATGGGGCTTCCACTTGGGCGTGGGTGGGAACTCCTCCGCATCCTCGGGGGGCTCCGGGCGTATACAACCCACTCATTATTACGTGAGAGTGTCACGGGTAGAACTTGCAGAGGTGTTGGATGTTCCAGGCATTCTGGATGGGAACTCCGTCTTGAGTCTCCAGACGCACAGCGCCAGGTCTGGAGACGCGGGCGACCTTGAACGGGCCCTCCCACATGGGCGAAAGCTTGTGCAAGCCTTCCCTGGAGAGGACCCGCCTCAGGACGAGGTCTCCAACTTCGAGGGTCCTGGAGCGGATGTTACGGCAGTGGTAGCACCGCAGGGCCTGCTGGTACCTCGCAGCTCGGAGCGAATCTCGACGCCGGGCCTCCTCCCCGAGCGCAAGATCCGTCCCCCGCGAGGCCTCCTGACGCTCCTCGTCAAATGCCAAAACCCGCGGGGAGCGGTGCTTGACCTCGTGCGGGAGGACGGCCTCGGCTCCGTAGACAAGGAAGAATGGGGTCTCGCCGGTGGGCTTAGTCGCGGTGGTGTGGATAGACCACAACATGGACTGAAGCTCGTCGACCCAACCCTTGCCGCAGGCCTCAAGCTTCTTCTTGAAGCTCCTTGCCTTGAGGCCCCGTAGGACCTCCGCGTTGGCGCGCTCTGCCTGACCGTTGCTCCGTGGGTGCGCCACTGAGGCGTAGCATATCTGCGTTCCAAGGTTAGCACAATAGGTTCTGAAGAGGTTACTTGTGAACTGCGAACCGTTATCGGTGATGATGCGGTTGGGGACGCCGAAGCGGCTCACGATGCCCTTGATGAACTTGACAGCTGATCCGGCGGGGATGGTGCGGACGGGCTCCACCTCCGCCCACATGGTGAACTTGTCGATGGCGACGTAGAGGTAGCGGTACCCGCCTGCTGCCCGCGGAAAGGCCCCCAGTATATCCAGCCCCCAAACCGCAAAGGGCCAGGAAAGCGGGATGGTCTGGAGGCCCTGCGCGGGCTGATGAATCTGCTTGGCGTGGAACTGATAGGCCTCACAAGACCGGACCATCTCGGTGGCGTCGTTGAGCGCCGTGGGCCAGTAGAAACCAGTGTGGAACGCCTTCCCTACAAGGGTGCGTGACGAGGAGTGATGCCCGCAGTCTCCCCCATGGATGTCAGCCAGCAGCTCGCACCCCTGCTCCCTGGATACGCACCGCAACGCGACGTCGTTTGGGCGCCTGTGGTACAGCTCGCCGTCCCGCAGACAATAGGATGTGGCCTGTTGTACTACACGCTCCGCATCTTCCTCCCTTTCGGGTAATGTGCCGTGGAGCACGTACGACTTGAACTCCTATGTCCAGTCGTCGACTTGGGGCTCCAGCGCCAGGAGCAGTCGGGCTCCTGAGGTCGGACCACAAGTAGGAGCTCCTGAGGGTGGCACCGGGGGCGGCTCTTCATTCCGCGACGCATGATCACCAGTTGGAGGTGCCGCGGATGGCTTGAAGAGCCGCTCCTCGAAGACGCCCGGCTCTTGAGGCTCACGGCGTGATGCTCTCTTGGCGATGTCATCGGCCTCCTTGTTCACGCCGCGCGGGATGTGCTGCAACTCCAAGCCCTGGAAATGTTTTTCAATCGTACCTCTGCCAAGTATGCCTCCATGTGCTCGTCCTTAGGCGTGTACTCCTTGTTGGAGAAGTTGACGAGGAGCTGGGAGTCGCCCTTGATGGCGAGGCGTTGAATCCCCAAGGTGGCTGCGGCCCGGAGGCCGGCGATCAAGCCCTCGTCCTCCGCGATGTTGTTGGAGACCTTTTCACCATGCTGGAAACAAAGTTGCACGGCGTAGTAGAGCTTGTCCCCGGTCGGGGAGATGAGCACGACTCCGGCCCATGCTCCCCTGCGTGCGAAGGCCCCATCAAAGTGCATGATCCAACCCTCAGGCGCCTTGTCACCGGGGGCAAGGGAATGGCCCTCACCCAGCCCCCGGTCGGGAGCGTCCGTCCATTCGGCTACAAAGTCTGCCAGGGCCGCCCCCTTGATGACCCTGGTCGTGCTGAAGTCTATATTGAAGGCCTGCAGCTCGATGTTCCATTCTGCCACCCTCCCTGCTGTGTTGGGGTTGCGCGGCACCTTCTCCAAGGGTTACGCTGAGACGACCCTGATGGGATGCCCCTGGAAGTAATGGCGCAGTTTTCTTAAGGCGACGAGGAGTGCGAGCAAGAGCTTTTCCTGCATAGGGTAGCGCGAGCGCGCGTCCCGCAGCACGGTACTAACGTAGTACACCGGATGTTCAACGAGGGAGAGGCCTTCCGCGCCGCCTCTCTCCACTGCGGGCTCTTGAGGCCCGGGTGCCTCGGGGGTCGCCGGGGCGGCTGGGGCCTCGGGAGCATTGTCTCGAGGGGATGGAGGTTCCTTGGCGTCCGGCGAGTCGCTCTGCCCCCCGCCCGGGGGCCCACCCATGCCTGAAGGCGTAGCGCGCTTGACTGCACGCTCCTCCCTGACCGCCACAAGCGCAGCACTGGCGGAGTGTGGGGTGGCAGCCAGGTACAGCACTAGGGGCTCCCGAGGGCGAGGTGCCACCATTACTGGTGGACTCGTGAGGTACTGCTTGAAGTCCTCGAATGCTGCGTCTGCCTCCGGAGTCCACTCGAAGGGGCCCTTCCTCTTCATGAGCTTGAAGAATGGCAAGGCCCGCTCGCCAAGCTTTGAGTTGAAGCGCCCCAAGGAGGTCACGCAGCCCGCCAGCTTCTGCATTTCCTTGAGTGTCTGAGGCGGGCTCATCTTGCTTATGGCCTTGACCTTCTCCGGGTTCGCCTCGATCCCCCGGTGCGACACCAAGAAACCGAGCAGTTTGCCCGACGGGACCCCGAAGACACACTTCTCGAGGTTGAGCATTAGGTTCACCTGCCTCAGGCTGGCGACGTCTCCTTCAGGTCCTCGATCAAGGTCTTGGCTTCTCGCGACTTGACCACGATGTCGTCGACGTAGGCTTCCGCGTTCCTCCGGAGCTGCAGCCCCAGGGCGATGTGCATCAGTCGCTGGAAGGTTGCGCCCGCGTTCCGCAGCCCGAAGGGCATGCGTGTAGCAGAACACACCGCACGTGGTGAGGAAGGCTGTCTTCTCAACGTCCTCCACCGCCATCTTGATCTGATGGTAGCCCGAGAAGGCGTCCAGGAAGCATAGGAGGTCGCATTCGGCAGTGGAGTCCACGATCTGGTCGATGCGCGGCAGCGGGAATGGGTCCTGAGGGCAGGCCTTGTTGAGGTTCGTGAAGTCGACACACACGCGCTCCTTCCCGCACTTCTTTGGTACGACTACCGGGTTGGCGAGCCACTCCGGGTACTGCACCTCCCGGATGACTCCTGCCTCTTTCAGTTTGCCAACCTCTTGGGCGATGAACGCCTACTTTTCTTGAGCCTGCCTCCTCGCCTTTTGCTTCACTGGGCGCGCATTGGGACACACCATGAGGTGGTGCTCGATCACATCCCTCAGGACCCCCACCAGGTCCGAAGCGTTCCATGCGAACGCATCCTTATTCGCGCGGAGGAAGGCTACCAACGCCTCTTCCTGCTCCTGAGGCATGCCGACACCGATAGTGAAGGTAAGGCCATGATTCTCGTCACCTACGGGCACCTGCTTCGTCTCAGCCCGGTTCTGAGAGAACAGCTTCTTCTTCTTCACTGGCGCAACATTAGCGACGTTCTCAATGCCCTCCGAGGCCTGCGCGGCGTCGCCTGTGCTGGGGCGCGCAGCGGCCGTGGCTTTGTAGGCGAGCTTGAGTGTGTGGGCCGCGTCCTTGGTGTCTCCAGCGGTGGAGAGGATGCCGCCGCTCCCGGGCATCTTGATGACGTTGTAGCCCGGGTGCATTGCCGCCATGAACTGGGCGAGGGCGGGGTAGCCAAGTATCGCGTTGTAAGGGAGGTGGATGTGGGCGACGTCGAAGTCAATCTGCTAGGTGCGGAAGTTGGAGCGGGTGCCGAAGGTGACGGTGAGGCGCACCCGCCCCAAGGGGGCTACGGAGCCCCCAGCTACCCCGGAGAAAGGCCTTGAAGGTGCGAGATGGCCTTGGGGCACCTGCACCGCGTTGAAGGTCTCCACGGAGAGGACGTTGAGGCCGGCCCCGCCATCTATGAGGGTCCTGGTGACGGCCACACTGTTTATGGTTGGTGTGCACAGCATGGGGAGCGCACCGGCGGCAGTCGTTGTTCTGGGGTGATCGTCGGGGTCGAAGGTGATGTCGATCTCCGGCCACGCTCGGTGCTGCGGAGTCTCGGTCCGTGGCCGGACTGCGCCTGCCTGGCGGAGGAACCGCTTGACCTGGCGGTTGGAGGCGTGCGCCTACGATCCGCCGAGGATGCAAGCGACCGCCGGGCCGACCCTGTGAGCCGAGGCTCCACCGCGCGCCAAGGGCTGCCCGGCCTCGGGGGTTGCGTCGGCCATCGACACGACGGGGCGAAGAAGAAGCGAAGCTTGCTGAAGACTCCGACACGCCCCCTACCTGGCGCACCAAATGTCGGATTTCGGGCTCCGCAAAACCCCAAGAAGCTCGTACCCAGGGGCGTGTGCGAAAATCCCCCAACAACTTCACCCCCACCAAGCCCACAACACGATGACCCTGCTCGATGGTGAGGAAGAAGATTGCACACGAGAGTTTACCCAGGTTTGGGCCGCTGCGAAGCGTAAAACCCTACTCCTGCTTTTGGTGGATTGCCTCACGAGGACGTTTGTGGATGAACTCGTACAGTGGTGAGTTGCCTCGCAGTGTCTTTGCGGGTGGTTGTCTCGTCGGTCTCCTCTACAGGGCAGCCTAGCCTCTATTTATAGCGGCCCGGGTCCTCTTCCCTTATCGCAATGGCGGGAAGGGATCCCACAACGGCCAAATTCAAAGGGGGACAGGAGGTACACCCTATCCTAACGAAAGGTGGTCTTCGGCTGCAAAGTAGTCGTCGGTGATGCAGTAGTGGGCTCGGTGATGACGTCCGTCCTGCGGGGCTTGGGGTCTTGGTCTTGTTGCACCGAAGTGGAAACCTTTGGGGGGCACTTTGGGAACTCGCGTGCGCCCCTGCCTCCTTTGCACCAAAGGGGAAACTGTCCCCTCTGGCGCGCTGGCACCCGCCTGCTGGCTGGCGTCACCCTCGGCCTCCTGAGGTCGTGCGTTGCATAGGAGTCTCCGCCGCTCGGGAGGTGGCCTAGGGAGGCCTACCTCCCCGCGGCCTGGGCGATGTTTCCCCCGCGAGCTCGGGGCCTCGCGAGGGCCTTGTGTTGAGTGAGGCCGCGCCGGGCCATACTTGGTCGTCGAGGTGGGCCACGCCTTGGGCCGCAGGCAGGCAAGTCTGGGTACCCCCGTTCCCAGGACGCCGACAGCATCAACTAGGCGGATCAACGGGCTATGGAGATGCCCATCAATCGATATCAATGAGAGGAGTAGGGATTGCCATGCAACAGATGCACTAGAGCTATAAGTGTATGAAATCTCAAATGAAACTAAGTGGGTGTGCGTCCAACTTGCTTTCTCATGAAGACCTCGGGCATTTGAGGAGGCCCGTCATCAGAATATACAAGCCAAGTTCTATAATGAAAAAT
This sequence comes from Elymus sibiricus, assembly GCA_039707655.1. Lineage (NCBI taxonomy): Eukaryota > Viridiplantae > Streptophyta > Magnoliopsida > Poales > Poaceae > Elymus > Elymus sibiricus. The sequence goes on along the minus strand of CM077669.1, from coordinate 340,660,284 downwards.
TCCCACTAGTATATGAAAGTGACAAATCAGGAGACTCTCTATATGAAGAACATGGTGCTACTTTGAAGCACAAGTGTGGTAAAGGATAGTAGCAAAGTCCCGTCTCTCTTTTTCTCTCATTTATTTTTTCTTTTTTCTCCTTTTTTCTCTTTCTTTCTTCTTTTTTTCCTTTTTCTTTTTTTCCTTTCTCTTTTTTCTTTCTCCTTTTTTTCTTGGTGGGCTCATTTGGCCTCCCCATTTTTTTCATTTTTCGTCCGAAGTCTCATCCCGACTTGTGGGGGAATCATAGTCTCCATCATCCTTTCCGCACTGGGACAATGCTCTAATAATGATGATCATCACACTTTTATTTACTTACAACTTGATATAATGATAAAGCTATACAAGATGACTATATGAATGCCTCTGGCAGTGTCCCAGGATGTGCAATAGTCTAGCGTAGCAAAGATATCAAAAAATGGAAAAGCCATGGAAATATCACGCTAGTTATCGTACAATCATGCAAAGCAATATGACAATGAATGCTCAAGTCATGTATATGATGACGATGCAAGTTGCATGGCAACATATCTCGGAATGGCTATGGAAATGCCATGATAGGCAGGTATGGTGGCTTTTTTTAGGAAAATATAAGGAGGCTTATGTGAAATAGAGCGTATCATATCACGGGGTTTGGATGCACCGACAAAGTTTGCACAGACTCTTGAGGTGAGAAAGGGCAATGCACGGTATCGAAGAGGCTAGTAAATTGCGGAAAGACGAGAGTGTGTATAATCCATGGACTCACATTAGGCATAAATAACTCATACACTTATTGTGAAAGTTTTATTAGCTCTCTCGAAGCAAAGTACTACTCGCATGCCCCTAGGGAGGAGGTTGGTAGCAATTAACCATTGCGGGCCCCCGATTAAACAACACAAAGGATTTCAATCAAGGATAAATTATGCTCCAACTTCATCACATAACTAGAGACTATACGTGCATGCTTCGGGAATCACAAACCTTAACACCAATATTCTTACTAATCCACAATCATCCACTCGTGCACCCACATATTACTATCTTAATGTCTCAAAACTATTGCAAGGAGTCAAACATATCATATTCAGTGATCTACAAGTTTCATGTAGGATTTTATGACTAACCATGTGAGTGACCAATTCCTGATAACTCTCTAAATAGGTATAAGTGAAGCATGAGAATTTAATTCTTTCTACAAAAGACCATGCTGTAATAAATATAAGTCAAGCAAAATAGCATTCTACAAATAATGGTTTTCTATATGTAGAGAAACAAGCATCCAAACTTCAAATGATATAAGTGAAGCACATGAAGCATTCTATAAAGCCATACTCAAAAGATATAAGAGAAGTGCAAAGAGCATTCTATAAATCAATCAAGGACTATCCCATACCAGCATGGTTCATTGCTAAAATTAAAATAAAATAAAAGGCACACGACACTCCAAGAATTCACGCATATCATGTGAACAAAACAAAAACCGAGACATACCGATAATTGTCAAGGAAGAAAGATGGGATGCCTTCCGGGGCATCCCCAAGCTTAGACGATTGAGTCTCCTTGAATATTTACTTGGGGTGCCTTGGGCATCGCCAATCTTGAACTCTTTCCTCTCCTTATTCTTCTCATATCGATACCTCCTCGTCCTTCGATCACTTCATCCACACAAAACTTAACAGAACTTTTATTAGAAAGGTTAGTACATATAACATCAAATCCCATCATGTATTTCCATCACATTATTGTATAACCATAATCCAACATTACCTATTGATGTCTACTACACAGGTTGTTCTTGTAGACTCGTGTTGGGCCTCCATGCGCAGAGTTTTGTAGGACAGTAGCAAATTTCCCTCAAGTGGATGACCTAAGGTTTATCAATCCGTGGGAGGCGTAGGATGAAGATGGTCTCTCTCAAACAACCCTGCAACCAAATAATAAAAAGTCTCTTGTGTCCCCAACACACCAAATACAATGGTAAATTGTATAGGTGCACTAGTTCGGCGAATATATGGTGATACAAGTGTAGTAATGATAGTAGATATTGATTTTTGTAATAGCAACAATAAAAAACAACAAGGTAGCAAGTAACAAAAGTGAGCACAAACGGTATTGCAATGCTTGAAAACAAGGCCTAGGGTATGTACTTTTGCTAGTGCAATCTCTCAACAATGCTAATATGATTGGATCACATAACCATCCCTCAACGTGCAATGAAGAATCACTCCAAAGTTCTTATCTAGCGGAGAACATAAGAAGAAATTGTTTGTAGGGTACGAAACCACCTTAAAGTTATCCTTTCCGATCGATCTATCCAAGAGTTCGTACTAAAATAACACCATATGATGCGCATCAACCAACTCTAATGTCACCTAGATACTCCAATGTCACCACAAGTATCCATGAGTTAATTATACGATACGCATCAAATAATTTCAGATTCATAATACTCAATCCAACACAAAGAACCTCAAAGAGTGCCCCAAGATTTCTACCGGAGAAAGTAGGACGAAAACGTGCATCAACCCCTATGCATAGATTACCCCAATGTCACCTCGGGAATCCACGAGTTGAGTGCCATGACATAGATCAAATTCTCTCAAATCCATAAAAGTATTCAATCCAGTAATAACGAAATCTCAAAGGGAAAACTCAATTCATCACAACAAGATAGAGAGGGCAAAACACCATATGATCCAACTATATTAACAAAGCTCGCAATACATCAAGATCGTGCCAAATTAAGAGCACGAGAGAGAAAGATTAAACACATAGCTACTGGTACAAACCCTCAGCCCCGAGGGTGGACTACTCCCTCCTCATCATGGAGACCATGGGGATGATGAAGATGGCCTCTGGTGATGATTTCCCCCTGCGGCAGGGTGCCGAAACAGGGTCTAGATTGGTTTTTCGTGGCTACAGAGGCTTGCGGCGGCGAAACTTCCGATCTAGGGTTATTTCTGGGGGTTTCTGAATATATAGGATTTTTGGGCATCGGTTTCACGCGAAGACAGGCCACGAGGGGCCCACAAGACACCAGGGCGCGCCAGAGGGGCGGCGCGCCCTGGTGGGTTGTGGCACCTCGTGGTTCTTCTGGCCCTCCCACGAAGCTTCTAGTGCCTCTTTTGTTCCAAAAAAAATCGTCAAAAAGTTTTGTTGCATTTGGAGAACTTTTATTTCTGCACAAAAAACAACACCACGGTAGTTTTGTGAAAACAGCGTCAGTCCGGGTTAGTTCCATGCAAATCATACCAAAACCATATAAAATTGTTGTAAATATGGCATGAATACTTCATAAATTATAGATACGTTGGAGACGCATCACCTACTGTATGCTATCACAATTCTATGGCACCCATGTCAATGGGGCTCAACAAGATTTCAAACATAAGCAGACAAAGAGACTATAACAACAATCTGTGAAAAACAGGATAGTCTGTAAAGATGCAAATGAAACATATACCTCTGTAAATCAAAAAAAATCTGAAAATTTAGGACGTAATAAACAATTTGCATAATAGTACTATGTAAAAATTTAAGATTTTTTTCAAGTTCCAGTAAAATATGGAAATTCAAACACTGCAGAAAAAGTTTTTGTTTTTGCACATCACACATCAAACACGCGATTCAAACATCCCAAAGGTAAATCTTGGCACATTATTTTTATAATACAATGGATTTGTGCAAGGGGATAATTACTTTTGTTGAAAAGTTGTTGCAATCAAGATTCACAAAGTTTCCATGGGCATGAACAAAGTTCAAGGCTAGCCCCCACTTCAACGGTGCTCGTCTTTCTCACTTCTACTTTTCTTTTTGAAAACATTTTAAGTTACCCACATTATTTTTTGTTTTAATTATTTTACAAGCACACAACAGAATAAAATGACTCTAAACTTCCGGGTTGTCTCCCTGGCACCGCTTTCTTTAAAGTCTTTAAGCTAAGCATATAATGCTCAAGTAATTGATCCACCCGGATCCTAAGGTATATCAAAGCCAATTTTAAGTAACAATGATTTGTAATTTAGTAGTGAGTGAGAACAAAGAAACATATACCATGTAACAACAAAGTCTAACTCTCTTTCTATGCATTGGCATGTCATAGAAGAACAATTCATTCACACAAAGTAAAGGCCAACACATAGTATAAACAATTTCTTGCAATATAATCGTATTGGAAACATAGAGAGGTGAAGATGTAGTTCCTCTCTCATAATAATTGCAATTAGGAGCAGAAAAACATGCATATTATATCCATCAAAACCATCATGTGTAATAGTAAAACTCAACCCGTCAATATAATCATTTATAAGCGCAAACTTCTTTGATATGGTGTAGTTGGGAGAATTCAAAAAGATAATAGGACTATCATGTGTGGATGCAATATCAACAATTTCATGCTTAACATAAGGAACTATAGCAAGTTCATCTCCATAAGCATAATTAATATTGGCATCATGGCCACAAGCATAGCAAGCATGAAGTTCATCAAAAAAGGGATATTTCAAACGAATCCAAGGGATCATAGCATTCAACCTTCGGTAAGCACGAACGTGAAAGTGCTAGTTATCGACTAGAGGGGGGGTGAATAGGCGATTTTTATGAAAGTCTTCAAAACAATAAATGTATTCGAATAGTGCGGAAACGTAAACAGGATCAAGTAGGGATACAATCAATGATCTAGACAAGGCATGCAATGCAGTGAAGACATACCGGCAAGTTAAGCATTATCATCATGCACACTAAGATGAGTCGAAGACAAACTTAGATAGAGTGAAGATAAACAGCAGATATGAATGTCTTCAGAATAAGTCTTCTACCTATGAACAAGCAAAGGCTTCACGATACAGAACAGGAATGTAAGAAAGTGAAGGATAGAACCAGTTGCTTGACGAAGACACGGGATTTTTTGGACCAGTTCCAGTTGCTGTGACAACTGTACGTCTGGTTAGGGAGGCTAAGATTAAACTCAGAAGACCTCGTCTTCACCTTATTCCCCTTGAGCGGAAGTCACTTAGACAGCGCTCAATCACTCTGGTAAGTCTTCAGGGGAGACTTCCGAAACCCGTACAAACTTGGTCACCCGGCGATCCACAATGACTCTTGGATTGCTCTAGACCTAGATGCCTAACCGTCTGGAAGATCACAGTCTTCAAGTGTAATAAGTCTTCAGTTCTCTTTGAACAGAATGACTTCGGTGATGCTCAAACACACTAGCTCTAGGTGTTTAAGTTTATCCTCGCATGATGTGTCTCTCTCAATGTCTTCGAGGTGGGTTGCTCCAAAACGACAACAACCGTATGTCTCTCTGAGCAGCCACCATCTCATGGTGGAGGGGGTGGGCTATTTATAGCCAGCGGGCAACCCGACCTGATGTGACCGAAATGACCCTGGGTCAATGGCCAACCAACACGTGTCACAATGGTCGGATTTCAAACACACGCGGCAGCTTTACTTGGGCTACTAGTAAAGCTGACTCAACCAACTCTGGAAGAGATTTCCTCTCATTGTCTTCGCTCGAAGACATAGGTATGGGTTGAGCATCACGTCAGCATCTGACTTCGATCACATCGACCCCACTTACCAGTACGGTGGTTCCTATGACTCAGGAAAGAAGAAACAAATCTACCAAAAGACTTCGTCTTCGCGTTTCATTGTCTTCGGACGAATGTCTTCGTCTACCACCAATGGCTTCAGCCGTCTTCAATGTCTTCGGACATTTTTGGGGGGTCGTCTTCGACGGCTAAACCGAAACTCTAGGGACTTCTCTCTGTGTTAACCTATGAACTCTCACAAACACATTAGTCCCTCAACTGCGTTTGTCTTCAATACTCCAAAACCAAACAAGGGTGGCACTAGATGCACTTACAATCTCCCCCTTTTTGGTGATTGATGACAAACTGGTTGAAGTTTTCAACGGGAAAAAATATGTGAAGATAAGGTTTTGAAGATTTTGATTACAAGATATAGAGAGCCCCCCCTGAAGATGTGCATATGAAAAGTTTCCTTTGAATGCAAGTGCACATGGCAGGTTGTAGTTTGTGGAGATCTCCCCTTATATCTTGTAATCCAATCACTATGCTTTAACAGATATGTCGAAGATAATGGAATGCATAATGAAAAATGGGCGTCTGCAGAATGACTTCGAGCGCATAAAGTAACTTGAAGAAGCACCAAAGAGTACGGTAAACATAAAGTGCAGACGTCCATCAGGACTTAAGTTTTACAACCCAAAATAGCAAATGTTCAGAAACGAGAGTTGTAAACTTAGCAAAATAACACCCAGCCCTTATTAGTGGACCCGTTGGAAGACTATCACGCAATGCTTCTCCCCCTTTTGTCATCGAATGACCAAAAAGGAACGAAGACATTGAGAACTACGCGTCCCCAGCAGGTGTCGATGAAGACGGTGCAGTGGAGTCTTGAGGTGCTGGTGCAGTGGAGCTTGGTGCACTATCGCGACGCCGAGTCGATGGAGGCAGGGAGGTGGCATCATCAGCTTCATCTGCAAGCCTGACGCTGGTGGAGGGAGCTGAAGAGGAGAAATCACTGTCTTTGAGGGATGGAGTCTTGCGCCATTTCTCCGCACTGGGAGGTGGTGCACCAAACCTGTAGCGACGGTGAAATCCATCTTCTCGAAGCTTGTCCTCAGGAGCCAGCATAGTCAGAGTCCTCCAGGAGCGGTGATAACCCACAAGTATAGGGGATCGCAACAGGTTTCGAGGGTAGAGTATTCAACCCAAATTTATTGATTCGCCACAAGGGGAGCCAAAGAATATTCTCGAGTATTAGCAGCTGAGTTGTCAATTCATCCACACCTGAAAGACTTAATATCTGCAGCAAAGTATTTAGTAGCAAAGTAGTATGGAAGTAATGGTGACGGTAGCAAAAGTAACAGTAGCGGTTTTGTAGCAGTCGTAATAGTGGCAACGGAAAAGTAACTTTAGCAAAGATCAATATATGAAAAGCTCGTAGGCAATGGATCAGTGATGGATAATTATGTCGGATGGCATTCATCATGCAACGGTTATAACATAGGGTGACACAGAACTAGCTCCAATTCATCAATGTAATGTAGGCATGTATTCCATATATAGTCATACGTGCTTATGGAAAAGAACTTGCATGACATCTTTTGTCCTACCCTCCCGTGGCAGCAGGGTCCTAATGGAAACTAAGGGATATTAAGGCCTCCTTTTAATAGAGACCCGCACCAAAGCATTAGCACTTAGTGAATACATGAACTCCTCAAACTACGGTAATCACCGGAAAGAATCCCAGTTATTGTCACCCTGGGGGATGCGGATCATAACTCGTAATAGGTGTCTACAACTTGCAAGATAGGATCAAGAACACATATATATTCATGAAAACATAATAGGTTCAGATCTGAAATCATGGCACTCGGGCCCTAGTGACAAGCATTAAGCATAGCAAAGTCATAGCAACATCAATCTCAGAACATAATGGATACTAGGGATCAAACCCTAACAAAACTAACTCGATTACATGGTAAATCTCATCCAACCCATCACCGTCTAGCAAGGCTACGATGAGATTACTCACAAACAGCAGAGAGCATCATGAAATTGGTGATGAAGGATGGTTGGTGATGACGACGGCGTCGATTTCCCCTCTCCGGAGCCCAAAACGGACCCCGGATCTGCCCTCCCGAGGAAGAACGGGAGGTGGCGGCGGCTCCGTATCGTAACGCGATGAACTCTTCTTCTTGATTTTTTTCTCCCCGAATAGGAATATATAGAGTTGGAATTGAGGTCGGAGGAGCTCCAGGGGGGGCCACAAGCCTGCAGGGCGCGCCCTAGGGGGGGGGCGCTCCCCTGGCTTGTGGCCAGGTGGTGGACCCCCTCCGGTTGATTCTTTCGCCAGTATTTTTTATTAATTCCAAAAATATTCTCCGTAAATTTTCAGGTCAATCCGAGAACTTTTATTTATGCACAAAAATAACACCAAGGCAATTCTGCTGAAAACAGCGTCAGTCCGGGTTAGTTCCATTCAAATCATGCAAATTAGAGTCCAAAACAAGGGCAAAAGAGTTTGGAAAAGTCGATACGATGGAGACGTATCAACTCCCCCAAGCTTAACCCATTGCTTGTCCTCAAGCAATTCAGTTGACAAACTGAAAGTGATAAAGAAAAACTTTTACAAACTCTGTTTGATCTTGTTGTTGTAAATATGTCTAACTGATGTTCAGATTTTCAGCAAAGATTATAGACTAACCACATTCACAATAACATTTAGGTCTCACATTTACTCATATCAATGGCATAATCAACTAGCGAGCAATAATAATAAATCTCGGATGACAACAATTTTATCAAAACAATCATGATACAATATGATATAATGGTATCTCTCTAGCCCTTTCTGAGACCGCAAAACATAAATGCAGAGCACCTCTGAAAAACAAGGACTGACTAGACATCGTAATTCATGGTAAAAGAGATCCAGTCACAATCATACTCAATATCAATTAATAACAAAGCATACAAATGACGGTGGTGCTCTCTAACTGGTGCTTTTATAAGAGGAGGATGACTCAACAGTAAAGTAAAATAGATAGGCCCTTCGCAGAGGGAAGCATTGAATTACAGAGGTGCCAGAGCTCGAGCTTTTAAAACAGGGATGAATAATAATTTTGAGCGGTATGCTTTCATTGTCAACATAACAACTAAGAGATCTCGGTATCTTCCATGCAAGATACATTATAGGTGGTTCCCAAATAGAATAGTAAAGTTTTTACTCCCCCTCCACCAATCAATCACACTCCACGGCGAGCCGAATCCACGGGTACCGTCCATACAAACAACAATCCTGGGAGAGTTTTGTTTCATTATATTTTGATTTGATTTTTGAGCATGGAACTACCAGCCACTTTCTCGTGAATGATAGTGAATCAACACGTATCGTGAGAATAACCCACCTAGCATGGAAGATACATACAACCCCTAGTCACTACATGAGCGATTCGGGCATACAAAACAGAGTATTATTTGAAGGTTTAGAGTTTGGCACATGCAAATTTACTTGGAACGGCAAGTAAATACCGCATATAGGTAGGTATGGTGGACTCATATGGAACAACTTTGGGTTTATGGAAATGGATGCACAAGCAGTATTCCCGCTTAGTACAGGTGAAGGCTAGCAAGAGACTGGGAAACGACCAACTAGAGAGCGACAACAGTCATAAACATGCATTGAGATTAACCAACATTGAATGCAAGCATGAGTAGGATATAAATCACCATGAACATAAACATCGTGGAGGCTATGTTGATTTTGTTTCAACTACATGCGTGAACATGTGCCAAGTCAAGCCACTTGAATCATTCAGAGGAGGATACCATCTTACCATACTGCATCACAACCATTTTAAAATGCATGTTGGCACTCAAGACAAACCATTATACACTCTTAGCTAATTAAGCATGGCATGAGTAACTATAATCTCTAATTGTCATTGCAAACATGTTTCATCCATAATGAGCTGAATCCAGAACGATGAGCTAATCATATTTACAAAAACAAAATAGGTCGAGTTCGTACCAGCTTTTCTCCATCTCAATCACTTCATCATATATCGTCATTATTGCCTTTCACTTGCACGACCAAACTGTGTGAATAATAAAGAGAGTGCACGTGCATTGGACTAAGCTAGAATCTGCAAACAATAACTCAAAGGAGAAGGCAAGGTAATATGGGCTCTCTTTAAGATAAACAATAATGCATATGAGAGCCACTCAACATTTTCATTGTGGTCTTCTCCTTACGACCCAAAGAAAATAAATTTCAAAACAAGAACGAGAAAAAACTATTTACACAGGAGAGCTCCCAACAAGCAAAAGAAGAACGAGAAATCCTTTTGGGTTTTCTTTTTAATGATACAACTAAACAAACCGAAAGGTAAAGCTAGAACTAATTTTTTTTCTCAAGGTTAATTAAACACACAGGAAGAAAAGAAGAAATAAACTACCATGGATGGTACAATGAAAAAGTATAAGCACCGACTACTAAGATGAGTGTGTGAACATGAATGTAATGTCGGTGAGAAATACGTACTCCCCCAAGCTTAGGCTTTTAGCCTAAGTTGGTCTAGGGCCATGGCTGGCCCGGATAATATCCAAAGTCATAATTGGGGTTGTACTGGGCTGCGGCAGCTACTGCCTGAGCGGCTGCAGCGCGGAGGCGAGCGGCTTCCGCCTCTCTCTCGTACTCGTTTGCCTCCTCTCTGGTTATAAAGTGTCTCCATTTTTCCTGAAAGTTAAAGAAGGCAGGAGCAGGAAGGGTAATATGGACAGCACGCTGTCTGTCAAAAATTAGTCGGTACAGGAGGGATTGTTCGTTTCTCTCAAGAAATTGGTAGCGCACCATAGCCTCATAATCAAGAAAAGTAGGTGGTAACTCAATATCATTCTCCCTTATGGGTACCCCAAGATAATTAGCTACCCGGGTGGCATAAATCCCACCAAAGAAATCTCCATCCTTAGCATTTTTATGTAGCCTCCTAGCAATAATAGCTCCCAAGTTATATCGTCTATCACCCATGACCGCACTCTTAAGAATACTAAGATCAGGTACGCAAAGGTGGCTATGATCATGTTTACCGTTAATACATCTACCTATGAAGAGAGCAAAATAATGTATGGCAGGAAAGTGAATGCTCCCCAAGGTAGCCTGTGTAATGTTTCTAGTTTCTCCCACAGTGATGCTAGCAAGAAAATCATTATATTCAGTTTTATGAGGATCACTATGGCTGCCCCATTGTGGAATTTCGCATGCACGGTTAAAATCCTCTAGGTGCATAGTATAAGATTCATCATAAAGATTAAATAGAACGGAATGCGTATTACGCCTGGATGAAAATTCAAACCTCCGCACGAAGGAATCAGTGAGTTGACAATATTGCTTGCATTGGTCTGAGACGAAATCTTCAAGGCCAACATTTCGTATGTACGCGTAAAATTCTTCCTTGAATCCGGCATTGACCATGAATTGATCCGACGACCATTCACAAGGCCGCACTTGAGCTTCCCTCGGTGGTTCAAAGTCGGGCTCACGTATCACGGGTCTCGGGGTCTTCTTACTCGAGGAACCACCTTGGTATATTCTCCTCAACATCTTTATTTCTTTGTGAAATTTCTGAAATTTTTAGTGATTCAAAATAAAGGTGAACAAAACTCAACAAAACTTATAGCAACTACTCCCACAAGTGCCTAGAGGCTATATCATGCATCAAAACTACTTGGGACCATACAAATTTGACATGCAAGCTCAAGAACAAGGTCACCACAGCAGAAAAAATTTGCAATATATAAAGCACTAGAACAAAAACTAATTGGACCATTGGAGGAGTCACATACCGAAGAACAATCCCCCAAAACAGTTTTGCAAATGGAGCTTTGCACAAGGAGATCGAAAATGGCAGCAAGATGAGCTAGAACACGGGTTTGAGCAATGGTGGGATTTTTTCTGGAGGAAGACGAAGTGGATGGGTGTTGGAATATGTGAGGGGGCCCTACGTGGGACCCACAAGCCAGGGGGCGCGCCCAGGGGTGGTGGGCGCGCCCTGCGGGCTTGTGGCCCACTGGTGCAGCCCCCTGATGTGTTCTCAGTGCCAAAAATTCTAAAATATTCCAGAAAAAATCATACTACATTTTCAGGGCATTTGGAGGACTTTTATTTTCAGGTCATTATTATTATTATTATTGCACGGATAAATCAGAAAACAGAAAAATAATAGCATTTTTACTAAATTAAATCTAAAGAACAGAAAATAAAAGTTGGGTACAGAAGGTTGTGCTTTCTAAATTCATCCATCTCATGCTCATCAAAAAGAATCCATCAATAAGGTTGATCAAGTCTTATTGACAAACTTTTTTCGAATGACACGGAACCGGATAATTTTCGAATAACACTAGGTTACCTCAATGGGGATATGCATGTCCCAAACAATAAGTATATCATATTTCTTTTTGGCAGTAGGGAGAGGGAATTCAAAGTCTCCAATAATAATCGTTGAAATTTTTTCAATGGAGTTCATACTATGAACTTGAGGTTGTTTCTTCGGAAAGTGTACCGTATGCTCATTACCATTAACATGAAAAGTGACATTGCCCTTGTTGCAATCAATAACAGCCCCTGCAGTATTCAAAAAGGGTCTACCAAGGATGATCGACATACTGTCGTCCTCGGGAATATCAAGAATAACAAAGTCCGTTAGGATAGTAACATTTGCAACTACGACAGGCACATCCTCACAAATACCGATGGGTAAAGCAGTTGATTTATCAGCCATTTGCAAAGAGATTTCAGTAGGTGTCAACTTATTCAAATCAAGTCTACGATACAAAGAGAAAGGCATAACACTAACACCAGCTCCAAGGTCACATAAAGCAGTTTTAACATAGTTTCCTTTAATAGAGCATGGTATAGTAGGTACTCCGGGATCTCCTAGTTTCTTTGGTATTCCACCCTTAAAGGTATAATTAGCAAGCATGGTGGAAATCTCAGCTTCCGGTATCTTTCTTTTATTTGTCACAATATCTTTCATATACTTAGCATAAGGAGACATTTTCAGAATATCAGTCAAGCGCATACGCAAAAAGACAGGTCTAAGCATTTCAACAAAGCGCTCAAAATCCTCATCATCCTTTTTCTTGGATGGCTTAGGAGGAAAAGGCATGCATTTCTGAACCCAAGGTTCTCTTTCTTTACCATGTCTCCTAGCAACAAAGTCTCTTTTGTCATATCTTTTGTTCTTAGGTTGTGGGTTATCAAGATCAACAGCAGGTTCAATCACCACATCATTATCATTACTAGGTTGAGCATCAACATGAACATCATCATTAATATTATCACTAGGCTCATGTTCATTACCAGATTGTGTCTCAGCATCTGAAATAGAAATATCATTTGGGTTTTCATGTGTATCTATAACAGGTTCACTAGCAGCATGCAAAGCCCTATCGTCATTCTTTTTCCTTTTATTACTGGGACGACTAGGTGTATCAGTATTAATTCTCTGAGAATCTTGCTAAATTCTCTTAGGATGGCCCTCAGGATAATAAGGTTCCTGAGTCATTTTACCACCTCTAGTCACAACTCTAACAGAATGATCATTGTTCTTACCAATCATCTCATTAAGCAAATCATTTTGTGCCTTAAGTACTTGTTCTACTTGAGTAGTTACCATGGAAGCATGTTTATTAATAAGCTTAAGATCATTAACAGTTCTACTCATATAATCACCTAAGCGATCAAGCATGTAAGCATTATGTTTCAATTATCTACTAACATAAGCATTGAAATTTTCTTGCTTAACAATAAAGTTATCAAACTCATCCAAGCATTGGCTAGCAGACTTATTATAAGGAATATCACCTTCATCAAATCTACGGAGGGAATTTACCTCTACTACCTGTGTCGGGTTATCAAGACCATGTATTTCTTCAATAGGTGGTAGGTTCTTAACATCTTCAGCTTTAATACCTTTTCTTTCATAGATTTCTTTGCCTCTTGCATATCTTCAGGACTGAGAAATAGAATACCTCTTTTCTTCGGAGTTGGCTTTGGAGGTGGTTCGGGAATAGACCAATCATTATCATTGCTCAATATATTATTCAATAGTAGTTCAGCTTGTTCAACAGTTCGTTCCGTGAAAACACAACCAGCACAACTATCTAGGTGGTCCCTAGAAGCGTCGGTTAGTCCATTATAAAAGATATCAAGTATTTTGTTTTTCTTGAGAGGATGATCAGGCAAAGCATTAAGTAATTGGAGAAGCCTCCCCCAAGCTTGTGGGAGACTCTCTTCTTCAATTTGCACGAAGTCAAATATTTCCTGCAAGGCAGCTTGTTTCTTATGGGCAGGAAAATACTTTTCAGAGAAGTAATATATCATATCCTGGGGACTATGCACACAACCAGGAGCAAGAGAATTAAACCATATCTTAGCATCACCCTTTAATGAGAAAGGAAACAACTTAAGAATATAGTAATAACGAATTTTTTCCTCATGAGTAAATAGGGTGGCTATATCATTCAATTTAGTAAGATGTGCCACAACAGTTTCAGATTCATAACCATGGAAAGGATCAGATTCAACCAAAGTAATTAACTCAGGATCGACAGAGAATTCATAATCCTTATCAGTAACAAAGATAGGTGAAGTAGCAAACTTAGGATCATATTGCATTCTAGCATTCAAAGATTTTTCTTTCCACTTGCATAGTAATTTCTTAAGATCATCTATATCTTTACAAGCAAGAAAGTCCCTAGCTACCTCTCCCTCCATAACATAACCCTTAGGTATATTAGGCAATTCATATCTAGGAGAGCTAGGTCTAGCAGGTGTCTCATAGTGTTCAGTTTCAATAATTTCATCAGTTTCAGAAATATCATCAGTTGCAGCATTGACTCTAGCAATGTGTTCATCAAGAAATTCACCCAGTGGCATAGTAGTATCAAGCAAAGTATCATCATAAGCATCATGCATAGCAGAAGTGGAATCATCAACTACTTGCGACATATCAGAATCAATAGCAGGTGGTGGTGTCGCAAGTTTACTCATAACAGAAGGTGAATCAAGTGCAGAGCTAGATGGCAGTTCCTTACCTCCCCTCGTAGTAGAGGGATAGATCTTGGTTTTTGGGTCTTTCTGATTCTTCATAGTGATCAACACATATAAATCCCAAGTGACTCAGAGAATAGAGCTATGCTCCCTGGCAACGGCGCCAGAAAAAGGTCTTGATAACCCACAAGTATAGGGGATCGCAACAGTTTTCGAGGGTAGAGTATTCAACCCAAATTTATTGATTCGACACAAGGGGAGCCAAAGAATATTCTCAAGTATTAGCAGCTGAGTTGTCAATTCAACCACACCTGAAAGACTTAATATCTGCAGCAAAGTATTTAGTAGCAAAGTAGTATGGAAGTAACGGTGACGGTAGCAAAAGTAACAGTAGCGGTTTTGTAGCAATCGTAACAGTGGCAACGTAAAAGTAACTTTAGCAAAGATCAATATATGAAAAGCTCGTAGGCAATGGATCAGTGATGGATAATTATGTCGGATGGCATTCATCATGCAACGGTTATAACATAGGGTGACACAGAACTAGCTCCAATTCATCAATGTAATGTAGGCATGTATTCCATATATAGTCATACGTGCTTATGGAAAAGAACTTGCATGACATCTTTTGTCCTACCCTCCTGTGGCAGCGGGGTCCTAATGGAAACTAAGGGATATTAAGGCCTCCTTTTAATAGAGAACCGGACCAAAGCATTAGCACTTAGTGAATACATGAACTCCTCAAACTATGGTAATCACCGGAAAGAATCCCAGTTATTGTCACCCTGGGGGATGCGGATCATAACTCGTAATAGGTGTCTACAACTTGCAAGATAGGATCAAGAACACATATATATTCATGAAAACATAATAGGTTCAGATCTGAAATCATGGCACTCGGGCCCTAGTGACAAGCATTAAGCATAGCAAAGTCATAGCAACATCAATCTCAGAACATAATGGATACTAGGGATCAAACCCTAACAAAACTAACTCGATTACATGGTAAATCTCATCCAACCCATCACCGTCCAGCAAGTCTATGATGAGATTACTCACGAACGGCGGAGAGCATCATGAAATTGATGATGAAGGATGGTTGGTGATGACGACGGCGTCGATTTCCCCTCTTCGGAGCCCAAAACGGACCCCAGATCTGCCCTCCCGAGGAAGAACAGGAGGTGGCGGCGGCTCCGTATCGTAAAACGCGATGAACGCTTCTTCTTGATTTTTCTCTCCCCGAATAGGAATATATAGAGTTGGAATTGAGGTCAGAGGAGCTCCAGGGGGCCCACAAGCCTGCAGGGCGCGCCCTAGGGGGGGGACTAGCTTGTGGCCAGGTGGTGGACCCCCTCCGGTTGATTCTTTCGCCAGTATTTTTTATTAATTCCAAAAATATTCTCCGTAAATTTTCAGGTCAATCCGAGAACTTTTATTTCTGCACAAAAATAACACCAAGGCAATTCTGCTGAAAACAGCGTCAGTCCGGGTTAGTTCCATTCAAATCATGCAAATTAGAGTCCAAAACAAGGGCAAAAGAGTTTGGAAAAGTAGATACGATGGAGACGTATCAAGTGGCAACTGGTTTCATAAGCCACAAATGCATTCTTGGTGGCGAGGTTGCGAACACGATTAACATCTTGCATCATGGAATGCATCTGGCACCGAGTCCATTCATGGTGTCTATCATGCCTTTGAATTAGTGAAACAAGAAGTTCACAATCAGTGAGTGCACGTTCTGTCCTTGGTAGGCGTTGACAAGGTAGGGTGCTGGCAGTGGCTTCAGTGTTGGTAGCACCGGACCTTGGTTGGCGAAAAGCGCCAATAAGTCTAGCCCTTGATGGATCAGAAGGAATGTGAAGACCTTCAATATCAGCAGTGCCACTAGTGCCTTCGACAAAAGGATTCTTGCTCTTGGATGGATACAAATCTGCTGGCATGACTTCAATATCGGGAAGATAAACGCCATGGTTGCGAGCAGAAGGAAGAAACCTGGTGTTGGTTCTGTACTTGATGAAGCGCATTATCCAGGGAGCGTATATCTTCGGCTCGAGGACATTGAAACCATTGGCAGCAAGGTTGCGAAGAAATAAGTCTTGAAGATTGAACCTGATGCCATAAACAATGTTTTATAGCAATGTCTTCAGAGGCCCTTCAATCTTGCGGGATGAGTTGTGGCCTTTAATTGGCCAAATAGTGTGCCGAAGAATGTGATAGATAGTCCTGGGCAGGTACTGAAGATCATCCACAAAGAATGAAGTGGGCAATTCTGCATCTCGAGCCAAAGGCTTCATCATTGTAAGCATCTCAGTCATGTTGGGTTCTCGCATTTGGAAAAGGCTTCGAGTGGCAGCCGCATAGGCTTCAGAGCGAGGATCCAACTCTTCACCAGAGGCAGCAAGGGGTGTTGTAGGAAAGAATTCTAGTGGTGAAGCAGTGATATGTTCATCCCTTATCATAAACTCCATCTTCCAAGTGTTCAAGTCACGACCGAAGCCAGAGATGTGGAGAGTGGCGTAGAACTGGAGGATGAGCTCCTCATTCCAGTCTTCATGGTCAGTGTAGAAAGGCAGAAGACCCACATCTCAAAGACAATCCAGCGCTTGATCAAAACAAGGAAGACCTTTCATAGCTTCAAAGCTGAGATGTTTGTGCGGAAAGATCCTGTTCTGACCATAGAGCACACACATGTAGTACTGACGTTGTGGAGCACTCCAGAACCTGTCCGACTGTATTCTTGCATGCTTGTATGGATTGCGGTCAGAGTCAAAGAAGGTGTTGTTCAGCCTGAACCTTTCCAACTTGAAGACCAAGGGTCTTGTAGGGCCTGACTGGCGAAGACTTGGAAGACGTGGCATGGGGTTCATGACATTAGGGTGTCGATCAAGGTGGAACTCATAATGTGGTCCCATTCTTGGTGGTGCAACAAGGCGAGGCCATCTTGTAGGAACCATTTCTCCTTCCCTATTGCGAGCCATCACAATGTTTTCTGCATTGTCGTCAGTGGATGGAGTGGCTGGGACAGGAAATCCATGAGGAGATGGGGCATTGGCTTCGCCCATGGTGGCATCGGCAGCAATGTCTTCGGCTGCCGTGTTTTCTGTTGCTGGTTAGCTGGGAGGTACATCTTCAATCCTCAGCACATCTTCGACTGGTGCAGTCGGTGAAACTCGTACTTCATCTTCAGGAATAGGAGACATGAGAGATCGAGGTCCTTGACGAAGACGTTTGAGTGGTGAAGTTCTGGTGGTGGTCTCAATCTCTAGTGGAGCAAAAGGGAGATTCTGGTGAAGTTGACACTGGTGGAAAGAAAGGAGGTGATGGTGTACCGGGATCAACTTTAGGTACATCTGGACGGAGAGGAGTCCCAATGTCCACAAATTCACTCGTTGGTTGTGGGGAGGAAACCATTGGGGCATCCACCTGAGGAACATGTTCTGGCGCTACATTTTCTTCAGCACCAATGCCGTCATGAGCAAAGTCTTCAGCTGCTGCAGTGTCTTCAGCAGCTGGAATATCTTCAGGTCTCTGAGTCTCTGTGGAAGCAGACTCATGCATAACAACTCGTCTCTCCAAGTTTTCTGAGGCGGGAGGAGCCACTGAGATTGGCTTGATGAGCAGAGGCTCTTGTTGAGGAGTGGGAGTTGATGACTGAGCAGTTGGGGGAACTGGTTCTTGCGCCGGCTCCGAAGACTTGGATTTCCTTGTCTTCAACCTCTTCGGAGGTTGGGAATCAGATTCAGCAGCCTTGTGCTTCTTGGCTTCAGCTTCGGCCTTCTTGGTCTTCTTACTATCAGCGGCAGAGGAAGACGAAGGTGCACGAGGGCCATAGAAACCAGCCGGAAACTCAATGCAACGGCGCACAGACGGTGTGGGGGAAGGCACATCCGAAGACATGGACGCTTGCCTAGAGCGGGCAATGATTTCGGGAGCAAGAGCAGGCTGACCAAGAGCCTTTCTTTTCAGCATGTCATTGTGAGCTTGGACCATAATCATCGTCTTTCTCTTTAGGCGCGCTAGGGCGCCTTTGACAGCTTCACACTTCCTCTCAAATTCAGCTTTGAGATCTGCCATCATCAGTTGATATCCCTGAATCTGAGGAGCTGAGAGTCTGTGCACATTTTGCTTGAACAACTCCTTTTCATGACTGATCTTGGCCTTCATTTGCTTGGCATTTTGAGCCACAGTCAGTTCCTCGTTCACAAGTCCTTGGAACGTGACGCTCAGGCCAATTGGGAGATGAAGAGCATCAATGGTGAGAGAGGGATCTGCAAACCATTCATCAATGAAGTGTTCGAAAATGACAGGATCAATGAGAGGTAAGTCTTCGAGCAGCTTGGCTTCCTCTTCTTTCTGCTGGATGAGCCTAGCTAAGGCTTCATCGTCGAACTCATCGTCAGACAGTTCAATCATATTTGCGTCATCCATTAATGACAGAGTTGGCTTCGGACCTCTGGAGGCAACAACTTTCCTTTTCATACGCCTATGAAGGCGATCTTCTTCCTCGGGCTCTTCTGGATTATCAGAGGGAGAGCACGAAGCTTGAGGAGAGGGGACAGACGGCTTGGGTGGCTTTGAAGCCAGTGACTTCTTCAGAGGCTTCGGCCTAGGAGCAGGTGGATGCTCTTCATCATCATCATCAGAGTCAGACTGTGTAGGATCTGGGCAGCCAAGTATACTTGATGGATGGGGATTGCTAGGCATTGGGGCCTGAACATGCATGGATAGAACCCCATATTGATGGCTTCTGCCTTTGTCTTCGGATGAAGATTCATGTAGACAATGTCCGTCCAAGGTGCTTTTTCAGCACACTTCTCAGCATACTCCTTAGTCACAAAGTGGTAGTTGAACCACTCCTCACTCCAATATCTTCGAATCCATTGGATTCGATTCTTGCGCTGACGATAAGTTTCCCCTTCATCTGACTTGTATTGCTCATATAGATCTAGAGGAAGATCTTTAGCTGTATTCTTTCGTCTCTGCTTCCCTCCCTTCTTGACTGGTTTATCATCTGCCATTGGCTTCGGCAAAGGCTTCACAGGAGTGCGCAAGTATGAGCACGCACCAGAGGATTCCAGATGAATCTGCATGTAGTCTGCAAATGAATTCAGACTATGAGATCCAAGCGATTCTGCTGCGGACATGTACCTATGAAAGAGTTAGAGACGCGAGGGAAGAGGAGAGGTCATATGCATTCTCAGAAGATTTGGAAGATAGCAGTGTGTTTAGAAGACATTGACCTTTTACCGAAGACATTCACTTTTATAGCTTATATGATGATTTCAGATTTGTACAAGTCCAAGGATTCATACAAGTGAGGAATCAAACCAATCTTCAGACCAAAAAGTGAAAGTATTGGGCAAAACAGAGATCTAGATCTAGACTGCGGTTGAGTTGAAGGTGAAGAAACAACAACCGACTATTTTCAGTAGAAATTTCAGATCAAAACATGCGGTAAAGATAGCTTATTATTTACCGCAAGGAAGAACGTGAAGAATAGCTCGACGAGGCGGAGAAGCCAAGCGGTTCGATCTGCCTCACCCTAACTCGGTGGAGGCAGACAGCTACAGCGTCGGCGAGCGGAGGATGAACGCGGCCGGCGTGAGTATGTCGTCGGAGAAGGCGTGACAGCGAAGCACTTCGTCTCCGGCGATGATGAAATCCAGCGACGGCGCTAGGGTTTGAGCACGAGGATGGCGGAGGTGGAAGGTAATTATGAAGTAGGGACACTTGCATTTATAGAGGTGAAAAACATCCGAACCGTTTGGACGGATATGCCCCTGACTCCTCGGTTTAAGTGGACACATGGCACGCATGTAACCACCTGACAACCCACTAACATAATCGAAGCGGCGGCGCGGCAGTTGTTGCTAAAGACATGGAGACAGTTGAGATTTGAGAATTAAATATGTGGTTGATTTTTCTTCGACTGACAAGGACACAGTGAAGACAGTCAACACGTGCCAATATAGAATGCATATGACTGGATTAGAATAGACTTAGACGAGATAAGAACATATAAGAATGTCGGGTCCGATCACATTTGCCTAGGAAAAAGTTGAAGACAAAGCTATAGGACAAATGCTGTATAGGACAAAGCTCTAATCCAAATGTAGATCTGCAAATAGTTTCAACTGAACCACACGTGCAAACAAATTTTTTTTCGAAGACATTCAACTCACGAAGACATGTGAAGAAGATGAGATAAAAACAATGTCTTCGAGTTTGGTTGGTGGCGTTACCCACCGTATAAGAATGTTTGACTCAGACACGGCGCACAATTATCGTGGCGCTCTGAGGTCATATTCTTCGTTAATGTATTCACATTCAGATTGTAAGTCTTCATGAGTTGAAGACATACGTTACATCATGTGTTGTGCATCAAAGTTGTCAACATGCATAAGCGTTAGGATGTGTTCCCATTTCAAAGGACATTTGAGGATTCTAAGATATTTAGTTCACACCACAACTTGCAAAACCTCTTCTCATCCAAAGGCTTCGTGAAGATATCTGCCAGTTGATCTTCAGTGTCAGCATGCTTGATGTTGATGTCGCCCTTCATCACATGATCCCGAAGAAAATGATGTCGATCTGAATGTGCTTTGTCTTCGAATGTTGTACGGTGTTGTAGGAGATCTTGATTGCACTCTCATTGTCGCAGTCGAGAGGTACATGCTTTAGGTTGATGCCGTAGTCCTTGAGTGTCTGCTTCATCCAGAGAAGCTGAGTGCAGCATGCGCCAGCAGCAATGTATTCGGCTTCGGCAGTGGAGAGTGAAACACAGTTCTGCTTCTTCAAAGACCAACATACAAGAGATCGTCCCAGAAAGTGACAAGTGCCTGATGTAGACTTGCGATCAACTCTGTCGACAGCGAAGTCAGAATCTAAATAGACAATTAGCTCAAACTTCGAACCCTTTGGATACCATAATCCTAGTGTTGGGGTGTGAGCCAGATATCTAAGTATTCGCTTCATAGCAAGGTGATGCGACTCCTTTGGTGCCGCTTGAAATCGGGTGCACATGCAAACGCTAAGCATTATATCTGGCCTAGATGCACATAAGTACAACAAAGATCCAATCATGGAGCGATATACCTTCTGATCAAAATCTTTACCATTTTCGTCAGTGCAGAGGTGACCATCGGTAGGCATAGGCGTCTTGTAGCCTTTGGCTTCATTCATGCCGAATTTCTTGAGGCAATCCTTGAGGTACTTTTCCTGAGATATGAAGATGTCGTTGGGTTGTTGTCGAATTTGAAGCCCTAGGAAGAACTTCAGTTCTCCCATCATCGACATTTGATACTTCTCTTGCATCATATAAGAAAACTCATCACTGTATTTGTTGTTAGTACAGCCGAAGATAATGTCGTCCACATATATTTGGCATACAAACATTTCATCGTCATAGGATTTAGTAAAGAGAGTGGGATCGAGTGAACCAGGTTTGAAGCCTTTCTTCTTGAGGAATTCCTTGAGTGTGTCATACCAAGCTCTTGGTGCTTGCTTGAGGCCATAGAGTGCCTTGTTGAGCTTGAAGACTTTGTCAGGATGCTTTGGATCTTCAAACCCTGGTGGTTGAGCAACGTATACTTCTGCCTCAATCTTACCATTGAGGAATGCACTTTTGACATCCATTTGATATAAGCATATGTCATGATGGTTAGCATAAGCAAGCAGTATACGAATGGCTTCAAGTCTAGCGACAGGTGCAAAGGTTTCACCGAAGTCAATACCCTCAACCTGCGTGTAACCTTGGGCCACAAGTCTGGCCTTGTTTCTGACGACTTGACCGGACTCATCTTGCTTGTTGCGGAAGACCCACTTGGTACCGATGATGTTGTGCTTCCTTGGATCAGGATGCTTTACGAGCTCCCACACATTGTTCAGCTCGAACTGGTGAAGCTCTTCCTGCATGGCTTGAATCCATTCTGGTTCCTTGAAGGCTTCATCTACTTTGGTGGGCTCTGTGATGGATACAAACGCAAAGTGCCCACAAAAGTTAGCCAATTGAGTAGCTCTTGAGCGAGTAAGTGGACCTAGTGCATTTATGCTGTCAAGCATTCTCTCAATTTGGACTTCATTTGCCATGCGCGGATGTGCAGGGCGAACACTTTGTTCAGGTTGCTGAGCATTGTCTTCATCAGCAGCATTGTCTTCAGGTTCAGCATTGTCTTCGCGCTGAGTAGATGGAGGAATGTTGACTTCTTCTACAACCACGTGTTCTTCAGGCACAATTTCTCCAATGCCCATCAGTCTAATAGCTTCATCGGGAGGTAGTTCATCTAGCACAGGAGGCAGGTGCTCTCTTTGCGAGCCATTAGTTTCATCGAATCGCACATCCACAGTTTCAACAACCTTGTTGTGAAGGATGTTGAAGACCCTGTAGGTGTGAGAATCCTTTCCATAACCAAGCATGAAACCCTCATGTGCTTTCGGTGCAAATTTAGAAGTGTGGTGTGGATCCCTTATCCAGCATCTTGCACCGAAGACTTTGAAATAACTTACATTGGGTTTCTTACCGGTGAGAAGCTCATATGATGTTTTCTTGAAGAACTTGTGAAGATATACTCTGTTGATGATGTGACATGCAGTATCAATGGCTTCAGGCCATAGCTTCCGTGGTGTCTTGTATTCATCAAGCATGGTGTGAGCCATCTCAATAAGAGTCCTATTCTTGCGCTCCATGACACCATTCTGTTGAGGAGTATATGGAGCACAGAACTCATGAGTGATGCCAAGGGTATCAAGAAAGGTGTCCAGGCCTGTGTTCTTGAATTCAGTGCCATTGTCACTCCTGATGTGCTTGATCTTGATGTTGTAGTTGTTCATACACCTATTTGCGAAGCGCCTGAAGACATCCTGCACTTCAATTTTCTAAAGAATGATATGCACCCAAGTGAATCGAGAATAGTCATCAACGATCACAAAGCCATATAGATCTGCAGTGGTAGAGAAGGTGGAATAATGAGTAGGGCCAAATAAGTCCATGTGTAGAAGCTCGAAGGGACGTGAGGTCGTCATGATTGTCTTAGAGGGGTGTTTGGCCCTGGTCATCTTCCCGGCTTCACAGGCACCACAGAGGTGGTCCTTCTTGAACTTGACACCCTCGACGCCAATGATGAGCTTCTTCTTGGCGAGTGTGTGCAAGTTCCTCATCCCAGCATGTCCTAGCCTTCTATGCCATAGCCAGCACTCCGAAGCTTTTGCTAGAAGACATGAGGCAACATGTGGTCCTGCAGAGAAGTCTACCATGTACAAGTCACCTCTTCGAAAACCTTCAAAGACT
Organism: Elymus sibiricus; assembly: GCA_039707655.1. Classification (NCBI taxonomy): domain Eukaryota; kingdom Viridiplantae; phylum Streptophyta; class Magnoliopsida; order Poales; family Poaceae; genus Elymus; species Elymus sibiricus. The sequence goes on along the minus strand of CM077669.1, from coordinate 340,636,394 downwards.
TTGGTTTTGTCAGAGGCCATTAGTACTACACATCGAAATTTGCCGAAAATGACAAGCATATCTAAGTCACAGAGCATTGAGACAGACATTAAGTTGTAACCAAGGGATTCGACAAGCATGCCATTTTCCATGTGTCGGTCCCTTGAGATAGCAACTCTACCTAGCCCCAATACTTTGCTGCTACTCTTGTCAGCAAAGACAATGTGGTCTTTTGTTGGAGGTCGAAGAGTTTGCTCCATCAATAGGCTTCGATCACCAGTCATGTGACTGGTGCAACCACTATCCATAATCCATTCAGTAGCATTGGATTTGTCTTCCTGCATTGAGAATTAGTATGGTTCACCAAGGCATGCAGCTGTAACATGCATTAATGATGATATAGCAGTGCAAAGTAGAATGAAGACATTGGACAACATGAATGTTAACATTCGCATTAGGTATCTTGCGTCCAAACAAGATTGTTTTCGGGTTTCCAGGGATAATCTTTGGGATAGGCTTCTTCCTATCTGGAGACCCGATGCTGCATGAAGATATTTGTTCTTCTTAACCACCCACATGCGAAGGGGTGGCTTAGAAGCAATGAGACGTAAGGCAGCATCAGAGAATTTAGGCAAGTATGCCCTAATAGCACGTTTCAGAGGTGGGTTAGTGTACTCAAATGAATAGGATGAGAAATTCTTGGTTGGATGAACATAACGGTTCATGCCATAATGCACATATTCATGTGTCATTTGAGTCCTTCCCTGCGAAACAGATTTGTTAGAGCGATCGTATGGAAGCCTTTGTCTTCTCGAAGACATTGATCTGGGGTTTGTCTTCTTCTTGAGAGATGTCGTCAGGACATTCACTCGAAGCTTCTCAAGAAGACTTTTGGGAACCTAGATCTTCTTCAAAGGAGATCCATTCCTGCAGTTAGTACCAACAAACCTGGAAAACACTTCACCATTTTGGCATTTGAACAGTTTGTAGTTGGAATCAAAGGATTCATCAATAATGAGAGGATTAGCACAGTTGAAGCCAGATAATGTGGAAGGATCAACTGAAGGACCTTTCGCAGCAACCCATGTGGTTTTGGGGTACTGCTCAGGCGTCCAGTAGGATCCATCAACATTGAGGTTTCTTTCAAAACTGACACCCTCTTTCCTAGGGTTTCTGTTCAGTATAGTCTTCTTCAGGACATCACAAAGAATCTGATGTCCTCTCAGACTCTTGTACATGCCAGTTTCAAGCAATGTATTCAACCTGTCATTGTCATCGGTGATAGTAGTGGCTTCCTCAGACGAGGGGTTAGGTGCCACAGATATAGTTGAAGATAATGCATTTTCAGAAGCATTTGAACATTCAGCAGTTGAATCATTAGCTTCACGTGCAATACACTTCAAGCATGGAGCATCAAATTCATCCTGAGCGGTACTGATCTGTTCTACTAGGAGTGAGTCGTTTTCCTTCCGTAGGTCATCATGTGCTTCCCTCAACTTTTCAAGATCAATCTTTTTCTGAAGATATTCAAGAGAAACTTTTCATGATCAGTTGAGAGGGCATCATGACGAATTTGGAGATCCTCAAACCTTTAACGAAGACTACACATGTCTTCGGCCATAGTTTCGTTCAGACTCATCTCTTCGCGCAACAGGTCATCGCTTTTTTCTAGAGTAGTTTGCATCTTGTTCATGGCATGTTGTTGCTTGGTGGCAATTTTTACAAGTTTAGCATAGCTAGGTTTCTTGTCATTATCAGATTCAGCTTCAGATTCAGAGTCATGACGTGAGGATTTTGAGGATACCTTGGAGGCTTTTGCCATGAAATAGTAAGCCGGAGTAGCATCTTCATCACTGGCTTCAGTGAAGAAGGAGCCATTGTCTTCGGGTTTGAAGACAGACATGGAGAGATATTCCGAAGCCATTGCTAGTCCATCTACTTTAGCTTCAGATTCCTCCTCAGATGCCTCCTCAACTTCTGAATCAGATTCAGACTGTGAATCCATCTCCTTTTCGATGAAAGCATGTGCCTTGCCAGATGAACTCTTCTTGTGTGATGAAGACTTTGCATACTTCTTCTTCTTCTTGTCATCGGAGTCATAGTCCTTGCTCTTCTTCTTGGATTCCTTCTCCCATCGAGGACAATCAGCGATGAAATGGCCAACTTTCTTGCACTTGTGACAGGTTTGCTTCTTGTTGTCTCTTGAAGACATTTCACCAGACCTCTTGGAATCACGCTTTGAAGATTTTGCGTAGCGCTTTGACTTGGCAAACTTTTGAAACTTCCTGACAAGCAGAGCGAGTTCTTTTCCAAAGTCTTCAGCACCATCAGAACTGCATTCAGAGTTGTCTTCAGATGACGACACAGCCTTGCCCTTCAAGGCACGAGAACGACTATAACTGGGACCATAGATATCCCTCTTCTCAGCTTGTTGGAACTCATGTGTGTTCAATCTCTCGAGGATATCAACGGGATCCAAACTCTTGAAGTCAGGGCGCTCTTGGATCATGAGTGCGAGAGTATCAAAGGAACTATCAAGTGATCTGAGTAGCTTCTTCACGACTTCATGTTTGGTGATATCAGTGGCGCCAAGTGCATTCAGCTCATTTGAGATGTCGGTGAGTCGATCAAATGTGAGCTCAACGTTTTCGTTGTCAAGTCTCTTGAAGCGGTTGAACAGGTTGCAAAGCACATCAACACGAGAGTCTCTTTGAGATGAGACACCTTCATTCACTTTTGATAGCCATTCCCAGATTTGCTTAGCAGTGTTAAGTGCACTCAGACGGCCATACTGTCCTTTGGTCAGATGACCACAGATGATGTTCTTGGCGGTGGAGTCCAGTTGTGCGAACCTCTTCACATCAGCAGTAGTAACACCTTCGCCAACCTCAGGAATGCCTGCCATGACGACATACCATAGGTCGTTGTCAATGGCTTCGAGATGCATGCGCATCTTGTTCTTCCAGTAGGGGTAGTCAGTGCCATCGAAGACAGGGCACGCAGCAGAGACCTTGATTATCCCTGCAGTCGACATAGCTAAAACTCCACGGTGGTTAAACCGAAACACAGAACAAGGGAGTACCTTGATCTGATACCAATTGAAAGTGCTAGTTATCGATTAGAGGGGGGTGAATAGGCGATTTTTATGAAAGTCTTCGAAACAATAAATGTATTCGAATAGTGCGGAAACGTAAACAGGATCAAGTAGGGATACAATAAATGATCTAGACAAGGCATGCAATGCAGTGAAGACATACATGCAAGTTAAGCATTATCATCATGCACACTAAGATGAGTAGAAGACAAACTTAGATAGAGTGAAGATAAACAGCAGATATGAATGTCTTCAGAATAAGTCTTCTACCTATGAACAAGTAAAGGCTTCACGATACAGAATAGGAATGTAAGAAAGTGAAGGATAGAACCAGTTGCTTGACGAAGACACAGGATTTGTTGGACCAGTTCCAGTTGCTGTGACAACTGTACGTCTAGTTAGGGAGGCTGAGATTGAACTCAGAAGACCTCGTATTCACCTTATTCCCCTTGAGCCGAAGCCACTTAGACAACGCTCAATCACTCTGGTAAGTCTTCAGGGGAGACTTCCGAAACCCGTACAAACTTGGTCACCCGGCGATCCACAATGACTCTTGGATTGCTCTAGACCCAGACGCCCAACCGTCTGGAAGATCACAGTCTTCAAGTGTAATAAGTCTTCAGTTCTCTCAAAACAGAATGACGTCGGTGATGCTCAAACACACTAGCTCTAGGTGTTTAGGTTTATCCTCGCAGGATGTGTCTCTCTCAATGTCTTCCAGGTGGGTTGGTCCAAAACAACAACAGCCGTATCTCTCTCTGAGCAGCCACCTTCTCATGGTGGAGGGGGTGGGCTATTTATAGCCAGCGGGCAACCCGACCTGATATGACCGAAATGACCCTGGGTCAATGGCCAACCGACACGTGTCACAACGGTCGGATTTCAAACACACGCGGCAGCTTTACTTGGGCTACAAGTAAAGCTGACTCAACCAACTCTAGAAGAGATTTCCTCTCATTGTCTTCGCTCGAAGACATAGGTATGGGTTGAGCATCACGTCAGCATCTGACTTCGATCACATCGACCCCACTTAACAGTACGATGGTTCCTATGACTCAGGAAAGAAGAAACAAAACTACCAAAAGACTTCGTCTTCGCGTTTCGTTGTCTTCGGACGAATGTCTTCGTCTACCACCAATGGCTTCAGCCGTCTTCAATGTCTTCGGACATTTTTGGGGGGTCGTATTTGACGGCTAAACTGAAACTCCAGGGACTTCTCTCTGTGTTAACCTGTGAACTCTCACAAACACATTAGTCCCTCAACCGTGTTTGTCTTCAATACTCCAAACCCAAACAAGGGTGGCACTAGATGCACTTACAGAAGGGAAATTAAACAATGTATGGGATAAAGAGTTACTCTCATCAGAACGTGGGCACGGGTAGATAATCCGCTCTTCCTTCTTTTGTTCTTCGCTCTCCTCCTCATCTTTTTCATTTAATGAGCTCTCAGTTTCAACAATTTCTTCTTCAATAGATTCTTGCAAAATATTAGTCTCCTCTTGGGCAGCGGAGACTTTCTCAATAAATTTATCAATATAGGCATTGTATTCATAATTCTCATAGCAATATTTAAGTATATCATAATTTTCAGATCTGTAAACAACATCATCAAAGTTATCACACTTTTCAAACAAAGATTCAATTTCATAAGCACCCTTAAAAGCAACAAATTCTTCTATTAGTTCCACATCATAGTAATCATATATACCATTAGAATAATAAGCCAAGGTTTCATTATCATTAAATTCACATTGAAAGGGAAGGTGTGGAGCCTTCATCTTAGAGCTACAAGTATAATCACATCTCAAGCATAAATTCCAAGCATACCAACGCAACATTTTAATTTGATCCCATAAGTGTTCCCTTTTTGAGACAATCGATAATCCCTAAAGTATTCCAAGTGATCTAATGTATCTTCCATTATCAAGTTGAATGGAGACTTATCAGGATTATCAAAGTAGTACTTAATGTTTTTCACATAACCAGCATCGAGGGTTTTAGGAGGTTCCCCGTCTGCATGTGTACCAAGTACAACTATTTTTTTTTGGTATTTCGTGTTCCATATCCATAACTAAAGATATAAAACAACTTAGAACACAAAATAAAATCTACTTAGAGCAGAAAATAAAAACTACTTAGAGATAAAGCAAACAAGCACACATGAGAATATCAACCTGATACGTCTCCAACGGACCTATAATGTTTGATTGTTCCATGCTATTATATTATCATTCTAGGATAATTTTTGAGTAATAATTCAGCAATTTATATTATTTTTGAGCACTAACCTATTGACCCAGTGCCTAGTGCCAGTTCCTGTTTTCTGCGTGTTTTTTACTCTTCAGGTTTACAGTACCAAACGAACTCCAATTGCCCTGAAACTTTTTTATGATTTTTTCTGGACCAAAAGAATACCTGGAAGCTTCGGGAGAAGACCGAAGGCCGCACAAGGGAGGCACAAGCTAACAGGGCGTGCCCAGGGGGGTCGCGCCCAGATGGCTTGTCCCTCCCTGATGGACCTCCTGACCCCGTTCTCTGGCCTATAAATTCACATATATTCTAAAAACTCTAGAGGGCATCCAGAAACACTTTTTCCGCCGCCGCAAGTCTCTGTTCCGCCGCGATCCCATCTGGAGCTCCATTCCGGCACTGTCGTGGGAACATGTCTGACAGTAGATGGTAGGGGTACGAAAGGAGAGGGCAGAGTCCTAGCTACGGCGAGGGTACACACAGATGTATGAGTTCAGGCCTCACTCGGAAGTGATAACAGCCCTACGTCTCAGGTGCTCCGGGGAGCTTACTCTGTCGAGTGATACGTGTGTTGTGTTTACAAAGGATTGCGAACCCTTGTGCCAGTGGGGAGGGGTGGCTTATATAGAGTGCGCTGCCCCTCATAAACGTCCGGCATCTAAGGGATTGATTGTGGGGAGTAAAGAGGGACGTTACTGGTAACGTATACAATAAATGCCAGTTAAGGCGGCGAGCGTAACGCCTGCCCGTTGGCCTCCCTGGGGAGACTCCCGGTCTTCTACAGTCAAGTGATTGGCGACCGCTCCGAGTGAGAGTTTACTGTCGAGTGTAGGGGGGTCTTCCGAGTGAACATATGTCGAGTGACTCATATGCCATGGCTAGTTCAGTCGGAATCTCTCTTGTAGTCTTGTAGTCTTGTAGTTCTCCAATGTGGTGTCCTTAGGTGGGGTATGTAGGACAGGCCTAATACCCTACCCTAGGTACATATCCTCATCATTAGCCCCCGAATGGATCAGGGCTCGAGTGGAGAAGGGACAGTGCAGGTTCTGCCGAACTCAGCGTTCCGAATGAGCTTCGAGATTTTTCCGATACCTGTGACGACTGGGCCTTCCAACTTCTGCCTTGATCTATTCAGCTTGTCAGCTCTTCCGAGTGAATTCAGATGCAGGTTCGAGTCCGAATGGTCAACAGGATCTTCAGATGTGAAAGGACGCTCTGTCCGGCCCGGATTTCGTGGGATTCGAAATTTCGGGGAACGCGCGCCGAGCAGGGATGACGCAACCGACGGGGAAACGGCTCCTTGATCCTCGCGCCACCTTTATCGCCACATATCGCGGCTCCTCCGTTAGTGGGATACACAGGGATTTGGCGGGCTCACGAGTCAGTGACTCGGGTCGACGGACATAAAAAACGAGAGGGGAGGGGAATTTGCGACAGTGCGCTCATTTTCCCCTCGTCTCCTCCGCTTCTTCTGCTCCGCCGCCGCGCTGCTCAGATCGAATCCGCTCGCCGCTGCGACAATGGCGCCCAAGAAGACGACGAAGGGGAAGAATCCCTCGAGCGCCCGGGCCGCAGCGCCACCCGGATGGATGAAGGGCGATTTCCTGCCGTCAACCGTGACGGCGTTGGATGTGGAGAAGCTCGTCGCTGACGGACTGGTTGCAGCCGGGTTGTGGAGGTTGCCGGGGACGAAAGCGGAGCCGGAGCCGCGCGAGGGCGAGCGGGTCCTCCTGACCACCCATTTGGAGAGAGGTTTCGCTCTGCCCCCGCATCCCTTCTTCCGCGGTTTTCTGAATTTCTTCGGGGCTCAGTTGCATCATTTTCCTCCCAACGCAATTGCGTATCTCGCTGCGTTCGTGACGATGTGTGAGTGTTTCTTGGGTTGTCCCGCCCACTGGGGTCTGTTCAAGCACATCTTTACCATCCGTTCTCAGTCGGTAAAGAAGGGCCACGCTAGTGATAATAGGACCAACGTCATCCAGCTATGCGGGGGTTTGGGTCTTCAGAAGAGGACGGGGAGTGCATTCCCAGCGCTCACCCTTCCGGAGTCGGTGCGGGGCTGGCAGTCGACCTGGTTCTACTGCCACGACGTCGCATCTCCAAACATGTCGACCGGCCTTCCTCCCTTCACGCTGGATCGACCCATTGCGCCCCCATCTCTGACCGTGGCCGAGGAAGAGAAGGCCAATGTGGGGATCTTGATGAACAGTGTCGTGAATCTGATTCGTGATGGAGTGACCGGCTTGGATCTGTTGGAGGTGTTCCTGGGTCGACGGATCCAGCCGCTCCAGGCGCGGGACCATCCGATGTGGCATTACTCAGGAGTCGACGATACCACTCGTACCCACCCGGAAGATATTTCAGGGGAAACCATCACGCTATGGCTGCACGGCATCACTGGTGCGCGAGACAACCCCCGGGGTTCCAAAAGAGTATCGCCTTTCTCAGCTGCGAACCCGCCAAATATGGTGAGTCATGTCATTGTCGATTGCTTTTGTATCTTGTCGAGTGAATATGTCTTCAGCTGACTGACTTGAATCTTTGCAGGAGCTCACGAACATGTATTCACCCGTGCCGAATGGCGGTCAGAGCCCTGAAGGAGCGGGGAGCGAGAGCGACAGTGACAGCATCAGCTACGCTGAGGACAGCGAAGGCAACGGTGACGACTCGTCGGGGAGTGATGAAGTTGAAGTCGTGTCTCCTCCGCGTACTGAAGGGCGTTCCAAGCAGCGTCACGACCCAACACTCGACCGGGGTCGGGCCGGGGGGTCGACCACCAGGAGTTCCAAGCGCAGTCGGACGTCGACGCCAGAGCCGATTGAAAAGGTTGCCAAGCAGCCCAAGGTCACCACCACCAAGCCCCGGAAGGCTCTCCCCAGAATCAAGGTTGACGTGCCGATTGCTTCAACGTAAGTATCCTTGCTCTTCGTTTAACTTGTTGCTGAACTTCATATTTTTGCTGACCGAGTGGATCTTGATCGTCAGGGCCGCTACCTCGGTGACATCGCCGGGGCGAAGAGAGGAAAGCGCGGAGAAGGACACGCCGGACGCAGCTACTTCTCGCCAAGGTCTGGCATATTGTCATTTGACACTCTTTTCAAACCATTCGACAGTCATGTGATATGTCGACTGGTGACATGCAGAGCCAATGGATACCGACCCCGCAGCCCCGTCTCCGACTGTACCGATTACAGCACCGACCCAGATGGCCGTGGAGCTCGCCAGTCCGCCACAAGCGCATGTCTCCCAAGCGCCAGCCTCGCAAGCGCCAGTCCTTCCGACTACATCGCCGCTCCCTTCACAGACCATCTTCTCTCTGCACCGTGTTCCAGAAGACCAGACTGGAGCTGCTAAGGAGGCGATGATGCAGGCCGAACATATGATGCAGCGTACGAAGGAGGCGTACGAGGCCAGCAAGCTGGCTTACGACGCTAGCTCAGCGCTTCGGGCGAACGTCCCTGATTGTGTCATTTTCCGTCTACCATGACTTGACTTCTGCACCCACTGGGAGTTTTCTGTCTGTCTACTGGTAATCGCTGGTCACGCACTCGGCTAGGGCTGACCTGGTCGAGTGGACAATCTCTTTTTTTTTTGTTCGGCCGTCACTCGGATCGGGCGGACCGTTCTGAGTGGATACCGTCCCGGTGGGGGCACGCTGAGTGCACCCACTGGGTGTAGTCCCCGAGACTGCCGTCGACTGCGGGCAGTTGGCGGGAGTCTTAGAACTTGGACTCGAAGCCCATATTTCTGTCCACTAAATTGTTTTTGTCGTTGATCTCAGAAGGCCTGTGGGCTCGGTACTCGATATGCTGACTTGGAGAAGGAGAAGACTCAGCTTCAGCTCGACTTGGAACTGACGAGGAGAGACCTGGAGCGTGCGCAAGATGATCTGAAGGCTTCAGGAGGTAAACTTTGTTGATCGATTACTTCATTATTTGTTTCTTCTATCTTTGAACCGAGTGACTCCACTCGAGCAGACGTGCGTGCTGAAAACCGTCGACTCCGAGCGCGACTCAACAATGCTATTGCTTTAGATATCATGAAGAATGCGCTGGAGGACAAAGACAGATCACTCGCCGATGCTCAGAAGACGGCGAAGGAGAAGACTGAAGCTGCCGAGAAGAAGCTCGCCGCGGCCAGCAAGCTTGAGGAAGAGAACACGAAGCTGAAGCAGGAGCGAGCTGACTGGAGCAAAAGGCTTGACCATGCAACCAAGGGAGCAAAGGGCTTGGAGACCTATCTGGGGGATTATGCCCAGAAGATGTATGTTTTGCTTGAAGGTAATTTTCTCCAGTCGAGTGAATTCCGTTAATCCCAACTTCATCCAGTCGAGTGAATTCCGTTGATTTTCAGGGAACAGTATCATGACTAATTCTTTCCATCTTCTTCATGTAGAATTCTGCAAGGACTTCGAGAAGGAGACCGAGGCGGTCGAGCCCAATCTGGACCCTTCCAAGTCACCTGTCGGAGATGCTGTGGCTATGAACATGTTCCGGCTTGAAGCTCGAGTCGCAGGCGTCCGGGAGTACGTCGCTCGACTGCGAGGTGCAATGGAGAAGGTCGACAAGGAGCTGTGGCCGGAAGACTCACTTCAGGCTGACCTCGAGTCAATGATGACTCGACTTGACGAGCTCCCTGGTCGAGTGCAGGCATGGAAGAAATCTGCCGCACGCTGCGGAGCTGACATAGCGCTCTCACTCGTCAGGGTCCATTGCAAGGAGGTCAAGGAGGACAAACTGAAAGCACTTCAGGTGGCCAACACAAAGAAGCTCCAGTTCCAGGACTTCATGGAGACCTTCATCGAAGCGGCCACTCGGATCGCTGACGGGATCGACCTGGACACCTTCGTCGAACCTGCAAGTCCCACTGGAGCTTGAGAAAGCTTTGCTGGTGATCAAAAACTTTAATTTGCCTCGGTATGCCGAGTGGTGGTGTATCGTTAAAACTTCTTTCGGGTCTTGGGCCCGAGTACTTTCATCATTTGCATGGGCAACTTTTATCCATGCTGAATACTCTGGATTTATCTGAATTTGTTTTTCAGTCCTTTGCTTGATTTCCTCTCGAGTAGATCAGGTCTTGTCGAGTGGTTTCTGGTCCAGTGGGGGCACGTGGAGTGCACCCACTGGGTGTAGTCCCCGAGACCGCTGTCGAGTGGCGGCGACATCGGCAGGGGTCTTAAATTTGTTTGATTGATTTCGGACTTAGGCGAGGACTGACTCGCAGCTAAGCCCCCTGAGTGAGAGGACCGCTCGTCATTCGGGAGTGAGTATCAGAACTTAGGCGAAGACTGGTTCGCAGATAGCCTCCGAGTGAGAGGATTGCTCGTCACTCGGAGTAGTTTATAACTTAGGTGATGCAGAATCACGGCTAAGCCCCCGAGTGTGAGGATCGCTCATCACTCGGAGTAGTTTATAACTTAGGTGATGCGGAATCACGGCTAAGCCCCCGAGTGTGAGGATCGCTCATCACTCGGAGTAGCATTTTAACTTGGGCGAAGCGGATGCGCAACCAAGCCCCTGAGTGAGAGGATCGCTCATCGCTCGGAGTAGCGTTTTAACTTGGGCGAAGCGGATTCGCAGCCAAGCCCCCGAGTGAGAGGATCGCTCGTCACTCGGAGTATGTTTTTAACTTGGGCGAAGCGGATTCGCAGCCAAGCCCCCGAGTGAGAGGATCGCTCATCACTCGGAGTAACGTTTTAACTTGGGCGAAGCGGATTCGCAGCCAAGCCCCCGAGTGAGAGGATCGCTCGTCACTCGGAGTACGATTCAACTTGGGCGAAGCGGATTCGCAGCCAAGCCCCCGAGTGAGAGGATCGCTCGTCACTCGGAGTAGCGTTTTAACTTGGGCGAAGCGGATTCGCAGCCAAGCCCCCGAGTGAGAGGATCGCTCGTCACTCGGAGTATGTTTTTAACTTGGGCGAAGCGGATTCGCAGCCAAGCCCCCGAGTGAGAGGATCGCTCATCACTCGGAGTAACGTTTTAACTTGGGCGAAGCGGATTCGCAGCCAAGCCCCCGAGTGAGAGGATCGCTCATCACTCGGAGTAACGTTTTAACTTGGGCGAAGCGGATTCGCAGCCAAGCCCCCGAGTGAGAGGATCGCTCGTCACTCGGAGTACGATTCAACTTGGGCGACGTGAATTCGCAGCCAAGCCCCCGAGTGAGAGGATCGCTCGTCACTCGGAGTAGCGTTTTAACTTGGGCGAAGCGGATTCGCAGCCAAGCTCTCGAGTGAATGCGATGATATTCACCCGACGAGGTTCTGAACTTAGGCGACACGGAGTCGCAGCTAAGCCCCCCGAGTGTGAGGATCGCTCATCACTCGAAGTAGATTTAAACTTAGGCGATGCGGAACCGCGGCTAAGCTTTCGAGTGATGTTATTCACTCGACGAGGTTCTGAACTTAGGCGACACGGAGTCGCAGCTAGCCCCCGAGTGTGAGGATCGCCCATCACTCGGAGTAGATTTAAACTTAGGCGATGCGGAACCGCGGCTAAGCTTTCGAGTGATGTTATTCACTCGACGAGGTTCTGAACTTAGGCGACACGGAGTCGCAGCTAAGCCCCCGAGTGTGAGGATCGCCCATCACTCGGAGTAGATTTAAACTTAGGCGATGCGGAACCGCGGCTAAGTTTTCGAGTGATGTTATTCACTCGACGAGGTTCTGAACTTAGGCGACACGGAGTCGCAGCTAAGCCCCCGAGTGTGAGGATCGCCCATCACTCGGAGTAGATTTAAACTTAGGCGATGCGAAATCGCGGCTAAGCCCCCCGAGTGCAAAATCGCTCGCACTCGGAGTATTCTTGAACTCAAAATTGTGCGATCGGAATCGACAAAAGACTGCAGAAGTCGTATCCTTGATAATCAAAACAGTTTACTCTTATTACATCAGACAGATCAACCTTCAGGTGTAGAACTGACGAAGCAGATCCGCATTCCAGGCCCGTGGCTCGTCAGCGTTCTTCTTGAGATTGAAGAGGTGGTAGGCTCCATTGTTCAGCACCTTGGTGACGACGAAAGGGCCTTCCCACGCGGGGGCTAGCTTGTGAGGCCGCTGCTGATCCACTCGGAGCACGAGGTCACCTTCGTGGAAGGTCCGACTCCTGACGTGCCTTGCATGAAAGTGACGCAGATCTTGCTGGTATGCAGTCGACCGGATCAAAGCCATTTCCCGCTCTTCTTCAAGGAGATCCACAGCATCCTGGCGTGCTTGCTTAGCTTCAACCTCCGAGTAAAGGTCCACCCGAGGAGAATTGTGAAGAACATCACTCGGCAGGACAGCTTCAGCCCCATACACCATGAAGAAAGGAGTGCGATCAGTTGACCGATTTGGAGTTGTCCTCAAGCCCCACAGAACAGACGGTAATTCTGTAACCCAAGCTCCAGCTGCGTGATCGAGTTCGCGCATGAGTCGAGGCTTCAACCCTTGAAGGATAAGACCATTTGCTCGCTCGGCCTGACCGTTTGACTGGGGGTGCGCAACGGATGCGTAATCCACCCGAGTGCCTTGAGAGGAGCAAAAAGCTCTGAACTCTTCCGAATCAAAATTAGAACCATTGTCCGTGATGATACTATGGGGAACTCCGTATCTGAATATTATTTCCCTCATGAATTTGATGGCTGTGCGAGAATTCAGCTTCCTGATAGGCTTGGCCTCAATCCATTTAGTGAACTTGTCGATTGCTACCAGAAGGTGCGTGAAACCACTCTGGCCCATGCGGAGAGGTCCGATCATATCCAATCCCCATACAGCGAACGGCCAGACGAGTGGGATGGTCTTCAAGGCAGACGCAGGCTTGTGCGACAAGTTTGCATAGAATTGGCATCCTTCACAGTGCTGCACAATATCCTTAGCCATCTCATTGGCGCGCGGCCAGAAGAAACCAGCTCGGTAGGCCTTGGCAACAATCGTCCGAGAGGACGCATGATGGCCGCAAGTTCCCGAGTGAATTTCCTCCAGAATCAGTCGACCTTCTTCGGGAGAAATGCATCGCTGAGCCACGCCGGTTACGCTCTCTCTGTAGAGCTGCCCATTCATAACAGTGAAAGCTTTGGATCCGCGGACAATCTGTCGAGCTTCAACTTCGTCTTCTGGAAGTTCTCGCCTGAGGATGTACGCGATGTAGGGCACCGTCCAATCGGGAGTTATCACCAGAATCTCACTGACCAGATCTATGACTGCTGGGACATCAACTTCAGTCGGATTGGAGGCGCTTATAGGCTGCGGGGGCTCTTCGGTGAAGGGGTCCTCTTGTACCGAAGGAGAGTGCAAATGCTCCAGGAACACATTGCTGGGCACAGGCTTCCGAGTGGAACCGATTTTTGCCAGTTCGTCAGCTGCCTGATTCTTCACTCGGGGAACGTGATGGAGTTCCAAACCCTCAAACTTCTTCTCAAGCTTCCTTACTGCATTGCAATATCCGGTCATGGCGGGGTTTCTGACATCCCACTCCTTCATCACTTGATTGACCACCAAATCCGAGTCACCGTATACCATCAGGCGACGGACGCCGAGCGAGATGGCCATACGCAACCCGTAAAGGAGTGCTTCGTACTCAGCTTCATTATTGGAGGAATCAAAGTGAATCTGGAGGACATAGCTGAGTTTATCGCCCTTGGGAGACACCAATACCACACCAGCACCAGAACCGTTCAGCATCTTCGAGCCGTCAAAGAACATGGTCCAGTGTTCCGAGTGGATCTGGACTGGCTGCTGCTGTTCTATCCACTCGGCCATGAAGTCAGCAAGTGCTTGAGATTTAATGGCTTTCTTCGCTTTAAACTTGATATCAAAATAAAGAAGTTCAATGGCCCATTTGGCCACTCGACCAGTCGCGTCTCGATTGTTGAGGATTTCATTCAAAGGCGCATCACTGACGACTGAGACTGAGTGATCTTGAAAATAGTGCGCCACTTTCTTCACTGATAGACATATACCATAGACAAGCTTCTGGTAATGTGGGTACCTTTGATTAGAAGGAGTCAACACTTCAGAGATGTAATAAACTGGGCGCTGGACTTTGTAGGCCTTGCCCTCTTCTTCTCGCTCGACACTAAGAACTGTACTGACGACCTGATTGGTGGCTGCAATGTACAGGAGCAGGGGTTCTTTGCTGTGTGGAGCGGCAAGCACCGGCTGGGTGGAGAGCAGGGCTTTGAGCTGGACAAACGCTGCTTCTGCCTCTGAATTCCACTCGAACGTATCGGATTTCTTCATCAGTCGGTACAAAGGGAGTGCCTTCTCTCCGAGACGAGAAATGAATCTGCTCAGCGCTGCCAGGCAACCAGTAAGCTTCTGGACATCGTGAATACGCTCGGGGCGTTTCATTCGGACGATGGCACCGATCTTCTCGGGGTTGATGTCGATTCCTCGTTCGGAAACGAGATAACCGAGCAACTTTCCACCCGGAACTCCAAAAGTACACTTGGTTGGATTCAGCTTGAGGTCATATCTTCTTAAGTTGGCGAATGTTTCCGCCAAGTCAGTCAGCAGGTCGGAACCTTTGCGAGACTTGACTACGATATCATCCATGTAGGCCTCGACATTCCAACTGATCTGGTCGAGGAGACACTTCTGAATCATGCGCATGAAAGTAGCGCCAGCATTCTTCAGACCAAAAGGCATGGTGATGTAACAGAAACACCCGAAAGGGGTGATGAAGGCCGTTTTTATTTCATCTGGACCAAACAGACGGATCTGATGGTAGCCAGAGTATGCATCGAGAAAAGACAAACGCTCGCACCCCGCAGTCGAGTCCACAATCTAGTCGATGCAGGGGAGCGGGAAATGATCTTTCGGGCAGGCCCGATTGATATGCTTGAAGTCTATACACATTCGAAGCGACTTGTCCTTCTTGGGGACCATGACGACATTCGCAAGCCACTCGGAGTGGTAGACCTCGCGAATGAACTTGGCCTCCAAGAGTCGAGCCACCTCCTCGCCGATTGCCTTCCGCTTCTCTGTTGCCGACCGGCGCAAGTGTTCTTTTACAGGCTTGGCCTTCGGATCAACTCTCAGACGGTGCTCAGCCAGTCCCCTGGGTACACCAGGCATGTCAGCGGGCTTCCATGCAAAGATGTCCCAGTTCTCATGGAGGAACTGGATGAGCTCGGCTTCCTATTTGCTGTCGAGTGTGGTTGAGATGTTGGTCGGAGCAGCAGTAGGATCTGTCGGGTGAATGTGCACTTGCTTCAAGTCTCCTGCCGACTGAAAAGCTGACTCGGTGGTGGGCTTCTTGGAACGCAACAGATCAGCGGGATCAGCAGTCTTCTTGTACTCTTCTAACTCGACTACAGCCATCTGCATGTCGGCGATCTTGGAGCCCTGTTGGAGGCACTCCTCAGCCCTCTGTCGATTGCCTGTGACTGTGATCACACCCTTGGGCCCGGGCATCTTCAGCTTGAGATACACGTAACACGGGCGGGCCATGAAACGTGCATACGCTGGACGGCCAAGGATGGCATGATATGCACTCTTGAAGTCTACAACCTCAAATGTCAGCTTCTCTTTGCGAAAGTTCTTGTCAGTGCCGAACACCACATCCAGTGCAATCTGTCCGAGTGACTTGGCCTTCTTCCCAGGGATGACCCCGTGGAATTGCATATTGCTTTCGCTGAGCCTGGACATCGGAATGCCCATCCCTTTGAGGGTATCAGCGTACAGAATATTCAGGCCACTTCCTCCATCCATGAGAACTTTGCGGAGCCGAGTGCCTCCTACCACCGGATCCACCACCAGCGCCTGTCGACCTGGGGTAGGGACATGAGCGGGATGGTCCGACTGATCGAAGGTGATAGCTGTCTGGGACCACTTGAGGTACTCGGGGGTAGCTGGAGCAGCCATGTTGACCTCCCTGTTGATGACCTTCAATCGACTCTTGCTTTCTACATCGGCAAAAATCACCAATGTGGCATTGATCTCAGGAAAGTCTTCTTTATCTTCGTCCTCTTCTTTCTCAGGATCTTTGTCACTCGACTGCTCTCCCTTGAACCCTTGGATCAGCAATCGGCACTGTCGAGTGGTATGCTTTGACAGGATCAAGTTGCCTTCTTCATCCTTCCGTGAGTGAATGGGACATGGCATATCCAGGACATCTGTCGACTGGTTCTTGGACTTCTTCTGAACAAACTGCCCCTTTGGCTTCACTTTCCCTTTCGCCGCCAGAGCGGCTACTTCTACCTGGACAGAGCCGTCAGCTTTACGCTTTTGCTTCCGACTGGAATTTCCGCCGCCGGGATTACTGTCGACTGCTTTACCCTTGCCACTGCGAAGGCGATCCTCCTCCTCGCCGTTGGCGTATCGGGTGGCAATCTCCATCATCTTGCTCAGGGACATATCTCCTGTCCGACCAAACTTCAAATAGAGCTCTTTGTATCTGACTCCGGCCTTGAAGGCGCAAACAGCCTGGTGCTCGGAAACACCTTCCACCGTGTGATGAAGAGTGGTCCACCGCTGAATGTAATCCCTCAAGGTCTCATTCGGCTTCTGGACACAGTGCTGCAACTCGAGCAAACCGGCAGGGCGCTTGCAGGTGCCTTCGAAGGTCTTGACAAACACTCGGGCAAGATCCTCCCAGCAATAGATGCTAGAAGGAGCCAACTGATTAAGCCACGCCCGGGCCGGACCATCCAACATCAGGGGCAGATGCTTCATAGCCACGTTGTCGTTGCCTCCGCCGATCTGAACAGCCACTCGGTAATCGTCTAGCCATGTTTCCGGCTTCGACTCGCCAGTGAATTTGCTAATCCCAGCCGCCAACCTGAAGTTGGGGGGGATCTCAGCAGATCGGATGGCTCTGCTGAAACACTCTGGACCAGAAACAGCTGTACCACTGCCACTCGGAAAATCTCTGTCATAGCCACCTCTGTTGTATCTGCCTCTGTCGACCCGGTTCTAAACGAGAACGGATCTCGCGTCAAACCCAGGGTCCCGCTCATCACCGTACGGGTGCCTGTCATCATAGTACCGGGGCACGTATGGACCACTCCGCGGAGGAGTAGGCACCCGACGGTGGTCATCACGGTGATGTCGAGGAGCAAACTAATCTCGCCTCTGATCTCTGTACTGATCGTCGCGGTAATCTCTGCCTCTGCGACACTGAGGTGACCCTGGACTGTGGGCCGATTGGACTGTGTCTGCTCTAACTGATTCGCTGTGAATCTTGTTGCGCGACTGAGAGACAGCGGAGTTCTGCTGTCGAGCCGCCCCAAGCAGGGTTCGGATCTGCTCGAGTCCTCTGCCGGCCTCTGAATCGGACGGCTGTATAGAATCTGCAATCCTAGCCGCCGCTGCAACATTCTGAATCGGAGTACGGTATACCTGACGATTGTCGTCGACTGGAGGGAACAACTGACGCTCGCGGCGCTGTCGAGTGCGCTCGTCGAGTGACCTCTGCATCCCCTTGAGGCGCGTGCGCTCTGCCAAGGTGGCGAGACACGCAGCCTCTAGAGCCTGGGCTTCTGCAGTCATGCCGACGATGGGGGTTTGGAGGACCTCCTCATCCCTGCGCTGCTGATCATTCGACGGGCCGCCACGCTCGCGGCCGCCACGGCCATAGCCGGGTGGGCTCTGATGAGAACCCGCCATGAAAACTTCTGCTGCAGGATCGCAGCTCTCGCACTCGGAAGGGAGCTCGGATGAATCTGATGCCGAGTCGAACGCGCCGTGAAGTGGCTCGGCGGGCTTGATAGCCGCGATCTGCGGAGTCGACGCCTGGCGCGCCGCTGCGTGCCTCACCCATCACTGGAGCCGCGAACGACCGGATCGCTTGCGGCGACGAACAGCGGGGAGAGTGGACGATGCTGGAGCCGACATGTATGGAGTCGACGGCCGACGAAGGAGAACGCCGCATGAACTCGTGCTGAAGTGCGTCGCCCCGCGGACGGGGAGAGCCTCAACGTCGAGAGGGGCTTCCTGGAGCCATGCGGAGTCGTCGGCGATGAAGGTGAACGCACCGAGATGGATCTCGCAGCCCAGGATCAAACCGCCGTCGGGAGACATGGTGAAGATGAAAAACTGCAACCTCGCCGGAAGTCGCTTAGACGCCTGCCCCACGGTGGGCGCCAACTGTCGTGGGAACGTGTCTGACAGTAGATGGTAGGGGTACGAAAGGAGAGGGCAGAGTCCTAGCTACGGCGAGGGTGTACACACAGATGTATGAGTTCAGGCCTCACTCGGAAGTGATAACAGCCCTACGTCTCAGGTGCTCCGGGGAGCTTACTCTGTCGAGTGATACGTGTGTTGTGTTTACAAAGGATTGCGAACCCTTGTGCCAGTGGGGAGGGGTGGCTTATATAGAGTGCGCTGCCCCTCATAAACGTCCGGCATCTAAGGGATTGATTGTGGGGAGTAAAGAGGGACGTTACTGGTAACGTATACAATAAATGCCAGTTAAGGCGGCGAGCGTAACGCCTACCCGTTGGCCTCCCTGGGGAGACTCCCGGTCTTCTACAGTCGAGTGATTGGCGACCGCTCCGAGTGAGAGTTTACTGTCGAGTGTAGGGGGGTCTTCCGAGTGAACATATGTCGAGTGACTCATATGCCATGGCTAGTTCAGTCGGAATCTCTCTTGTAGTCTTGTAGTCTTGTAGTTCTCCAATGTGGTGTCCTTAGGTGGGGTATGTAGGACAGGCCTAATACCCTACCCTAGGTACATATCCTCGTCAGGCACCTCGCCGGAGGGGGAATCGATCACGGAGGGCCTCTTCATCAACTTTGCTGCCCTCATGATGATGTGTGAGTAGTTCACCATAGACCTACGGGTCCGTATTAGTACCTAGATGGCTATCTCTCTCTCTGTTGATCTTCAATGCAATGATCATCGCATCTTTGCTTTGATCTATCCGATGTAATTCTTTTGTACGGTGCGTTTGTTGGGATCCGATGAATTGTGGGTTTATGTTCAGATTATTCATGAAAAGTATTTGAGTCACCTCTGATATATATTATGATTCTTAAGTGCATGATCATTATAGCTTCGTAATTCTCTTCGATCTATTGAAATAGTTTGGCCAACTAGATTGATATTTCTTCAGTGAGAGGGGTGCGTTGTAGTGGGTTCAATCTCGCGGTGCTCTATATCCCAGTGATAGAAGGGGACAAGACACGTCTTTGTATTGTTTCCACTAAGGATAAAACGATGTGGTTAGTTCATATTAATTGAATTCTCTTTGTCTACATCATGTCAATGTTCTCCAAGCATTACTCTGTTTTACTTAATACTCTAGATCATTATTGGATAGAGGTCGATGGGTGGAGTAATAGTAATAGGTGCAGGCAGGAGTCGGCCTATTTTCTTATGGACGTGATGCCTATATACACATGATCATTGTCGTGAATATCGCATAACTATGCGCTTTTCTATCAATTGCCCAACAGTAAATTATTACCCAGTGTATGCTTACTTTCATGAGAGATGCCGCTAGGGAAAACTATGGCCCCCGGGTCTATTCACCTATATATTTATAAACGCTACAATAGCTTGCTGTCATTTATTTGCTTTTATTTTATTTTGCAATTTACAATTATCTACTATTATCTACACACTTCACTTGCTTGCAAATAACGAGATCAAGGGGATTGACAACCCTCTTGCCGCGTTCGGTGCAAGTTGTTTGCTCTTTTGTGTGCAGCCGCTGAAGATGGTTGTGGATTGATATTCCTATTGGTTTGATAAACCTTGGTGTCATAAATGAGGGAAATACTTACCCGTATTGTGCTGCAATTACCCGTTCCTCTTCACGGAAAACCCAATGCAGATCACAAGTATCAGGAAGGATTTCTGGCGCCGTTGCCGGGGAATATCATCACCTACTATCAAGTAACTTCACACAAATTATCATTCACTTTTTCCTTTTTATTTGCTCTTATATTTAGTTTGCT
This sequence comes from Elymus sibiricus, assembly GCA_039707655.1. Taxonomy (NCBI): domain Eukaryota; kingdom Viridiplantae; phylum Streptophyta; class Magnoliopsida; order Poales; family Poaceae; genus Elymus; species Elymus sibiricus. The sequence continues at coordinate 340,616,193 of CM077669.1, read as the reverse complement.
TCATAAAAATCAAAAATACAAAAATATTTATCTTTGCTTCTTACTAGTTTACTTCTTTGCTTACTAGTTTGCTTGTCTTGCTTCTTACTTTGCTCGCTCGATCACTATGTTTCAAGATACTACCAAGTTGTGTGAATTTTCAAATACTAATAACAATGATTTTATTATTACTCATATTCCACCCGCCACTAGTGCGGATGCTTTTGATATTAATGCTGCATTGCTAAATCTTGTCCTGAAAGATCAATTTTCGGGAAGTCCTAATGAGGATCCCGCTTCTCATCTTAATACTTTTGTTGAACTTTGTGATATGCAAAATAAAAAGGACATGGATAATGATGTTGTGAAATTAAAATTGTTTCCTTTTTCATTAAGAGATAAAGCTAAGTCTTGGTTTTCATCTTTACCGCTTAATAGTATTGGAACATGGGATAAGTGTAAAATGCTTTTATTGCCAAGTATTTTCCTCCTACTAAGATCATCTCCCTTAGAAATCAAATAATGATTTTTAAACAACATGATCAAACATGTTGCACAAGCTTGGGAGAGAATGATATTCATGATTAGAAATTGTCCTACTCATGGGTTAAACTTGTGGATGATTATCCAAAATTTCTATGCTGGACTAAACTTTGTGTCTAGAAATCTTCTAGATTCTCCTGCAGGTGGTACCTTTATGGATGTGACCTTAGGAGAGGCCACCAAACTTCTGGACAACATAATGACAAATTATTCCCAATGGCACACCGAGAGAGCTCCAACTGGTAAGAAGGTAAATTCTGTCGAAGAAATCACTACTTTGAGTGAAAAAGTGGATGCTCTTATGAATATGGTTGCTAGCAAAAATACTCATGTTGATCCAAATGATATACCTTTTTCTACTTTGATTGAGCAAAATAATGATGCTAATGATGTGAACTTTATCACGCGAAACAATTTCAACAACGATGCTTATAGAGGAAATTTCAATGCTAGGCCGTATCTCGGTAACTCCTCTAATAATTATGGCAACTCTTATGGTAATTCTTATGGAAATTCTTCTACAAATGCTAATAGGATACCCTCTGATCTTGAGAACACCATTAAAAAATTATTAGTTCTCAAAATATTTTTAATACTATGGTAGAGGAAAAGTTGCATACAATTGATACTTTCGCTAAAAACATGGATAAAATTGCTCTTGATGTTGAAACTCTTAAAGGTAAAACTTTGCCACCCAAGCATAATTTTAATGAGACTATTAAATCTATACAAATACCTGTTAATAAAAGTAAGGAGAGGACCGCTAAGTTGAAAGCTAAGCAGGAATTCTTAGAAAAGGCTCTTCCACCCGGTTTTTACCGGAATCATGATGAAGATCTTAAAATGATTGGTACTACTCCTATTGAATCTTTATTTACTTATCTAAATATAAATGATAAAGGGACTTAAGACGAGTCAACTTTAGCTTGAGAGCGTCCCGTTTGCTTGGAGAGTGATGATTTTAATGCTAAAACTGAAAAAGTCGGTTTGGAGAGGTCAAAATTTTATCTAGTGATGTGCCCACTATCTTGGATTACAAGGACTTTAATTATGAAATTTTCTATTTAGTAGAATGTATTTCCTTGTTGCAAACCATTACTATCTCACCCAATGCTTATGAACAAAACAAGGCTTTCACTAATCATATAGTGGAAGCGATGATAAAAGCTTATGATGAGAAACTTGAACTTGAAGTTTCTATTCCTAAAAAATTGCATGATGAGTGGGAACCTACTATAAAAATAAGGATAAATAAATATTAATGCAATGCTTTGTGTGACCTTGGTGCTAGTGTTTCAACTATATCTAAAACTCTTTGTGATGTGCTTGGTCTCACTAATATTCAAGAGTGTTCCCTAAACTTGCAACTTGCGGATTCTACCATTAAGAAACCTCTAGGTAGAATTAATGATGTTCTTATTATTGCAAATAAGAATTATGTGCCTCTAGATTTCATTGTGCTTGATATTGATTGCAATCCCACTTGTCCAATAATACTTGGAAGACCTTTCTTACGAACTATAGGTACAATTATTGATATGAAAGAGGGAAACATAAGGTTCCAATTCCCATTAAATAAAGGGATGGAACACTTCCCTAGGAAGAGAATTAAGACACCTTATGAATCAATAATGAGAGCTACTTATGGGTGGAGTGTCATTGATGACAATACTTGAAACTATGCATTATGCCTAGCTAGGGGCATAAAACAATAGCGCTTGTTGGGAGGCAATCCAATAGTTATCTTTATTTTTTCTTTTTTACTTTCTGTTTTGGTGTGATAACATGATTATTTCCTCTGTAATGATTGTGTTTTTATGTTTTAATTAGTGTTTGTGCCAAGTAAAGCCTTTGGGATGACTTACAAGATGAGTAGAATTGATACGGTGCAAAAATAGAAACTTTAGCGTCAAGTGCAGGATTTCTCTGATTTTACTGGAACATATTTTTGATCTGAATTTTTTGCAAAGTATTTATATACAAATTCTTGAGGATGTAATAAAATTTTAAGAAGTTTTAGAGTTACAGAAGTATAGGTTCTTTACAGATCTTTACAGGCTGCTCTAATTTAGACAGATTCTGTTTTTTTTTGCTTGCATAGTTTGCTTGTTTTGATGATGCTATGGATTGTATCGGGGGGGGGGGGGGGGGGTATAAGCCATGGAGAAGTTAGAATACAGTACCTATTATGCAATAATGAAATATGAATCAATTTATAACAGTACCTAAAGTATTTGATATGTTGCTTATACTAACGGATCTCACGAAGTTTTGTTGAGTTTTGTGTGATTGAAGTTTTCAAGTTTTGGGTGTTACCATGATGGACAAAGGAATAAGGAGCGGCAAGAGCCTAAGCTTGGGGATGCCCCGGGCACCCCAAGGTAATATTCTAGTAAGAGTCAAGCGTCTAAGCTTGGGGATGCCCCGGAAGGCATCCCCTCTTTCGTCTCAATCCATCGGTATATCACTTGGAGCTATATTTTTATTCGTCACATGATATGAGTTTTGCTTGGAGCGTCGTTTGCTTTTGTTTGCTTTTATTTTTAGTATGCCACAATCATCATTTTTATGGACACACCTATTTGAGAGAGACACACCTTCATCATAATTATTAGAATACTCTATGTGCTTCAATTATATCTTTTTAGCTTAGCAGTTGCTCTAGTATTTCACTTATATCTTTTTGAGCACGGTGGCGTATAGATTTTATAGAAATAATTGCACTCTCATTCTTCACGTATATTTGTTTAAGAGTTAATAAATAGTGACGAAAATTTGCATGGGTCATTAGACTAGTCTAAAAATAATAGGTATTCAATGAGTGATAATCAAAACCATCATGCAGCACATAAAAGAGAAATTGTGGGTTAATGATATTGATGTGGTAATACGAAAAATGTGTGAGTTCATCATTGTTGATTCGTAGAAGTATCGGTATTAAGCGGTTTTAATTTCACATTTGTCTAAATATTAAAAAGGCATGGTGGGGATGTGTGAGCATTTCTATTCCTCGTTGAAATCCTAGTGTTGTTCCGGGTTGGAGGCACGCGATGGTTAACTCCTCCCAACCTCCTCCCTCGGGGCATGCGAGTAGTACTTTGATTTGTGATAGACTAATAAAACTTTGCCATAAGTATATGAGTTCTTCATGACTAATGTGAAACCATGGACATACGCAATCTCACCACCTCATATTTTGCTAGCCTCTTCGGTACCGTGCATTGCCCATTCTCACCTCGAGGATCGGTGCAAACTTCGCCGGTGCATCCAAACCCCGTGACATGATACGCTCTGTCATACATAAGCCTCATTATATCTTCCTCAAAACAGCCACCATACCTACCTATTATGGCATTTCCATAGCCATTCCGAGATATATTGCCATGCAAATTCCACCGTCACATCATATGACTAGTTCGTTCATCATGGTATTGCTTTGCATGATCATATAGAGCTGACATAGTATTTGTGGCAAAGCCACCGTTCATCATATTTTTGATACATGTCATGCTAGAACATTGCATATCCTAGTACACTTCCAGAGGCATTCATATTGAGTCATATTGTTTCAAAGTTCTTCATATCGAGTTTTCATATTGAGTTGTAATAAGTAAATAAAAGTGTGATGATCATCATTATTAGAGCATTGTCCGAGTGAAGAAATAAAAAATGGGGGAGGCCAAATGAGCCCACCATAATAATAATAATAATAATAATAATAATTGATTAGAGAAAAAGAGAGAAGGGACTTTGCTAATATCCTTTACCACACCTGTGCCTCAAAGTGGCACCTTATTCTTCATATAGAGAGTCTCATGTTATGTCATTTTCATATGCTAGTGGGAATCACTTTTTCATTATTATAAACTTGGCTTGCATATTACGATGACGGGCTTCCTCAAATGCCCGAGGTCTTCATGAGCAAGCAAGTTGGATGCACACCCCACTTAGCTTCATTTGAGCTTTCATACACTTATAGCTCTAGTGCATCATTTGCATGGCAATCCCTACTCCTTGCATTGACATCTATTGATGGGCATCTCTGTTAGGGCATATTTTACCCCAGTAGTTTCGATGATTGATGACAATGCGCTTTGCGGACTAATCGTGTGCGTTGACCTTTTCAGAGATTATATTGATAGGCACGAGACGGTTTATCTCCCCTCGATGATAAAGAGTGAAGACGGTTATTTTCCGACGATTTGAATTGAGTCGTAGGAAACCTGTACTATTAAGAGGGGGTCCGCGTTGGAAAGGTATGGGTGGAATCAACACGTACACAGCCCCATATGCACCCACAACCTCCTTTCCCTTCTCTGGAGCATTTCCTGTGTGGTCTGTGGTGTTTCAGAAGTTTGCAAGCGGTAGTACCGCTTGGACCCACGGTAGTACCGCTCCAAGGGGCGGTAGTACCGCTGGGTACTACCGCACCACTACCGCTTGGGGTTTCCCCGAGCGTGCAACTTTCTGTTGCCGGTTTGTCTCAACCGGTAGTAGCACGGTAGTAGTACGGTAGTACCGCTCAAGCGGTACTACCGCCCCTACTACCGCTTCCACTACCGCTTGGGGTTTTTCCTCTGTGCGAGTTTCTGTTACCACTTTTCCCTCTAGCGGTAGTAGAGCGGTACTAGAACGGTAGTACCGCTTGCGCGGTACTACCGCCCCTACTACCGCTTCCACTACCGCTTGGGGTTTTTTCTCCGTGCGAGTTTCTGTTACCTCTTTTCCCTCTAGCGGTAGTAGAGCGGTACTAGAACGGTAGTACCGCTTGCGCGGTACTGCCGCCCTGTCCGCCTCTACTACTGCTGCCTGTTCTGGACGGAACTCCCTTAGCGGTAGTACCGTAAGGGGGCAGCGGTAGTACCGCTCCGGCGGTACTACCGTGGCACACCTAGTGTGTTTTTGACCAGTTCGAGGTAGTACCGCCTAAGCGGTAGTACCGCTCCTAGGAGCGGTAGTACCGCTTGCCTGCGGGCAGAGGGCAGATAACGGTTGGAATTTTGTGTCCCTATTTAAAGGAGAGGTCTTCTTCTTCCTAGAGTCGACCTCTTCCCCCAAGCTCCATTGTTACTCCAAAAGCTCATTTTAGCCCGATCTCTCTCCCTAGCCATCAAATCTTGTTGTTGCTCTAGGGTTTGGAGGAGAGGGCCCCGATCTACACTTCCACCAAGAGATATTTGATTCCCCCCACTAATCCCTTGCGGATCTTGTTACTCTTGGGTGTTTGAGCACCCTAGACGGTTGAGGTCACCTCGGAGCCACATTCCATTGTGGTGAAGCTCCGTGGTTGTGTTGGGAGCCTCCAATTAAGTTGTGGAGATTGCCCCAACCTTGTTTGTAAAGGTTCGGTTGCCGCCTTCAAGGGCACCACTAGTGGAATCACGGCACCTCGCATTGTGTGAGGGCGTGAGGAGAATACGGTGGCCTTAGTGGCTTCTTGGGGAGCATTGTGCCTCCACACCGCTCCAACGGAGACGTACTTCCTCTCAAAGGGAAGGAACTTCGGTAACACACCCTCGTCTTCACCGGCTCCACTTGTGGTTATCTCTTACCTTTACATTGTGCTTGATATACTTGTATTGTATCCTTTGCTTGCTTGTGTTGTAATTGTTAGCATCATATAGGTTGCTCACCTAGTTGCATATCTAGACAACCTATTTTGTTGCTAACCCTAATTTGTTAAAGAAAAGCTAAAAATTGGTAGTTGCCTATTCACCCCCCCCCCTCTAGTCAACCATATCGATCCTTTCAATTGGTATCAGAGCCTCGTCTCTTTATTAAGGGTTTCACCACCCGAAGAGTATGGCTGACGACGGGGAGCGTGTTGGGAATGTTCCCGAGGCCGTGGAGTTGACCACGGTCACTATAGACGTTTTGAATGAAGCTATGGCTTCACTAAAGACGTCTATGACGGCCGAGGTTAAGTCCATGATGAAAGAGCTCCTTGAGGGGTTGAAGTCTCCTCCCGATCCGTTGCTTGTGGTTAATCCCGCCGCATCGGCATCGGAGGCCAATTCCGGCAAGGAAACGGCTAAAGACACTCATATATCTTCCCCTCATGGTAAGAATGGGACGGGAACACACACCTCGGTTCCCCCTCCCCCAGTCTATGGAGGACCGGTCCCCTCGCCTCATATAAACAATCATGGTCCTCCTCCTAAGCTTGATTTGACTAACTTCGCTAATTGGGTGTTTCGTATCAAGTCTCATTTGAATTATAGCTCAACTCAACTTTGGAGAATCATTGAACAAGGCTATTATCCGCATGACCCAAGCAACTTGTCCCCAAGAGAAGAAGTGGACAACCAACTCAATGCATCCGCCTTGTTCATTCTTCAAGCCGCCATGCCTCTCGAAGAGCTTCCTCATTTGCGCCCATTCACTCTTGCCAAAGATGCATGGGAGCATATCAATTCATTGTACAAGGGAAGCTCGAGCATTCAACGCTCCAACTTTGAGGTTATTCTTGATGAGGCCGATGAGTTTGTTATGAATGAAGATGAAGATCCTCGTGAGCTTTACCGGAGATTGACTACTCTTGCGGTCTCACTCCGAGATCACGGGAGCAAGGACACGGATGACAATTGGATCAAGCGCAAATTCCTCAAGGCCATTATGCCTTACAACAAGAGCATGTCCTCCGTGATTCGTCAAAGACCGGACTTCCACACCTTGTCCTCCAGTGATGTGTTGGATGAGTTTGTTGCTATGAACATTTTGAACAAGACTGCCGACAACGCACTTGCTCGTGTTCAACGCTCAAAGAAGCCCAACCTTGCTTTGAAGGCCAAGGTAGTTCATGAAGAGGAAGAAGAAGAAGAATATGAGGATGAAGATTGTCCCGAAGACACCAAATACGCTTACCACGAGCACATGGCTCTTGCGTCAAGACAATTTTGGGGCAACAAAAGAAACTCCAAGCCCAACTTTTCAAGAAACAAGACTAATGGCTCTAAAGGCAAAAGTCAACGTGTGAGGACTTGCTACAACTGTGGTAATGTGAGTCACTTCGTCGCCGATTGCCCGTATGAGAATAGGGAGGAAAATGGTGGCAAGCTCATCCGTAAAGACAAGGGCAAGTCCTTCCCAAGCAAAAACAAGTTCACCAAGAAGGTGCCTCAAAAGAGTTTGGTGGTGCAAGAAGAGTACGACTCCGATGATGATGAAGATGCAAATGGTGAAGGGGTTGCTACGGCCTCCGTCGCCATCGCCACCACTCCATCACCAAAGGTGTCCCTCTTCGACTCCCCCAACGATAACTCCATCATCACCCACAAGTGCCTCATGGCCAAGGCCACCAACAAGGTAACCTCCAACATCAAAACTAGCATTTCTTCCACTCCTTCTTTGATGAATTGTGAGGAAGAAAGTGAGGAGGCAAAGGTGGAAGAAAATGAATTTGACAAGTTCATGGCCAAGCTCAAAGGTGAGACCAAGAAGCACTTTGTGGCTCTCTTGGAACAATTAGGTGAGGCAAATGAAATCATAGATTCTCATGAAGAGACAATCTCCAAGTTGGAAGGGCATAGTAGAGATTATGCCGATGAGATTGCCGATCTTTCTATTGCTCTTGAGGAAGAGCAAGGTCATAGAGTGGCTCTTGAGGAGACACACAATCTAGATCTTGCTAAATTAAAGAAAGATCGTGATCATGCTCAAGTTCTTGCTAATATGCTTAAAAATGAGAAAGCCGAACTTGGGGTTGGCCATGCTAGACTCGAAGAGGAGTTTGACTTACTTGACAAGGCTCACAAGGCCTTGAAAAGTGCTCATGCTACACTCAAGGAGTCTCATGATCAACTCCAAGTGAAGCTAACTAAAGAAATTGCCACGTGTCCTCCTTTTGTTCTAATTGATAATGCTCGTGCAACTAACCCTTGTTGTGAGCATGCACACCTTGTTGAGGAGAATGCCAAGTTGAAAGAGCAACTCGAGAAAGGCCTTGTGTCGTGCATACAAGGTGAGAAAAACCTCAACGAACTTTTGAGCAATCAAAAGGAAGTTGTGGCCAAGGAGGGGCTTGGATTTGCACCCAAGTCGAAGAAGAAGAAGTCAAACAAGAAAAGCAAGACCAAGCAAGCTCTCCCTCTCAAAGATACATTTGTGAAAGAGGGAGAGGGTGCTCCTAAGAAGAAGAAGAACGAGGCGGTGGGTGGTAATGTCAAAAGGGGCAAGATCACCCATCCCAACAAAGCCGGCGATTTTAACCCTTCTTATGTTTTATGCCGTGCTAGTGATGGGCATGTTTATGCCAAATTTGTTGGTTCTTCTTATGAGTACATTGAATGGTCTATTTGGGTTCCTAAGATCCTTGTTACTAACATGAAAGGACCCATTCAAGAATGGGTACCTAAAACCAAGCATTAATCTTATGTAGGAGTTTGCTTCCGGTGGAGTGTCATGGTTGCTTGATAGTGGAGCGACAAATCATATGACCGGAAGCAAGGACTTGGTGGTGGACGTTCAAGCAAGTTCATCTATGCCCACCCATGTTCAATATGGTGATGCCTCGATGTCAAAGGTATTGGGTCTCGGCAAGGTGGTCATCTCACCGGACTTGTCCATTGAGAAGGTCATGCTTGTTGAGAGCCTTGCATACAATTTACTTTCCGTTCGTCAACTTGCTATTATGGGCTTTGCAACGTTCTTTGATATTGATACCGTGGCCCTTTTGTGGAGCAAGACTCTTAAAGTAGCTTTTGTTGGGCATGTCGAGAACGGTCTCTATGTGGTTAACTTCTCGGAGCGACCCACTAAGACCGCGACTTGTCTAATGGCTAAAGTTGACGTGGGATGGCTTTGGCATCGCCGTTTAGCCCACGTCAATATGAGATCTTTGCAAAGTCTCCTCAAAGGGGACCACGTCCGAGGACTAACAAATGTGAGCTTTGCCAAAGACCGTGCTTGCAGTGCTTGTATCGAAGGAAAGCTACATGAGACGGCTCACCGACCCACGACTATCATCTACTCGAAGAGGCCCTTGGAGCTCCTTCACATGGATCTCTTTGGACCGCCATCCTTTGATAGTCTTGGGGGAAGAAAGTATTGCTTGGTGATTGTGGATGATTATTCAAGATACACTTGGGTATATTTCTTCAAGAGGAAGAGCGAGACCCAACAAACCGTGATCGACTTTGCAAATGAAGCTCAACGTCAACATGATGCAAAGATATTGATCATTAGAAGCGACAACGGCACCGAGTTCAAGAACTACACCTTGGATGAGTTTCTTAGTGATGAGGGGATCAAGCATCAATATTCCGCACCATATACCCCTCAACAAAACGGTGTAGCGGAGAGGAAGAACCGGACGTTGATGGACGCGGCAAGAACCATGATGGCGGAGTTCAAGTCTCCATACAACTTTTGGGCCGAAGCCATCAACACCGCTTGTCATGCATCCAATCGGCTCTACCTTCGCAAAGGCTTGAACAAGACTCCATATGAAATACTTACCGGCAACAAGCCCAACCTCAAATACTTCCGGGTGTTCGGTTGTAAGTGTTTCATTCTCAAGAAAGGTGTTCGCTTGTCTAAATTTGATTCTAGAGCTCAAGAGGGCATATTTGTTGGTTATGCTACAAACTCTCATGCTTACCGTGTTCTCAACAAGTCCAATGGACTCATTGAGGAGACGTGTAACGTGGAGTTTGACGAGAATAATGGCTCCCAAGTGGAGCAAAGTGGTCTTTGTGATGTAGGTGATGAAATTCCTCCTCAAGCCATAAGAAGAATGGGTGTGGGCCAAATCCTACCCATTGAGGAACCCCTTGTGGTGGAAGGAGAAGGACAATGTTCTACGCAAGTGGAACCATCACCGACACATGACCCACACGCTTCCGAAGAACAAACCGAAGGCCCTCAACCAAGTGATCAAGATCAAGGGCAAGATCAACCTCAAGATGATAGTGATGCACCAAATGATGCCCAAGATCAAGATCACAACACAGAGCAAGTTCAAGATGATGCTCGAGATGATCCTCCTCAAGTGACTCCGGAGGAGCTATTGGAGCGTCGTGCCGCCAAGATTGCTTCCAAACTCGAGAAAAAGGGACATATCCTGGAAAATGTCTATGGAAGCTTAAAGAAAGGGGTAACCACTCGTAAACAATTATCAAACTTTTGTGTGCATCACGCGTTTGTTTCGTATGTTGAACCCCAAAAGGTACATGAGGCGCTCGAGGACACGGATTGGCTTGAAGCCATGCATGATGAACTCAACAACTTCGAGCGCAACAAAGTGTGGACATTGGTGCCAAGGCCAACGGAGAATCATAATGTCATTGGAACCAAATGGATCTTCAAGAACAAGCAAGATACGAACGGTGTTGTCACTCGAAACAAGGCAAGATTGGTGGCACAAGGCTACTCCCAAGTCGAGGGTATCGACTACGGTGAAACTTTTGCTCCCGTTGCTCGTCTTGAATCTATTCGTATGTTGCTTGCATATGCTTCTCATCATGATTTTAAATTGCAACAAATGGATGTGAAGAGTGCATTTCTTAACGGTCCTCTTAATGAGTTGGTATTTGTCAAACAACCTCCGGGGTTCGAGGATCCCAAGTTCCCCAATCATGTATACAAGCTCGATAAGGCACTCTATGGCCTTAAACAAGCTCCACGTGCGTGGTATGAGCACCTTACCGAGTTGTTGCAAGACCGTGGGTTTGAAATTGGGAAAATCGACCCCACTCTTTTTACTAAGAAGGTTAAAGGGGATTTGTTCATATGCCAACTATATGTTGATGATATTATCTTTGGTTCTCCTAACAAAGCTTTCAATGATGAGTTTGCCGCACTAATGACCGAGAAATTTGAGATGTCTATGATGGGAGAGTTGAAGTTCTTTCTTGGATTCGAAGTCAAGCAAAGAAGAGAAGGAACCTTCATCAACCAAGCCAAATACACCCAAGACATGCTCAAGAGATTCAAGTTAAATGATGTCAAGCCGGCCAAGACTCCAATGCCTACCAAGTGCCAACTTGACATAGATCCCAATGGTAAAGCGGTGGATCAAAAGGTATATCGTTCCATGATTGGATCCTTGCTTTACCTTTGTGCATCTAGACCGGATATCATGTTGAGTGTAGGAATATGTGCACGGTTTCAAGCCGCGCCTAAGGAAAGTCACTATGTGGCAGTCAAGCGGATCTTTCGATATTTGGCTCATACCCCAAACTTTGGCTTATGGTATCCCAAAGGAGCAAGCTTTGATCTAATGGGTTATTCGGATTCGGATTGGGCGGGAGACCGTGTGGATAGGAAGTCAACTTCCGGAGGGTGCCAATTCCTTGGTCGCTCTTTGGTGAGTTGGTCTTCGAAGAAGCAGAACTGTGTGTCTCTCTCCACCACCGAGGCCGAGTATGTAGCTGCCGCAAGTTGTTGTGCTCAGTTGCTTTGGATGAGGCAAACTTTAAAGGATTACGGTGTCACTTGTGACAAAGTGCCTCTTTTCTGTGACAATGAAAGTGCAATTGCAATCTCCTACAACCCGGTGCAACATAGCAAGACGAAGCACATCGAGATTCGTCATCATTTTATTCGGGATCACGTCAAGCGTGGGGAGATTGATATTATTCATCTTAACACTCAAGAGCAACTAGCGGATATTTTCACGAAGCCATTGGATGAAGCAAGGTTTCGTGAGTTAAGGCATGAGCTAAATATCATTGATTCGAGCAACGTGGCTTGATTCTCGTCACATCCCACCGCACTCATCATGTTTACCTTGTTCTAGGTGTAGGCATGGATTTAGGGGGAGTGTTGTTCTCTCAATGAACTCTCCCTCCCCCTATTATGCCAAAATTAATCAAAATCTTTCACATTAGCCATTTATGATGGTAATTGTGCCTCAAAGATGAGTTTTGGTCTTGGGCCCAAGGTTAAAATCTTCGCGGTGCCAAACCATTCGACTCAAACAATGGTGGCTTCGGCCACCGACCCTCTCTTTTGGAGGGTTTGGTTCTTCTATGGTTTTCATTGCTTTTATCTTGACTTGTTAGTCTTTTCGTGTTTTGGTCCACTCCAAATTTGCTCTTCGTTTTATTGTCTTTTAAACCTTGGAGTGTCCATTCCCATTTGCTGTGTTTTCGAGTCTCCAACCTAAGCCTTTCCTCTCTCCAACCCATAGATTTTGTATAAGCCATCCTTTTTGATCTGGGCAGTTCTGTCTCCTGCACGCGGTACTACCGCTGTCTAGGAACGGTACTACCGCTCTAAGCGGTACTACCGCTCCTGCCACCGGTACTACCGCTTGAGCGGTACTACTGGGCCTCCTGCCCGGCAGTAGTACCGGGGCGGTACTACCGCTACGCCTAGCGGTACTACCGCTTAGATGGATTCTGTGGGGTTAAGTGTCGGGCAGGGGGAGTTCTAACTCCCCCATACCCATTCACCTTTCTTCCCCACGACTCCCTCTCTCACAGGCGACGAAGTACTGCTTCGGAGGCCGTCTCCGGTCCTCCGATTCCGTGCCGTCTTCTGCATTTCCGCCCGGTGGAATCGATCCCCACCATCTCCTCTCGCTATGGAACCCGGTATTGCCCCCGTTCTTCTCTCCATTGGTTCTAGTTTTGAATCTTGGACTTAGGGCAATGCGTGGCGTTTCTTCGATTTTTGACCAAATCGAGGCTTGAGTAGGATGTAGAATGACTGCTAGATAGGAGGGTAGGAACTCTTTGTATCGATTTCGAAGGATTGGATCTCCGGTACTACCGGATCTGACACGGATGTGCGACTGTGCAGACAGTGGTACTACCGCTCGGCCATGGCCGGTACTACCGCTTAAGCGGTACTACCGCCCACTGGCCAGCGGTACTACCGCTCGTCTCCCAGGCGGTACTACCGTTGTCAAGACCGGTACTACCGCGTGAGACCCAGCTTTTCTGAATCTGTACAACTGGTTCCTCTCCCTCACTTGTAATTCTTGGCTTATGCATACCCTTTTACACCCGCTTCCTATGGTTTTTGTGTCTGGTTCAGGTGGTAGTAGCTCCAAGGGTCGTCGCAAGAATGCATCTGCTCCTTCCAAACGTGGGCGCACCTATTACGCCAGGCCTGTCTATTCTGATGATGAGATACAAGAAGAGGCTGCCCCGACACCACCTCCAGTGCGTCGTCAGTCAGTCAGAAGCAAGGCCAAGTCTGTTGCTCGCAAAAAGATGACTCCTGTCAAGACTGCAGCTGAGATGAAGCAAAATGAGTATTGGCAGTACCGCGAGAGGAATCCCTACTGTCGTCCTCAAGACGCAACTCTTGTGGGCCGTCCCTTCTGGAACAGGGATCAATCTTTGGTATACTTTGACAGAATCAAGGCCAAGAAAAATCTGTTTGTCAAGACCAAGTCCATCAACATTGAGCATATGGAGAAGGACCGTGCATACTTTGGAGAAGCTCTTGACCTCTGTGCGCAGTTCAACATTGTGCCCATCATGTCCTTCAACTATGACTTTGATACAGAGTTGGTGGCTCAGTTCTTTGCAACCGTGTGGTTTGGAACTAAGGATAACAGGACTATGATATGGATGACTCATGGTAGACAGCTTCGTGCCACTTGGGGTGAGTTCATGGATCTTCTGGGCTATCCCGATGAGGGGCTGGAGAAGCCCCTTGGTCTGCGCCCTCACCATGAGGGTGGACCTTCTCACAAGGACAATCTGCTTCCCCATATGACCATCATTCCGACTGATAAGGGATCCAAGAAGGAGCTGAAACCATTCTTTGATATCATGCATCGCATTTTCCGGCACACTCTCTTTCCTCGTGTTGGCAACTTGGATATGGTGCACGGACACCTGGTGGATATGCTTTGTCTGTGCCATTCTGAGAAGGGCACGGGGGCTGTTTTGGACGTCTCTCATGTCATGTGGAAGGAGCTTGTGACTGCAGCTTATGGTGATCACGTGTCGATCTATGCTCCCTTCATCTTCAAACTCATTGTGACCACCTGGACTGCCACGTTCCCTGGAGAGCAGCTTGAGACCGGGCCTCTGACTTCTCATGAGACGATCAACTTGCGCCAGAAGGAGCTCTGGGCTCCCACTCGTCGTGCTGCGAGCGTGCCACTTGCCTCTGAGGAGGATGTGGAGGATACTGACTACGTGCCTGACCCCGAGCACTCGTCTGGGTCGTCTGGTTGGGCTGCCAAGCTCAAGAACAAGGTGAAGAAGCTGTTTTGTCTTCAGACGGATGTGCAGCACAAGATGTACTTGGCACATGTGGATGCCAAGAAGGCACGTCAGCAGAGGAAGGCCATCATGAGGAAGCTTGATATTCCAGTTGAGAGCGGTTCTGAGGCTGTCATCACTCCTGAAGACCACTGGATTTCTTCTCACTCCCGCTGGACTGATTCTAATGATTCCCTCACCGGTGCGTCGGCACCCGCTCCGGAGCAGGAGCACGCAGAGGAGGAGTCTGAGGATCCTGAAGCATCGGAGGAGTCGTCTGACGAGGAGTCCGATGCTGTGGCCTCCGACGAGTCCATGGGAGGAGACTAGTGCTACCACCTGTCGGCACGTAGTGTCACTCTTTGCCCTTTTGGTGTCTCGATGCCAAAGGGGGAGAGAGTCTAGGACCGGGGTTTGCATTTGCTTTCTGCAGGGTGTTGCCGAGTCACAAGCTTGCTTTTATCTGCTTCGATTTCTTGCTTGTGAACTCTTTTATCCTCGTTTACCTTGGTTTGGTCTGAGACTCTATCGTATGGTGTAAGACATATGCTACCCATGTTATCTTAATTATGTCTTGTTATGTGTGAGTTTATGACTCATTGTTCGTATTGCAACCATGCTTAGCGTTATATATTATGTTGTTGCAAGTATTGCCCTATTTATAAAATATAGGGGGAGTGTTGATCCTAGTGTGTGCACTTTGCATTTCAAAGGCATATTCAATTAGTGCACACATCTAGGGGGAGCCCGTCTATATTTTGTAGATAGTTGGTTTGCATTATTATCTCGTATATACTTGTGCAAACCCCGTGTTGTCATCAATCCACCGAAAAGGGGGAGATTGTTAGGGCATATTTTACCCCAGTAGTTTCGATGATTGATGACAATGCGCTTTGCGGACTAATCGTGTGCGTTGACCTTTTCAGAGGTTATATTGATAGGCACGAGACGGTTTATCTCCCCTCGATGATAAAGAGTGAAGACGGTTATTTTCCGACGATTTGAATTGAGTCGTAGGAAACCCGTACTATTAAGAGGGGGTCCGCGTTGGAAAGGTATGGGTGGAATCAACACGTACACAGCCCCATATGCACCCACAACCTCCTTTCCCTTCTCTGGAGCATTTCCTGTGTGGTCTGTGGTGTTTCAGAAGTTTGCAAGCGGTAGTACCGCTTGGACCCACGGTAGTACCGCTCCAAGGGGCGGTAGTACCGCTGGGTACTACCGCACCACTACCGCTTGGGGTTTCCCCGAGCGTGCAACTTTCTGTTGCCGGTTTGTCTCAACCGGTAGTAGCACGGTAGTAGTACGGTAGTACCGCTCAAGCGGTACTACCGCCCCTACTACCGCTTCCACTACCGCTTGGGGTTTTTCCTCTGTGCGAGTTTCTGTTACCACTTTTCCCTCTAGCGGTAGTAGAGCGGTACTAGAACGGTAGTACCGCTTGCGCGGTACTACCGCCCCTACTACCGCTTCCACTACCGCTTGGGGTTTTTTCTCCGTGCGAGTTTCTGTTACCTCTTTTCCCTCTAGCGGTAGTAGAGCGGTACTAGAACGGTAGTACCGCTTGCGCGGTACTGCCGCCCTGTCCGCCTCTACTACTGCTGCCTGTTCTGGACGGAACTCCCTTAGCGGTAGTACCGTAAGGGGGCAGCGGTAGTACCGCTCCGGCGGTACTACCGTGGCACACCTAGTGTGTTTTTGACCAGTTCGAGGTAGTACCGCCTAAGCGGTAGTACCGCTCCTAGGAGCGGTAGTACCGCTTGCCTGCGGGCAGAGGGCAGATAACGGTTGGAATTTTGTGTCCCTATTTAAAGGAGAGGTCTTCTTCTTCCTAGAGTCGACCTCTTCCCCCAAGCTCCATTGTTACTCCAAAAGCTCATTTTAGCCCGATCTCTCTCCCTAGCCATCAAATCTTGTTGTTGCTCTAGGGTTTGGAGGAGAGGGCCCCGATCTACACTTCCACCAAGAGATATTTGATTCCCCCCACTAATCCCTTGCGGATCTTGTTACTCTTGGGTGTTTGAGCACCCTAGACGGTTGAGGTCACCTCGGAGCCACATTCCATTGTGGTGAAGCTCCGTGGTTGTGTTGGGAGCCTCCAATTAAGTTGTGGAGATTGCCCCAACCTTGTTTGTAAAGGTTCGGTTGCCGCCTTCAAGGGCACCACTAGTGGAATCACGGCACCTCGCATTGTGTGAGGGCGTGAGGAGAATACGGTGGCCTTAGTGGCTTCTTGGGGAGCATTGTGCCTCCACACCGCTCCAACGGAGACGTACTTCCTCTCAAAGGGAAGGAACTTCGGTAACACACCCTCGTCTTCACCGGCTCCACTTGTGGTTATCTCTTACCTTTACATTGTGCTTGATATACTTGTATTGTATCCTTTGCTTGCTTGTGTTGTAATTGTTAGCATCATATAGGTTGCTCACCTAGTTGCATATCTAGACAACCTATTTTGTTGCTAACCCTAATTTGTTAAAGAAAAGCTAAAAATTGGTAGTTGCCTATTCACCCCCCCTCTAGTCAACCATATCGATCCTTTCAATTGGTATCAGAGCCTCGTCTCTTTATTAAGGGTTTCACCACCCGAAGAGTATGGCTGACGACGGGGAGCGTGTTGGGAATGTTCCCGAGGCCGTGGAGTTGACCACGGTCACTATAGACGTTTTGAATGAAGCTATGGCTTCACTAAAGACGTCTATGACGGCCGAGGTTAAGTCCATGATGAAAGAGCTCCTTGAGGGGTTGAAGTCTCCTCCCGATCCGTTGCTTGTGGTTAATCCCGCCGCATCGGCATCGGAGGCCAATTCCGGCAAGGAAACGGCTAAAGACACTCATATATCTTCCCCTCATGGTAAGAATGGGACGGGAACACACACCTCGGTTCCCCCTCCCCCAACCTATGGAGGACCGGTCCCCTCGCCTCATATAAACAATCATGGTCCTCCTCCTAAGCTTGATTTGACTAACTTCGCTAATTGGGTGTTTCGCATCAAGTCTCATTTGAATTATAGCTCAACTCAACTTTGGAGAATCATTGAACAAGGCTATTATCCGCATGACCCAAGCAACTTGTCCCCAAGAGAAGAAGTGGACAACCAACTCAATGCATCCGCCTTGTTCATTCTTCAAGCCGCCATGCCTCTCGAAGAGCTTCCTCATTTGCGCCCATTCACTCTTGCCAAAGATGCATGGGAGCATATCAATTCATTGTACAAGGGAAGCTCGAGCATTCAACGCTCCAACTTTGAGGTTATTCTTGATGAGGCCGATGAGTTTGTTATGAATGAAGATGAAGATCCTCGTGAGCTTTACCGGAGATTGACTACTCTTGCGGTCTCACTCCGAGATCACGGGAGCAAGGACACGGATGACAATTGGATCAAGCGCAAATTCCTCAAGGCCATTATGCCTTACAACAAGAGCATGTCCTCCGTGATTCGTCAAAGACCGGACTTCCACACCTTGTCCTCCAGTGATGTGTTGGATGAGTTTGTTGCTATGAACATTTTGAACAAGACTGCCGACAACGCACTTGCTCGTGTTCAACGCTCAAAGAAGCCCAACCTTGCTTTGAAGGCCAAGGTAGTTCATGAAGAGGAAGAAGAAGAAGAATATGAGGATGAAGATTGTCCCGAAGACACCAAATACGCTTACCACGAGCACATGGCTCTTGCGTCAAGACAATTTTGGGGCAACAAAAGAAACTCCAAGCCCAACTTTTCAAGAAACAAGACTAATGGCTCTAAAGGCAAAAGTCAACGTGTGAGGACTTGCTACAACTGTGGTAATGTGAGTCACTTCGTCGCCGATTGCCCGTATGAGAATAGGGAGGAAAATGGTGGCAAGCTCATCCGTAAAGACAAGGGCAAGTCCTTCCCAAGCAAAAACAAGTTCACCAAGAAGGTGCCTCAAAAGAGTTTGGTGGTGCAAGAAGAGTACGACTCCGATGATGATGAAGATGCAAATGGTGAAGGGGTTGCTACGGCCTCCGTCGCCATCGCCACCACTCCATCACCAAAGGTGTCCCTCTTCGACTCCCCCAACGATAACTCCATCATCACCCACAAGTGCCTCATGGCCAAGGCCACCAACAAGGTAACCTCCAACATCAAAACTAGCATTTCTTCCACTCCTTCTTTGATGAATTGTGAGGAAGAAAGTGAGGAGGCAAAGGTGGAAGAAAATGAATTTGACAAGTTCATGGCCAAGCTCAAAGGTGAGACCAAGAAGCACTTTGTGGCTCTCTTGGAACAATTAGGTGAGGCAAATGAAATCATAGATTCTCATGAAGAGACAATCTCCAAGTTGGAAGGGCATAGTAGAGATTATGCCGATGAGATTGCCGATCTTTCTATTGCTCTTGAGGAAGAGCAAGGTCATAGAGTGGCTCTTGAGGAGACACACAATCTAGATCTTGCTAAATTAAAGAAAGATCGTGATCATGCTCAAGTTCTTGCTAATATGCTTAAAAATGAGAAAGCCGAACTTGGGGTTGGCCATGCTAGACTCGAAGAGGAGTTTGACTTACTTGACAAGGCTCACAAGGCCTTGAAAAGTGCTCATGCTACACTCAAGGAGTCTCATGATCAACTCCAAGTGAAGCTAACTAAAGAAATTGCCACGTGTCCTCCTTTTGTTCTAATTGATAATGCTCGTGCAACTAACCCTTGTTGTGAGCATGCACACCTTGTTGAGGAGAATGCCAAGTTGAAAGAGCAACTCGAGAAAGGCCTTGTGTCGTGCATACAAGGTGAGAAAAACCTCAACGAACTTTTGAGCAATCAAAAGGAAGTTGTGGCCAAGGAGGGGCTTGGATTTGCACCCAAGTCGAAGAAGAAGAAGTCAAACAAGAAAAGCAAGACCAAGCAAGCTCTCCCTCTCAAAGATACATTTGTGAAAGAGGGAGAGGGTGCTCCTAAGAAGAAGAAGAACGAGGCGGTGGGTGGTAATGTCAAAAGGGGCAAGATCACCCATCCCAACAAAGCCGGCGATTTTAACCCTTCTTATGTTTTATGCCGTGCTAGTGATGGGCATGTTTATGCCAAATTTGTTGGTTCTTCTTATGAGTACATTGAATGGTCTATTTGGGTTCCTAAGATCCTTGTTACTAACATGAAAGGACCCATTCAAGAATGGGTACCTAAAACCAAGCATTAATCTTATGTAGGAGTTTGCTTCCGGTGGAGTGTCATGGTTGCTTGATAGTGGAGCGACAAATCATATGACCGGAAGCAAGGACTTGGTGGTGGACGTTCAAGCAAGTTCATCTATGCCCACCCATGTTCAATATGGTGATGCCTCGATGTCAAAGGTATTGGGTCTCGGCAAGGTGGTCATCTCACCGGACTTGTCCATTGAGAAGGTCATGCTTGTTGAGAGCCTTGCATACAATTTACTTTCCGTTCGTCAACTTGCTATTATGGGCTTTGCAACGTTCTTTGATATTGATACCGTGGCCCTTTTGTGGAGCAAGACTCTTAAAGTAGCTTTTGTTGGGCATGTCGAGAACGGTCTCTATGTGGTTAACTTCTCGGAGCGACCCACTAAGACCGCGACTTGTCTAATGGCTAAAGTTGACGTGGGATGGCTTTGGCATCGCCGTTTAGCCCACGTCAATATGAGATCTTTGCAAAGTCTCCTCAAAGGGGACCACGTCCGAGGACTAACAAATGTGAGCTTTGCCAAAGACCGTGCTTGCAGTGCTTGTATCGAAGGAAAGCTACATGAGACGGCTCACCGACCCACGACTATCATCTACTCGAAGAGGCCCTTGGAGCTCCTTCACATGGATCTCTTTGGACCGCCATCCTTTGATAGTCTTGGGGGAAGAAAGTATTGCTTGGTGATTGTGGATGATTATTCAAGATACACTTGGGTATATTTCTTCAAGAGGAAGAGCGAGACCCAACAAACCGTGATCGACTTTGCAAATGAAGCTCAACGTCAACATGATGCAAAGATATTGATCATTAGAAGCGACAACGGCACCGAGTTCAAGAACTACACCTTGGATGAGTTTCTTAGTGATGAGGGGATCAAGCATCAATATTCCGCACCATATACCCCTCAACAAAACGGTGTAGCGGAGAGGAAGAACCGGACGTTGATGGACGCGGCAAGAACCATGATGGCGGAGTTCAAGTCTCCATACAACTTTTGGGCCGAAGCCATCAACACCGCTTGTCATGCATCCAATCGGCTCTACCTTCGCAAAGGCTTGAACAAGACTCCATATGAAATACTTACCGGCAACAAGCCCAACCTCAAATACTTCCGGGTGTTCGGTTGTAAGTGTTTCATTCTCAAGAAAGGTGTTCGCTTGTCTAAATTTGATTCTAGAGCTCAAGAGGGCATATTTGTTGGTTATGCTACAAACTCTCATGCTTACCGTGTTCTCAACAAGTCCAATGGACTCATTGAGGAGACGTGTAACGTGGAGTTTGACGAGAATAATGGCTCCCAAGTGGAGCAAAGTGGTCTTTGTGATGTAGGTGATGAAATTCCTCCTCAAGCCATAAGAAGAATGGGTGTGGGCCAAATCCTACCCATTGAGGAACCCCTTGTGGTGGAAGGAGAAGGACAATGTTCTACGCAAGTGGAACCATCACCGACACATGACCCACACGCTTCCGAAGAACAAACCGAAGGCCCTCAACCAAGTGATCAAGATCAAGGGCAAGATCAACCTCAAGATGATAGTGATGCACCAAATGATGCCCAAGATCAAGATCACAACACAGAGCAAGTTCAAGATGATGCTCGAGATGATCCTCCTCAAGTGACTCCGGAGGAGCTATTGGAGCGTCGTGCCGCCAAGATTGCTTCCAAACTCGAGAAAAAGGGACATATCCTGGAAAATGTCTATGGAAGCTTAAAGAAAGGGGTAACCACTCGTAAACAATTATCAAACTTTTGTGTGCATCACGCGTTTGTTTCGTATGTTGAACCCCAAAAGGTACATGAGGCGCTCGAGGACACGGATTGGCTTGAAGCCATGCATGATGAACTCAACAACTTCGAGCGCAACAAAGTGTGGACATTGGTGCCAAGGCCAACGGAGAATCATAATGTCATTGGAACCAAATGGATCTTCAAGAACAAGCAAGATACGAACGGTGTTGTCACTCGAAACAAGGCAAGATTGGTGGCACAAGGCTACTCCCAAGTCGAGGGTATCGACTACGGTGAAACTTTTGCTCCCGTTGCTCGTCTTGAATCTATTCGTATGTTGCTTGCATATGCTTCTCATCATGATTTTAAATTGCAACAAATGGATGTGAAGAGTGCATTTCTTAACGGTCCTCTTAATGAGTTGGTATTTGTCAAACAACCTCCGGGGTTCGAGGATCCCAAGTTCCCCAATCATGTATACAAGCTCGATAAGGCACTCTATGGCCTTAAACAAGCTCCACGTGCGTGGTATGAGCACCTTACCGAGTTGTTGCAAGACCGTGGGTTTGAAATTGGGAAAATCGACCCCACTCTTTTTACTAAGAAGGTTAAAGGGGATTTGTTCATATGCCAACTATATGTTGATGATATTATCTTTGGTTCTCCTAACAAAGCTTTCAATGATGAGTTTGCCGCACTAATGACCGAGAAATTTGAGATGTCTATGATGGGAGAGTTGAAGTTCTTTCTTGGATTCGAAGTCAAGCAAAGAAGAGAAGGAACCTTCATCAACCAAGCCAAATACACCCAAGACATGCTCAAGAGATTCAAGTTAAATGATGTCAAGCCGGCCAAGACTCCAATGCCTACCAAGTGCCAACTTGACATAGATCCCAATGGTAAAGCGGTGGATCAAAAGGTATATCGTTCCATGATTGGATCCTTGCTTTACCTTTGTGCATCTAGACCGGATATCATGTTGAGTGTAGGAATATGTGCACGGTTTCAAGCCGCGCCTAAGGAAAGTCACTATGTGGCAGTCAAGCGGATCTTTCGATATTTGGCTCATACCCCAAACTTTGGCTTATGGTATCCCAAAGGAGCAAGCTTTGATCTAATGGGTTATTCGGATTCGGATTGGGCGGGAGACCGTGTGGATAGGAAGTCAACTTCCGGAGGGTGCCAATTCCTTGGTCGCTCTTTGGTGAGTTGGTCTTCGAAGAAGCAGAACTGTGTGTCTCTCTCCACCACCGAGGCCGAGTATGTAGCTGCCGCAAGTTGTTGTGCTCAGTTGCTTTGGATGAGGCAAACTTTAAAGGATTACGGTGTCACTTGTGACAAAGTGCCTCTTTTCTGTGACAATGAAAGTGCAATTGCAATCTCCTACAACCCGGTGCAACATAGCAAGACGAAGCACATCGAGATTCGTCATCATTTTATTCGGGATCACGTCAAGCGTGGGGAGATTGATATTATTCATCTTAACACTCAAGAGCAACTAGCGGATATTTTCACGAAGCCATTGGATGAAGCAAGGTTTCGTGAGTTAAGGCATGAGCTAAATATCATTGATTCGAGCAACGTGGCTTGATTCTCGTCACATCCCACCGCACTCATCATGTTTACCTTGTTCTAGGTGTAGGCATGGATTTAGGGGGAGTGTTGTTCTCTCAATGAACTCTCCCTCCCCCTATTATGCCAAAATTAATCAAAATCTTTCACATTAGCCATTTATGATGGTAATTGTGCCTCAAAGATGAGTTTTGGTCTTGGGCCCAAGGTTAAAATCTTCGCGGTGCCAAACCATTCGACTCAAACAATGGTGGCTTCGGCCACCGACCCTCTCTTTTGGAGGGTTTGGTTCTTCTATGGTTTTCATTGCTTTTATCTTGACTTGTTAGTCTTTTCGTGTTTTGGTCCACTCCAAATTTGCTCTTCGTTTTATTGTCTTTTAAACCTTGGAGTGTCCATTCCCATTTGCTGTGTTTTCGAGTCTCCAACCTAAGCCTTTCCTCTCTCCAACCCATAGATTTTGTATAAGCCATCCTTTTTGATCTGGGCAGTTCTGTCTCCTGCACGCGGTACTACCGCTGTCTAGGAACGGTACTACCGCTCTAAGCGGTACTACCGCTCCTGCCACCGGTACTACCGCTTGAGCGGTACTACTGGGCCTCCTGCCCGGCAGTAGTACCGGGGCGGTACTACCGCTACGCCTAGCGGTACTACCGCTTAGATGGATTCTGTGGGGTTAAGTGTCGGGCAGGGGGAGTTCTAACTCCCCCATACCCATTCACCTTTCTTCCCCACGACTCCCTCTCTCACAGGCGACGAAGTACTGCTTCGGAGGCCGTCTCCGGTCCTCCGATTCCGTGCCGTCTTCTGCATTTCCGCCCGGTGGAATCGATCCCCACCATCTCCTCTCGCTATGGAACCCGGTATTGCCCCCGTTCTTCTCTCCATTGGTTCTAGTTTTGAATCTTGGACTTAGGGCAATGCGTGGCGTTTCTTCGATTTTTGACCAAATCGAGGCTTGAGTAGGATGTAGAATGACTGCTAGATAGGAGGGTAGGAACTCTTTGTATCGATTTCGAAGGATTGGATCTCCGGTACTACCGGATCTGACACGGATGTGCGACTGTGCAGACAGCGGTACTACCGCTCGGCCATGGCCGGTACTACCGCTTAAGCGGTACTACCGCCCACTGGCCAGCGGTACTACCGCTCGTCTCCCAGGCGGTACTACCGTTGTCAAGACCGGTACTACCGCGTGAGACCCAGCTTTTCTGAATCTGTACAACTGGTTCCTCTCCCTCACTTGTAATTCTTGGCTTATGCATACCCTTTTACACCCGCTTCCTATGGTTTTTGTGTCTGGTTCAGGTGGTAGTAGCTCCAAGGGTCGTCGCAAGAATGCATCTGCTCCTTCCAAACGTGGGCGCACCTATTACGCCAGGCCTGTCTATTCTGATGATGAGATACAAGAAGAGGCTGCCCCGACACCACCTCCAGTGCGTCGTCAGTCAGTCAGAAGCAAGGCCAAGTCTGTTGCTCGCAAAAAGATGACTCCTGTCAAGACTGCAGCTGAGATGAAGCAAAATGAGTATTGGCAGTACCGCGAGAGGAATCCCTACTGTCGTCCTCAAGACGCAACTCTTGTGGGCCGTCCCTTCTGGAACAGGGATCAATCTTTGGTATACTTTGACAGAATCAAGGCCAAGAAAAATCTGTTTGTCAAGACCAAGTCCATCAACATTGAGCATATGGAGAAGGACCGTGCATACTTTGGAGAAGCTCTTGACCTCTGTGCGCAGTTCAACATTGTGCCCATCATGTCCTTCAACTATGACTTTGATGCAGAGTTGGTGGCTCAGTTCTTTGCAACCGTGTGGTTTGGAACTAAGGATAACAGGACTATGATATGGATGACTCATGGTAGACAGCTTCGTGCCACTTGGGGTGAGTTCATGGATCTTCTGGGCTATCCCGATGAGGGGCTGGAGAAGCCCCTTGGTCTGCGCCCTCACCATGAGGGTGGACCTTCTCACAAGGACAATCTGCTTCCCCATATGACCATCATTCCGACTGATAAGGGATCCAAGAAGGAGCTGAAACCATTCTTTGATATCATGCATCGCATTTTCCGGCACACTCTCTTTCCTCGTGTTGGCAACTTGGATATGGTGCACGGACACCTGGTGGATATGCTTTGTCTGTGCCATTCTGAGAAGGGCACGGGGGCTGTTTTGGACGTCTCTCATGTCATGTGGAAGGAGCTTGTGACTGCAGCTTATGGTGATCACGTGTCGATCTATGCTCCCTTCATCTTCAAACTCATTGTGACCACCTGGACTGCCACGTTCCCTGGAGAGCAGCTTGAGACCGGGCCTCTGACTTCTCATGAGACGATCAACTTGCGCCAGAAGGAGCTCTGGGCTCCCACTCGTCGTGCTGCGAGCGTGCCACTTGCCTCTGAGGAGGATGTGGAGGATACTGACTACGTGCCTGACCCCGAGCACTCGTCTGGGTCGTCTGGTTGGGCTGCCAAGCTCAAGAACAAGGTGAAGAAGCTGTTTTGTCTTCAGACGGATGTGCAGCACAAGATGTACTTGGCACATGTGGATGCCAAGAAGGCACGTCAGCAGAGGAAGGCCATCATGAGGAAGCTTGATATTCCAGTTGAGAGCGGTTCTGAGGCTGTCATCACTCCTGAAGACCACTGGATTTCTTCTCACTCCCGCTGGACTGATTCTGATGATTCCCTCACCGGTGCGTCGGCACCCGCTCCGGAGCAGGAGCACGCAGAGGAGGAGTCTGAGGATCCTGAAGCATCGGAGGAGTCGTCTGACGAGGAGTCCGATGCTGTGGCCTCCGACGAGTCCATGGGAGGAGACTAGTGCTACCACCTGTCGGCACGTAGTGTCACTCTTTGCCCTTTTGGTGTCTCGATGCCAAAGGGGGAGAGAGTCTAGGACCGGGGTTTGCATTTGCTTTCTGCAGGGTGTTGCCGAGTCACAAGCTTGCTTTTATCTGCTTCGATTTCTTGCTTGTGAACTCTTTTATCCTCGTTTACCTTGGTTTGGTCTGAGACTCTATCGTATGGTGTAAGACATATGCTACCCATGTTATCTTAATTATGTCTTGTTATGTGTGAGTTTATGACTCATTGTTCGTATTGCAACCATGCTTAGCGTTATATATTATGTTGTTGCAAGTATTGCCCTATTTATAAAATATAGGGGGAGTGTTGATCCTAGTGTGTGCACTTTGCATTTCAAAGGCATATTCAATTAGTGCACACATCTAGGGGGAGCCCGTCTATATTTTGTAGATAGTTGGTTTGCATTATTATCTCGTATATACTTGTGCAAACCCCGTGTTGTCATCAATCCACCGAAAAGGGGGAGATTGTTAGGGCATATTTTACCCCAGTAGTTTCGATGATTGATGACAATGCGCTTTGCGGACTAATCGTGTGCGTTGACCTTTTCAGAGATTATATTGATAGGCACGAGACGGTTTATCTCCCCTCGATGATAAAGAGTGAAGACGGTTATTTTCCGACGATTTGAATTGAGTCGTAGGAAACCCGTACTATTAAGAGGGGGTCCGCGTTGGAAAGGTATGGGTGGAATCAACACGTACACAGCCCCATATGCACCCACAACCTCCTTTCCCTTCTCTGGAGCATTTCCTGTGTGGTCTGTGGTGTTTCAGAAGTTTGCAAGCGGTAGTACCGCTTGGACCCACGGTAGTACCGCTCCAAGGGGCGGTAGTACCGCTGGGTACTACCGCACCACTACCGCTTGGGGTTTCCCCGAGCGTGCAACTTTCTGTTGCCGGTTTGTCTCAACCGGTAGTAGCACGGTAGTAGTACGGTAGTACCGCTCAAGCGGTACTACCGCCCCTACTACCGCTTCCACTACCGCTTGGGGTTTTTCCTCTGTGCGAGTTTCTGTTACCACTTTTCCCTCTAGCGGTAGTAGAGCGGTACTAGAACGGTAGTACCGCTTGCGCGGTACTACCGCCCCTACTACCGCTTCCACTACCGCTTGGGGTTTTTTCTCCGTGCGAGTTTCTGTTACCTCTTTTCCCTCTAGCGGTAGTAGAGCGGTACTAGAACGGTAGTACCGCTTGCGCGGTACTGCCGCCCTGTCCGCCTCTACTACTGCTGCCTGTTCTGGACGGAACTCCCTTAGCGGTAGTACCGTAAGGGGGCAGCGGTAGTACCGCTCCGGCGGTACTACCGTGGCACACCTAGTGTGTTTTTGACCAGTTCGAGGTAGTACCGCCTAAGCGGTAGTACCGCTCCTAGGAGCGGTAGTACCGCTTGCCTGCGGGCAGAGGGCAGATAACGGTTGGAATTTTGTGTCCCTATTTAAAGGAGAGGTCTTCTTCTTCCTAGAGTCGACCTCTTCCCCCAAGCTCCATTGTTACTCCAAAAGCTCATTTTAGCCCGATCTCTCTCCCTAGCCATCAAATCTTGTTGTTGCTCTAGGGTTTGGAGGAGAGGGCCCCGATCTACACTTCCACCAAGAGATATTTGATTCCCCCCACTAATCCCTTGCGGATCTTGTTACTCTTGGGTGTTTGAGCACCCTAGACGGTTGAGGTCACCTCGGAGCCACATTCCATTGTGGTGAAGCTCCGTGGTTGTGTTGGGAGCCTCCAATTAAGTTGTGGAGATTGCCCCAACCTTGTTTGTAAAGATTCGGTTGCCGCCTTCAAGGGCACCACTAGTGGAATCACGGCACCTCGCATTGTGTGAGGGCGTGAGGAGAATACGGTGGCCTTAGTGGCTTCTTGGGGAGCATTGTGCCTCCACACCGCTCCAACGGAGACGTACTTCCTCTCAAAGGGAAGGAACTTCGGTAACACACCCTCGTCTTCACCGGCTCCACTTGTGGTTATCTCTTACCTTTACATTGTGCTTGATATACTTGTATTGTATCCTTTGCTTGCTTGTGTTGTAATTGTTAGCATCATATAGGTTGCTCACCTAGTTGCATATCTAGACAACCTATTTTGTTGCTAACCCTAATTTGTTAAAGAAAAGCTAAAAATTGGTAGTTGCCTATTCACCCCCCCCTCTAGTCAACCATATCGATCCTTTCAATTGGTATCAGAGCCTCGTCTCTTTATTAAGGGTTTCACCACCCGAAGAGTATGGCTGACGACGGGGAGCGTGTTGGGAATGTTCCCGAGGCCGTGGAGTTGACCACGGTCACTATAGACGTTTTGAATGAAGCTATGGCTTCACTAAAGACGTCTATGACGGCCGAGGTTAAGTCCATGATGAAAGAGCTCCTTGAGGGGTTGAAGTCTCCTCCCGATCCGTTGCTTGTGGTTAATCCCGCCGCATCGGCATCGGAGGCCAATTCCGGCAAGGAAACGGCTAAAGACACTCATATATCTTCCCCTCATGGTAAGAATGGGACGGGAACACACACCTCGGTTCCCCCTCCCCCAGTCTATGGAGGACCGGTCCCCTCGCCTCATATAAACAATCATGGTCCTCCTCCTAAGCTTGATTTGACTAACTTCGCTAATTGGGTGTTTCGTATCAAGTCTCATTTGAATTATAGCTCAACTCAACTTTGGAGAATCATTGAACAAGGCTATTATCCGCATGACCCAAGCAACTTGTCCCCAAGAGAAGAAGTGGACAACCAACTCAATGCATCCGCCTTGTTCATTCTTCAAGCCGCCATGCCTCTCGAAGAGCTTCCTCATTTGCGCCCATTCACTCTTGCCAAAGATGCATGGGAGCATATCAATTCATTGTACAAGGGAAGCTCGAGCATTCAACGCTCCAACTTTGAGGTTATTCTTGATGAGGCCGATGAGTTTGTTATGAATGAAGATGAAGATCCTCGTGAGCTTTACCGGAGATTGACTACTCTTGCGGTCTCACTCCGAGATCACGGGAGCAAGGACACGGATGACAATTGGATCAAGCGCAAATTCCTCAAGGCCATTATGCCTTACAACAAGAGCATGTCCTCCGTGATTCGTCAAAGACCGGACTTCCACACCTTGTCCTCCAGTGATGTGTTGGATGAGTTTGTTGCTATGAACATTTTGAACAAGACTGCCGACAACGCACTTGCTCGTGTTCAACGCTCAAAGAAGCCCAACCTTGCTTTGAAGGCCAAGGTAGTTCATGAAGAGGAAGAAGAAGAAGAATATGAGGATGAAGATTGTCCCGAAGACACCAAATACGCTTACCACGAGCACATGGCTCTTGCGTCAAGACAATTTTGGGGCAACAAAAGAAACTCCAAGCCCAACTTTTCAAGAAACAAGACTAATGGCTCTAAAGGCAAAAGTCAACGTGTGAGGACTTGCTACAACTGTGGTAATGTGAGTCACTTCGTCGCCGATTGCCCGTATGAGAATAGGGAGGAAAATGGTGGCAAGCTCATCCGTAAAGACAAGGGCAAGTCCTTCCCAAGCAAAAACAAGTTCACCAAGAAGGTGCCTCAAAAGAGTTTGGTGGTGCAAGAAGAGTACGACTCCGATGATGATGAAGATGCAAATGGTGAAGGGGTTGCTACGGCCTCCGTCGCCATCGCCACCACTCCATCACCAAAGGTGTCCCTCTTCGACTCCCCCAACGATAACTCCATCATCACCCACAAGTGCCTCATGGCCAAGGCCACCAACAAGGTAACCTCCAACATCAAAACTAGCATTTCTTCCACTCCTTCTTTGATGAATTGTGAGGAAGAAAGTGAGGAGGCAAAGGTGGAAGAAAATGAATTTGACAAGTTCATGGCCAAGCTCAAAGGTGAGACCAAGAAGCACTTTGTGGCTCTCTTGGAACAATTAGGTGAGGCAAATGAAATCATAGATTCTCATGAAGAGACAATCTCCAAGTTGGAAGGGCATAGTAGAGATTATGCCGATGAGATTGCCGATCTTTCTATTGCTCTTGAGGAAGAGCAAGGTCATAGAGTGGCTCTTGAGGAGACACACAATCTAGATCTTGCTAAATTAAAGAAAGATCGTGATCATGCTCAAGTTCTTGCTAATATGCTTAAAAATGAGAAAGCCGAACTTGGGGTTGGCCATGCTAGACTCGAAGAGGAGTTTGACTTACTTGACAAGGCTCACAAGGCCTTGAAAAGTGCTCATGCTACACTCAAGGAGTCTCATGATCAACTCCAAGTGAAGCTAACTAAAGAAATTGCCACGTGTCCTCCTTTTGTTCTAATTGATAATGCTCGTGCAACTAACCCTTGTT
The DNA here is from genome assembly GCA_039707655.1 of Elymus sibiricus. Lineage (NCBI taxonomy): Eukaryota > Viridiplantae > Streptophyta > Magnoliopsida > Poales > Poaceae > Elymus > Elymus sibiricus. The sequence continues at coordinate 340,585,866 of CM077669.1, read as the reverse complement.
GTGAGCATGCACACCTTGTTGAGGAGAATGCCAAGTTGAAAGAGCAACTCGAGAAAGGCCTTGTGTCGTGCATACAAGGTGAGAAAAACCTCAACGAACTTTTGAGCAATCAAAAGGAAGTTGTGGCCAAGGAGGGGCTTGGATTTGCACCCAAGTCGAAGAAGAAGAAGTCAAACAAGAAAAGCAAGACCAAGCAAGCTCTCCCTCTCAAAGATACATTTGTGAAAGAGGGAGAGGGTGCTCCTAAGAAGAAGAAGAACGAGGCGGTGGGTGGTAATGTCAAAAGGGGCAAGATCACCCATCCCAACAAAGCCGGCGATTTTAACCCTTCTTATGTTTTATGCCGTGCTAGTGATGGGCATGTTTATGCCAAATTTGTTGGTTCTTCTTATGAGTACATTGAATGGTCTATTTGGGTTCCTAAGATCCTTGTTACTAACATGAAAGGACCCATTCAAGAATGGGTACCTAAAACCAAGCATTAATCTTATGTAGGAGTTTGCTTCCGGTGGAGTGTCATGGTTGCTTGATAGTGGAGCGACAAATCATATGACCGGAAGCAAGGACTTGGTGGTGGACGTTCAAGCAAGTTCATCTATGCCCACCCATGTTCAATATGGTGATGCCTCGATGTCAAAGGTATTGGGTCTCGGCAAGGTGGTCATCTCACCAGACTTGTCCATTGAGAAGGTCATGCTTGTTGAGAGCCTTGCATACAATTTACTTTCCGTTCGTCAACTTGCTATTATGGGCTTTGCAACGTTCTTTGATATTGATACCGTGGCCCTTTTGTGGAGCAAGACTCTTAAAGTAGCTTTTGTTGGGCATGTCGAGAACGGTCTCTATGTGGTTAACTTCTCGGAGCGACCCACTAAGACCGCGACTTGTCTAATGGCTAAAGTTGACGTGGGATGGCTTTGGCATCGCCGTTTAGCCCACGTCAATATGAGATCTTTGCAAAGTCTCCTCAAAGGGGACCACGTCCGAGGACTAACAAATGTGAGCTTTGCCAAAGACCGTGCTTGCAGTGCTTGTATCGAAGGAAAGCTACATGAGACGGCTCACCGACCCACGACTATCATCTACTCGAAGAGGCCCTTGGAGCTCCTTCACATGGATCTCTTTGGACCGCCATCCTTTGATAGTCTTGGGGGAAGAAAGTATTGCTTGGTGATTGTGGATGATTATTCAAGATACACTTGGGTATATTTCTTCAAGAGGAAGAGCGAGACCCAACAAACCGTGATCGACTTTGCAAATGAAGCTCAACGTCAACATGATGCAAAGATATTGATCATTAGAAGCGACAACGGCACCGAGTTCAAGAACTACACCTTGGATGAGTTTCTTAGTGATGAGGGGATCAAGCATCAATATTCCGCACCATATACCCCTCAACAAAACGGTGTAGCGGAGAGGAAGAACCGGACGTTGATGGACGCGGCAAGAACCATGATGGCGGAGTTCAAGTCTCCATACAACTTTTGGGCCGAAGCCATCAACACCGCTTGTCATGCATCCAATCGGCTCTACCTTCGCAAAGGCTTGAACAAGACTCCATATGAAATACTTACCGGCAACAAGCCCAACCTCAAATACTTCCGGGTGTTCGGTTGTAAGTGTTTCATTCTCAAGAAAGGTGTTCGCTTGTCTAAATTTGATTCTAGAGCTCAAGAGGGCATATTTGTTGGTTATGCTACAAACTCTCATGCTTACCGTGTTCTCAACAAGTCCAATGGACTCATTGAGGAGACGTGTAACGTGGAGTTTGACGAGAATAATGGCTCCCAAGTGGAGCAAAGTGGTCTTTGTGATGTAGGTGATGAAATTCCTCCTCAAGCCATAAGAAGAATGGGTGTGGGCCAAATCCTACCCATTGAGGAACCCCTTGTGGTGGAAGGAGAAGGACAATGTTCTACGCAAGTGGAACCATCACCGACACATGACCCACACGCTTCCGAAGAACAAACCGAAGGCCCTCAACCAAGTGATCAAGATCAAGGGCAAGATCAACCTCAAGATGATAGTGATGCACCAAATGATGCCCAAGATCAAGATCACAACACAGAGCAAGTTCAAGATGATGCTCGAGATGATCCTCCTCAAGTGACTCCGGAGGAGCTATTGGAGCGTCGTGCCGCCAAGATTGCTTCCAAACTCGAGAAAAAGGGACATATCCTGGAAAATGTCTATGGAAGCTTAAAGAAAGGGGTAACCACTCGTAAACAATTATCAAACTTTTGTGTGCATCACGCGTTTGTTTCGTATGTTGAACCCCAAAAGGTACATGAGGCGCTCGAGGACACGGATTGGCTTGAAGCCATGCATGATGAACTCAACAACTTCGAGCGCAACAAAGTGTGGACATTGGTGCCAAGGCCAACGGAGAATCATAATGTCATTGGAACCAAATGGATCTTCAAGAACAAGCAAGATACGAACGGTGTTGTCACTCGAAACAAGGCAAGATTGGTGGCACAAGGCTACTCCCAAGTCGAGGGTATCGACTACGGTGAAACTTTTGCTCCCGTTGCTCGTCTTGAATCTATTCGTATGTTGCTTGCATATGCTTCTCATCATGATTTTAAATTGCAACAAATGGATGTGAAGAGTGCATTTCTTAACGGTCCTCTTAATGAGTTGGTATTTGTCAAACAACCTCCGGGGTTCGAGGATCCCAAGTTCCCCAATCATGTATACAAGCTCGATAAGGCACTCTATGGCCTTAAACAAGCTCCACGTGCGTGGTATGAGCACCTTACCGAGTTGTTGCAAGACCGTGGGTTTGAAATTGGGAAAATCGACCCCACTCTTTTTACTAAGAAGGTTAAAGGGGATTTGTTCATATGCCAACTATATGTTGATGATATTATCTTTGGTTCTCCTAACAAAGCTTTCAATGATGAGTTTGCCGCACTAATGACCGAGAAATTTGAGATGTCTATGATGGGAGAGTTGAAGTTCTTTCTTGGATTCGAAGTCAAGCAAAGAAGAGAAGGAACCTTCATCAACCAAGCCAAATACACCCAAGACATGCTCAAGAGATTCAAGTTAAATGATGTCAAGCCGGCCAAGACTCCAATGCCTACCAAGTGCCAACTTGACATAGATCCCAATGGTAAAGCGGTGGATCAAAAGGTATATCGTTCCATGATTGGATCCTTGCTTTACCTTTGTGCATCTAGACCGGATATCATGTTGAGTGTAGGAATATGTGCACGGTTTCAAGCCGCGCCTAAGGAAAGTCACTATGTGGCAGTCAAGCGGATCTTTCGATATTTGGCTCATACCCCAAACTTTGGCTTATGGTATCCCAAAGGAGCAAGCTTTGATCTAATGGGTTATTCGGATTCGGATTGGGCGGGAGACCGTGTGGATAGGAAGTCAACTTCCGGAGGGTGCCAATTCCTTGGTCGCTCTTTGGTGAGTTGGTCTTCGAAGAAGCAGAACTGTGTGTCTCTCTCCACCACCGAGGCCGAGTATGTAGCTGCCGCAAGTTGTTGTGCTCAGTTGCTTTGGATGAGGCAAACTTTAAAGGATTACGGTGTCACTTGTGACAAAGTGCCTCTTTTCTGTGACAATGAAAGTGCAATTGCAATCTCCTACAACCCGGTGCAACATAGCAAGACGAAGCACATCGAGATTCGTCATCATTTTATTCGGGATCACGTCAAGCGTGGGGAGATTGATATTATTCATCTTAACACTCAAGAGCAACTAGCGGATATTTTCACGAAGCCATTGGATGAAGCAAGGTTTCGTGAGTTAAGGCATGAGCTAAATATCATTGATTCGAGCAACGTGGCTTGATTCTCGTCACATCCCACCGCACTCATCATGTTTACCTTGTTCTAGGTGTAGGCATGGATTTAGGGGGAGTGTTGTTCTCTCAATGAACTCTCCCTCCCCCTATTATGCCAAAATTAATCAAAATCTTTCACATTAGCCATTTATGATGGTAATTGTGCCTCAAAGATGAGTTTTGGTCTTGGGCCCAAGGTTAAAATCTTCGCGGTGCCAAACCATTCGACTCAAACAATGGTGGCTTCGGCCACCGACCCTCTCTTTTGGAGGGTTTGGTTCTTCTATGGTTTTCATTGCTTTTATCTTGACTTGTTAGTCTTTTCGTGTTTTGGTCCACTCCAAATTTGCTCTTCGTTTTATTGTCTTTTAAACCTTGGAGTGTCCATTCCCATTTGCTGTGTTTTCGAGTCTCCAACCTAAGCCTTTCCTCTCTCCAACCCATAGATTTTGTATAAGCCATCCTTTTTGATCTGGGCAGTTCTGTCTCCTGCACGCGGTACTACCGCTGTCTAGGAACGGTACTACCGCTCTAAGCGGTACTACCGCTCCTGCCACCGGTACTACCGCTTGAGCGGTACTACTGGGCCTCCTGCCCGGCAGTAGTACCGGGGCGGTACTACCGCTACGCCTAGCGGTACTACCGCTTAGATGGATTCTGTGGGGTTAAGTGTCGGGCAGGGGGAGTTCTAACTCCCCCATACCCATTCACCTTTCTTCCCCACGACTCCCTCTCTCACAGGCGACGAAGTACTGCTTCGGAGGCCGTCTCCGGTCCTCCGATTCCGTGCCGTCTTCTGCATTTCCGCCCGGTGGAATCGATCCCCACCATCTCCTCTTGCTATGGAACCCGGTATTGCCCCCGTTCTTCTCTCCATTGGTTCTAGTTTTGAATCTTGGACTTAGGGCAATGCGTGGCGTTTCTTCGATTTTTGACCAAATCGAGGCTTGAGTAGGATGTAGAATGACTGCTAGATAGGAGGGTAGGAACTCTTTGTATCGATTTCGAAGGATTGGATCTCCGGTACTACCGGATCTGACACGGATGTGCGACTGTGCAGACAGCGGTACTACCGCTCGGCCATGGCCGGTACTACCGCTTAAGCGGTACTACCGCCCACTGGCCAGCGGTACTACCGCTCGTCTCCCAGGCGGTACTACCGTTGTCAAGACCGGTACTACCGCGTGAGACCCAGCTTTTCTGAATCTGTACAACTGGTTCCTCTCCCTCACTTGTAATTCTTGGCTTATGCATACCCTTTTACACCCGCTTCCTATGGTTTTTGTGTCTGGTTCAGGTGGTAGTAGCTCCAAGGGTCGTCGCAAGAATGCATCTGCTCCTTCCAAACGTGGGCGCACCTATTACGCCAGGCCTGTCTATTCTGATGATGAGATACAAGAAGAGGCTGCCCCGACACCACCTCCAGTGCGTCGTCAGTCAGTCAGAAGCAAGGCCAAGTCTGTTGCTCGCAAAAAGATGACTCCTGTCAAGACTGCAGCTGAGATGAAGCAAAATGAGTATTGGCAGTACCGCGAGAGGAATCCCTACTGTCGTCCTCAAGACGCAACTCTTGTGGGCCGTCCCTTCTGGAACAGGGATCAATCTTTGGTATACTTTGACAGAATCAAGGCCAAGAAAAATCTGTTTGTCAAGACCAAGTCCATCAACATTGAGCATATGGAGAAGGACCGTGCATACTTTGGAGAAGCTCTTGACCTCTGTGCGCAGTTCAACATTGTGCCCATCATGTCCTTCAACTATGACTTTGATGCAGAGTTGGTGGCTCAGTTCTTTGCAACCGTGTGGTTTGGAACTAAGGATAACAGGACTATGATATGGATGACTCATGGTAGACAGCTTCGTGCCACTTGGGGTGAGTTCATGGATCTTCTGGGCTATCCCGATGAGGGGCTGGAGAAGCCCCTTGGTCTGCGCCCTCACCATGAGGGTGGACCTTCTCACAAGGACAATCTGCTTCCCCATATGACCATCATTCCGACTGATAAGGGATCCAAGAAGGAGCTGAAACCATTCTTTGATATCATGCATCGCATTTTCCGGCACACTCTCTTTCCTCGTGTTGGCAACTTGGATATGGTGCACGGACACCTGGTGGATATGCTTTGTCTGTGCCATTCTGAGAAGGGCACGGGGGCTGTTTTGGACGTCTCTCATGTCATGTGGAAGGAGCTTGTGACTGCAGCTTATGGTGATCACGTGTCGATCTATGCTCCCTTCATCTTCAAACTCATTGTGACCACCTGGACTGCCACATTCCCTGGAGAGCAGCTTGAGACCGGGCCTCTGACTTCTCATGAGACGATCAACTTGCGCCAGAAGGAGCTCTGGGCTCCCACTCGTCGTGCTGCGAGCGTGCCACTTGCCTCTGAGGAGGATGTGGAGGATACTGACTACGTGCCTGACCCCGAGCACTCGTCTGGGTCGTCTGGTTGGGCTGCCAAGCTCAAGAACAAGGTGAAGAAGCTGTTTTGTCTTCAGACGGATGTGCAGCACAAGATGTACTTGGCACATGTGGATGCCAAGAAGGCACGTCAGCAGAGGAAGGCCATCATGAGGAAGCTTGATATTCCAGTTGAGAGCGGTTCTGAGGCTGTCATCACTCCTGAAGACCACTGGATTTCTTCTCACTCCCGCTGGACTGATTCTGATGATTCCCTCACCGGTGCGTCGGCACCCGCTCCGGAGCAGGAGCACGCAGAGGAGGAGTCTGAGGATCCTGAAGCATCGGAGGAGTCGTCTGACGAGGAGTCCGATGCTGTGGCCTCCGACGAGTCCATGGGAGGAGACTAGTGCTACCACCTGTCGGCACGTAGTGTCACTCTTTGCCCTTTTGGTGTCTCGATGCCAAAGGGGGAGAGAGTCTAGGACCGGGGTTTGCATTTGCTTTCTGCAGGGTGTTGCCGAGTCACAAGCTTGCTTTTATCTGCTTCGATTTCTTGCTTGTGAACTCTTTTATCCTCGTTTACCTTGGTTTGGTCTGAGACTCTATCGTATGGTGTAAGACATATGCTACCCATGTTATCTTAATTATGTCTTGTTATGTGTGAGTTTATGACTCATTGTTCGTATTGCAACCATGCTTAGCGTTATATATTATGTTGTTGCAAGTATTGCCCTATTTATAAAATATAGGGGGAGTGTTGATCCTAGTGTGTGCACTTTGCATTTCAAAGGCATATTCAATTAGTGCACACATCTAGGGGGAGCCCGTCTATATTTTGTAGATAGTTGGTTTGCATTATTATCTCGTATATACTTGTGCAAACCCCGTGTTGTCATCAATCCACCGAAAAGGGGGAGATTGTTAGGGCATATTTTACCCCAGTAGTTTCGATGATTGATGACAATGCGCTTTGCGGACTAATCGTGTGCGTTGACCTTTTCAGAGATTATATTGATAGGCACGAGACGGTTTATCTCCCCTCGATGATAAAGAGTGAAGACGGTTATTTTCCGACGATTTGAATTGAGTCGTAGGAAACCCGTACTATTAAGAGGGGGTCCGCGTTGGAAAGGTATGGGTGGAATCAACACGTACACAGCCCCATATGCACCCACAACCTCCTTTCCCTTCTCTGGAGCATTTCCTGTGTGGTCTGTGGTGTTTCAGAAGTTTGCAAGCGGTAGTACCGCTTGGACCCACGGTAGTACCGCTCCAAGGGGCGGTAGTACCGCTGGGTACTACCGCACCACTACCGCTTGGGGTTTCCCCGAGCGTGCAACTTTCTGTTGCCGGTTTGTCTCAACCGGTAGTAGCACGGTAGTAGTACGGTAGTACCGCTCAAGCGGTACTACCGCCCCTACTACCGCTTCCACTACCGCTTGGGGTTTTTCCTCTGTGCGAGTTTCTGTTACCACTTTTCCCTCTAGCGGTAGTAGAGCGGTACTAGAACGGTAGTACCGCTTGCGCGGTACTACCGCCCCTACTACCGCTTCCACTACCGCTTGGGGTTTTTTCTCCGTGCGAGTTTCTGTTACCTCTTTTCCCTCTAGCGGTAGTAGAGCGGTACTAGAACGGTAGTACCGCTTGCGCGGTACTGCCGCCCTGTCCGCCTCTACTACTGCTGCCTGTTCTGGACGGAACTCCCTTAGCGGTAGTACCGTAAGGGGGCAGCGGTAGTACCGCTCCGGCGGTACTACCGTGGCACACCTAGTGTGTTTTTGACCAGTTCGAGGTAGTACCGCCTAAGCGGTAGTACCGCTCCTAGGAGCGGTAGTACCGCTTGCCTGCGGGCAGAGGGCAGATAACGGTTGGAATTTTGTGTCCCTATTTAAAGGAGAGGTCTTCTTCTTCCTAGAGTCGACCTCTTCCCCCAAGCTCCATTGTTACTCCAAAAGCTCATTTTAGCCCGATCTCTCTCCCTAGCCATCAAATCTTGTTGTTGCTCTAGGGTTTGGAGGAGAGGGCCCCGATCTACACTTCCACCAAGAGATATTTGATTCCCCCCACTAATCCCTTGCGGATCTTGTTACTCTTGGGTGTTTGAGCACCCTAGACGGTTGAGGTCACCTCGGAGCCACATTCCATTGTGGTGAAGCTCCGTGGTTGTGTTGGGAGCCTCCAATTAAGTTGTGGAGATTGCCCCAACCTTGTTTGTAAAGGTTCGGTTGCCGCCTTCAAGGGCACCACTAGTGGAATCACGGCACCTCGCATTGTGTGAGGGCGTGAGGAGAATACGGTGGCCTTAGTGGCTTCTTGGGGAGCATTGTGCCTCCACACCGCTCCAACGGAGACGTACTTCCTCTCAAAGGGAAGGAACTTCGGTAACACACCCTCGTCTTCACCGGCTCCACTTGTGGTTATCTCTTACCTTTACATTGTGCTTGATATACTTGTATTGTATCCTTTGCTTGCTTGTGTTGTAATTGTTAGCATCATATAGGTTGCTCACCTAGTTGCATATCTAGACAACCTATTTTGTTGCTAACCCTAATTTGTTAAAGAAAAGCTAAAAATTGGTAGTTGCCTATTCACCCCCCCCCTCTAGTCAACCATATCGATCCTTTCAATCTCCATAGCCCGTTGATACGCCTAGTTGATGTGAGATTATCTTCTCCACTTTTACCCCTTTGATATCTACCACCATATTCTATTCCACCCTTATGCTATTGTGACGCCCCCAATTTGACCGTATGCTAAACATACATGCAATGCGTACGACCAAGATTAGGGACTCACTGATCGATATCACAACACAACACTAGACACAAATTAAAGTCATACAACTTCATATTACAAGCCAGGGGCCTCGAGGGCTCGAATACAAAGCTCGACAAGCACGAGTCAGCGGAAGCAAAAAAATATCTGAGTACAGACATAACTTAAACAAGTTTTGCCTTAAGAAGGCTAGCACAAACATAACAACGGATCGAACGAGGCGATGCCTCCTACCTGGGAACCTCCTATCCTACTGCTGGTCGGGGGCAGCCTCCACGTAGTAGAAGGCTCCTGCGGTGGTGTAGTAGTCGTCTCCGGCGTACTCCATCTCCTGGGCTCCATCGTCTGAACGCAGCAATCGAATCGAGGGGGAAAGAGAAAGCAAAGCAGCGGTGAGTACTCATCCAAAGTACTCGCAAGACTGACATCAGAACTATGCTAAGAATGCATCAGTATCAAGGAATGGGGTCATATCTGGGCTGACTGCAGAAAGCAAGAATAGGGGGAAGGCCTAGTCCTATCGAAGACTAGCATCTTCAACATCTTGTAACATTAGAAGAGTGTAGATTGGTAACTCATATGTAACAATATCATTGTAGCAATTTTATTAAGTAACCACGCCCAGAGATTCTTCCTCGTCTCCCGCGAGAAAGCAATCTCGGAGCCAACATTCATTTCAAATTAGCACTTTTAATGATATTAGCTCGGGATACAACTCCAAGTCGTCCTGTTACCGTGGACACGACTATTCGAATAGATAATTTCATCCCTGCAAGGGTGCACCACGTTTTCCATCACGCTTGATCACCTTTGGCCGGACACACTTTCCTGGGTCATGCCCGGCCTCGAAGATCAACACGCCGTCACCCTACCTAGGCTCAACAAAGAGGCCAGTCCACCAGTCTAAATCCTAAGCGCGCAGGGGTCATGGGCCCACTCACCCTTTGCACTCCTGCACGATGCGTTCGCGGCCGAGGTCAGTCCTAGCACACTCTAATCCAAGATCTGTGCCTTCCAGACCACTCGGGCGAGCGCCACTCCATTGCTGACGTCCGAAGAGCTTCGGCTGATACAACGACGCTGAGTACCCATAACTTCTCCCACGTGAAGGTTAGTGCGAAAAGGTCAAATGACCAACTCAGATCAAATACCCAAACCATTAGCATTTTATTAATTGCGGTGACGAGCGCGATACACGGTGTGTGGTCCCGTCGCCCCGTCTCGAGGTCTTGTGGCAAGGGCCAAGAATGCCCGGCCACGCCCCGTCGTATTACACCAACACCCACTGGTCATCCTGACCTCATCATGTATCAACAGTAAAGTAAATGTAACCGTGTGTATATAACACCAAGGGGGAAACCCGAGGGATTAACCTCGAAGGATCCCACCTGATGTAACCGTTAAGGTGACCAGAGAGGATTCACCCTCGATGGTCTACACTTGAGGAGTTGCACGACAGAGTCGTCGTCGGGAGTGGTGAAGGAGGAATCACCCTCGATAACCACGACCGACTAGCTGCACTGCAGAGTTAGCATCATGAGTACTTAACGAGGTGTCACCCTCGGTACTCGATAGTAGCTCTGCAGAGTCATACAACTAAGGGGTGTGCGGTGAATGTGACGGGCATGGCTTGTCGGTCGGTTGACCGAGTCTTCAAGTCTTCGAGTCGTCGATGAAGAAGCAGGGGCAACTGGGGCTACGGGGTCACACGGGATCACTATCCATCCTATACTAAGCAGGTGATATGAAAGCAGGTACGGTAGCAGTTTATCAAAAACAGGCTATGCATCAGAGTAGGAGCTAGCTAATACAGTAGCAAAATCTAATGCAAGAATGAGAGGGAAAGAATTGGGCGATATCGGAATGCTCAAGGGGGTTTGCTTGCCTTGCTGCTCTGCTGCAAAGGCCTGATCGTCAACGGTGTAGTCGTACCCGGCAGCAGCATCAGTCTCGGGGTCTACCGGTAAGAAGAGGGGGGAGCAACAATAAATATAAGGTAGACAGATGCACACGATGTAAGACATGGCAATATGCAGAGCTAGGCATGCACTAACGCAGTATTACACGTCGCAGACGGATCGGAAGAATATCTGACGATATTTTTCGAGTCTCGGGCTACTACTGGACAGATGAAAATGATGGAAAAGTTCCATGTTCGTTATGATAGGAGCACACGACAGACGAATGGACAGCGTATTCGGGTTCGTGGGATTTTTCTGATCAACTTTCATATATAAATTATTTTCATCGGAGTTACGGTTTATTTTCTATTAATTTCCAAAGTTTTATTTTAATTTATTTAATTCGAATTTAAACAGTAAAATGCCAAGCGCACCCAGCTGTGGACTAGCCACAAAGGCTGACTGGTGGGCCTGGTCAACTGCTGACTCAGCAGTTGACTGGTCAATGTGTTAACTGGTCAAGGTGTTGACTGGGTCCACCTGCCATAGACTCTAGTTTTAACCAGAGGTTTAATTACATAGTTTAACTAAAGGGGACCCACATGCCATACACTATAGACTAACCTAACAACCAATTAACCCCTAAGTCAGCCTAAACTAATTAGCCCTACTAATTAGGCCTACTAATTAGCCCGGCCACTAGCGATGCTTGCCATGGCCAGCACGCACGAGGCACAAGGCCTCGGCGGCCATGGCTAGCAATAGTAACGCAGCAGCAGCAGTTCAGCTAGCCGCAGGTAGCAAGAGCGGCAGCACTGCCGCAGCGGGGGCGACGCGGCGAGGCGCGAGGCGAGCAGCTGCAGCAGTAGCAAGCAACAACACCCAGCGCGCGAGCAGTAGCAGCTAAGGGCAGCAGCAGAGCAAAGCATCAGCGCAGCTAGCAGCGGCAGGGCGGCCAGTGCAGGCGCGGCGGTACGCGCGCATGGGTAGGGCGAGCAGCAGCATGCACGGCACGGCGGGGGCGCACGGCCCGTGACAGCAACGGCTGTAGCGGTAGTGGGGCTAGGCAGCAGCGGGAGCAGATGCAGCGGCGACAGGCAGAGCAAACAACAGCGGCATCAACTAGCAAAACAGCCGCGCAGCAGGCGGACGAGCGCGCTGTGTCAGGTGTGCGTGCACGCGAGCGGCAGCAACTCACGCGGGTGCAGGCAGGCGAGCGTGGCGGGGCGCAACACGGGAGCGTCCACGGCGAGTCTCGGACGACGGATACTGTGATGGATTCGATAGGGGAAGCAGGGGGACGGGGAGGGGAGCTCACAGTGAGTGCAGTGGGGATCTCAGTGGAGTCAACGGGGCCGGGGACGGTCGAGGACGAGGGGATCGACGCGATGGACAGGGCGGATGCCGGCGAAGGGACTGAATGCGAGCGGCGTCGTTGGGGCTCCGTGGCTTCGATCCAGTGGTGAAGAAGACGAATCGGTCATCTACGGACCTCCTGGACAGCTTCTCTTCTCGCGGGGAGGACGACGGCTACGCGGGCGGCATGGCCATGGCGACGGCAGAAGCGGTGTGTGCTGCAGAAACGAAAGCGGCGCGAGCAGGGGGAAAACGGCAAGCTAGGGTTTGTCCACGAGGCAAGGGTGGCTATATCCACCGTGGGGACACGCTGGATAGTCGACGTGTGGCCGTCCATGGCCATGGATGTGGTGTGTGCGTCCAGCGTGCCTCCGGTGAACAGAGGTTGAAGGAGGGAGAGGGAGTTGGGCTGGGTCCGCACTGTGCTCATAGAGCCCAAGTGCATAGTGGCCTCAAACCTTTTTGCCTTTTCTATTCTCTGTATTTAATTTAGCTACTGTCTTGCATTAATCTACGCGAGCAAACGAATTTTGTTGTGAGTGAAACTTTGTACAAAATTACTAGGAAATATTGTGATGCAGTACAAAAATTTCCAAGCCATTTGGAAAAGTATAATTATTATTTTTATTTTTAAGTGGCCAAATATAAGTGTGATTGGCTTAGTTTTAAATAGGTTAGGGACATTTCAATATTTCTAAAATGTTTGTTCCTCCATGAACATTATTGAGTGATTACTTTCAGTATTATGACATTTTATTTTTACTATTTGAAGAAATAATTTATTTGACTTTATTTTAAATTTGAAATTGGCTTTGATTTTCATCAAGTGGAAATTTGTCTTAGTTAAACTTCATGCATGGCACCATTAGTGTGAGGTCACTATAGCATGACACTAGGGGTGTTACAAATCTCCTCCACTACAAGAAATCTCGTCCCGAGATTTAAGAGGTTGAGTAAGGGGGAAGTTCTGTTTACGATATTCTATCGAGTCTTCTTGTCTTTGTTGTCCTCATCGAAGAGGTTGGTCCTTCCCGTTGATGTATTCATTTCTCTGATTCAGGTCAACCTGATGGAGTCGTCATCCTTCCTTCTGGATCTTCATCGTCCTACGAATGCGATAAGAGGGAAAACTCTAGAAGAACGTAACTCCACAAAGTTGGGCATCTTACGGCGAACTCAGGGAAGAAGACAAGAATCATTCCTCAAGTTGTAACTCAGGGAAATCATTGAGAGCAAAAGTGATGGTCCCAAGTTTCAAACGAGTAGGCAATCTTTCGATGCCTGATCAGAAGGTGAAAAGGGGGGGGAGGAATTCGTGATATCACCCATACAATGGCGTTTGGATAATTGATCAAGAAACATTTAGCACTGCGGTTCCTATGTTCTTGTTGAAGATTGGAGTATCACAGCCATGCTTCGGGGAAACATCGACTTGGTGATCAGGTAAGATTAGACGTTGGGGACACAAAGGTTCCATTAGGAACAACTTATAACACAAGCCTTACAATTTCCTCATGGGAGAAAAGGCTAATCTTGTTGAACAAGATACTACAGCAATAGGTCCTCCGGCCAAGTGTGCTATGCATGAAATCATCTTACGAGGTTACATAAGGACCAATGTCATAATTCTTGGAAAAAGTTCCAACCATCGTATCTGCCCGAGATTCAGATCTGGTTGGTTTCAGGATACTTCAGACATAGAAGGCCTGAGAAGAAAAGGATGCAACACAGATCTACGAGATGATGTTGCAAGAATCTTGGAATGAACGACGGAAGCAAGCCATGAATCATGAGTTGGAATGCAAGACATATGAACACAATGTCAAGACATTCGTGCCCACATAGAAGTTTTTAGGATGGAATGCAATCAAGCTCTGGTTGGGAACCATCATAGAGGATATCAAAGTTCCATGCGTAAGTCTGGACTAGCTGTTACGTAGAACTTCTTTTCCCAGATCAAATCAATCAGTGGCTTGGCATGCTAGGAAATACATATGGAGTGAAGGTAGCAAATCTATCGAACCATAGAATACTTCGCACATGCCTGAATGAGTTGGAACAATTCCAGAGGAAGCGAAACAAAATTTTCTCATAATCACGGTGGCAAAAATCCACGTGAACTTAGAGAAAAACACTTCTCTTAACAAACATATTCTTCATGAGCTAGGCACAAAGATAATGATTTCAAGGTTTCCAACACTAGCTTAACTGTTCATCATGAACCACGAAGAAGATGAGGATGTGGCTGATGGGCTCAGCAACAATTCGTCGAGAATTCCACGAAGATGGATTTCCACGATTGTGTGAACAAGGTGATAGCATTGGTCAAACCAGATGATATAATGAGGTATGTCCGAGGAAAACACCCACAATTAAACATTAATCGAAAGGTGCATCCGAAAATCTGGACTAAGCAGCACGACCCATGTTAGAATGTTGATTCAACAAACAACACACTAATAATGGAATTATTGTTCATTAACTCCAAGTTAATAGAGTTGCTATGTCATAGGTGTTGAATTTACACATCACAATCCTTTTGTCGGTATTCCGGTTAGAAGCAACACGGGGACCAAGAAATGAAAGGTGATGGTAAGGAGTATCACTATATCAAGAATTCTTAAGACATGTGAAATTCTCACGACATTCTCGACAAAAGATGGTAATATTCCAAGATAGAACATAACACCAGATGGCTAACAAGGAACTTAAGGTTCAACCAAAACCAGAGCAAGTTTCGCTTGGAAGGAATGCAAGGATGTCGCCAATGACAACAACAATTACCAAGGGCAAGGATGCAACTCCTCATCATGAATTCAAATCATATTCTGGAAGAGCTCAGAATGTTGAGGATGATCACGACACAATTGCCGAGAAGTCTCTTGAAGATGTAATCGATCAGTGACGACATCAAACAAGGAAAAGATGAAGTGAAGGGTGGTCGGGACCACAGATTAGAGTGCTAGCTCAGAATCGAAATAGCCTTTCAAGACAACCAACATGACGTTGAAAGCTCGATGTAAGCTCAATGCACTGTTGGAATGGTGCTTCAGGGATGAAGGACATAGATAGCATGGTCAAGCTTTAGCATGACGATGATGATGTAGCCTAACAGCTTGGAATGGCATGATCGAGTACAAACTCATAAGAAAAGAAAATTACTAAGAGTTGTTGAATCGCAATGCGGACTTGATACAATTATCGGTGTCCTTGAGTGTCCAACAACCCAGAACACGAGGAAACTGGAATCAATGAAGGAAAACATAGCTGATGAGGAGCTTATAAGAAGCTATGTAGCTCCATGATTTTCTCGAGATACCAGGGATAATGCTCGGAGGTAGATCAGAATAGAGAACAGACTAGTTTATTGATCTGTGGAAGACAAGCACTTTAACTTGTTTGAGAATGAAATCAAAGCAGGACATCATGGTCGGAACCACGATTGCAAAGGACAAGATCACAGACAGCAGATCAAATTATCCCAAGGGAAATTTATTGTTTACGAGAAGCTTCCATGATAAGACATACACCGGGTCCATGGGCATGAACACAAAGTTCAAGGTCGACTCCCACTTCATCAATGCACCACCTTCCATTTACTCCTCGCCTTTGATGAAGTTGTAGTTTGAAAGTTTAACTGGAAAAACACCAGAAGAGTATGACTCGTGAAAACTCTCGGGTTCACACAGGTTAGGGAAGGCATAGGTCCAACCCCTCGGGGCATCTTAGGAACATATACCACAAACTTCAAGAGTAATCAACACATGCTTGACAACAGAGCATGGCTGACAAAAGCATAGGATATAACTTATCAGAGGGAGAAGACACAATTTACCAATGGCATCATGTATCAGGGGAAGAACTCGCAAGGATTTTGAATGTGAAGGATGCTGTCAGATAATAACCCAACAATGGTTTTGGCGTCCCACAAAGGGATCTGATGTGAGTATCGGAACTCAATCAGTGGAAGAAAGAAAGCAAGGCATCAGATTATAGAACATCCAAATAACTCGATGCTTAAATAACCAAACGAATTAAGACTTCCCAATTGTGTATCAGAATCAGATGCTCCGATCAAATACAAGTAAGTTGAAACGACTTAGATGGACAATCAATCAAAATTGAATTGTCGAGAACCAACTCATGTTTGGAAAGACGTCTGAGCCTGACAGATAAATTATGAGAAACAACTGATTACTGCGTGCATTCACACACAATTTGAATCAATAAATCAAATGACAACCACAAAGGATTCAATGAATATTGCCAGGCGTATGGAATTAACCATAATGCAAGCAGGTGAGAAAGGTCAAGAGCAAAGGCTAATGAGGATTTTGGAAGATCGAATAGCAATTGGAAGGATTTTGTGAAACCCATGACAACTAAGGATGAACGAATCCCCGATAAGCATAGGGGGGTTGATGGTAGAAGGTAATCGCAAGAGCAATGAACACAAGTTCTCGAGAGAACATCGAAGAGTATCATCGGAATCTTCTGATGAATCAAGCCATCATCTGGAATGAGGGGCTCTCCGGGAGGAAGTAGATACGAGAACCTAAAGTTAGAGTTAGCAAAATCTTTAACCCGAAAGAAAAGAGAGGTCAAAACCCAGAGTATAGACGAGGAATAAAAGATCCTAATACCACCCGATTGAGATGTGGGCCCGTAAGCCACACAATTATGTTAGTAAAAGTTTTTCAAGTACTAGACTCAACTTCGGCCAAGGAGTTGGAAAGGGGGCTACCTACAGGCAGTCAGCTCTGATACCAACTTGTGACGCCCCCAATTTGACCGTACGCTAAACATACACGCAATGCGTATGACCAAGATTAGGGACTCACTGATCGATATCACAACACAACACTAGACACAAATTAAAGTCATACAGCTTCATATTACAAGCCAGGGGCCTCGAGGGCTCGAATACAAAGCTCGACAAGCACGAGTCAGCGGAAGCAAAAAAATATCTGAGTACAGACATAAGTTAAACAAGTTTTGCCTTAAGAAGGCTAGCACAAACATAACAACGGATCGAACGAGGCGAGGCCTCCTGCCTGGGAACCTCCTATCCTACTGCTGGTCGGGGGCAGCCTCCACGTAGTAGAAGGGTCCTGCGGTGGTGTAGTAGTCGTCTCCGGCGTACTCCATCTCCTGGGCTCCATCGTCTGAACGCAGCAATCGAATCGAGGGGGAAAGAGAAAGCAAAGCAGCGGTGAGTACTCATCCAAAGTACTCGCAAGACTGACATTAGAACTATGCTAAGAATGCATCAGTATCAAGGAATGGGGTCATATCTGGGCTGATTGCAGAAAGCAAGAATAGGGGGAAGGCCTAGTCCTATCGAAGACTAGCATCTTCAACATCTTGCAGCATTAGAAGAGTGTAGATTGGTAACTCATATGTAACAATATCATTGTAGCAATTTTATTAAGTAACCACGCCCAGAGATTCTTCCTCGTCTCCCGCGAGAAAGCAATCTTGGAGCCAACATTCATTTCAAATTAGCACTTTTAATTATATTAGCTCGGGATACAACTCCAAGTCGTCTTGTTACCGTGGACACGGCTATTCGAATAGATAATTTCATCCCTGCAGGGGTGCACCACGTTTTCCATCACGCTTGATCACCTTTGGCCGGACACACTTTCCTGGGTCATGCCTAGCCTCGAAGATCAACACGTCGTCGCCCTACCTAGGCTCAATAGAGAGGCCAGCCCGCCGGTCTAAATCCTAAGCGCGCAGGGGTCATGGGCCCACTCACCCTTTGCACTCCTGCACGATGCGTACGCGGCCGAGGTCAGTCCTAGAACACTCTAATCCAAGATCTGTGCCTTCCAGACCACTCGGGCGCGCGCCGCTCCATTGCTGACGTCCGAAGAGCTTCGGCTGATACAACGACGTTGAGTACCCATAACTTCTCCCACGTGAAGGTTAGTGCGAAAAGGTCAAATGACCAACTCGGATCAAATACCCAAACCATTAGCAATTTATTAATTGCAGTGACGAGCGCGATACACGATATGTGCTCCCGTCGCCCCGTCTCGAGGTCTTGTGGCAAGGGCCAAGAATGCCCAGCCACGCCCCGTCGTATTACACCAACACCCTCTGGTCATCCTGACCTCATCATGTATCAACAGTAAAGTAAATGTAACCATGTGTATATAACACCAAGGGGGAAACCCGAGGGATTAACCTCGAAGGATCCCACCTGATGTAACCGTCAAGGTGACCAGAGAGGATTCACCCTCGATGGTCTACACTTGAGGAGTTGCACGACAGAATCATCGTCGGGAGTGGTGAAGGAGGAATCACCCTCGATAACCACGACCGACTAGCTGCACTACAGAGTTAGCATCATGAGTACTTCACGAGGTGTCACCCTCGGTACTCGATAGTAGCTCTGCAGAGTCATACAACTAAGGGGTGTGCGGTGAATGTGACGGGCATGGCTTGTCGGTTGGTTGACCGAGTCTTCAAGTCTTCGAGTCGTCGATGAAGAAGCAAGGGCAACTGGGGCTACGGGGTCACACGGGATCACTATCCATCCTATACTAAGCAGGTGATATGAAAGCAGGTACGGTAGCAGTTTATCAAAAACAGGCTATGCATCAGAGTAGGAGCTAGCTAATACAGTAGCAAAATCTAATGCAAGAATGAGAGGGAAAGAATTGGGCGATATCGAAATGCTCAAGGGGCTTGCTTGCCTTGCTGCTCTGCTGCAAAGGCCTGATCGTCAACGGTGTAGTCGTACCCGGCAGCAGCATCAGTCTCGGGGTCTACCGGTAAGAAGAGGGGGGAGAAACAATAAATATAAGGTAGACAGATGCACACGATGTAAGACATGGCAATATGCAGAGCTAGACATGCACTAACGCAGTATTACACGTCGCAGATGGATCGGAAGAATATCTGACGATATTTTTCGGGTCTCGGGCTACTACCGGACAGATGAAAATGATGGAAAAGTTCCATGTTCGTTATGATAGGAGCACACGACAGACGAACGGACAGCATATTCGTATTCGTGGGATTTTTTTGATCAACTTTCATATATAAACTATTTTCATCGGAGTTACGGTTTATTTTCTATTAATTTCCAAAGTTTTTTTGAATTTATTTAATTCGATTTTAAACAGTAAAATGCCAAGCGCACCCAGCTGTGGACTAGCCACAATGGCTGACTGGTGTGCCTGGTCAACTGCTGACTCAGCAGTTGACTGGTCAATGTGTTGACTGGTCAAGATGTTGACTGGGTCCACCTGTCATAGACGGTAGTTTTAACCAGAGGTTTAATTACATAGTTTAACTAAAGGGGACCCACATGCCATACACTATAGACTAACCTAACAACCAATTAACCCCTAAGTCAGCCTAAACTAATTAGCCCTACTAATTAGGCCTACTAATTAGCCCGACCACTAGCGGTGCTTGCCATGGCCAGCACGCACGAGGCACAAGGCCTCGGCGGCCATGGCTAGCAGTAGTAACGCAACAGCAGCAGTTCAGCTAGCCGCAGGTAGCAAGAGCGGCAGCACTGCCGCAGCGGGGGCGGA
Source organism: Elymus sibiricus (assembly GCA_039707655.1). Taxonomy (NCBI): domain Eukaryota; kingdom Viridiplantae; phylum Streptophyta; class Magnoliopsida; order Poales; family Poaceae; genus Elymus; species Elymus sibiricus. The sequence goes on along the minus strand of CM077669.1, from coordinate 340,566,075 downwards.
CGGCGAGGCGCGAGGCGAGCAGCTGCAGCAGTAGCAAGCAACAACAGCCAGCGCGCGAGCAGTAGCAGCTAAGGGTAGCAGCAGAGCAAAGCATCAGCGCAGCTAGCAGCGGCAGGGCGGCCAGCGCAGGCGCGGCGGTACGCGCGCGTGGGTAGGGCGAGCAGCAGCATGCACGGCACGGCGGGGCGCACGGCCCGTGACAGCAACGACTGTAGCAGTAGTGGGGCTAGGCAGCAGCGGGAGCAGATGCAGCGGCGACAGGCAGAGCAAACAACAGCGGCATCAGCTAGCAAAACAGCCGCGCAGCAGGCGGATGAGCACGCTGTGTCAGGTGTGTGTGCACGCGAGTGGCAGCAATTCACGCGGGTGCAGGCAGGCGAGCGTGGCGGGGTGCAACACGGGAGTGTCCACGGCGAGCCTCGGACGACGGATACTGCGATGGATTCGATAGGGGAAGCAGGGGCGGGGAGGGGAGCTCACAGTGAGTGCAGTGGGGATCTCAGTGGAGTCAACGGGGCCGGGGACGGTCGAGGACGAGGGGATCGACGCGATGGACGGGGCGGATGCTGGCGAAGGGACTGAACGCGAGCGGCGTCGTTGGGGCTCCGTGGCTTCGATCCAGTGGTGAAGAAGACGGATCGGTCATCTACGGACCTCCTGGACAGCTTCTCTTCTCGCGGGGAGGACGACGGCTACGCGGGCGGCATGGCAATGGCGACGGCAGAAGCGTTGTGTGCTGCAGAAACGAAAGCGGCGCGAGCAGGGGGAAAACGGCAAGCTAGGGTTTGTCCACGAGGCAAGGGTGGCTATATCCACCGCGGGGACACGCTGGATGGCCGACGCGTGGCCGTCCATGGCCATGGACGTGGTGTGTGAGTCCCGCGTGCCTTTGGTGAACAGAGGTTGAAGGAGGGAGAGGGAGTTGGGCTGGGCCTGCACTGTGCTCATAGAGCCCAAGTGCACAGTGGCCTCAAACCTTTTTGCCTTTTCTATTCTCTGTATTTAATTTAGCTACTGTCTTGCATTAATCTGCGCGAGCAAACAAATTTTATTGTGTGTGTAACTTTGTACAAAATTACTAGGAAATATTGTGATGCAGTACAAAAATTTCCAAGCCATTTGGAAAAGTATAATTATTATTTTTATTTTTAAGTGGCCAAATATAAGTGTGATTGGCTTAGTTTTAAATAGGTTAGGGACATTTCAATATTTCTAAAATGTTTGTTCCTCCATGAACATTATTGAGTGATTACTTTCAGTATTATGACATTTTTGTTTTACTATTTGAAGAAATAATTTATTTGACTTTATTTTAAATTTGAAATTGGCTTTGATTTTCATCAAGTGGAAATTTGTCTTAGTTAAACTTCATGACATGGCACCATTAGTGTGAGGTCACTATAGCATGACACTGGGGGTGTTACAGCTATGTCCAATGGTTCACGCTCATGTATTGCGTGAAAAATAAAAATTTGATGCACTTTGAAAAAGTACGATCCAATTGCCTGACTTGGACACCGTGGTGCTTGACATTTGTATTAATGTGATGAAGACGGAGTCATGCCTTGCTAATACTATAATATGAATGGGGGTAAACATTCTTTTAGGATCGTATACTTTGAAAGATTGATGATTTTGTTGCTTGTGCCTATAAATATTACTATGTTGATGTTTGTTAATTCATCGTTTCTCAATGAGCATACATGCAAAAGATTACATATTGGGTAGCATGTCGCATCAAAAATTCTGTTTTTATCATTTACCTACTTGAGGACGAGCAGAAATTAAGCTTGGGGATGCTGATACGTCTCCAACGTATCTATAATTTTTTATTGTTCCATGATATTATATAATCATTCTAGGATACTTTTTGAGTAAAAATTACCAATTTATATTATTTTTGAGCACTAACCTATTGACCCAGTGCCTAGTGCCTAGTGCCAGTTTCTGTTTTCTGCGTGTTTTTTACTTTTCAGGTTTACAGTACCAAACGAAGGCCAATTGCCCCAAAACTTTTTTATGATTTTTTCTAGACCAAAAGAAGACCTGGAAGCTTCAGGAGAAGACCGGAGGCAGCACGAGGGAGGCACAAGCCAACAGGGTGCGCCCAGGGGCTGGTCGCGTCCTGATGGCTTGTCCCTCCCTGGTGGACCTCCTTGCCCCATTCTCTGGCCTATAAATTCACATATATTCCAAAAACCCTACAGGGCATCCCGAAACACTTTTTCCGCCGTCGCAAGTCTCTGTTCCGCCGCGATCCCATCTGGAGCTCCATTCCGGCACCTCGCCGGAGGGGGGATCGATCACGGAGGGCCTCTTCATCAACCTTGCTGCCATCACGATGATGTGTGAGTAGTTCACCACAGACCTACAGGTCCGTAGTTAGTACCTAGATGGCTCTCTCTCTCTCTCTCTCTCTCTCTCTCTCTCTCTCTTGATCTTCAATACAATGATTATCGCATCTTCGCTTTGATCTATCTGATGTAATTATTTTGTATGGTGCATTTGTTGGGATCGGATGAATTGTGGGTTTATGTTCAGATTATTCATGAAAAGTATTTGAGTCACTTCTGATATATATTATGATTCTTAAGTGCATGATCATTATAGCTTCGTAATTCTCTCCAATCCATTGAAATAGTTTTGCCAACTAGATTGATATTTCTTCAGTGAGAGGGGTGCGTTGTAGTGGGTTCAATCTGGCGATGCTCTATATCCCTGTGACAGAAGAGGACAAGACACGTCTTTGTATTGTTGCCACTAAGGATAAAGTGATGGGGTTAGTTCATATTAATTGAATTCTCTTTGTCTACATCATGTCAATGTTCTCCAAGCATTACTCTGTTTTACTTAATACTCTAGATGCATGCTGGATAGCGGTCGATGGGTGGAGTAATAGTAATAGGTGCAGGCAGGAGTCAACCTATTTTCTTATGTGCGTGATTACTATATACACATGATCATTGCCATGAATATCGCATAACTATGCACTTTTCTATCAATTGCCCAACAGTAATTTGTTTACCCACCGTATGCTTACTTTCATGAGAGATGCCGCTAGGGAAAACTATGGCCCCCGGGTCTATTCACCTATATATTTATAAACGCTACAATACCTTGCTGCCATTTATTTGCTTTTATTTTATTTTGCAATTCACAATTATCTACTATTATCTACACACTTCTCTTGCTTGCAAATAACGAGATCAAGGGGATTGACAACCCTCTTGCCGCGTTGGGTGCAAGTTGTTTGCTCTTTTGTGTGCAGCCGCTGAAGACTGTTGTGGATTGATATTCCTATTGGTTCGATAAACCTTGGTTTCATAACTTAGGGAAATACTTACCCGTATTGTGCTGCAATTACCCGTTCCTCTTCACGGAAAACCCAACGCAGATCACACGTATCACAACCCCACACTATTGCTCCCTGGCAACGGTGCCAGAAAAAGGTCTTGATAACCCACAAGTGTAGGGGATCGTTTGTACCCTTTTTTGATAAGTAAGAGTGTCGAACCAAATGGGGAGCTAAAGTTAGAATTAATATTCTCTCAAGTTCTATCGACCACCGATACAACTCTACACGCAACAATGTTCACTATACCTAGTACAAGAAATAAACTAGTTTGCGGGAATAACACTAGAAGTACATTGTAGGTGTAATAAGATAGTTTTGCAAGATAATAAAGAACTTGGAAATAAAAGTTGGGTGTTGTTTTAATAAAAGAACAATAAAGTAAATATAGCGAGTGTGGAAAAGTGGTGGTAGGATTTACGAGATTGTCCTAGGCAATTGATAACAAGATTGGTAATCACTATTATAGTTTTATATGAGGGAGAGGCATGAGCTAACATACTTTCCGTACTTGGATCATATGAACTTATGATTGGAACTATAGAAAGCATCCGCAACTACTAAAGATCATTAAGGTAAAACCCAACTATATCATTAAGTAACAAGTCCCCTTTACTCCCATACGCAACAACCCCCTTACTCGGGCATAAGCTTCTGTCACTCTCGCTGCCCACTATAAGCGAGTCATGAACGTATTGCAACACCCTACAGCGGGAATCCCACATGTGTGCGCGGCATGGAAGGCACCATAGGACAACATCAAAATAAAACACGCAACTCAAACCAATCAAGATCATCAATCAACCCATAGGACAAAAGGGATCTACTCAAACATCATAGGATGGCAACAGATCACTGGATAATAATATGAACCATAAAGCACCATGTTCAAGTAGGGGGTATAGTGGGATGCGGGAGAGTGGACTGCTATAAGTAGATGAGGTAAGGTGATGGTGGTGGTGAGGAAGACGATGGAGTTGTTTATGTAGATTGCCGTCATGATGGTTGCCCCGGCGGCACTCCGGTGCCACCGGGAGTGTCATCGTTTTCTCACAACAGATGCCATGGGGTGGCTTATTGAGAGTGGTTGGGGCTGAAGGACGCCGGTGGACTCCGGGAGCGGGATTGGGAACAAGCGGTGCGGGACACGCGATGTACCCAGGTCCGGGGCCCTCCGTGGGAGGTAACACCCCTAGTCCTGCTTGTCTGGTTGATGAACCAAAGGGGGCTACAATGGTGCTCCTTGAGCTGTCTGGGTAGAGGAAGAAGAGGGAGCTAGCTTGCTCTCCTTGCCTCTCTGCGTGAGTGTGGGTGTGTGTCTTTGTCGATCGATCGCCCCCTGCATGGGGGAGCTCCGGGGGTTTTTATAGGCCAACCCCCTGGATTACAGTATGTGTAGAAGGCGCCGGAGGGCCCCAGATGGCGGCCCCTCTAGCCGGCCATGGGGCCCCCGGCTGAGGAGTCTTGTCGTTGGTAGGGCCCGCCGGCTGCAGGGTCTCGTCGCTGGTAGGGCCCGTTGGCTACAGAGTCCCGTCGCGGGTAGGACCCGCTGGCTGCAGGGTCCCGTAGGGAGCCGGAAGGGGCCCGCTTGGCAGACTCACGGGCTTGTCACGTCGCGGCATGGGTCGTCCTGCGGGGCGTCGCCTTGCGGTAGCCGGCCACGGTCAGTGGTACGGCCGGCTGCACTGTGGCCATGCCTGGGTAGGTAATGGAGTGGTTGAGGGCATGCCAGCACTGTGCCGCCCACCCGGTCGCAGTCGCCCGGGGTCAGAGGCACTGTCGCCTCCACTGTGGCCATGTGGGCGCTGACCATCGATGCGACGGGGGCCATTATAGCCACGCGTGCCCTGACCGCGGTACCAGGGGCACTGCTGATACGCTGGGTGTCAGGTCGTCGTCCAGCGAGGCGTGGCGATGGGACGGGAGCTGACCCGCCGGCTAGAAGGCCAGGGGAGCCTTTGGCCGGCCGGCTGGTCGCAGCCGGCCGTGCGGAGCCGGACTACAGGGGGAGGCGGATCGCCCTGTAGTCATTTTTCGAAAAGTTGGAGTAAAGACCCAGCTGAGGCTACCCTGGGGTTATCCCCCCGACAGGGAGAGAGAGGGGGAGAGATCCCCCTCCTTCTTCTCCTTCCTTGGTCTACCCCTTGATGGAAGGAGAGTTTCCCCACTGGTCCATGGCCGCCATGGTTCCGGAGTGCAGGAGCCCCTTGATACGTCTCCAATGTATCTACTTTTCCTCACACTTTTGCCCTTGTTTTGGACTCTAATTTGCATGATTTGAATGAAACTAACCCGGACTGACGCGGTTTTCAGCAGAACTACCATGGTGTTGTTTTTGTGCAGAAATGAAAGTTCTCGGAACGAAACGAAACTTTTTGGAGAATTATTTCAGAATATATAAGAATTATTGGAGCCAAAAACTACCGAAGAAGGGGGCCAGGGTGGGAAGCACCCACCAGGGCGCGCCCTGGTGGGTTGTGCCCACCTCGTGTCCCCACTGACCCTAATTCCGTAGCTATAAATTCCTATTTTCGGAGAAAAAAATAGAGGCAAAAGTTTCATCGCGTTTTACGATACGGAGCCGCCGCCACCTCCTGTTCTTCATCGGGAGGCCAGATCTGGAGCCCGTTTGGGGCTCCGGACAGGGGAATCTTCGGTCTTCGTCATCACCAACCCTTCTCCATCACCAATTCCATGATGCTCCCCACCGGGAGTGAGTAATTCCTTCGTAGGCTTGCTGGTCGGTGAGGAGTTGGATGAGATTCATCATGTAATCGAGTTAGTTTTGTTAGGGCTTGATCCCTAGTATCCACTATGTTCTGAGATTGATGTTGCTATGACTTTGCTATGCCTAATGCTTGTCATTAGGACCCGAGTGCCATGATTTCAGATCTGAACCGTTTATGTTATCACCATTATATCTATGTTCTTGATCCGATCTTGCCTAGTCATATGCACCTATTACGTGTTATGATCCGTAAACCCCATAGTGACAATATTTGGGATACTTTCCGGTGATGACCGTAGTTTGAGGAGTTCATGTATTCACCGTGTGTTAATGCTTTGTTCCAGTTCTCTATTAAAAGGAGGCCCTAATATCCCTTAGTTTCCTTATGGACCCCGCTGCCATGGGAGGGCAGGACAAAAGATGTCATGCAAGTTCTTTTCCATAAGCACGTATGACTATTTACGGAATACATGCCCACATTACATTTATGAACTGGAGCTAGTTCTGTATCGCTGTAGGTTATGACTGTTATATGATGAATATCATCCAACGAGTTCACCGATCCAGTGCCTACGAGTTTTCCACATATTGTTCTTGCTAAGTTACTATTGCTACTGCTACTGTTACACTTGCTATGAAACTATTGCTATCACTGTTACCGTTATTGTTATTGCTGCTACTGCTATCAAAACTATCGTACTACTGTGCTACTGATCACGTTGTTGCAGATATTTAATCTCCAGGTGTTGTTGAATTGACAACTTAGCTGCTAATACTCTCAAATATTCTTTGGCTCCCCTTGTCTCGAATCTATAAATTTGGGTTGAATACTCTACCCTCGAAAACTGTTGCGATCCCCTATACTTGTGGGTTATCAAGACCTTTTTCTGGCGCCGTTGCCGGGGAGCATAGCTATATTTGTTGAGTCACTTGGGATTTATATCAATTTATCACTATGAAGAATCTGAAGGATCCAAAGACCAAGATTTTTCCCTCTATGAATAGGGGAGGTAAGGAACTGCCATCTAGCTCTGCACTTGATTCACCTTCTATTATGAGTAAGCTTGCAACACCTAGTAATCCTGATATTTCACAAGTGATTGATGATGCTACTTCTGCTATGAATGATGCTTATAATGATGCTAGTACCATGCTTGATGATAATGTGCCACTAGGAAAATTTCTTGATGAACAAATTGCTAGAGCTAAAGAGAATGAAACTACTGAAACTGATGAAGCCTATGAAACTGATGATGACTATGAAACACCTATTAGTCCTAGCTCGCCTAGATTTGAAATGGCTAAGATACCTGAAGGTTATGTTATGGACGAGGAGGTAACTAGAGAAATTCTTTCTTACAAGGATAGAAACAATCTTAAGAAATTGCTACGCAAGTATAAGGAAAAGACTTTGAATGCTAGAATGAAATGTGATCCTAAGTTTGCTACTTCACCTATCTTTGTTACCGATAAGGATTATGAATTCTCTGTCGACCCAGAGTTAATTAATTTGGTTGAATCTGATCCTTTCCATGGCTATGAAACTGAAACTGTAGTGGCACACGTTACTAAGTTGAATGATATAGCCACCCTCTTTGCTCATGATGAGAAGATTCGTTACTATTACATTCTCAAATTATTTCCGTTCTCATTAAAGGGTGATTCTAAGACATGGTACAACACTCTTACTCCTGGTTGTGTGCGTAGTCCCCAGGATATGATCTACTATTTCTCTGAAAAATATTTTCCCGCTCATAAGAAACAAGCTGCCTTACAGGAAATATTTAACTTTGTGCAAATTGAAGAAGAGAGTCTCCCACATGCTTGGGGGAGGCTTCTCCAATTGCTTAATGCTTTGCCTGATCACCCTCTCAAGAAAAATGAAATACTTGATATCTTCTATAATGGACTAACTGATGCTTCTAGGGACTTCCTAGATAGTTGTGCTGGTTGTGTTTTCAAGGAACGAACTGTTCAACAAGCTGAGGAATTATTGAATAACATATTGAAGAATTATGATGATTGGACTCTTCCTGAACCACCGCCTAAACCCACTCCGAAGAAGAGGGGTATCTTATTTCTCAGTCCTGAAGATATGCAAGAGGCAAAGAAATCTATGAAGGAAAAAGGTATTAAAGCTGAGGATGTTTAGAATTTACCACCTATTGAAGAAATACATGGACTTAACACATCACCACCTCCACAGGTGGTAGAGGTAAATTCTTTATTAAAGTTTGATGAAGGTGATATCCCTTACAATAAACATCCTAGTCAGTGCTTATATGAGTTTGACAACTATATTATGAAGCAAGATCATTTCAATGCACATGTCCTGAAACAATTGAAATATAATTCTGATATGATTTCTCGCTTGAGTGACTTGCTATTTAGAATCAGCAATGATGTTAGAGGTGTAGGAAAGCATGCCTCTATGGTTCAAACTCAGTTAGAACAAGTTGCTAAGTCTCAAAAAGAATTGCTTGATGAAATGAATAATAATATGAATGATTTTGCTGCTAGGGTAGTAACTAGAGGAGGTAGAATGACCCAAGAATCGCTTTATCCTGAAGGTCATCCTAAAAGAATTGAACAAGACTCTCAAAGAATTAATACTGATGTACCTAGTCCTTCTAGAAAGAAAAAGAAAAAGAAAAATGATAGGACTTTGCATACTTCTAGTGAACCCGTGATACAAAAACCTCCGGATAATAATGATGTCTCTATTTCCGATGCTGAAACTCAGTCTGGTAATGAATATTCACCTAGTGATAATGAAAATGATAATGATGATGTTCATGAAGATGCTCAAGCCAATAATGATAAAGAACCAGATAATGATGTTGAAATAGAGCCTGCTCCTGATCTTGATAACCCACAATCTAAAAATAAATGTTATGATAAAATAGACTTTGTGGCTAGGAAACATGGTAAGGAAAGAGAGCCATGGGTTCATAAACCCATGCCATTTCCACCTAAGCCATCTAAGAAAAAGGATGATGAAGAATTTGAGCGCTTTGCTGAAATGATTAGGCCGGTCTTTTTGCGTACCCGCTTAACTGATATCCTAAAGATGGCCCCATATGCAAAGTATATGAAAGACATCATCACTAATAAAAGAAAGATACCTGAAGCTGATATGTCCACCATGCTTGCTAATTATTCTTTTAAGGATGGAGTACCTAAAAAACTTGGAGATCCGGGAATACCAACTATACCTTGCTCCATTAAAAGAAACTATGTCAAAACTGCTTTGTGTGACTTGGGAGTGGGTGTTAGTGTTATGCCTTTCTCCTTATATAAGAGACTTGACTTGATTAAACTCACACCTACTAAAATATCATTGCAAATGGCTAACAAATCAACGGCCATACCTATCGGTATTTGTGAGGATGTGCCCGTTGTTGTTGCAAATGTTACTATCCTAACGGACTTTGTTATTCTTGAGATGCCCGAGGACGACAACATGTCGATTATCCTTGGTAGACCCTTTTTGAATACTGCAGGGGCTGTTATTGATTGCAATAAAAGCAAAGTCACTTTTCATATTAATGGTAATGAGCACACGATGCACTTTCCGAAGAAACAATTCCAAGTGAATGGTATAAATGTTATTGAAGAATCTTCGACCATCACTATTAGAAGTTTTCAATTACCTCTACCTACTGCCAAAAAGAAATATGACATACTTATTGTAGGGGATATGCACATCCCCATTGAGGTAACTTAGTGTTTTACGAAAGTTCTTCGGTTTCATGCTAATCGAAAGTGGTTGTTAATAAGACTTGATCAACCTTATTAATGGATCATTTCTTAGAGGTATGAAGTTGATGAATCTAGTAGGCACAACTCTCTGCTCCCACCTTTTATTTTCTGTTTTAGTTAGTCAAATAAAATAAAAATGCCATGATTATCCTGTTTTCTGTTTTCACCATGCAATAAAAAATGACCCCAAAATAAAAGTTCTCAGAATGTCCTGAAAATTTAATACGATTTTTTCCAAATATTTCTGAATTTCTGGTGCAAATAATACCAGAGGGGGGTGCACCTGGTGCCCACAAGACACCAGGGCGCGCCAGCACCCCCAGGCGCGCCCTGGTGGGTTGTGGCCCCCACGTGGGCCCCCTCACTTATTCCCTTAGCCCACATCATCACCTACCTCCAGAAAAAATTCACCACAACCACCATTCCCGTGTTCTTGCTCTCAAACCCACGGATTTCGATCTCTTAGATCGAAGCTCCATTTCTGAAACTGTTTGGAGGGATTGCTACTTGGTATGTGACTCCTCCATTGCTCCAATTAGTTTTTGATTTAGTGGGTTATTTTTAGAGTAATTAGCTACTCTTGGTGTTGCTGTAGATGAGCTTGCATGTTGAATTCTTAGAGTTCTAAGTAGTTTGAATGCTCAATATGGCCTCTATGCAGGCTTAGGAGTAGTTGCTATCAATCTTACGAAGTTTTGTTAACAAAATTTTGTGTCTCGAAAATATTTCAGAAATTTGTTCGCAAATAAAATGCAATTCTTTAGGAGAGGAGATCCTCGGAGGCCTCATCAAGTGGAAGCTCAGTTCGACAATCTTATGTTGAGCCGAGTGAAAGCTCGATGCGAGATGCCGCCACTAAATCATGCTTGTGGCCGTGCGACGAGTTCATGGAAGGTGCAGGTATTAAGGAGGAATTTGAACAATATATCCACAATACAGAGTTTGCTCCCTTCATCGCGGATAAGTGCCCTCAACACCTCGAACTCACGAAAGCATTCACAAAGAAATTTAAATATTTTCCTCGTGAGTCTAGAGTTTCATTCAACCTTTATGACCGTTCCTTCACCATGCGTTAGAAATGTTCAGTGAAGCATGCAAACTTCCATATTGGGGTTCCCTTGATGAACCAACAAAATCTGAATACGAGTCATTTTTAGTTAATCTTTGCTTTGGTGAAGATAAGGGGTAACACAAGGGAGAATTAAGAGCATCCATTTCCCATCAATACAATATTTCGCACTCTTTAATGGCAAATGTATCATAGGCAAACAAGATTGTAGCACACTGTGTGCTCATGATTTGAGTCTCATACACACTGCCATAACTGGAAATAAATATTATAATCTTGGTGCAATTGTTGCATGGAGACTGCAGCTCAATGCCGCTAGTGGTGATTTTTATGGAGGAATTTATGCCTCCCGTGTAGTAGAGAGATTAAATGTATCACCTTGGCCTAATGACCCCATCTTACCTACTCAGTATTTAGAATTTGATGCCATGAAGCGTCATAAGTTCCTTATGGGTACGGCCATTAACTACACTTATAACTTGAGATTTAATATAAAAAACGTTGTGCCTGTCACTTTGCCTGCTCCTGCTCTCTTTGATTTTCACAGTAGAGGAAGATACTATGTTCTTGAGAGTGAGGCCCATGCGTACAATGCGGAGGTTGAAGCTGCCAGGAGGGCCGTGGAGTTTGCACCAAGGGCCTCGGTGAGCCATCGCCCAGATTATTATTCATACGGATGGTGATTACCAAGCTAGGCCAAAAGCCTAAGCTTGGGGGAGTACGTATTTCCACCGACATTACATTCATGTTCACACATTTCATTCCAGTTGTCGGTGTTCATACTTTTTCATTGTAATATCCATGCTAAATTTGCTTTCTCGCTTTCTTCTTGTGTGTTTTGAATAACTTTGAGAAAATACAAAAACATTTCCTACTTCTTTTCGGTTTTTCTTTCTAGCTTAGTTTAATTGTAGTATCAAAAGAAAACCCAAAAAGATTTCTCGTTTCTTCTTTTACTTGTTGGGAGCTTTCCCATGTAAATAGTTTTTCTCGTTTTTGTTTTTCCTGTTTAATTTGCTTTCTTCAAGAAAAACCAAAAACTCCAAAAATATTTCAGTGTGTTTCTTTGAAATTCTTTTCCTTTTGTTTGAGTCGTACCAAGGAGAAGACCATGATGAAAATTTTGAGTGGCTCTCATATGCATCATTGTTACTCTAACAAAGAGCCCATTTTACCTTGTCTTCTCCTCTTGAATAAAATGTTGTAGATTCCAGCTTAGTCCACGGTATTCTTGCACTATTATTATTTCCTTATCATTCGGTCGTGCAAGTGAAAGGCAATGATGACGGTATTTGATGAATTGACTGTGGCAGAGAAGAGCGGGTATGAACTCAACTTGTTTTTGTTTTTTGTAAATATGTTTAACCTAGTATCCTTGATTCAACATATTATGATCAAACATGTTTGCAATGACCATTTGAGATTATAGTTGTTCATGCCATGCTTAAGTAGCTAGGAGTGGATAATGATTTATCTTGGATGTCAATATGCATTAAAATGGTTGTGATATGGTATGATGATATGGTATCCTCCTCTGAATGTTTCAAGTGGCTTGACTTGGCACATGTTCATGCATGTAGTTGAATCGAAACCAACATAGCCTTCATGATATTTATGTTCATGGTGTCCATATCCTACTCATGCTAGTAGTCAATGTTTGTTATATGTAATGCATGTTCATGACCGTTTTCGCTCTCTAGCTGGCCGCTTCTCAATCTATTTGCTAGCCTTCGCCTGTACTAAGCGGGAATACTGCTTGTGCATCAAAATCCTTGAACCAAAGTTATTCCAGATGAGTCCACTATATCTACCTATATGCGGTATTACCCTGCCGCTCCAAAGTAAATTTGTATGTACCACCTCTAAAAATTCAAATGAACATCTGTTTTGTGTGCCCGGACCGCTCATGGAGCGACAGGGGGCGGTCAGTATCTTCCATGCTAAGCGGGTTATTCTCATGATGAGTGTTTATTCACTCGTCCTTACACGAGAGGGGCGGTAATAGGAATTCCCAATCCTGAAATCAAAAATCAAAAATAATTAAACAAAACTCCCCCAGGAATGTTGTTGGTTTGGACGGTACCCGTGGATGCGGCTAGCCGTGGAGTGTGATTGTTGGTGGAGGGGGAGTAAACCTTTACTTTTACCGCTTGGGTACCGCCACTAATTTGTTTAGCATGGAAGATAATGATAACTCTTGGTTGTGACGTTGACAGGAAGGGTGTACCTCCCAAAATTATATCGATCTCTGTTCTAAAAGCTTGAGCTCTGGCACCTCTGCAAATCCATGCTTCCCTCCGCGAAGGGATTATCTATTTACTTTTATGTTGAGTCATCACCTTCTCAAATAAGCGCCAGACCTGAGAGCACTATTGTCATCCTCATGCATTGTGTATAGTTGATGTTGGGTGCAGCATGACTGGATCTTTTCTACCATGAATTACAATGTTTAGTCGCTGCTTGAACTTTGGAGGTGCTCTGCATTTATGTTTTGCGGTCTCAGAAAGGGCTAGCGAGATACCACTATTGTCATATTGTATCATGATTGTTTTGACAAAGTGTTGGCGCTTGAGATCTCTTATTATTACTCGCTAGTTACTTATGTTATTGATATGAGTTAATATAATTTCTAAGAGTTATTGTTAGAATGGTTAGTCATAATCTTTGCTGAAAACCTGGGTGCTACTTAAGCATACATATGTAAACAAGAACAAAAGAGTTCGTAAAAGTTTTTCTTTATCACTTTCAGTTTGTCAACTGAATTGCTTGAGGACAAGCAAAGGTTTAAGCTTGGGGGAGTTGATATGTCTCCAACGTATCTACTTTTCCTCACACTTTTGCCCTTGTTTTGGACTCTAATTTGCATGATTTGAATGAAACTAACCCGTACTGACGAGGTTTTCAGCAGAACTACCATGGTGTTGTTTTTGTGCAGAAATGAAAGTTCTCGGAACGGAACGAAACTTTTTGGAGAATTATTTCAGAATATATAAGAATTATTGGAGCCAAAAACTACCAAAGAAGGGGGCCAGGGTGGGCAGCACCCACTAGGGCGCGCCAGCCCCCCTGGGCGTGCCCTGGTGGGTTGTGCCCACCTCATGGCCCCACTGACCCTAATTCCGCCGCTATAAATTCCTATTTTTGGAGAAAAAAAATAGAGGAGAAAGTTTCATCATGTTTTACGATACGGAGCCGCCGTCACCTCCTGTTCTTCATCGGGAGGCCAGATCTGGAGCCCGTTTGGGGCTCCGGACAGGGGAATCTTCGGTCTTCGTCATCACCAACCCTTCTCCATCGCCAATTCCATGATGCTCCCCACCGGGAGTGAGTAATTCCTTCGTAGGCTTGATGGTCGGTGAGGAGTTGGATGAGATTCATCATGTAATCGAGTTAGTTTTGTTAGGGCTTGATCCCTAGTATCCACTACGATCTGAGATTGATGTTGCTATGATTTTGCTATGCCTAATGCTTGTCACTAGGGCCCGAGTGCCATGATTTCATATCTGAACCATTTATGTTATCACCATTATATCTATGTTCTTGATCCGATCTTGCTAGTCATATGCACCTATTACGTGTTATGATCCGTAAACCCCATAGTGACAATATTTGGGATACTTTCCGGTGATGACCGTAGTTTGAGGAGTTCATGTATTCACCATGTGTTAATGCTTTGTTCTGGTTCTCTATTAAAAGGAGGCCTTAATATCCCTTAGTTTCCTTATGGACCCCGCTGCCACGGGAGGGTAGGACAAAAGATGCCATGCAAGTTCTTTTCCATAAGCACGTATGACTAACGGTATACATGCCTACATTACATTTATGAACTGGAGCTAGTTTTGTATCGCCCTAGGTTATGACTGTTATATGATGAATATCATCCAACGAGTTCACCGATCAAGTGCCTACAAGTTTTCCACATATTGTTCTTGCTAAGTTACTATTGCTACTGCTACTATTACACTTACTACGAAACTATTGCTATCACTGTTACCGTTACTGTTATTGCTGCTACTGCTATCAAAACTATCATACTAGTGTGCTACTGATCACTTTGCTGCAGATATTTAATCTCCAGGTGTGGTTGAATTGACAACTCAGCTGCTTATACTCTCAAATATTCTTTGGCTCCCCTTGTGTCGAATCTATAAATTTGGGTTGAATACTCTACCCTCGAAAACTGTTGCGATCCCCTATACTTGTGGGTTATCACCCCTCCGAGGATGGATCTCTCTCTCTCTCTCTTTCTCTCTCTCTCTCTCTCTGTTATCTTCTGTTTCTGCGCTCTATTTCCTGGCCCTTCACCGTTTCTTATATTCCCGAAGATCCGTAACTCCGATTGGGATGAAATTTTGAGGGGATTTTTCTCGGGAAATTATCTTTCTTTCATCTAAAGAAGGGCTCCAACTGACTTACGAGGGAGTCCCAAGGTAACCAGGCGTGCACATACCCCCTAGGCACACCCTGTTGTCTTGGGACCACCTCGGGCATCGTCTTGCATTGATTCTTCTTCCAAAAAATCACATATATTCCAAAATAAATCTTCATAAATTTTTATCACGTTTGGACTTTGTTTGATATGGGTTTTCAATGAAACAAAAAATAGGAAATGACACTGGGCTCTGGATCAATATGTTAGTCCCAAAAATAATATAAAATGTTGCCAAAAGTATATGAAAGTTGTAGAATATTGGCATGAAACAATCAAAAATTATAGATACAATAGAGAAGTATCACACGTCATTAGGAGAATGATGTGATGGACACACCCAACCGTAAGCTTAGCATATGATCGTATCACTAAGTTCACTTTGACGTAGCTTTCGTAATGTCAACTATCTGTTCCTTGAACCATAAGATCATGCCACTCCCGGATACCAGAGGAATACCTTGTGAGCTATCAAACGTCACTTCATAACTGGGTGATCATAAAGGTGCTATTCAGGTATCTCCGAAGGTATTTGTTTGGTTGCATGGATCGATACTGGGATTTGTCACTCTGTGTGACAGAGAGATATCTCTAGGCCCTCTCGGTAATACAATATCACAAGAAGCTTGCAAGCATGTGACTAATGTGTTTAGTCACGGGGATCTTGTATTATGGAATGAGTAAAGAGACTTGCCGGTAACGAGATTGAACTAAGTATGGAGATACCGACGATCGAATCTTGGACAAGTAACATATCGCCGGACAAAGGGAATTTTATACGAGATTATCTGAATCCTCGACACCGTGGTTCAACCGATAAAGATCTTCGTTGAATATGTGGTAATCAATATGTGCATCCAGGCAGTGGCAGAGCGTGACCATCAACATAGGGGGGCAACTTCAAACTAAATGCAAAATGTGCACAAAAAAGACACATCTCACATGTTCACAACATAAACTGGAATAAGATATACATCTTATATACATATATCTATGTTGCTTGTTCACACAAATACAGGGTAACACCAACATACCTGGTATTGTGGACAATTAAAGAGTGCTCCATAACGACTCACCAAAAGAAGTGCTACATGGCCACAATAGTACAATCCTCCAAAATGTCCAAAAGGCGACTAACTATGACCAATAACTATAAATATGCTCTTTTGGCCTTCTTAGCTTTGAATTCAGCAATTATGTCATCATAACTTATTTTTTTGCAATTTCTCGTTCTACTTGTAGAAGCAAGCTATCCGCAAGAAATTCATCTTCCATTCTATTGCGCAGCCTTGACTTGATAATTTTCAAACTAGAAAAGGCACGCTCGGGAGTTGCTGTTGAAACTGGAAGGGTAACAAGCAATTGAAGTGATATATCGATCCAATTATAGATTCTATGCCTTCCTGTCTCAACAATGCATCGACATTGTGCAGATATGGTTATAGGCACCTTCAAGTCATCACTGCTATTAGCATCTACATCATAGCGATTTAGTTGAAGTTCCAATGCATACCTCTCTTGTTGATTAAAATTTGTTGGATAATACTTCTCCACCATTGAGCATATTTCTTTAGCATTGAAAGATCTGAATCCATTTCTTGGTAGTAATGTAACACTAATGTTGAGAAGGTCCATTACTTTGTCATTCAACTTGAGATTCAACTCGGTCAGTTGGCTGTCAATTGATGCTCGATATATCTGCACTCAAAAATAATGTTTATTAGTGAAATGATTTGGTTGACGACGAGCACGCCCACCATGCAGAATGTATGTCTCCTTCATGTTTGGATCATCAATGTCATGCTCTACACAGAATTCAACAACTCTCAAAAAGAATAATCCCCAACATTCATCCGTTCTCATTCCAGCAGCTCTTTTATTGATTTCACTAAGCGAACAACATTTACTATGTCTTGTGCCTTCTTCTGTAAAGCCTTCCCAAGATCTTCACTTGTTTCCAGTATTTATCTCATCATACATAGCATGAAAATAAACTCAAAGGAGGACAAATAGGTGAAAGCAGTATCCCCATCAGCTCGGTTTGCTCCCGCTGATGAATTAGCGGCTAAATTTTCTAGAAAAACTTTTACCGCATTAAACATATGCATAAGACTACCCTGAAACTAGATGTGAACCCCATCTAATCTCTCCTGGGCGCTTCAATGAGCGTATTTGATTCAAGCCTTGACCCGTTTCAATCTGATCAATAGCTAGCAAACGTGCCATCTCAACCACTTGGGCATCATGGAGCTCATCGTGGCGTTTTGAAGAGGAGTCAACTGTGTTTATAACAAAGAGAAGTTTCTGAAAAAATTGGCTAACAGGAACCACATCTTGAGCTGCAACAACAAGGGAACATTGCAAAAGATGGGCATAACAATGAACATAATATGCATATGGGCAATCTTTCAAGAAAAGTGCCTGCAGTCCATTCATCTCCCCTTTCATATTGCTAGCCCCATTGTACCCTTCGCCTCGAAGATTTTGTACATCAAATCCATGCTTATATAATACTGAACAGAACTCCCTCTTTAGTGTTAGTGACTTTGTGTTGTCTACATGTATGAGATGAAAGAACCTTTTCTGTGAATAACCATCTTTATCAACAAATCTGAGAACTATGGCCATTTGCTCTCATTCTGCAACATCACAAGTTTCATCCACAAGAATAGAGTACTTTGAGTTACCAATTTCTGCTCGGATATGCTCCCTGACTTTCATGACATAAATGCTCAAGATCTCATTTTGAATATCATGTGAAGTGTACTTGCAAACTTTAGGAGCATTTTCTAGAACTACATCTGCAATAGAAGGACAAAATTCTACAAGAAGCTTTACCGTTTCAAGGAAGTTTCCTCGGTTTCTTGACTCTGGCCTCTCATCATGGTCTCTTAATGCGCAAGACAGAAATGTGAGCCATTTAACAACTGCAGTCATTGTTCTCAGCCGTAGGCGGTCCTTTTCTTTCTCCTCATTGATCTTTACCTCTAAAATATTTGGTAAATGGTTTGGTTGATTCAATAAAGCTTCACAATCTCTCATTGCATTGTTGTGTTGCGAGCAAGGATCTGATCCTTCATGGATTAAGAATGAACAATTCTTTCCATCATGAACTTTCTACCATGTATTAAAACCTTGTGTTATGAAGACATCATATCCACTTCTTTTCTTTCTACTTTTACTGAAGAGATAGCAATGGAGACAATATGCACTATGGTTGTCCACTGAATATTCCAACTATGATGGAAAACTACGGAAATAGTCATACTAAAATCTTCGTTTACGTCCTTGCAATCCACAAGCAGAAGCTCTATACTTCTTCTTTAACTTTGGTTGCATCGGGCCCAACCTCAAGTATGCTCGCCTCACTTCATCTCTCTGGTTTGGGGGCATAATGAAGGATCTCGCTGCAAGAATTCAATGCCTCATAAAATGACAGGTTCTTCTTGGTCTTGGCCATGTTCTGGTTCTTCTTTATATTAGCTCCAATCTACATTTTCAAATTCATCATCTTCCAGTTCATCTTCGAATTGTTGTTGCCTTTGATTCACCAATTCCACCAATGCTAGAGAACTGGGAGTGGTGTGAGCTGATGGTTCTTGTTCAACACTTTCCTGACCTCTCTTTCTTTTGAAAAAGGAAGCCATTGTTTGTTGTTTCACCATTGTTACCTGCAGTTACCTGAGATAAAAAATCAAATAACAAGTCTCTGAACGAACATCACTGAATTTATGCAAGTCACTGAACATCACTGAATTTATGCAAATCTCACTAGATTTTTTATTGAAGCATACCTAGCTTTGCGCTTGCTGTCTTGCAATCTTGCCCCTGTCCTCTTGGTCAACGAGAGGCAAACTTGGACAGGAATCAGTGGTGTTGTGACCAGGCAACGTCTAGCATCCATCACCCAGGCGGGCAGCAGGCAGTCGGCGCTCAGCGCGGTGGCCCGGATGGGTGGAGGTTGGTGGCGAGTGGCGACGGTCGACAAACGTGAACCCGCGCGGGCGCGTGACGGGTCGACAAATGGTGACGATTGGCAGCAGCGGCGGTGTCCAACTCTCCAAGATCTAGGCCCATCCATGGTGATTTGGGGGAAAGATGGATGTTTTCGACCGATTTGGGAAGACGAGCATTTGTGAGTGCGTGGGAGGAGAGATATCAGTTCGTTGGGCTGGGTATTCTTGGGTTGGGCTGAATCCTACTATTATAATTTTTTCAAATTTGGAGGGGGGTCGTGGCCCCCTTTGGCCTATATGAGGCCCCGCCAGTGCATCTAGGTCCCATTATTGATTATTGATCGGAGAGGAGTTTCGGTCATGTCTGCATGTTCCCGAACCCATAGGGTCTCACACTTAACGTTCAATAGCTATAGGGTAGTGTCGTGGGAATGAACCTGACAATAGTACTAGGGGGTACGAAAGGAAGGGCGAAGTCTAACTACGGCGCAAGTGTGCACTCGGTTTGTACGAGTTCAGGCCTCACTCGGAAGTGATAACAGCCCTACGCCTCGGTGCCCGGGGGCTGTGGTGTTTGCTTATGGTGGTAGAAGATTACAGAGGGTCAGAACCCTTGCTCTGGCGCCCGGGGGTGGCTTATATAGAGTGCGCCACCACCGGCCGAGCGCCATGATTAGGGCAATAAATGTCAATGAATACAACGTTACAGGAACGACTGATTATCTTGACGTTACTGGTAACGATGAATTAACACTTAACGAATGTCTACTCGAATTCAATGGTCGCTTTGTCTTCTGGGTCGCCTGAGCTTCTGTCTGTCCGAATGGCGCTGTGTAATTCGAGGGATATGAATAATCCGAGTGAACGGCTATATTCATCCGAATGAGTCTCTGCCCAGGGGCTTTAATGACATTGAAGGACCATAGGTGGGCCTTAGATGTCAGGCCTATGACCCTACCCAGGGTAGGCATCCTCATCAGTAGCCCCCGAATCCATGAGGTTTTAGTGGTCGAGTGACTGACACTCGGAAGCGTCGGTGGTCTCCCAGAAGAGGCCAAGAAACGGTCTTGTCGTTTCTCACTCGGCTTCAAACCATGATGGATTCAGGATTGATGTCTTTTAACCAAGCTGTCTTGCCACTTAATCCGAGTGTTTAGCCGGTGTGAGTCATTCACTCCGTTCGCATGAGGGAGTCGTCAAAGCCTTCGCAGCGCGGAGCTCGCTTCATTCGTGGCACGGAGAAGTTTCTGCGCGTTCGAAATCACCAAAATTGTGTGCGGGCGCGTGGCGGAATGGTCATGTCCCGATAATTTGGGGTAGTGGGCGCGACGCCTCGATAACAGCGCCGGGATTTTCGCCACGTGTCCTCGAAGCCCTGAATAGTAGATCCGCGGATCTTGCTTCGTTTGCGGATTGACGGCCAGAGATCACGCCGGATTTTCGATATATAAACTGCAAGCACTGTTGGGGGTGAGAACAGATCTCATTTTTCCCCCTCCCCCTCGTCTTCTTCGACGCCCACCCGCGCCCCTTCCACCTATCCTTAGCCGAAGGCCGTTCCGAGCTCGCCGGCGACGATGCGCGCGGCGTCAGCGACCGCGATGGCCGAGCGGGCGAAGAGGAGCTCGTGTGGCTCCTCCTCCAGCGCCGGAGCGCTGGCTGGATGGACGCAGGGCGAGTGGTTGCCATCGCGGGTGACCAAGGCCCGGATGCTCGAGCTGGAGGGCCAAGGGTTCGTGCCCGAGGGGAGCTGGCGGTTGCCGGGAGCGAGCGAGGAGGAGCCTTCGCCGAAGGGAGACGAGCGCGTGCTCTTGGTGACTCACCTTGAGCGAGGTTTCTCTCTGCCGCCCCATCCCTGCTTCCAAAGATTCCTGGGTTTCTTTGGTGCTCAACTCCACCATATTCCCCCCAATGCTGTCGTTTACTTAGCCGCTTTCATTTCTCTTTGCGAAAACTTCTTGGGTTGTCATCCTCACAGGGGCTTGTTTAAACACCTCTTCACTTGCCGAGTGATGACCGTAAAAAAGCCCACTCAGTCGAAAGACAAGATGAATGTAGCCCAGCTATGCGGGGGTCAAGGAATCCAACTGCGGGGCAAAGTCTATTTCTTGCAGATGACATTTCCCGATTCGGTAAAGGGGTGGCAGGAGAACTGGTTTTACTGCTAGGACATTCCAGTCGGCGAGGGTCAATCGGGACTCCCACCTTATACATCTGAGCGCATTCGGCCGGTTCCCAGGCTGACTGTAACCAAGGAGGAGAAAACCGAAGTGGATATCCTAGTGATAGCTCAGGTGGCTCTGGTGCAGAAAGATGTCAACGGCCTCGACTTGCTGGAGGTTTTCCTCCAAAGGCGGACCCAACCGTTGCAAGCCAGAGCTCATCCCATGTGGGAGTACACCGGACCGAGTGACCCCACTCGAACTCACCCGGAGGAGCTCACCGAAGACATGGTGGAAGCTAAGATCAAGGCGATCACTCCAGCACGCGACAACCCCAGGGGGAGCAGGCTGGTGGCTCCACTCTCATCAGATAACCCAGCGAATGAGGTAACTCCAACGGTCCATCATCCAAGTGATGTTAGTGTTTATTGTAGTTCATCCGACTGATCTTGTTCTTCATTCGGCAGGCCTTCACACAGATGAACAGCCAGGGGCCAATCGTGGACAGGGGCCCGGTTGATGTTGCCAGTGACACCGATCATCCAGAAGATTCGGCGGAAGCTGGGGAGTATGAAGAGCTCGATGACGACGAAGACGATGAAGACGATGAAGAGGAAGGGTCGGAGGGCGGCGACGATGTGGAGTCATCATGCTCGGATGACCGAGTGCCCGAAGCCCGTTCCAAGGCGCGCCAGGACTCAGGAGTCCACGGTGGAGGTCCGAAGGGGCCGAAGGCCGCCAAACCGACTGGGTCTGTCCTTCCGACCCGCAGCTCGAAGCGCGGGCGTGGAGAGCTTGCCTCCTCACCTGAGAAGACGGCGAAGCAGCCCAAAGTCACTACGGCCAAGCCTCGGAAGGCGGTCTTCATCCCGAAAATTAAGATGGCCATTCCCGTGGCCTCAGCGTAAGCATTTCCATTCTGTCAATTGTTGTCTGTATTTGTCCGAGTGATGAAATGATCCAAGTGTTTCTCTTACAGTGCAGATACTTCAACTGCTTCACCTGATCCCAATACTCTGGAGAAAGAGCGGGCCGACACTGATGTTGCGTCTTCAAAAGGTAAGCCCCGGACTCACTCGGTAACTTTAAACATTCCTGAGTGTTTACTTTTTACTCATCTTCAAGTGCTTTGAACGCTTGCAGCTCCGCGTGAAGTGATCGACATTGATGCGAACGAGAGAGTTGACCTGCCGAACCCTTCGGCCAACGCAAACGTCGTGATGCAGGAGTCCTCGCTTGCCGATACTTTGGTGCCAACACGAGAGGCCAGCTCGGGAGCTGGGGCGGCACTCGGTACTGGTACATCATCCCCCCTCGTTGACTCCCCCTGCGACCAACATATTTGCGCTACACCATGTCCCAGAGGACCAAGTGGGAGCGAGCAAAGAGGCGTTAATCCAGATGGAGGTGATGAGCGACCGACTGAAGACGGCATACGATGCAAGCGAGGCGCTGAAGAAGAATGTCCGAGTAAGTACTCTTGTAAGTACCTTCCTCAGTCGGAATTTGTGCCTTGTGAGGATTTGCACACACCGGCTGGGTGTCTTTGAGTTCCAGTGGGGGCGCGCTGAGCGCACCCACTGGGTGTAGTCCCCGAGACTGCCCTCGACTGAAGCAGTCGGCGGGAGTCTTAGAGACCGAATGAATTTAACATTCGATCCATCTGTTAGGTCTGGATCAAAAAACCTTGCATTTGATTTTCAAGTGGGGGCGCGCTGAGCGCACCCACTGGGTGTAGTCCCCGAGACTGCCGTCAACTGAAGCAGTCGGCGGGAGTCTTAGAGTCCGAGTCTAAATTTTGACCAATATCTTTCGCTTTAATTCTTGTTTGCAGTCCGTTGTGAGCTCGGAAGCCACTACAAAACTTTGGAGAAAGAGGTGCAGGACCTGCGCATCAGTCTTGAGGCCGAGAAGGCCAAGAACGCCCGACTGGAGGAGGAAAAGAAGGCAATTGAAGGTATGCTCATCTTGCCCGACTGCCACAATAACTGCCGTTCCTCCTCGTCCGACTGAGTCTATTTCATCAGATCTTCGTGGCGAAAATCGTAAACTTGTCGAGAGGCTGAAGAATTCTATTTCTTTAGAAACTGTGAAGACGGCCCTCGAGAAGAAGGACACGGATCTGGCGGCTGCTCAAAAGGAAGCCAGCTGAAAGACCAAGGAGGCCGAAGAGAAGTTGAAGGCACTCGGGAAGCTGGAGGAAGAAAAGAAAGCTCTGGAAGCTGCTGCGACGAAGTCCAAGGAGGAGCTCGCTGATCTGAAGAAGTCATATTCCGAGTGGGAGAACAAACTCAAGCATGTCAGCGCGAAGCAGAACGAGCTGGAACAGTTCGTCGAAGAGTATGGCGACTCTGTGAGCGAAAAGCTCAAAGGTAATATTCCCGAGTGATCCTTGTCTGACCGAGTGAATTCTGACCACTTCTGACTCTTTTCTTCATCCGTTGCAAACCCAGATTTCCATGATGGCGTCACCGAGGAGACTGACAAGATCGAGAAGGAGCTGGACCCGTCTCGAGAGCTGCTCAAGGACAGTGCTGCCCTGGCCATTCTTCGCTTGGAAGAACGTGTTGATCAAGTGACCTCGTATATGAAGACGCTCAGCACCGCCGTCTCGGAGATTGATCGAGACGTCTTCTCCGAGGAAGAGCCGTCGACAGATCTAGAATCAGCCCTTACCCGAGTGAGGGACGTACCAAGCCGAGTGAAAGCTTGGAAAAAATCTGCAGCTCGGGCTGGAGCCGACATTGCCCTCTCACTCGTCCGCGTCCACTGCAAGGGAGTGGATGAGAACAAACTGAAGTCCTTGGAGGTCGCCAAAAGGAAGCATGCCAAGGTTGAAGACTTCATGGAGATGTTCATGGAAGCTGCCACTCGGATCGCAGACAGCATCGACTTGGACACCTTCGTCAAAGCAGTGCCTCAGCCCGAGTGATCGTCGGGTTTAAACCTCTTTAAACTTTTGCCTCAGAATGCCGAGTGGTAGCTGTAACCGTAAAACGTTGAATGAGCCTGAGGCTCCTGTCGTTAAGACTTTTATCCGTACTCTTATTTCGAGTGACACAGTTTTTATTTGCCTTGGTTTCATTCGACCTTTGCTTTCTGGATGTTTACGCTTAGGCGACGTGGGGTCGCAGCTAAGTCCCCGAGTGTGGGCATGGCCCGCACTCGGAATTGTTCAAGAGAACAATGACGGTCCTGTCCATCTTAGAGTCCGAGTGTGGAGGACATCCTACTCGAGACAGTTTATGACTTAGGCGACATGGGGTCGCAGCTAAGCCCCTGAGTATGGGTGTGGCCCGCACTCGGAATTGTTCGTGAGAACAATGATGGTCCTGTTCATCTTAGTAATGATGGTCATGTCCATCTTGGAGTCCGAGTGCGGAAAATGTCCCACTCGAGACAGTCTGTAACTAGGCGACACGGGGCCGCAGCTAAGCCCCCGAGTGTGGGCGAGACTCGCACTCGGAATTGTTCGAGAGAACAATGAAGGTCATGTCCATCTTAGTAATGATGGTCCTGTCCATCTTGGAGTCCGAGTGTGGAGGATGTCCCACTCGAGATAGTTTATGACTTAGGCGATGCGGGGCCGCAGCTAAGCCCCCGAGTGTGGGCGAGACCTGCACTCGGCATTGTTCGAGAGAACAATGATGGTCCTGTCCATCTTAGTAATGATGGTCATGTCCATCTTGGAGCCCGAGTGTGGAGGATGTCCCACTCGAGACAGTTTATGACTTAGGCGATGCGGGGCCGCAGCTAAGCCCCCGAGTGTGGGCGAGACCCGCACTCGACATTGTTCGAGAGAACAATGATGGTCCTGTCCATCTTAGTAATGATGGTCCTGTCCATCTTGGAGTCCGAGTGTGGAGGATGTCCCACTCGAGACAGTTTATGACTTAGGCGACGCGGGGCCGCAGCTAAGCCCCCGAGTGTGGGCGAGACCCGCACTCGGCATTGTTCGAGAGAACAATGATGGTCCTGTTCATCTTAGTAATGATGGTCCTGTCCATCTTGGAGTCCGAGTATGGAGGATGTCCCACTCGAAATAATTTTTAACTTAGGCGATGCGGAATCGCGGCTAAGCGTTTTACACCCACTGGGGGTGACACAGGAGATTGATTCACCGGAGTGAAAAGAGTTATATTTTGACAAAATATAAAGGAGCGAAACTTTATTCATCGAGATCACTCGGATTCATTACCTGAATAACAAACTAAAGTAGTTATGTTCTAGGTGTAGAACTTGCGAAGCAGGTCCGCGTTCCAAGTTCAGGGCTCTTCTATGCCATCTTCGATGTTGTAGAGCCGGTAGGCTCCATTGTGCAGGACTTTGGAGATTGCATACGGCCCCTGCCATGGAGGCGCTAGCATGTGGGGTTTTTGCTGGTCTAGTCGGAGGACAAGATCTCCTTCCTGAAAAGCTCGGCCCTGGACGTGTCTGTCATGGTAACGCCTCAGATGTTGCTGATAGAGCGTCGATCTAATGAGGGCCGGCTCTCTCTCTTCCTCTAAAAGGTCAAGGCCATCTTGTCGTGCGGCTTCAGCTTTAGCTTCATCATACAGTTCCACTCGGGGGGAATTGTGCTGAAGATCACTCGGCAGCACAACCTCTGATCCGTACACCATGAAGAAAGGCGTGTGCTTCGTAGAGCGGTTTGGGGTTGTCCGAATGCCCCATAAGACAGACGGCAATTCTTCGACCCAGGCTCCTGCAGCATACTTCAGGTCTCTCATCAATCGAGGTTTCAGACCTTGCAGAATCATTCCATTTGCACGTTCTGCCTGTCCATTCGACTGTGGGTGAGCCACTGAGGCATAATTAACCCGAGTGCCTTGAGTGAAACAGAATTCATGGAACTCGTCCGAGTCGAAGTTCTTCCCATTATCTGTGATAATATCATGCGGCACGCCGAATCTGAAGATGATCTGCCGAATGAAACTGACGGCAGTACCTGCATCCAAACTCTTGATGGGCTTCGCTTCGACCCACTTGGTGAACTTGTCAACTGCCACAAGTAGGTGTGTGAATCCACTCGACCCAGTCCGCAGGGGACCGACCATATCCAGGCCCCATACCCCAAACGGCCAGGTGAGCGGGATCGTCTTGAGTGCTGACGCAGGCTTGTGGGATTTATTCTTGTAGAATTGACACCCGATGCACAGGTCCACCAAGTCCCTTGCTGCTTCATTGGCACGGGGCCAATAAAAACCTGGTCGGAAAGCCTTAGCGACCAAAGTCTGAGAGGACGCGTGGTGGCCACAAGTTCCCGAGTGGATTTCATGTAAGATTTGCAGCCCTTCCTCTGAGGAGATGCATTTTTGGGTGACTCCCGTGGTACTTTTCTTGTATAGTTGGTCTCCCAAAACTTCGAATGACTTAGATCGACGGATGATCTGACGGGCTTCTTTTTCATCTTCGGGGAGTTCTTGCCTGAGTAAGTATGCCAAGTAGGGTTGACTCCACTCGGGAGTGATTACCAGCATTTCGTGGACCAGATCCACTACAGCTGGCACTTCAACCTCAGTCGGATCACATGGACCGACTGCTTGTGGGGGCTCCTCTGTGAAAGGATCTTCTGCAATTGTTGGGGCGCGCAGATGTTCAAGGAATATGTCTTTCGGGACTGCTCGCCGAGTGGACCCAATCTTTGCCAGGTCGTCTGCTGCTTGATTCTTTGCGCGAGGAATGTGATGCTGCTCTAAACCTTCAAAATTCTTCTCCAGCTTTCTGACCGCATTGCAGTAACTAGTCATCGCCGTAGACCATCAAACGACGAATGCCGAGTGATATGGCCATGCGGAGCCCGTACAGGAGGGCTTTGTATTAGGCCTCGTTGTTTGATGAGTCGAAATGGATTTGGAGGACATAGTTCAGCCGGTCTCCTTTGTGAGAGACAAGATCCACACCAGCCCCCGAGCCATTGAGCATCTTGGATCCGTCGAAGAACATAGTCCAGTGTTTGGGAACACTCAGAATTGGCTGCTCTTGCTCGATCCACTCGGCCATAAAATCGACCAGTGCCTGGGACTTGATTGCTTTCTTGGCTTCGAACTTGATCTCCAGTGGAAGGAGTTCAATTGCCCACTTTACCACTCGGCCAGCAGCGTCTCTATTGTGCAAGATCTCCGACAGGGGAGCGTTGCTGATGACCGTGACCGAATGATCTTGGAAGTAATGAACCACCTTCTTAGTAGTCAGGTAAATACCATAGACCAGCTTTTGGTAGTGCGGGTACCTTTGCTTGGAAGGGGTTAACACTTCTGAGATGTAATATATGGGTCTTTGAACCTTGAATGCGTTTCCTGGCTCTTCGCGCTCTACTGCAAGGACTGTGCTCACCACCTGGCTAGTCGCCACGATGTACAGGAGTAAAGGTTCCTGGCTGCCCGGAGTAGCTAACACCGGCTGGGTGGAAAGCAATGCCTTGAGTTCTTCGAACGCGGCTTGCGCTTCATTGGTCCACTCAAACTTGTTGGACTTCTTCATCAGTCGGTAGAGAGGGAGTGCCTTCTCTCCGAGTCTTGAGATGAATCGACTCAGGGCCGCAAGGCATCCTGTCAGCCTTTGCATGTCGTGTAAGCGCTCTGGTTGCTTCATTCGGACTATAGCGCCGATTTTGTCTGGGTTGGCATCGATCCCTCGTTCGGAAATGAGAAAACCGAGTAACTTTCCGACAGGCACTCTGAATGTGCACTTAGCTGGATTCAGCTTTATCCCGAAGCATCGTAGGTTCGCGAAGGTCTCGGCAAGGTCAGTTAGGAGGTCAGAACCTTTCCTAGACTTGACTACGATATCATCCATATAAGCCTCCACGTTCCGACTGATCTGCTTTTGCAAGCATTTTTGGATCATGCGCTGGAAAGTGGCCCCAGCATTCTTCAGGCCGAATGGCATTGTGACATAGCAAAAGCACCCGAATGGGGTGATGAAGGCTGTTTTTATTTCATCAGGATCGTACATTCGGATCTGGTGGTACCCGGAGTACGCATCCAGGAACGACAGACGTTCGCATCCGGCAGTAGAGTCTACTATCTGATCTATCCGTGGTAAAGGGAAATGATCCTTTGGGCAGGCCCGGTTGAGGTGTTTAAAGTCAATACACATACGGAGTGACTTGTCCTTCTTTGGTACCAAAACGACATTCGCGAGCCACTCGGAGTGGTATACCTCGTGAATGAACTCGGCGGCAAGGAGCCGAGCTATCTCTTGACCAATCGCCTTGCGCTTCTCGACGGAGGATCGGCGTAAGTACTCTTTGACTGGCTTGGCCTTGGGATCGGTTCGGAGTCGGTGCTCAGCCAGTTCCCTGGGAACACCAGGCATGTCAGAAGGCTTCTATGCGAAGATGTCCCAGTTCTCACGGAGGAACTGGATGAGCTCGGCTTCCTATTTCTCTCCGAGTGAGGTGGAGATGTTCGTTGGAGCTGCACTTGAGTCATTCGGATGGACATGGACTTGCTTGGTCTCGCCAGCCGACCGGAAGGCTGATTCTGAATCCGGCCACTTTGATCTGAGGAGATCAGCTGTATCTACTTCCTTCTTGTACCCTTCAAGCTCGACTGCAAGCACTTGCTTGTTGGCAATCTTTGAGCCCTGCTGGAGGCACTCTTTGGCGACCTTCCGGTCACCAGTCACTGTGATCACACCCTTAGGTCCTGGCATCTTGATTTTGAGATACACGTAACATGGTCTGGCCATGAAACGTGCGTAGGCCGGCCTACCCAGGATGGCGTGATAAGCACTGCGAAAATCAACCACCTCGAAGGTTAACCTTTCCTTTCGGAAATTCTTCTCGCCTCCGAATACTACGTCCAGAGCGATCTGGCCGAGTGACTCTGCCTTCTTCCCAGGGACGATCCCGTGGAAATGCATGTTGCTCTTGCTCAATTGAGACATCGGGATGCCCATTGCCTTGAGCGTGTCAGCATATATGATATTAAGTCCGCTGCCTCCGTCCATAAGGACCTTGCGCGGTCGGACGCCACCCACCGCCGGGTCGACGACCAATGCCTGCCTCCCAGGGGTGGCTATGTGAGGCGGATGGTCGGACTGGTCGAAGGTGACAGGCGTCTTCGTCCAGTTGAGGTACTTGGGGGCAGTCAGAACTGCCATGTTGACCTCCCGATTGACAACCTTCAGCTGCCTCTTGCTTTCGACGTCGGCGAAGATCACATTGAGGACTTTATCGACTTTCGGATACTCGGAAGTATCTTCCTCATCTTCGACATCGACCTTTTCACTCGAGGGCTCGGCACCCATCTCCTACTTGAGCAGGCGACATTCCCGAGTGGTGTGCTTCGGGAGCACAATGTTGCCTTCTTCATCCGTCTTGGTATGAATTTGGCATGGTTGGTCGAGAATGTCGGATTTGTATTCGGACTTCTTCTTGGGAGCCCACTCTTTCTTCTTTTTCTTGGGCTTCGGCTTGCCTTGTCCTTGCCCTTGGACTGCTGCCACCTCCGCCTTGCTGGAGGCATCAACCTTCCGCTTCTGATTTTTCCCGGCATTGCCCCCCGATTGAGGGGCATTGCCAGCTCTTGCTTTGCCGCTACCGAGGCGGTCTTCTTCCTCGCCATTGGCGTACTTGTTTGCGATCTCCATGGCCCGACTGAGGGACAGATCCCCAGACCGGCCGAACTTCAAGATCAACTCCCGATACCGAGTGCCTGCCTTGAAGGCGCACACGGCCTGATGCTCGGTCACATTTTCCACGGTGTTGTGCAACGTGGTCCAGCGCTGAATGTACTCTCGTAGAGTTTCGTTGCTCTTGTGGACGCAGTGCTGTAGCTCTGTCAGTCCACCCGGGCGCTTGTATGTGCCCTCGAATGTTTTGACGAACACTCGGGCCAAATCTTCCCAACAGTAAATACAGTTGGCGGGCAACTGATTCAGCCACGCACGCGCAGACCCTTCCAACATGAGCGGAAGGTGCTTCATGGCAATGAAATCATCGCCGCCGCCGATCTGGATAGCGACTCGATAGTCTTCGAGCCAAGTCTCTGGCTTGGATTCGCCATTGAACTTCCCAATTCCGGTCGCCAGCCGGTAATTGTGGGGTATTTCCGCCTCTCGGATGTATCAGCTGAAACACCCGAGGCCGGTAACTCCCCAGCCGCTCGCTCGGTCTCTATCATGCCTGTTCCGATCGACCACTCGCTGAGTGATATCAGACCGGGCATCGTAGCCTCTGTGCCAAACAGGGCTCCACTCACGGTTTCTCCCGAGTGGGTAGCCTCCGTCATACGGACGTTGGCCACGCGGACCGCCCCTCAGAGGGGAAGTCCGACTGAAATCATGATCATCGCGCCCGCGTCCTCCGTACGGACCTCTCGGATGAGGAGTTCGCGGGTCTTTCCTCGGCGTGAGCGGACTGTGAGCTGACTGCACAGTATCTGCCCGAGTGGATTCATTGCGAATGCGTTGATGAGATTGGGATACCTCTAAGTTTTGTTGTAGGGCGGTCTTCAAAAAAGCCTGGATTTGCCGAATGCCCTCGCCTGCCGCCGAATCAGATGGCTGGATCGAATCTGCAATCCGAGCGGCCGTGGCCAGATTCGACATAGGCGTGTGCATCACCGGGATGGTGTACGGTCGATCCTTTGTGAACAACTAACGGCGGCTACAGCTGGAGCTAGGAAGCTCCCTCGCCGCGCGTTCGTCAAGTGAACGTTGGAGCCGCTCGAGACGCTCGCGCTCAGCCAGGGTGGCTTGGCGAGCAGCCTCCAGGGCTATCTCTTCCGGGGTGTTTCCCGCTATGGGCGTCTAAAGGACCTGGTAGTTCCTGTGTCTGATTTTCTCCCGCTGCTCCCGGGTGAGGGGCCGGGGAACATAGCCGTCGGAGCTGGCATTGAGGCGGTCGCCATCCCGATCGCGGGTGTCTCCTGCCGAATGCCCAGGAGGAGCAGCACCTCGGGCTGGGCCGGCCATCAAGACTTCTGCAACATCGCCGCTGCTCTCGTGCTCGGCAGCTTCGGAGGATTTGTCATCCGAAGACGGGAAGAGGCAGTGGACTGACTCGTCGGCTTCGAGTGCAGCCACCTGCTGTCCTGCGGCCTGGGCCGCCACAACATGCTTGATCCAACGCTGCAGTCGTGAGCGCTCGGAGCGCCGGCGACAAGCCGCAAGACGAGTTGGAGAAGTCGGTTGATAGGGTGTAGACGGTTGTCGGAGGACAACTCCGAACGTCGTCACGCTGAAGTGCACCGCACCTTGGGCGGGCAGTGCCTCAGCGTTCAGCGGTGCCTCCTGTAGCCACGCCGAATCGTCGACGGCGAAGCTGAGGGACCCGAAGAGGATCTCGCCGCCGAATGTGTTCATGATGAACGAGAAAATGGAAATTCCACCTGTGCCGGAATTCGCTAGACGTGTAGCCCGCCTGTGGGCACCAACTGTCGTGGGAATGAACTTGACAATAGTATTAGGGGGTACGAAAGGAGGGGCGAAGTCTAACTACAGTGCAAGTGTGCACTCGGTTTGTACGAGTTCAGGCCTCACTCGGAAGTGATAACAGCCCTACGTCTTGGTGCCCGGGGGCTGTGGTGTTTGCTTATGGTGGTAGAAGATTACAGAGGGTCGGAACCCTTGCTCTGGCGCCCGGGGGTGGCTTATATAGAGTGCGCCACCACCGGCCGAGCGCCATGATTAGGGCAATAAATGCCAATGAATACAGCGTTACAGGAACGGCTGATTATCTTGACGTTACTGGTAACGGTGAATTAACACTTAATGAATGTCTACTCGAATTCTACGGTCGCTTTGTCTTCTGGGTTGCCTGAGCTTCTGTCTGTCCGAATGGCGCCGTGTAATCCGAGTGATATGAATAATCCGAGTGAACGGCTATATTCATCCGAATGAGTCTCTGCCCAGGGGCTTTAATGACATTGAAGGACCATAGGTGGGCCTTAGATGTTAGGCCTATGACCCTACCCAGGGTAGGCATCCTCATCAGGTAGTATTGAGATATTGATATGGTAAAGTCCAAAGGTAGTTCGGAGTCACGAATGGGATTCGAGATGTCATGAGGAGCTCCGGAATAGTCCGGAGGTAAAGATTTATAAATGGAAAGTTATTTTCTCGCCACCAGAAAAGTTCGGGGGTATGCCGACAGTTTACTAGAGTCACGGAAGGGTTCTGAGGGTCCACGTGTCGCGCGGGACCACATGACCTGTAGGGGGGCGCCTTGGCCTAGATGGGTAAGGCACAACAATCCCCCAAGGGCCCATGCGACTGAGCTAGGGGAAACCCTGAAGGGGGAGGGCGCTCCACTTGCCTTGGGAGGCAAGTTTTCCTCCCCTTGGCCCGTGCCCCCTCCTTGGGGGAGGGGCTAGGGCTGGCCGGCCCCCCTCCATCCCCATATATAAAGGGTGGAGGCGTAGGAGGGGCAGCCCATCCCTTCCCACGATGGCTTACCCCTCCTGTCTCTCCCACCTCCTCGTTCCGCCAGCGCTTGGCAAAGCCCTATTGGAGTTCTGCTGCAACCACCACCACCACGCTGCCGTGCTAGTTCCAATCTGATGACCAGCAAGTGCACAGGGTTGTTGTAGCACTTTCGCTATGATAAGTTGAGTGTCGAACCCACATGAAGCTGATAGGAAGGCACCACAAACCCGCAACTACATTGTCATTTTCACACAGCCACGTATGCACCCAAACTGGAGTTTGGAAATAGTCTATTCTATCGTTGCTAGGAAAACTAGACAAAGGGGTATTAACGAAACTACTAACAAGAAGGTAAAAATAGTAAATAAAATATGCTAAGTTAGTAAGGACGATGCTTGAGTAGTAAGGCGTTCTCAAGGGTTCTGGAATCACTACTGCATACAAACTATCATATCATCTAGTAACTGGTCAAATTCATAAGTGGGCGGAGCCGGGTATAGTACACGTTCTACTCTAACGTAGACTTCATGCCACACACGCCACCATCATATATAGTCTCCCCCATAGGGTTAAAACTCATGGTAATTAATGGTTACCCCATGGACGCGGCCTCTCTAAGGGTTCTCCGTAACTAATACGTCTCCAACGTATTTATAATTTTTGATTGTTCCATTCTACTATATTATCATTCTTGGATACTTTATATGCATTTATAAGCTGTTTTATATCATTTTTGTGAACTAATGATGTCTACTACGCAACTTTATTCTTGTAGACTTTGTTGGGCCTCCAAGCGCAGAGTTTTGTAGGACCGTAGCAATTTTCCCTCAAGTGGATGACCTAAGGTTTATCAATCCGTGGGAGGTGTAGGATGAAGATGGTCTCTCTCAAACAACCCTGCAATCAAATACAAGAAATCTCTTGTGTCCCCAACACACCCAATACAATGGCAAATTGTATAGGTGCACTAGTTCGGTGAAGAGATGGTGATACAAGTGCAATATGGA
Organism: Elymus sibiricus; assembly: GCA_039707655.1. Classification (NCBI taxonomy): domain Eukaryota; kingdom Viridiplantae; phylum Streptophyta; class Magnoliopsida; order Poales; family Poaceae; genus Elymus; species Elymus sibiricus. The sequence continues at coordinate 340,532,234 of CM077669.1, read as the reverse complement.
TGGTAGATATAGGTTTTTGTAATCTGAAAATATAAAAACAGCAAGGTAGCAAGTAACAAAAGTGAGCACAAACGGTATTGCAATGCTTGAAAACAAGGCCTAGGGTCCGTACTTTCACTAGTGCAATCTCTCAACAATGCTAATATAATTGGATCACATAACCATCCCTCAATGTGCAACGAATAATCACTCCAAAGTTCTTATCTAGCGGAGAACATAAGAAGAAATTGTTTGTAGGGTACGAAACCACCTTAAAGTTATCCTTTCCGATTGATCTATCCAAGAGTTCGTACTAAAATAACACCAAGTTATCCTTTCCGATCAATCTATCTAGAGTTCGTACTAAAATAACACCATATGATACGCATCAACCAACTCTAATGTCACCTAGATACTCCAATGTCACCACAAGTATCCATGAGTTAATTATATGATACGCATCAAAAACATTCAGATTCATAATACTCAATCCAACACAAAGAACCTCAAAGAGTACCCAAAGATTTCTATTGGAGAAAGTAGGACAAGAACGTGTATCAACCCCTATGCATAGATTACCCCGATGTCACCGCGGGAATCCGCAAGTTGAGTACCAAAACATATATCAAGTGAATCAATAGAACACCCCATTGTCACCACGGGTATCCACATGCAAGACATATATCAAGTGTTCTCAAATCCAATATTCAATCCAACATAACGATATCTCAAAGGGAAAGATTCAATTCATCACAACAAGATAGTAAGGGAAACACACCGTATGATCCAACTATATTAACAAAGCCCGTGATACATCAAGATCGTGACATCTCAAGAACACGAGAGAGAGAGATTGAACACATAGCTACTGGTACATACCCTCAGCCTCGAGGGTGGACTACTCCCTCCTCGTCATGGCCTCCGCCAGGATGATGAAGATGGCCACCGGAGATGGATTTCCCTCTCCGGCAGGCTACTAGAACGTCTCCAGATTGGTTTTTCATCGATACAGAGAGTTGCGGTGGCGGAGCGGAGAGTCTAGGGTTATTTCTGATGGTTTCTATATTTATAGGATTTTTTGGCGTCGGTTTCACGCCAAGATGGGCCACGAGGAGGGCACGATACTCCAGGGCGCGTCGGGGGGGCCTGGCGCGCCCTGGTGGGTTGTCCCCACCTCATGGCTCATCTGGCCCTCCCACGAAGCGTCTAGTGCCTCTTTTGTTCCAAAAAAAATCATCAAAAAGTTTCGGGCGATTTCGAGAACTTTCATTTTCTGCACAAAAACAACACCACGGTAGTTCTGCTGAAAACAACGCAGTCCGGGTTAGTTATAAATAAATCATATAAAGTGCATCAAAACCATATAAAAGTATTGTAAACATAGGTGAATATGGAATGAATACTTCATAAATTATCGATACGTTGGAGACGTATCAACTAACCTATTAACCTAGTGCCCAGTGCGAGTTGTTGTTTTCTGCTTGTTTTTGGCCTCTCAGAAATACTGCACTAAACGAAGTCCAAATGTCCCGAAATTTTTTGGTGATTTTTTCCGGACAAAAATATGACCTGGAAGCTTCAGAGGGAGACCGGAGGCCACACGGGGTAGCGCCAAGCCAACAGGGCACGCCCAGGGGGGTGGTCGCGTCCTGATGGCTTGGGACCACCCCTCTCAACCTCTTGACCAAACTCCGCCTCTATATATTCTCTAAAATCGGGAAAACACTCGAGAGCCAACCAAAATACTTTTTCTACCGCCGCAAGTCTGTGTTCCGCCGTGTGCCCATCTGGAGCCCTGTTTCGGTGCCCTGCTGGAGGGGGGATCGATCACAGAGGACCTCTACATCAACCTTGCTGCCTCCATGATGATGTGTGAGTAGTTTACCATAGACCTACGGGTCCATAGCTAGTACCTAGATGGATCTCTCTCTCTCTCTATGATCTTCAATAGAAAGTTCACCGCGATTCCTGCGGTGATCTATCTGATGTAATCTTCCTTTGGGTGTGTTTGTTGGGATCCGATGAATTGTCGGTTTATGTTTAGATTATTCATGAAAATATATTGAGTCATTACTTAATTCTTATATGCATGATTGTTATAGCTTTGTATTTCTCTCTGATCTATTGGTTTGGTTTGGCCAACTAGATTGATTTATCTTTAGCGGGAGTGGTGTGTTGTGATGGGTTTAATCTTGCGGTGCTCTATTGATACGTCTCCAACGTATCTACTTTCCCAAAAACTTTTGCTCTTCTTTTGGACTCTAATTTGCATGATTTGAATGAAACTAACCCAGACTGACGTTGTTTTCAGCAGAACTACCTTGGTGTTATTTTTGTGCAGAAATAAAAGTTCTCGGAATTGGGTGAAACTTTTTGTGTTTTTTTTCCTGCAATATATAATGAATTTTGGAGCGAAGAACTACCAGAGAAGGGCAGTCGTGGGGCCATGAGCCAAGAGGGCGCGACCCAGGCCCAGGCCGCGCCCTGTTGGGTCATGGGTCAAAACTCCCCCGACCCTAATTCCAGTTCTATAAATTCACATTTTTGGAGAGAAAAATCAAAGAGAAGATTTCATCACGTTTTACGAGATGGAGCCGCCGCCACCTCCTGTTCTTCCTCCGGAGGGCTGATCTGGAGTCCGTTTGGGGCTCCGGAGAGGGGGATTCGTCGTCGTCGTCATCACCAACCCTTCTCAATCGCCAATTCCATGATGCTCATCGCCATGAGTGAGTAATTCCTTTGTAGGCTTGCTGGACGGTGGTGGGATTGGATGAGATTGATCATGTAATCGAGTTAAGTTTGATAGGGCTTGATCCCTAGTATCCACTATGTTCTGAGATTGATGTTGCTATGCTTAATGCTTGTCACTAGGGCCCGAGTGCCATGATTTCAGATCTGAACCTATTATATTTTCATGAATATAAGAGTGTTTTGGATCATATCTTGCAAGTTGTAGTCACCTATTATGTGTCATGATCCGCATACCCCAAGGTGACAATAATTGGGATTCTTTCTGGTGATTGCCGTAGTTTGGGGAGTTCAAGTATTCACCATGTGTTAATGCTTTGTTCCGGTTCTCTATTAAAAGGAGGCCTTAATAGCCCTTAGTTTCCAATAGGACCCCGCTGCCACGGGAGGGTAGGACAAAAGATGTCATGCAAGTTCTTATCACAAGCACGTATGACTATATACGAAATACATGCCTACATTACATTGATGAATTGGAGCTAGTTCTGTGTCGCCCTAGTGTGTAACTGTTACATGATTAATGTCATCCAAATCATTATCCATCACCGATCCACGTGCCTACGCTTTTCTCATATTGAATCTTGCTAAGTTACTACTGTCGTTGCTACTATTACAACTGTTATAAAATTGCAGCTACTGCTGTCACTGTTACTATTGCTACTACTATTTGCCGTTCTACTAAATCTTTGCTGCAGAGAGATATCCCAGGTGTGGTTGAATTGACAACTCAACTGCTAAGGCCAATAAATACTCTTTGGCTCCCCTTGTGCCGAATCAATAAATTAGGGTGAAATACTACCTGTGAAGACTGCCGTGATCCCCTATACTTGTGGGTTATCAAGACCTTTTTCTGGCGCCATTGCCGGGGAGCATAGAAATATTTATTGTGTTAACTTGAGAATATACAATTTCCACTATGAAGAATCTGAAAGATACTCGAACTAAGATCGTCCTCTCTCGCACAAGAGGAGGTAAGGAACTGCCATCTAGCTCTGCTTTTGATTCACCTACTGTTTTGAATCAGCTTGTTACACCACCACCTGTTGATCGTCCTGATATGTCACATGAACTTGATGATGCTACCTCTGAAATTAATGATACTACTACTGCTACATTTGAGGAAACTGAAACTGTGCCACTGAATGAATTACTTGAAGCTCATATTGCTAAAGCTAGAGAACTTGAAAAATGCTGAAACTGATGAAGATTTTGAATCACCTACTACACCTCGCTCTCCCAATAGTTATGAATTGCTTTATGTACCTAAAGGTTATGTTGTGGATGAGGAAATATCTAGGGCCTTCTTGCTTGTGAGAATAGAGATGACTTGAGGAAGCTAGTATCCAAACTAAAAGAAAAATCTATGATGGAGAAAATGAAACATGATCCTAAATTTGCTACTTCTCCTATATTTGTTACTGATAAGATTATGAATTCTCTGTAGACCCTGAGTTAATCCCTATAGGTGAATCTGATCCTTTACATGGTTATGAAAATGAAACTGTTATCGGACACCTCACCAAATTGAATGATATTGCTGCTTTTTTTACTAATGAGGAAAAGATACGTTACTACTATATCCTTAAGCTTTTTTCCTTTCTTGCTAAAAGGCGAGGCTAAAGATTGGTTCCTTTCTCTTGCTCCTGGTTTTGTGCGTAGCCCTCAGGATATGCTTTATTACTTCTCTGAAAAATATTTCCCTGTTCATTAGAAACAAGATGCTTTACAGGAAATATTTAACTTTGTGCAAATTGAAGAAGAGAATCTCCCTCAAGCTTGGGGTAGGCTTCTACAGTTACTTAAAGCTTTGCCTGATCATCATCTCAAGAAAAATGAAATACTTGATATCTTTTATAAAGGACAAACCGATGCTTCTAGGGATTTCCTAGATAGTTGTGTTGGTTGTGTTTTCAGGGAAAGAACTATTGGACAAGCTGAAGAACTATTGAATAATATATTGCAAAATGCTGATGATTGGACACTTTCTAAACCACCGCTGGAACATATTCAAAATAAAATAGGTATTCTATTCCTCAGTCCTGAAGATATGCAAGAAGCCAAAATATCTATGAAAGAGAAAGGTATTAAAACTAAAGATGTCAAGAAATTACCACCTATTGAATAAATACATGGACTTGACACCCCGACACAGGTAGTAGAGGTAAAATTTCTCCGTACCTTTAATGAAAGTGATATACCTTATACTAAGACTCCTAGTCAATGCAGGGATGCATTTGATAATTACATTGTTAAGCAAGAACACTTCAATAATTATGTCAAAACTCAATTAAGGCGTAATGATATGATGATAGATCGCTTGAGTGACTTGCTGTTTAGAATTGCTAATGATGTTAAGGGTCTAGGTAAACATGCTTCAATGGTTCACACACAACTAGACCAAGTTGCTAAGTCACAAAATGATTTGCTTGCTGAAATAAATGATAATATGAATGATCATGTTGTTAGAGTAATGACTAGAGGAGGTCGAATGACTCAGGAACCTCTCTTTCCTGAAGGTCATCCTAAGAGAATAGAAAAAGATTCTCAAAGAGTTAATGATGATGCACCTAGTCCATCTAATAAGAAAAAGAAAAATAAAAAGGATAGGACTTTGCATGCTTCTAGTAAACCTATTATGGAAAACCTACTGAACAACATAATGATGTTTCTATTTCTGATGCTGAGACACAATCTGGTAGTGAATGCGCATCTAGTGATAATGAAAATGATGATAATAATAATGATGAGACTCACGTAGATGCTCAACCAGACAATAAAGAGCAAGATAATGATGTGGAAATAGAACCTGCTGAAGATCTTGATAACCCACATCCCAAAAATAAGCGTTATGAAACGAAAGATTTTGTTGCTAGGAAACATGGTAAAGAAAGTGAACCATGGGTTCAAAAACCCATGCCATTCCCTTGTAAGCCTTCCAAGAGTAAGGACGAGGAGGATTTTGAGCGCTTTGCTGAAATGATTAGACCTGTCACTGTTCGCACTCGCTTGACTGATATTTTGAAAATGCCTCTGTATGCTAAGTATATGAAAGATATTATTACCAACAAAAGAAAAATACCTAAAACTGAAATTGTGACTATGCTTGTTAATTATTCTTTTGATGGAGGAGTGCCTAAGAAGTTGGGAGATCCTGGTATACCCACAACACCTTGCCCTATTAAACGAAACTATATCAAAACTAATTTATGTGATTTAGGAGCTGGTGTTAGTGTTATGCCTTTATCTCTATATAAAAGACTTGAATTGAATAAGCTTACACCCACTGAGATATCTTTGCAAATGGCTAATAAATACATTGCTCTACCTATTGGAATTTGTGAGGATGTCCCTGTTGTGGTTGCAAATGTTACTATCTTAACAGACTTTGTTATTCTTGATATGCCCGAGGACGACAACATGTCGATTATTCTTGGTAGACCCTTTCTAAATACTGCAGGGGATGTTATTGATTGCAACAAAAGCAAGGTCACATTCCTTGTCAATGGCAAACAACATACTGTGCATTTCCCGAAGAAGCAAATTCTAGTTAATAATATTAATGTCATTGAGCTTAGTGCCACGGTCATCATTGAAATTTTTAAAATACCTCTTCCTACTGTCAAGAAGAAATATTATAATCTTATTGTTGGGGAGATGCAAATCCCCATTGAGGTAACTAAGTGTGATACGAAAATTCTTCGGTCTCATGTCAATCGGAAACGGTTATTAATAAGACTTGATCAACCTTATTAATGATTCCTTTTTGAAAGACATGTGGTTGATGAATTTAGTAAGCACAACTCTCTGTACCATTAGTTTACTCTCTGTTATTCCTAGTTAAATAAAATAAAGCATCGTATTTTTCCTGTTTTTTGAGTTTCCCATGCAATAGAAAATGACCCAAAAATAAAAAGTCTCAGATTGCTACAAAATTTTAACATGAATTTTCCTGGAATATTTTAAAAAAAAATGTGCTGAAAACACATCAGGAAGGGGCACTTGTGAGCCACAAGCCAACAGGGCGCGGCCCAGGCCCTGGCCGCACCATGTTGGGTCGTGGGTCCCACAAGGGCCCACTGCCTTATCTCTTTAGCTCACTTCATCCCTTACCTCCAAAAATAATTCCATAGCTCTCTCTCTCTTCCGTGTTCTTGCTCTTGAAACTGAAATTTTTAATCTCTTTGCTCGGAACTCCATTTTCGATACTGTTTTAAGGAATTGCTCCTTGGTATGTAACTCTCCCATTCATCCAAGTGCTACTGAAAATAAGCTTGCATGTTGAATTCTTTGAGTTCCAAGTAGTGGGAGTGCTTGATATGGCCCCTAGGCATCTATATGTGTAGTTGCTATCGATCTTGCAAAGTTTTATTGACATAATTTTGTGGTCCAAATTTTTCAGAAATTTGTTCATAGGAAGATGAATTTCCTCAGGAGAGGTCCTTCAAGCCGGAGCTCTAAAGGAGTTGTTGTGAGCACCCCAGATCAAGATACAACACCCCTCGCAACACGGAGGTTAGGCCGTGTGAATGGCCACACGTACCTTTCATGAGCGAGGCGGGCTTTTATCAGGAGTTCATGCAATCCATTGCAAATGCCGGACTGACCAATTTCCTCGCAGATGAGTGTGACCAATACTATCTCCTTACAAATTCCTTTGTGCAATTTTTTTATTTCAATAGTAGGCCTGATGCTCCCAAGGTGCATTTCGATTTATATGATGAACATCATGAATTACCACTCTCCTAATTCTGTGAAATATGCAAGATCCCCTATGACGGGGAAATTCGTTAGCCTAAACCAGAGGAGTTTGAGGACTTCCTCCTCACCTTGACCGTGGGAGAAACTAGGGGCGTATCGAAGGCTAGGGACACTAGTTTACATTTTCCTTCCTTACACTACTTCTCTCTATTTATAGGAAAATGTTTAACTGCTATGACTAAGGGTGGTGGTCTCAGTGCCCCCACCCTTGTTGTCTTACGTCGCGCACTACATGGTTATAACACCTATAGCATAGGAGCTATTGTTGCACGTCGCTTGCATATTAACCGGCTTAAGGGAAAGATCCATGGTGGTATTTATGCCACACGCCTAGCAAAGCGTTTCAATGTTGCCATACGTCCAACTGATTACTTATTGCCTAAGGTCTATCTAGATCACCAGCCTATGTTAGACCACCAGTTCATTGAGGAACCTCAACCTCCACAGCACATTCGCGACAACTTAATATACAACGAGATTACTCGCAATGTTATTGTGTTGCCTGCACCTTCTTTGTTTAACTTTCATGCCAGGCACGGATACATTATCATGCCAGAGGATATAATTGCTTACCGGAACGAGTTGGCTGAGGCGGAGGCCGAGGCCCAGGCGTGGGACGCTTAGGTACCTCAGCAACAATACTTTCCCGGACCTGACGATTACTATCAGTGGTGATCACCAAGCTAGGCCAAAAGCCTAAGCTTGGGGGAGTACGTATTTCTCACCGACTTTACATTCATCTTCACACTTCATATAAATTGTCGGTGTTCATCCTCTTTCACTGTATATCCATGTTAGTTTTATTTGTTCGCTTTCTTCTTGTGTGTTTGAAAAACTTTTAAAAATCCAAAAATAGTTCCTGCTTCTTTTCAGTTTTTCTTCCCCTTTTGATTAGTTGTAGTATTAAAAGAAAACCCAAAAAGATTTCCTTTACTTGTTGGGAGTTTTCCCGTGTAAATAGTTTTCTCGTTTTTGTTTTCCCTTTGCTTGTTTGCTTTCTTCGAGAAAAATCAAAATCTCCAAAAATATTTCAGTGTGTTTCTCCGAACTTCTTTTCTTTTCTTTGAGTCGTTGAAAGGAGAAGACCACAATGAAAATGTTGAGTGGCTCTCGTATGCATAAATGTTGATCTAACGAAAAGAGCCACCACTACCTTGTCTTCTCCTTTGTTTTAATTTGTTTTGCAGATTTCAGCTTAGTTCATGATACACTTGCACTGTTATTATTATCACATCATTCGGTCGTGCAAGTGAAAGGAAATAATGATGATATTTGATGAAGTGATTGTGGCAAAGGAAGCTGGTATGAACTCCTTTTGTTTTCCATTTTTGTAAATATGTTTAGCTCGTTCGATCTTGATTCAATATAACATGAGTGAACATGTTTATGATGACAATTAGAGATTATAGTTTCTCATGCCATGATTAAATAGCTAGGAGTGGATAATGATTTATCTTATGTGTCAACATGCATTAAAATGGTTATGATGTGGTATGGTGGTATGGTATTTCCCTTTGAGTAATTCGAGCGGCTTGACTTGGCCCATGTGCAAACATGTAGTTGATTCAAAACCAATGTAGCCTTCATGATGTTTAAATTTAGAGTGTTCATATCCTACCCATGCTAATGTCCAATGTTAATTATTCACAATGCATGATTATGACCGTTTTCGCTCTCTAGCTGGTCGCTTCTCAATCTATTGCTAGCCTTCACCTGTACTAAGCGGAAATGTTGCTTGTGCATCCAAAATCCTAAACCCAAGTTGTTCCACATGAGTCCACTATACCTACCTATATGCGGTATTACCCTGCCGTTCCAAGTAAATTAGCATGTGTCACCTCTAATACTCAAATAAACATATGTTTTGTGTGCTCGTACCGCTCATGAAGCGATGGAGCAGTCAGTATCTTCCATGCTAAGCGAGTTATTCTCAAGATGGACATTTATTCGTCTATCATTGCACGAGAGAGGCTGGTAAAAAGGATGCCTAGTCCTGGAAAATCAAAAATAATTAAACAAACTCCCGGGACAAGTTGATATGTTGGCAGGCACCTGTGGATTCGGTCAGCCATGGTTTGTGTATGTATGGTGGAAGGAGTAAACTTTACAATTCCGCTTGGGAACCGCCAATAATGTGTTTAGCATGGAAGATATTGAAAACTCTATCGTAACATTGACAGGAAAAGCACAGCACCCAAAAATACAATTTCATCTCTGTTTTAGACCTTCAGCTCTGGCACCTCTGCAAATCAATGCTTCCCTCTGTGAAGGGCCCTTCTATTTACTTTTATGTTATCGAGCCATCACCCTCTTATTAAAAGCACCAGACCGGAGAGCACTATTGTCATTCTTTTGCATTGAGTCTAGTTAATGTTGGATGTGAGCATGACTGGATCTTTCCTACTCTGAATTATAATGTTTAGTCGCTGCTTGAACCTCGGGGGTGCTCTGCATTTATGTTTTGAGGTCGCAGAAAGGGCTAGCGAAATACCATGTCATCATATTATATCATGATTGTTTTGATAAATTGTTGGCATGTGATATATCTTATTATTGCTCACTAATTGGTTATGTATTGCCATGAGTAAATATGATGTTTAATTGTTATCATGGATATGGTTATTTATGATTTATGTTGAAAACCTGAACACTAGCTAAGCATATATACAGCAACAAGAACAAAAGAGTTTGTAAAAGTTTTCTTTATCACTTTCAGTTTATCAACTGAATTGATTGAGGACAAGCAATGAGTTAAGCTTGGGGGAGTTGATACGTCTCCAATGTATCATCTTTTCCAAACACTTTTGCTCTTGTTTTGGACTCTAATTTGCATGATTTGATTGAAACTAACCCGGACTGACGCTGTTTTCAGCAGAACTACCTTGGTGTTATTTTTGTGCAGAAATAAAAGTTCTCGGAATTGGACAAAACATTTTGTGAAATTTTTCTGGAATATATAATGAACTTTGGAGCGAAGAACTACCAAAGAAGGGTAGCCGTGGGGCCACGAGCCAAGAGGACGCGACCCAGGCCCAGGTCGTGCCCTGTTGGGTCATGGGTCCCACGCAACTCCCCCGACTCTAATTCCAGTCCTATAAATTCACATATTTGGAGAGAAAAGTCAGAGAGAAGATTTCATCGTGTTTTACGAGATGGAGCCGCCGCCACCTCCTGTTCTTCCTTCGGAGGGCTGATCTGGAGTCCGTTTGGAGCTCCGGAGAGGGGGATTCATCCCCGTCGTCATCACCAACCCTTCTCAATCGCCAATTCCATGATGTTCACTGCCGTGAGTGAGTAATTCCTTTGTAGGCTTGCTGGACGGTGGTGGGATTGGATGAGATTGATCATGTAATCGAGTTAAGTTTGATAGGGCTTGATCCCTGGAATTCACTATGTTCTGAGATTGATGTTGCTATGACTTTGCTACGCTTAATGCTTGTCACTAGGGCCTAAGTGCCATGATTTCAGATCTGAACCTATTATGTTTTCATGAATATAAGAGTGTTTTGGATTCTATCTTGCAAGTTGTAGTCACCTATTACGTGTCAGGATCCACATACCCCAAGGTGACAATAATTGGGATTCTTTCCAGTGATTGCCGTAGTTTGAGGAGTTCATGTATTCACCATGTGTTAATGCTTTGTTCCGGTTCTCTATTAAAAGGAGGCCTTAATAGCCCTTAGTTTCCAATAGGACCCCGCTGCCACGGGAGGGTAGGACAAAAGATGTCATGCAAGTTCTTATCGCAAGCACGTATGACTATATACGGAATACATGCCTACATTACATTGATGAATTGGAGCTAGTTCTGTGTCGCCCTAGTGTGTAAATGTTACATGATTAATGTCATCCAAATCATTATCCATCACCGATCCACATGCCTACGCTTTTCTCATATTGAATCTTGCTAAGTTACCACTGTCGTTGCTACTATTACAACTGTTACAAAATTGCTGCTACCGCTGTCACTGATACTATTGCTACTACTATTTGTCGTTCTACTAAATCTTTGCTGTAGAGAGATATCCCAGGTGTGGTTGAATTGACAACTCAACTGCTAAGGCCAATAAATACTCTTTGGCTCCCCTTGTGTCGAATCAATAAATCAGGGTGAAATACTACCCGTGAAGACTGCCGCGGTCCCCTATACTTGTGGGTTATCATCTTTCCTCGTTACAGAAGGGGTGAAGACACGTATTGTATTACTACCATTAAGGGGGGAACGACGGGGTTTATTCATATTGATTGGATTTACTTTGTCTACATCATGTCATCTTGCTCCAAGCATTACTCTGTTTTTACTTAATACTCTAGATGCATGCTGGATAGCGGTCGATGGGTGGAGTAATAGTAGTAGATGCAGGCAGGAGTCAGTCTACTTGTTTATGGATGTGATGCCTATATACATGATCATTACATGAATAAATATTGCATAACTATGCGCTTTTCTATCAATTGCCCAACAGTAATTTGTTTACCCACCGTATGCTTTCTTTGAGAGAGAAGTCTCTAGCGAAAACTATCGCCTCGGGTCTTCACCAAATATATTACAAAAACTGCAAAAATATTTCTGCCATTTATTTACTGTTCTTTTATTTTATATTTATATTATCTATCTATCACTACTTAGCGCTTGCAAGTAATGAGTTCAAGGGGCTTGACAACCCTCTTGCCCGCGTTGGGTGCAAGTGCGTGCTCTTTTGTGTGTAGGTGCTTAAGACGGGAATTTGTGTGGTCCTCCTATTGATTTGATAACCTTGGTTCTCACTGAGGGAAATACTTATCTCTATTGTGCAGCATCTCCTCTCCTCTTCAGGGAAAATCCCAATGCAGTTTACAAGTAGCAGGAAGAATTTCTGGCGCCGTTGCCGGGGAATATCACCAAATTCTTATCAAGTACCTTCACAATAATTATCATTCACTTGTTCTACTTTTTATTTGCTGTTATATTTTCATTTACATAAGAAACAAAAAAAAATCTATTTGCTTGTTTTCTTAGTTATCTAGTTTACTATCCAGTTTACTTGTTTTCTTGCTAGTTTACTTGTTTCGTCACCATGTCTCACTACTAAGTTGTGTGATTTCTCAAATTCTAATAATAATGATTTTATTAGTACTCCTATACCACCAGCCACTAGTGCGGAGTTTTATGACATCAATGCCGCTTTACTAAATCTTTTTATGAAAGAACAATTTTCAGGAAGCCCTAATGAGGATCCCGCTTCGCATCTTAATAACTTTGTTGAATTATGTGATATGCAAAATATAAAGGATATGGATAATGATGTGGTTAAATTTAAGTTATTTCCTTTTTCACTAACAGATAAAGCAAAAACTTGGTGTCGTGGGAGTAATCCTGACAGTAGCACGGGGGGTACGTATGAGTAGGGCGAAGCCTAGCTACGGAGCAAGTGTCACACTCGGATTTTACGAGTTCGGACCCCACTCAGAAGTGGTAAAAGTCCTACGTCTCGAGCCCTGGAGCTAAGTGTTGCTTTCTGTATGTTTCTGATTACAGAGAGTTCGTAACCCCTCTTCTGGCGTCCGGTGGTGACTTATATAGAGTGTGCCACAACCAGCCGAGTGCCATTACGAGGGTCATTAATGCTAGTAACTGCCGGAGTTACTGAAAACTGCCGCGTTAACTATGAGGGTTACAGGTAACGTAACGTCTACGGTATTCAATGTGAGTTAAGTCCCTCGAACGTTGTAGCTCCCATATCGTCTCTGCTTCTTCATGACCGGGTGCCTGAGCTAGGCCGAGTGGCTGTAGCGCCCGAGTGACTTCCAAGGATCCGAGTGCATCTTGTACATTCGTCCGAGTGCTGAGGTAGTTCAGGGACTTCTGTGAACTTGTAGGACCCCAGGTGTGTCCTAGATAAGAGGTCTATGACCCTACATAGGGTAGGTGACATCGTCAGTAGCCCCCGAATCGGTTGAGGTTGTGGGAGTCGAGTGACCAACGCACTAGGCTATTGGTAGCGTTTCGGGAACACTTGAAAACGAGGCGGATCGTTTCTCACTCGGTAATGAAACCATGACCAGTTCAGGTTAAGTAACTTCTGAACGACTCGAACAGCCTGACTGTTCAAGTCACTCGACCTGATGCAGATCAGTTCTCGGGAGAAATAACCTTACGACTTGGAGATGAGACTATTGAACCTTCTGTTTGACCTTCATTCGGATGCCCTTGAATCGGTTTAAGATTCGTCCGAGTGCTCGACGGGTCTTTTCGGTTCACTCAGTGAGTTTTGGCATGTCGGAACGCACCAGCGAACACGGAGTTCACTTGATGAGTTTTGGCGTGTCGGAACACACCTGCGAACATGGAGTTCACTCGGTCAGTTTTGGCGTATCAGAACGCACCAGCGAGCACAGAGCTCACTCGGTCAGTTTCGGTGCGTTGGAATGCACCAGCGAACACGGAGTTCACTCGGGCAGTGGCGTCGCGAAATCTTCGGCGATTTTGAAATCGTGGGGAAGCGCGCGCGTGCGATCGTGACGGTTGTAGTTCAGCTGTGTGGGGGCATGGGCATTCAATTGAGGGGTAAAGGTAGTTTCCCTTCGATGACTTTCCCAAACACGGTTAAGGTTTGGCAGTCGACTTGGTTTTACTGTGAGGACATCCCAGTCGGAGAGGGTCAGTCGGGCCTCCCACCATATTTGGCCGAACGCATTTGGCGGCTCCCTAAGTTGACCATGTCCAAGGAGGAGAGAGTAGATGTAGGCATCCTTGTGATTGTGCTGGTAGCCCTCGTGAACCAGGGTATCAACGGCCTGGACCTGCTGGAGGTCTTCTTCCAAAGAAGGATTCAGCTGCTGCAGGCCAGAGCTCACCCTATGTGGCAGTACTCGGGTCCGAGTGACCCTACGCATACACACCCAGAGGAGCTCAGCGAAGAGGCCGTGGCGAACAAACTCAAGGCCATCACCCCAGCTCGATATAACCCCAGAGGCACGAGGTGTGTGCCTCCATACTCGATTGAGAATCCAGCGAGCGAGGTAAATTCTGAGTGCCTCCATACTCTTGTTTCCGAGTGATGCGACTTTCATTTGTCAAATCTTGATTGACGTAACTTTTGTTTTGATAGGCTTTTGCGAGCATGGTGAGCCCGATCCCCGCTGGTAACCATGCTCCCGCTGACGTGGCAAGCGACAACGAGCTCCACGACGACTCGGGTGGAGAGGAGGACTATGTGGAAGACAACGAAGTCGGAGGAGATGAGAAGGAGTCAGAACCAGGGGACGAGGCAGAGTCCCCCCCTTCAGAAGAGGTCCTTCCCGTGCCCCGCACGAAGGCGTGCCAGGACCCTGGGGTCCATGGAGGCAACACAGGAGGGTCGGGTACCGCCAAGTCTTCCGCGGTTATTCCTCCCACTCGGACTTCAAAGCACGGGCGATCTGAGCCCGCTCTATCTCTAGAGGAAGGTACCAAGCAGCCGAAGATCACTTCCAGCAAACCTCGGAAGGCGGTTCTGCCCAAGACCAAAATGAACGTGCCGGTGGATTCTGCGTAAGTATCTTCGTACCGACTGTTACCTTAAATGATTGACCGAATGATGTAACATTCCGAGTGGTTCTTCTACAGGGCTGACACGTCGACTGCTTCGCTAGAGAAGGACAATGGCGAGGTCGACGCCGCGACTTCAAAAGGTAACACTTGATCTTGATCATGTAAGGTCTTTGAATTCTTCATTTCCTCTTTGGACTTATTTCCGAATGATCTTCGAATATTTGCAGAGCCACGTGAAGTGATTGAGATCGATGTGGACGGTCGGGTCGACCCACCGAATCTTACCACCAACATGGATGTCGTAATGCGGGACGTCTCGCCTATTCAAGCGCCTGCACCAGCTCGGGGAACCTCCTCGGGAACTGGATCAGCACTCGGAATGCCTCTGACAATTCCACTTGCGACCAATGCCATCTGGTTGCAGTGCGTCCCGGAGGACCAGGTGGGGGCAAGAAGGAGGCTCTGATCCAATTGAGGCTGATGAACGACAAGCTAAAGGAGGCACGCGACGCCGGCGAGGCTTTGGAGAAGAATGTCCGAGTAAGTACTCTTGTAAGTACCTTCTTTAGACAAAAAATTTGCGTTGTAGAATTTTTGGAGTTTTGAGTGGTTTTGCGTCAGGGCACACCCACTGGGTATCTATGGGGACGCGCTGAGCGCACCCATTGGGTGGAGTCCCCGAGACTGCCGTCGATTGAAGCAGTCGGCGGAAGTCTGAGAATCCGAATGTTATTCGTAGGAGATCTTGTAGGCATACTTGTCGAAGAGGATGCGGTGATGGTCCATGGACCAGAGCCACTCGACGTTGACCGTCGGGGTGTAGAATCCGTAGTTTTCCAGTGCGGGCACGCTGAGCGCATCCACTGGGTGTAGTCCCCGAGGCTACCGTCGACTGAAGCAGTCGACGGTAGTCTCAGAATCCGAATGCAACACGATCCGAATGATGAGACACTTGTCGAAGAGGATGCGGTGATGGTTCATGGACCAGAGCCTCTCGACGTTGACCGTCGGGGTGTAGAACCTGTAGTTCTCCAGTGGGGGCACGCGGGGCGCACCCACTGGGTGTAGTCCCCGAGGCTGCCGTCGACTGAAGTAGTCAGCGGTAGTCTTAGAATCCAAATGCAGCACGATCCGAATGATGAGATACTTGTCGAAGAGGATGCGGTGATGGTCCATGGACCAGAGCCTCTCGACGTTGACCGTCGGGGTGTAGAACCCGTAGTTCTCCAGTGGGGGCGCACTGAGCGCACCCACTGGGTGTAGTCCCCGAGGCTGCCATCGACTGAAGCAGTCGGCGGTAGTCTCAAAATCCGAATGCTATTTGTCTTTAACCTTATACTTGAGCTTGATTGTTATCACTGATGTTTCCTTGTTTCTTGTCGGCATAGCGTGTGTGAGCTCGGGACTCGTTACAATGCCCTTGAGAAGGAGGTATAGGACTTGCGTCGCAGTCTCGAAGCTGAGAAGACCAAGAGTACTCGTCTGGAGCAAGAAAAGCGAACACTCGGAGGTAATCGAATCTTGACCGAGTACTTTTGGACTTGAACCTTTTTCCCTGTCCGACTGAAAGTACTTCACCAGATGTACGTAGTGAGAATCTTCAACTTACTAAGAGACTCCGGGCTTCCATTTCTATAGAGACCATGAAGGTGAAAGCACATTTGCTCCCTTGGTGGTTTTGGTAATTAATAACAACATATATCTCATTGAACTAATGTTTCCACTAAGTATATTTCAGGAAACGTTCAATGATGGGATGGCAAAAGGATTGTGGAGATACCCCTAGATGCAAGGAATAGGATTGGCAAAGCTTCAAGCAAGAAGACTCTACATTTTACTTTGTGAGAAATCACTTTGAGTCTATAGGAAAGACAATACTATTAAAAGGGGGTGAGGTATTGATGGTGAACAAAATGCTCCACGTGCACAAGTGATAGTCACCAAAAACACCCACAAGCTCTTCCACAAAAGTCTGTCAAAAGCCTATCATGCAAAATCGGTGCCACCAAAATTTCCCACTCGGCCCTACCGATTTTCTCATCAGACAGATCCCAGCCAAACCCTAAGTTTTCGGTACAACCGATTCTGCATCGGTGCCACCGAGTTTCAGTTGCCAACTTTCTATTGCCCCTTTTCTTAAATTTGGAATTTCCGAGTTTTTTGGATCGGTGCCACCGAGTTTGCATTCTGACCATTGGTCACCTTTGTCGGTACTGCCGAGAACTATATATCGGTCTCACCGAGATTCAAAATTTGCTACCTTTTGAGCAACTCGGTACCACCGAGTTTTATACTTCGGTGTCACCGAGTTGGTAAGTAAAGGTGTAACGGTTCGATTTTTGGAGATGCCTATATATACCCCTTCACCACCACTCACTCGAAAGAGAAGCACTTAGAACTATTCCATACTTGCCCCATCCAGTTTTCTGAGAGAGAACCACCTACTCATGTGTTGAGATCAAGCCATTCCACTCCAACCATATGAATCTTGATTTCTAGCCTCCCCAAGTTGCTTTCCACACAATCAATCTCTTCTACCAAGCCAAATCTGTGAGAGAGTGATTGAGTGTTGAGGAGTCTATCATCTTGAAGCACAAGAGTAAGGAGTTCATCATCATTATCGAGCCTATTACCTTTTGGAGGGTGGTGCCTCCTAGATTGGTTAGGTGTCGCTTGGGAGCATCCTACTTCATGTTGTGGAGTTGAACCAAGAAGTTTGTACGGGAAAGGAGATCGCCTACTTCGTGAAGATCTACCCATAGTGAGGCTAGTCCTTCATGGACGGAAGCCGTTATGGAATAGTCAAGGTTGCTACTTCGTGGACCCTTATGGGTGGAGCCCTCCGTGGACTCTCGCGACCGTTACCCTCTGTGGGTTGAAGACTCCATAAACGTGGACGTACGATAGCACCACCTATCGAAACCATGGGAAAAATCTTCGTGTCTCCAAATTGCGTTTGATCTTCCTCCCTATCCTCTATTACATATGCTTGTCTTTACTTTCCGCTGCTATACTCTTAGAGATGCATGTGTAGGTTGTGCTTGACTTGCTATCATTGCTAAAATCTACCAACACTTAAAATTGGGAAAAGGTAGAAATTTTATTTTGTAAAGTAGTCTAATCACCCCCCCTCTAGACATACTTTCGATCCTACAAGTGGTATCAGAAGTTTGGTCTCCATTGCATTGGTTTCACAACCTAGGAGAGTATGGCGTCTAGCGAGGGAAATTATCACCGTAGAGGTCCATACTTTAATGGTACAAATTTTGCTAGTTGGAGGCACAAAATGAAAATGCATATTCTTGGTCATAACCCCGCCGTTTGGGCTCTTATTCGTGTTGGCTTGCAAGGTGAATTCTTTGGTGACGGAAAGGAACCGGATCGTGAAGCGACCGTGGAAGAATTGAAGATGTTGCAATACAACGCTCAAGCATGCGACATTCTTTTCAACTGCATATGCCCCGAAGAATTCAACAAAATCAGTCGTCTTGAGAATGCCAAGGAAATTTGGGACACTTTGGTTGATATGCACGAAGGTACCGAATCTGTGAGAGAATCCAAGTTGGATGTTCTTCAAATTCAGCTTGACAAGTTCAAGATGAAGGATGGTGAAGGAGTCGCAGAAATGTACTCTAGGCTAGCTCTCATCACCAATGAGATTGCCGACTTAGGAAGCGGTGAGATGACTAACAAATTCATCATCAAGAAGATACTTAGAGCTTTGGATGAGAGATATGACACCGTGTGCACATTGATCCAAATGATGCCCAACTACAAAGATCTCAAGCCTACGAAAGTCATTCAAAGGATTGTTGATCATGAGATGACACTCAAAGACAAAGAAGAGCTTCACAACAAGTCTAGCGGTGCTTACAAAGCCACAAGAGATGCTCCCGCAACTTCAAGCGACAACCTTGTCACCAATGAAGAGATAAGCCTCATGGTCAAGAAATTCAACAAGTTCTACAAGAATAGAGGCAAAGATCGAAGCTCCAACTCAAGATATGAAGAGAAGCGTTCGTCAAGTCGTGACCGAAACTGCTACAATTGTGGGAAGCCCGGACACTACTCCAATGAGTGCACGGCTCCCTACAAACAAAGAGAAGAGTCACCTAGAAGACGAAGCTCAAGAGATGAATCACCTCAAAGAGAGAGAAGGAGTAGAGATGACCGTTATGAACGAAGACCCTTGGAGAAGTAGGGACTCGGAGAAGAACGACAAGTACACCAAGAGCTACTCAAGAAGAAGACATCAAGCTCACGTTGGTGAATGGGTTTCCAGCTCCGAATCCGACAACCACTCCGAGAGAAGCTATCACTCCAACTCCGACTATAGTCAAGATGAAGGTGTTGCCGGACTTGCACTAGTGACTACCGACTCCTATGACATATTTGATTCACCAAATGAAGGAAGTGGAAGTTGCTTCTGTTGGGGAACGTTGCATGGGACACAAAAAATTTCCTACGCACATGCAAGATCTATCCATGGTGATGAGCATCTACGAGAGTGAGAGTGGATCTACGTACCCTTGTAGATCGCTAAGCGGGAAGCATTAAGAAACGCGGTTGATGTAGTCGAACGTCTTCACGATCCAAATTGCAAGCCGTCCCGCGATCCAATCACGATTCGTCCCGCGATCCAATCGCGGTCCTTCCGATCTAGCGCGAACGGACGGCACCTCCGCGTTCAGCACACGTACAGCTCGATGACG
Source organism: Elymus sibiricus (assembly GCA_039707655.1). Lineage (NCBI taxonomy): Eukaryota > Viridiplantae > Streptophyta > Magnoliopsida > Poales > Poaceae > Elymus > Elymus sibiricus. Next base: position 340,512,524 of record CM077669.1, on the reverse strand, counting down.
ATCTCCGCCTTCTTGATCCAGCAAGAGGGAGCGGAGAGGTGTATGAGATTTCCAGCAGCACGACGGCGTGGTGGTGGTGGTGGGGGAGTTATCCCGGCAGGGCTTCGCCTAAGCACTACCGGAATCTATTTGGTGGAGGAACTAGAGAACAGAGAACTAGCACGTGGCCTTGGGTTTTGGGGCTCTATTCCTCTAGTATATATAGGAGGGAGAGGGAGGAGCAATCCTCCCTAGGGCTTCCCCTAGGGGTCGGCCGAACCAGGGCAAGGAGGAGTCCAATCCACTTCCTACTAGGAAGTGGATTCATATTAGGAAGGAGTCCTATTCCTTCCTATCTCCACCTTTTTTCCTCTTGGGCATATGGGCCCTTATGGGATCGGTTCCCCAGCCCATTAGGGGCTGGTGCGCCACCTCTTGGGCCCATGTGCCCCCCGGGGTGGGTGGGCCCCACCCGGTGGACCCCCGGAACCCATTCGTCACTCCCGGTACACTACCGGAAATACCCGAAACTTTTCCGGAACCCAAATACCACTTTCCTATATATAAATCTTTACCTCCGAACCATTCCGGAGCTCCTCGTGACATCCGGGATCTCATCTGGGACTCCGAACAACCTTCGGTCACCAACACATATATCTCAATACTACCGAAACGTCACCGAACGTTAAGTGTGCAGACCTTGCGGGTTCGAGAACTATGTAGACATGACCGAGACACCTCTACGGTCAATAACCAATAGCGGGACCTGGATGCCCATATTGGTTCCTACATATTCTACGAAGATCTTTATTGGTTGAACCTCTATGTGAAGGATTCAGTTAATCCCGTATGTTGTTCCCTTTGTTCTTCGGTATGTTACTTGCCCGAGATTCGATCGTCGGTATCTCCATACCTAGTTCAATCTCGTTACCGGCAAGTCCCTTTACTCGTTTCATAATACAAGATCCTATGGCTAACACTTTAGTCACTTTGCTTGCAAGGCTTATTGTGATGTTGTATTACGGAGTGGGCCCTGAGATACCTCTCCGTCACACGGAGTAACAAATCCCAGTCTTGATCCATGCCCACTCAACAGACACCCTCGGAGATACCTGTAGAGCATCTTTATAGTCACCCAGTTACGTTGCGACGTTTGATACACACAAGGTATTCCTCCGGTGTCAGTGAGTTGCATGATCTCATGGTCATAGGAACGGATACTTGACATGCAAAAAACTATAGCAATAAACTGACACGATCATATGCTACGTTTATAGTTTGGGTCTTGTCCATCACATCATTCTCCTAATGATGTGATCCCGTTATCAAATGACATCTCATGTCTATGGCTAGGAAACCTTGACCATCTTTGATCAACGAGCTAGTCTATTAGAGGCATACTAGGGACACAGTGTTGTCTATGTACCCACACATGTATTTGAGTTTCCAATCAATACAATTATAGCATGGATAATAAACGATTATCATGAACAAGGAAATATGATAATAACTAAATTATTATTGCCTCTAGGGCATATTTCCAACAGTCTCCCACTTGCACTAGAGTCAATAATCTAGCTCACATCGCTATGTGATTTACATTGTTATGAATCTAACACCCAATGAGTTCTAGGGTTGGATCATGTTTTGCATGTGAGAGAGGTTTTAGTCAATGGTCTGCAACATTCAGATCCATGTGTTCTTTGCAAATCTATATGTCATACTGCAGATGCTACCACGCTCCACTTGGAGCTATTCCAAATGGCTGCTCCACTATACGTATCCGGATTGCTACTCAGAGTCATCCGGATTGGTGTCAAAGCTTGCATCGACGTAACCCTTTACGACGAACTCTTTATCACCTCCGTAATCGAGAAACATTTCCTTAGTCCTCTAGTTACTAAGGATAATTTTGACCGTTGTCCAGTGATCCACTCCTGGACCACTCTTGTACCACTTGACAGACTCATGGCAAGGCACACACCAGGTGTGGTACACAGCATGGCATACTATACAGAGCCTATGGATAAGGCATAGGGGACGACCTTCGTCCTTTCTCTTTCTTCTGCCGTGGTCGAGCTTTGAGTCTCACTCAACTCCACACCTTACAAATCAGGTAAGAACTCTTTCTTTGACTGATCCATTTTGAACTCTTTCAAAATCTTGTCAAGGTATGTACTCATTGAAAGTCTTATCAGACGTCTTGATCTATTTCTATAGATTCTGATGTCCAATATTTAAGTAGCTTCATTCCAGGTGTTCCTTTGAAAAACTCCTTTCAAACAACCCTTTATGCTTTCCAGAAATTCTACATCATTTCCGATCAATAGTATGTCATCCACATATACTTATCAGAAATTCTATAGTGCTCCCACTCACTTTATTGTAAATACAAGTTTCTCATAAACTTTGTATAGACCCAAAAACTTTGATCACCTTATCAAAGCGTATATTCCAACTCCGAGATGCTTGCTCCAGTCCATAGAAGTTTTGCTGGAGCTTGCATACATTTTAGCATCCTTAGGACTGACAAAACCTTCCGGATGTATCACATACAACCTTTCCTCAAGGAAACCGTTAAGGAAACGATGTTTTGACATCCATCTGCCAGATTTCATAATCGAAAAATGCAGCAACTGCTAACATAATTCCAACAGACTTCAGCATCGCTACGGGTGAGAGAGTCTCATTGTAGTCAACTCCTTGAACTTTGTCGGAAACTTCTTTGCGACAAGTCGAGCTTTATAAATGGTGACATTTACCAACAGTGTCTGTCTTCTTCTTAAAGGTCCATTTGTACTCAATGGCCTGCCGTTTCAACGGGCAAGTCTACCAAAGTCCACACTTGGTTTTCATACATGGATCCTATCTCGGATTTCATGGCTCCTAGCCATTTGTTGGAATCCGGGCCCACCATCGCTTCTTCATAGCTCGTAGGTTCACTGTTGTCTAACAACATGACCTCCAAGACAGTATTGACGTACCACTCGGAGGCGGTACGAGTCCTTGTCGGCCTACGAGGTTCGGTAGTAACTTGATCCGAAGTTTCATGATCATCATCATTAACTTCCTCTTCATTCGGTGTAGGCGCCACAGAAACATCTTTCTGCGTCGTGCTTCCATCCAACTGAAGTGACGGTTCAATAACCTCATCAAGTTCTACCTTCCTCCCACTCAATTCTTTCGAGAGAAATTCTTTCTCGAGAAAGGACCCATTTTTAGCAACAAACACTTTGCCCTTGGATCTGAGATAGAAGGTATACCCAGCTGTTTCCTTAGGGTATCATATGAAGATGCACTTTTCCGCTTTGGGATTGAGCTTATCAGACATAAGCGTCGCATTCCCAAACTCTGAGAATGACAGCTTAGGTTTCTGCCAAACCAAAATTCATACGTTGTCATCTCAACGGACTTAGATGGTGCCCTATTTAAAGTGAATGTAGTTGTCTCTAATGCATAACCCCAAAACGATAGTGGCAAATCGATAAGAGACATCATAGTATGCACCATATCCAATAGGGAATGACTACGACGTTCGGACACACCATCACACTATGGTGTTCCAGGTGGCGTGAGTTGTGAAACAACTTCCACGTTGTCTTGAGTTGTATACCAAACTCGTAACTCAGATATTTACCTCTACGATCATATCATAGACATTTTATCTTCTTGTCACGATTATCTCAAACTTCACTCTGAATTTGTCGTGGTTTTGTCACGGCAAGATGTCCGGGTTAACGGACTTAGGTGTGAGGCCATCACAACTATGTGGCGGCTTGAGAGGGGTTGGTCGGAATCGAAATACGCAAGTTTACCCAGGTTCGGCCCCTCCGATGGAGGTAAAATCCTACGTCCTGCTTTGTGTTGTATTGATGATGAGGGCGATCTCGATTAGAAGGGTGCCGTCTAGCTACCTCTAATCTAGAGAGCCTCAAATCTGTCTATCTATAATGACTTGAAGAAGTTGTCCCTCTAGGGGCGCCTTACCCCTCCTTATATAGGTGGAAGGGGTAGGTTTACATGTAGAGTCCTACTAGGAGTAGGATTAGGGCTAGTCTCTCTTGAATCCTAATCCGGGTCTTGTTTCCTTTGTGGGGGAGTCATCTCTCTCCTTTGGGGCTTCTCTTGTGAGCCGCCCCTCCAGGCCCGTCCATGAGCCGCCTTGCACCGGCTCGCATGCTGGGCCATGGGCCTGGTCGTCCTGTGACCCGGTAATAGAGGTGACGCATGAGCCGCCATACTGATGAGCCGGGTCATACCTCCTGCCGGGTTACCAATGAATCGTCAAGTTCGGCCAGGGCTCCAGTGAGTCGCCAAGTCCTGGCCTGGTCATACTTCCGGCCGTGTTATACCGCGGGGTATATCCCCGACATTAGCCCCCAGGTTAGCTTGAATTTATTCATGCTAAGCTCCTGAAATAAGAATAATAAATATGTTAAGTGACCGGCTCACTCCCCTGGCCGGCTTATTTCACTAAAGTGGATCCTCAAAAATCCGGGTTTCTTCTTCCTATGAATGAGCCGTCTTCTCAATCATATTGCTTGTCAGTGTCCTTTGAAGTAAAATATTGAGGATACAACACCTATATGCCATTGAGTCGGCCTCCAATACTCTTGGCGGGTCATCTCTGCCGGGTCATAATCATTGATGATGTCGGGTCATGATCGTTGGTTACGCTGGGTCCAAACAAACAGACTCCAGTTGACTTGATAAAAATATTGGGATGAAAATTCCATCTGATGTAGAGCCGGTCTTCCAACGCTTCAGCTCCATGAATAAATGAGACCTAGCTCACTCAAAATTTGATAGCTTAAAAATGTCCTGCTATTTTTATCTCCATATTACCTGTAGCCCCCAAGCTCCAAGTTTATCCATGATGACTTGGCGCTTTGCAATAATATCTTTGATTGTGTAGCCCCCAAGTACCAGGTTGTCTTGTCTGCAGCAGCCTAGGACTTGTAACTGTCTTATACTTTATAAAGCTTCAGCTGGTGTAGCCCCCAAGGACCGGGTTGTTTTGCTTGCAACAACCTGGGACTTTTTGAACTTGGTGTTGAATGTTGAGAAATCTGGGTTGTCATCTGAGTCGCCAGATATATACTGAGTGTCTTGTATTTCACAAGTGTAGCCCCCAAGGTCCGGCTCATCAGCGTGTGATGGGCCGGGTCTTTCAATTTGGACCCTATAATTTGTTTGAACAGCTAAATACTGTAGCCCCCAAGTGCCGGGTCGCACGCCTGCGGCGACTTGGGACTTTAGCAATTTTGATCTGAGTAGTGTAGCCCCCAAGTGCCGGGTCAGTAAGAAGTACTGGACTGGGACTTAGAAAAATATAGAAAGGCCGTCTCATCTCCTTGAGATAACAGGGTCTTGTTGATGATGTAATGATTTGAAAATCAGCTTGCATTAGCCCCCAAGTGCCGTGGTGCATGCTTGCAGTGACATGGGACTTGCATACTTGATATAAACTGGACTTGAATAATGTAGCCCCCAAGTGTCGGGTCGTCTGCCTGCGGCGACTCGGGACTGCGTGAGAATAATATGACTCATTATAATTTGTTGAATGAATCCTTGACCGTGGTCGCAATATAACCCGGTATGAATATCCCGGAATAATTCCTTTGTCTTTGAAATGAACTCCCTGCTCGTGGTTGCGGTGCAACCCGGCAAATATATGTTTGAGAAATCCATGAGTGTTGAAGAAATCCAATAGTCGGTCAATTAAATGACACGGCAGTATATCTGATAGGGCGGCTCTTCAAAAATAATCAATTTTCCAAGCTGGCTTGAAAAAAAACCCATCATTTGATACTGGTTATGATAAACCATGATGAAGATCCAGCCATGTTAGCTATTAAAGATCTATTTGTTCCTGCAGTAGTTTTTTCATCATACTTAACGGCGGCTCATCTTAAGAGACAAGACCTGCCAAAACAAGACAGAATATATTCTGCATTATTGTAAGGGCGGCTTGAAAAAGCACAACCCGGAGATGTTAAAATCTTTTATAGCCTTGCTTCTTCTTTCATAATCTTGCTCTGACCCGGTTTGGCAAACCGGCATGATATGTAAGTATGATGATGTAATGTATGATGGAATGCACGATGCAATGTATGATGCAATGTATGATGTTCTTGCTTTTCTTTTCAAAAAACTCATATGATGGTTCTTTCTGGCTGGACTCGATGCTTGAACTCATACCAGTGCAGGGTCTCTAACGAGAGTGACCGTCAACTCCTTTGAGCGGCTCAGGGTCTCTAGGCGAGATTAACTGATAAGAGCGCAACGAACCAGAAAGAGACACATCTGCCGGTTCTGCTGGGTGGACTCATTGCTCGAACTTATAACAATACTCGGTAGGCGAGGATTGCTGAGTGCAACGTCCCAGAAAGAGACACGGACGCTGGTTCCGCTGGGTGGACTCGCTACTTGAACTCATAACAATACTCGGTTTCCAGGCGAGGATTGATGAGCGCAGCGTCCCAGCAAGAGACACAGCAGGGCATGAGTATCCCTAGGGCCCAGAAGCCCCCTCTCACGTGACACAGTCCGCCGTTTGAACCTTAACCAGTGCTCAGGGTCTCCTGGCGGGATTAACTGATAAGCGTTCGGCGGGTCACCTTACAGTGGCTGAAGAGCCTGATCGAGAGGGTTGAAGCTTAACCCGGTGGATTTGAAGCCCCCAAACGACCTTGTCGACGACATCTTGTGCACCATCTTGTAAGCCGCCGTCTTGTGGACCGCCAACTTGTAAGCCGCCGTATTGTTTACTATTGTGGCTGAAGAGCCGATCAAGAGGGTGAGCGAGCTAAACCCGACGGGTTGGAAGCCCCCAAATGACCTTTGTTGAAGTATCCACCTTTGCACAATCTTGCAATGACCCGGGGCTCTCGTTGAAAACGACTAAGTGTGTCGAGCCATGTCTGTAGCCCCCGAGTCTTAAGTTGACTCGAAGAGGCGGCTTGAGAGTCTCCACTGAAGGTTGAAGTTGACCATGGCGGGTTATAGACGACCCCGTATGAATTGTTTCAATAATCCGGTCGATGGTTCGTCCCAGCTGGTTGTTGAAGTTAACCAAACTGCAATGGCGGTGACTTGTGCGCCTGGCCGTCGGGCGGCTCGTATAGACGAACACCACCGATATGCTATAGATCAGACTGCGGGTGGCGTCTTGCGCGCGTCCGTTGGGCGGCTCGTACAGGCGAGCACTGCACCGATATGTTGATGTAAATCAGACCGCGGGCGCGGCGGCTTGCGCGCGTCCGTTGGGCGGCTCAAGTGAGCAATCACGACACTGACGTGTCAATGTAGACTGGACCGCAGGGTGGCGACTCACGAGCGCAAATAGGGCAGCTCATACTGGTGTATGCGGCCCCTGATGTGTTGATGTAGACGTAGAAGTCAGCCGCAGCGTTTGAAGACGGCGCGGTTGCAAGACGGCCGCGGCGTTGTAAGCCGGTGCGGTAGCGAGAGACGGTCGCGGCGTTGTAAGCCGATTTTGTCGCGAGAAATGGCTGCGGCGTTGTAAGCCAGTGCGGTCGGCGCGTCAGCCGTGGTGTTGTTTGTGAAAACCATGCCGCGGCTACGGCGGCTTGCCGCACTCATTGGGCGGCTCATACTGGCGGGTGAGCATGCGCGGTACCGACGTGTTGATGTAAACCGGGCCGCGGCAGCGGCGGCTTGCGCGTGTCTATTGAGCAACGCGCCACAGACGAACACCAGTACATAATGATGTTGTCATGCGCTCCATCTCCGCGGTATGATGCCACTTGAGTAATTGTCCTGCATAAAATATTTGCAGGCGAAAGTAACTGTTCTTCACAGAAAATAATATGTACTGTAAAATAGATAAAATACATATCACCTGATGATCTTCGTAGAAACTACCGATGATCCGTACACGGATGTAATCGGACGGAACAGTTGTCCTTCATCCAACCTGGCCCCACCTCTGATTTTTTTTCTCCAGCCGGCCTTTTCCTTTTCAGACTCGGCCAGCCGACAGGTGAGTGCGGACGTGGGAGGGGGATTGCAGCCGGCGTGAGGCCGACGGCTCGCGGCGATGCGAGCATGGGGTTGCAAACGCGCGGGGGCCGGCCGGAGCGGCGGTCGGAGGCGAGCCGGCATGCGGGGGGCGCAGACGCGGACCCGGCGCGGGCACAGACGCGCGCAAGGGCGGCCGAAGTGGCGGGCGAGCGGAGGAGAGCCGGCTTGCGGGGGCAGCCGAAGCGGCGCGAGCGAGGCCACGGCGGAGGCGAGCAGGTGTGGCGGGGCGGGGCCACGGCAGCAGAGGCGACTCGAACGCGAGGAGGCGGTGGTGAGGCGAGGTGGAAGCCGGCAAGCGGGGGCGCGGCGATAGCGGGAGAGCCGGTCGGGCGGTTCGAGGCGACGGAGGCCATGCGCAGGGGCGCGGCAGCGGCCATGGGGCGAGCCGGCTGGGCGGTTTGAGGCGAACCACGGCGGCCGAGCGGCTCGGCGAGGTGAGGAGGACGGAGGCGGCCGCCGGCGGAGCGAGGCAAAGCTGGCTCGACAGGGGCGCGGTTGTGGAGGCGGGCCGGCGAGGCCAGGCGCGACGGCGGAGCGAGCTGGAGGGCGGGAACAGAGCGCGGGCGCGCGGAACAAGCCGGAGCCGGCACAGCGGGGCAAGGCGAGGATGGCAGAGGCGGAGCTCGCGGCGGCGGCTCGACCAGGGCGCGGTTGGAGCAGATGGGAGGCGCGGCAGGAGCCAGAGGCCGCGGCGGCTGGGCGGTTCGGCTCGGGCGTGGCCGAGCCGGCCACGGCACAACGGCGAGGCGGGGCCGAGCCGGCCACGGCGCAGAGGCGGAGCGGCTCAGACGCGCACTGGCGGAGCCCTGTTGGCTCAGAGCGAATCCAGGTGCGGCAAGGCAGGAGGCGGCTCTAAGGCTGAATCCGTAGTGGAGGCGGAGCCAGCGCTGGCGAGGCATGGATACCAACAAACAGAAGGCGAGGCCGACTCGGATGGGAGGCCGACTCAGATGGGAGGCGATGTGAGGCACGGAGGCAGGCACGGTCATGGTGATAGAGTCGAGACGGCGCCGCGATAACTAGTGGTGGGGTGGCCGGCGACCTGTTGATGCTCGAGAGAGAAATTTCCTTTTTTTTTGTCTCGATCTGGGTCAAAACCGAAACCTGATCTGGGTTCTTTCCCCGGTTACCACTTTCATCGGCCACCTGTGGGTCAAACTGACTCACGCCGTCTGATCTGATTTATGCCACTGCTAAAACTTTTTCAATTTTTGATTGATGAACTCAGAGTCAACGTAGATCCTTCTCAGCGTACTCTTGCGGATCCGGTGGGTCATAAACTTCTCGGTCCCTAGTAGAGATCCCTTCAAGAACACAACACCACCGTGCGTGGCCCCACGGTGGGCGCCAACTGTCGTGGTTTTGTCACAGCAAGATGTCCGGGTTAGCGGACTTTGGTGTGAGGCCATCACAACTATGTGGCGGCTTGAGAGGGGTTGGTCAGAATCGAGAGACGCGAGTTTACCCAGGTTCGGCCCCTCCGATGGAGGTAAAAGCCTACGTCCTGCTTTATGTTGTATTGATGATGAGGGCGATCTCGATTACAAGGGTGCTGTCTAGCTACCTCTAATCTCGAGATCCTCTAATCTGTCTATCTCTAATGACTTGAAGAAGTTGTCCCTCTAGGGGCGCCTTACCCCTCCTTATATAGGTGGAAGGGGTAGGTTTACATGTAGAGTCTTGCTAGGAATAGGATTAGGGCTAGTCTCTCTTGAATCCTAATCCCGGTCTTGTTTCCTTTGTGGGGGAGTCATCTCTCTCCTTTGGGCCTTCTCTTGTGAGCCGCCCCTCCAGGCCCGTCCATGAGCCGCCTTGCACTGGCTCGCATGCTGGGCCATGGGCCTGGTCGTCCTGTGACCCGGTAATAGAGGTGACGCATGAGCCGCCATACTGATGAGCCGGGTCATACCTCCTGCCGGGTTACCAATGAATCGTCAAGTTTGGCCAGGGCTCCAGTGAGTCGCCAAGTCCTGGCCGGGTCATACTTCCGGCCGGGTTATACCGCGGGGTATATCCCCGACAGAATTTGTTTGAACTTTTCAAACATTTCAGACTTGTGTTTCATTAAGTAAATATCCCCATATCTACTCAAATCATCAGTGAAGGTAAGAAAATAGCGATATCCACCGCACGCTTCAACACTCATTGGACCGCATACATCAACATGTATCATTTCCAATAAGTCACTTGCCCGCTCCATCAAGCCGGAAAATGGGGTTTTAGTCATCTTGCCCATGAGGCATGGCCCGCATGTCTCAACAAATTCGAAATCGAGTGAGTCCAAAGATCCATCAGCATGGAGTTTCTGCATGCGCTTTACACCAATATGACCTTTAGCGGCAGTGCCACAAGTATGTGGTACTATCATTATTAACTTTGCATCTTTTGGCATCAATATTATGAACATGTGTATCACTACGATCAAGATTCAATGAACCATTCACATTGGTTGCATGACCATTGAAGGTATTATTCATGTAAACAGAATAACCATTATTCTCTAACTTAAATGAATAACCGTATTGCAATTTGCAATAAACATGATCTAATGACGTTCATGCTCAACGCAAACACCAAATAACATTTGTTTAGGTTCATCACTAATCCCGAAGGTAGAGAGAGCGTGCGATGGTGATCACATCAACCTTGGAAACACTTCCAACACACATCGTCACCTCGCCCTTAGCTAGTCTCCGTTTATTCCGTAGCTTTTATTTCGAGTTACCAACATTTAGCAACTGAACCGGTATCTAATACCCAGGTGCTACTAGGAGTACTAGCAAGGTACACATGCGTAAAACGTATATCAAATATACTTCTGTTGACGTTGCCAGCCTTCTTATCTACCAAGTATCTAGGGCAGTTCCGCTTCAGCGACCGTTCTCCTCATAATAGAAGCACTCAGTCTAGGGTTTGGGTTCAACCTTGGGTTTCTTTACTGGAGCAGCAACTGGCTTGCCATCCATGAAGTTTCCCTCCTTGCCCTTGCCCTTCTCGAAACTAGTGGTTTTACTAACCATCAACACTTGATGCTCCTTCTTGATTTCTACCTTCGCGGTGTCAAACATCGCGAATAGCTCGGGGATCACTATTTCCATCCCTGGCATTTCATAGTTCATCACGAAGCTCTAGTAGCTTTGTGGCAGTGACTTGGAGAACTATATCAACCACTATCTTATCTGGAAGATCAACTCCCACTCGATTCAAGCGATTGTAGCACCCAGACAATCTGAGCACATGCTCATCAATTGAGCTATTCTCCTTCATCTTGCAGGCAAAGAATCTTGTTGGAGGTCTCATACCTCTCAACACGGGCACGAGCTTGAGATCCCAATTTCAGCTCTTAGAACATCTCATATGTTCCATGACATTCAAAATGTTTTGGAGCCTCAATTCTAAGCTGTAATGCATGACGCACTGAACTATCAAGTAGTCATCAGAACGTGCCTATCAGATGTTCACAACATCTACAAACGACGCTTGAGGGGGTGGCGCACCGAGCGGTGCATTAAGGACATAAGCCTTCTGTGCAGCAATGAGGACAATCCTCAGATCACGGACCCAGTACACATTATTGCTACCATCATCTTTCAATTCAATTTTCTGTAGGAACGTATAAAAAACAGGGGAGCTACAGCGCGAGCTATTGATCTACAACATAATTTGCAAAGTCACTTTGACTATGTTCATGATAATGAGTTCAATTAATCATATTACTTAAGAACTCCCACTCAAATCAACATCCCTCAGGTTGTCTAAGTGTGACATGATCCAAATCCACCAACCCAAGTCCGATCATCACGTGAGATGAGGTGGTTTCAATGGTGAACATCTCCATGTTGATCATATCTACTATATGACTCATGTTCGACCTTTCGGTCTCTTGTGTTCCGAGGCCATGTTTGTACATGATAGGCTCGTCAAGTTTAACCCGAATGTTCCGCATGTGCAACACTGGCTTGCACCCGTTGTATGTGAACGTAGAGTCTATCACACCCGATCATCACGTGGTGTCTCGAAACGACGAACTTTCGCAACGGTGTACACTCGGGGAGAACACAATTTTATCTTGAAATTTTAGTGAGGGATCACCTTATAATGCTACCGTCATACTAAGCAAAATAAGATGCATAAAAGGATTAACATCACATGCAAATCATAAGTGACATGATATGGCCATGAACTTGTGCTTTTGATCTCCATCCCCAAAGCACCGGCATGATCTCCATCGTCACCGGCATGACACTATGATCTCCATCATCTTGATCTCCATCAACGTGTCGCCATGAGGTTGTCGCGCCAACTATTGCTTCTACAACTATAGCTAACTCATAGCGATAAAGTAAAGCAAAACGGTGAAAATAAATTAAAGACAACCCTATGGCTCCTGCCGGTTGCCGTACTCATCGACATGCAAGTCGTGATTATCTATACATAACATGATCATCTCATACATCACATTTATCTCATCATGTCATTGGCCATATCATATCACAACATACCCTGCAAAAACAAGTTAGACGTCCTCTAATTGTTGTTGCATGTTTTACGTGGCTGCTATGGGTATCTAGCAAGAACGATACTTACCTACGCAAAACCACAACGGTGATACACAAATTGCTATTCAACCTTCTCAAGGACCGCCTTTGTCGAATCCGATCCAACTAAAGTGGGAGAGAAAGACACCCGCCAGCCATCTTTATGCAACAAAGTCACATGTCAGTTGATGGAACCGGTCTCTCGTAAGCGTATGAGTAAGGTTGGTCCGGGCTGCTTCATCCCACAATACCGCTGAATCAAGAAAAGACCAAGGGCGGAAGCAATCTGAGCATCAACGCCCACAAACTCCTTTGTGTTCTACTCGTGAGCTCATCTACGCAAAGACCTAGCTCATGATGCCACTGTTGGGGAACGTTGCATGGGAAACAAAAAATTTCCTACGCACACGCAAGATCTATCCATGGTGATGAGCATCTACGAGAGGGAGAGTGGATCTACGTACCCTTGTAGATCGCTAAGCGGGAAGCATTAAGAAACGCGGTTGATGTAGTCGAACGTCTTCGCGATCCAAATCGCAATCCGTCCCGCGATCCAATCACGATCCGTCCCGCGATCCAATCGCGGTCCTTTCGATCTAGCGCCGAACGGACGGCACCTCTGCGTTCAGCAGACGTATAGCTCGATGACGATCTCCGCCTTCTTGATCCAGCAAGAGAGGGTGGAGAGGTGTATGAGATCTCCAGCAGCACGACGGCGTGGTGGTGGTGGTGGTGGTGGAGTTATCCCGGCAGGGCTTCGCCTAAGCACTACCGGAATCTATTTGGTGGAGGAACTAGAGAATAGAGAAATAGCACATGGCCTTGGGTTTTGGGGCTCTATTCCTCTAGTATATATAGGAGGGAGAGGGAGGAGCAAGCCTCCCTAGGTTTTCCCCTAGGGGTCGGCCGAACCAGGGCAAGGAGGAGTCCAATCCACTTCCTACTAGGAAGTGGATTCATATTAGGAAGGAGTCCTATTCCTTCCTATCTCCACCTTTTTTCTTCTTGGGCATATGGGCCCTTATGGGATCGGTTCCCCAGCCCATTAGGGGCTGGTGCGCCACCTCTTGGGCCCATGTCCCCCCCCCCCCTGGGGTGGGTGGGCCCCACCCGGTGGACCCCCGGAACCCATTCGTCACTCCCGGTACACTACCGGAAATACCCGAAACTTTTCTGGAACCCAAATACCACTTTCCTATATACAAATCTTTACCTCCAGACCATTCCGGAGCTCCTCGTGATGTCCAGGATTTCATCCGGGACTCCGAACAACCTTCGTTCACCAACACATATATCTCAATACTACCGAAACGTCACCGAACGTTAAGTGTGCAGACCCTGCGGGTTCGAGAACTATGTAGACATGACCGAGACACCTCTATGGTCAATAACCAATAGCGGGACCTGGATGCCCATATTGGTTCCTACATATTCTACGAAGATCTTTATCGATATAACCTCTATGTCAAAGATTCTTTTAATCCCGTATGTTGTTCCCTTTGTTCTTCGGTATGTTACTTGCCCGAGATTCGATCATCGGTATCTCCATACCTAGTTCAATCTCGTTATCGGCAAGTCTCTTTACTCGTTCCGTAATACAAGATCTTGTGGCTAACACTTTAGTCACTTTGCTTGCAAGGCTTATTGTGATGTTGTATTACCGAGTGGGCCCTGAGATACCTCTCTGTCACACGGAGTAACAAATCCCAGTCTTGATCCATGCCCACTCAACAGACACCCTCGGAGATACATGTAGAGCATCTTTATAGTCACCCAGTTACGTTGCCACATTTGATACACACAAGGTATTCCTCCGGTGTCAGTGAGTTGCATGATCTCATGGTCATAGGAACAGATACTTGACATGCAGAAAACTATAGCAATAAACTGACACGATCATATGCTACGTTTATAGTTTGGGTCTTGTCCATCACATCATTCTCCTAATGATGTGATCCCGTTATCAAATGACATCTCATGTCTATGGCTAGGAAACCTTGACCATCTTTGATCAACGAGCTAGTCTATTAGAGGCATACTAGGGACACAGTGTTGTCTATGTACCCACACATGTATTTGAGTTTCCAATCAATACAATTATAGCATGGATAATAAACGATTATCATGAACAAGGAAATATGATAATAACTAAATTATTATTGCCTCTAGGGCATATTTCCAACAGCTTCATGGCTAAAGGCCCCAAGGTATCACATCCCGGGTATCTTGATTTCAATAGTGATGAGGATGATTTACTTGGAGATGATGACTTGCTCTTTGATAAAGCTAGTGATATTAGTCAAAATGAACTTGATAATTTTCATGTTAGTCAAGATAAGTCGTGTGATGATGATAAGATGGAAATAGAGCGACTAACTAAAGAATTAAACACTCTTAAGTTAGCCCATGAATCTACTCTAGAAGATCATAGAGAGCTTGTAAAGACTCATGAGAAGCTACGCTTCGAGAAGCTCACCTTGGAGCAAGAACATGAGTTTCTTAAAGCTATCAATGACGATCTCCGAAAGAAGACTTCATCTTATCTAGCAAAACGATTACTCTTGTCTACATTTATGCCAGAAGTCAAACCTAGACAAACTAGTAACAAAGGCAATAAAGGTTCTTCATCTAGTAGCAACAATAAAAATGCTAAATATAATGATGTTGCTTCTAGTAGTTCTATTGATTCCACTAATGATGATTCTCTTAGCCAAGTTACACTTGAGCAAGAAAATGATTTATTGAAAGGAATTATAGAGAAAGGTATCTACAAAAGTCTTGCCGGATGTAAGCAATTTTAGGAGATTGTACGCAAGCACGGAGGATACCGGAAGAACCATGGCATTGGATACTTCAACGCAAATGGAGGTGAATGGGAAGAAGGTCAATATCCCAAGCCAAAGTTTGTTCCTCAAAAGGAGAAGTATGAACATACTCTCCCCAAGGGAACAAAATCTCAAGATGACCTTCCATCACAAGACCACAAGCTCAAGGGCAAGGACAAGCTTCAAGAGGAGATTGACTCATATGAAGATGAATCCCAAGCTTTGGTCAAGTGGGCTCCCAAAGCTTCTACAAGCTCAACTTCTACAAGTGCCACTTCAACACCAAGGATTCCCATCAAGTTGATGTGGGTCCCCAAGAAGAACTAGAGAAGTTCTTGAGGGGTGACTCCGCCAATGAAATTCACTCACATTCATTATTGGCAAGGACTAGTTGCAATCAACATCAACACTATGCAATAGTTCAAGGAGTCACATATTCCCTCAAAGGTAAGCAAGGGACAAGGTAATTAATGAATCCATGGACATCATCTCATATGCTTTGCACTCCATGTCCATAGATATCCTTGTATTTGTCTCTTGTTCTTGGGACTAACCATGTAGGTGAGAAGAGTAAGGAAACAACAAGGATGCTCCCAACTCAAGATGATCTTCATCAACCTTGAGCATCCACCACTACATCACCCACATGAAGTCTTCTACGACAAACCCAAGGTTATTTTATCCCTCTTATGGGGGGATGTCACATCAAGGGGGAGCTTTACTCTAAGACTTGAGTTAAAGCATCTCTTAAGAATGTGACAACATTAAATGCTTTATGTAAAAGTGGTAACCCCACTTGTGCTTAAACGATGAGTATGACCTATGATCAAGTATTCTTACTTGGATCCTAAGTCAATATACTCATATATAGATGACTCCGTCATCGCCAAAGTGCTTGGTAGATACTAGAGTGGTTTTGCATGTTTGCCATGATTTCATTGGACATCTTATTGTGTGAGCATGCAAGTTTGCATATCTTTTATCATTCGAGGACATCCAATTGTTGCTATTTGGACTTTGTCTCTCTTTTGCCAATTGGATGGACAAGAATGCCTAGGACCCCTCTCTAGCTATCTATGCTTTCTCATCTCAAGTTCTATTCATGCTACATCACAAAACTTGAACAAGCACTTCTCGATCCCTCTGTGTGAGATGCACTCGGAGTTCCGTATCGACAAGGGCTGCATTCCAAAACCTCCCTACAGTGTAACTCGGTGTGACCAACATGAAATTCTCGGCTCCACCGATTGCCTTAGGGTTGACCTACTTTTGCATATCGGTACCACCGATACCATAATCTCGGTTGCACCGAGTTTCCATGTCAACTGACAGCAGTGGAACTCGGTGGCACCGAATTTTTTGTATCGGTGACACCGACAGTAAGGGGTATATATTCCGCGGACCCGACGCTTTGAAATCAAATCCTCAAGCGTCATGTTCCCCTGCCCTAACTGCCGCACCTGGATGCTTGGTCATCGCCCTTGCTTCCCCGAGCGCCTCCGCCACTGGGATCCTCACCGTCGACGGGAATCTACTCCGCCGTCGTCGCCGTAGCGGATCTTCACCAAGTTAGGGTACGATCCGATCTCCCCTTGCGCTCCACTGTCCGATTCTTGCGCATTGGGATATTTTCGTCGATAAGCCACCATCTGCAATCCTCCTGCTCCACCAGAAGCTCTCATAGATTAGCGAACGAAGAAAAAGTTAGGGTTAGCCGTCCACAGAACAACTCTCGGTGTCACCAAGTCGCAAAAATCGGTTCCACCGATTTTGATTCTAGGGTTTCTGAGAATGGTCTCGGTGAGACCGATTGGTTTCTTTCGGTGTCACCGAAGAAGCTGCCAAGTCTCTGTGAAGCAGACCATCTGTCTCGATGAATCCAAAAAATCTGACTCGACCCTACCGAATTTTGTTCTGCAGAAAGCTAAAACTAAGGTTTTCTTTGTTCAAACTTTAAAAACTTCTGTGTTTTGTGATGCTCAACCTATCTGCTCTTCTATACTCTTTTCATAGGGTCAGAGATGTCAGGATCAGATGACAGTCAGAATAATCTCAGAGAGCCCAGTGTTGATGCAAACCCAGGCACTAGTCCTGAGGCTAGCTCTTTTGCTTCAGATAGCAATCCCAGCTCCCATGATCTGCCTAAAGCTGCAACTAGAGCCAGAAGGAAGTTGAATTCAGATGAAGAAGATTCAGATTTTGTGCAAGAAGAGGTACTTGCCAAGCAAAGGCAAGACAAAGCAGACAAGGCTGCCAAGAAGTATGCTAATGAGACTACCTCAACAAGAAAGGTAGTAAGGAAGGAGTATGCCAGTTCAGAGGCTATGAAAGCACATGTGAGTGCTAGGGCTTCCATGTCTGTAGAGCCCCCAAGGAAGTCTATGCCCAAGAAGGCAGGAGAGAAGAAGACAAACAGGAAAAGGATCATACATGTTATTGGAAGACCAACTTCTATGTATGAAGATCCAGCTGATGCTGAGGAAGAGGAAGAGCCAGCTACCAAGGCTCCTCCTAAGAAGAAGAAGAAGCTGCTTGCTGATGCTATGCCAAGCCAGGGCCCATCCAAGAGCAAGCCAGCTGCACCCAAGAAATCCACTGCTCCAAAGCCCAAGAGGACTACCAGAGACATCCCAGTTGCTGCCAAGAACAAAGGTACTACCTTCAGAGAAGCTGAGGAGGAAGCACTGTCTGTTTTGATGAAGCTGAGGCCACACCTTCCTGAGCACAATGCCATCCATCCGCTTGCTGAGGACATGAAGAAGAGGAAGGATTCTGGACTGAGGGAGTGGAGAGCCATAGATCCTTATTCTCAGAGGAGAAGGACAGCTGTAGACTATAGATTCTACACCAAGGAACATCAAGACTTCTATGAGACTATTCTGCTTGACAAGAGCCCTGCAGTCAGTGATATGAGGTATGTTGACTGGGAGTACATCAAGAAGAACCAAGATTTATTTCCATGTGTGCAGGATAATTTCCACTGCATTGGCATTGATGAGTTTGTTGGGAAAGAGTTCACTGCCTGGAATGACAAGATGATCATGCAATTCTACTCCACTGCACATTTCTATGGAGATGGTAGGATTGTATGGATGACTGAAGGCACCAGATATGAATCCACTGTTGATGAGTGGGCTCCCATCTTAGGAGCCCCACAGGTGCAAGAAGGTGACTTGGATGTGTACTCTGAGCCCAAGGAAAACCACAACTCCATGGCCAATATGTACAATGAGATCCCTGCTGCAAATGTGCATTCACACAAGCTTGGATCCATCTATTTTCTTCAGGCTGGTCTACGCACCACCAACACCATCTTGAGGTATACATTGATGCCTAAGTCTGGAGATGAGAAGATGATCAGAGGCTAATCTATCAACATGCTGCTCCATATTGATCAACACACCAGATTTAGGGTGATGGACTTGATAGTTGAGACCGTGAAGAGGACTGCTGCAGATCAGAAGAAATCATGTGGTTATGCACCATACATTCAGATGCTTATCAACTCCCAGCTGGAGAAGCACGTGTATGCACTTGATCGACCACACTTGCCACTCCTGCCAGAGCTCGAAGACAATGTCGTGGTGATGGATCCAGATCATCCCACCTCAGCTACAGCACAGGCAGAGACAGAGGCAGCCAGAGACACTAGTGCTCAGGTGCCAAAGACCCGGAGTGAGCAGATGGATCTTCTTCTCAGTTCTGTGCTCAGCATGCAGAAGGACATAGGAAATATCTTGAAGAACCAAGAGAGTCTGGGAAGGATTGTTGAGAACAAGTTTCACATTCTCAACAACAAGGTGGATGAGCTCACAGTGACTGTAACTGAGCTCAAGAGAGAAGTTGATGGCGTGCCCAGTCCCCACACCACAGATGATGATGAGGACAGTCCTCCCCTCAGAGCTGACACCCAGTTCAGGACTAAAGCCAGGACTCCTACTGTGACTGCTCCAGAGTTCAGGCCCTCTTCATCAGCACCTGCTGCAGCTCCATCAGCTCCTTCAGCTCCATCAGCTACTCCAGCACCTCC
The DNA here is from genome assembly GCA_039707655.1 of Elymus sibiricus. Taxonomy (NCBI): domain Eukaryota; kingdom Viridiplantae; phylum Streptophyta; class Magnoliopsida; order Poales; family Poaceae; genus Elymus; species Elymus sibiricus. Next base: position 340,493,106 of record CM077669.1, on the reverse strand, counting down.
AGTTGCTACTCCTACTCCATCCATGACGTCTGCTGAAGTCTTCGTTGATGCCGTTCTCTCGACTCCTTCATCAGCTACCGGAGGAGACCAACCCCAGAGAGACGCTTAGTTCTATACCTTTGAACTTTTTGGTAACTTGTTGCCAAAGGGGGAGAATTTGTATAGATCATTAGGGCTTTGAGAGAGGGAGAGTGTTGCTTTTTATCGCTCTTCAAAAACATTGTCTTTTGGTTTGCTGTTTGTGCTAAACCTTGTTTGTGTTTCATCATACACTTGATGTGTGCTGCTACTATTTCCTATCCTTGACATGCCTATGAGATGATCATTCACTCTTGCTTGTTGTGTTGTGCTATGATGTTCATTCATATTACTCTCGCACACCACCAAGTTGTGTGTGACATGGAAGAGTGCCCCACATACCTAATCGATTGTGCATTTGCATTCAAACGTAAATTCAAAATAGTGCACAAATTTAGGGGGAGCTCTTGCTTATCACATACTTCTCAAAGCGACGATTATATTCACTGATTATATCATATGTCGAAGCTTTGATCTATATGTTGTCATCAATTACCAAAAAGGGGGAGATTGAAAGCACATTTGCTCCCTTGGTGGTTTTGGTAATTAATAACAACATATATCTCATTGACTAATGTTTCCACTAAGTATATTTCAGGAAAAGTTCAATGATGGGATGGCAAAAGGATTGTGGAGAGACCCCTAGATGCAAGGAATAGGATTGGCAAAGCTTCAAGCAAGAAGACTCTACATTTTACTTTGTGAGAAATCACTTTGAGTCTATAGGAGATCCAATACTATTAAAAGGGGGTGAGGTATTGATGGTGAACAAAATGCTCCACGTGCACAAGTGATAGTCACCAAAAACACCCACAAGCTCTTCCACAAAATTCTGTCAAAAGCCTATCATGCAAAATTGGTGCCACCAAAATTTCCCACTCGGCCCTACCAATTTTCTCCTTAGACAGATCCCAGCCAAACCCTAAGTTTTCGGTACAACCGATTCTGCATCGGTGCCACCGAGTTTTAGTTACCAACTTTCTGTTGCCCCTTTTCTTAAATTCGGAATTTCCGATTTTTTTGGATCGGTCCCACCGAGTTTGCATTCTGACCGTTGGTCACCTTTGTCGGTACTGCCGAGAACTATATATCGGTCTCACCGAGATTCAAAAGTTGCTACCTTTTGAGCAACTCGGTACCACGGGAAAAATCTTTGTGTCTCCAAATTGCGTTTGATCTTCCTCCCTATCCTCTCTTACATATGCTTGTCTTTACTTTCCGCTGCTATACTCTTAGACATGCATGTGTAGGGTGTGCTTGACTTGCTATCATTGCTAAAATCTGCCAACACTTAAAATTGGGAAAAGGTAGAAATTTTATTTTGTAAAGTAGTCTAATCACACCCCCTCTAGACATACTTTCGATCCTACAGAAGGAGGCCCTGGAGAAGAAAGACCACGAACTGGCAACTGCCTAGAAGGAGGCCAGTCGGAAAACGAAGGAAGCTGAAGACAAGCTGAAGTCCCTCGAGAAATGGGGGGAGGAGAAGAAAGCCCTGGAGGATGTCGCCAGGAGGAGCACTGCGGAGGCGGTCGAGGCCGAGGCGAAACTGAAGCAAGTTGCGTCCAAAAAGCAAGAGCTGGAGAAGCTCATTGAGGACCACCGCAGCGAGATGAATGACATGCTCAAAGGTAAGCATTAGGCATGACCAAGTTTCAAATCCTTTCACTTCAACTCTTCTCCCCCATTAACTCCCTTTTTCCGAATGTTGATCAGATCTCTGCTGAAGAGGAAACTTCCAAAATCGAGAAGAGCTAGATCCGAGTGCGGGTCTTCTTCGTGACAGCTCGGCTCTTGCACTGCTTCGACTCGACGAACACACTACATAAGCGGCTATCTTCCTGAACCGCTTACGCGAAGCAGCCAAGGAGATTGACAAGGAAGTCGCCCCTGAAGAGGAGTCCTCGAGTGACTTGGATGCCCTCATCAACCGACTACGGGACATGCCATGTCGAGTGCAATTATGGAAGAAATCCGTAGCCCGCCCTGGCACAGACATTGCTCTCTCCCTCATCCGCGTGCATTGCAAGGGTGTAGACGAGGAGAAGTTGAAGTCGCTGAAGGTCATCAACCAAAAGAGCACCAAGATCGAAGATTTCATGGAGACCTTCCTGCCGGTAGCTACTCGGATCGCAGAGGTTATCGACCTCGACAACTTCACCGACGCGGCATCCCTGACAGCAGCCGAGTGAACCTCAGATAAAAAACTTTTAAGTGATATTTGCCTCGGTATGCCGAGTGATTTCTGTACCCGTACATTCGCCGTGACTGTGCGGCCACAACTATCTGCACTTTTGCTTTGAACTGGATGACATTTGAATGCCTTTATTTGACCATTTTTAGCACTTGGCCCGATTTTCTCAAGTGTGGATGATGTCCCACTCGTCGTAATTTTTAACTTAGGCAAAATCAGGTCCGCAGCTAAGCCCCCGAGTGGGGAGGATGTCCTCACTCGGACTAGGTTTGTTACTTAGGCGAAATCGGATTCGCAGCTAAGCCCCCGAGTGTGAACAATGTTCTCACTTGGAGTAGTTTGTAACTTAGGCGAAACCGGGTTCGCAGCTAAGCCCCCGAGTGTGAACGATCTTCTCACTTGGAGTAGTTTGTAACTTAGGCGGAATCAGGTTCATAGCCAAGCCCCCGAGTGTGAACGATGTTCTCACTCGGAGTAGTTTGTAACTTAGGCGAAATCAGGTTCGCAGCTAAGCCCCCGAGTGTGAACGATATTCTCACTCGGACCAGATCTTTAACTTAGGCAAAATCAGGTTCGCAGCTAAGCCCCCGGGTGTGAATGATGTTCTCACTCGGAGTAGATTGTAACTTAAGCGAAATCAGGTTAGCAGCTAAGTCCCCGAGTGGGAATGATGTTCTCACTCGGAGTTGATTGTAACTTAGGCGAAATCAGGTTCGCAGCTAAGCCCCCGAGTGTGAACGATGTTCTCACTCGGAGTAGATTGTAACTTAGGCGAAATCAGGTTTGCGGCTAAGCCCCTGAGTGTGAACGATGTTCTCACTCGGAGTAGATTGTAACTTAGGCGAAATCAGGTTCGCAGCTAAGTTCCCGAGTGTGAACGATGTTCTCACTCGGACTAGATCTTTAACTTAGGCGGAATCAGGTTCGCAGCTAAGCCCCCGAGTGTGAACGATGTTCTCACTCGGGGTAGATTGTAACTTAGGCGAAATCAGGTTCGCAGCTAAGCCCCCGAGTTGGAACGATGTTCTCACTCGGAGTAGTTTGTAACTTAGGCGAAATCAGGTTCGCAGCTAAGTTTATCCACGCACCCACTGGGGATGAGGAAAACAAACAAAAGTAAAAAATCGACAAAGAGTATGGAAAGTAAAGAATTTTATTCATCGAATTCACTCGGAAGTTCATTACAGGAATGACAAAGTGTTTTTATACTAAGTGTAGAACTTGCGGAGCAGGTCTGCGTTCCACGCTCGGGGCTCTTCTGCATCGGTTTCGAAATTGTACAACCGGTAATATCCATTGTTCAGGACTTTGGAGATTACGTAAGGCCCTTGCCACGGAGGCGCTAACTTGTGTGGCTTCTGCTGATCCAATCGTAGAACAAGGTCACCTTCTTGAAAAGCGTGCCTTCTGACTTGTTTGTCGTAAAGGCGTCTCAAGTCTTGCTGATATAGTGTCGACCTGATCAAGGCTAACTCTCTCTCTTCCTCTAAGAGGTCCAGACCATCCTGGCATGCCACTTCTGCTTCATCTTCATTGTAAAGTTCCACTCGGGGAGCGTTGTGGCGAACATCACTCGGCAGAACCGATTCGGACCCGTATACCATAAAGAAAGGAGTGCGCTTGGTCAAACGATTCGGAGTCGTCTGAATGCCCACAGGACAAACAGTAGTTCTTCAACCCAAGCACCAGCAACAATTTTCAGATCCCTCATCAATCGAGGCTTCAATCCTTGAAGAATCATCCCGTTTGATCGTTCTTCTTGTCCATTCGACTGCGGATGAGCTACGGAAGCGTAATTGACCCGAGTGCCATGATTGTAGTAGAATTCACGTTATCCGTGATGATATCATCCAAGCTTTTGATATCATGGGGAACTCCGAATCTGAAGATAATCTGCCGAATGAAACTGACCGCAGTAGCTTCATCCAAGCTTTTGATGGGCTTCGGTTCGACCCACTTGGTGAACTTATCCACTGCAACTAATAGATGGGTAAACCCACTCGACCCTGTACGCAGGGGGGACGACCATGTCGAGGCCCCACACGGCAAACGTCCAGGTGAGCGGAATGGTCTTGAGTGCAGATGTAGGCTTATGTGTCTGATTCTTGAAAAACTGACATCCAACACAGAGATCGACCATGTCTTTTGCCGTTGCGTTGGCTTGGGGCCAGTAAAACCCTGCACGAAACGCCTTTGCGACCAATGTTCGAGAGGACGCGTGGTGGCCACAGGTTCCCGAATGAATCTCGTGCAAAATCTACAGCCCTTCCTCTTGGGATATGCACTTCTATGCCACACCTGTAGTGCTTTTCTTGTATAGCTGCTCTCCCATCACTTCAAAGGATTTGGATCGTCGAACGATCCGTTGAGCTTCCTCTTCATCTTCAGGGAGCTCTTGCCGGAGCAGGTAAGCTAAGTAAGGTTGGGTCCACTCGGGAGTGATCACCAACATCTCTTGAACGAGATCCACTACAGCCGGAATATCAACCTCGGTCGGATTGGAAGGTCCGACTGCCTGTGGAGGCTCTTCAGTAAAAGGATCTTCCTTGACTAAAGGAGAGTGCAGATGCCCAAGGAATATGCCCTTCGATACGACCCACCGAGTAGAGCCAATTTTGGCCAGGTCATCGGCGGCCTAGTTCTTCACTCGGGGTATATGATGTAGCTCCAAACCTTCAAAGTTCTTTTCCAACTTCCGGACTGCATTACAATATCTAGTCATAGCTGGACTCTAGATATCCCATTCCTTCATTACCTGATTAACCATGAGGTCCGAGTCACCAAAAATCATCAAGCGTCGGATACCGAGCGAGATAGCCATTCGGAGCCCATACAGGAGGGCTTCGTACTCTGCCTCATTGTTTGACGAGTCGAAATGGATTTGAAGGACGTAGATCAGTCGGTCTCCTCTGGGGGAAACAAGAACTACTCCAGCTCCGGACCCTTGAAGCATCTTAGATCCATCAAAAAACATGGTCCAGTGTTCGGGAACACTTGGTGCTGGCTGTTCCTCCTCTATCCACTAGGCCCAAAAGTCCACAAGTGCTTGAGACTTGATCGCCTTCTTGGCTTCAAACTTGATCTCCAACGGGAGGAGCTCAATTGCCCATTTTGCCACTCGGCCCGTGGCGTCTCTGTTATGCAGGATCTCCGACAGGGGAGCATCGCTGATAACTGTGACCGAGTGCTATTGGAAGTAATGAGCTACCTTCTTCACAGTGAGGTAAATGCCATAAACTAGCTTCTGATAGTGTGGATACCTTTGCTTGGAATGAGTCAAGACCTTTGAAATATAATAAACTGGCCTCTGCACTTTGAATGCTTTTCCCGATTCCTCGCGCTCCACAGTGAGGACAGTACTGACCACTTGGCTAGTAGCCGCAATGTACAAGAGCAAACGCTCTCGGCTGCTCGGAGCAGCTAACACCGGCTGGGTGGAAAGCAAGGCCTTGAGCTGATCGAATGCGGCTTGCGCTTCGGGGGTCCATTCAAAGGTATTTGACTTCTTCATCAATCGGTAAAGAGGCAAGGCCTTTTCACCGAGTCGAGATATGAATCTACTCAGGGCTGCAAGGCATCCCGTGAGCTTCTGAACGTCATGCAGATGGACAGGTTTCTTCATTCGGACGATGGCGCCAATTTTGTCTGGATTAGCATCGATTCCTCGTTCGAAAACGAGAAAACCGAGTAGCTTACCCGAGGGCACTCCGCATGTGCATTTTGCAGGATTGAGTTTTATTTGGAAACGGCAGAGGTTGGCGAAGGTTTCAGCGAGGTCAGCCAGGAGGTCAGAACCTTTCCTGGACTTGACCACGATGTCATCCATGTAAGCCTCTATGTTCCGACTAATTTGTTCTTGCAAACACTTATGAATCATGTGCATAAAAGTTGCCTCAGCATTCTTGAGACCGAATGGCATAGTGATGTAGCAAAAACACCCGAATGGGGTGATGAAAGTTGTTTTTATTTCATCTGGTCCATACATTCGGATCTGATGGTACCCGGAGTACGCATCTAAGAACGACAGGCGTTCACATCCGGCGGTGGAATCTACTATTTGATCTATGCGGTGAAGGGGAAAATGATCTTTCGGGCAGGCCCGATTAAGGTGCTTGAAGTCGATGCACATTTGGAGGGACTTGTCCTTCTTGGGCACCAACACTGGGTTGGCCAGCCACTCACAATGGAAGACTTTGCGAATGAATTCAGTATCTAGGAACCGAGCGATCTCTTCACCAATCGCCTTGCACTTCTCAACGGAGGATCGGCGCAAGTGCTCCTTGACTGGTTTGACTTTTGGATCCACTCGGAGTCGGTGCTCAGCCAGTCCCCTGGGAACCCCTGGCATGTCAGATGGCTTCCATGCGAAGATATCCCAGTTCTCACGGAGGAACTGGATGAGCTCGGCTTCCTATTTTTCACCGAGTGTTGTCGAGATGTTGGTCGAAGCCGCACTCGGATCGGTGGGGTGAATGTGAACCTGCTTAGTTTCGCCAGCTGTCTGGAAGGCTGATTCCATTGCCAATCGCTTAGACTTTAGCAAATCTGCAGTATCCACTGCCTTCTTGTACCCGTTGAGTTCAACTGCGAGTGCTTGTTCATTTACAATTTTGGAGCCCTACTGGAGGCACTCTTCAACGACTTTCCGATCGCCGGTCACCGTGATCACTCCATTCGGTCTTGGCATCTTGAGTTTAAGATATACGTAACAAGGTCAGGCCATGAAACTTGCGTAGGCAGGCCTACCCAGGATAGCATGATATGCACTCCGAAAGTCAACCACTTCAAACGTCAGGCGTTCCTTTCGGAAGTTTTTCTCCCCTCCGAGCACGACGTCTAGAGCGATTTGACCGAGTGACTCGGCTTTCTTCCCAGGGATGACCCCATGGAAATGCATGTTTTTCTTACTCAGGCGGGACATCGGAATGCCCATTGCGCTGAGTGTGTCCGCATAAATTATGTTGAGCCCACTGCCGCCATCCATCAAGACTTTGCACAGTCGGACTCCATTTACAGCCGGATCAACAACCAACGCCTTCCTCCTGGGGGTGGCTATGTGGGCTGGGTGATCAGACTGATCGAAAGTAACAGGGGGTTTTGTCGAGTTGAGGTACTTGACGGCAGTCGGAGCTACCAAGTTCACCTCCCGATTGATGACCTTCAATCGGCTCTTGCTTTCAACATCCGCGAAGATCATGTTCAGGACCTTGTCGACGTGAGGGTACTCGGGATCGCACTCGCCTTCTTCATCATCATCCTTCTTTGTAGAGGCCTCTTTACCCATCTCATGCTTGAGCATTCGGCACTCCCGAGTGGTGTGCTTTGGGTAAATGAGGTTGCCCTCCTCATCTTTTTTCGTGTGGATAGCGCAGGGCTGATCCAACACTTCAGAATTGTATTCGGGCTTCTTTTTGTTGGCCCAGTCTTTTTTCTTATTCTTCTTGGGCTTCCATTTCCCCTGACTAGGAACTGCAGCCACTTCTGCCTTTCCCAGAGGATCGGCTTTCCGCTTCTGCTTTTTACCTGTGTTTCCTGCCGATTGAGGGGCATCACCAGCTCGCCCTTTGCCGCTGCGGAGGTGGTCTTCCTCTTCGCCCTTGGCATATTTGTTAGCGATTTCCATGGCCCGACTGAGAGAAAGATCTCCTGATCTGCCAAACTTTAGGATGAGCTCCCTGTACCGAGTGCCTGCCTTGAAGGCGTAGACGGCCTGGTGCTCGGTGACATTCTCGACCGTGTTGTGCAGAGTAGTCCATCGCTGAATGTACTCCCGAAGAATTTCATTGCTTTTCTGGACACAATGTTGCAACTCTGTCAATCCACCCGGACGTTTGTATGTGCCCTCAAATGTCTTGATGAACACCTGTGCCAGGTCCTCCCAGCAATAGATGCTGCTAGAAGGCAACTGGTACAGCCAGGCCCGAGCGGATCCTTCTAGCATGAGGGGAAGATGCTTCATCGCCACAAAGTCATCGCCACCCCCAATCTGAACTGTCACTCAGTAATCTTCGAGCCACGTTTCCGGCTTGGATTCGCCGTTAAACTTTCCAATCCCCATCGCTAACCTGTAGTTGGGGGAGGAGGGGAATCTCGGCCTCTCTGATATACCTGCAGAAACACTCGAGACCTGACGTCCCTTATACGCTCACTCGGTCTCTGACCAATCGGCTTTTATCCACCATTCTCTGCGTGATGGTAGATCTGGCATTGAGCAGCGGAGGGCGTCGGCCAGCTTCCTCATAACCTCTGGGGCGAGGAGGAGTCCGATTGCGGTCTTCTCTGTGAGGCCGACTGTCATCATAAGGCCGCTTGCCGTACGAACCACCCCTCGGAGGGGGCGTCCGACTGACATCACGGTCATCATGCCAATGCCGTTCGTGCTAGCCTCTCGGAGGAGGAGGAGAGTACCGGCGCTTCCCGTAAGCATGCGGACTATGCGCGGACTGGACAGTGTCAACCCGAAGGGACTTGCTGTATATACACTGGTTCGACTGAGACACTTCCAAATTCTGTCTCATCGCCGTTTTCAGCAGAGTCTGAATCTGCCGAATGCCTTCTCTAGCCGCAGAACCGGACGGCTGAATGGATTCAGCTATCCGAGTGGCCGCGGCTAGGTTCTCTATAGGAGTGCGCATCACTGGGATCTTGGGTGGCTTGTCATTCGGAAACAACCGCCGCCTGCTATAACTGGAGCTTGGTTGCTCCCTTGCTGCACGCTCATCGAGTGCTCGCTAGAGCCTCTCTAAACGCTCGCGCTCGGCCAAGGTGGCCTAACGTGTGGCCTCCAAGGCTATCTCCTCTGGGGACGTTCCTGTGATGGGGATGAGGGGGACTTCGTCGTCTCTCCTTCTCCTCTCTTCCCGCTGCTCCCGAGTGAGAGGCCGGGGAAAATAACCGTCCGAGGGACCGTCGTCGAGGCGGCCTCCGTCTCGGCCATGGGAGCCACCCACGGAGTACCTAGGGGGGGCCATGATCGGTGGTGTGCGCCATCAGTATATCAACAGCGTTTCCGCTACTTTCACACTTGGACTCATCGGACAGCTCGACGCCCGATGAGGGAGACAAGCTGACGGTGGGCTCACCGGAGTCAAGCACGGTGACCTTCTCGGAAGTAGGCTGTCGCGCCATGACATGCTTGAGCCACCGCTGCAGCCGTGAGCGTCCGGAACGCTTGCGGCGGCTGGACACCGAACGGGCCGACACCGAGCCGTATGGCTCCGATGACTGTCGCAAGAGGACCCCGTGCGCCGCTGCGCTGAAATGCACAGCCCCGTGGGCGGGGAATGCATCCGGGTCCAGCGGTGCATCGTGCAGCCAAGCCGAACCGTCGGTGATGAAGCGCAGGCTGCCGAAGAGAATCTCACCGCCGAGCGCCAGCATGATGGCCGGAAAAAATGAATCTCCACTTGCGCCGGAGTTTGCTAGAACTGCCGCCCCACGGTGGGTGCCAACTGTCGTGGGAGTAATCCTGACAGTAGTACGGGGGGTACGTAAATGTAGGGCTAAGCCTAGCTACGGAGCAAGTGTCACACTCGGATTTTACGAGTTCGGACCCCACTCGGAAGTGGTAAAAGTCCTACGTCTCGAGCCCTGAGGCTAAGTGTTGCTTTGTGTATGTTTCTGATTACAGAGAGTTCGTAACCCCTCTTCTGGCGTCGGGGGGTGGCTTATATAGAGTGCGCCACCACCAGCCGAGTGCCATTTCGAGGGTCATTAATGCTAGTAACTGTCGGAGTTACTGGAAACTGTCGCGTTAACTATGAGCGTTATAGATAACGTAACGTCTACGGTATTCAATGTGAGTTAAGTCCCTCGAACGTTGTAGCTCCCATGCCATCTCTGCTTCTTCACGACCGGGTGCCTGAGCCAGGCCGAGTGGCTGTAGCGTCCGAGTGACTTCCAAGGATCCGAGTGCATCTTGTACATTCGTTTGAATGCTGAGGTAGTCCAGGGACTTCTGTGAACTTGTAGGACCCCAGGTGTTTCCTAGATAAGAGGTCTATGACCCTACCTAGGGTAGGTGACCTCGTCACTTGGTTTTCATCCTTGCCTCGCAATAGCATTAGAACATGGGATAAGTGTAAGGATGCTTTAATTGCCAAGTATTTTCCTCCCACTAAAATTATATCTCTCTCAAACCAAATTATGAATTTTAAACAACATGAGCAAGAACATGTTGCACAAGCATGTGACATAATGAGAATGATGATTAGAAATTGTCCCACTCATGGCTTAAATCTATGGATGATTATACAAAATTTCTATGCTGGACTGAACTTTGTGTCTAGAAACCTTCTAGATTCTGCTACAGGTGTTACCTTTATGGAGGTGACATTAGGGGAGGCTACAAAACTTCTGGACAACATCATGACAAATTATTCTCAATGTCACACCGAGCGAGCTCCGACTGGTACGAAGGTAAATTCCGTCGAAGAAATTTTTGCTTCGAGTGATAAAATGGATGCTCTTATGAATATGATTGCAAACAAGAATGCTCAAGTTGATCCTAGTGATATGCCATTGTCTACTTTGATTGAGCAAAATAATGATGCTATTGATGTGAACTTTTTCTCGCGAAATAATTTCAACAATAATGCTTATGGAGGTAATTTCAATGCTAGGTCGTATCCCGGTAATTCCTCTAATAATTATGGCAATTCTTATGGTAATTCCTATGGAAATTCATCCAATAATAATAACAGGATACCTACCGATCTTGAGAACACCATTAAAGAATTTATTAGTTCTCAAAAGATTTTCAACACTATGGTAGAAGAAAATTTGCATAAAGTTGACGATATGGCTAGAAACATGGATAGGATTGCTCATGATGTGGGAACTCTTAACAGTAAAATTTTGCCACCCAAGCATGATATTAATGAGTCGATTAAATCCATACAAATATCTATTAATGAAAGTAAGGAGAGGACCGCTAGGTTACGAACTAAGCGAGAATTCTTAGAAAAAGCTCTTCCACCCAGTTTTTACCGTAATCATGATGAAGATATTAAAATGATTGGTACTTCTCCAATTGAATCTTTGCTTACTAATCTGAAAATAGATGATAAAGGGACTGGAGATGAGTCAAGTTTAAGTAGAAGGCGTCCTGTTTGTGCGGAGGGTGATGATCTTAATGGTAAAAATAAAAAAAGTCGGTTTGGAGAGGTCAAAACTTTAGCTAGTGATGTACCCACTATCTTGGATCACAAGGACTTTAATTATGATAATTGCTATTTAGTAGAATTTATTTCCTTGTTGCAATCCATAATTAGCTCACCCAATGCCTATGAACAAAATAAGGCTTTTACTAAACATATCGTAGAAGCTATGCTAAAGGATCAAGAAGAAAAACTTGAGTTAGAAGTTTCTATCCCTAGAAAATTGCATGATGAGTGGGAACCTACTATTAAAATAAGTCTTAAAGAATATGAATGCAATGCTTTGTGTGATCTTGGTGCTAGAATTTCTACTATACCAAAATCTTTATGTGATGTGCTAGGTCTCACCGATATAAATGAATGTTCCCTAAACTTGCACTTAGCGGATTCCACTATTAAGAAACCATTGGGTAGAATAAATGATGTTCTTATTCTTGCTAATATAAATTGTGTGCCCGTGGATTTAACTATGCTTGATATTGAATGCAATATGTCTTGTCCAATGATACTTGGTAGGCCTTTCCTACGAACTATAGGTGCTATTATTGATATGAAGGAGGGAAACATAAGATTCCAATTCCCACTAAAGAAAGGGATGGAACACTTACCTAGAAATAGAATTAAACCTCCTTATGAATCTATCATGAGGGCCACCTATGGACTGAGTGTCAAGGATGAAAACACTTGATACTATGCATTATGCCTAGCTAGGGGAATAAAACGATATCGCTTGTTGGGAGGAAACCCAATAGTTATCTTTAACTTTTTGTTTTTACTTTTTGTCTTGGTGTGTTTACATGATTATTTCTAGTGTAATGATTGTGTTTTTATGTTTTAATTAGTGTTTGTGCCAAGTAAAGCCTTTGGGATTGATTTGGAAGATAGTAGAATTGATACGGTGCAAAAATAGAAACTTTTGCGTCCAGTGCTGAATTTCTTTGATTTTACTGGAATGTATTTTTTATATGAATTTTATACACATTATTGGTATACAAATTTCCCAGGTTTTCCTAATTTTCCAGAATTTTCGGAGTTACAGAAGTATGGTGTTTGTGCAGATCATTACAGACTGTTATCTTTTAGACAGATTCTGTTTTTGCTTGCATAGTTTGCTTGTTTTGATGTTGCTATGGATTGTATCGGCGGGTATAAGCCATGGAGAAGTTAGAATACAGTAACTTATGCAATAATAAAATATGAATCAATTTATAACAGTACCTAAAGTTTTTGATTTACCTATTATACTAACGGATCTCACGAGTTTTCTGTTGAGTTTTGTGTGCTGAAGTTTTCAAGTTTTGGGTGCGATCACGATGGATGAAGGAATAAGGAGCGGCAAGAGCCTAAGCTTGGGGATGCCCAAGGCACCCAAAGGTAAAATTCTACGTAGACTCAAGCATCTAAGTTTTGGGGATGCCCCGGAAGGCATCCCCTCTCTCGTTTCCCTTCCATCGGTATGTCACTTCGAGCTATATTTTTATTCATCACATGATATGTGTTTTGCTCAGAGCGTCGTGTATTATAATTTTCTTTATTTTTAGTTTGCCACAATCATTGTTTGCTGGACACACCTATTTGAGAGAGACACATGTTCATCATGATTTGTTAGAATACTCTATGTGCTTCACTTATATCTTTTGAGCTAAGCAATTTCTCTATTGCTTCACTTTTATCTTTTAGAGCACGGTGGTGTGTAGATTTTATAGAAATAATTGAACTCTCGTACTTCAGTTAAACTTTTTTGAGAGTCTAATAAACAGTCACGATAATTTGCATGGGTTATAAGACTAGTCCAAAAAGGATAGGTATTCAATGAGTGTATAATCAAAACCTTCATATAGCTCACCATATAAGAGAAATTGTGGGTTAATGATATTGATGTAGTAATACGAAAGGGCATGAGTACATGATTATTGGCTAGTAGAAATATCGGTAGTTAAAGTGTGTTACTTGTTGCTCATCTAAATATTGGTTATGACATGATGATGACGTGTGAGCATTCTTATTCCTCGTTGAAATCCTAGTGTTGTTCGGATCGGATGCGCGCGATGGTTAACGCCTCCCAACCTCCTCCCTAAGGGTATGCGGTAGTACTTTGCTTCGAGAGAGATAATAAGGCTTTGAAATAAGTATATGAGTTCTTTATGACTAATGTGAATCCATGGATGTATACACACTCACCTTTCCACATATTGCTAGCCTCTTCGGTACCATGCATTGCCCATCCTCACCTCTAGGATCGGTGCAGCTTTCGCCGGTGCATCAAAACCCCGGGATATGATACGCTCTATCACACATAAGCCTCCTTATATCTTCCTCAAAACAACCACCATACCTACCTATGATGGAATTTCCATAGCCATTCCGAGATATATTGCCATGCAACTTCCACCGTTACATCACATGACCTGTGTGTTCATCATTATATTGCTTTGCATGATCATGTAACTGACATAGTATTGTGGCACATCCACCGTTCATCATTGTTTACATGTTATGCTAGATCATTGCACATCCTAGTACACTGCCAGAGGCATTCATATAGAGTCATTTATTTTTCATCATTGAGTTGTTATATCGAGTTGTAAGTAAATAAAAGTGTGATGATCATCATTATTAGAGCAATGTCCCAGAGAGGAAAGGATGATGGAGTAATGATCCCCTCACAAGTCGAGATGAGCTCCAGACAAAAAATAAAAAATGGGGAGGCTAAATGAGCCCACCAAAGAAAAAAATGAGAAAAATAAATAGAAAGAAAGAGAAAGAAAGAAAAAGAAAGAAAATAAGAGAAAAGGGAAAAAATGAGGGAAAAAGAGAGAAGGGACTTTGCTACTATCCTTTACCACACTTGTGCCTCAAAGTGGCACCATGTTCTTCAAATAGAGAGTCTCCTGAGTTGTCATTTTCATATGCTAGTGGGAATCTTTCATTGTAGAACTTGGCTTGTATATTTAGATGACGGCCTTCCTCAAATTCCTGAGCTCTTCATGAGCAAGCAAGTTGGATGCACGCCCACTTAGATTCCGTTGAGCTTTCATACACTTATAGCTCTAGTGCATCTGTTGCATGGCAGTCCCTACTCCTCGTGTTGATATCGATTGATGGGCATCTCCATAGCCTATTGGTCCGCCTAATTGATGCGAGACTTTCTTTCCAGTTTGACTCCTTTTGATATCTACCACCATATTCTATTCCACCCATATTGCTATATCCATGGTTCACGCTCATGTATTGAGTGAGGTTGAAAATGCTGAAGCGCGTTATAAGTATGATCCAATTACCTGACTTGACACCGTGGTGCACATGATTTGTACTTATGTGGTGAAGACGGAGTCATGCCATGCTAATATGATAAAATGAGTGGGGAGTAACGTTCTTAGGATCGTATATTTGAAAGTTAATGATTATGTTGCTTATGTTTATGGATATTACTATGTTGATGTTTATTAGTTCATCGTTTCCCAAAGATCATACCTAAAAGAGATTACATGTTGGGTAGCATGTCGCATCAAAAATTCTGTTTTTATCATTTACCTACTCGAGGACGAGCAGGAATTAAGCTTGGGGATGTTGATACGTCTCCAACGTATCTATAATTTTGATTGTTCCATGCTACTATATTATCATTCTTGGATACATTATATGCATTTATATGTTGTTTTATATCATTTTTGTGAACTAACCTATTAACCTAGTGCCCAGTTCCAGTTGTTGTTTTTTGCTTGTTTTTGGCCTTTCAGGAATACTATACCAAACAAAGTCCAAATGCCCCAAAACTTTTTGATTAGTTTTTTGGACAAAAATAAGACTTGGAAGCTTCAGAGGGAGACTAGAGGCCACACAGGGTGGCGCCGAGCCAACAGGGCACGCCCTGATGGCTTGGGACCACCTCCCATAGCCTCTTCACCTAACTCCGCCTCTATATATTCTCTAAAATTGGGAAAACACCCGAGAGCCAGTCAAAATACTTTTTCCACCGCCGCAAGTCTCTGTTCCGCCGTGTGCCCATCTGGAGCCCTATTCCGGTGCCCTGCCGGAGGGGGGATCGATCATGGAGGGCCTCTACATCAACCTTGCTGCCTCCATGATTATGCGTGAGTAGTTTACCACAGACCTACGGGTCCATAGCTAGTACCTAGATGGCTTCCTCTCTCTCTATGATCATCAACACAAAGTTCACCGTGATTCCCGCGGTGATCTATCCGATGTAATCTTTCTTTGGGTGTGTTTGTTGGGATCCGATGAATTGTGGGTTTATGTTAAGATTATTCATGAAAATATATTGAGTCTTTAATGAATTCTTATATGCATGATTGTTATAGCTTTGTATTTCTCTCCGATCTATCGGTTTCGTTTGGCCAACTAGATTGATTTATCTTCAGCGGGAGTGGTGCATTGTGATGGGTTTAATCTTGCAGTGCTCTATCCTCGTGATAGATGGGGTCAAGACACGTATTGTATTACTGCCATTAAGGGGAAAATGACGGGGTTTATTCATATTGATGTATTTACTTTGTCTACATCATGTCATCTTGCTCCAAGCATTACTCTATTTTTACTTAATACTCTAGATGCATGTTGGATAGCGGTCGATGGGTGGAGTAATAGTAGTATATGTAGGCTAGAGTCAGTCTACTTGTTTATGGATGTGATGCCTATATACATTATCATTGTCGTGAATAAATATTGCATAACTATGCGCTTTTCTATCAATTGCCCCACAGTAATTTGTTTACCACCATATGCTTTCTTCGAGAGAGAAGCCTCTAGCGAAAATTATGGCCCCCAGGTCTTCACAAAATATATTACAAAAAGTCCAAAAATATTTCTGCCATTTATTTACTGTTATTTTATTTTATATTTATATTATTTATCTATCACTACTTATTGCTTGCAAGTAACGCGTTCAAGGGGCTTGACAACCCTCTTGCCCACGTTGGGTGCAAGTGCATGCTCTTTTGTGTGTAGGTGGTGAAGACAGGAATTTGTGTGGTGCTCCTATTGGTTCGATAACCTTGGTTCTCACTGAGTGAAATACTTATCTCTACTGTGTTGCATCTCCTCTCCTCTTCGTGGAAAATCCCAACGCAGTTTACAAGTAGAGTAACTCCCCTATCAATTGTGATGGCGAGGAATCAAAGGCTTTTACTGTCACCTCTAATTACCCCAACGCCCCAACCCTTCACAACGACAATAGATCCTCTCAACACTCATGAGAATACTAAATCGAATCATGAACATGTAATATTGGATCCTACATGAATCATAAAGGGTTTAACAATATCCTCAAGAACTAGTACAACTACTCGAACATATGCATGAAGGTTAGGGACAAGTTACAAGTCGGCATCAAGCCGGTGAAGCAATAAAAGGCGTGGTGGTGATGGAGGCAGCACGATGGTGATGGTAATGATGATTATGATGGGGCCGCGCCCGAGGTGATGGAGATGGTGAAAGTATCGATACTGTCGACTAGATGGGGGGTGAATAGGAGACTGCAAATTTTAACTTTGTCTGTCAAATTTAGGGATAAGCGGATAAATAGGGTTCACTAAAAATGCAAATAGGTGAAAACAACCTATATGAAAAACACACGTAGAGTTAAATATGCTAGTCAACAAAGTAATTAGCAAGCCTACAAGCATACAAGGTAAAGTAAAGTGCGGGAAAGGATTAACCACAAGTGAGACAAGGATGCGGATTTTATCCCGAAGTTCACTCTTCCTTGGGGAAGAGCTACTCTCCATTTAGAGCGGTGCCAGAGCCAAAGCTTGCGGAATGTCGCGGAAGGCTCACCATATCTCTTTCAAGTCACCCCCAACGGATGAGCCTCGAATCACTCGGGGTTGTTCTTGAAGGCGACCACCACACCTTTACAAACTTCTCCGGAGCACACCACAAGCAAGGAAGCTTCCGAAGGAACCTCTAACCGCCTAGGAGCCCAAGCTCCAAGAGTAACAAGTCAATGGTGAACAGATGTTGTGGGGAACACGAATTTGGTTTGGTCAAAGTGTAGATCGAATCTTGCTCTCCCAATCCCCAAAGTTCCAACAAGTTTAGGTGGAGGGATTGAGAGTATTGAGCAAAATGAGGTGTAGCAATGGTGGAGATCAATAATACATTAGGGTTAGGGATGAGGAGGAAGAAGGGCCCTTTTATAGTGCTCTTGGCTAGGTGGGGATTTCTGACCGTTGGACCCTGTGCGCAAGGGCTAAGTCAGCCCCGTGTGCATGGGGTACTCAGAGACTGAAATCCCACCCCGTGCGCACGGGGGTCAAAAGACCCAGTGCGCACGGGGTACTCAGAGAGTTTTGGGGTACCCCGTGCGCACGGGGATCAAAAGACCCCGTGCGCATGGGCTACTGAGGGAGTTTCGGGATACCCCGTGTGCACGGGAGTCAAAAGACCGCGTGCACACGGGGTGTCTAGAAAGTATCTGTAAAACTTGCTGAGTACCCGGGCACGACACTTAAAGGGTATGCGGATGGTGGAAGTGGTAGGATGGTTGGTGTATATGTCTTGGAGGGACATAGATCCAGTGACTAGCCTGTGGCCAGTCACGCCCTGACTGGCGGCTAGCCAGCCGTTGGATGTATGATGAGCAGTCCAGATCAAGTACTGTAGCAAAAACACTATGGCTGACACTACAGACGAACACTGTAGACCGGGTACTGTAGACGGCCTCCTGTAGATGAAACTATTGTAGCTTGGGTTCTGTTCATGCAGATTCGTCCATTGATCCTTGATCCGACGGTCTAGAGAAGGGGGCCAGTCACCGTACTGTTCACCGGTGACTTGTCCACAACAAGTCACTGGATCTTAGTCCATCTTGGAGGTATTCCCACACAACACAAATTCACGACGACCCCTCTTAATAGTGCGGTATTCCCTACGACTCAAATCAAACCAAAACGAAAACCTTCGAGTCGCCAGAAAGACCACACCTTTGACATTTTTGAATTGGGGGGGGTCACACACCTCTATCGAGAACTTCATGGAACCAATATCCTAAGATAAAGTTTAGCAACTGATATTAGTTCCTCTAACCATATTGTCATCACACCAAAATACAACAAAGTGCCATATGCACTTTCAATCTCCCCCTTTTTGGTGCATTGATGACAACCTGGTTAGGACATGGAAAAAAGATATTAATTTTAGAAGCCATGAAACAAGACAACGATTGATCACCGGAGCTCCCCCTATATGTGTGCATGGATTAAATAGTAGTTGCTTGAGTATGCATCAAGCACACACATAAGAGGTTCCCCTAGATCAATGAGGTCAAGAGCATGTGATCAAAATAAAATAAATTACACGGTGCCTAGATCACATGCACGGAGTGTGGTGAGCAAGAGTGGTGAGACAAAACAAGTAATACCATGATCATACACCATGAGATTAACAATAGATATGCATAGATGATCCATACGCCAAAGCCTCACACATAGATTGATAAAAGTAGCTCACAAGCACACGATGAAATGCAAATAAAAGTATCTCAAGCCAAATAAACACCACAATAGAAAACATGAGGCCTTGAGATCTCAGAAACTCCTAAACCACTTCTCCCCTTTTGTCATCAAGACAACAAAAAAGGGAAAAGGTGATGCAAATAAAACACTACACAAGAGGCGCGCTCGAAACATGATCATCATCATCAAAGTGCCATCCTGTCATCGAGAGGGAATGGGTCGTTGCCACACTGTCGTTATCCTCAGACCCTGGTCCAACCTCCTCTCCAGCAGCAGCCCACTCAGCCTTCTTCTAACGCCTCTCAAGTTTCCCCCTGTTGGTCTCCTTGACCCGACGACGCTGAGTGGACTAACACATCTTGAACAAGTTGCGCAAAGTCTTGAACAAGGACACCTTCTCATCATGAGTGAAACATGCCTCAAAACTCTTCTTTCTAGGACCATGAGGATTCCAGGCAGTGGAGGTACACCCCAGAGTGTAGGTAGCCCACTCATCGTCCCTAAGGTTGCGCCCCTTCTTAGGAGCCACATACGGAGCAGGAGCATCAGGGGACCAATTGATGTGGTGCATGGGAATGGAAGTCTTGTACTCAAAGATATACCGAGCAGGGCACACTAACTCAATTAAGGCCTAGATGAACGGAGCATAGATCAAAGACTTGGCCTCCTGCACACATGGAGCTCATAGAACATGAAATCTAGGACATCCACTTTCTTCCTGTCATGCAAATACACGAAGACATCCAGCATGGAGCTCCTCACGTTATGCAAGTCACCTACCTTGGGAGCTAGGGTGTACCTAAGAATGTGGCGCATCGTATCATACACTGGCAGCAAATCCTTGATTGAGCCCGTGACAAAAGGCTTCCCGGCCTTATATGCAAATGCAATCTCATCCTTGTGGTGCTGTCCAGCATCACGAACCTGGCCATAATCGTCATGCTCCTCCTCAAAGAACGGATACGGAATAATCTCGGAAAACTTGTCCATGGAAGCAGAACACTGGCGAGTCCTAGACATCTAGGTGAGAGTACGAGAAGTGTCATTATGGAAGAAAACAGTGGCAAATAACTTCATGAAAAGATCTTCATTGTAAGCATGGTTGAACCTCACAAATGGAATGAGACACAACCTGTCAAGCGCAGCATACACCCTTGGATAGATGTGATCATTGTCTCGAATGGCCTCTACATTGACTTGCTTGAGCGGGGCAAACTTCTTGCCTTTGGTCATGAGCAGCTCATAGTACACCTTGTGTTGAAACTCATTCTTGAACCTCGGATCCACTCCTAGACAGGTGGCAATAACATAGGGATGTGCCTGGCTGGCTTACCAAATCTCTGGCTTGTGCCAATCACACATAGAAATATTTCGAAAATCACGACCACCTGCAATGGGCTGATCACTAGGGCTCGAGGCACCCTCATCTTCTTCATCATCATCTGCAATCTCAGTATCCTCCTCTTTCTTCTGCGACATAGTGCTCATCCTCCATAGAATCATACTCCTCCTCGGAGTCATCAGAAGCATCTACCACTAGCTTCTTAGATGCAGCACGATGAGCATGACCCTGAGAGCCCTGACCAACTCCTTCTGAATGTCGTCAATGAGTGATAGTAAATTGAGCAGACCCTGTCTTCGATCGTTTGCGATGAGCGGCAACCACCTTGTCAGTGGAATCTAAGCAATAAACACAAACAACAAAACACCAAAACAAACACATGATAATGAGTGTAAGTGCTAGAAGAAATGGTGAGGAAGGATGCTAAGAAATGGACTGAACTAATTTCCATAGACCCTGTGTGCACGGGGGTTGGCACATGGACACAGGGCCCTGTGCGGTGACAGTCACCTCCCAACCGGAGTTGAGGGGTGAATGAGGCTAGATGACTATAGGTTTGCACCATAGTATAATTCCTTAAGATCCTACAACTATGGAGTAGATTTGGAGAATAGCCAAGCCCTAGGACTAAAAGGACCTCAACCATGGACAAAGACAAGGAAAACGAAGGGAGAGGGGCCATTACCGGAGGAGGAGACCATCCTTGATGCCATGGAGGGGAAGGTCCTCCCGGCGCAAGGAGTGTAACGCCCAAGATGCGATCCTATCCTTATTTTAGCACGAGGGCCTCGACAGGGATAGAAGCGCATCTCGTCGTTTCGCAAGAATGGATATCATTACAAGTACATGTAAAGAAGAGATGAGTATATGGAATTGGCTTACACTCACCACAAGCTACATCAATACAACATCATATGCAATCATCATACAGAAGAGCAGGGTCCAACTACGGACGAAATCAAACGATAAAATGACATCCATCCTTGCTATCCCAGGCTGCCGGCCTGGAACCAATCCTAGATCGATGAAGAAGAACTCCATATCAAACAAGCATCGCGCTCACGTCAAATCATCGCATTACCTGTACCTGCAACTGTTGGTGTAGTAATCTATGAGCCACGGAGACTCAGCAATCTCATTTCCAAGGGTCTCAAGACTATTAAAGCTTAATGGGTGAGGTATGGTTAAGCGGTGAGGCTGCAGCAAGCACTAAGCATTTATTTGAGTGGCTAACTTATGAGTACAAGAATAAGGGGGGTGATTGTCGAATAAACGGACGTGAACTAGTAATGATCACTAAGTGATCCTGAACACTTACTTACGTCAAACATAACCGCACCGTGTTCTCTCTCGGATAAGAACTTCACGAGAAGAGACAGTCATGGTTACGCACACAGTTGGTTTATTTTATTTGAGTTTACTTCAAGTTTGCTATGACCGGGTGTTAAACAAAGTTTCCAAGTTGCCACGTAACCGCGGGAACGGCGTTTCTGAAAGATTTAACCCTACACGGGTGCTCCAACTCATCCATCACAAACTAACCACACGCCACGGGAATAACCTCGCCCACGAATCCCATGATTTCCTAGGCAATTCCATTGGAAAACCTCAACCTTGAGATAGCCTGAAGTATTGTCGGAATTCCTCGCACAAGATGTTCGAGAAAGGTAAAACAAATCCAGCAAGGCCGCCCGACGTCTCGACGAACCCGATAGGAGCCGCGTATCTCGTTCTCAGGACACGACGGATAAGCGAAGCGTACGGTGGCCTGATAGACATCTCCCGAGTTGCCCCGGGTTGGCCCCGCACGGTGCTCTAGTTTGGACCAACACTCATGAGGAGCACTGGCCCGGGTTGTTAATTAATTATCCGCGGGTGCCGGCGGGTCCCTATGCAATTTTAGTTGTTATTAGGCAAATGGAGTACCAATGTTGGGCCTTGCCAGACGAGTTTTATCCCAAAACGAAAGTCAAGGGGTCCCCGAGCAAGTTAGGAGCGCAATTTATGGAACATAACACCGGTACACAAGTAATTAGGGCGGCAAAAGTGGAACAAAACACCGAGCAAAAGGCCAAGCCTTCCACCTTTTACCAAGTTTATATGTGCATTAAATTAAATAGCAATAATATTGTGATATATCAAAAGGATATCCATGTTGGCACATGGAAACAATTGCACCTGCAACTAGCAACGCTATAAGAAGGGCTGAGCAAGCGGTAACATAGCCAAACAATGTTTTGCTGGGATGTGGAGGGGTTAGAGGCTTATCATGGCATTTTGGGAGGCTTGACAAACAAGTGGTAGGTAGCAAGACAAGCGATAGAAACGAGACAACTAGCATGGCAATGATAGTAACCGTATCCAGGGAAATGATCATCTTGCCTGAGATCCCGCTTGGAAGAAGATCGAGTCCATGAAGAAGACGAACCAACGTAGCCGAACGAATGCTCACACCCGAACGCTTTCGAAACTCTATCGAGAAGAAGCAACCCAAAAACAACAATCAACACATGATAAACACCACAACATATGCATGACATGATGCACATCAAATATGATGCAAGTTATGCATGACATGACAAAGCACAACAATCAACTTCTACACATTAAGTGAAGCTCGATAAGCAACGAGTTGCATATTGACGAAACTCCACGTTTGAATTATTTAGCTCACTCCCGTTTAGGTACACAACAATATTAAATGTTTTCAAACATGGCAAGAGGTGAAGCATAATGAAACTACACTATCTAGGCATCTTAAATGAGGTCGGAAACAACTTATAGTATTCCCGAAACGACCTCATATGAAAATTTGGAAATTGGTCCAGATCTGAACTAACCATGGTTTATATTTATTAAACAGGGAAATAAAATGCACAATGCGATTCTACTCGTCATTCTAGTCGATTTACATATATAGATCATATAAAATGGAGCTACGGCCTAAAAGATATGACACACACAAGATGAATATGTCATGAATGCAAAATGCATGCAAACAACCCCCCCCCACACACACACACACACAAACATGTTAAATCATGGATGCAATAAGATATTATGAAACTAAATGAAATTCTAAGCAAGTTACATGTGCAACATGTTCAAAACGGAGTTACGGTTCAACCACAACAACCAACACAAGTTTTTGACATAATCTGCCTAAAACAGCGACATGGCATATTGCACACATGAAAACAACAAGTTACAATATTCTAAAATGCACAAACTAAGCATGGGGCAGTAGCATATAACACACACTTCATTTCATCTCCATATCTCATACTCAAAAGAGTCATGGATCACATGGTAGGAAGCTCACAACATGGCAATAAAATATAGCAGATTAGGACTTGGTGAAAATAACAGTTTTTTGCATAGCAGATTTTCGTGAAGGCATATTGGAAGCAAGAAAACTATATGCTACAGGGCATATCATGGCATGAAAATCTACAGCATGGTAGAGGACATGATGCACTACAATTCATTCCATGGTGGCCAGGTCTAATTATGCATAGATTCATGGCTAGCATCAACACAACATGACATATTGAAGAAAACAGATTCTCAGACTTAGTGAAAATTAGAGTAGACATGTGCAGCAGTTTTTAACAGATTGACATGTTGGACAATGAATATAACTATGATGCAAATCCTATACGTGGCATCAAAAGACACAACCTGGTAGACAACAACATGCTTAACAAAAGACTCCTTTGGAGCAACCACAAAAGACTCCTAGATCAATAGCAAATCACATGGCAACAAAATAACAGTTTTCAGACTTAGAAATATTTTGGACCCTCAAAACAGCAGTACTTTATAGCATGTTGGCAACAAGAAAATAACACCTAAACGCTTTTCTATAGCAACCAAAAATACCAGGGCCTAGCACACATGTCCAAGGGCATATCTCATGTTTGCAACTATTCCAAAATATGCATGGATTAATTCACACGAAATAAACAAAAGGGCATCATAGCAAAAATGACATGCACACAAATTGCTCAAATGACAAAACTAATTGCACAGGTAAATTCTATGGATTTTTCTACCCTAAAATCATATATAATATGTGGGTTTTTACTATAAAACAAATGACACAACATTTATGCGAGATTAGGACATAAACCGTTTTAGCAAGTTATTTATGCAAATTAAATGCAACCATCACATCAAACATTTTTATCATGTATGAAAAAGCGATACAAATAATCTACACATTTTACATATACTGTTTGTTTAATTCGGATGCACGCTTAAATATTTATGCGCAATGCAAATCATGACAATTATGCAAATTACAAGAAAACAACATGCTAAACATTTTTATCATGGATGAAAATTGGATATTGTGAATCTACACGAAATTCTACACGTTTTTCATATACAAAACATTTGGATCCGATGCACGGTTATTTATTAACAGTTTAAGATAGGGCATTTTTCTGAAATTAGCAAATAAAACACGAAACGGGCCGAAACAGGGTGTGCGCAGGTTAGCTATAAGGCACACAGGGGCGTTGCATAGTGGTGCAGGGGCGGCTGGGATAGCTCACCTAGCGGGCCGAGCCCGTGTCGGTGGCGGGGCGAGCTGGGCCTTGGCGGAGGGAGGCCGGCCCACGTAGGCATCGAGCGGGCGAGCGGGCAGTCGGCCTTCCGGTTCGTCCGCGAGCATGGCCATGGCACGGCGGTCCGGCAACGTCGGTGGGGTGGCCGGAGAAGGCCGACGGAGGACGGAGGCGGGCGGATCCGAGGGCGGCGGTGCCAAATCCGGTGATCCCCGGCCGGATCCAGGCGACGGCCGAACGGGGCGACCAGATCGGGCTGACGGCAAGCTCCATTCCCCTGCGCCCATGGTGGACTCCGGCGATGGCACACGGGCGCGCGGCGGCTGCAGGGCAGCGGCGGCGGCGGCTCCGGTCGTCGCTGCGGCGGCCGGCGGGCGGTGGCTACGGCGGAGGTGGGGAGCTGGGGGGACGCGTGGCAGGCGCTGGTTGGGCGAAGGCGGCGGCTGCGGCGGCGCTGACCAGTCTGGCGCGGCCAAGTGGCGGCGGGGGATTGCGTCGGCACGGAAAACGAGGTGGGAGGCGGCTGGAGCTGCGTGGAGGGCTAGGGGAAGGCCAAAAATGGACTGGGAGGCTTCCTTTTATAGCAAATGGGGCTAGGGTTAGGGGGGTTTTGCACCGATTTCGACCGTGCGATCGCGATCGGATGGCTCCAGTCACGGGGTTTGGTTAGCTGGGTTAGTGGGCTGTGTAGAGGGGTGTTGGTCTGAGATAAGAGGGAAGATTTGCGGCCCGGCACAGAGTTTTGAAAACCAAAAACGCCTGATAATAAACTGATGACAGTGCCACTACAGTTGAACGTTCGGATATCAAACGACCCCCGATTGTGACGAAATTTGGCAGGCGGTCTACCTACAATATAACAAGACCGCACGCCAACCCAAACCGAGAATACTTTATACGCACTTTTGAAAACAATATTTTTAAGATGTCGCGGGCGCGTGCATGTGTGGTTGGACTCGAAACGGTCGATGACACGAACGAAGAGAACCGGCAACTACAATCGGATGCAAGTTTTCAAAAACGAGTGACGATGCTATGCAGATGATGCGAATGATGCGATGATGAATGCGACAAACAAAAGAATCACACGATGACAACGGAATAAAAGGGGAATCTTCTGGAGCGTCGGTCTCGGGCTGTTACAAGGAGGCACCGGAGGAGCCTCGTGCCAGACCTTTAGAGGCGGAAATCATCGACCCCGTGCGCACGGGCTAAAGAGTCCCCGTGCGCACGGGGCCCCATGCACACGGTACAAGACCGTGGGCACAGCGTACTCAGAGGATTTTGACAAAGAAGAGATTGTTGGTCGAGGTTGAATGTAAATTCTTACCCTGAAGGAGCAATTCCATCCCATCTCACTTCTGAATACGTCACAAGAGAAATCCTAACCTACTAGAAGGGAATATGTGAAGCACTTGCACAAGATGAAAGATCCACAGAAACACACGAGGTCTGACAACAAAGCCAAATAAGAGCAATATGAAAAGTCAACCTCGAGGTGAGGGCGGTGGTCGTAGCCACCATGTTTGAGTTTATTTGGTATGGCACCGCGAAGATATGAACCTTGGGCCCAAGACCAATACTCATCTTTGAAGCACAAGTGCCATCTAAGAATGGCGAATGTGAAAGTTTTGTTCAATTTATGCAATAGTAGGATAAGATAGCTCATGAGTTGAGCTAGCTTCCCCTACATAGGTGCCTACATCTTAAAACAAGATACTAGTTGTGTATGTGAGTGCATGCGAGGGCTTCAAACCAAGTTACTATAATCCACAATATTTAGCTCATGCCTTAACTCGCGGAATCTTGCTTCATCAAGTGGCTTGGTGAAAATATCTGCAAGTTGAATCTTTGTGTTAACATGAAATAGCTCAATGTCCTTTCTTGCCACATGATCTCGAATAAAGTGATGATGAATATCAATATGCTTGGTCCAGTTGTGTTGCACGGGATTGTCAGCAATCTTGATCGCACTTTCATTTCTCACAAAAAAGAGGCACTTTGTCACATTTGACACCATAATCCATCAAAGTTTGCCCCATCCATAATAATTGAGCACAACAACTCCCAGCTGCAATGTACTCGGCTTCGGCGGTCTAGAGTGACACACAATTTTGCTTCTTTGAGGACCAACTTACCAAGGATCTTCCAAGGAACTGACAAGAACCGGATGTGGATTTGCGATCTACCTTATCTCCGGCCCAATCCGAATCGGAATATCCTATTAACTTGAATGATGCTCCTTTGGGATACCAAAGGCCCAAATTTGGGGTATGAACCAAATATTGAAGGATTATTTTCACTATCTATGATGGCTTTCCTTGGGAGCGGATTGAAATCTTGCACACATGCACACTCAACATAATATCCGGTCTAGATGCACAAAGGTAAAGCAAAGAACCGATCATGGAGCGGTATACCTTTTGATCCACGGCTTTACCATTGGGATCAAGATTAATTTGACCATTTGTTGGCATGGGTGTCTTCTTGGGCTTGACATCTATCATTTTGAATTTCTTGAGCATGTCTTGGATGTAAAAGGATTGGTTGATGAATGTTCCTCCTCTCAATTGCTTCGCTGAAATCCAAGGAAGAACTTCAACTCTCCCATCATGCTCATCGCAAATTCCTTAGTCATAAGATTCTCAAACTCAATGTTCATAGCATGGTTAGTGGATACAAAAATAATATTATCTACATAAATTTGGCACACAAACAACTCCCCTTTTACCCTCTTTGTGAAGAGAGTGGAATCTATTAACCCGATCTGAAACCCCTTCTCGCCTTGGAAAGTCGTAAGGTGATCATGCCAAGCACGGGGTGCTTGTTTAAGTCCATATAGTGCCTTTATGGAGTTCATAGACGTGAGAGGGATGATCGGGATCTTCAAAACCGGGAGGTTGTTTGACGTACACTAACTCTTTAAGAGGACCATTAATAAAAACACTTTTCACATCCATTTGATATAACTTGAAATTATGATGAGAGGCATATGCAAGCAAAATACAAATGGACTCAAGACGGGCAACGGGGGAAACTATTTCACCAAAGTCCAAACCTTCAACTTGAGTGAAACATTGTGCCATTAACCTTGCCTTATTCCTTGTCACTTGACCATGTTCGTCTTGCTTGTTCTTAAAGATCCACTTGGTCCCAATAACATTATGCTGTTCTAGTGGTCTCTTCACTAGAGTCCACACTTTGTTGCGGGTGAAATTTTTGAGTTCTTCATGCATAGCATTTACCCAATCTGGGTCGTCAAGAGCATCTTCCACCTTAAGAGGTTCAATACAAGAGACAAATGAGTTATGTTCACAAAAGTTTGAAACACGTCTATGAGTAGTTACCCCCTTTTGGATGCTCCCATAAATGTTCTTGGTGCGATGTTGAAGATGCTTTAACTTGGCGGCCACTTTTTGCTCGTTTAGAGCAATCTCTTCATCATTTGGTGTGGAGCTTGTTGAAGACGCTTGACCTTGAGCACGTTTGAGTCTTGTGGACACCCTTCTCTTCACAACCTCAACTTCTTGAACACATGGTTGTGGCATGGTAGAAGACTCTTGAGGTTGATCTTGATCTTGATCTTGATGTGGAGCTACATCTTGGACCTCTATGTTTGAGTCATCACAACTTAGTTGAGATTGTCCAAGATGTTGCTCGAGAATATGAGGGACTTGATCTTTTTCTTGGATAGGTTCATGATCTCCCAAAACATCTTGCACTTGTGGTGGCGGTGATGACTTCCCTTGTGGGGATTCCACAAGAGGGGCTCTTACTCCTTCTTCTACTTGGACTTGGGGGATTTCTTGTGGAAGAATGTGCCCTATCTCCGTGGTCCTTATATCTTGTGAAGGAGCCTCATCACCTACAACACTATGAACAATTTGCTCCACATGGGAGGCATTATATTCATCAAACTCCACATTCACCGTCTCCTCAATGCATCCGATGGATTTATTGAGAACATGGTAAGCATGAGAGTTCGAAGCATATCCAACAAATATGCCCTCATAAGTTTTAGGCTCAAATTTAGCTAAAAACGGGATTTCTTGTTTACAATGAAACACTTACAATCGAATATCCAAAAGTATTTGACATTGGGCTTTCTCCAAATGAGGAGTTCATAAGGGGTCTTGTTCCTGAGCTTGCGAAGATAAATCCGGTTTGATGCATGGCACACGGTGTTGATGGCTTTGGCCCAAAGCTTGTATGGAGATTTGTACTCGTCAAGCATGGTCCTAGCCGTCTCAATAAGAGTTTGGTTTTTTCTTTCCGCAACACCATTTTGTTGAGGAGTATAGGCCGCGGTATATTGGTGCTTGATCCCCTCATCACTCAAAAACTCATCCATAGTATAATTCTTGAACTCGGTACCATTGTCACTTCGAATTGCCTTGATCTCACAATTATGTTGACATTGAGCTTCTTTGGCAAAGTTGATGAAAGTTTCTTGGGTCTCATCTTTTGTCTTGAGAAAGAATACCCAAGTATATCTTGTATAATCATCGACTATGATTAGAAAATACCTCCTCCCTCCCAAGCTATCATAAGATGGAGGTACAAAGAGATCCATGTGAAGGAGATCAAGGGGCCTTGAAGTGGAAATGATAGTCTTTACTTTATGACCTTTTTCATGTAGCTTTCTGGCAATGCAAGCACTACAAGGACGATCTTAGGCAAAAGACACATTGGTTTGTCCAGGGATGTGCTCCCCCTTTAACAGAGCTTGTAAATTTCTCATGCCCACATGGGCTAGCCGTCGGTGCCATTGCCACCCCACGTCGGCCTTGGCCATTAGGCATGTTGGAAGATGTGTTTTCTCTTTTGAGAAATCAACCACGTAAAGGTTGTCTTCAACATGCCCAACAAAGATCACTTTGAGATTGCTCCTCTTAAAGACGGTCACATGAAATTCACCGAAATGAGAATCATAGCCGGCACGTGCCAATTGAATCGTTGCTCTTCTTATTTTTCTTCTTCACCTTGTAGGAAGGGTTGAACCCAATTCCATCTTTTGCAACACACTCCTTTTGGTTGCTCAAGAGATCATTGAGGTTCTTCTCTCCTTGAATACATTACACAAGCCCTTTTTCTATTTGGGCCTTCACCTTTGTATTCTCTCCTTGAAGAGATTTATAATCATGAGCAAAGTTAGTCGTACAAGGTTCATCATTTAAATCAACGTGAGAGACCGAAGCGGGTGCCTTCATAGTAGTAGCTTTAAGTCGAGCATAAGACTCGGTGAGGGCAATGAGGTCACCTTTAACAACCTTGGAACTTTTCACAAGGAACTCATGTTTCTCAACAAGTCTACCATGATCATCTAAGAGATTTTTATTTTTTAAGGGTGAGGGCATCTTTTATATCAAGAGAAACTTGCAAGGCATCATTGGTTTTAACAAAGTTAATGTCATGAGATGACATGGCTTCCTCAAGAGATGCTCTCATGGCACTCTCTTCATGTAGTTCATGCTCGAGAGTTCAACTCTCTCTTTTTCCTCTATAAGGAGGTTTTCAATGTTCTTAATAGAGTCATAACGTTCGGCAAGTGACTTAAGGAGATCGCTAAAACGAGCACGAGCTTCCCCATAAAGAGTTTTCATGAAAGCCATCAAGGATTCCTCATCATTATCAATAGTAACTTCACACTCATCCTCCACTATCTCACATGGGATATTGGGAGTGGGGTTAGCAGATTTAGAAAGTTGGGACTTTGTTTTTACCTCTTTATCCATGAGGCATCGATGACTGAAGGGGTTGTTCTCGTTGGGGGAGTCGAAGTGTCCGGTGGTGGAGGAGGAGAAAGTGGCATGCAAGGCAATTGCGGTCATGCCCAGTTGGTCATCATCACCGTCGCCATCATCTCCGGACATGTAGTCCTCATGAACAAGTGCCTTGTCATATTTCCTGTTTGTGAACTTGGAGAATTTCTTCTTCTTGAGCACAAGCTTCTCGGATTTGTCTTCACGTCTTTCATACGGACTATCGTGCACAAAGTGTCTTGGGTTGTCACAGTTGTAGCACTTTCTTCTTCCAAACATTCTTCCTTGCATATTCTTCCCTTTGTTGGCCATGGTTCCCGAATATTTCTTGACTAAGAGAGCCAAGTCTTCTTCAAAGTCATTGGCCGGGCAAGTAGTGTCAACATCATCCTCACAACTTTCTTCAACCACTTATTCTTATTTAGTTGATTGAGCAACCACCTTCTTGGCCTTCAAATCAAGATTTGTGTTCTTGGTGGCTTGAGAAATAGCAAATGTATTCTTTCACTTGGTCTCCAGAAGCACATGGGTGGAGAAGGTAGACACAACTTGAGCTGCGGTCAACTTGTGATAGTCTGGTCGTTGATGAATCATCATCACCATGGTGTGCGCCGTTAGAACCATTGCATCAATGAACTTGTCCTTAATGAAATCATCATTTGCCCACGAGCACCCAAAGGTTCTCAAATTCAATACGAGGGACTTCAATCTTTGGTACACTTCATCCACAGACTCGCCATCATTCCTCACAAACAAATTGACCTCTTGCTTGAGCAAAGCCAACCTAGATCTTTGAATTGCTTCATCACCCTTGAGAACCTCTTCAAGGCAATCCCAAATTTCTTTTGCGGTCTTGAGAAGAGCGATGGAGTCTCTATAGTCATCAGTCACTGCAGTGCGCAAAATGTTGTGGGCGGTTGCATTGAGTTGATGATCAACCGCTTCCCTTGGGGTAAGATTAGTTGGGTCCTTGGGGTTGAAGCCATTGACCACAATCCACCACAGTTGCATAGAGGCACTTCGAATGAGGGACTCCATATCTAGCTTCCACTTACAAACACATTAGATTTCAAAGGGGGCGGTGGCCCAACAGGATTAATGCAAGGATGTTGTAAGGGTTCAGGAGAGTAAAATGGTTCTACAACATTGTACCTAGGAACTTGAGCGCGACCCGGAGATGCAAGGGGTTCCCTTGTGTCATCCGCATCAAAGACCTCATTTTGAATGGTGTGTGATGCGGATGTGGATGGCTTTAAACGCGCATCAATTTCCTCTTTAACCAACGAGCGAACCTCTTTCAACATTGTAGTTTTTAGGTCCGCAAACATTGAAAGAATATCCACTGTAGTTAAAGGGGCAACCGGGTAGGGTTGTTTCAAGGGAGCATCGGCTTGAGGTATCACGACCTTGGTCGCGCAGAGAAGAAGGTTTTGAACACTTCCCGCAAGTGGTAGGTTGTCCCCCCACATTCTCATGATCGTCCATATCCTCAAAGGTTGTGAAACCTTATATAAGAGCACGAGGCCCTGATACCAATTAAAAGGATCGATACGGTCAACTAGAGGAGGTGAATAGGAGACTACAAATTTTAACTTTGTTTGTTAATTTTAGGGATAAGCGGATAAATAGGGTTCACTAGAAATGCAGCTAGGTGAACACAACCTATATGACAAACACACGTAGAGGTAAATATGCTAGGCAATAAAGTAATTAGCAAGCCTACAAGCATACAAGGTAAAGTAAAGTGCAGGAAACGATTAACCACAAGTGAGACGAGGACACGGATTTTATCCCAAAGTTCACTCTTCCTTGGGGAAGAGCTACTCTCTGTTTAGAGCGGTGTCGGAGCCAAAATTTGTGGAACGCCACGGAAGGCTCACCGTATCTCTTCCGAGTCACCCCCAATGGATGAGCCTGGAATCACTCGCGGTTGGTCTTGAAGGCAACCACCACACCTTTACAAACTTATCCGGAGCACACCACAAGCAAGGAAGCTTCCAGAGGATCCTCTAAGTGCCTAGGAGCCCAAGCTCCAAGAGTAACAAGTCAATGGTGAACAGATGTTGTGGGGGACGTGAATTTGGTTTGGTCAAAGTGTAGATCGGGTCTTGCTCTCCCAAACCCCAAAGTTTGAACAAGTTTGGGTGGAGGGATTGAGAGTATTGAGCAAAATTAGGTGTAGCAATGGTGGAGCTCAATAAGACATTAGGGTTAGGGATGGAGGAGGAAGAAGGGGCCCTTTTATAGTTCATGCACTTAGAGCCTTTGGCTAAAGTGAAACTCGGGATATAATTATCTTAGCTAGTCGAGTCATACGATCAAAATTAATGTGACAAATACGTGAATGCCAAACCTCAGATTCGTTCCCATTACAATGAATTTGGTTCACAACTTTATTACAAAAATCCACTTGGGAAAGGCAGAACAAACCTCCGCATTCATATCATTTGCCAACAAACAGTGCATACATAGGTAAGACTACTTTATTGGACTCGAATACTAACTTAAACCCTTCTTTACATAGAAGGGAGCCACTAACGAGATTCTTCTTGATGGCGGGGATGTGATGCATGTTTTTTAGTTGCACGATCTTTACCAAAGCAAACTTTAGATCTACCATGCCAACACCATGAATATAAGTATGCAAGCCATTCTCCATCATGACAAAGCAACCTCGTGCGACCTGCTAAGAAGAGAACAAAGACATATCAGCACACACATGAATGTTTGAACCTGTGTCACCCACCAATCAGTGGACTGACAAACTGAATGTATGGTAAATAGATTACCATACCAGAAGGCCTATCATTGTTGCTCATAGTCACATTGACAGACTTGGAGTCCTGTCATGGCTTCTTGTACTTCTTTGGGCACTTGTTTGCTTAGTGTTCCTCTGAACCACAAGTAAAGCGGCCATCTTTCTTGTTGTATCTCTTCTTAGTTCTTACCCTTCTTCTTGAAGGTAGTATTCTGCTGGACAGTGTTCTATCCCTTGAACTAGTGGAAATTCTTATGCACCACATTGGCGCTAGAAGATCCCTCTGCCTCTTTCATGTGCGAGTCCTTTGCTCTCAAGTTCTGCTCTAGATGATTGATGACATCCTCAACAGAGAATTCACGTCTCAAGTGCTTGAGAGAAGTAGCAAAGTTCCTCCATCCACGAGAGAGTTTTGCAATAATGCAACCCGCGATAAACTTGTCTGGTAACTCACACTCCAGGAGCTACAACTCCTTCTCATGAGCCTGGTCCAGAACATGACGGTTATCAACCATCCTGTAATCATGGAACTGCTCTGCAGCATACAGTTCGCCTCCAGCATGAGTTGATCTGAACTTAGCTTCAAGCGCATCCCACAAGTTTTTGGCGACCCGCACATGAAGATATCCGTCAACTAACTTGTCTCCAATCGCACTAAGAATGGCTCCCACAAAGACAGTGGTTGCTTCCTTGAATGGCTTATCCTTTTCAGGATCAATCGTTCCACTGGGAATCACAACACTGACCCAAAAGACGTTCATAGCTGTGAGCCACAAGGTGGTTCTCGTCTGCCAACACTTAAAATGTGTTCCGGTAAACTTTTCAGTTTTAGTGTAGCGGCAAAGCCTTGAATTGAAAAGTGCCTAAAATACGGTTTTTGGATTCCTGGAAATATTAGCACTTTTTCGATTAATGCAATCCACGAGTAGATAATAAACATGGCAATCACAGTATGCAAATCATACCGCTACCTAAGCATGTGAACACGTACAATACATAGAACCGAAACATCTATGAACACAACATATATGGCTAGCACATGAACGAGTAAATAGGGGATGAACAAGTCATACCCTCCGGTTGGGCAGGCCAATGCGGCAGCAACAGCATCCTCGGAGTCGTCTGTGGCCTTCTTCTTGGCGGTGTCTTTAGCAGCCATGGGATCAATGCAGGGGAAGTAGTCAAAGTAGAGAAGGACGGAGACGGGGACGGATCGGGAGCAGTCGCGCCTAGGCGCTCCCCAAAAACCTTGTTGCCCTTCTCCCAGGTAGGATCTCAAAGAACGGGTTCCAAAGGCAGTTGCTCCCCCGATCAACCATGCACACGGTCGTCGAGATGGGATCGTCGAAAGCAACGCACTGAGAGGAACAATAGATGATGGCTAGGGTTGCATAAGGAGGCAGTGAGTGTGTCGGCTGCACTAGCCAAAGTTTCCAATATAAGGCTGGCTGGTAGATGGGCCTGGGCTCAGGCCCACGACCGAGTCCATGAACAGCCCACGGTCCAACGCCACTTCTGTTAGCAACTCGTTCCCGCAACCCACGGCGTGCGCGTTGTGACGAGGCATGAAGAAGAGCGTGTGTGTACCACTCCTCTTCCCAAGCTCCCAATGACAAGTGGTAGAGCAGCCTTTATAAAGGGGTCTCACTCTTACTTCAATAGCAATATGGTACAAAATTTTCCACCACTTACCATGCATCTATATGGGCCTTAGAGATTAACCATGAATTGTTGTCTTATATGGGCCAAAGCCCATCTATAATTCAACAGTTCTGAGCTGGAGCATGGGAGTTGTGATCCTGCACCCTAGTTGGACGTACTAGGGGGGGCATTTTTTAATGTCTGTGCAAACCGCGGAAAGACGAATATTTATCTCCTCTCCTCTCGCAGTCCCTCGATCGCTTCCTTTTGGTGTTTTTTGGGATGCAACGCCAAGCTCTACCTACGTCTCCCGTTAGTTTCTGTACGAACCAATGAATTTTGCAGGCCTAACTGGTGCAATATAAGATGCATCTTTGCCAATTTTTTAGAGCAACCCCTAGTAGAGCCGGCACAAATTGGATCATCAAAAATGCTATACATACGATAATAAAAATAATATGAAGGCTAAAGTGGGCATCAGCAAAATATTTGCCAAAAACCAGCATGCATAAATTCATGTCATGTACTACTCATATGTGGTTGGGTCATAGTTTCTTCGTCAATAAACGATGATTCAGAAGAACATATATAATTCATACTAGAATACATCCAGAAGTATCACTTTCATACCTATAAAAATGATAGAAAATTAGTTGCACTACGACATTCATAGAACAACACAACTAATTAATTAGATTAATAATAGCCCACAATTAACTAGTTGTGGTCACGACAGCGGGGGGTTCAACGACAAGGAATGCGGCATTACGGGCCTTGGCGACCTCATCCCACACCAGCCATGTGTTGGAGGCAAGGGGGGCAGGGCGGGCACGCGGTCCCAAATTTTTCATTTCCTTTACATGTCCTACTTCTGACCCTCGTCCGTGGTGACATGACATCTTACAAGTCCAAAAGGGGTCAGGGGATCCATCCTTTTCTGCTCCTCCTCATCCCGAAAATTGGGGATGAGGGGATGCTCCTTTCGTTGTGCCATTGGCAATGAAGTGATGCAAGGAAGTGATGAATTGGATGGAGCCGAGAGGGATTGGGAGGCGCCAGAGTGGGGATTGGATAATGAAGAGACAACAGGGCATCGATCTTTTATAGGCTACCACACGTGCCATTAAGGGCGGATGGGAAGGCAACAGGCGGCCATCACACTCTTGCTCACACACCTCCTGTCAGCCTGCTCACATGCCACCTGGCCTCGCAAGCAAGCAAGGACATGATGTCGCGTGGAGACTATCTGACAGACCGCCACAAGAATCCTAGGGAGCGGACATACCATTTATGGCTGGGTGATTGACTGTCACCCCCCCCCCACACACACACACACACACACACACACATACACACACATCGTCGGTAGTGTGTGAGAGACCGCGCTCTTGAAAACTCATCTTTAGCGAGGAAAAATAGGATAAACATCCCTCCCGCGTTGGAAATTGGGTTTGAAGTGAGATCCAAATGAGGACTCCATGGCCTTCATATTTTAGGACTATGAAGTTGTTTTTGGAGCAAGCTCCATGATATATAACTATCACAATGTATATGGTGGCTCTACTAGAGTGTCATTTTATGTATTGATCGCTATACTAGTGGTTATTATGGCAATTGACCACGAGGGAAGCGAATCAGATCACTCTGGTAAATAGGACGGCCATGGAGGTCGCCATTGTGACCGGGAAAAAAACTCGTTCGTGGCACAGCACGGAGGTGTGTGGGCATGACTATGTGGGTGGCCCACCTAAGACAAGGAGGCATGTAGACGGGCAGCGAAGTCAGCGGCGATGTTGGATCTGTGTGGGCAACGGCAGTAGGGCCTCAATGGGCAAGACAAAGGGCGATCGCAAGGGTTCGGCAGTGGACTACATGAGCATGAGGTTAGGGTCGCACTGGCATTTGTGATTCTACGGTGCAACATCTTAAGGGACCAGGAAGGCAAGCCGAACTAAAAACCCGGAGGTGAGAGAGGAGGTATGGACCAAGGAAAAATATCGGCTTGTGAAAGCGGTGCCTGAACAACGTGGGATACTGATCGAGGGTGGAGGAAGGTTAGGCAGGATGTGTTCCGTGGCAGGAAGGAAAACCTTATATTCTTTTTAGATAATAGAGAAGAATAATTCTGCTTGTGGTAGGCCCATGGCCACTATAATTTCCTTTTCTATTCTTCTACTGTTTTTATGAAATATTTCTTTCATTAGTTGTAATTTGTTTTTTGTAAACATTTTCAGTATTTATATACTCGGCTCTAGTCTGGAAGGAGAGAAGTCTATGCTCATTTTCACACCATGCTCTTTCATTCTATCTTGTCATACGATGCGAGCAAGACAACGCATACAATTATGAATTTGTTATGCAATGAGTTGGCAATTCATGAATCTTGCCACTTTCCTTACCTAGAATGAAAATTGACAATGAACTTATGTACTAGATCTCTTTGACCACGTATTTGAGTTTGTGTGCTGAGTGGAAAGCATAGAATGACAATGTTTATTTGGGAGGGCGATGATATGCCTTAACAAACTTTATTAACCACAAAAATTTGAGTAAATTTCCCTCGTAAAAAGAAAAAGAATAGTGTAAATTGGACCGATCTCCTGTCAACACGTGTTGTGCTTAGCCCATCCTGCGATGCGAGTTAGGCTGAGAAGTCAGCACCTTACATATTGGTCACCGCGCGTCTATGTGACCAGTGACGGTGGCAGAAGTTTAAATATTGTAAGTTAATTTAAACTTGTGATGTCTAATACATTTGTATTTACAAATTTGTACTATCTTCTGCATAATTTTCACTTGTAGTTAAGAGTTTGCCAAAATGTTCTGTGGTC
This sequence comes from Elymus sibiricus, assembly GCA_039707655.1. Lineage (NCBI taxonomy): Eukaryota > Viridiplantae > Streptophyta > Magnoliopsida > Poales > Poaceae > Elymus > Elymus sibiricus. The sequence goes on along the minus strand of CM077669.1, from coordinate 340,455,296 downwards.
AACTGATCATATTTTTTTTACAGAAAGGATCACATCTATTATATAAAAAAAGTGACCACCCAACCTGAACGTGGCTTCGCCACTGTATGTGACAACATAACCTATGTGGGGCATTATGGGGATCATATCATGTACGTGTAGGGGGATAGCGACCAAACGCGCACCCCCACCCGTGGTGATGGGCCAACCCGTTAGTCTAATGCTAGTTTTTTTTTGTAGGCCACCTTTTTTTCAATTTTTCGTTCCAGATTTTTATTTTTTATATCTCAAATATGTGGTTTTTCAAAAAAATGAGATTTTTTTAAATAAAGAACATTTCCAAATTCATGAACTTTTTCAAAAACTTTGGACAAATTTTAGTTTTGTAAACTTTTGAAAATCGATAACAATTTTGAAATTTTAGTTTTGCAAACAATTTGAAAATCGAGAACAATTTTTTTAAAAATTCATGAACTTTCTTCAAACTCACGAACATATTTTATAATTTGTGAAAATTTTGAATTCGCGAATATATTTTGAATTTTATCAACATTTTTTAAATTCATTAATATATTTCGAATTTTGGGAAGATTTTTTTTAGTTTCTGAACTTTATTTATGATACATGATTTTTTTTTCAAATTATTGAATATTTTTTAAATTGCTATTTTTCCCACAACTTGGGAACAACATTTTAAATTCACAAAATGTTTTTCATCGGAGAACCTTTTGGAAATTAAAACCGTTTATTAAAAAATAATTTCTTTTTGATTTCGTGACTATTTTTAAAATTCATGTTTTTAAACTTGGCACATATTTAAAATTTGTGAAATTTTTCTCAGGCGTGGTACATTCTTCGAAATCGCATTTTTTGAAACCCGAAACATTTTACGAAATATCAGAACAATTTGTAACTTTGAGAACTTTTTATGAAATTTGAGTAGCAAATGAAAATCTTGAACCTCGTTGAAGTTCACATTTGTTTTGGGTAATCCCAAACATTTTAAATGAAAAGAAAACATAAATTAGTTAGTAAAAACAAAATAAAATAAAAAAACTGATGTAAGCGTGCCAGGCATATGGGCTGGCCAAGAAGAACGCGCGTGGGTACGTGCACTGTGTGTTTGCTCGACATTCAGACTGAATCTTATTCAGGCTCGTCCTTCTCGCGGGAGCAACTAGTTAGCGAGCACTCCCTCACAAGCTTTCCAGCGATCACTCCCACGCGCCGCCACTTGACGCGTTCTCAGTCGCCGCCACGTGTCGCGCTCTGAGCGTTCCCTTCGGATTTTGTTTTTTTTATTTTTTCACACGCGTTTTCGCCTTTTTTGAGTGGTTTTTTTCCGGATTTTTTTGCTGTTTCGGTTTTTCACCGGTCTTTCGTAGCTTTTGGACGAAAAAATCATTTTTTTTGCGCGAAAAAACACGTTTTCTGTTTTTTTTTTGCGAGAGGCACGGTTTTGCTTCCGCGAGAGGCACGGTTTTGCCTTCGCGAGAGGCACGGCCGTGCCTCTCGGAAAGGTAAAAAAGCGCGTTTTCTGTTTTTTTTTTGCGAGAGGCACGGTTTTGCTTCCGCGAAAGGCACGGTTTTGCCTTCGCAAGAGGCACGGCTGTGCCTCTCGGAAAGGAAAAAAAACGCGTTTTCTGCTCTTTTTTTTTTCCGCGAGAGGCACGGATTTGCTTTCGCGAGAGGCACGGTTTTGCTATTGCGAGAGGCACGGCCGTGCCTCTCCCGAAAGGGAAAAAACGCGTTTTCTGCTCTTTTTTTTTCCGCGAGAGGCACGGTTTTGCTTCCGCGAGAGGCACGGTTTTGCCTTCGCGAGAGGCACGACCCGTGCCTCTCGGAAAGGGAAAAAACGCGTTTTCTGTTTTTTTTTCTATCGCGTGAGGCACGGTTTTTTCGTCCGGTTTTTTTCATGAAAAAAAAGTTTGTCAAAACCTATCAACATGGGATCTAGTTTTGAAGATCTCGACGCGAGAAAGCCAACGGTGAAAACGGTTCGAGATTTGGACGCACGGTTTAGGAGATAAAACGTTTTGAAAATACGGATCTACGAAAAAAGGGAAAACTCCCAGGATGCGACAAGTGGCACGCATGCAGTGCGCCGCTTGTCGCAACCTGGGGAGGTGGGAGTAATCGTTGGAAGGTGTACTCGCTAACTAGTGATTTCGCCTTCTCGCCCTTGAGCGAGTCCACCTTCGGCCTCGTTGAAGGTGCAACCGAGATGGACCCGCCCACGCGCGCTGCAGCCCAGAGGCTCTTTTTCCTTTTTTTGGCTTTATTTTGGTACATTCTTTTGTACTTTAAAATATCCTAAATATATGTATTAGAAAATGTACTGTAAAGAAAATTTTGAAAAAAATATTGAAAAAGTATTTGAAAAATGATAATCAAAATTTCGGAATTTTTTTGACTGTAAATAGAAAAATTGTTGTGTATTAAAAAATAATGAAATTATTTAATCATGTATATAATTTTTTTAATCAAGCATTTAAAAAAATGAACAAGTATTTAAAAATGTTAATTAAGCATTTGAGAACTTTTAAATGTGTACAGAAAAAATATTGTCCATGTATTAAAAAATGATAACAAAATTAGATCAGTTATATAAAAATGTTAATCAAGCATTTGACAAAATATTGAACAAGTGTTTGAAAAATAAATCAAGCATTTGGAAAATGTTAAATGTGTATAGGAAAATGTTTATAATGTATTAAAAATGATGAGTTTCTTTTCATGTATATAAAAATGTTAATGAAGCTTTCATTAAATTTTGAACAAGTGTTTGATATGTTTAAAAAATGTTACATGTGTATAGAAAAAATGTTGACTATGTATTAAAAAAAAATTAATATTTTTATTTAGAAACTATTAATCAAGCATCTAAAAAAGCTAAAAAGTAAAGAATAATATTGACCATGTATCAATAAATGTTTACTTTGTATTTAAAAATTGTTAATCAAAATTTGAAAAATGTTAAAATTGAGTATAGAAATAATGTTAACCAAGTATTACAAAATGTTTAATATATATTGAAAAAATGTTAGACGTGTATCAGGAAGATGATTTTGACATATACAAAAAAAGTAGAATAATAACCAAAATAACAAAGAAAACAAAAAACGAAATGAACAAAAGAAAAAAAGAAAAAAATGTTGACTATGTTTCAATTAGTCCGCGCTCCTATGTAACCATGAACAAAGGAAGAAACGAAAAAAAGAAAGAAAAAACGGAGAAATTAAAAATACTCCGATCTTTTACCTCAAGTTGTTCGTGCCTCTTGTGTATCCAGGAATGCAACTGTGACGCAGTGGCCAGCACCTTATTGAACTATCGAACCGACAGGGATTGAATCCCTGCGTACGCCTTCATTATTCCTCCTTATTTTTCTATTCTTTGTATGTGTTAACCTTGTTTTGGGATGCTACCAAGTTATTTGTTTCTTTTGCTTGTTTTTGTTTATTTTTGTACCTGTTTTTATGGTTTTAACTTCCTTTTCTATTTATTTTATTTTAGTTTTTCTATTTTATTTTTATCTAGTAAAAATTAAAATGCACGAGCTTCTCAAATTAGATTTTTTAAAAAAAAATTGATGAACTTTTTTGTATTTTTTTGAAGTCCGATAAAAAAAAATTAAGATAGATAAACTTTTTAACAAATTGAAGATTTTTTTCCAAATTCAATGAACTTTGTTTCATAATTGATGAACTTTTTTTTTTTTTTTTAAATCGATGTTTAAAAAATTGATGACATTTTTGCATTTTTTTATCTTGTTTTTAGATTGTTAACTTCTTTTGAATATTGTAACTTTTTTTGAACTTGCTAATGTTTTGAATTTGTGAATGTTTCATAATTCCTTATTTTTAAATTCAATCACATTTTTTAAGTCAATGATCCACGATCAACTAGTCAACCATGATAAAGTAACGGGAGCTGTCAGGTGCACGTGATGGGCCGGCCCACAAGGGGTGCGCGTAAGTGCTTGTTCCCCTCCCTCCCGCTTAAGGCGCCAAGGAGGATGTCTCATCCACCATCGCCCATTGAGCTAAACATGAAGTAGAGTCCCCCTATAGGCACAAATGCTATATCTTGCTTACAGCGAGTATATCATTCCTCAAACCTGAAGCGTGCGCATATAAGGCTAGCCCTTTAGCTTAGGTCGCTTGCTGGCTTGCTAGCTCACATCGCTCAATCGCCCGGTTGACGTACTGATTTGTTTGGTGTTTTTTTCCTAATTTTTATTTTGGTTTTATTTTGTTTCTTCACCGGTTTATCTCGGTTTTCTGTTTTTCCTTTTTTTACAGGTTTTTCATCTTTTGTTTCATGTTTTTTACGAATTTTTCTTTGGTTCTTTCTTGATTTTGTTTGTTTTTTTACTTTTTTAAATTTTCTTTCTTTTCCTTGTTTCTTTTCCCGTTTTTCTTTTATTTCCTTTGTTTCCTTTTTGGGTTCACTATTTTCATTCTTTTGCATTTATTTTATTTTGTTTTATTTTCATTTTGGTTTCCGTTGTTTTTCTTTCTTTTTTCCTTTTTGTTGGTCTTCTTTGTTTTTCTTTTTTTATCGATATTCATTGGTTTTTTTTCTTTCAACACATATAATCTTTTTTGAAGTACACATTCAACATTGTTCATATAAATCAGGAACCTTTTTTATATACAAACTTAACATTTTATCAGTATATTATTTAAATTTTGAAAACATAATATATTTATGTCTATTCTTCATTATATATGTTCAGATGTCAACTTCTTCACGGCTTTTACATATTTCATATACATATTACATGATCAGCATTGTAAAAATAGAAGTGGATGGTTAGGAGGACAGTGGTATCTATTGCCCACCAGAGTTCAAGTCCCTGATTTGATATTGTTTTTCGCGTTTTCCTAAATTTATTCCAATCCTTTCGGAATGTGCATTCACTAGGTGGAGACGTTCCCGTCGACTACGAAGGCGTCTGTGACGACTTTGTCAATCCTCAAGATAATATGCTGGCTCCATCTCTCGGAGGTGCTCATAGGTAGAGTGTGTACGTGCATATCTATGAGCGTCTGTGTCATTACTGCGTTTTAAAAAATATTTTAAAAATACACAATTAACATTATTTTTATAAATTTACGTTTTGATGGCTAGATTTTTTGTATTCATCAAGAAAATACATATGTTTATTTTTTATGCATAATTAACATTTTTTTAAACAATGATTAACATGTTTTCCAAGTACATGTTTTCATGTCTGCTTTGCACCAGACACATTAGTACAGTTTTTTGAAACATTTAATTAATATTTGTTTTACATTTTTCAAATACATGATTAACATTTTTTCAAAACAGATGTTTTGAACATTGTTATTCGAATATGTGTTAAACATATTTTCAAATACGTTTTGAAACATTGTTTTTTACATTGCACAAACTTTTTTTCGAACTGATTTTTTTTATGAAATATGTGTTTTTTAGCTTTTTGATAATATAAAAAAAATATGCAGTAGAAAAAAATAAAAATAAAAAACTAAATCGAGTGAACAAACGATTGAACGAACTAACGGAACGAACCAACGAAAAACGCTCGAGTGAACAGCGCCACTGGGCCAGCTCATTAGCACGTACCTCAAAAGAAATGATACTGTAAAGCCTAAACAATCAAGTGCACTGTAGCATCTTTTTTTTTTGCTCGTTTTTTCTTTGGAATATTTTATCAAATATAATATATACGATGAATTTTTTCGAATACATATTGAATATTTTATAATATACATTAAACAATTTTTACTATATAGTGAACTCTTTGTAAAAGATACTTAATAAATTTCAAGTACACAACGAACAGTTTGTAGTATACTTTGAACAATTTGTTAATATAAGATGAAAAACAATCAAATACACAATAAATCTATATGTAATAATAAATAAAATGATGAAGCTTTCTTAGTTCTTCTTTCGTCGTCTCTTTATATTTGTTAATTTTGCGTTAACGTACATATTGATGGCTGAGATTTCTCTCATATTTTTCCTACTTAAAATAACGCAATGTTGCGTGGTCCACCGATTTATTTCCGTCTGCCATCCACTCTCGATATCCCTGGTTTTTCTATCCATGGTCTCTGCATCGATTTTTCTCTTGCAAAAAATCTTGCCCTTGATGCCCATACAAACATTAATCACTACTCCTAAAGGGAGAGTTTGTAGGTCGTCGTTCGTTCGCACGCAACCACTAATGTTTAAAAATTGTCTCAGTTATCTTTTGCCCAATTCCTGCACAACTACATGCAATTAATTAGGAAGACCAGTCAATTTAGAAATATAATCAAACGTTAGATGGAAGGATCACATTATTTATGAAGAGTATCATTCTTTGGACGGAAGGATCATATTAATTATGAAGAGCATCATTATTTGGACAATCAGATCATGTTAATTATGGAGAGTATTATCGAGCATTTGAAGGTCGGATCACTTTAATTATGGATAGTGTTATTTTTGGACATGAGAATCACGTTAATTGTAAAAAGTATCATCGAGTGTTGAACGAAAGGATCACATTAATTACGGAGAGTATCCTTCTTTGGACGTGAGTATCACATTAATTATGTAAAGAATCATCGAGACTTGAACGGAAGGATCATGTTAAATATGCAAACTATCACCATTGGTGCAACGACGTGCTATACAAACGATTTTTAACCCCTTTCCGCGACGTAGTTTTAAACCGTCGCCTTGCATGTGTGAGCGATAGGGGTGGTCCATCCCACACGACACAGAAAAATCATCGGCGATGGTGATCAACGAACGCAAACGTTTGCAAAACTAAGCGTATGTGATGTCCGCATCTATCACAAACGAGATTCACCGGTCAACCGTTTGAGATATGGCATAGTTCCTATACAGCCGATCCTTGCTACTCGTGTGAGATCGCACTAACATCGCACGCGGTATTCTATGGCGCACCGTTTATGATGTGCGCCGAATCGCAAACAGTTCACGAGTGTAAAGCGTGTATGATAAGGGGACTATTACACACATTAATTCCACTATGACCGTATGTGATAGGATATAAGAGTGCATACGTTTATCCTTATAAAATCGTATGCGAAGGTTGAATCTATCTCACACGTTGCGCTACTTGTTGACACCCGATTTTGGCACGATACAAAATGCAATAAAGATGGCCTCAAATGAAAAGGTTTTGAACATAAGAAAGTTTTGCATTACCGAGTGGAACAACTTTGATGTTTAGGCCATCACCATCCGACGTCATATCAAGGGCCAAAACTACTCTCGAAGTGTCAAGATGGGTGTTCCGAGTGATATTTGGCTGATTACGCTTCCAAGACGACCTCGGATGAAGGAATGCTCTACATGAATTGTCTTCGTCTCGTCGAGCTAATTGATTTTGATATATAAATCATCTCAATCCGATTTCGTATGGAAAAGTTAGAGGCGGTACAATACAGCACGGCCAAAGATCAAAATATTACGCAGAAGACCAAACACATCTTGATGAGTGTCTGATGCAATGCGTGAGTTATTTGGCCCTCAGGATAGCCTTGAATCGAAAAACCTTCAACACGGAAAAGTTTCGTCTCGTCGAATCGGTCGATTTTGATATATAAATCGTCCAAATCCGAGGTCGTATGCAACCTGCAGAGGCGAAGCAAGATCAGACTGTGTTTTCATTCGGGAAATCCGAGTGAAAAGCTTACCATCCGAGTGAAAATATAGCTATCCGAGTGAAGGCTTGATGACCGAGTGAAAAGTTTCCGTCCGAGTGAAACTTCGGTCAAGGAGTCCAGGTACATGAAATCCGAGTGAAACTTTAGTCGGGGAGTCCAAGTGACATGAAGACCGACTAGAACATTTGTCTGGCAATCCGAGTGAAGTTTGCTCCGGGTGAAACCAAGTGAAAAACTGTCATCCGAGTGAAAATATTGCCACCCGAGTGTTATATTGCCATCCAAGTGAAATCCTTCCGAGTGGAATATTGCCATCCGAGTGAAATCCATCCGAGTGGAATATTGCCATCCGAGTGAAATCCTTCCGAGTGGAATATTGCCATCCGAGTGAAAGTTTGCCATCCGAGTGAAAAGTTGCCGGCTGAGTGAAAGGTTACCGTCCGAGTGACACTTCGGTCAAGAAATCGGAGTGACATAAAGTCCGGCTAAACATTTGTCGAGTGGAAAATTATCTTCCGAGTGGAAAATTCCGAGTGGAAAATTGCTGCCCGAGTGAGAAATTTCACTCGACCGACGGGAGGACTCCAAATCCGAGTGATTCAACCAGAAGGTAAAGATTGGCCTATATGGTCATCTAGATGGCCTCGGATGGAAAAGTGTTCAACATGAAAGTTGTTCGTAACGTCGATCGGTCAACTTTGCTTTTAAGGTCATTATCATCTGAGATAGTATACGGCCTGCAGAGACGCTACAACACTCGGACGGTCCAGTCCGCTACATGACCGAGTCCGATTCAAAGTTAAAGATGACCTCGTGGAGCATTCAAGATGGCCATATTTGGAAAAGTGATCAACATACGGATTGTTGGCCTCGTCGAGACGCACAAGATTGGTATTTGAACCGTCTCCATTGGAGGTCATATGCAGATTCCGCAGCCCGCGCAAGGAGCAAGACAGAGGATTGGGCCAGATTCGGGCTGAATCCGAGTGGGACTAGAACTAGGACTCTAGGACGTGAATTGATGTAATTTTCTTGTAAGGAAAGCCTAGATGAATCCTTTACTTGTACGGGAAGTCCAGCCGCCTCTTATATATGTTGGGGGTGACGGCCGATTGAACAACACCAATCGAACAATCAATCTATCTACTTTTTCATGTTCATCTACTTTTATCTCCTACCCTTGTATCTTTCTTTCTCGTTCTTCGCTAGTCTTCCACGCCGGAGGGCTGCAGATCCACGAGGCTCTAGGGGCGAGCGAATCGACCTAGGGCAGCCCATAGCCGCCGCGTGTCCAGACGGGGTCCCTCCCGGGCGCGTGGGGTTTCGGGTTCTCAAAAGCACCTGCCGGATTGCTTGCGTACCGCGCTTCCGGACGGGTCTCCTTCGACGTGAGCTGCGGTGCATCACCCCCGGTGTTGTCGTGGGAACGAGTCTGACAGTAGAAGGTAGGGGTACGTAAGGAGAGGACAGAGTCCTAGCTACGGCGAGGGTGTACACACAGATGTATGAGTTCAGGTCCCTCTCGTGGAGGTAATAGCCCTACGTCTCAGGTGCTCGGGAGCACTTTGTCGAGTGTAATAGGAGTATCGCTACAAGGGGTGCGAACCCTTGCGCTAGAGGGGAGGGGTGGCTTATATAGAGTGCGCTGCCCCTCATAAGTGTCTGGCATCTAAGAGTCAGATCGTGGCTATAAAGACGTACGTTACTGGTAACGTACACCATTAATGCTATTAATGATCTTGATGAATGCCTGCTCGTTAGCCTCCCTGGGGTGACTTCTGGGCTTCTGTGGTCGACTGTCTTCTGGTCCTTCCGAGTGAAAGGTAAGTGTCGAGTGAAAGGTACCTCCGAGTGTATATTGTCGAGTGACTTGTATGTCTTGGCGATTCCAGTCGGAGACTTCCTTGTAGCTCTTAAGCTTTCTGGGGCAGTGTCCTTAGATAGGGCATGTAGGTCAGGCTTATGACCCTACCCTAGGTACATATCCCCATCATTAGCCCCCGAATGGATCGGGGTTCGAGTGTAAAAAGTGTCAATGCAGGTTCTGACAAGACACAAAACTTCCGAGTGCATTTTGAGGCTTCTTAGAAATCTGCGTCGATTGGAACCTTTATCGTTCGCCCTGATCGATTCTGTCTTGAAGTATATCCGAGTGAAACTGAGCTCGAAATCAGGTTCGAGTGGTCTGCAGAGCCTTCGGATGTGACGGTTCGCTCCGTCGGGTCCGGATTTTACGGGATTCGAAAATTGGATAAACGCGCGCCGAGCGGGGATGACGCAACCGCAAAGGCAAGTGAGGGCACGACGCCTCGATTACCGCGCCGCCAAAATCGCCACGTACCGCGCCTCCTCTGGATTCGGGATACCCAGAGATCTGACGGGCCCGCAGGTCAGTGACCCACACGGGCGGATATAAGGGGCGACGACGCCGGTGCTGGTACAGTATTCTTCCCCCAAATCTGCTCTTCTCCTCCTCTTCCTCTGCTCAGCTCCGCTCCGACGACCGCCGCCGCCATGACGAAGGGCAAGACGGAGAATCTCGAGCGCGCCAAGAAGGGAGGAGCCAAGGCAAAGAAGCCGTCGGGCGCCCGGTCGACGGTGTCGCCGGGGTGGATCCGGGGGGATTTCCTCCAATCGACGGTCACGGCGGAGGATGTGCAAAATCTCGTCGTTGACGGGTTGATAGCTGCGGAGTCCTGGAGATTGCCGAAGGGGGAGACCGAACCAGAGCCACGCGACGGCGAGCGAGTTCTGCTTCTCACTCACATCGAACGAGGTTTCTCCATGCCACCCCACCCATTCATCCGTAGTTTCCTGAACTATTTCGGGGCGTAGCTCCACCATTTTCCTCCGAATGCGATTGCCTATCTTTCCTGTTTCATAACCCTGTGCGAATGCTTCTTGGGCTGTCCTCCGCATTGGGGTTTGTTTAAACACATATTCTCTGTTAGATCTCAATCCGTCAAGAAAGCCAATCCCAGTGATAGCAAAACCAATGTAATCCAACTGTGTGGTGGCTTAGGGATCCAAAAGAGAGGTAGGAGTGCATTTCCCTCTATGACCTTTCCTGATTCTGTCCGGGGTTGGCAGTCGACATGGTTCTATTGCAAGGATGTTGCATCACCAAATATGTCGACTGGACTTCCTCCTTTCACTTTGGATCGACCTACCACTCCCAAACCACTGTACGTGACAAAGGTAGAGAAAATCCAGGTAGGGATCCTAGTGAACGCTGTATCTGGTCTCATCCACGGCGGAGTGACTGGCTTGGATCTCCTTGAAACGTTTCTCAGTCGACGGATCCAGCCTCTCCAGGCCCGGGATCACACCATGTGGCATTACTCGGGCCCTGAGGATACCACTCGGACTCATCCTGAAGAAGTTTCCGACGAGACCGTCTCCCAGTGGCTCAGGAGCATCACCGGAGCCTGTGACAATCCCGAGGGAGCGAAGCGAATTCCGCCCTTTTCTGCTTTGAACCCACCAAAGAATCTTGTGAGTTATACCTCCGTCGATTGTTTTAATATCTGTCAAGTAACTGGATCTTCAGTCGACTGACTTTGAAACTTGTATCTTGCAGGAATTTACAAACATGTACTCGCCCGTGCCAAACGGAGAACAGTCTGACGAAGAAGAAGGGAGCGTAGATGACAGCGTAGACGGCGATTATGCCAACGACAGCGAGAGCAGCGATGACGACCTGGAGGAAGGCGAGGTGGAAGCTCAGGCCCCTCTGCGCGCCGGGCGTCGCACCAAGCAGCAAGAAGACCCAGAGTTTATTCCGAGCAAAACTGTGGCGTCGAGCACAAGGAACCCAAAGCGTGACCGTACCGCAACATCAGGGTCGACTGAAAAAGCTGCGAAACAACTCAAGCCGGACGCACCAAAACCTCGGAAGGCCCTGCCTCGTATCAAGATTGCTGTGCTTGTTGCCTCAACGTGAGTGTTTATTTTCCCGCAATTGTGATTGTGGCACTTCATGTCCCTGCTGACCGAGTAGAGTTTATCCGCCAGAGCTGCTACCTTTGTGATGTCGCCCCAGCGAAATGATGGGGACCATATGGAAGTGGACACTCCTGACGCGGCCACCTCCCAACGAGGTATAACAAACCCACACTCTACTCTGTTTTTTGAAGAATAATCGTCGAGTGACTTGATTAAAATTGCCGATTGATAGCTGACGAAGTCATCGAACTAGAAGATGACGAGGAGCTGCAGCGAGGAATGCAAGATGAAGTTGCCCCTCTGGAGGCTCCACACGTACGCACACGGAGAACATCATCAGGACAGACGCCCCATGGGTCGACTGCTGCGACACCTCCAGCCCTTGTGGCTCCGCTGTCGAGTGCTCCGTCAGCCACTTCAATTCTGGTGGCTTCAGCACCTATTGGACAATCTGAAGCACCTCCTGCTGCCTCAGTTACAGCACCAACTCATTCGACGCCCGCATACCCTTTGTATCACGTCCCGGAGGACCAAACTGGAGCTGCCAAGGAAGCCATGATTCAGGCTGGGCAGATGCTGCTGCGAACAAAGGAGGCGTATGAAGCCAGCAAGTTAGCCTATGATGCTAGCTCAGCGCTTCAAGCCAACGTCCGAGTAAGTGCTATTGTAAGTTCATTTCTGCTTGAATTCTTGTCCATCTTGATTTTACACCCACTGGGTGTTTTCTTCGCAAGTAGATCAGGTAGTTTCTGGTCCCGAGACCGCTGTCGAATGACGAAGGCATCGGCAGGGGTCTTAGAGTTGATTTGAAAGTTGCTTGTCACTCGACAGGACGGGCTTGGTCGAGTGATAGTAGGTCCAGTGGGGGCACGCTGAGTGCACCCACTGGGTGTAGTCCCCGAGACCGCCGTCGAGTGCTTGTATCGGCGGGGGTTTGATAGAGACAATGTTCGCTTGCTTGCTTCTTTGTTTATACTCTGACAGGCCAGACCTGGTCGAGTGTTTTTGTATCCAGTGGGAGCACGCTGAGTGCACCCACTGGGTTTAGTCCCCGAGACTATTGTCGATCGTTGACGATGGGCAGTAGTCTTAAGAACCATTCTCCAAGTTTCATGGACATCATTTCCATCAACCATGATATGACGCTGTATAGGGTTGTGGGGTGGGGCGGCGGGCCGCCTTTCAGTCGACTGCACTTGTACTTTTCCACTCGGGAGTAGAGAAATATCCATGTCGACCGAACCCCTTCTTTGCTGATTTCAGAAAGCCTGTGGGCTCGGGACCAAGTACGTCGAGCTAGAGAAGGAGAAGAATCGACTTCTGCTGGATCTGGAGGTGACGAACAACAACCTGGACCGTGCACAGACAGAATTGAAGATTTTGGGAGGTAATCCTTGACAACCAATTGCATTATCATTTTCATATTCCGTCCTTTGAACCAAGCGAATCCACTCGAACAGACGTACGTGATGAGAACCGTCGTCTCCGAGCGCGACTCAACAATGTTATTTCTTTAGATACCATGAAAAAGGCGCTCGAGGACAAGGAAAAATCACTTGCTGATGCTCAGAAGGAAGCGAAGGAGAAAACTGAAGCTGCTGAGAAGAAACTTGCTGCAGCCAGTAAACTGGAAGAAGAGAACGCCAAACTCAAGCAGGAACAATCCGACTGGATCAAAAAACTTGAAGTGCAGACCAAGGGAAAGAGTGCTCTGGAAAAACACTTAGGAGACTTTGCGAAGAAAATGTTCAGCATGCTTGAAGGTGACTTTCTTCTGTCGAATGAATTTCCTTGATTTCCTCAGAACGACATTGTGATCACCTTTTCCCTTTCTCTTCACGCAGAATTCTGTCAAGACTTTGAGAAGGAAACCGAAGAAATCGAGCCCAATCTGGACCCCACGAAGTCACTCGTCGGAGACGCCGTGGCCATGGATATGTTTTGACTCGAAGCTCGTCTTAAGAGTGTCCAAGGATATGTCACTCGGCTGAAGGCTGCATTCGAGAAGGTCGACAAGGAGTTGTGGCCTGAAGATTCTCTCCAGACTGCCCTCGAGTCTATGATGACTCGTCTCAACAAAATTCCCAGTCGAGTGCAGGCGTGGAAGAAATCCGCTGCTCGTTGTGGTGCTGATGTGGCACTTTCACTCGTCAGGGTTCATTGCAAGGAGGCCAGGGAGGACAAACTGAAGGCTCTCCGAGTGATCAACACAAAGAAACTGCAGTTTGAAGATTTCATGGAGACTTTCATCGAAGCAGCCACTCGGATCGCCGACGGAATTGACCTGGACACCTTTGTCGAGCCCTCAAGCCCTATTGGAGCTTGAACAAGTGCTTCGCTTTCAGTTAAAACTTTATTTGCCTCGGTATGCCGAGTGATGGTGTAACCGATTAAAACTTCGTTCATGCCTTAAGCCTGAGAACTTCCCTTTGCGCGAACAAGTTTTTGCTGCGCTAGAGATTCTAGTCTTACTCGCATTTTTACTTTCCGACATTTTGCTTGGTTGAATTTAGGACTTAGGCGAAGACTGGTTCGCAGCTAAGTTCCGAGTGTTAGGAATACCTTACACTCGGAAGGATTTTTTAACTTAGGTGAAAACTGGTTCACAGCTAAGCCTCCGAGCAAGAGGGTTGCTCTTTACTCGACGAAGTTTTCTGTACTTAGGCGAAGACTGGTTCGCGGCTAAGTCTCCGAGTGTATTGAATGTTATACACTCGGAAGGATTTTTAACTTAGGCGTAACGGGTTCGCAGCTAATCCCCCGAGCAAGAGGATTGCTCTTCACTCGGAGAAGTTTTCTGAACTTAGGCGAAGACTGGTTCGCGGCTAAGCCTCCGAGTGTATTGAATGTTATACACTCGGAAGGGTTTTTAACTTAGGCGAAACGGATTCGCAGCTAAGCCTCTGAGCAAGAGGGTTGCTCTTCACTCGGAGAAGTTTTCTGAACTTAGGCGAAGACTGGTTCGCGGCTAAGTCTCCGAGTGTATTGAATGTTATACACTCGGAAGGGTTTTTAACTTAGGCGAAACGGGTTTGCAGCTAAGCCCCCGAGAGAGAGGGTTGCTCTTCACTCGGAGAAGTTTTTTGAACTTAGGCGAAGACTGGTTCGTGGCTAAGTCTCTGAGTGTATTGAATGTTATACACTCGGAAGGGTTTTTAACTTAGGCGAAACGGGTTCGCAGCTAAGCCCCCGAGAGAGAGGGTTGCTCTTCACTCGGAGAAGTTTTTGAACTTAGGCGAAGACTGGTTCGCGGATAAGTCTCCGAGTGTATTGAATGTTATACACTCGGAAGGGTTTTTAACTTAGGCGAAACGGATTCGCAGCTAAGCCTCCGAGCAAGAGGGTTGCTCTTCACTCGGAGAAGTTTTCTGAACTTAGGCGAAGACTGGTTCGCGGCTAAGTCTCCGAGTGTATTGAATGTTATACACTCGGAAGGGTTTTTAACTTAGGCGAAACGGGTTCGCAGCTAAGCCCCCGAGAGAGAGGGTTGCTCTTCACTCGGAGAAGTTTTTGAACTTAGGCGAAGACTGGTTCGCGGCTAAGTCTCTGAGTGTATTGAATGTTATACACTCGGAAGGGTTTTTAACTTAGGCGAAACGGGTTCGCAGCTAAGCCCCCGAGAGAGAGGGTTGCTCTTCACTCGGAGAAGTTTTCTGAACTTAGGCGAAGACTGGTTCGCGGCTAAGTCTCCGAGTGTATTGAATGTTATACACTCGGAAGGGTTTTTAACTTAGGCGAAACGGGTTCGCAGCTAAGCCCCCGAGAGAGAGGGTTGCTCTTCACTCGGAGAAGTCTTTGAATGTGAAATTGTGCGATCGGAATCGACAATAGACTGCGGAAGTCATAACTTAACAAACGACATCGTCTGGAGCACTCTTATTACATCAAAACAACTCAGTCGTCAAGTATAAAAGCGTCGAAGCAAATCCGCGTTCCAGGCGCGTGGCTCATCAATATTCTTCTTCAAGTTGAAAAGATGGTACGCCCCGCTGTTCAGCACCTTGGTGACGACGAATGGGCCTTCCCACGCTGGGGCCAACTTGTGGGGCCGCTGCAGATCCACTCGGAGCACCAGATCACCTTCGTGGAATGAACGGCTTTTGACGTGTCTCGCATGGAAGCGGGAAAGGTCTTGTTGATATACAGTCGACCGGATCAGGGCCATCTCTCGTTCTTCCTCTAGGAGATCCACACCATCTTGTCTAGCTTGCTCAGCTTCGTCTTCAGAGTATAGATCCACTCGGGGGGAATTTTGAAGGACGTCACTTGGCAGAACGGCTTCAGCTCCATACATAAGGAAGAAAGGAGTGCATCCAGTCGACCGGTTAGGAGTCGTCCTCAAGCCCCACAGAACAGACGGCAATTCAGTGACCCAAGCTCCCGCAGTATGATCAAGATCTCGCATGAGCCGAGGCTTCAGTCCTTGGAGGATAAGGCCATTCGCTCGCTCAGCTTGACCGTTAGACTGGGGGTGCGCAACGGATGCGTAGTCCACCCGAGTGCCTTGAGAGGAGCAAAAGTATCTGAACTCTTCCGAGTCAAAGTTAGAGCCATTGTCTGTAATGATACTGTGGGGGACTCCATATCTGAAGGTTATTTCTTTCATGAATTTGATAGCAGTGCGGGCGTTCAGCTTCTTGATGGGTTTAGCTTCAATCCACTTAGTGAACTTGTCGACTGCAACCAGTAAGTGAGTGAATCCACTCTGGCCTGTTCTAAGGGGTCCAACCATATCCAAGCCCCATACAGCAAACGGCCAGACGAGTGGAATAGTCTTCAAGGCAGACGCAGGTTTGTGTGATAGGTTCGAATAAAACTGGCATCCTTCGCAGTGATCGACTATATCTTTGGCCATCTCATTGGCGCGTGGCCAAAAGAAACCCGCTCGGTAAGCTTTGGCAACAATTGTCCTAGAGGACGCATGATGACCACAAGTTCCCGAGTGAATCTCCTCCAAAATCAGTCGACCTTCTTCAGGAGAAATACACCGCTGAATCACGCCAGTCACACTTTCTCTGTAGAGTTGTCCATCCATAACAGTAAAAGCCTTGGATCTGCGGACTATCTGTCGAGCTTCATCTTCATCATCTGGGAGTTCTCGCCTCTGAATATACGCAATATAAGGAACGGTCCAGTTGGGGATGATCACTAAAACCTCCATAACCAGATCAATAACTGCTGGGACGTCGACTTCAGTCGGATCTGAGGCGCTCTTTGTTTGCGGGGGCTCTTCAGTGAAAGGATATTCCTGTACCGAAGGAGAATGAAGGTGCTCGAGAAATACATTGCTGGGGACAGGTTTCCGAGTGGATCCAATCTTTGCCAGCTCATCAGCTGCTTGATTCTTCACTCGGGGAACATGATGGAGTTCCAAGCCTTCAAATTTCTTCTCAAGTTTCCTTACTGCATTGCAGTATCCTGTCATAGCGGGGTTCCTGACATCCCACTCTTTCATCACTTGATTGACCACCAAATCAGAGTCGCCATAAACCATCAGGCGCCGGACGCCGAGTGAAATGGCCATACGCAACCCATACAAGAGTGCTTCATATTCAGCTTCATTGTTGGAGGAATCAAAGTGAATCTGCAAGACATAACTGAGTTTGTCGCCTTTTGGGGACACCAGTACTACGCCAGCACCAGACCCATTTAGCATCTTCGAGCCATCAAAGAACATGGTCAAGTGTGCCGAGTAAACTTGGATCGGTTGCTGCTGTTCAGTCCACTCGGCCAGGAAATCAGCGAGGGCTTGAGACTTGATTGCTTTCTTTGCTTCAAACTTGATGTCGAAATAGAGGAGCTCAATAGCCCATTTGGCCACTCGACCAGACGCATCTCGATTGTGGAGAATTTCAGACAATGGAGCATCACTGACGACTGAAATTGAGTGATCTTGAAAATAATGTGCCACCTTCTTAGCTGACAGATATATACCGTACACGAGCTTCTGGTAATGTGGATATCTTTGCTTTGAAGGAGTCAACACTTCAGAGACGTAATAAACAGGACGCTGGACTTTGTAAGCTTTACCTTCCTCTTCCCTCTCGACAGTGAGAACTGTACTGACGACCTGATTAGTAGCCGCTATGTACAATAGCAATGGCTCCTTACTGCGCAGAGCAACAAGCACCGGCTGGGTGGAAAGCAGAGCTTTGAGCTCAACAAACGCTGCTTCAGCTTCAGAAGTCCACTCGAATGTATCAGACTTCTTCATCAGTCGGTATAAAGGCAATGCCTTTTCACCGAGACGAGAAATGAATCGACTCAATGCTGCCAAGCAACCTGTGAGCTTCTGGACATCGTGCACACGCTCAGGGCTTTTCATTCGGGTGATGGCACCGATCTTTTCAGGATTAACGTCGATTACCTTTTCAGAAACGAGAAAACCGAGTAATTTGCCGCCAGGAACACCAAAAGTGCACTTAGTCGGATTTAGCTTGATATCATATCTCCTCAGATTGGCGAATGTTTCAGCTAAGTCAGACAACAGGTCGGAACCTTTGCGAGACTTGACGACAATGTCATCCATGTAGGCTTCAACATTCCAAGGAATCTGATCGAGTAAACATTTTTGAATCATGCGCATGAAAGTAGCGCCGGCGTTCTTCAAACCAAAAGGCATGGTGATATAACAGAAACACCCGAAAGGGGTGACGAAGGCTGTCTTTATTTCATCCGGACCAAACAGACGGATCTGATGGTAACCAGAGTAAGCATCCAGAAAAGATAGACGCTCACACCCCGCGGTTGAGTCGACAATCTGATCAATGCGGGGGAGTGGAAAATGATCTTTCGGGCAGACCCGATTGATATGTTTGAAATCAATACACATGCGGAGTGACTTGTCCTTCTTAGGGACCATAACGACGTTCGATAACCACTCGGAGTGGTAAATCTCACGTATGAACTTAGCCGCCAAGAGACGAGCCACCTCCTTGTCGATTGCTTTTCGCTTCTTTGTTGCCGACCGACGCAAATGCTCCTTCACAGGCTTGGCCTTCGGGTCAACTCTCAACCGGTGCTCAGCCAGTTCCCTGGGTACACCAGGCATGTCAGCAGGCTTCCATGCGAAGATGTCCCAGTTCTCACGGAGGAACTGGATGAGCTCGGCTTCCTATTTGCTGTCGAGTGTCGTCGAGATGTTGGTCGGGGCAGCTGTTGGATCTGTCGGGTGAATGTTCACTTTCTTCACTTCTCCTGCCGACTGAAAAGCTGACTCAGAAGCGGGATTCTTAGCGCGCAACAGGTCGGAAGGATCAGCGTTTTTCTTGTATTCTTCCAATTCGACCATAGCCATCTGATGATCGGCGATCTTGGAGCCCTGCTAAAGGCACTCCTCAGCCCTCTGTCGATTGCCAGTGACTGTGATCACACCCTTGGGTCCGGGCATCTTTAGCTTGAGATACACGTAACATGGACGGGCCATGAAACGGGCATAAGCCGGACGACCAAGGATGGCGTGGTATGCACTCTGGAAGTTCACCACTTCAAATGTCAATTTTTCCTTGCGAAAATGCTTATTGTCACCAAACACAACATCCAACGCTATTTGACCGAGTGAACGGGCCTTTTTCCCAGGGATGACGCCATGGAACTGCATGTTGCTTTCACTGAGTCGGGACATCGGAATGCCCATCCCCTTGAGGGTATCTGCATATAGGATGTTCAGACCGCTTCCACCGTCCATCAAAACCTTGCGGAGTCGAGTGCCCCCCACAACTGGGTCCACCACCAGCGCTTGCCGCCCGGGGGTAGCAATATGCGCAGGGTGATCTGACTGATCAAATGTGATAGCAGTCTGAGACCACTTGAGATATGTGGGGGTAGAGGGAACCGCCATGTTAACCTCCCTGTTGATAACTTTCAGTCGACTCTTGCTCTCAACATCAGCAAAAATCAACAGAGTGGCATTGATCTCAGGAAACTCTTCTTTATCTTCTTCATCTCCCTTTTCAGGGTCTTTTTCACTCGACTGGCTCTCTTTGAACTATTCGATCAGCAAACGGCACTGTCGGGTGGTATGCTTTGGCAATATTAAATTGCCCTCTTCATCTTTCCTCGTGTGGATTGCACACGGTAAATCCATAACATCTGTACCCGATTGATTCTTTGACTTCTTGGGGGTGAACTTAGCTTTGGATTTACCTTTATTTTTGGCCTGTGCCGCCAGAGCGGCCGCTTCTGCCGGAGCAGGGGGATCAACCTTGCCTTCTGCTTCCGATTGGAATTTCCGCCTACATCATTGTCGACTGCTTTTCCTTTACCGCTTCGGAGGCGGTCCTCTTCTTCACCATTGGCGTACCGAGTGGCAATCTCCATCATCTTGCTCAGAGAAATATCACCAGTGCGACCAAATTTCAGATAGAGCTCTCTGTATCTAACACCAGCCTTGAAAGCACAAACAGCCTGGTGTTCGGAAACATTCTCCACCATGTGATGCAGGGTGGACCAGCGCTGAATGTAGTCTCGCAAGGTCTCATTGGGCTTCTGAACACAATGCTGCAAATCAATCAAACCAGTCGGACGTTTACAGGTGCCTTCAAAGGTTCTGATAAACACTCGGGCCAAGTCCTCCCAGCAATAGATGCTAGAGGGAGCCAAATGATTCAACCAAGCTCTGGCCGAACCATCTAACATCAGGGACAAATGCTTCATGGCTATGTTGTCGTTTCCTCCACCAATCTGCACAGCCACTCGGTAATCATCTAACCATGTCTCAGGCTTCGACTCGCCAGAAAACTTGCCAATTCCAGCCGCCAACCTGAAGTTGGGGGGAATTTCTGCAGAGCGAATGGCTCTGCTAAAACACTCGGGCCCAGAAACAACAGCACTGCTTCCACCCGGATAGTCTCCGTTATAACCATCTCTGTGGGCTCTGCCTCTGTCGACCCGCCTTTGAGCAAGGACATCCCTTGCGTCAAATCCAGGATTCCGCTCATCACCGAACGGGTGCCTATCATCATTGTGCCGGGGCACATATGAACCACTCCGCGGAGGAGAAAGCACTCGACGGCGGTCATCACGGTGATAACGGGGAGCAAGCTGATCTCGCCTCTGGTCTCTGTACCGATCTTCACGGTAACCTCCGCCTCTGTGGCGCAGAGGTGACCCAGGGCTGTGGGCCGACTGAACTGTCTCCGCCCCGGGCGAATTGCTATGTAATCTGTTCTGTGACTGAGAAACAGCCGCATTCTGCTGTTGCGCTGCCTCGAGCAACGTTCTGATCTGCTGCAAACCTCTACCAGCCTTTGATCGAGACGGCTGGATAGAATCTGCAATCCTAGCAGCAGCTGCAACATTCAACACTGGAGTACGGAATACCTCGACGTTATTCCGAGACCCACTCGGAAACAACTGTCGCTGATGTCGATTGGTACGCGGCGGACGCTGTCGAGCACGCTCGTCGAGTGCCTTCTGCATCTCTTTGAGTCGAAGGCGAGTCGCCTCCATGGCCTGGGCCTCAGCGGTCATGCCGACGATGGGAGTATGGAGAACATCCTCATCCCGGCGCTGTTGTTCATTCAACGTTCCACCAATCTCGTGCCTGGTGTGGTTGAAGCCAGGCGGCGGACTCTGATGAGAGCCAGCCATAAAAACTTCAGCTGCAGGATCGCAGCTCTCGCACTCGGAGGGAACATCAGACCGATCCGACGCCGAGTCGAACACGCTGAGAAGTGACTTGGCGGGCTCGATGGCCGCAATCAGCGGGGATGAAGCCTGGCGGGCCGCCGCATGTCGCACCCAACGCTGTAGCCGTGAACGACCGGATCGTTTGCGGCGACGAACAGCATGGAGGGCCGACACGTACGGAGTCGACGGCTGAAGGAGAAGAACACCGCAGGAGCTTGCGCAGAAGTGCGTCGCTCCGCGTATCGGGAGCGCCTCAACAACTAGAGGCGCTTCCTAGAGCCATGCCGAACCGTCGGCGATGAAGGTGAGCGCACCGAGACGGATCTCGCGGCCTAGGAACAAATCTCCGCCGGAAGACATGACGAAGGAAAACAAATGCAACCTCGCCGGAAGTCGCTTAGACGCCTGCCCCACGGTGGGCGCCAACTGTCGTGGGAACGAGTCTGACAGTAGAAGGTAGGGGTACGTAAGGAGAGGACAGAGTCCTAGCTACGGCGAGGGTGTACACACAGATGTATGAGTTCAGGCCCCTCTCGTGGAGGTAATAGCCCTATGTCTCAGGTGCTCGGGAGCACTTTGTCGAGTGTGATAGGAGTATCGCTACAAGGGGTGCGAACCCTTGCGCCAGAGGGGAGGGGTGGCTTATATAGAGTGCGCTGCCCCTCATAAGTGTCTGGCATCTAAGAGTTAGATGGTGGCTATAAAGACGTACGTTACTGGTAACGTACACCATTAATGCTATTAATGATCTTGATGAATGTCTGCCCATTAGCCTCCCTGGGGTGACTTCTGGGTTTCTGTGGTCGACTGTCTTCTGGTCCTTCCGAGTGAAAGGTAAGTGTCGAGTGAAAGGTACCTCCGAGTGTATATTGTCGAGTGACTTGTATGTCTTGGCGATTCCAGTCGGAGACTTCCTTGTAGCTCTTAAGCTTTCTGGGGCAGTGTCCTTAGATAGGGCATGTAGGTCAGGCCTATGACCCTACCCTAGGTACATATCCCCATCAGGCGTCGAGGGTACACGGTGACGTGTTCGTGTGCGAACACACTTTTTGGCGACTTCGCTGGGGACGAAGCTTCGAACGGTCTCCAGCCCGTTCTTGCTACGAGGAGAACGTCATCAGATGGCTGCAATCTACGACGGTAATATGTATCATCAATCTCCTTATGTAGATGCAAGTAGCCAGTATGTTGGTGTCACTAGATCCTTTGATGGGCATACCATGTCGGCTAGCCCTAACGAGCAAAGGCCGACTAAGTATCATGTTGGAGAAGCTTGGAAATTAAATAATCATGACATGCAACTTATGGATCCGAACTTTCGTGCATCGGAAACTCCTTTCGATATGCCGATGAACAACACGATGGTTTCGGGTGATCAATATAGAACACCTCATGTATAGGAGGGTGTCTCACGGTTTTATCCATCGGCAGCTGGCTCGCAATATGCGGGTTCATCCCCAAACATGTCGATGGATGGGGCAATCGGCCATGCTTCCATTAGCTATTTGGCTGGTTATCCTCAGTCATCATGTAATACACCTCATGATATTAATTGTTCAGCATCATATGCAACTAAAAGTATTCATGACTCGGCTCACTTTTATGGCCGAGTGAATGGAGATTCTACAGGAGCGTATGTGCCTAATATTGCAGGAGATGAGGTGGCTTTGGCTGCATTAAAAGGCTTAGCGCAAAATAAGAAGATTACCGCTCTTTGCCTTGAGCAACATGATAAAGGTTTGGTTCCTGATTATGAGGCAATAAGAGCTAGGGTTTTGCAAGAAGACGAAGTTTTGCCGATTGATCGGATTGGTGAAAGAAAATATGGTTCAGCAACAGTGCATACGTCTTCACCTATCATTGCAGCATGGCATACACCCCCTATACAATTGCAAAATTTCGACAACATCAGTTCGTTGCCGAAAGATACTAAAAGCATTGGGGGGCAAGCTGATCCAAGCAGGGCTGAATTTAAAGAAAAATATGTGGCCCGAATGGACAAGATCAAGCCAAAGCTCATAGGGAATTGCGCCAACTATTTTACTACACCGACTCTTGAGGAGTTACCAGCAGAATATCGACACGCTTATGAAGCACTCAAGAAGAAGCGTGAGGAGGAAGATTTGCAAGAATACGTCAAGTCCCTTCCTCTATGCAGCAACCATGTTGGTTCCTCTGCGATGTTGAGGCAAGATAAAACAGAAGCTTTGCAAGCAGAACAACAAAAACGGATTCTCTCGGTTAATACGGTTGATTCGGTTGAAACCGAGTCAAATATGACTAAGTCATCTATAGCCGAATCAAACGGTTCCTTTAAAGCCAAGACAATGATGGATTCGGTTGAAACCAGATTGAGCACCGAGACAGCCAAGGTCGAGTGCATAGAGTCAATATCGAGTGCATCGAGCCAACCGAGTGCATCGAGCCAGTTAAGGCCGAGTGCATCAAGTCAGCCGAGTGCATTGAGTCATCCGAGTGCATCATCGGCTAATGTCGTGAGCATCGAGCCAGTTATTGTCAAGTGTACCAAAATAGATGATGCAAGTTTCACCGAGCAAAGGAACGGCAAACGCAGCAAATTAGCCGTGCTCAATTCTTCCAGATGTGAGGGAGCTTATACGCTGCCCTATGAGTTTCGTGCTAAAGAAATTGATGAGAATCGAGAACAAAGTAATATGGCCGAACATAGTTCGGTTCACGATGAACATCAAGAACAAGAACATGTTGCTAAGCAAAGTTCAGCTGACATAGAGCGTCCGAGTGGAATCCATTCGGATAGTCCAAGTGAAATCTACTCGGGAAATCTGAGTGATGAGGCACGAGATCCAGAAGAAGAGGAAGAGGCATTGGAGAGTTATTCAAAAGTGGAGCAAGATATTGTTCCAGTTGTGCAACCATCTTATCCTCCCAATGTCTTCACAAAGGTATGCCTAGCCAACAGTTTACTCAATTTTCGATTCGGTCATATTGTTGATGCACCCGTTAGCAAGATTCTAATTAATTTTGAAAGACCAATCAAGATGAGTAATCTATTTGTTTGGAATAATCTTGTCACTAATCATGCTGAGCAACATGTAGCACCATTCGCAGAAGCTAATAGTGACAACTTATCACAACCAAAGTTGTTCCCGCCATGTCGGCTAAACTTTATATTCATATGGACAACTTTGTTTGTTTTATGCTTGGCTAACATTTGGTCTCAGATGAAACGTATATTCTGTAATTATTTTGGTTGCAGAAACATAAAGCCAGGTCCAAAGTCCTTCGAGATAGCCGATTCAGGAGCATCGGGAAAGGAGGACGAAAATCAATGCATAGCCGAGTCGGATGACGTTAAGCCGGCACCACTCGGTTGTTTTGTTTCAGAGCCGGTATCACAATATCGGTTAATGGATGAGCAGTCTACCTTCAGTCCGGGCATAGGTGATCACATCGTCGGTGCATCGCTGACTAATCCTATTATTGTAATTGATCGCATTGCCGAGCCGTCAAGACAAGAGCAAATACAATGTTCGTTTGAACAGAATGTCAAAGATAACAATGTGATTCATCAAGCCACACAATCGGCCAATAGAGGATGATTGGAGCTCGTTGAGGCACAAGCATACGGCCAGTCGACTCAGATTGGTCTTGATGGTGATCAAGTGTTGACTCAGCTACCTCATGCTGGCTCATCCAAAGACAGACAAGTATACGCTAATGATGATGGAATCAAATCTTCGAGCGAGGCAATCATTCAAAAGTGCATCAGGAACAACACTGAAGACGGGAATTCCATCAAAGCTGCAACTGACACATTTAGCACTGGGGGGCAACAAGAAAATTCAAAGACCGATGCACACACAATCAAAGAAAGAAAAGGCCGCGGTAAGCACAAAGGTAAGAAGCCGAAAGTTACTTTCCCACAGTTATTGGAAATATATCAGAAGTTGAGTGAGGAGAAGAGTGCTTATCGGCCGAGTGAAACAAAAGCATCGAAGTCACCCCCAAAGCATAAATCTGAAGACCGGGATTGGCGAAAGGGGAGGTCAAACAAGCCAACACCATATCCTCCTTTTGGGCCACCAACTCCTATGTCATGGACACCTCCCCATGCTGACTATTATTCATATCAATCACGGGAAAGGTATAAATCAAGGGCACACCGTCCATCATATTCTAAACCACCTCACCAAAATTATGCAGCTCCGAGAGGATCATTGTTTGTTCAACAACCACATGTTAAAGACCGACTGAACCAAAAAGAATCGGTCCGGAGCTCGGCGAAAAATATGGGCGCGGTCAAGCAAGTTTACCGAGTGAAAAAGGATGGCCGCAAGTGTGTTGTTTCAGATCCGACTCCGGATGTAAAAAAGCCAGCCGAGTCTGCGTTGGCTACTAAGGGAAAGGAAGTGAAGCGAGTAACTTTCAAGGACCCAATCGCCGAGTTTGGACAGGCCAAGCAAGGGGTGCCCAAAGCCAGGAAAGAATTGCCAGTGCATAAAACAAAATCACAGTCGGGATGCTCGCTCGGCTTATCACATTGGCAAGAGAGGAAGCTGAAGCGGCTCAGAGCCAAAGAGTTAGAAAAGAGGAACATGGTATGGGTTCCCAAGGGATGCCGTCGAGGCGAGAATGATGTGTCTACTCTTGTTGTGAAGCCGGCAGGAGTAAGGGAGGACAAGCGTGAAGCCGGTAGGCGAAAACAACGATTTCCATGCCACTATACGAGACTTCAAACGACGCATCATCCATGTTCTGCAGCCGTCCCATCAGAGTTTGTGCCCAACAATATATCCCCAGCTGAAATATCTGATTTATTTCGGCTATTCACACTTTGGTGGACGGATTCCCAAGCTCCTTTAAGATGAGAATGCATGGCCGATATTTTCATATCGCCCTGAGAATTCATTGTATTGGCAAAGTGGGCATCTGGTTAACGGTGTTCATCATGTTTATCATGTACTCCTATAGCCGATGCTCGGTGTTTGCCAATACTAGCAAGGCCGACTTAATTATTGATTCGGCCACTGATCAAGGGTTTAGTGCATAAAAAGCTCTGACTCATGATGATAGTTATCTGCAGGATCCATGTTAGGAGACAGATGATGTTCGGCGGAGGCTTGATGGTGTACTTTGGTCAACAACGAATTGAGTCACCGAACAGTTGTCGGTATTCCTTTGAGGTCCATGGTCATAATTGCTCAGCAAGCCGGCTTGGCGATGTATCGTCGAGCGGTTCTAATATCCCCAAGGAGTACCTTGACAAAGTAAGGTTAGAATTGACATGAGAAATTTATGTGGAGGCCTTTGTAACATCCAATGGTTGTTCTCAGACGACTATCATCCGAAGAAGTTCTATTCAAGCAGCAACAAGCCTGAGAATATGGCCGATAACAATTATCGTCCTCAGCATGCACAGCCGATGGAGTGTTGACATCTTGCTTAAACAATACCCGAGGCAAAGTATTTTCTGGCACGCAAGCTCTGCCAGAAAACAGGGGGGCATGTGTTGACACCCGATTTTGGCACGATACAAAATGCAATAAAGATGGCCTCAAATGAAAAGGTTTTTAACATAAGAAAGTTTTGCATTACCGAGTGGAACAACTTTGATGTTTAGGCCATCACCATCCAACGTCATATCAAGGGCCAAAACTACTCTCGAAGTGTCAAGATGGGTGTTCCGAGTGATATTTGGCTGATTACGCTTCCAAGACGACCTCGGATGAAGGAATGCTCTACATGAATTGTCTTCGTCTCGTCGAGCTAATCGATTTTTATATATAAATCATCTCAATCCGAGTTCGTACGGAAAAGTTAGAGGCTGTACAATACAGCACGGCCAAAGATCAAAATATTACGCAGAAGACCAGACACATCTTGATGAGTGTCTGATGCAATGCGTGAGTTATTTGGCCCTCAGGATAGCCTTGAATCGAAAAACCTTCAACACGGAAAAGTTTCGTCTCGTCGAATCGGTCGATTTTGATATATAAATCGTCCAAATCCGAGGTCGTATGCAACCTGCAGAGGCGAAACAAGATCAGGCTGTGTTTTCATTCGGGAAATCCGAGTGAAAAGCTTACCATCCGAGTGAAAATATAGCTATCCGAGTGAAGGCTTGATGACCGAGTGAAAAGTTTCCGTCCGAGTGAAACTTCGGTCAAGGAGTCCAGGTACATGAAATCCGAGTGAAACTTTAGTCGGGGAGTCCAAGTGACATGAAGACCGACTAGAACATTTGTCTGGCAATCCGAGTGAAGTTTGCTCCGGGTGAAACCAAGTGAAAAACTGTCATCCGAGTGAAAATATTGCCACCCGAGTGGAATATTGCCATCCAAGTGAAATCCTTCCGAGTGGAATATTGCCATCCGAGTGAAATCCATCCGAGTGGAATATTGCCATCCGAGTGAAATCCTTCCGAGTGGAATATTGCCATCCGAGTGAAAGTTTGCCATCCGAGTGAAAAGTTGCCGGCTGAGTGAAAGGTTACCGTCCGAGTGACACTTCGGTCAAGGAATCGGAGTGACATAAAGTCCAGCTAAACATTTGTCGAGTGGAAAATTATCTTCCGAGTGGAAAATTCCGAGTGGAAAATTGCTGCCCGAGTGAGAAATTTCACTCGACCGACGGGAGGACTCCAAATCCGAGTGATTCAACCAGAAGGTAAAGATTGGCCTATATGGTCATCTAGATGGCCTCGGATGGAAAAGTGTTCAACATGAAAGTTGTTCGTAACGTCGATCGGTCAACTTTGCTTTTAAGGTCATTATCAACTGAGATAGTATACGGCCTGCAGAGACGCTACAACACTCAGACGGTCCAGTCCGCTACATGACCGAGTCCGATTCAAAGTTAAAGATGACCTCGTGGAGCATTCAAGATGGCCATATTTGGAAAAGTGATCAACATACGGATTGTTGGCCTCGTCAAGACGCACAAGATTGGTATTTGAACCGTCTCCATCGGAGGTCATATGCAGATTCCGCGGCCCGCGCAAGGAGCAAGACAGAGGATTGGGCCAGATTCGGGCTGAATCCGAGTGGGACTAGAACTAGGACTCTAGGACGTGAATTGATGTAATTTTCTTATAAGGAAAGCCTAGATGAATCCTTTACTTGTACGGGAAGTCCAGCCGCCTCTTATATATGTTGGGGGTGACGGCCGATTGAACAACACCAATCGAACAATCAATCTATCTATTTTTTCATGCTCATCTACTTTTATCTCCTACCCTTGTATCTTTCTTTATCGTTCTTCGCTAGTCTTCCACGCCGGAGGGCTGCAGATCCACGAGGCTCTAGGGGCGAGCGAATCGACCTAGGGCAGCCCATAGCCGCCGCGTGTCCAGACGGGGTCCCTCCCGGGCGCGTGGGGTTTCGGGTTCTCAAAAGCACCCGCCGGATTGCTTGCGTACCGCGCTTCCGGACGGGTCTCCTTCGACGTGAGCTGCGGTGCATCACCCCCGGCGTCGAGGGTACACGGTGACGTGTTCGTGTGCGAACACTACTGATAAACGTTTGTGATTTATAAAATGTCTCAAACGTGTCATCCTTACTTTCCAAACGTGTCATCCATACTACCCGTGTCAGATGAAGGTCTATCGCACGCGTTCTTGTTTGACCAACATTTACGATGAGCACGACATCATAAACAGTTTACGATACCAAATCATGTGTGATAAGGAGACTATCACAAACACTTGATGAGAAGTAACTGTGTGCGCTGGTGTTGTTAATCTCACACGTTATTTTTTGGTTGATCGTGTGCGTAGCAGAGATTCATCACACGTCGTGAGTGGAGAAACGTGTCTGATGTTGAAGTTGATCACACACGTTTTGCTTTCTCAAACTATGTGCATTGTAATGGCCCGCACAGCATAATTTATCGCCAATTTAATACCTGCGTTCATAATTCACATAATTTAAATTTGAAAGTAGGAAATTATTTATTTCATATTGAATCATGTTTAAATATAGGTTGAAGAACGAATGCATAATTCGATTCACATGTACATATACTCAAGAACTACAGAAGCATCAATTCACATAAAAAAGGAAAAGTACAGAAGGGACAAATAAAGAATGATGGAACCACAGTTGTATTAAAGACGGTAAAGAGAGAGCCGAAAGACATTCTGGTTGCTGGAGAAGGTGAAGCGGAATGATCATATTGTGCCCTCCTCCATGCCTAACGCACGCACGACTCTAGGCCAGCCACTAGTGATGGCCGCCCACCCATCCTTCATTGTCTTCATTACGACTTCTCAATACTCATTGTAGTCTTGATGATATATTTTAACCTTCATTGCATGCCTACCAATCATGTACTTTGCGAGGTAATCTTGAGAAAATTGCTTTGGGAACCACTGCAAAAGAAAAAGACATTGTTGTGTGACAACTCATTATGCGCAGTACTAATAGAAGGCTACATAGTTCGTAGTTAGCATCCTACAGCTCACTGTTGTGTTGGACAAAGCATAAACAAATAGTCTAATTGACATCGTTCCTCTCTTTTCCTTCACAATCCTTATCAGTTTCCTCACTTAATGCTGGTTCATGAATATTTTATTGCCCCACACGCAAAAAGGATCCATGCGTGGATCTTTACCAAGGACATATGTACCTACAAGAAATAAGTCAATATTAAAAACTAAAATGCAGTTGCAAAATGGTGTAATATATTACTCCATCAGTTCCACAATGTGTTGCGTATAAACATTTTGAAAAGTCAACATTTACTAACTTTGACCAAGTTTGTAGAGAAAAACATATACATATAGAATTCCAAATCCATTTCATTAGATACATCACAAAATTTACTTTCATATTGTATACATTTTGGTGTGGTATATATAAATAGTATTTTCTATAGATTTGTTCACAGTTTGCAAAGTTTGAGTATTCAAAAAATCAATATGCACTATATTATGGAATGGATGGAGTATAAGCCGAGGGATGAAAAAAACCTCGGTGGAAAACGTCGGACACTCCCATTGTTGTCCTGTGCAAGTACATGGACAGTCATGATAAGTACAATAAGCTTAACATCAACAAAATAGACAAGGTATCTGCTTGAAATAAACAAGGCATATATGCTCACTATAACAACCAAATATAGCCATTAGAAACTGAACAAATGCTCAATGCAACCAACCTAATAACCAGATAAAAAAAACAAGGCATCTGCTTGTAAACTAGACAAATGCTCACTGCAACCAACCTAACAACCAGATACAGAAAAGCAAGGTATCTACTTGAAAACTAGACAAATGATCACTACATCCAACCTAACAACCAAATACAGAGAAACAATGTATAAATATTTAAAACGGGAGTTAAGGCCACTCGTTAACAACACCAGGCATAACATGTGGCATTGATGAAAATGAACCGCAAAGTTCATACTTGCACATAATGAACATCACATTGTGAATAACTGAAAGAAACAAGGCATATATGCTCACCGTAACAACCACATATACCCATTGAAAACTGGACAAATGCTCAATGCAACCAACCTAACAACCAGATACGGAAAAGCAGGGCATCTGCTTGAAAACTAGACAAATACTCACTGCAACCAACCTAACAACCAGATGCAGAAAAGCAAGGCATCTACTTGAAAACTAGACAAATGCTCACGTCAACCAACCTAACAACCAAATAGAGAGAAACAAGGCATAAATGTTTAAAACGGGAGTTAAGGCCACTAGTTAACAACACCAGGCATAATAGATTGTATTGATGAAATTGAACTGCACAGTTCATACTTGCACATAATGAACATCACATTATGAATACCTGAAAGAAACAAGGCATATATGCTCACTCTAACAACCAAATGTAGCCATTCAAAAACTGGACAAATGCTCAATGCAACTTACCTAACAACCAGATACTGAAAAGCAAGGCATCTACTTGAAAACTGGACAAATGCTTAATTAAACACTTCATGATTGTCGCATGGAAAAAGCTACTACAAAAATGGGTACGAGAGGGCTAGCTAGAAAAAGTATGATTTGCTCACATGATGTTGCCTCACTTTTCATGGATGGGCTCCTTCCACTTGGAATTTGTGATGCCCAGGGTGCGCTCCCTGATGTCGCTGATGGGATGTTTCCCCTTGTAACAGTCGTAGTGTGTGCCCTTCTCTTGGTCGATGAGATCTGACTTTGGAGCAAAGGATCCCAAGCCACCGCCATAGAACATTTCCTTAAAAAATGACAAAAGGGGCTCGATGGTGTACAAGGATCGCAAATCCATGACCACGAGGCGGAGGAGATCAGCGGCGGGGCCTTTGAAGAGATCAATGGCAGTTGAACCAGAGGCGTTGCTGGTGGACCACTTAACTTGTGACATGGCCCGAGTGAAGCCGTCGATGTTGATGAGCTTGATGTCGTAGCCGGCTCTCTTGAGATACAGGAATACGCGAGCCCGCAGACTTGAAGCCTTCGGCATGGCAACATAGTCAACGTCCTCACTGGCTTCTACGGCGCGGTGTTCTTGCGGGATCGACGGGTCGGCACGAACGATGCCCACCTTGCCAGCGTACGGAGGAGAGGCCATGATAGACCTCTTTTTGCTCATATGCTCCTCGAGCTCCACGGGATATGTGGTTGGGCTAATTAGGTTGCGACTCTCTGGAGTACGGGATGGGGATCTGGGGGAAAGGGACACCGCTGGCCTCATCCAAAAACTCAGGACGGAGATGGTGTATGTTGATCGGTGGGTAACCTGAACTTGTTTAGCTAGGAGGCACGGGCAGACCGGCTGAGGTTGGTGATGGAGGGTGGTGGCGGGGGCGAGCAGGGGAGGAAAGGGAGGGGGACAGGTGTTGTGTGGACTCGGGGTGGGGGTGCTACTAAAAATGTTAGTAATGGTGGGTGGAGATGGTGGTGGATGAGGGATTGCGACAGTTCAAATGCCTCGGTAGCTGAAATTTTTCTATAGGGTCGGTTGTGGACGAGGGAGGGCGTTAGTTGTAATATCGCTACCACTTAAATTTGGGTAAAGGAACAGAAGCAGGGCGGGAGAACATAGATCGCACATGGTCCAAACAAAATAAAGTGTGGCCACTGTAACGAAATGCCACGAAACCACGAATTTTTGCATCGCTCAAGGCGGGTAGCATTTCCTGAGATTTCTCACGACGGGTTCATCTCACACGGTTCATCCTCATTTTGAGACGCAGATGTGAAATTCATCCTAAATTTTCACATGCCCACAAACATATGGCACAAACATTCGGCTAATTTTCACCACAAAATGCCTTATTTTGCAGCAGATTATTTGACATTAGTTCATACACTCACTAATTTACAAAGAATTCGTCAATTTACATGTAGATGAACTGCACAAAAAATTCACTACGCCATGGATGCATACAAACGCCGAGCCGCCACCATCGTCATGACCTTCCTCGGCTCAGAAGGAGTTTTGAGAGGAGCTCGTCAAGTCGATGAGCTCCACTGGTTCCACGGCGGCGACCGGCGGGGATACCTCGGCCGGAGCGACCGCGGGGCCTCTTGCCAGGTCTGCCGCTGTCAACGAAGCTACCTTCGCCGTGGCGGCATTCCCCAGGGCAGCCACCGTCGTCGACGAAGCTGTCGTGGCGTCCGCGTGGGCCATCGGGACACAGACGGGCACCGCTCTCGCAAGAGTTGCATCCCTGGTCGCTATGGCCGCCGAGACGGCCGCTATTGCCAGGGCTGTCGTCGCAGCTGCAAGGCCTGCACCGGCCTCCAATGCGGGTGAGAGGCATGCGTCGGCCTGCTCCGCGACCTTCTGGTCCTGATCCTGCCTCTTTTTGCCCGCTGCATTGGCATGCGAGGTCTTCCTCACCCTCTTCCTCTTTGCACTCTCTAGCCATTTCTGCCGCGATGCGATAGATTGTTCCACACCGGCATTAAGACGGCGCTCATCCTCGTCGTGCATGAACGCATCGAAGCCCGATTCCTGGATGGACAGAATGATGTCCATCTGCATCCGACGCTAAAACTCGGGGTCATCAGCAACGGCGGCCGTGGCAGATGGCGGTTGATCGTTGACCGACATGGAGGCCAGCGTGTCGGAATCCTCTATCCCGTCATTGTCGGCCGTAGCACCTGGTTGTTTGCCGTTGCCCGCCATGGCGGCCAATGCGTCGGAATCCTCTATCACATCGTCGTCCAACACTATCAAGACGACGTCATACACATCCCCATGGTTCAGCATCGGTTTTATTTGGTGGTGTGGTGGTGGTGGCTAGCTATTGGCGGAAAGAATTAGCTGTTAGCCACCGCCGACGGGATCTTTTATAGGTCGTTGTCAGGTTGCGGCTGCCACCACTACGCGGAGCTGATTTTACAGTGCACGGACATCGCACACGGTTAGAGTAACACACCCGTGACTGTTGGTCATACAACCGCAGACGGTTGTTTCGTCTGATTCATTTGTTATTTTGGATAATAGCATCATTTGGGGAAAACGGCAAAAAAACGCAAGAGAGGGTCAAAACAGAACCACACCAGCTAGTGGCCCAAATATATACTCCCCCCGTTCCTAAATATAAGTCTTTCTAGAGATTTCACTACGAACTACATACGGAGCAAAATAAGTGAATCTACACTCTAAAGTATGTATGTATGTATGTGTGCGTGCGTGTGTGTGTGTGTGTGTGTGTGTATATATATATATATATATATATATATATATATATATATATATATATATATATATATATATATATATATATATATGGTGGGTCTATTCTAATAACACCCCTTAAGACCCTTATTCTGCTAACACCGAACGCTTATTCTGCTAACACAAATGAACTGCACGACCCGAACCCCACCGAACCCACCCCAAGAAAAACACCGCTGTACCCCCAGTCCCCCACGTACCCCACCTCCATCTCCAACCTCCTGCGATTCCTCCCACCAGCCCCCACCTCCCTCCTCCGCCGCACCTCCCCCCGATCCACCTTCTGCTTCGGCCGCGCGGCCTCCCCCTGGGCGCCGCCGCCTCGTCCCCGACCTCGCTGCGTCCTCTCCGACGCCGCGGCCATGTCTTCGGACCAGCGGCCTCCTCTCTAGCGCCGTGGCCTCCTCCCCGACCCCGCGGCCTCCTCCGCCGTGCACCCGGCCGGCGCCACCCGGGGGGCGACCTCTCCAGCTCCTGCGGTGCCTGCGCGTATCTCCCCTCGCCTTCGCACCGGGTCCAATCCCCGCTCCTCACCCTCCCTTCCCCAGCACAGATCCACCTCCATGGTGGCCGGATTCGCCTCCTCCCGCGGAATGGGGTCAACTTCGACCTTCCCCCATGGCTGCCCTCCCCATTCCATGATTCGGCTAAAGGGCGTCGCCGTGCAGCTTTCGCCGGCGCGGCCCAACACACCGGCGAGTCACCCCCACTCTCCCTTGCCGCCCACCTCCACCACCTCCCTCCAGAGCAGGCATGCATCGGGATCCGGTGAGATCCGACGAGACAAATGATAGCCCGTCTGGCCATTCGCTCCAGGTGGCATCTCGCCGGTGTCTGGGTCAATCCCGGGTAGGCCCGATGAGCAGGGCAGACGGCGTCCCTCACTCCACTCCGGTGAGGCCTCCGACGAACAACTCCGCCCCGGATCCACCTCCTCATCTGCAGTACGACGACCATTGCCGTGCAGCTCGGGGGCATGCGTGATGCGGTTTCGTGCTGGTGCATTTGCAGTTCCTGGTCATTTTTGCATGCAGTTTGCAGTTTCGTCGGGGGCATGCAGTACAGCGAAGGATGGCTGCGTTTGCCGCTCACCCCATCGCCTTTTTCTCTGTGCAGCTCGGCGACACGCCAGATGCAGTTCGATATTTCTGTGCGTGTGGTTAATCCGAACATGGGCTTCACCACCCTCGGTGATTCTGCAGTTTGTTTCATTTTTAACCTCCGTGCAGTACGCGACGCGTCCATGTAGTACTGTGCATATGTGTGTGCAGTCTGTGGCGTGTGGATCACCGGTGGCCGGAATGCAGTTGGAACGACGCTGGCTCGCCCCATGGGAAAATTTGTTGCAGTTCGCTAGTCTCCCATCTGCAGTGCAGTACCGATGTCTTGAATAAATTTGTTTGAAGAGAGACAAAAAATGTAGTTCACTCCATTTGTGTAGTAGCTCATTACCCCTCGGTATGAAGTGCAATTTGTTTCGTATGACTCAAAATTCAATCGACTACATCAAACACTTGCAGTGCGTTTGGTCCTAGAATGTGGTTCACTTTTGAGAGTGATGCTTTTCACTTGCTCCCAACATAAAAGTGCGAAAACAATTAGCGAAACAACAAGATAGTAATGCGGTTCATTTGCCCTCGTCTCTGCGGTCCACTCTCGTTCATAAAAAATGTTGAAAAAAAGACAACAAAAACACGTGTGAGAAAATTTATGTCCGACGAAAGAAATCATAAAGTTCACTTGACTATCTGATGCAGTGCGGCTTTGAGTCTGAAGCAGTGTGGTTTTCCGTCCGATGCAGTACACACGTCGATTTTGGTGTCGCGAAAAACAGAGTGTCCGCATTTTTGTAATTTCAAAATTGCTCTTAAACCGTAATGAATTAGAAAAAGTAATATATATGAAAAAGTTGCGCCTCGACGATATGTTTCCAACGGCGTATCATTTGAACCATTTCGACCAGCGGTTTTGTAAAAATTCGTGAAAAATGGCCGCTGCCACTCGTCGTCCGCTGCACGATTTTCAAAATTAACTTAAAACCGTAAGGAATCTCAAAAATATTTATACATATGAAAGTTGCGCCTCGTCCGTAGATTTCCAACGGCGTATCACACGCTTCGTTTCGACAAACGGTTAAAAAACTAGAGCGAAAACAGTACCGAAAATTTGCAAAAAATTGAAAAACAAAATTTCGTGATTTAGTAAATTTGAAACTGCTCCTAAACCGTAACGAATTAGAGAACGAAATATATATGAAAAAGTTGCGCCTCAACGATATCTTTCCAACGGTATATCATTTGCTTCATTCCGACAAGCGGTTTCGAAAAAAACACAAATATACGCTCGCTGCCACTAGTAGTGTGCCGCACCGTTTTCGAAACTGCTCTTAAACCATGACGAATCTCGAAAAGTGTTCAACATGGTGAAGTTGCGCCTAATCCATAGCTTTCCAACCGTATATTACACGCCTCGTTCCGATAAACGGTTAAAAAACTAGAGCAAAAAGGTACCCAAAAAACACCGCGTTCAGTTTTTTCCGACACGAAGTTCACTAGTCTCTGTATTGCAGCACCTTTGCTACAGAAAGTGCAGTGCCCTCGCGTTGAGCGTGCAGTTCGTAAGTGTTAGCAGAATAACCATTCTGCTAATATTAGCAGAATAGACCGGCTGTATATATATGTATACTACCTAGGTTACCGCCGTATGGTGCCCCCTCCACCCCCCATATATAGACCCTAGGGGACCACCGATACGTCGAAAACCGCACAACAGAAGCATGGTCGACACACACACACAGACGTGCACGCGCACACACACACATTTTCCAAGCAACAAAAGAAAATCACTCTCAATATTTTCAAAACAAGGATCTCAAGATTTATTTAGGCGAATAGACATATCACTACAGACTTTTACTGCTAAATGCGTGTAGTGATCATATCACAACTGAACGGATGCATGGTTTACACACACACACACACACACACACAAATTTTCAAAACAACAAAAGAAAATTGCTCTTAATATTTCCAAAACAAGGATCTCAATATTTATTTAGGCGAATAGACATATCACTACAGAGTTTTACTGCTAAATGCTTGTAGTGATCATACCACAACCGAACGGACGCATGGTTGACACACACACACACACACACACACACACACACACACACAAATTTTCAAAACAACAAAAGAAAATCACTCTCAATATTTTCAAAACAAGGATCTCAAGATTTATTTAGGCGAATAGACGTATCACTACAGACTTTTGCTCAATGCATGTAGTGATCATATCACAACCGAACAGACGTATGGTTGACACACAAACACACACACATTTTCAAAACAAAAAAAAGAAAATCACTCTCAATATTTTCAAAACAAGGATCTCAAGATTTATTTAGGCGAATAGACATATCACTACAAACTTTTTCTGCTAAATGTTTGTAGATCATATCTCATCGCTTACATGAAGCTTGAGATCTAGCAACTTCCCAACCGGCCACCCATCCTTGGACTACTCCAGCCACAACACGCTTAACTTCTGAGTTCCATTCGAATCGGTTAGGGGCTCGGAAGCTGCAACTTGCTGATAAGTGTTGCCTCCTAGCATTTATAAGGTGTGTCCCAATGGAAACCTCGTGGGACCAGCTACGTATCGCAGACGTTTCTGGTAGTACTAGAAACCGTGTGAGATGGTGGCATGGCGGCGCTGCCAACGCCTGCATGGACTGATGATGACGTATCACTCATGCTCGATGGCGCGATGCCGTGCTTGCTCTCCGGCCTGCTCCGTCTCGTTCTCCTCGTCGAGGAGGTTGATGACGGGGCCGACGCTTTGGCGGGAAACCGATTGGGGAGTGGCGGGAGACCGATTGGGGGAGTGGCGGGAGAAGCGTGTTTGGATATAACACCATTTTAATATAAAATGGATAACTTATGAAATAAGGAAGCTCGAGCTAGCACGCCACGTGCGCACA
Organism: Elymus sibiricus; assembly: GCA_039707655.1. NCBI lineage: Eukaryota > Viridiplantae > Streptophyta > Magnoliopsida > Poales > Poaceae > Elymus > Elymus sibiricus. The sequence continues at coordinate 340,417,416 of CM077669.1, read as the reverse complement.
CAGTGCTTACACACGCACGGGCTCCAGGCGGATGTATATGACTGCTTTAAATTATTCGTGGTTTGTTTGTCCTTTTTTATACTACATTAATTGAGTTTTTTATGCATTTTCTGTGCGTAATTCAAATTTGAACTGAAAGCACAATCTCCATGTCACCAAAATGGGTTGAAAATCATATTTGTGTCCTTGGGTCCCTATTTAGGTCACATGCAATGAAGTGAATGGATTACAAACATCTCGGCATCGTGACTAGGCCACAAACATTGAGAAACTTGGCTTTTAAATCTCTATAAATCCAAAACTCGTCTAGAATTCTTGAAACTTACCCCGGAGTCATGACACTACACTTATACGACATGGTAATTTTTTTGACCAATTTGGGACAAGTTTTTGGACAAGTCTCTTACACACCAGAGCTTCTCTCAAGAAGCATCGTGGTTTCAATAGGGAACATGTCACCTGTGTGGGCGGAACAACATTCAATGCCTCTTCTTGCCTTGATTTTTTTCTCTACATGCAACATAGACTAATACAAGTGTAGCGCTAAAATGTAGAATTATTCAGGGCTCGTTTGCCCCCCTTTATACATTAATTGAGTTCTCTAGGCATTTAATGTGCATAATTCAAATTTGAACTAAAAGCACAGGCTCCATGTCACCGAAATGGGTGAAAAAATCATATTTGTGTCCTCGGGTCCCTGTTTAGGTCACATGCAATGAATGTGAATGGATTACAAACATCTTGGTGTCGTGACTAGGCCGCAAACATTGAGAAACTTGGCTTTTAAATCCCCATAAATCCAAAGCTCGTTTGAAATTATTGAAACTTACCCCAGTGTCATGACACGACAATTATACGACATGGTAAATTATTTGACCAAATTGGGACAAGTTTTGGGACAAGTCTCTTGCAAACCGAAGCTTCTCTAAAGGAGCATCGTGGTTTCGATAGGGAACACGTCACCTCTATGGGCGGAACGACATTCAATGCCTCTCTTGCCTTGATTTTTTTCTCTACATGCAACATAGAATAATACAAGTGTAGCGCTAAAATGTGGAATTATTCAGGGCTCGTTTGCCCCCCTTTATACATTAATTGAGTTTCCTAGACATTTAATGTGTATAATTCAAATTTGAACTACAAGCACATGCTCTAGGGCACCAAAATGGGTTAGAAAATCATTTTTGTGTCCTTGGGTCTCTATTTAGGTCCCATGCAATGAATGTGAATGGATTACAACCATCTCGCGCCGTGACTAGGCCGCAAATATTGATAATCTAGGTTTTTAAATCCTCATAAATCCAACACTCGTCTGAAATTCATGAAACTAACCCTAGTGTCTTGCCACATCACATGTATGTCGTGCTAAATTTTGACCAATTTGGGACAAGTTTTGGGACAGACCTCTTACAAATCGGAGCTTCCCACGATATGCCTCGTGATTTTGATAGGGAACACGTCACCTTTGTGAGCGAAACGACATTGAGTATTCTAGGAAGTTAATGTGCAGAACTCAAATTTGAACTACAAGCACATGCTCCAGGGCATCAAAATGGGTTGAAAGACCATTTTTGTGTCCTTGGTACCATATGTTTTCCAATTCGAGAAGGCTCACACAATAATAGGCAACGTAGACATTTTGGAACAAATAGTTGCCACGTTATTATCACAAATGATTGCATTATGTGAACCATGTGCGTTCCGATAATCATTTGGTGCCACGCGTCCAATTTTTTTACTTGATATGTGGCTGCCGTGCATGCAGCTGTTTGATGACATGACGCGTACAAGCTTTCTACCACGCAGGCTCGACGGGACGCGTGAGAGCTGTCCGCCGCGCAGGCTCGACGTGACGCATGAGAGTTGTTCGCCGCGTAGGCTTGACGGGACGCATGAGAGCAATCTGCTGCGCATGCTCATCAGGAAGCGAGAGTTTGACCTCCACTCTCCTCTCTCCCAACTTCTGAATTAATGGCGTCCTACCCACTATTTATCATGCGGTTAATGCGCCTGGACGGAGGTACTAGTTTTCTTGTGATCCCATTGCCCCGCTCAACGTAAGCATTGTTTTGTTCGTGGCTCGTTGAGAACTTGACTTTTCGCCTGTTTTCGACTCGTACACATGTACCTACTAACGAAATAATACAACGACAAATTCGCACCGGCAAAGGATAATAATTGTCTTACATATTCAGGATAATAAAAAATGCCACATGCGGCAACTCCCCAAAGACACAGAGGCAAAAGAAGAAGAAAGAGGTCGAAGAAGGAAGACACAGACAACGATCTGGGTCGCTGCTATCTAATTCTTGATGGATTGCTGGGCGCAAAGTTCCTCGATCTCCTTCTTCATCGCCTCCATGACCTCCATCTCCTCTTCCATCTCCTCCGCCATCTTCCACATTGCGGCCATGGCGCAGGATTTTTGGTGGAGAGCGTCGATGCTCTCCTTCACGCACGCATGTAGTTCCTTGACACGCACCACGGATTCCTTCACCAGCCCCTCGCGCTCGATGTGGAGCTTCGCCAAGTCTTCCAAAAGTTCCTCGGTGAGGTCTTTCAGCCTCCCCTCGGAGGCACTTTTCTTCTCGAGCAGCTTCTTCTAGGCGGCGGTCTACTCCTTCTGCTCGTCATGCTCGTTGCGGAGCTTCGCCTTCTCGCCCGTAAGTTTCACGATGAAGACGGCCGCCTTGTTAAGAGAGGCGTTGCTCTTCTCCAGTAGCTTCACCAAGGCATCGATCACCTCCTCCTTCTTATCGAGCTCAACATGCATGTTGTCGCTGGCTGAGGAATCCAACACTGCCAACTCGTCCAGTTCGCCTCCGAGGCGAATGCGCTTAATTGTGAGAGCCCTCGCCTCTCCGCAAAAGATCCTCCAAGGCCTCTGTGGCGCCGCCGGACATCTCTGTTGCGGCAAACGCGACGTGGCTAGAGCTCTCTGGTGCTTCTCCGGCGCGGCGGTGGGACCTCTCTGTTGCTTCCTCGGCCTCGGTCTTTCTTCCTTGGCTATATCTCAACCCAGACCCCCCCTCCTCCCGGCCATGGCAGACGGAAGGAACGACTAACAAGAAAGGCCTGTTTTTTTGGTGATGAGGAGAGGAATGTGCGGTAATTTTCCAGTAGGTGCTTTTATAGCCTACTAGTAAACAGCTGCTAAGTGGGAACACGTTTAGGTTTGGTAGGTATGAACTGATTTGCAATAAATTAAAGCATGGCAATTTGGAATGTGACGGGATACACGCTTAAAATTTATTAATGGTTTTGGTTCCAAAGCCTGAAACGCTTTATGGTTTTTAGAAATGTGTGAGATGGCGTACGTGGGCCCGCGTTCTCGGATGTGTGTACGTGTCTGCCCACTATCACACACCGTCCACACATCCTCATCGTGCCCGATGGATGGGCCCGCGCTCCTCCCACGGGTGCCAGACGACGGTTGATAAGAGAAGTGGCACCCTTCCTAGTGATCCATGGTGTACAGGTGCTAAGCATGCCACATAAGTAAAAAAATGACATGGCACAACAATTAAGGAGGAGAGAGCGTGCTTAGCGCACCGACATAGCATGGATTTGCATTGAGTTAACCTAATTAATTAATTCCTACCAATAGGTCGATATGCGACATTTCCATGCAGTTATAATAAAACAGGCTCATCGCAAACAGTTCATCCGGGCAATGTGTTTGCCGTCTATCGCACGCATCTTGATCTGGGTGATTGTTTGTGTTATTTATGTCATCGCAAATAGTTCATTCGACTGACCTGTATGCCATCTATTGCACACATAATCATCTGGACAATCGTTTGTGTTCTGCTTGATCAACGCAAATAGTTTATCCGGGTGAACTATATGCCGTACATCGCACACACTTGTATTTAGTTAACTGTTGGTGTTATTTTGGCCCATCACAAACAATTTTCCTGGGTCAACTATGTCGTAGATCGCACATGCAACTCTTTTCTGAATCATATTTGATGGATCCGTCATCGCACACAGTTCGTTTCATTGGTGACGGACCTTGAACTATACAGTTTGCGACTCATGCATCGCACATAGTTTCGTCGAAGGATGTGGGTGGAGAACTCCATCAACGTTATGGACCTGTTGCTTGACGCGGACAAATACAAAGTGGTTGGGTTCGACCTCGTATTCCTTCGGGCGCTCTGCTCTCGTGTCACTCCGCCTGCTCTGCTCTCACGCCCCTCTGCGCGCGCTCTGCCAGCGGTTAGGGTCGGCCCACGATCACGTTCGAAGCACCATATGCATGCGGTTGCGCCACGTGCGTTGCCCCATGCAGTTACGTGGTCCATGACTGAATCACGCGCTACAAAAACTACCATCCGGACATGTCGGTTTTCTAGGACGTCTGACCCCCATTTATATCCGGGGCCATTAACCATAGTCTCTGCATGCTTTCGATCGCGCCTCACAGCACAATAAGCACACCATCGACAACTCATACAGAGAGGACCGCTATCGGCGCTCCAATGGAGTTCGGCATCATTATTAGAAACACCCATATGAGGAAGACGGACCTCACGTTGGTGTACACCAACGACCCGGTCATGGTGGAGGACTCCATCAACACTATGGAGTGGTTGCTTGCTCCAGATGACAAGTACAAAGTGGTCGGCTTAGGCCTCACTTTCACCGGCAGTTGTGCCGGGCATGATCAGAAGGTTGCTGTCACCCAGTTGAGCGTGTGCCAACACGTCCTCCTCTACCACTACTGACTGGCCACATTGCCTTGCGAGCGTTTCACCTGGTTTGTCAACAACCCCGACTACAGGTTCGCTACGATGGCCAACGATCCAAAGGTGCTTAAGACTTCGGGCTTACTCTGCCTGAAGCTTGTCAACATCCACGGCCCGTACAAGGTCTGGGGTAGCAAGAAGGACAAGGACTCCCATGTTGACCTGGCCATGGCCATCATCAACCCCTCGTACAGAGACATGAAGGCTGAGTACGACAAGAACAAGTCTGTCTAGCACAAGGCCTGGGTGAATAGACTAGATGAATATCACATCCAGACCGCGGCCAAGGAAGCGTACACATGCTATGAGATGTTCAGGCGAATCGTTGACATGAGGAAGTGCCTCCTACCTGCAGACGACGGGTGACGTGGCTTGAGAATGCGTCGGTATTTCCCCAAAGAGGAAGGGACGATGCAGCACAGCGACGGTAAGTATTTCCCTTAGTTATGAAACCAAGGTTATCGAACCAGTAGGAGGATCACCACCACCCAATAAGCAGCACCTGCACACAAATAACAAATACTTGCAACCCGACGCGAAAGAGAGGTTGTCAATCTCTCTACAGTAAAATGATAGATTAGGTAGTGATAGATAGGAGAGATAGATCTCTCAAGAACAAAAAATAAAAAGGGCAAATAAAAAGTGCAGCAATATATTTTTGGGTTTTTGGAATAATAGATCTGAAAACAAAAGTGGCAAAAAGATAGATCGGAAAGCAATATGTTGGAAAAGTAGACCCGGAGGCCGTAGGATTCACTAGTGGCTTCTCTCATGAGTATATCACACGGTGGGTGAACAAATTACTGTTGGGCAATTGATAGAAGATCAAATAATCATGACGATATCCAAGGCGATGATCATTATATAGGCATCACGTCCAAGATAAGTAGACCGACTCCTGCCTGCATCTACCACTATTACTCCACACATCGACCGCTATCCAACATGCATCTAGTGTATTAAGTTCATGGAAAAACGGAGTAATGCAATAAGAACGATGACATGATGTAGACAAGATCTATTCATGTAGGAATAGACCCCATCTTGTTATCCTTAATGGCAACGATACATGCGTGCCTTGCTGCCCCTTCTGTCACTGGGAAAGGACACCGCAAGATCAAACCCATCACAAAGCACCTCTTCCCATGGCAAGAAAAATCGATCTAGTTGGCCTAACTAAACCAAAGATTCAAAAAAGAAATACGAGGCTATAAGTAATAATGCATATAAGAGATCAAAGAAGACTCAAATAATATTCATGGATAGAAACTGATCATGAACTCAAAATTCATCGGATCCCAACAAACACACCGCAAAAGTTTACATCAAATAGATCTCCAAGAGACCATTGTATTGAGAATCAAAAGAGAGAGAGGAAGCCATCTAGCTACTGTCTACGGACCTGTAGGTGTATGGTGGACTACTCACGCATCATCGGAGAGGCACCTATGAAGAAGATGAACCCCTCCGTGATGGTGTTTAGATTGGATCTCGAGGTTCTGTAACTTACGGTGGCTGGAATTGTGTTTTGTCGACTCCCCTAGGGTTTTCCGAATATTTGAGAATTTATAGGCATTAGAGGCGGTGGAGGGGGCCTCGTGGAGGGCACAACCCATCAGGGCGCGCCGGGGCCCCCCTGGCGCGCCCTGGTGGGTTGTGCTCTCCACAGCCCACCTTCCTGGCACTTCTTTGGCCCACTGGGTGTCTTCTGGTCCAGAAAAAATCTCCAAAAAGTTTCGTCGCGATTGGACTCCGTTTGGTACTGATATTATGTGAAGTAAAAAACAAGCAAAAACAGCAACTGGCACTTTGGCACTATGTCAATAGGTTAGTCCCAAAAAATGATATAAAGTTGTTATAAAATGATTGTAAAATATCCAAGAATGATAATATAACAGCATGGAACAAGCAAAAATTATAGATACGTTGGAGACGTATCAACATCCCCAAGCTTAATTCCTACTCGTCCTCGAGTAGGTAAATGATAAAAACAGAATTTTTGATGTGGAATGCTGCCTAACATGTTCATCTCATATTGTTTTATTTTGTATAGCATGGACATTTGGACTTGTAGACGATTCAAAGCAACAGTCTAGTTTTAACATAATGACTTCAATACTCAAGCATGCCAACAAGCAACCATGTCTTTCAAAATATCAACACTAAAGAAAGTTATCCCTAGCCCATCATGCTCAATCATTGATCCATTCATGCAACACACTCAAATATTAGCTATGCCCAATGCTCAAGTACGATCATAGTGCCCCCTAGTTGGTGCTTTATAAGAGAAGATGGAGACTCAATGTAAAAATAAAAATTGCATAAAATAGATAGGCCCTTCGCAGAGGGAAGTAGGGATTTGTAGAGGTGCCAGAGCTCAAAGTTTTAAATTGAGAGAGAAAAATATTTTGGGTGGCATGCTTTTCCTGTCAACGAAAACGACAAAGTAGCTCATAATACTTTCCATGCTAGATATATCATAGGCGGTTCCCAAACAAAAAATAAAGTTTATTCCTTTTTCCACCAAACTTTCACATTCCATGGCGGGCCGTATCCACGGTTGCCTTCCATACCAACACTTTCCAAGGAATTTATTATTTGACAACATAAAGTAAATATATTTTTTCTTTTTCATTTCGGGAATAGGCATCCCTATTACCGCCGCACTCTCGTGCAATGACAAGTGAATAAACACTCATCTTGAGAATAACACATCTAGCATGGAAAATATTGGACACTCCCCACCGTTTCATGAGCGGTACGAGCACACAAAAGAGAAAATTTATTTTGAAATTTTAGAGATGGCACATACAAATTTGCTTGGAATGGCTTGGAAATACCGCATATAGGTAGGTATGGTGGACTCATAAGGCAAAACTTGGTTTAAGGATTTTGGATGCACAAGTAGTATTTCTACTTAGTACAAATGCAGGCTAGCAACTAGATTGAGAAGCAACCAAACCAAGAAACAAAAATTCACATAAGCGAGCAATGAGCATAACTAACACCGAATAATGCACCACAAGTAGGATGTAATTTCATTGCATAACTATTGACTTTCGTAATTGCATAGGGAATGACAAACCTTAACACCAATATTCCTACTAAAGCATAATTACTAACTAACATGACTCACATATTACTATCATCATGTTTCAAAATTATTACAAAGAATCAAGTTTAATTTTTCCAATGATCTTCATGAAAGTTTTTATTATATCCTCCTTGGATATCTATCACTTTGGGACTAGTTTCATATATTGCCATTGCTTTTTGACTAGCTCAAACAAATTTAAGTGAAGCACATGAGCATAGTGTTGGAAATATGCCCTAGAGGCAATAATAAATTAGTTATTATCATATTTCCTTGTTCATGATAATCGTTTATTATCCATGCTATAATTGTATTGATTGGAAACTTAGATACATGTGTGGATACATAGACAACACCGTGTCCCTAGTGAGCCTCTACTAGACTAGCTCGTTAATCAAAGATGGTTAAGGTTTCCTAACCATAGACATGAGTTGTCATTTGATAACGGGGTCACATCATTAGGAGAATGATGTGATGGACAAGACCCAACCGTAAGCATAGCATATGATCGTGTTAGTTTATTGCTACTGCTTTATCCATGTCAAGTATATGTTCCTACGACCATGAGATCACGCAACTCCCTAACACCGTAAGAATGTCTTGTGTGTATCAAACATCACAACATAACTGGGTGACTATAAAGGTGCTCTACAGGTATCTTGGAGGGTGTCTGTTGGGTTGGCGTGGATCGAGACTGGGATTTGTCACTCCGTATGACGGAGAGGTATCTCTCGGACCACTCGGTAACACATCATCACAAGAAGCTTGCAAGCAATGTGACTAAGGAGTTAGTCACGGGATCTTGTGTTACAGAACGAGTAAAGATACTTGCCGCTAACAAGATTGAAATAGGTATGGAGATACCGACGATCGAATCTCGAGCAAGTAACATACCGATGGACAAAGGGAACTGCATACGGGATTGTCTGAATCCTTGACATCGTGGTTCGACCGATAAGATCTTCGTAGAATATGTAGGAACCAATATGGGCATCTAGGTCCCACTATTGGTTATTGACCGTAGAGTTGTCTCGGTCATGTCTACATAGTTCTCGAACCCGCAGGGTCTGCACACTTAACGTTCTGTGACGATTTGGTATTGTTAAGTTATGTATGTTGGTGACCGAAGGTTGTTTGGAGTCCCAGATGAGATCCCGGACATCTCGAGGAGTTCCGGAATGGTCCGGAGGTAAATATTTATATATGGGAAGTCATATTTTGGCTACCGAAAATGTTTCGGGTTTTTCCGGTATTGTACCGGGAAGCTTCTAGAAGGTTCCGGAAACTTCTGAAGGAGTTCGGAAGTCCACCAAGGGTTCCACCACGTCCCAAGGGTTTGCATGGGATGAGGGGAGGCATCCTGGCCTTATTGGGCCAGGCGCACAAGTCCCTCAAGGCCCTTGTGGCTTGAGAGAGGTGGAAAGTCCACCTGTTTATGGAAAGGGAGGGAATTGGACTAGGAGTCCAACTCCTCCCCCTTGGCTGCACCCTAGGGCTTGGAGGGGCTGATCTCCACGCCCCTCCACCTATATATAGAGGGGAGGGGGCGCCCCAAGAGCACACACGAAGCCCTTGGCGCCCCTCTCTCTCTCCCTAGATCGTTTTCTCCTCCGTTCGCGGTTTCGGTAGCGCTAGGCGTAGCCCTGCCGGGATAGCACCACCACCACCGCCACCATGCCATCGTGTTGCCGGAGAACTCATCTACCTCTCCGCTCTCCCTTGCTGGATCAAGGAGGCGGAGATCGTCATCGAGCTGTACGTGTGCTGAACGTGGAGGTGCCATCCGTTCGGCGCTAGATCGTGATTGGATTGCGGGACGGCTTGCGATTTGGATCGCGAAGACGTTCAACTACATCAACCGCGTTTCTTAACGCTTCCCTCTTAGCGATCTACAAGGGTATGTGGATCCGATCTCCCCTCTCGTAGATGCTCATCTCCATGGATAGATCTTGTGTGTGCGTAGGAAATTTTTTGTTTCCCATGCAACGTTCCCCAACACATAGAGATTTCATCTCTCAAAAAGGTATAAGTGAAGCATGAGAGGATTTCTTCAAAAATTACTAACTCTCAAATTAATTTAAGTGAATCAAGAGAGTATTTATACAAAAGTTTCCAAGCACACCGTGCTCAAAAAGATATAAGTGAAGCACTAAAGCAATCCTATAGCTCAAAAAAGTTTAAGTGAAGCATAGAGAGCAATTCTAACAAATCATAGCATAATTTTGGCTCTCCCAAATAGGTGTGTACAGAAAGGATACAAATGAAAAACTAACAAGCAAAGCAAGAAAATATACAAGACGCTCCAAGCAAAACTCATGATATGTGACGAATAAAAATATAGCTCCAAGTAAAATACCGATGGTCGTTAGAAGAAAGAGGGGATGCCACTCGGGGGCATCCCTAAGCTTAGTTGGTTGTTCCTCTTTGAATATATATTGGGGGTGCTGTAGCATCCCCAATCTTAGGCTCTTTTCACTCCTTATTCCTTCATCCATCGTGATCTCACCCAAAACTTGAAAACTTCAATCACACAAAACTCAACAAAATCTTCGTGAGATCCGTTAGTATAATAAAGCAAATCACTACTTTAGGTGATGTTCAAAACCTATTCATATTATTGCATTATACCTACTGTATTTTAACTTTACCATGGCTCATACCCTTCAATACAACCCATAGATTCATCAAAACAAGCACACAATGCAATGAAAACAGAATCTGTCTTAAACAGAACAGTCTGTAGTAATATGTACTCTAACCATACTTCTCTAACTCCAAAAATTCTGAAAAATTAGTACAACGTAAATAATTTGTATAGCAACACTGTGTTAAAATTTCAGCTCAATATCACCTTCCAGTAAAAAATGAAAATTCAAATACTGGACGCAAAGTTTCTGTTTCAGATTCAGCATCGCTTCTACTCATCTTATGAATCATCCTAAAGGCTCTACTTGGCACAAACACTAAATAAAACATAAAAACACAATAATAACAAAGGCATAATTGTGTCAACACTCAAAAATAGAAAGGAAAAAGCAAAGATAAATTTATTCATTGGGTTGCCTCCCAACAAGCACAAAGATAGATCTAGCTAGGCATAACGCATAGATTCAAATATTGTCATCTTTGGTTTTCAACTCTTCAATCAAACAACTAGATTTCTTCAAGGATTTAGCATGTATATTCTCTATGAAAACACTCCTAGGAAGGAAACCAAAAAATTCATTCTTGTAAATAGGGTCTCTTATGATTTCAACAAAGTCGGGATGAATACTAATCATTTTAAGATCTCCCTCGTGGCCACTAGGTGTAACAACTTTGTTCTTAGTGACTTGCGTGGTCTTGCCAATTTTTACAAGAGTTTTTTCAATAGTTTTGATAGAAGAAAAACCCGAACCCAAATTACTAAAAATCTCTTCCAACTTATCAATCCGGTAAGGACTCTCTTCTACCCTTTCGTTAACTACGGTTTCTTTTGCCTTTAGCAATCTAATGGCATCTCCCGCTTTAGCCCCAAATTTATTAGCAAGATTATGCATTTTCTTATCCAAATCTTCAAGATGTTCTTTGGTAATCATCTTCTTTTCAATAGCATCTAATCTCTCCATAACGTGTTCGAGAGTTAAAGTTGTTTCATTGATCATAATAGGTGGTGATCCCACTAAACTTCCCAAGGCATTAAAATCATCCAAAGATGGACACATCAAGAAATTCCCACCGGTAATTGTATCAAGGACAAATCTATACCAAGTGGTGATGCCAACATAAAAACTACGAAGAAGAACAACGGTAGATTGCTTATGGATAGATCTATTATGAGCATTACAAATCCTATACCAAGCATCTTTTAGGTTCTCCCCTCCTCTTTGCATAAAATTAAGAACCTCATTATCGGGAGTACATGCAATAAAGGAAGAACTAGCCATAATAACAAGGCAAGAGATCGGACGAGAAAAGGCAAACGAAAAAGAGGGCGAATAAAACGGCAAATTGGTGAAGTGGGGGAGAGGAAAACGAGAGGCAAATGGCAAATAATGTAATTGCAAGGAGATGAGATTTGTGATTAGGAACCTGGTAGATGATGATAGAGTCTCCTCGGCGCCTGAGATTGGCACGTAGAAGAGACCGCTTCCTCCCCGGCAACGGCGCCAGAAATTCCTTTGATGTGGCTCCAGACTGCGTCGGTATTTCCCCAAAGAGGAAGGGATGATGCAGCACAACGACGGTAAGTATTTCCCTCGGTTATGAAACCAAGGTTATCGAACTAGTAGGAGGATCACCACCACCCAATAAGCAGCACCTGCACACAAATAACAAATACTTGCAACCCGATGCGAAAGAGAGGTTGTCAATCTCTCTACGGTAAAAAGATAGATTAGGTAGTGATAGATAGGAGAGATAGATCTCTCAAGAACACAAAATAAAAAGGGCAAATAAAAAGTGCAGCAATATATTTTTGGGTTTTTGGAATAATAGATCTAAAAACAAAAGTGGCAAAAAGATAGATCGGAAAGCAATATGTTGGAAAAGTAGACCCGGGGGCCGTAGGATTCACTAGTGGCTTCTCTCATGAGTATAGCACACGGTGGGTGAACAAATTACTGTTGGGCAATTGATAGAAGATCAAATAATCATGATGATATCCAAGGCGATGATCATTATATAGGCATCACGTCCAAGATAAGTAGACCGACTCCTGCCTGCATCTACCACTATTACTCCACACATCGACCGCTATCCAGCATGCATCTAGTGTATTGAGTTCATGGAAAAATAGAGTAATGCAATAAGAATGATGACATGATGTAGACAAGATCTATTCATGTAGGAATAGACCCCATCTTTTTATCCTTAATGGCAATGATACATGCGTGCCTTGCTGCCCCTTCTGTCACTAGGAAAGGACACCGCAAGATCGAACCCATCACAAAGCACCTCTTCCCATGGCAAGAAAAATCGATCTAGTTGGCCTAACTAAACCAAAGATTCGAAGAAGAAATATGAGGCTATAAGTAATCATGCATATAAGAGATCAAAGAAGACTCAAATAATATTCATGGATAGAAACTGATCATGAACTCAACATTCATCGGATCCCAACAAACACACCGCAAAAGTTTACATCAAATAGATCTCCAACAGACCATTGTATTGAGAATCAAAAGAGAGAGAGGAAGCCATCTAGCTACTGCCTACAGACCCGTAGGTCTATGGTGGACTACTCACGCATCATCGGAGAGGCACCTATGAAGAAGATGAACCCCTCTGTGATGGTGTTTAGATTGGATCTCGAGGTTATGGAACTTGCGGTGTCTGGAATTGTGTTTCGTCGACTCCCCTAGGGTTTTCCGAATATTTGAGAATTTATAGGCATCAGAGGCGGTGGAGGGGGGCCCTGTGGAGGGCACAACCCATCAGGGCGCGCCGGGGGCCCCCTGTCGCGTCCTGGTGGGTTGTGCTCTCCACAGCCCACCTTCCTGGCACTTCTTTGGCCCACCGGATGTCTTCTGGTCCAGAAAAAAATCTCCAAAAAGTTTCGTCGCGATTGGACTCCGTTTTGTACTGATATTCTGCGAAGTAAAAAACATGCAAAAACAGCAACTAGCACTTTGGCACTATGTCAATATGTTAGTCCCAAAAAATGATATAAAGTTGTTATAAAATGATTGTAAAACATCCAAGAATGATAATATAACAGCATGGAACAAGCAAAAATTATAGATACGTTGGAGACGTATGAACGGGAGCCACAAGCAAAGCGGTGGTGACAAGTGTCACAGGAAGTAGATGATTTGATCATCGTTTCTCATACTCCCTCTGTGCCGAAATATTTGTAGTTTTAGAGGGCTAAGTTTATTATGCATGTAATAGTTTATTGAGGTGTGCGCCAATGTTATGTGTGTAATCACTTTTATATTTGAATGCTTGATTAGGATATGCAATCATGTTGTTATGTGTGTAATTGTTTATTGAGGTGTGCCAATGTTATGTGTGTAGTCACTTGTGTATTTGGATGTTTAATTTGGTTATGCAATCATGTTCTTCTACATAGAGCATATATGTTTGTGCGCAGACTGAGCAAAACACATTGCATACGGGTTAATATACTGAATCCGTCGGTGATGATTTCATCAATCGCTGACAGTTCTTTACCGGAAACCGTTTTCCCACAACACATTCGAGTGACATGTACATTTCGTACATCACACACATCTTGATCTGAGCAACCGTTTGTGTTATTTTGTCTCATCGCAAAAAGTTCATCCGGGCAACATGTTTGCCGTCTATCTCACACATCTTGATCTGGATAATCGTTTGTGTTATTTTTCTGTCATCGCAAACAGTTCATCCGACTGACCTTTATGTCGTCTATCACACACATAACCATCTGGACATTCATTTGTGTTCTGCTGGATCAACACAAACAGTTTATCAGGGTGAACTGTATATCGTACATCGCACACACTTGTATTTCGTTAACCGTTTGCGTTATTTTGGCACATCACAAACAATTTCTCTGGGTCAACCATTTGCCACACATCGCACACACAACTATTTTCTGAATCGTATTTGATGGATCCGCCATCACACACAGTTCGTGTTATTGGCGACGGAGCTTGAACTATACCATTTGCGATTGATAGATCGCACACAGTTTGGTCGAAGGGTCTTTGATTGATGTGTCATCTTAGGATCTTACTATAGTAGTGCACCCAGCTATTAATGCAAAAAATTGGAAACTAAGGACCGAATTAATTTGGAAATCAAGTCATTTATACAATTAATTAGCCAGAAAATTAATTAAGCATACAATTAATTAAGTCCGTTTGAGTAGGCATTTTTTTGCATCAAATCAATTATAAAATTGAGTGATTAATGCAATCAATTAATTGGTTAATCACTTAATTGGGAATGCAGATAATTAATAGATGTAAGTTTTTTCAGCCGTACCTCTACTATTAAAGAGGAATTGCACATTGTACAACTCCCCTCCCCTTGATTCGGTCCCATCTCGCACACACATAAGAAAACTCACATCACTTGTTTCGCCCAAAAAGAAAAGAAAAAATGAAAAAAAATTGGAAACCAAGCACAGAATCAATTCGGAAATCAAGCATTAATATAACTAATTAGCCAGACAATAATTACGCGTGCAATTAATTTAGTCCGTTTAAGTAGCGATTTTTTACAACAAATCAATTATGAAATCAAGCAATTGATGCAATTAATTAATTAGGGATACATATAATCAATAATATAATATTTTTTATCGTGTCTTTACTATTAAAGGTGAGTTGGGTCCTGTACGTGGTACGTCCAACTCCCCTACCCTGGATTCCACCTTCAAGAAAACCCATGCGCTCCCACCTCCCCACACGCAGAAGAAAACCCACCTCCCTTGCCTCATGCAAAAATTAAAGAAAAATAATAGAAAAAAATATCATCCTTCCCCCGACCCCACCCCCACTTTGATTTTCTGACTGTCGTATCGTCGGGCTGACATCCTCTGAAATAACGACACTCCTCATGATTGATACAATCTCCGCCGTGTGTCATCAAAGGAGGTGCCCAAGGAGCACACTTCAGGGTCAATCTGGTCGAGAGGCAGTTGTGGAAGAGTCTTCACCCGTGTAACCTTCACTCAATCGATCTCCCTTGTACCACCATCTTCCTATCTATGCATTATTTCCATCATGTAGCGAGTTCTATAGCTGACGGTCGGACGAGCACAGATGGATCAACCCATCAACCACCACCCTAAGAGCACAAAACAAGCTGTGAGAAATCTGCACACGTTGGTACCATCACACACATCTCCTACCAGAGCTCTACCTCCATCTTTCTAACCCAACCAACATTATAACAGATTGATGTCATTTGCAACATGTTACACCAAAAACTTCTGATAAACTCAAATTTTGGTATAAAACACAACAATTACTCAGTGGTATTATATTTTTTTACAGTATGATTCAATTTCTAACTCCGCCTATGTTGTCTCAACACAGCCGGTCCCAAGCCCGGGTAAAGGAGGAGGGTTGTGATAGGCTTGGCGAGCCAACGTCAAAACTCAGCCACTCTTATGGAGATGAAACCCAAAAGATTTTTGTTGGGGTGTAACCCTCTCAACGATGCGCCACATCGGAACCCGGGTGAGGTGGAAAATGGGCAAGGGCTGGGTCGTCACCCCCCAGGTGGCGCGCCGTATCGTGATCTGGATACGGTGGCAAGTGAGCGAGGATCGGGTCGTCGCATCCTTAGTGGCGCGCTACATCGGCGCCCGGGTGTAGTGGAATTGAGCAAGGGTCTTCGCATTTGACTCGACGAGTGCGAATGGTAAGGAAGCTAGCCGAGCCTAGGAGGATTCGCTTAGGTAGCTAGAACGTAGGGTCTCTGACAGGTAAGCTTCGGGAGGTAGTTGATATCGCGGTGAGGAGAGGCGTTGATATCCTTTGCGTCCAAGAGACCAAATGGAGGGGACAAAAGGCGAAGGAGGTGGAGGGTATCGGCTTCAAGCTATGGTACACGGGGACGGTTGCAAACAGAAATGGAGTAGGCATCTTGATCAGTAAGAGCCTCAAGGATGGAGTGATAGACGTCAAGAGACGTGGGGACCGGATTATCCTGGTCAAGCTGGTAGTTGGGGACTTAGTTCTCAACGTTATCAGCGTGTATGCCCCGCAAGTAGGCCACAATGAGAAGACCAAGAGGGAGTTCTGGGAAGGCCTAGAGGACATGGTTAGGAGTGTACCGATTGGCGAGAGGCTCTTCATAGGAGGAGACCTCAATGGCCACGTGGGCACATCTAACACAGGTTTTGAAGGGATGCATGGGGGATTTGGCTATGGCATCAGGAACCAAGAAGGAGAAGATGTCTTAAGCTTTGCGCTAGCCTATGACATGATCATAGCTAACACCCTCTTTAAGAATGGAGAATCACATCTAGTGACTTACAGTAGTGGGCAACACTCTAGCCAGATTGATTTCATCCTCTCGAGAAGAGAAGACAGGCGTGCATGCCTAGACTGTAAGGTGATACCTGGAGAGAGTGTTGTCCCTCAGCATAAGCTTGTGGTTGCTGACCTCCACTTTCGGATTTGTGTCCAGCGGGACAAGCGTGCCAAAGTCGCTAGAACAAAGTGGTGGAAGCTCAAGGGGGGTAGCTCAGGCGTTCAAGGAGAGGGTCATTAAGGAGGGCCCTTGGGAGGAAGGAGGTGATGTAGACAACATGTGGATGAAGATGGCGACTTGCATTCGTAAGGTGGCCTCAGAGGAGTTTGGAGTGTCCAGCGGAAGTAGAAGAGAAGCTAAAGATACCTGGTGGTGGAACGATGATGTCTAGAAGGCAATTAAGGAGAAGAAAGATTGTTTCAGACTCCTATATCTGGATAGGAGTGCAGACAACATAGAGAAGTACAAGATGGCAAAGAAGGCCGCAAAGCGAGCTGTGAGTGAAGCAAGGGGCCGGGCGTATGAGGACCTCTACCAACGGTTAGACACGAAGGAAGGCTAAAGGGACATCTATAAGATGGCCAAGATCCAAGAGAGGAAGACGAGGGATGTTGACCAAATCAAGTGCATCAAGGACGGAGCAGATCATCTCCTGGTGAAGAACGAGGAGATTAAGCATAGATGGTGGGAGTACTTTGACAAGCTGTTCAATGGGGAGAGTGAGAGCTCTACCATTGATCTGGACGACTCCTTTGATGATACTACCAGGTGTTTTGTGCGGCGAATCCAGGAGTCGGAGGTCAAGGAGGCTTTAAAGAGGATGAAAGGAGGCAAGGCGATGGGCCCTGATTGTATCCCCATTGAGGTGTGGAGAGGCATCGGGGACATAGCGATAGTATGGCTAACCAAACTTTTCAACCTCATTTTTCGGGCGAACAAGATGCCAGAAGAATGGAGACGGAGTATATTAGTACCAATCTTCAAGAACAAGGGGGATGTTCAGAGTTGTACTAATTACCGTGGAATTAAACTGATGAGCCATACAATGAAGCTATGGGAGAGAGTCATTGAGCACCGCTTAAGAAGAATGACAAGCGTGACCAAAAATCAGTTTGGTTTCATGCCTGGGAGGTCGACCATGGAAGCCATTTTCTTGGTACGACAACTTATGGAGAGATAGGGAGCAAAAGAAGGACCTGCATATGGTGTTCATTGACTTGGAGAAGGCCTATGATAAGATACCACGGAATGTTATGTGGTGGGCCTTGGAGAAACACAAAGTCCCAGCAAAGTAAATTACCCTCATCAAGGACATGTACGATAATGTTGTGACAAGTGTTCGAAAAAGTGATGGCAACACTGATGTCTTCCCGATTAAGATAGGACTGCATCAAGGGTCAGCTTTGAGCCCTTATCTTTTTGCCTTGGTGATGGATGAGGTCACAAGGAATATACAAGGAGATATCCCATGGTGTATGCTCTTTGCGGATGATGTGGTGCTAGTCAATGAGAGTCAGACAGGGGGTCAATAGGAAGTTGGAGTTATGGAGGCAAACCTTGGAATCGAAAGGTTTTAGACTTAGTAGGACTAAAACCGAGTACATGAGGTGCGATTTCAATACTACTAGGCACGAGGAGGAGGGTCTTAGCCTTGATGGGCAGGTGGTGCCGTAGAAGGACACCTTTCGATATTTGGGATCAATGTTGCAGAAGGATGGGGATATCAATGAAGATGTGAACCATCAAATTAAAACCGGATGGATGAAGTGGCACCAAGCTTCTGGCATTCTCCGTGACAAGAGGGTGCCACAAAAGCTAAAAGGCAAGTTCTATAGGACGACGGTTCGACCCGCAATGTTGTATGACGCTGAGTGTTGGCCGACTAAAAGGCGACATGTGCAACAGTTAGGTGTGGCGGAGATGCGCATGTTTAGATGGATGTGTGGCCACACAAGGAAGGATTGAATCCGGAATGATGATATACGAGATAGAGTTGGGGTAGCTCCAATTGAAGAGAAGCTTGTCCAACATCATCTGAGATGGTTTGGACATATTCAGCGCAGGCCTCCAGAAGCCCCAGTGCATAGCGGACGGCTAAAGCATGCTGATAATGTCAAAAGAGGCTGGGGTAGACTGAACTTGACATGGGAAGAGTCTGTAAAGAGAGATCTGAAGGATTGGAGCATCACCAAAGAACTAGCCATGGACATGGGTGCGTGGAAGCTTGCTATCCATGTGCCAAAACCATGAGTTAGTCGGGAAATCTTATGGGTTTCACCTCTAGCCTACCCCAACTTGTCTGGGACTAAAGGATTTGTTGTTGTTGTTGTTGTTGTTGTTGTTGTTGTTGTTGTTGTTGTTGTTGTTGTTGTTGTTGTTGTTGTTGTTGTTGTTGTTGTTGTTGTTGTTGTTGTTGTTGTTGTTGTTGTTGTTGTTGTTGTTGTTGTTGTTGTTGTTGTTGTTGTTGTTGTTGTTGTTGTTGCTGCTGCTGCTGCTGCTGTTGTTGTTGCTATTGATCGTGGTTGGAAGGAACACCATTTCCGAACAATGAGGCTGGTGAGGTCACAAGGTGCAGAAAAATAGACATTACTTCATTTTTGTAACTCATTTTTTCTGACTGCGTTAAGATGTTTACATATGACATGTAGCTTTATATAGATGTTACAAAGTTACTTCAGTTGGTATGATTAGCTAGAAAAGTAACAGATTTAGGGAGCCAAGTTGAAGTTGTGCGTGTTTTTATCCTTGTATTATATATCATATATTCAACCTTCAGATTTAAGTTCATGTATATTGTCGTGGGAATGAACCTGACAATATTACTAGGGGGTACGAAAGGAGGGGCGAAGTCTAGCTACGGCTCAAGTGTACACTCGGTTTGTACGAGTTTAGGCCTCACTCGGAAGTGATAACAGCCCTACGTCTCGGTGCCCGGAGGCCTTGGTGTTTGCTTATGGTGGTAGAAGATTACAGAGGGTCGGAACCCTTGCCACGGCGCCCGGGGGTGGCTTATATAGAGTGCGCCACCACCGGCCGAGCGCCATGATTAGGCAATAAATGTCAATGAATACTACGTTACAGGAACAGCTGATTAACCTGCCGTTACTGGTAACGGCGAATTAACTCATAACGTGTGACTACTCGAATTCCACTGACACTTCGTCTTCCTGGTCGTCTGAGCTTCCGTTTATCCGAATGGCGCCGTGTAGTCCGAGTGAAATGAGTCATCCGAGTGAACGACTATATTCATCCGAATGAGTCTTTGCCCAGGGGCTTTAAATACATTGAAGGGCCATTGGTGGGCCCCAGATATCAGGTCTATGACCCTACCCAGGGTAGGCATCCTCATCAGTAGCCCCCGAATCCATGAGGTTTTATTAGTCGAGTGACTGACACTCGAAGCGTCGGTGATCTCTCGGAAGAGTTCGAGAAACGATCCTGTCGTTCCTCACTCGGCTTCAAACCAAGATGGATTCAGGATTGACGTCTTTGATCAAACTATCTTGCCGCTCAATCCGAGTGTTCAGCTAACGTGAGCCATTCACTCGGTTCGTAGGAGGGAGTCGCCAAAGCCTTCGCAGCGCGGAGCTCGCCTCATTCAAACATGGAGAAGTTTCTGCGTGTTCGAAATCGTCAAAATTGTGCGTGGGCGCGCGGTGGAACGGTCACGTCCCGATAATTTGGGGTAGTGGGCACGACGCCTCGATAACCATGCCGGGAATTTCGCCACGTGTCCACGAGGTCCTGAATAGTAGATCCGCGGATCTCGCTCCGTTTGCGGATTGAGGGCCAGAGATCGCGCCAGATTCTCGATATATAATCTGGGAGTACTGTTGGGGGCAAGAACATATCTCACTTTCCCCCTTCTCCCTCGTCTTCTCCGACGCCCACCCGCGCCTCTTCCACCTCTCCATAGCCACAGGCTGTTCCGAGCTCGCCGGGGACGATGCGCGCAGCGTCCGCGACCGCGAAGGCCGAGCGGGCGAAGAGGAGCTCACGCGCCTCCTCCTCCAGCGCCGGAGCGCCGGCTGGATGGACGCAGGGCGAGTGGTTGCCTTCGCGGGTGACCAAGGCCCGGATGCTCGAGCTGGAGGGCCAAGGGTTCGTACCCGAGGGGAGTTGGCAGTTGCCGGGAGCGGGCGAGGAGGAGCCTTCGCCGAAGGGGGGCGAGCGCGTGCTCTTGGTGACCCACCTCGAGCGAGGTTTCTCTTTGCCGCCCCATCCTTTCTTCCAAAGATTCCTGGGTTTCTTTGGCGCTCAACTCCATCACCTCCCTCCCAATGTTGTCGTTTACTTAGCCGCTTTCATCTCTTTGTGTGAAAACTTCTTGGGCTGTCATCCTCATTGGGGTTTGTTTAAACACCTCTTCACTTGCCGAGTGATGACCGTGAAAAAACCCACTCGGTCGAAAGACAAGACGAATGTGGCCCAGCTGTGCGGGGGTCTTGGAATCCAACTGCGGGGCAAAGTTTGTTTCCCGCAGATGACGTTTCCTGATTCGGTAAAGGGGTGGCAAGAGAACTGGTTCTATTGCCACAACATTCCAGTTGGCGAGGGTCAATCGGGACTCCCATCGTACACTTCCGAGCGCATTCGGCCAGTTCCCCGGTTGACAGTGACCAAAGAGGAGAAGACCGAAGTGGACATCTTAGTGATAGCGCTGGTAGCTCTGGTGCAGAAGGGCGTCAACGGCCTCGACCTGCTAGAGGCCTTCCTCCAGAGGAGGATCCAACCGCTGCAAGCCAGGGCTCACCCTATGTGGGAATACTCCGGACCGAGTGATCCTACTCGAACTCACCCGGAGGAGCTCAAGGAGGATGAGGTGGAGGCCAAGATTAAGGCGATCACCCCAGCGCGCGATAACCCCAGGGGGGAGCAGGCAGGTGGCTCCACTCTCATCAGAGAACCCGGCGAATGAGGTAAATTCCGGAGGTTGATCATCCGAGTGATATTTGTATGTTTGTAATAATTGATCCGACTAATTTCGTTCCTCATTCGGCAGGACTTCACACAAATGAGCAGCCAGGTGCCAATTGTGGATAGGGGCCCGGTTGATGTTGCCAGCGACACCGATCATCCAGAGGATTCGGCAGAAGCTGGGGAGTAGGAAGAGGCCAATGACGACGATGATGATGAAGACGAAGAAGAGGAAGGGTCGGAGGGCGGCGAGGAGGTGGAATCATCACGCTCGGATGACCGAGTGCCCGAGGTCCGTTCCAAGGCACGCCATGACTCGGGAGTCCGCGGTGGGGGTCCGAAGGAGCCGAAGGCGGCCAAACCGACCGGGTCCGCCCTTCCGACCCGCAGCTCGAAGCGCGGGCGTGGAGAGCTTGCCTCTTCACCGGAGAAGACGGCGAAGCAGCCCAAAGTCACTACGGCCAAGCCTCGGAAGGAGGTATTCATCCCGAAAATCAAGATGGCTATTCCTGTGGCCTCAGCGTAAGTATTTCCATTCTGTCAATTGTTGTCTGCACTTGTCCGAATGATGAAATGATCCGAGTGTTTCCTTTGGAGTGCTGATACTTCGACTGCATCACCTGATCCTCAAACTCTGGAGAAAGAGCGGGCTGATGCCGATGTTGCATCTTCAAAAGGTAAGTTCCGACCTCACTCGGTAACTCTGGCCATTTCCGAGTGTTAACTCTGGACATTTCCGAGTGTTTTCTCTTTACTCATCTTCGAGTGCCTTGAACGCTTGCAGCTCCACGTGAAGTGATCGACATTGATGCAGATGACAAGGTTGATCTGCCGAACCCTTCGGCCAACGCGGACGTTGTGATGCAGGAGTCATCGCTTGCCGAAACCTTGGTACCAACGCGAGAGGCCAGCTCGGGAGCCGGGGCGGCACTCGGAACTGGCACATCATCTCTTTTGCAGACTCCTCCTGCGACTAACATCTTTGCGCTACATTATGTCCCATAGGACCAAGTGGGAGCGAGCAAAGAGGCGTTAATCCAGCTGGAGGTGATGAGCGAGCGACTGAAGACGGCGTACGACGCAAGCGAGGCGTTGAAGAAGAATGTCCGAGTAAGTACTCTTGTAAGTGCCTTTCTCAGTCGGAACTTTTATTTCTGTCTTGTGAGGATTTGTATCCGAGTACACCGGCTGGGTGTGTTTGAGTTCCAGTGGGGGCGCGCTGAGCGCACCCACTGGGTGTAGTCCCCGAGACCGCCGTCGACTGGAGCAGTCGGCAGGAGTCTTAGAGTCCGAATGAATATAATGTTCAATCCATCCGTGAAGTCTGGACCAAAAAACTTTGTTTTTGATTTTCCAGTGGGGGCGCGCTGAGCGCACCCACTGGGTGTAGTCCCCGAGGCTACCGTCGACTGAAGCAGTCGGCGGGAGTCTTAGAGTCCGAGTCAGAATTTTGACCAATATCTTTTGCTTTAAATCTTGTTTGCAGTCTGTTTGTGAGCTCGGAAGCCACTACAAAACTCTGGAAAAGGAGGTGCAGGACCTGCGCATTAGCCTTGAGGCCGAGAAGGCCAAGAATGTCCGACTGGAAGAGGAGAAGAAGGCAATTGAAGGTATGCTCATCTTGTCCGACTGTTGCGATAACTGCCATTCCTCCCTGTCCGACTGAGTCTATTTCGTCAGATCTTCGTGGCGAAAATCGTAAACTTGTCGAGAGGCTGAAGAATTCTATTTCTTTAGAAACCGTGAAGACGGCCCTCGAAAAGAAGGATGCGGAACTGGCGGCTGCTCAGAAGGAAGCCAGCCGAAAGGCCAAGGAGGCCGAAACGAAGCTGAAGACAGTCGGGAAGCTGGGAGAGGAGAAGAAGGCTCTGGAAGTTGCCGCGACGAAGTCCAAGGAGGAACTCGCTAATCTGAAGAAGACATACTCCGAGTGGGAGAACAAACTCAAGCATATCGCCGCGAAGAAGAATGAACTGGAGCAGTTTCTCGAGGAGTATGGCGACTCCGTGAGCGAAAAGCTCAAAGGTAAAGTTTCCGAGTGATTGTAATCTGACCAAATGTATTCTGATTAATTCCAACTCTTTTCTTCATCTGTCGTAAACCCAGATTTCTGTGACGACATCGCTGAGGAGACTGACAAGATCGAGAAGGAGCTGGACCCGTCCCGGGAGCTATTCAAGGATAGTGTCGCTCTGGCCATTCTTCGCTTGGAGGAACATGTCGATCAAGTGACCTCGTACATGAAAAGGCTCAGCACTGCCGTGTCGGAAATTGATCGTGACGTCTTCCCTGAAGAAGAGCCCTCGAAGGACCCGGAATCAGCTCTGACCCGAGTGAGGGATGTGCCAAGCCGAGTGAAAGCTTGGAAAAAATCTGCAGCCCGGGCCAGAGCCGACATTGCCCTCTCACTCGTCCGCGTCCACTGTAAGGGAGTGGGTGAGAACAAGCTGAAGTCCTTGGAGGTCGCCAAAAGGAAGCATGCTAAGGTTGAAGACTTCATGGAGATGTTCATGGAAGCTACCACTCGGATCGCAGACAGCATCGACTTGGACACCTTTGTTGAAGCAGTACCTCAGCCCGAGTGAGTGTCGGGTCTAAAATTCTCTAAACTTTTGCCTCGGAATGCCGAGTGGTTGCTGTAACCGTGAAACTTTAAATGAGCCTGAGGCTCCCACCGTCTGAACCTTTATCCGTACTTTCGTTTCAAATGATGCGGTACTTATTTGTCTTGGTTTTATTCGATCTTTGATTTCTGGATGTTTTAAACTCAGGCGACAAGGTGTCGCATCTAAGTCCCCGAGTGTGGGCGAGACCCGCACTCGGATCTGCTCGAGAGAATAATGATGGTCATGTCCATCTTAGTAATGATGGTCCTGTCCATCTTAGAGTCCGAGTGAGGGAGGTATCCCACTCGAGACAGTTTGTGACTTAGGTGACACGGGGTCGCAGCTAAGCCCCCGAGTGTGGGCGTAGCCCGCACTCGGAATTGTTCGTGAGAACAATGATGGTCCTGTCCATCTTAGTAATGATGGTCCTGTCCATCCTAGAGTCCGCATGGGGAAGGTATCACACTCGAGACAGTTTTTAACTTAGGCGGCGCAGGGCCGCAACTAAGCCTCCGAGTGTGGGCGTGGCCCCCACTCGGTATTGTTCGAGAGAACAATGATGGTCCTATCCATCTTAAAGTCCAAGTGTGGAGGATATCCCACTCGAGACAATTTTTAACTTAGGCGGCGCAGGGCCGCAGCTAAGCCCCCGAGTGTGGGCGTGGCCCGCACTCGGGATTGTTCGAGAGAACAATGATGGTCCTGTCCATCTTAAAGTCCGAGTGTGGAGAATATCCCACTCGAGAGAGTTTTTAACTTAGGTGGCGCAGGGCCGCAGTTAAGCCCCCGAGTGTGGGCGTGGCCCGCACTCGGGATTGTTCGAGAGAACAATGATGGTCCTGTCCATCTTAGTAATGATGGTCATGTCCATCTTAAAGTCCGAGTGTGGAGGATATCCCACTCGAGACAGTTTTTAACTTAGGCGGTGCAGGGCCGCAGCTAAGCCCCCGAGTGTGGGCGTGGCCCGCACTCAGGGTTGTTCGAGAGAACAATGATGGTCCTGTCCATCTTAGTAATGATGGTCATGTCCATCTTAAAGTCCGAGTGTGGAGGATATCCCACTCGAGACAGTTTTTAACTTAGGCGGCGCAGGGCCGCAACTAAGCCCCCGAGTGTGGGCGTGGCCCGCACTCGGGATTGTTCGAGAGAACAATGATGGTCTTGTCCATCTTAAAGTCCTAGTGTAGAGGGTGTCACACTCGAAATGGTTTTTAACTTAGGCGATGCGGAATCGCGGCTAAGCGTTTTACACCCACTGGGGGTGACACAGGACGTTGATTCACCGGAGTGACAAGAGTTAAATTTCGACAAAATATAAAGGAACTAAACTTTATTCATCGAGATCACTCGGATTCATTACTAGAATGACAAACTAAAGTAGTTATGTTCTAGGTGTAGAACTTGCGAAGCAGGTCCGCGTTCCAAGTCTGGGGCTCTTCTACTCCATCCTCGATAATGTAGAGCCGGTAGGCTCCATTGTGCAAGACTTTGGAGATTGCATATGGCCCCTGCCACGGAGGCGCTAGCTTGTGGGATTTTTGCTGATCCAGTCGGAGGACAAGGTCTCCCTCCTGAAAAGCTCGGCCCTGGACGTGTTTGTCATGGTAACGCCTCAGATCTTGCTGATAGAGCGTTGATCTGATGAGGGCCAGCTCTCTCTCTACCTCTAAAAGGTCAAGGCCATCTTGCCATGTGGCTTTGGCTTCAGCTTCATCATATAGCTCCACTCGGGGGGAATTGTGCTGAAGATCACTCAGCAACACAGCCTCTGATCCGTACACCATGAAGAAAGGTGTGCGCTTCGTAGAGCAGTTTGGGGTTGTCCGAATGCCCCATAAGACAGATGGCAACTCTTCAACCCAGGCTCCAGCAGCATACTTCAAGTCTCTCATCAATCGGGGTTTCAGACCTTGCAGAATCATTCTGTTTGCATGCTCTGCCTGTCCATTCGACTGCGGGTGAGCCACTGAGGCATAATTAACCCGAGTGCCTTGAGAGAAACAGAATTCACGGAACTCGTCTGAGTCGAAGTTCTTCCCATTATCCGTGATGATATCATGCGGCATGCCGAATCTGAAAATAATCTGCCGAATGAAACTGACGGCCGTGCCTGCATCCAAACTCTTGATGGGCTTCGCTTCGACCCATTTGGTGAACTTGTCAACCGCTACAAGCAGGTGTGTGAATCCACTCGACCCAGTCCGTAGGGGACCAACCATATTGAGGCCCCATACCGCGAACGGCTAGGTGATAGGGATCGTCTTGAGCGCGGATGCAGGCTTGTGGGACTTGTTCTTGTAGAATTGACATCCGACGCACAGGTCCACCAGGTCCCTTGCTGCTTCGTTGGCTCGGGGCTAATAAAAAACCGCTTGGAAAGCCTTAGCAACCAAAGTCCGAGAGGACGCATGGTGGCCGCAAGTTCCCGAGTGGATTTCATGTAAGATTTGCAGCCCTTCCTCTTGGGAGATGCATTTCTGGGTGACTCCTGTGGTGCTTTTCTTGTATAACTGGTCTCCCAAAACTTCAAATGATTTAGATCGACGGACGATCCGACGAGCTTCTTCTTCATCTTCGGGGAGTTCTTGCCTGAGCAAGTATGCCAAATAGGGTTGAGTCCACTCGTGAGTGATTACCAGCATCTCGTGGACCAGATCCACTATAGCTGGAACTTCAACTTCAGTCGGATCGGATGGACCGACTGCTTGCGGGGGCTCCTCTGTGAAAGGATCTTCTGCAATTGTTGGGGCGCGCAGATGTTCAAGGAATATGTCTTTCGGGACCGCTCGCCGAGTGGACCCAATCTTCGCCAGGTCGTCTGCTGCCTGATTCTTTGCGCGAGGAATGTGATGCAGCTTTAAACCTTCAAAAAAATTCTCTAGCTTTCTGACCGCGTTGCAGTAACCAGTCATCGCTAGACTCCGAATATCCCATTCTTTCATCACTTGGTTGACAACGAGGTCCGAATCGCCGTAGACCATAAGAAGACGAATACCGAGCGAAATGGCCATGTGGAGCCCGTACAGGAGGGCTTCATACTCGGCCTCGTTGTTTGATGAATCGAAATGGATTTGGAGAACATAGTTCAGCCGGTCTTGTCGGGGATATTACCCCGCGTTATGACCCGGCAGACAGTTATGACCCGACAGACAGTTATGGCCTGGCAGACACACAGTGCCTGAAGATGAGTCCCTGAAGATAAGTCCCGGAGATGAGTCCCGGAGATGAGTCCGTGAAGATGAGTCTTAAAGATAAACCCGGTTGTAAGCCGCCTGGTTGTAAGCCGCCCGGTGTAAGCCGCCCGGGATTCAGAAGCCCATGGAGAGAGGCCCGTGATGAGAAACCCGTGATGGGAAGTCAGAATAGGTTAAGTCCTAATCCTACTAGGACTCTACATGTAACCCGCCCCTTCAACTTATATAAGGAGGGGCGGGGCACCCCAAGAGGGTCAAGTTTTTAGACGTCTCAATAGACAGGTCTTAGATAGACAAGTCTTAGACAAGTTCAAGTCGTTAGAGATAGACAAATTAGTGGCTCTCGAGATTAGAGGTAGCGACTCCGCACCCTTGTAATCGAGATCATCATCATCATCAATATAGACACAAAGCAGGATGTAGGTTGTTACCTCCATCGGAGGGGCCGAACCTGGGTAAACTCGCGTCTCTCGATTCCGATCAACCCCTCTCAAGCCGCCACATAGTTGCGATGGCCTCACACCTAAGTTCTCTCACGAGGACATCTTGCCGTGACAAAACCACGATAGTTGGCGCCCACCGTGGGGCCACGCACGGTGGTGTTGAGTTCTTGGAGGGAGCTCTCCGAGGGATCGGGAAGCTCACGATTGGTCGATTCAAGAAAAGTCACATCGGAAGGATATATGTGCGCCGTGGATTTTGATTTTGACGGGTTTCATCTTTATCAACAAACATCAACAAGCGATGGCGACTCACCGTACCAACGCGCGGGGGATTAACATCAACGCTGCCCCTTGCGCGTGGTTGAGAGAAGTATCTTCTACACAATGGATAGTCGGAAATACATATACAGGGATCGAGTTTGAGAGGACTAGGGTTCCATACGCGCCGTCGCATGCTTCCTGTCGATCCATGAGTCCGAATGAGGTGGACTTTCACTGCAGCAGCCGCCATCAAAACCAAGACCGACACAGTTTGACATAAATTTCCCGCAGCTCCGTAAAAGATCTGAAGATCGTTTTCCGCTGCAACCGGGCGTCGCCGAGACCGACCGCGCATTGCCAGGCTACTGCTGCTCCTCCACCCGTAATCTTCTCCCATCAAACAAATGAAACATCAGGCTATTAAAAAAAGGGAGGAGAAGGCCACGATCCAAAACGGATCGACCACCAGTTCCAAGCCAGGCTCCGAGACGCCGCGGCTTCGCTTTGCCTTGCCTCCACCACCGAGCCGCCGGCCTGCTGCTCCGACGCGGCTGGCTCTCCCACGCCTCGTCCGCGCTGACCTGGCCACCCTCGCCATGCGCCTATGCGGAGCTGCGCCGGCCGCCGCCGCAACCTCGCCTCGCTCGCGACGCCATAGCCGGCTCTGTCGCGCCTCGCCGCCGCCTCACTTCACCACCACCGAGCTGCCGGCCTGCGGCTCCGCCGCCAGCCGCCTCGCCGTTCCCGGCTCCTCTACCGACGATGTCGCCGCGCCGTCTCACCTCACCACCGCGGTCTCCAACCCACAAGCCTCCACCTCAGCAGCCGCTTCGCCGCTGCAGTCACCCGCCGCGCCTTGCCATTGTGGCCGGCTCTCCCTCACCTGGCCGCGCTCGACCTCTGCCGTGGCTGCGCCAGCCGCCGCCGCCTCCGACTCTCCCTCACCTGGCCGCGCTCGGCCTCTGCCGTGGCTACGCCAGCCGCCACCGCCTCCGGCTCTCCCACGCCCGGCCGGCTCTTCGGGCGCCCCCGCCTTGCTTGCTCGCTGACCCACCGGCTCGATACCTCCACCGGCTCATCGCGCCTCTCTCTTGCGCCCACCACGCCGCATGCTGCTTCGCCTGCCACCATGGCCTCTGTTGCCGCTCGTCCGAGCCGCCGTGGCTGCTTGTATCGCCCCCGCCGCCGTGGTCCCTTCGCCCCGCCTCCACCGCACCTCGCCACGCGCCGGCGCCAGGCCGCACCTGCCGCCCGCCGTGGCCACATCTTAAGCCGCTACTCTCGCGCGCTCCTCTGGCCGCGTCCGACTCCCAGCCGCGTGTATGCTCTGCCTCTGTCCCCGGCGCTGCCGAGCCGCCGCTACTCCCGCGCGCTCCTCTGGCCGCGTCCGGCTCCCAGCCGTGCGTACGCTCCGCCTCAGCCGCTCCGCCCCGCTCGTCCGCCGTGGTCCGCTCCCGCCGTTATCCATTACACGCCGCCTGCAAGAAAGATAAAAGAGGGAGAAGAGGAGTGGGAGCCGGTTAGGATAAGTGAGCTGACCAAAAAAGTGGGGAGTCAGATGGTTAAGAAGAAATAAGTGTTGCGTCAGGAGGACTTGGTCGACCTTGACCTCTTTGTGATTCGACGAGCTGGCTGCCGGGTCAGGAGGACTCGGTCGACCTCGACGTTACCGCATGCAATTTGGATTTGATGCAGCAGCCACATCTTCGATTTCACCGATGTCGTCCTGTGGAGATTATAACAGCGTCAGCGCGGCACCGGTTTGCCCGACGACTATATAAGCAGTCTGTCGGCCGACGTTTTGGCAAACCTCAAAATATGGGTCAATCTACAAATACCAGGGCGTGCCTTATCAATTGGACATCCCGATGAAAGTTGCACAGAGATCATCCGTCGTTTCCAAATACATCAGGTGATATTCGTCCAGTCTATTTTAAATCGCATATATTAATTTCATTAAGAGAAATTACTCTGGCTTGCGGTATTTTTTGATACAGGACAATTGTTCACTTCAAAGAGCGATGGTCGTGTCATGGATATATAGCTCGCGCCACCATTATCATGCGCTGGCATCTGACTGTGCCGTAATGCTCAAAAAATGTATGTGCAAGCCGCCGCCTCTGCGGCCCAATCTACGTGAGCACGACGCGGCTGACTCGCCCGTCCGCACGGCTTACCGCGCCTGCGATTGACTCGACCGTCTGCACCGGCTTACAATGCCGCGGCCGACTCATCTGTCTGTGCCCGCGGCCGACTCGCCCGCGTCCGGGCCCCCTCTGATGCCGTGGCCGTCTCTGCCCGGGTCCGACTGAAATCGCGGTCATCGCGTCCGCGTCCTCCGTACGGGCCTCTCGGATGAGGAGGAGTTCGCGGGTCTTTCCTCGGCGCGAGCGGACTGTGAACTAACTACACAGTATCTGCCCAAGTAGATTCATTACGAATGCGCTGATGAGATTGTGATACCTCTAAGTTCTGTTGTGGGGCGGTCTTCAGCAAAGCCTAGATTTGCCGAATGCCCTTGCCTGCCGCCGAATCAAACGACTGGATAGAATCTACGATCCGAGTGGCCGCGGCTAGATTCAACAAAGGCGTGCGCATCACCGGGATGGTGTACAGACGATCCTTTGTGAACAACTGGCGGCGGCTACGGCTGGAACTGGGAAGTTCTCTTGCCGCGCGTTCATCGAGTGAATGTTTTTGCCGCTCGAGACGCTCGCGTTCAGCCAGGGTGGCTTGGCGAGCAGCCTCCAGGGCTCTCTCTTTAGGGGTGTTTCCCGCTATGGGCGTCTGAAGGACCTGATCGTTCCTACGCCTGATTTCCGCCCGTTGCTCCCGGGTGAGAGGCCGGGGAACGTAGCCGTCGGTGCTGGCGTTGCAGCGGTCGCCGTCTCGATCGCGGGTGTCTCCCGCCGAATGCCCCGGAGGAACTGTGTCTCGGACCGGGCCGGCAATCAAGACCTCCGCCACGTCACCGCTGCTCTCGAGCTCGGCAGCATCGGAGGAATCATCATCCGAAGACGGGAAGAGGCAGTGGACTGACTCGTCGGCTTCGATTGCAGCCACCTGCTGTCCTGCGGCTTGGGCCGCCACAGCGTGCTTGATCCAGCACTGCAGCCGTGAGCGCCCGGAGCGCCGGCGACAAGCTGCAAGACGAGTCGGAGAAGTCGGCCGATAGGGTGTAGACGGTTGCCGGAGGAGAACTCTGAACATCGTCGTGCTAAAGTGCACTGCACCACGGGCGGGCAGTGCCTCAGCTTCCAGCGGTGCCTCCTGCATCCACGCCGAATCGTCGACGGCGAAGCTGAGGGACCCGAATAGGATCTCGCCGCCGAATGCGTTCATGATGAACGAGAAAATGGAAATTCCACCTGCGCCGGAATTCGCTAGACGCGCAGCCCCACGGTGGGCGCCAACTGTCGTGGGAATGAACCTGACAATAGTACTAGGGGGTACGAAAGGAGGGGCGAAGTCTAGCTACGGCTCAAGTGTACACTCGGTTTGTACGAGTTCAGGCCTCACTCGGAAGTGATAACAGCCCTACGTCTCGGTGCCCGGAGGCCTTGGTGTTTGCTTATGGTGGTAGAAGATTATAGAGGGTCGGAACCCTTGCCACGGCGCCCGGGGGTGGCTTATATAGAGTGCGCCACCACCAGCCGAGCGCCATGATTAGGCAATAAATGTCAATGAATACTACGTTACAGGAACGGCTGATTAACCTGCCATTACTGGTAACGGCGAATTAACTCATAACGCGTGACTACTCGAATTCCACTGACGCTTCGTCTTCCTGGTCGTCTGAGCTTCCGTTTATCCGAATGGCGCCGTGTAGTCCGAGTGAAATGAGTCATCCGAGTGAACGACTATATTCATCCGAATGAGTCTCTGCCCAGGGGCTTTAAAGACATTGAAGGGCCATTGGTGGGCCCCAGATGTCAGGTCTATGACCCTACCCAGGGTAGGCATCCTCATCATATATAATTAAAAAAAGGCACACAAGAATGCGGCATACAAAGTACACACAAGAGCTGCATTTTCATGGATAGAGGAAGGGCGAGAGCACGCCAATTGTATAGGAGACGAAAAAGAAAACCTCACGATAAGAATGCTATGATATCATGATAAGATGTTAGTCACCAGCCAGTGCACACAAGTGCGCTTCTATAGTAGGTCCTAAGGCGCACTCAATTTTTGATTAGTTCTAGCATGCATGCCATTGATACTGAGATGATCTGCGTAATCTGTAATCTTTGGTCCGCCATTCTTTTTCTATTGTTCACTATCTTTTAAATTATGTAATTTAGAAAATAAGCATGTTTTTGTCCAATTATACCATGTCAGTATAGGTCACGAAGGACGGTAAAATGATTATTAGTTAAAAAGAATAGGTCAAGCTTGATATGTTTTAGTTTGTAGTTACCTAACCTTTCCTACAAAGTAGTCATGTATTTTGTCATTATCAAGCTTCAATTGCACAATGATTTCTTTGATTAATTCCATATTTTGTAGGTTCGTCATAAGCAAGGCTGCCACATAGTTGAGAAAGATGTCCATTGATTCCGACAGATGACAACTATCTTGGTTGTAGGGCCTATTGAAGAAGACATTCACAAGAGGAAAGTGGACATGTATTATTGATTTGCATTGATAGATATCGCGATCTTTCCAAAGAAATCAAAAGATCAGTTATGTCATCTCATTAGTAAATGTTTTCCTATAGACCATTGTTTTTCTTTCACAATTACATGTTAACCGTATACTTTCATGAATTGTACGAACTCTCATATTTTTGTTAATGTAAATATTGTTCTTCTTTTAAAATGAATAGGTTGGAAACACATGTTCTAAAAATTATGTAAGCATTCATTCTTGTTACCAAGGTCATGCATGTCTAATTAGTGAGTTTTATTTTGTAGCTCAATTTTTTCTCCATGATATACCAACAACCAAAATACCAAAGAGTGCATTTAAATAAGCAGTAGGTGTAACAGACTAAATTGAGCAGCATAATTGGATTAAGAATTCAGACCAAAGATGCTTCCTAAAATATATGCATTGTAGCCCGTAGTAACGCACGGGTGTTCTATTAGTAAGAATAATAGAAGAAAAAACAACGGACCGAGTCCCACCACGCACCTCTCGCATCCCACGATCCCCAACTCCAACCCTACCCTCCCTCAGCATGTTCCTTCGGTTCTGTCGCCGTCGTCTCTCCAGCCATGATCTCTCCCGGTCAACACTCCACGGGCCTCCTTCATGCCGCCGCCCAACGATCCCCACCGACGCACGCAAGGAAGGGAAGGAAATTTTCATGCGCTCGGACTGCTGGACTACGAGCTCATCAATTCCTCACCAGCCTTGGTGCAGACGATCGATATATCCCAGTGAAAAAAATAGCATGCTATAGCATATTGAGAATCGTCTCGCTAAATTGATATATGTACAATGTCTCGCTAATAGCACGCTATAGCGCGCTATAACACGCTAATAACATATTTTCAAGGGTGCCGCTATTTTGTATAGCGCGCTATTTTTCTCCTTGGTATATCCTGAGAGTCACTAGAGTTGCCTTGTCACAAGGCCATCAGTTCTCCTCAATGTGCTAACTTGCAGTCCTTTGCAAATAGTACCCGGATGGTTCAATTATGTGCCGGAATAATAGTTCAGTGCCGACGTTCCGAGGCTTGGATCGGAATCACGTATGTGAATGCTACTTATGAGAAGTGGATTTTAGGAATGACACACATTTGCATGGATTCTGCTTGCATGGACTGACAACAAATTTCATGGCGAACAATTTTCGTGGGTGAGTGTCAAATTTTTATTCAGGCACAAATGATTTGATAATGTACTTGAGTCAAAAAAATGGCTTGCCGGATTAGCTATTGATTGAGACATTTTAACTGATAATAGGAAAATGTTAGTGAATATACTATGCTAGGATTGCTTTTCTTCTTCTTATGGTTGTGCTTTACATGCCTAAGATTAGTCCCGTCGGTTTGGATGGAGTGAATTACAAAAAACCACCACATTTGCAGCCGTCGAGCAGAAATGCCACCACACTCCTTGCGCGTCGCAAAAATCCATCACTTTCCCTGTAATTTTTTTCAATAAATGCAAATGGCCGATTTGGAGCCGTTAACTACGATTTCTGACATAATGGGCCCACATGCCGGGTGCCACATAGGACTAGTGTAACGGCCAGCGGGTGACGGCCGTTAGCGCGGGCTAGGTCATAAATGAATCGCCGCGCACAAAGCAGCTCACTCCACTCCGATCGCTCTCTCTCTGCTCTCCCCTCCTATCCCCCTCCCCTCGCTCTCACCGCCGCGCCCCTCGCCGCCGAGCCAGTGTGTCCTCACCGCCGTCCAGTGTTGCCGTTGTTGAATGACGGTGAGGAGAGCAGCGAGGAGGAGTTTATCGGCATGGATATGGAGCTGTGGGTAAGTGATCTGCTCTTTACCTAGGGTTAGGGTTAGAGAGGGTTAGGGTTCATGTTTTGTTTCCTTTTCAGATCATGTTCAAGCACTTGTAGTATAACAGTGGATAATGTGTGCACAACAAATGCAACAGAACCCTCACACAACAGTAGACGCACAATTCTGTGGTAAAGCTTCAGATCCAAGCATCAAATGCAGGCTTCACCTTGCCCCCAGTTCCAAATATGTTGCATTTGAGGGGATTCACACTAGTAGGAGGTTCTATGGCTGTGGGGTGCAGGTTAGATCTCATCCCTCTCTTCTTCTTATTGTTAGGTGATTTTCATGTTTGTTAATTAAGTCAGTTAATTCAGTTAATTCAGTCCATATATATTTGAATCATTCAGTTAACTCAGTCAATCTTGTGTTTAACTTGAGCCAGATTCAGTTGATTCAGTCTGTCAGTTAGACAATCAATTTAATATAGTACATTTGCAGTTAACTTGTGACAGATTCAGTTAATTCAGTCCATTTTTAGTAGAAAGATTCAATTATTTGTATTAGATTGAGTCTCTGCATATCTATTACATTCAGTCACAGTATTTATATTAGATTCTGAAATTGTTCCATTTTTAGTGCAAAGATTCAGTTATTTGTATTTGATTCAGTCTGGTCTATGCATATCTATTACATGTAGTGGATGTATTTGTATTAGATTAAGAAATTGTTCCATTTTTAGTGCAAAGATTTTGTTATTTGTATTTGATTCAGTCTCTGCATTTAGTGTCTGCATTTTGATTGGATGTTATTTTGGTAGTTTAACCTGAAGTTGAATAATTTATTGTAGGATGACATTGATTGTGGAGTTTCTGAGTGGGTTGATGCCCCATGGCCTGGTGTACTTCAAAGATGCCTTGTGAAGGTTTGTGAGATGTTTCATGAGGAAAATCATGGCAGGATGCTGGATCATCAGGCCCATCAGGAAGAGATTGCCAAACTGAAGCTGGAGTTGGACAGTCTTGGCACTCGGTACAGCCAGTTGGTGGAAGATGTGACAAAGCTGTTTGATTGGAGGGATGCAGAGCACCAGAACAAGGAGTGGCAGAATGATGAAGATCTGCAGAAGAAGGAGATGGATGTAGACAAGCAGATGCAGAAGCTAGCTATTGACAAGGAGAAGGAGAAGCTTGTGAATGACAAGATGAAGGAGGAGTTTGAAAAGCTTGTTATTGATAACAAGGAGCTCAAGTGCATTGCTAGATCTCAGGGAGAAATCATCAGGAATACCAGGAAGGAGAGGGATGAGATAAAGCATGACAGGGATCTTCTAAAAGAGGAGAAGAAGAAGTTAGAGTATGTTGTTGGACATATCCTCAAAGCTGGTCAAGGCGACAAGGACAAACTTGCCAAGATGAAGGCTATACTTGATGAGTGAACTGCTATCAATGTTCACTAGTTGTGTTAAGTAATTAAGTGGCCTTGGAGCAATATAGTTGGCCTTGGAAATGTATATTTTGGGAATCCACTCTAACTTATGTTATGTAATGAGTACCTTATGAACTATCCTAGTTATGTAATGAGTACCTACTAAACTATCATTGGTTATGTAATGAGTACCTTCGAAATGTTATCCTTTGTTATGTTATGTTCAACATGAGTAGTTAAAGTGGGGCTAGGCCATGCTATATTGGTCATGTCTTTTCTAGTCGGTCTCGAGTCGAGCCAAAATGACCAAATGGGCTAGACCATACTATATTGGTCATGTCTTTTCTAGTCGATCTCGAGTCGAGCCTAAATGACCACATGGGCTAGACCATACTATATTGGTCGTGTCTTTTCTAGTCGATCTCGAGTCGAGCCAAAATGACCACATGGGCTAGACCATACTATATTGGTCGTGTCTTTTCTAGTCGATCTCGAGTCGAGCCAAAATGACCACATGGGCTAGACCATACTATATTGGTCATGTCTTTTCTAGTCGATCTCGAGTCGAGCCAAAATGACCACATGGGCTAGACCATACTATATTGGTCATCTCTTTTCTAGTCGATCTCGAGTCGAGCCAAAATGACCAAATGGGGTAGACCAAAGCACCAGTTCAACATTAAGCACCAGTTTAACATCTCAGCATTTCAACATCACATCAGTTCAACACAAAAGAATGTGACATAGTTTTGACAGGCTCTCAACCCAAATTCATAGTTTAGACAGAAATACTTAAAGCAGATGTTCAAATAAACTAGACCCAAATTCTCCAGGTTCACTAGTTGCCACTTGCATAAAGGTAACCCCTCATCCTTGTGTTATGAAACCTCTTCCTTTTAGAACCAGCTCTTGCTCCAGCTGATGCAGTTGCAGGCCTGGGTGTTGTGTATGGTC
Organism: Elymus sibiricus; assembly: GCA_039707655.1. Taxonomy (NCBI): domain Eukaryota; kingdom Viridiplantae; phylum Streptophyta; class Magnoliopsida; order Poales; family Poaceae; genus Elymus; species Elymus sibiricus. Next base: position 340,380,403 of record CM077669.1, on the reverse strand, counting down.
TTCCACCTCTCCTACTAGGTGCACTGGTTGAATCTACAGTTGTGTTTGCAGCCTGGGAAGTAGTGGTAGAAGAATCTCCTGCAGTTCTTGCCCTCCTTGTCCTTGTGGAAGTAGGAGGCTCTGCAGGCTGTGCATTTGCAACTGAAGAATCTCCTGCGGTTCTTGCCCTCCTTGTCCTTGTGGAAGTAGGAGGCTCTGCAAGCTATGCATTTGTAGCTGAAGAACTGCCTCCGGCATCATGATACCGAGTTCTGGTTGTCTTTTAAAGCACAAAAGTTAGGGGGGGAAAACCATCAGAAGATTAAAAAACAGTTCTAGCAGTTCTAGCAATACTACATACCTTATGCTTGTTCTTTCTTGCCTGTAGATGGGGCTTCAAAGGCTGAGGGCAGTAGGTGCATCTATGTTTCTGCCTGTTGCAGTTGCTACAGGTGATAGTGGCCATCCTTGGTGTATCCTTAGGTGATGGTACCTCAAATTTCCCCTTTCTTCTAACAGTTTGTTTCCTACCCTTCTTCTCCTTGAACACAGGTGGATCTATATCTTGAGTAGGTGTCCTTGGCCAAAACTCAGGTCCAGGTACATGGTAGATGATGTGTTTGTAAGTTGCCTCCCCACTTGTGACTTGCCAAATGCCAGGACCTGCCATGTATGGAGTGCAATGCCTGGAGTATTTCTTTGATTCCTCTAACTTTTCCATGTAGGTGGGTGTGATTTCCCACCTACTGCTCTCTATCTTCTCTCTAATTGATTGATATTTGATCATCAGTTTAGTTCTGAAACGATCCACACAGTTCCTGATTGGCTTGCACCTGATATCTAATATCATTTTGTTAAACACTTCTGACAAGTTGTTAACTACAAGATCTATCTTGCATGTGTAATCCATGGCATGCCTAGCCCAAGTCTCCTTAGGGATTTTTGATAGCCACTTCCAAGCATCTTCATCCTTCTTCCTCAGTTCAGCCATTGCAACCTCAAAACCATACTTGGTATATGAGTATGCAACATTGTCCATGTGCTTTTTCAATTCCTCACCCCTAAAGCCAGCTGATTGAAAATTGGCATAGATATGTCTCAAACAATATCTCTGAGGTGAGTGTGGGAACATAGCTTCTATAGCATTGAGCAGTCCCTGTTTCAGATCATAGTTTGAATGAATTATAGTTTGAATGAATCATAGTTTGAATGAATTATAGTTTGAATGAATCATAGTTTGAATGGATTATAGTTTGGTTTTACAACTATGAGGTGAAGTAGATACCTTTTGTCTGTCAAAAATGATGATGTAGTTGCCCCATTTGTTCCCCTCTCTAGTGCATGCCCTGAGCTGACTGAGAAACCAAGTCCAACTATCTGTGTCCTCCTTGTCAACAATTCCAATAGCAATTGGAAATATGTTGCTGTTCCCATCCCTGCCAGTGGCAGCCAGTATCCGTTGCCCAGTAGTGAGTTTTAGGAAACACCCATCTAATCCTGAAAGAATAAGGAAACAACAATCACAATGAGGAAACAAAGCATAAACAACAACCACAATAATAAAGCACAACAAATCATACCTATGAAGGGTCTACAACCATTCAAAAAACCCTCCTTGGAAGCATTCAAGCAGTAAAACATGTAGTGCAACCTTGGATTAGCGCTAGGCTTGAGCTCAATCACTGTGGTTGTAACAATGCATCTGCTCCCAGGGTTAGTATCTGCTACTTCTTGAGCTTGCGTTGGTTTTCCCTTGAAGAGGAAAGGGTGATGCAGCAAAGTAGATAAGTATTTCCCTCAGTTGTTGAGAACCAAGGTATCAATCCAGTAGGAGGTACAAGCAAGGACCCAATCTTTGCACCTACACAAACAATCAAACACTTGCACCCAACGCTATAAAGGGGTTGTCAATCCCTTCACGGTTACTTGCAAGGATGAGATCCGATAGAGATAGATATAAAAGATTACTAAAATGAAAAGTAAAACAAAAGTAAAAAGATTGCAGCAAAGTATTTTTGGTATTTTTGGTTTATAGATCTGAAAATATAATATGGAAAATAGACCCGGGAGCCATAGGTTTCACTAGAGGCTTCTCTCTTGAAGGAAAATAATACGGTGGGTGAACAAATTACTGTCGAGCAATTGATAGAAAAGCGCATAGTTATGACGATATCCAAGGCAATGATTATGCATATAGGCATCACGTCCGTGTCAAGTAGACCGAAACGATTCTGCATCTACTACTATTACTCCACACATCGACCGACTCCTGCTTGCATCTAGAGTATTAAGTTCATGAAGAACAGAGTAACGCATTAAGCAAGATGACATGATGTAGAGGGATAAACTCAAGCAATATGATGAAAACCCCATCTTTTTACCCTTGATGGCAACAATACAAATATGTGCCTCGCTACCCCTACTTTGTCACTGGGTGAGGACACCGCAAGATTGAACCCAAAACTAAGCACTTCTCCCATTGCAAGAATTACCAATCTAGTTGGCCAAACCAAACCAATAACTCAAAGAGACTTGCAAAGATATGAAATCATGCATATAAGAATTCAGAGAAGATTCAAATAATATTCATAGATAATCTGATCATAAACCCACAATTCATCGGATCTCTACAAACACACCGCAAAAGAGTATTACATCGGATAGATCTCCACGAAGATCATGAAGAACATGGTATTGAAGAACATAGAGAGAGAAGAAGCCATCTAGCTACTAGCTATGGACCCGAAGGTCTGAGGTGAACTACTCACGCATCATCGAAGGGGCAATGGAGTTGATGTAGATGCCCTCCATGATCGAATCCCCCTCCGGCAGATTACCGAAAAAGGCTCCAAGATGGGATCTCACGGGAACAGAGGCTTCTGGCGGCGGAAAAGTATTATCATGGCTCTCTTTGGTATTGGGGGAATATTTGGGAATTTAGAGTAGGAAGATTAGGGTTAGGAGGCCTGCAGGGGGGCCACAAGCCAGGGGGGTGCCCCCCCCTAGGGCGCGCCCTGCGGGCTTGTCGTCTCCCGGCAGGTCTCCTGCCCCCCTCTCCAAGTCTGGTAGGTTTCTTCTGGTCCAAGAAAAATCATCGCGAAGATTTTATTCCATTTGGACTCCGTTTGATATTCCTTATCTGCAATACTCAAAAACAAGGAAAAAAATAGAAACTGGCACTGGGCTCTAGGTTAATAGGTTAGTCCCAAAAATAATATAAAATAGCATATTAATGCATATAAAACATCCAAAACAGATAATATAATAGCATGGAACAATAAAAAATTATAGATACGTTGGAGACGTATCAGTATCAAGTACTGCTTGAAGATAATCCCTAAGCCTTGTGTATTGTCCTTTCATGTCACCTTGCACCACTTCAATTGCCATTGACCTTGCCCTGTAGGCCTTGCTCTTTGGCACTTCCACTCCAAATTTGGTTTTTGTCCTCTTCAATATTGCATCCACTCCAGCCCTTGGATCTTCCCTCAGTTGTTGCTCACATGTTTTGGCTATCCAATCTGCTGTCACTTTGGTTTTCTCTCCATGTGCACCACATGTGTGCAATACATTCAACTTCTTGATGCAGAATGTGCTCTCATGAGCAATTTTTGATGCAGTCATGTAGAATGGACATCCACTTTCCATTTCTGTGCACCACACTATGATCATATCTTTACAATTCCTGTGGTAGTGAAAATTTCTAAGTATCCTGATATGATAATTCCTAAGGGCTCTTCTAAACTGATACACATCAGTAAAGCACAATTTCAAGCAGAGTTGCTCATGAGCATCTGGCCTTGTCTCATCATACCACTTCCTAGGCTTACCCCTCTTGGCTTGGCTCTTTCTTCCAGAAGGAAGTGGTATAGCTTCTATGCCAGCCTCATCATCTGAATCACTTATGCCATAGTCTCTAGGGAAACATCCTGAATCATCAGATGGAATGAAATCAGGAATGACCTCTGTCTCAGCCTGATGGTGAGATCTTGTAGTTGGTCTTGCTTTTCCAACTGTCTTAAATGTTTGAGGAAGTGTTGTCTCAGGTTCTATGTCTGAGTCCTCCACCTCTGGGCACATCTCTTCCACCTCTGTGTCTCCTTCAAAGTGAATCACATGATCTTCTCTCTGTTTCCTCATCTGCTTCAGCTGGTCAATAATCTCATTTCCCCCCTCTACAGCTCTGTTATGCTCTTCTGGTTTGTACTCACACCAGTTGAAATCAAAAAATCCTTCATCATCTGAGGGGCCATAGTATTCCTGAGCTTTCTTTTTACCCTTGGACTTCTGCAAATTCATGCCCTCCTGTGTGTTCAGAAAAACAAGATCTTCACCTGGTTGTGCAGTACATATAGGCACATGATACAACTCCTCACTGTTAGCTTTTTCAAAAGGAAACAATACCCCAGCCTCATCTATACTGATTATGTTGGATTGCCCAACCTAGTCTATTGGTATCTGGGCCTCACCTGAGTTTCCTATGTTCAAATCTCCAGGATTAGGCTCAGTAGCCTTTATTACACTGATGTTTAGTAACTTCTTAGGAGCATACTGGTCAAGCATCTCCTCTACAACTTGTTCACTGTCTATGACCTGCATTCCTGCTGACCCATGTCCCTCATCTTTCACATAGAACATGTAGTCATCTTCAGTATATCCCTCCTCAGTCACCATCAGTGCTAACATGTTTATGAATGTTATTTCTAAAAGAGAATTGGTTTTCTCCAAGTTGACTCTGCCTTGAAAATGAAACCTAATTTCCCATATCTCATCATTCAAACTATAAAAAATATAAATATCATCATAATTAACAATCATTGTCTATTAATGATAACAAAAGAATCTTACATTGGACCAATCTACTACGCATATAACAGATAAAATTGCCTTTCAAACATAAACAGTCACATGTAAACATATCACTAACCCTCCACTCATATATAAATCAAACCACTTACCCTACGCTCTAACTACTAGAGATCTGAGTTACTATCACACACACTAATCCCTAACACTAAATCCCTATCAAGCAGATAATCACTATACCTAAATCAGAGAAAACCTAAAATGCAACAATGAGGGAGAGAAGCAGAAACACTTACCAGACGCAGCCGAAACTTGAAGCCCACTCATGACCATGGCCAACGCCGGAAGCCCTTATCTGGCGGGCCAAGGTTGTCGCCGCCCGCCGCTCGATATCAAACTGCGACGGCGAAGGGGGGGAATGGGCCCGCTCTGGCGAAGCAGCTCGCTGCGTCAGCAAGCTATTGCTGTCGAGCCAGTTGTCTACCTCCGAGAAGCCCTCACCATCACCTCATGTCCCTCCGCCGCCGCCTATTGTATCGCCCTCACCGCTCGCTTTAGCAGCCGCCGCCATGGCTCGAGGGAGAGAAGGAGAATGGGGAGATAAGGAGAGAAGGAGAATGGGGAGAGAAGGAGAGAAGGGAAGGGGCGGGTATGACCTAGCCCGTGCTAACGGCCGTCACCCGCTGGCAGTTACACTAGTCCTACGTGGCACCCGACATGTGGGCCCATTCTGTCGGAAATCATAGTTAACGGCTCCAAATCGGCCATTTGCGTTTATTGAAAAAAATTACAGGGAAACTGGTTGATTTTTGCGACGCGCAAGGAATGTGGTGGCATTTCTGCTCGACAGCTGCAAATGTGGTGGTTTTTTGTAATTCACTCGTTTGGATGAGTGTATGCAGTTGCAGGTGTACTACAGTTGATGAGAAGAGCCACGGCCATTATATAATACTCCTGATTTACGATGAGCTTCACTTTTCCTACTACTGATGTGAAAGATGAGAGAGAAAGAATTGTGATCTTTCTTAAAATTATATAATGTTTTGTTGCTACTATTTATTGTATCAACTAGCAAAAGGGCTCGTGCGTTGCAACGGGGAAAAAATCATAATCTTCAATGGTCATGATCACATTTTGCCGCAAGATCGAGATATACTATCACTTTCAATTTCGTGAAATCATCAAGATTTTTTTACACTCGCGAACATTTTTCAAATTCATGAACACTTCTACAAATTTTTCAACATTTTCTAAAATGAAAAACATTTTTTGAATTCATGAACATTTTATACTATTTGCAACCATTTTTTAAAAAAATTGTGAACATTTTCTTGAATCGACGAACATTTTTAGAATGAACGAACATTGTTTTGAAAATTGGTGGAATAATTTTTGAAATTCACTATTTTTTTGATTTAACAAACATTTTAAAAATACATGATCTTTTTGAATCAGCGAACATTTTATGAATGAATTAAATATTTTGTAACTCACAAACAGTTTTTGAATTTTTAGGATATTTTTCATTCATGGAGCGAAATGACCCTAATTCGTTGCATGCAACTCGACGATCACATAACGCCTCTCACCTTCCTGGTTGCGTTATTTCTGTTGCACAAAACAGTCGCACACTACGCAGTAACACATATATGCATGCCCCTTCCACGTCCCTCGGTATTAATTCTTTTTCATTATTGCATTGCATGAATGTCATGCCCTTGGTATTAATACTAATTCCTTTGTGTTATTCTCTCTTTCATATATTTTTTGAATCTACCGTTCTTTTTTATCCCCACAGATTACGCTCTTTAGTCTCTTCTTTCATTATTACTACTATATGCCCATTGAAATCGATCATTGATACTCCCTCCAATCCATATAGGCCCTTCTAGCATACATCATTGTTATAAAGGTTATCTACAAGTTATATTGTGTGTTAGCATTTCTCAAAATACATTATTGTAATTAATACGGTTAATTAAGGTTATGCACTAAAAAAATCTTAAATTATTTACAGGAAAAAAAATCATGGTTTGCAACTACGCATTTTTCTGATCAAATTACATATATAAATTATTTTAATCTGAGTTACGGTTGCAAAGTTATAGCAAATTCATGTTTAACATATTTTCTGTAAATAATAAAAAGCATGGGATCTAAACGGGCCGAAAACAGAGCGCACTGGGCAAATACGGAATACTAACCAGCGCCCAGGAGCGCAAGATAGTGCCTACAGTAGACGGGCCAAAGCCCAACAAAATTCAGTCACTTAATGTTGAACCGTGGGTTATTTAAAAGAAAAATCAGGGTCTTTTTTGTAAAGCGTATGACGGACGGGCAGAAACACTCCGTACTTTATTAGTAGGTATATATTATTTGTCGTGTGAACCACCTGGCCAGATGACTCACATAGGATGGAAGGGGCGTAGGAAATTGTCCATGACAATGAATTTCAGTCGTCACTAGGGAGCTTCATCAGCTAAGGCTCTTTGTAATTTTATTAAAAAGTAATCTAGCATCAATTTTCTCTAGTATTAAACATTGCCCAAGTCTAGACCCAAACAATCGCACCGTGTGAAAAGAGCAATTTATACATTATTGATTGGACCTGAACAAAGATTTTTTGTGTTTGGATAAGAGAAACTAAACTAGGAGGACATCAGAAGGAAAGGGAGTTTATGTTCTAGGGAGGGGACAATGGCGAGGGGCACGCTAGGAGACCCAGGGCCGGTTCTTTTCACCTCATGATTCTGTTGGGGAACGCGACAGAAAACAAAAAAATTTGAACTGCGAGCATGCCCAGGATCACTATAGAGATGCATACAAGGTTTTGATCTGATCATTACCGACTCATAGCACAGCGGAAGTAGAGTCGATGAACATCGGTGGTGCAGATCCCCGCAGCTAGGATTTACAACATCCCAACCGCGAGGATGTATTCCCTCGTCGGACAGCCCTTCGGGAGGCGGTCTGACAATCCCTCGGACGGTGTCACAGACAGCCCTTCGGGAAGACCCTCGAACAGTCCCTAGGGCAAAACATCGAAACTACGACCACTCTACGGGGTTGCACACATACGGTGTCAGCTATCCGGCAGGGCTTCGCCGTCCAGAACTAGTTCCTGCCGGAACCCAAACAGCCTTTCGGCTCTACGAAACTATTTCGCGGGGAGGGAGAGAGAAGGCCAGATCATGCATGGCATTTGTATGTGAGAAAGAGTGAGTGTGGAGAGTGCATCTCCACCTCTATTTATAGGAAAAACCCAAGGGGTAGGATGGCACTTGAAATACCCAAAAACCCATCACATGGAGTTTCCAAAGGGGCAAAATGGGAAGGCTAGAGGACATCCATGGAGGAGATCCTCCCTTGGCCGGCCACCACAAGTGGGCCCCCCATGAGGGGCTCACATCCATCCATGTCATCCCAAGATATTTTGGGACAAAGCCCAAAAAGGTGGCTTTCCATAAAGTAACCATAAAGTGCTTTTTACTATTCACGAAACCATTTTTCGCGGTCGTTAAATCCGAAAATATTTCCGTGGGTCTTAAAATAATTCCAGTACCCACTAAAACAATTCTGGACGCGTTCCGAAACATTTTTAGATCAATGATTTTCATCTGCGAAAAGCAACCAAAGCGGTTCCGGCAGTCCGGAACATTTCCGGTTCTTGTCTCCAAAAAATCCCAGAAGTTACCGGAACAATTCTGGTACCCTCCAATAATTTCCAGGCGTATGCCTAAACTAATTTGACTTAATGGTATACTCCAAAACAACTTTTCGGTTTTACCAAAACTCTTCCGGTGTTCTCTCTCCGGAACTCTTCCGTTGTCCCCGAAACTTTTCCGGTGATTTCCTCTCAGACTCTTTGTCTAGTATTCAGGAGATAGATGACCCTTAAGTGTGTGACCCTATAGGTTCGGTGAAGTATAGACATGAGCAGAACACTTTCCGATCAATGATCAACATCGGAGCCGTGGACACCCATATTGACCCCTATACCCACACGAATAAATATTCGAGTGAACCATTAGTTTGCCGTGTGCTATTCCTGTTGCTTCACGATATGATACAAAACCCCGAGGTGAGACTTGTCGGCATCCCCATGGATCAACACCTTGTCCACTATGCCAATTACCTCGTTACCGGTTTTGTTCTCCTTTCTCATTTCCGTGTATCGGCATCCCTGTGATCAAATCACATTGTGTCTGGCCAGACGATGATGGATACCGCAACACCGAGAGGGCCCAAGAATATCTCTCCATTGTCGGAGGAGCAAATCCCAATCTTGAGCTACCAAGTTACTTGTCATACTTTTCCGTGAACCCGTAAGCCGCCGTAATAGCCACCCTGTTACCGATGACGTTTAACAAACCCCAAAGTTCACGAAGCAAGCACGAAGGAACTCAATACTCTCATGGTCTAAGGAATTATGCAAACGTTAACTATCTCTGTGTTATTAACCATTAACTTGTGACGAATGTATCTCATAGCATAACATCAATTCGTGTCGATTCAACACAAGTGTTCTACTAACAGTGTGCCCTAAAAATTGCTGGCATAGACATGCCCATGATCAGGAAAACAGGATCATCATGCAATACTTGAGCTAGTCTTAGAGGCATGACTAGGAATACTTTTTACCGTTTATTGTACCACACGTGCACATGAGTTTCCCTCCGAGCCTCGTGGATATTGTAGACTCGAGAATCATTGCAGTTATAGCATGGATCATAAACATTCATTACAAACTAGGAGATACAAAGTAACTGTTATTACTGCCTCTAGGGCATATCTCCTACAGACTCCCACTTGCACTAGAGTCATAATCCAGTTACATGGCTTCCTTAACACCGATGGCTATCCGGTGCTGCTCATGCTTTTCTCGTGGGAGAGGTTTCGTCATCGGGTCTGACACATTCAGATCCGTGTGAACTTTGCGTACTTTCACTAAACCCGCTTCGACATGATGTCGAATGAGTTTATATTTGCGTTCAATATGTCTTGTCTTATGGTGCGAACTTGGCTCCCTTGCCTGAGCCACGGCGCCACTATTATCACAATAGATCTCCACCGGGTCCAGAGCACTTGGAACCACACCAAGGTCTTCAAGAAATTGCTTGATCCCGACAGCCTGCTTGGAGGATTCTGAAGCAGCAACATATTCCGCCCCCGTCGTAGAATCCGGCATAGTCTTTTGTTTGGAACTTTTCCAATCAACTGCGCCACCGTTCAATATGAAAACATAGCCTGATTGAGATTTGAAGTTATCTGGGTCACTCATGAAGCCTGCATCAGTGTAAGCACTTACAATGAGCTCTTCATCACCTCCGTACACAAGGGGTAAATCCTTGGTCCTTCTGAGGTACTTAAGAATATTTTTGACTGCGGCCCAATGTTCCAATCCTGGATCACTTTGGTACCGGCTGCTAACACTTAGCGCATAGGAAACATCCGATCTTGTACATAGCATGGCATACATAATAGAACCAACTGCCGAAGCATATGGAACATCATTCATTTGTACTCGCTCATCGAGAGTCCGAGGACACTGATTCTTGCAAAGCACTGTGCCAGGTGACATGGGGAGTAGACCTTTCTTGGAGTTCTCCATGTTGAACCTTTTCAACACCTTGTCAATGTACATGCTTTGGCTAAGCGCTATTAGGCGTTTTGAACTATCCCTATAGATCCTGATGCCCAATACATATGCTGCTTCGCCTAAGTCTTTCATTGAAAAACTCTTCTTCAATGATTCTTTTATTTCGTTAAGAAAATTCACGTCATTTCCAATCAACAATATGCCATCCACATACAAGATTAGAAATGCTTTTGCGCTCCCACTAAACTTCTTGTAAACACAAGATTCTTCGTCATTCCTGATGAAGCCAAACTGTTTGATCACTTCATCAAAATGAATGTTCCAGCTCCTTGCTGCTTGCTTCAGACCATAAATGGCCTTCTGAAGTTTGCATACCTTTCCAGCATCCTTATGAACGACAAAACCTTCAGGCTGTATCATGTATACATCTTCTTTGAGATTTCCATTTAGGAAAGCCGTTTTGACGTCCATCTGCCATATTTCATAATCGAAATAAGCAGCAATTGCTAGTAATATCCGAACAAACCTAAGCATAGCTACGGGCGAGAAAGTCTTGTCGTAGTCCTCTCCTGGAACTTGCGTGAACCCTTTCGTGACAAGTCTAGCTTTGTGGATTGTAATGTTACCATCCGCGTCTGTCTTTCTTTTGAAAATCCATTTACATCCAATGGGCTTTACGCCTTCTGGAAGTTCTTCCAAGTTCCAAACTTTGTTTTCGTACATGGATTCCATCTCGGATCTCATGGCTTTTTGCCATTCCCTTCAGCTGGGCCCCGCCATCGCTTCCTTGTAGTGCGCAGGTTCATCGTCTTCAAGAATGAAGATTTTGTTATGAAACCACTCAGGTGGCTCGATAGCCCTACCTGATCTGTGCAGTTCAAATACAACTTTGTCTGAAGTTCCCGCATCACATGCGACAACTTCTGGCTCGGTTGTAGGGATAATTTGTGGAATTGCTTCCGGTTCCTTAGCCATATCAACGGTTGCCGAAGATTCACTAATCTCATTAAGTTGTACTATTCTCCCACTTAATTCTTTAGCGAGAAATTCTTTCTCGAGAAAGTGTCCCACCTTTGCAACAAACACTTTGCCCTCGGACTGGTGGTAGAAGGAATATCCAATGGTGTTATTTGGATAACCTACAAAGTAACATTTGTCTGATCTAGGTTCCAGTTTAGTTGGTTGTAAACGTTTTACGTATGCCTCACAACCCCAAACCTTGAGATGCGACACACTAGGTATCTTCCCATACCACATCTCATGTGGTGTCATCTCAACAGATTAGACGGTGCTCTGTTTAATGTATAAGCGGCAGTAAGTAGTGCGTGACCCCAAAAAGATATCGGCAGATCTGTAAGAGACATCATCGACCTCACCATGTCTAACAGGGTTCGGTTACGTCGTTCTGACACTCCGTTTCGCTGTGGAGTTCCGGGGGGGCGTAAGTTATGAAACGATTCCACGGTCACTCAGATGTTGGATAAACTCGTGACTAAGATATTCGCCCCCATGATCTGATCGTAGAAACTTAATCCTTTTGTTACGATGATTTTCTACCTCATTCTGAAATTCTTTGAACTTTTCAAAGGTTTCCGACTTATGCTTCATCAAGTAGATATATCCATACTGTAGGACCGAAAGTATGTCTAGAGGGGGGGTGATTAGACTACTTGACCAAATAAAATTCTACCTTTTCCCAATTTTAAGTGTTGGCAGCTTTTAGCAATGATAGCAAGTCAAGCACACCCTACACATGCATGTCTAAGAGTATAGCAGCGGAAAGTAACAACAAGCATGTATATAGTAGAGGGTAGGAAGGAAGATCAAACGCAATTTGTAGACACGAAGATTTTTCCCGTGGTTCCGATAGGTGGTGCTATCGTACGTCCACGTTTATGGAGTCTTCAACCCACGGAGGGTAACGGTCGCGAGAGTCCACAGAGGGCTCCACCCACGAAGGGTCCACGAAGTAGGAACCTTGACTATTCCATAACGGCTTCTGTCCACAAAGGACTAGCCTCACTATGGGTAGATCTTCACGAAGTAGGCGATCTCCTTGCCCGTACAAACTTCTTGGTTCAACTCCACAACACGAAGTAGGAGGCTCACAAGCGACACCTAACCAATCTAGGAGGCACCACCCTCCAAAAGGTAATAGGCTCGGTAATGTCGATGAACTCCTTGCTCTTGTGCTTCAAGATGATAGACTCCTCAACACACAATCACTCTCTCACAGATTTGGCTTGGTAGAAGAGATTTGATTGGTGGAAAGCAACTTGGGGAGGCTAGAGATCAAGATTCATATGGATGGAGTGGAATGGCTTGATCTCAACACATGAGTAGGTGGCTCTCTCTCGGAAAATAGGATGGGGCAAGTATGGAATAGTTTTGAGTGCTTCTCTTACGAGTGGGTGGTGGTGAAGGGGTATATATAGGCATCCCCAAAAATCCAACCGTTACACCTAAAGTGACCAACTCGATGACACCGATGTGTGAATCTCGGTGGTACCGAAGTGACCAAAAGGCAGTAACTTTTGAATCTCGGTGAGACCGATACATAACTCTCGGTGGTACCGATACATAACTCTCGGTGGTACCGATTAGGTGACCAACGGTCAGATTGCTCAACTTGGTGACGCCGATTCTCAATTCTCGGTGGTACCGATTCTTGACCATGGCTAACTAGAGAGTTGGTCCAAAAACTCGGTGAGACCGATTCACAATTCTCGGTGGTACCGATTCTTGTGAATGGCTAACCAGGAAGTTGGTCCAAATCTCGGTGAGACCGACTGGCAAAACTCGGTGGTACCGAAGCTTGAAAATAGCTAAATAGAAAGTTGGCAAGTGAACTCGGTGGCACCAATGCAGAATCGGTTGCACCGAATGGCTAGGGTTTGGCATTAGTATGTCTGATTTTGGGAATCGGTGGCACCGAGTGGGAATTGTTGGTTGCACCGATTTTGGATGTTTGGCTTAGGACAGACTTTTGTGGAAGAGCTTGTGGGTGTTTTTTGTGACTATCTCTTGTGCACATGGAGCATCTTGTTCACCAACGGTACCTTACCCCCTTTTAATAGTATTGGCTTTCCTATGGACTCAAAGTGATTTCTCACAAAGTGAAATGTAGAGTCCTCTTGCTTGAAGCTTTGCCAATCCATTTCCTTGCATCTTGGGGTATCTCCACAATCCTTTTGCCATCCCTATCATTGAACTTTTCCTAAAATATGTTAGTGGAAACATTAGTTCAATGACATATATGTTGTTATTAATTACCAAAACCACCAAGGGAGCAAATGTGCTTTCAATCTCCCCCTTTTTGGTAATTGATGACAACATATAGATCAAAGCTTTGACGTATGATATAATCAATGAATATAATCGTCGCTTTGAGAAGTATGTGATAAGCAAGATCTCCCCCTAAATTTCTTCATTATTTTAAATTTGCGTTTGAATGCAAATGCACAATCGATTAGGTACATAGGGCACTCTTTCATGTCACATACAACTTGGTGGTGTGCGAGAATAGTAAGAATGAATATCATAGCACAACACAATCAAGTAAAGGTGAATGATCATCTCATAATCATCAAAAGGATAGGAAGTAGTAGCAATACACATCAAGTGTATGATCAAACACCAACAAAGTTTAACACAAGCAAACCAAAAGTTATCAAATGTTTTGAAAGGCGATAAAAACCAACGCTCTCTCTCTCGAAGCCTAAAGATCTATATACATCTTCTCCCCCTTTGGCAACAAGTTACCAAAAAGTTAAAAGGTATATATCTAATCGTTCTTCTGGGGTTGATCTCCTCCGGTAGCTGGTGAAGGAGTCGAGAGAACGGCATCGGCGAAGACTTCAGCAGACGTCATGGACGGAGTTGGAGTAGCAACTGGAGGAACTGGAGGAGCTGATGGAGCTGAAGAGGCTGTAGCAGGTGCTGATGAAGAAGGCCTCAACTCTAGAGCTGGCACTGTGGCTGATCTAGCCTGAGTAGTGAACTGAGTGCCTGGCCTGAGAGGTGAGTTATCCTCATCATCTGTAGTGTGGGGACTGGGCACGCTATCAACTTCCTTCTTGAGCTCGTTCACGGTCTTGGTCAGCCCATCCACCTTGTCATTGAGTGTCTTGATCCTGTTCTCCATGATCCTCACAAGACTATGCTGATTCGCCAAGATGTCCTTGATATCTTTCTGCATGCCCTGAACGGTACTGATCAAGAGATCCATTTGGTCGTTCCTGGATCTAGGGACTTGAGCACTAGTGGCTCTAGCTGCCTGTGCTGCAGCTGAGGTGGGGTGATCTGGGTTCATCACCACAATGTTGTCTTCTAGATCTGGCTGTAGGGGAAAATGTGGTCTATCAAGAGCAAAGATGTGCTTCTCCAGCTTGGAGTTGATAAGCATCTGGATGTAGGGTGCATAGCAGCATGAGCGCTTCTGATTAGCAGCAACCCTCTTCACAGTTTCCACAATCAAGTCCATCACCCTTATCCTGGTGTGTCGATCAAGATGGATCAGCATGTTGATGGAATAGCCTCTTATCATCTTGTCATCTCCAGACTTAGGCATCAAGGTATGCCTCAAGATGGTGTTCATTGTCCGGAGACCAGCCTGGAGGAAGTAAATGGATCCTAACTTGTGAGATTTCAAGTTTGCAGCAGGGATCTCATTGTACATGTTCTTCATAGCATCATGGCTCTCCTTGGATTCAGAATAGACATCCATATCTCCTTCTTCCACCTTTGGGACTCCTAAGATGGTAGCCCATTCCTCAACAGTTGATTCATACCTTGCTCCTTCAGTCATCCACACAATTCTACCATCTCCATAGAAGTGAGCAGTGGAGTAGAATTGCATGATCATCTCATCATTCCATGCAGTGAATTATTTGCCAACAAATTCATCCAGACCAATGCAGTGAAAGTTGTCTTGAACAATCGGGAAGTAAGCTTGATTCTCCTTGATATACTTCCAATCCACATACCTCATGTCACTTATAGCAGGGCTCTTATCAAGCAAGATTGTCTCGTAGAAATCTTGTTGCTCTTTGGTATAAAATCTGTAGTCCACAGTTGTTTTCCTTCTCTGAGAATATGGATCAATGGCTCTCCATTCTCTCAAACCTGAGTCCTTCCTCTTCTTCATGTCCTCAGCAAGCAAGTGGCTGGCATTGTGCTCTGGAAGGTGTGGTCTTAGCTTCATCAAGGCTGTAATATCATCATCCTCAGCTTCCCTAAAGGTGGAGGTCTTGTTCTTGCTGGAAGCTGGTATCTCTCTGGAGAACCTCTTGGGTTTGTCTGCAGCAGCTTTCTTGGGGGCAGTCTTGGTGCCCTTGGATGAAGTGGCCTTAGGCATAGCATCTGCCATGAGCTTCTTTTTCTTCTTTGGAGGGGCCTTTGCAACTGGCTCTTCCTCCTCTTCTTCAGCAGCTGCCTCTGCTGGATCCTCATACATAGAGGTTTGTCTACCAACAACATGAATGATCCTCTTCCTGGCTCTCTTCTTCTCTCCTGCCTTCTTAGGCAGGGACTTCTTGGAGGGCTCAACAGTCATTGTTGCCCTAGAGCTCTCTGGTGCTCTTGTTGACCCTGAGCTGGCATACTCCTTCCTGATGGCCTTCTTCTTGGAAGTAGTGGCAGCAGTGGTGCTCTTGGCAGCAGCATCTTTCTTGGGCAGCTCCTCAGGGATGAAATCCTCATCTTCCTCATCTGAGTTGAGCTTCCTCCTTGCCCTGGTTGCAGCTTTGGGCAAATCAAGAGAGCTAGGAACATCATCATAGCTCCCCTCAGGACTAGTGCCTGAGCTCATGTCAACACTCTGCCCTCTAAGATCATTCTGACTGTCATCTGAACCTGACATCTCTGACCCTATGAAGTAGAGTATAGAGGAGTGGAAGGGATGAGTCATCACAAAATGCAGACATTTTCAAAGATTTGAACTAGAATTTCTCAAGATTTGCATTCTACCAAATGAATATCGGTACAACCGAAGCAAACATTTCGGACCTACCGAGACAGACAATCTCCATAACAGAAACTTGGCACCACTTTCGGTGAGACCGAAAATGGGCACTCGGTTTCACCGAGATTGTTCTCAGTCGACCAGAAAAGTGAATCGGTGCTACCGATTCCTTTGTGTCGGTTCCACCGAGATTCAAGTTGCGGACGGCAAACCCTAAAAAATCGTTTGTTCGCTATTCTACTGGAGTTTCTTGTGGATGAATCAATCTCAAACTGTGGATTATCGATGGAAAAGTCCTAATGCGCGAGATTCGGGGCTTGGAGCGCATGAGGGGATGAAATCGTACCCTAACTCGGTGACGACTTCGCTACAACGGCGACGGGGGAGAGGATTCCGTCGACGGCGGGGACTTCCAATGGCGGAGGCGCTCGGGAAGACGAAGGCGATGACCAGGGGCCTTGGTTCGGCAGCAAGGGTTTCGGAGGGGATGACGTTTGAGGAATAGATTTCAAAAGTCGGGTCTGCCTCTATATAAACCCATGGCTGTCGGTGACACCGGTTCTAACTTTTCGGTGTCACCGAGTTTCTCAACTGTCTGCTGACAGGGAAACTCGGTGTAACCGAGAAGATGGAATCGGTGATACCGAGATGGAAAAACCATATCAACCCTAGGCATTCGGTGAGACCGAGATTTTGGGTTGGTTCCACCGAGATGCACTTGGGAGGTTTTAATGGTCAGTCCTTTGTCGATACGGAACTCTGAGTGCTCCTCACACAGAGAGATCGAAAAATCCTTATTCAAATTTTGTGATGCAACAAGAATAGAATATGAGGTAAGAAAGCATAGATAGCTAGAGAGTGGTCCTAGGCATTCTTGTCCATCCAATTGGCGAAAGAAAAGTCAAAAGACAAATAGCAACAATTGGATGTCCTCGAATGAATAAATAAATGCAGACCAACATGCTCACACAATAAGATGTCAAAGCATATGTGATGATGTCCATTGATTTGTTGATTACCTTGTCCCTTGCTTACCTTTGAGGGAATGTGTGACTCCTTGAACTATTGCATGATGTTGATGTTGATTGCAACTAGTTCTTGCCGATAATGAATGTGAGTGAATTTCATTGGCGGAGTCACCCCTCAAGAACTTCTCTAGTTCTTCTTCTTGGGGACCCACATCAACTTGATGGGGATCCTTGGTGTTGAAGTGTCACTTGTAGAAGTTGAGCTTGAAGTAGCCTTGGGAACCCACTCAACCAAAGCTTGGGATTCATCTTCATATGAGTCAATGTCCTCTTGAAGCTTGTTCTTGCCCTTGAGCTTGTGGTCTTGTGGTGGAAGGTCATCTTGAGTGTTTGTTCCCTTGGGAGGAGTATTTTCATACTTCTCCTTTTGAGGAACAAACTTGGGCTTGGGGTATTGACCTTCTTCCCATTCAACTCCATTAGCGTTGAAGTAGCCAATGCCATGGTTCTTCCGGTATCCTCCGTGCTTGCGTACAATTTCCTCAAATTGCTTACACCCGGCAAGACTCTTGTAGATACCTTTCTCTATAATCCCTTTCAATAAATCGTTTTCTTGCTCAAGTGTAACTTGGCTAAGAGAATCATCATTAGTGGAATCAATAGAACTACTAGAAGCAACATCATTAGATTTGGCATTTTCATTGTTGCTACTAGATGAAGAACCTTTCTTGCCTTTGTTACTAGTTTGTCTAGATTTAACTTGTGGCATGAATGTAGACAAGAGTAATCATTTGGCTAGATAAGATGAAGTCTTCTGTCGGAGATCATCATTGATAGCTTTAAGAAACTCATGCTCTTGCTCCAAGGTGAGCTTCTCGAAGTGTAGCTTCTCATGAGTCCTTACAAGCTCTCTATGATCTTCTGGAGTAGATTCATGGGCTAACTTAAGAGTGTTTAGTTCTTTAGTTAGTTGTTCTATTTTCATCTTATCATCATCAACCGACTTATCTTGACTAGCATGAAAATTATCAAGTTCATTTTGACTAACATCACTAGTTTTATCAAAGAGCAAGTCATCATCACAAAGTAAGTCATCTTCATCACTATTGAAATCAAGATACTCGGGGTGTGATACCTTGGGGCCTTTAGCCAAGAAGCAACTCCCACTCCCTTCATTTGGTGAATCAAATAGATCATAGGAGTTGGTAGTCACTAGTGCAAGTCCGGCAACACCTTCATCTTGACTATAGTCGGAGTTGGAGTGATAACTTCTCTCGGAGTTGTTGTCGGATTCGGAGCCGGAAACCCATTCACCAACATGAGATTGATGTCTTCTTCTTGTGTAGCTCTTGGTGTACTTGTCCTTCTTCTCCGAGTCCCTACTTCTCCTTGAGGGTATTCGTTCATAACGATCATCTCTACTCCTCTCTCTTTGAGGTGACTCATTTCTTGAACTTCATCTTCTAGGTGACTCTTCTCTTCGTTTGTAGGGAGCCGTGCACTCATTGGAGTAGTGTCCGGGCTTCCCACAATTGTAGTAGTTTCGGTCACGACTTGACGAACGCTTCTCTTCATATCTTGAGTTGGAGCTTCGTTCTTTGCCTCTATTCTTGTAGAACTTGTTGAATTTCTTGACCATGAGGCTTATCTCTTCATTGGTGACAAGGTTGTCACTTGAAGTTGCGGGAGCATCACTTGTGGCCTTGTAAGCACCGCTAGACTTGTTGTGAAGCTCTTCTTTGTCTTTGAGTGTCATCTCATGAGCAACAATCCTTCCAATGACTTCCGTAGGCTTGAGATCTTTGTAGTTGGGCATCATTTGGATCAATGTGCACACGGTGTCGTATCTCTCATCCAAAGCTCGAAGTATCTTCTTGATGATGAATTTGTCGGTCATTTCTTCGCTTCCTAAGCTGGCAATCTCATTTGTGATGAGAGCTAGCCTAGAGTACATCTCTGCGACTCCTTCACCATCCTTCATCTTGAACTTGTCAAGCTGACTTTGAAGAACGTCCAACTTGGATTCTCTCACGGATTCGGTACCTTCATGCATATCAACCAAAGTATCCCAAATCTCTTTTGCATTCTCAAGAAGGCTGATTTTGTTGAATTCTTCGGGGCATAGGTAGTTGAAGAGAATGTCACATGCTTGAGCGTTGTATTGCAACATCTTCAATTCATCTGCGGTCGCTTCACGATCCAGTTCCTTTCCATCACCAAAGAATTCACCTTGCAAGCCAACACGAACAACAGCCCAAATGGCGGGGTTATGACCAAGAATATGCATTTTCATTTTGTGCTTCCAACTAGCAAAATTTGTGCCATCAAAGTACGGACCTCTACGGTGATAATTTCCCTCACTAGACGCCATACTCTCCTAGGTTGTGAAACCAATGCAATGGAGACCAAAGCTCTGATACCACTTGTAGGACCGAAAGTATGTCTAGAGGGGGGGATTAGACTACTTGACCAAATAAAATTCTACCTTTTCCCAATTTTAAGTGTTGGCAGATTTTAGCGATGATAGCAAGTCAAGCACACCCTACACATGCATGTCTAAGAGTATAGCAGCGGAAAGTAACAACAAGCATGTATATAGTAGAGGGTAGGAAGGAAGATCAAACGCAATTTGTAGACACGAAGATTTTTCCCGTGGTTCCGATAGGTGGTGCTATCGTACGTCCACGTTTATGGAGTCTTCAACCCACGGAGGGTAACGGTCGTGAGAGTCCACGGATGGCTCCACCCACGAAGGGTCCACGAAGTAGCAACCTTGACTATTCCATAACGGCTTCCGTCCACAAAGGACTAGCCTCACTATGGGTAGATCTTCACGAAGTAGGCGATCTCCTTGCCCGTACAAACTTCTTGGTTCAACTCCACAACACGAAGTAGGAGGCTCACAAGCGACACCTAACCAATCTAGGAGGCACCACCCTCCAAAAGGTAATAGGCTCGGTAATGTCGATGAGCTCCTTGCTCTTGTGCTTCAAGATGATAGACTCCTCAACACACAATCACTCTCTCACAGATTTGGCTTGGTAGAAGAGATTTGATTGGTGGAAAGCAACTTGGGGAGGCTAGAGATCAAGATTCATATGGATGGAGTGGAATGGCTTGATCTCAACACATGAGTAGGTGGCTCTCTCTCAGAAAATAGGATGGGGCAAGTATGGAATAGTTTTGAGGGCTTCTCTTACGAGTGGGTGGTGGTGAAGGGGTATATATAGGCATCCCCAAAAATCCAACCGTTACACCTAAAGTGACCGCCTCGGTGACACCGATGTGTGAATCTCGGTGGTATCGAAGTGACCAAAAGGCAGTAACTTTTGAATCTCGGTGAGACCGATACATAACTCTCGGTGGTACCGATTAGGTGACCAACGGTCAGATTGCTCAACTCGGTGACACCAATTCTCAATTCTCGGTGGTACCGATTCTTGACCATGGCTAACCTGAGAGTTGGTCCAAAAACTCGGTGAGACCGATTCACAATTCTCGGTGGTACCGATTCTTGTGAATGGCTAACCAGGAAGTTGGTCCAAATCTCGGTGAGACCGACTGGCAAAACTCGGTGGTACCGAAGCTTGAAAATAGCTAAACAGAAAGTTGGCAACTGAACTCGGTGGCACCGATGCAGAATCGGTTGCACCGAATGGCTAGGGTTTGGCATGAGTCTGTCCGATTTTGGGAATCGGTGGCACCGAGTGGGAATTGTTGGTTGCACCGATTTTGGATGTTTGGCTTAGGACAGACTTTTGTGGAAGAGCTTGTGGGTGTTTTTGGTGACTATCTCTTGTGCACATGGAGCATCTTGTTCACCAACAGTACCTTACCCCCTTTTAATAGTATTGGCTTTCCTATGGACTCAAAGTGATTTCTCACAAAGTAAAATGTAGAGTCCTCTTGCTTGAAGCTTTGCCAATCCATTTCCTTGCATCTTGGGGTATCTCCACAATCCTTTTGCCATCCCTATCATTGAACTTTTCCTGAAATATGCTTAGTGGAAACATTAGTTCAATGACATATATGTTGTTATTAATTACCAAAACCACCAATGGAGCAAATGTGCTTTCACATACCTACTTAAATCGTCACTAAAAGTCACGAAGTAGAAATACCCACCCCGTGCGATTGTGCTCATTGGACCACATACATCACTATGTATTATTTCCAATAATTCACTCGCCCGTTCAGGATGACCCATGAACGGTGTCTTGGTCATTTTCCCCATCAAGCAAGCCTCACATGTGTCAAATGATTCAAAATCAAAAGACAGTAGAACTCCAACCTTTTGGAGTCTTTTCATGCGTTTCTTTCTGATGTGGCCAAGACGACAATGCCACAAGTAAGTGGTGGTGGTATCAGCCTTCTTAAGACGTTTAGCATTCACGTTAAAGACATCATTTTCACATTCAAGATTTAGTATGAAAAGGCCCCCAACAATGGGTGCAAATCCATAAAACATATCCTTACAATAAAGTGAACAACCATTGTTCTCAGACTTGTAGGAGTAACCATCGTGCAATAAACATGATCCAGAGATAATGTTTCTACACAATGTTGGAACAAAATAACAGTTACTTAGTTCTAAGGTAAATCCTGAAGGGAGACGTAGAACAAAATAACCACCGTTCCCGACGCGCATCACGACTTCATTCTTTGCCAGCCTGCACACCTCCTGAAGCCCCTGTATCAAGTTGTAAATGTGAGCAACCGATCCGGTATCAAATACCCAAGACTTAGAATTTTCGCTAGCAAGCAAAACGTCAATAACATTAACTTGTATAACATTTATACCTTTTCCGGTTTCCCGGACTTCTTATCTTCCAGATACTTCTTGTAGTTTCTCTTCCAGTGTCTTGTGCCTTTGCAGTAGAAGCACTCAGTTTCAGCCTTGGCTCTGCCCTTAGAGCTACTTTGGGAGATGGTCTTACCGGCGTCCTTGCCCTTCTTGGACTTGCCTTTCTTTTTGAAACTGGCGGTTTTATTCACAAGCAACACTTGCTTGTGATTTTTCCGCAGTCCTCCTTCAGCAATTTTCAACATGGCAAGCACCTCATTAGGTGATTTATCCATCCCATTCATGTTGTAGTTCATGATAAAACCGTCGTAAGACGGGGGGAGTGAACTGAGCAACATGTCCATAACATGGGCTGGTGGAAGTGGAAATTCCAGGGTATTAAGCCTTTCAACGTAGCCAATCATATTGACCACGTGCTCGCCAACTGAACTGCCCTCAACCATCTTGGTCTCCGTTAAGATTTTCATGATATCATAACGTTCAGACCGTGCATTTTTCTTGTACAGAGCATCCAGTTCCTTGATCATATCAAAGGAGTTATGGAATTCAAAACGTTTTTGAAGCTCTGAACTCATGCAAGACAGCATGAGGCACTGCACTAAGTTGAAATCATCATCCTTAGTGGCCCAGATATTTTGTTCATCTGCCACGGCAGTTGCCACCGGCTTAGGTGGAAGAGGTTCGTCAAGCACGTACACGTTCTTAGCACTCCTAAGGACAATCCTTAGGGTACGGACCCAGTCCGCATAGTTGTTTCCATTTGCAGCTAACTTCTCTTTCTCTAACATCGGGCCTAAGTTGAACGGTGCGTTGCGAGCCATGTGATCTACAACGGTAAACACAAAATTCACTTTTAGACATTGTTCGTAATTAATATTGCACTAGTGAATAAACAAATTTATTCTAAGGTGCGCTCCCACTCAAATCAATATCTCTCATAATTGATTGTGAGTGATGCAAGACCCAACTTTCAATTCAACGTCAAGGATGTAACCATCTCAAGTGACGAGAATTTCAATTGGTAGGCCAACTTGCCAATCACATCTCTATGTGACTCTTGTTCATCTTTCGATGGGCGTGTTCCGAGCTCAGGACGATCCTCCGGAACGTCAAGATAACCAAGTGATCTTGCTGCGAGGTCTCAACTCACCCGCCTCACACTTTTTTAATCGTTCGTATCCATGTAACCATGTGATACCCCGAATAGATAGGTGCCGTGACGGTGCTACACTTAGGAGAACACTAACTACTTGATATTTGTAAGTGAGAGATCACCCTAATAAAAAGCGACTACCGCGCAATCAAGAAGGGTGCATCATAAGGGATAAACATCTCAGGCAATTCATAATAGCATGATATGGTATAGCCCTTTCTGACGAAGAAGTCATTAATTTCTTCGTCTTCGACATTTGCATTGGTGTTCACCTTCACGAAGATTGCCACCACCTTGTCGATGCAACAGATAATATTGCTATCTCTATAGCTAATAAAATAAGTGCATTACATAAGGTTGACACGGAGGTCATTTTAAAGTGACAATCATATGGCTCCAGCCATCATGCCGAATCATGACACGCAGGTCGTGTTAGTAAATTTACATCATATAGTCATCTCATACATAATCAAATCAATATGAGAACTGCTATACCACATCACATGCAATCCTGCAAAACCAAGTTAGACGTCTCTAATCGGTTTATGCAAAAAAAAATTACGTGGCTTCTAAGGTTTTGACTTAAACCGCAGCTACCAACGTTTATCATCAAGTATGATCATTCAAGTTGCTAGATTAACTTTGCGGGGTGTATGAAGCACGAGATAATAAAATCTTGAACCCCATACTGAACTTCGTCATACGCATGACCCCCGTGCAGATCATATCTACATTGCCCTTTCGTCTGCGAAACATCCATCTTTCTTAACTATGGAGGAACCCAAAGACACTGAAGCACTTTGTTGATCTATCAATCAGCATACTCAGGAGCAGCATGAAAGGATCGCGGATTGCCAGAACTTTGTCAGATTGCACCATGCCGTCAAGATCAGGACTACGCAAATTCAAGGGAAGCAACAAGAACATCGGGTAATAGATTTCATCTACTACCCACACAAATAATTTTCAGCAATAGATCTCATCTACTACAAAATTATACTATGCAATACCCATACATCTCATGTATTCTAGATCGTAACCTGCATTTACGCATAGCCTGGCTCATGATGCCACTGTTGGGGAACGCGACAGAAAATAAAAATTTCTGAACTGCGAGCACGCCCAGGATCACTATAGAGATGCATACAAGGTTTTTATCTGATCATTACCGACTCATAGTGCAGCGGAAGTGTTGGGGAACGTCGCATGGGAAACAAAAAAATTTCCTACGCACACGCAAGATCTATCCATGGTGATGAGCATCTACGAGAGGGAGAGTGAATCTACATACCCTTGTAGATCGCTAAGCGGAAGCGTTAAGAAACGCGGTTGAAGTAGTCGAACGTCTCCGCGATCCAAATCGCAAGTCGTCCCTCGATTCGATCACGAACTAGTGCCGAACGGACGGCACCTCCGCGTTCAACACACGTACGGCTTGATGATGCCTTCACCTCCTCGATCCAGCGAGCGATGATGAAGTAGTAGATGAGTTCCGGCAGCACGACGGCGTGGTGATGTTGGTGAGGAACAATCTCTGCAGGGCTTCGCCAAGCACTACGGAGATTATGACAGGAGAACTAGAGGGTTAGGGTTGCCGACACACGGGTTGGGAAATCTTAATCAATCCCGTGTGCTAGCCCTGCCCCTCTATTTATATGTTGAGACTTGGGGTCTAAACTTGGAGTAAAAGCCTCCTCCAGGTCGGTTTTGCCCGCACAAGGTCGGTTTGGCCCGCAGGGAAAGAGTCCAACTCGGATCCCTACAGTACCGCGCACAAGCGGTAGTACCGCTCACAAGCGGTAGTACCGCTTGAGCGGTAGTACCGCTTCACACAAGCGGTAGTACCGCTTGGGCGGTAGTACCGCTTCCAACAAGCGGTAGTACCGCTTACGCGGTAGTACTGCCTTTACCAGCGGTAGTACCGCTTAAGGCAGCAGCAAAACTTCCTTTTGCACTTTCCAATACCTCGTGGGCTTTACCCCTTTGGCTCATATAAAGTGTTGCTGCACCCGAACACTTCGGTAAACATCCGGAACCCCTGCCGGTGAATTCCGGAACTTTTCCGGAGATCAAAACACTATTATCACACATATATCAATCTTTACCTCCGGACTCTTCCGGAGATCCTCGTCATGTCCGGGATCTTATCCGGGACTCCGAACAACCTTCGGTCACCAACAAAATAACTCAACTATACTAATCGTCACCAAACGTTAAGTGTGTAGACCCTGCGGGTTCGAGAACTATGTAGACATGACCGAGACACCTCTACGGCCAATAACCAATAGCGGGACCTGGATGCCCATATTGGCTCCTACATATTCTACGAAGATCTTTATCGGTCGAACCTCTATGTCAAGGATTCAGTTAATCCCGTATGCTGTTCCCTTTGTTCTTCGGTATGTTACTTGCCCGAGATTCGATCGTCGGTATCTCTATACCTAGTTCAATCTCGTTACCGGCAAGTCTCTTTACTCGTTCCGTAATACAAGATCTCGTGGCTAACACTTTAGTCACATTGCTTGCAAGGCTCATTGTGATGTTGTATTACCGAGTGGGCCCTGAGATACCTCTCCGTCATACGGAGTAACAAATCCCAGTCTTGATCCATGCCAACCCAACAGACACCCTCGGAGATACCTGTAGAGCACCTTTATAGTCACCCAGTTACGTTGCGACGTTTGATACACACAAGGTACTCCTCCGATGTCAGGGAGTTGCATGATCTCATGGTCATAGGAACAGATACTTGACATGCAGAAAACAATAGCAATAAACTGACACGATCACATGCTACGTTTATAGTTTGGGTCTTGTCCATCACATCATTCTCCTAATGATGTGATCCCGTTATCAAATGACATCTCATGTCAATGGCTAGGAAACCTTAACCATCTTTGATCAACGAGCTAGTCAACTAGAGGCTTACTAGGGACACAGTGTTGTCTATGTACCCACACATGTATTTGAGTTTCCAATCAATACAAGTATAGCATGGATAATAAACGATTATCATGAACAAGGAAATATAATAATAACCAATTTATTATTGCCTCTAGGGCATATTTCCAACAGGAAGTAGAGTTGATGAAGATCGGTGGTGCAGATCCCTGCAGCTAGGATTTACAACCTCCCAACCGCGAGGATGTATTCCCTCGTCGGACAGCCCTTCGGGAGGCGGTCGGACAGTCCCTCGGACGATGTCTGGGACAGACCTTCGGGAAGACCCTCGAAAATCCCCTCGGGCAAAAGATCGAAACTACGACCTCTCTAAGGGGTTGCACACATACGGTGTCAGCTATCCGGCAGGGCTTCGCCGTCCAGAACTAGTTCCTGTCGGAACCCAGACAGCCTTTCGGCTCTACGAAACTATTTGGCGGGGAGAGAGAGAGAAGGCCAGATCATGCATGGCATTTGTATGTGAGAAAGAGTGAGTGTGGAGAGTGCATCTCCACCTCTATTTATAGGAAAAACCCAAGGGGTAGGGTGGCACTTGAAATACCCAAAAAACCCATCACATGGAGTTTCCAAAGGGGCAAAATGGGAAGGCTAGAGGACCTCCATGAGGAGATCCTCCCTTGTCCGGCCACCACAAGTGGGCCCCCCATGAGGGGCTCTCATCCATCCATGTCATCCCAAGATATTTTGGGACAAATCCCAAAAAGGTGGCTTTCCATAAAGTGCTTTTTACTATTCACAAAACCATTTTTCCGAGGCCGTTAAATCCGAAAATATTTTCATGGGTCTTAGAATAATTCCAGTACCCACTAAAACAATTCTAGACGCATTCCTAAACATTTTCAGATCAATGATTTTCATCTGCGAAAAGCAAACAAAGCGGTTCTGGCAGTCCGGAACATTTCCGGCTTTTGTCTCCGAAAAATCCCAGAAGTTACCGGAACAATTCTGGTACCCTCCAATAATTTCCAGGCGTATGCTGAAACTAATTTGACTTAATGGTATACTCCGATACAACTTTTCGGTTTTACCGAAACGACTTTTCGGTTTTACCGAAACTCTTCCGGTGTTCTCTCTCCGAAACTCTTCCGTTGTCCCCGAAACTTTTCCGGTGATTTCCTATCAGACTCTTTGTCTAGTATTCAGCAGATAGATGACCCTTAAGTGTGTGACCCTATAGGTTTGGTGAAGTATAGACATGAGCGGAACACTTTCCGATCAATGATCAACATCGGAGCCATGGACACCCATATTGACCCCTATACCCACACGAATAAATATTCGAGTGAACCATTAGTTTGTCGTGTGCTATTCCTGTTGCTTCACGATATGATACAAAACCCTGAGGTGAGACTTGTCGGCATCCCCATGGATCAACACCTTGTCCACTATGCCAGTTACCTCGTTACCGGTTTTGTTCTCCTTTCTCGTTTCCGTGTATCGGCATCCCTGTGATCAAATCACATTGTGTCTGGCCAGACGATGATGGATACCGCAACACCGAGAGGGCCCAAGAATATCTCTTCATCGTCGGAGGAGCAAATCCCAATCTTGAGCTACCAAGTTACTTTTCATACTTTTCCGTGAACCCGTAAGCCGCCGTAATAGCCACCCTGTTACAGATGACGTTTAACAAACCCCAAAGTTCACGAAGCAAGCACGAAGGAACTCGATACTCTCATGGTCTAAGGAATTATGCAAACGTTAACTATCTTTGTGTTATTAACCATTAACTTGTGACGAATGTATCTCATAGCATAACATCAATTCAGGTTGATTCAACACAAGTGTTCTACTAACAGTGTGCCCTCAAAATTGTTGGCATAGACATGCCCATGATCAGGAAAACAGGATCATCATGCAATACTTGATCTAGTCTTAGAGGCATGACTAGGAATACTTTTTACCGTTTATTGTACCACACGTGCACATGAGTTTCCCTCCGAGCCTTGTGGATATTGTAGACTCAAGAATCATTGCAGTTATAGCATGGATCATAAACATTCATTACAAACCAGGAGATACAAAGTAACTGTTATTACTGCCTCTAGGTCATATCTCCTAGAGATTCTCTAGAATCTGATTCGATGAAACTACCCACATAATCAGTTGTCCAGTTCTTTTCTGTGATTCTAGTCTTATATGAGTTGTGTGCTGAAATCTATGTAACGCCCCTAGATTGAGCTGAATGTTGAATTGATAACACTTGGTTATTTCTGACAATTTCATGTCTAAGATGAACACAATAGCGAGTTTCAAATCTCATAGAGTATTCAATATTACAATATAAAAGCGAGGTCCAAATATCATAAAGTGCTTGATATTGCAATTTAAAACCGAGTTACAAATATCATAAAGTGCTTAATAATACAAGTTAAAAGCGAGTTTCAAACTACAAATATAAGGACGATCTCAAGGTACAAGACTAACATCAATAGCCTCACGTGTAGCGGTCATGGTACCATCATCTTCAGGTGGTAAAGCGTTGGCACCTGTAAATGACTGTGGAGGTTGCACGTACGCATCATTGTCAAACTTGTCAAAATGATCATCACATAACTTGCTATCACGAATGTAGTTATGAAGACACATTCATGCAGTGATGATCATCTTTGGGTCTCCAGCTTGTACCGTCTTATGCCTTGGAGAGTACGCCATTTCATCCTGAGAACATCGAACGATCTTTCGACAACATTTGGCAAATAAGAATGATGATGGTTGTTCTTGGAAATCGGGTACATGATATCGTTGCCCCTTGTATGGTGCTAGATATCCAACTCTACTTGGATATCCAGAGTTGACAAGGTAGTATTTATATATAATAAGACATCATGTATTTTGGGCCTTTGTCGGTCAGCTGGCCCGAGTGGCATATTGTGGGTAATTTCTAGGTCCAATAGGAGTATTTGCTAAAACTGAATCGTTTTGTTTTGAGGGGCTTGCCAGAATCGCCAAGTTTCCACGATTCTGAAATACACTATGATTGTGGGATGATTCTAGACGATTCCTGGGCAGAGATGAGTTCTTTTGCCATTGTGATTTTTCAGGTAGTGATTCTTCAAAATCGAGTCAAAAGAATTAGGGCCCCACCACACTAGCAGCCTCAGCGGCAACCAGGAGGTGAAGTTGACCTCCGATGGCTAGACTCCGCTCACTCCCCTGTCGTCTAACCAAAGGTACCGCCTGAATCAATTTTAGTGTCGTGATGGGTGCTGCTAATTGATATTATCAGATGACCATTATTTCTCATGTTGCAATGCACGGGAACATTTCCCAGTACATTATAGTATAAACAATGAACACAATTTTGAATATATGATGAACAAATTTCAAATACACAATGAATACACTTTTGTAATACACGATGAACATTTTTGTAATGCATCCTGTATACTGTGAACATTTCCCTAATATACGATGTATATTTTTGTAGTACGCGATATTTTTTATATAATACGCAAAAGTAATAGTAGGGAAAAATAAACAGAAATATGAAAAATAAGAAACATGAAAGAGAAAAAAATGAAAGGTAAACGGAACCATAATAAGAAGAAAAAAAACAGGAACAATCACTTAAAATAGTAACAACGTGAAGCAAAAACCCACTAAAGAAAAATGAAAAAATCTGGCAGGAAATAGGGAAGGAAATAACATGGAATGAAAACATCACGTGAATTCGTACATGGGCCGCCCAACTGGAGGCTCACTTCAGCAAAGCCATGACTATTTGCCGTCGCGGCAGGCAAATAGGATTGGCTGGGAGCAACTGACTCAGAAGTACCCCTTGTGGGAGCCCCTCGAGGGTCACTTTTGGTGGACACTTGGCGCGTTCTCAACCGTTGTCACGTGTCGTATGTTGGACCCTTCATAAGGATTTTGCTTTTAAATTCTTTTGTACGCGTTTTCGGGGGTTCGATTTTTTTTTTTAGTTTTCTCGAGATTTTAGAGAAATAAAATTTTCGAAAAAATAATTGCACAAAAAAATCGCGATTTGTTCTTTGTTTTCTCGAGCGGTACAGATTTGGTTCCGCGAGAGGCACAATTATGCCTCTCGAGAAGGAAATAAACATGTTTTTTTACTTCCACGAAAGGTACATATTTGTTTCATGTGGATGCACAGGTTTATTTCCGCGAGAGACATAGTTGTGCCTCTCGAAAAACAAAAAACATGTTTTTTTTCTTCCACAAGAGACATTGGTTTGTTTCTTGTGGAGGCACTAATTTGCTTGCACGAGACACAACTATGTCGTGCCTCTCGGAAAAAAAGAAACACATTTTTTTCTTCAGAAGCACATATTTGCTTTTTGTGAAGGCACAAACTTGCTTCCTTGAGAAGCACATATGTGCCTCTGGGAAAGGTAATAAATATAAAAAAAGTGTTTCCGGCTATTGTTTTTACGATTTTTTTGTGAAAAATAAATTCATCGGAACTTAATAAGATGGGATTTAATTTTTAAGATCTCGACGCGAGGAATCCGATGATGATAACAATACGGAATTTAGGCGCACGGTTCAAGAGATAAAACATTTTTAAAAACAAATTTACAAAAAAGAGCAAAAACTTCGAGGTTGTCACTTGTCAACCCTTGAGAAAGTGGAAGTGTCCTTTGTAAGGGGACACCTGATTTTGGGATTGGCCAGGAGAAAGTCCCGACGCATTCTGGGTCACATATGCAACAATTCCCACAAGGAGGCTTCTAATTGGACGGCCCAATACAGCGTGCGTGCACCTTGTGCACAGTAGCGACTCGGGTCAGGTCGATCGAAAAATCACTGTAGCGCATGGTTACTGTGGTTAGTTTGGTCGTTTTTTAATTTTAACCATCCAAAAAACGATTCTTTTCAATCATGAATAATTTTTGATATTCTGAACATACTTTAGGAAATGTGGAAATATTTTGAAACACGGCCAATTTTGAATTGTGAGCAAATTAAAGAAAACCGTAACATTTTTAAAATTCTGAAGTAAAATGTCAAAACGTGAATATTTTTTGAAATTTACAGATATGTTTTAAAATAGTGAACACTTTTCTGAAAATACGAAGATTTTTAATTTGTGAACAAATTTTGAAAACAGAAACTTTTTTGATATTCCCAATAATTTCCTGAAAACGCAAACTTTTTATGTAATCCAAGATAATTTTTAAATTTTTTAAAAAAATTGTAAAACAAGAAAATATTTTTAACATTTGGAACATTTTTAAAATGCGATTTATTTTTTCAAATTTGTGAACAATTTTAGCAACATAATCTTTTTTGAAATTATGAATATTATTCATAAAATCACGAACTTTTTCTGAAATTTGTGCTTTTGTGAAAAAAAAGAAAAAATATAGAAAAACAAAAAAGCAAAAACTAAAAGCAAGCCCAAAAAACAAGAAAAGAAACAACAACAAAAAGAAAAACGTTTAGGAGCATTCTAGAAGGCTCCTAAACCAGAACCTTGTGTAAGATGCTACCGCCACAATAGGTTGCCCATTATGGCATTGCTAACTCGTTGCATATACGATTCAGCGGGAATCTGCCGCAATTAGCGTCGTACATGATTTTCCATATGTGATGCTCAATCTTCCTATATGCCGCCCATGTGGGGGCATAGAGTCACGGTTTCACTCAAGCAAGCCTCCAAACTGGCAAGGGCTGTTACAGCTCCCAGTTTTGTTCTGAGGAACTAACATCACACCCCAGCACATAGCTGGATTTCACGTGATTTTTGCTGGGCCAGATCAAAAAGTCAAAAAGTAAACACACAAAGTTAATATAGAAACCTCGTACAGGGTTAACGATCTTTATTTAAAACTAAGACGGGGCTAATGATCGAGCTAAGCAGTAGACTAAACGAAGTTGGAAAATAGATAGGGCTAGCCATAAAAGCGATGTAGCATGGCGGTGTTCCAGGGGTTGGGCTCAAAACGATGTGTCTTCGCTTCTCAGATCTGATATGCTCCTCCGGCGAGTACTTATCAATGATGAATATTTTGTCCTATTGTGAAGACAACTTGTGTTTGCAAGTCTTGTCCTGATAGCAGCGCATGCCGAGATCGTCGATGTTGAACGTCTGACTCCGTACCTCGTGCTGTTTGTATCGTCAAAGCGGTTGCTGGTAGATGGCTGACCTTGCTTCCGCCACGTATCGTTCCTCATCCAGTGTGTCCAGGTCATCCCAATGCTCCAGATCTGCCTCGTGCTCTTTGTACAGATGTATCCGAGGAGCATCGTGCATGATCGCAGGGAGGACGACCTCGACACCGTATACCATGAAGAACGACATATAGCCTGTAGAGATGTTCAGAGTGGTCTGTAGGCTCCATAAGACGAAGTCGAGCTCTTCCACCCATCTGGTGTCAGCCTTTTCCAGAGATCGGACAAACATTGGTTTTATACTGGCTAGGATTAGTCCGTTAGCCCGTCTAACCTGACCGTTTGTTTGTGGGTGATAAACGAAAGCATAGTCAAGTTTGATATTATGCTTGGCACACCATTTACATAGTCAAGTTAAATTGGACCCATTATCTGTGATGCCGGGGTAAGCCATATCGATGGACCATGCTAGAAATAAAGTTAATGGCTGACCCAGCTTCCTAGCTAGCAATCAACTTTGCTTCATTCCATTTTGTTAACTTGCCGACCATGACAGGAAGGTACTTATTGCTGGTTTTCTCATTTATGGAGTGGTCTGACCATGTCCAACCCCAGACCATGAACAAACAAGTTATTAGGATTTTTTCAGGGTCGTAGCCGTCAAGTGGTTAGACTTGCTGAGATGCTGGTAGCCGACACATTTGGTGACTAGCTCACCTGCATCAGCTTTCGTTGTAGGTCAGTAAAAGCATGCCCGATAAACCTTGCTTACCAAGGTTCGGGGGACACGTGGTGGCCGCAAGTGCGAGCGTGAATTTCTTGTAGGAGTTACCGCCCCTCCTCGGGGGAAATACAACGCTGGAATACCTCTGTAACGTTGCGTTTGTAGAGTTCTTCTTCGTCAATGACATATGCGACAGCTCGTCGGACTATCTGATGTGATTCCGCCTGGTCCTCGGGTAGTTTCTTTCGTAGCAGCTAAGCTAAGATAGGTTCGGTCCATGAAGCAATGACCGCCATGATCTCGTGTGCCGAGGAAGTTACTTCTAGCTCTGAGCCCCTTGTTATGCCAGCATCTGGCTCTATGGCTGCTGGGACGACCAGCTCGTGGTGGAGTTATCTGTTCCTGTAACTGGCTCGTGCTCACCTTGCCACTTGACGGATGTTTGAGCAACCGCTCAAGGAAAGTGATTTTGGGCACCGGCTCACGCCGTGCGCCCAGTTTGGCCAACGTGTGAGCAGCTTCCTTACTATCATGCTAGACATGGTGAAACTACAAACCTTCAAACCTGGCATCAAAGTCATCGTTGATTTGTGAGATGGCAATACTAAAGTTACCCCAAACTTCCAGGCGTCAGATCCCCATGGATACAACCATCCGAAGACCGTGCAACAGTGCCTCGTATTCTGTAGAGTTGTTCAAATCGATGTACATGATCTAGAGTTTGTACTTCATGACATCGTCGGTAGGGGATATGAGTAACATACCGGCCCCTAGCTCCATATGTTTTCAAACCTCACTAGTGTACTCTAGCACGCGTGCCTCACATGGTAGACAGCTTTGGCCGACCAAAATAAGGCTCTGGATACGCCGTGGCGTGGCGACCACGTCATTGGCCTGCAACAACGGCGCTCTGCCATTGAATCTGTCTTGTAGCTCGTGTCTGGCTGCGACTGGGTGCCCACGCGCACCAGGGAATCCCCCTCGACCTCCCACGCCTCTCCCCGACTCCAGGAAGAATCCAAGGCGGCCCAGACGCATGTGCTCACCGTGCCCGAGGGCATCTGGCGGCCACCTGAGCTCCCTCTCGCCGTCTGCCTACTTCCACCTCCCCCGAGCGCCCAGACGCCCCTAGTCCACTTCTCCCCCTCCCAGAAACCTCCCAGACCATCCCACGGTTCGTGCCATTCTTTCCTTCTCCACCCACGGCCGACATTGCCCGCCTCGGCCTCCGTTCGAATCCAAGCTCCCACGTGCCCCTCCTCTCCTTCGAGCTTCACCAGAGTGCCCCAGCATCGTCGTAAACCTCCCTCCGAGCTCCCTTTCTTCCCCTCCACGGCTGTGGCGCCGTGCCCATCGTCGCCGTCGGTGTCCTCCGCCATGGCTGACGCTGCGCTTGACCTCGGCCTTCCCAGGACCCGAGAACCACCTCGGCGGACGTGGCGTCCTTTCCCGAGCACGCCAGTACGCCGGGCTGCCCCGGGGACCGTCTGAGTCATCGACGCGGACGGTGGCCGAGCCCCCTGCC
The DNA here is from genome assembly GCA_039707655.1 of Elymus sibiricus. NCBI lineage: Eukaryota > Viridiplantae > Streptophyta > Magnoliopsida > Poales > Poaceae > Elymus > Elymus sibiricus. Next base: position 340,345,844 of record CM077669.1, on the reverse strand, counting down.
TCTTCTCCACTCGAGCAGGAGGAAGGAGACGACCCTGGCAGGAGGCGCCCACCTGTCAGCGGCAGCAGCTACCGACCGGGCCCGCCTGTCGGGTTAAGTTGACGCGGCTCTCGCCCGCGTGCGCTTTCCTGCGACGAAAGTGTCTTCCGCAAAGGCGCCTTTGACGTGGCCCAATCCTGCGCGGCCGAACCGCTGGGCCGGCCCAGTCACTGTTCTGTGCTGGTGGGCTATGTTGCTCAATGGATCTGGCTCGTTTAGGTATAAACTTTTTCTTTTTTCTTTTTCAGCTAACTTCAGAAATTCCTAGGGAATTCATTTCTAATCCAAATTTGATGATTCAAATTTCTAGGTACTCCAAAAATCATGCTCTATTTATCTAGCCATGGTGAACATTTTTCCCATGCATTGTTTCTGTTGGATCTAATAAATGGTCCCTATCCCCATTTATTTCATCTTAGAAAACCCCTAGATAATTTATCCCAACTCCAAATCCAGCGAAACCAATTTGTAAATGTTTCTAAAAGAATGCCCTATTTAATGAATGCTTCCAGTCATTTTTGTAAAAATGTATTCGGTGAACTTCTTGCAGAATCATCATTCCCTCCATTTCCATCTTTCAAAAATACTTATTGATCCAAATCCAGTAGAACCACTTTAGGTATTTTTCTTATGACCAGAGGTATCCAAGAAAAATGGAATTCCTATTTTTAGGAAACTTTTATTTTCCTCCTTGTTGTGTTGCTTATCGTGATTGCTTTCGATGGTAGGTGACAATGTAGACGGAGTGCTCGGTGAAGGACCAGAAGAGTTGAAGATAGTGCCGAGCCACACGAGCAGCCCTTTGACCATGTTGATGAAACTACTTTATGCATGGCATTTTAGTACTTGTTGCATGAAAAAGGCATGATGAAATGGTGACCACCTTGTTGGGTTGCCTCTGATGCATTGCTCGTTGATACTTGCATGGTGCATGACTCTACTTTACATTGGGAGTTATGCGGGTGGGAAGTAGATAGGTGCAAGTAGTTGCTACACATATGGGACGGAAAAATGCATGAGATGGAAGGCAAAAACCCATCGGGTGCCACTAATGCCCGAGGGAGATGATGATCTAGGTAACCGCTTGAGAAAGAAGTGGTGTACCGAGGTAAGTTGTGTGTGTGGTTTCGAAAATGGATTAGATTTAAGATTTTTTGACCGTTCCCAACCTTACATGTACAACCAAAATACCCTTTATGGGATGGGGTTTTGTTGATTTCTTTGGTCGATGCTAGCAAAGAGCCCGCATTACTAGTGGCGAGAGAGCCGAGTCACTCTCTCGATATGGGGTCGTGCCTGGACGGGTGACTATGGCTGTTTTTACAGACACCGGGCACACCGTTGTGTCCCCTTGTGGATGGTACTATGTTGAGCGAGCCTCGTGTGATGTACATCATGAGGACATGGGCCAACGAGTGGACTCTTTGTTTAATGTTGTCAAAGGAAAGACATCGTTCGAGTACTTACCTCGGGTATGTAATATACCGCGAGTCGTGGATGACACTAAAGTTCCCTGGGTCTTGTGGGTAAAGTGTGCAACCTATGCAGAGTGTATAACTATTCGAATAGCCGTGTCCACGGTCAAGGACAGTTGGGTGGCGCTGCTTAAACTATGTCCAAATGTTTTCACAAAACTTGGTGTGCGTGTGACAAAAGAAATACTTGAACTAAGTCGGATGACTTGATGAGATAATGAAACTAGAGTTGAGACACTTTGTTTATATTGATATCTGTAACCTGTTCAGGTGGATATCTGCAACGTGTTGATGCATGATTTTTATAAATGGTAAGACATGATATTGCACTCAAAATTAGCTTTCCGCAAAATACCTGCTTAGGATTATGCCATGCATTGTTTACCTTGTTCCAAACATGGGTTGCTTGCGAGTACATTCAAAAGTACTCATTGGCTTGTCCCTGATTATTTTATTGGCCCGACATGAAAGAACAGGATATGATGAAGAGTACCTTGGTGACGAACATGCGAGCTAGGACGCTTGCCAGTTAGAATGCCTGTAGGGTTAAGGCAGATGGCATGGGTTCGCGCTATCGTTGCAGATTTCCGCTGCGAGTTTATTAACATTTTTTTTATCAACTCTTTGTCCTAGAACAACACCAATAGCATAATCACTAGCATCACACATAATTTCAAATGGTAAATTCCAATCGGGTGGTTGGACAATAGGTGCAAAAATCAAGGCTTTCTTAAGTATTTCAAAGGCTTCTACATAATCATCATCAAAAACAAAAGGAATATCTTTTTGAAAAAGATTAGTTAAAGTCCTAGAAATCTTTAATAAAATGCCTATAGAAACCAGCATGACCAAGGAAACTTCTTATACCTTTAATATCTTTAGGACATGGCATTTTCTCTATTCCATCAACTTTGACTTTGTCTACCTCAATACCTCATTCAGAAATTTTATGCCCAAGTACTATACCTTCATTCACCATAAAGTGGCACTTCTCCCAATTCAAGACAATATTAGTTTCTTCACATCTCTGCAAAACTTGATCAAGGTTGCTTAATCAATCATCAAAAGAAGTCCCGTAAATGAAAAAATCATCCATGAAAACCGCAACAATCTTTTCACAAAAGTCAGAGAATATAGCAGTCATACATCTTTGAAAGGTAGCAGGTGCATTGCATAAACCAAAAGACATACGTCTATAAGCATAAGTTCCAAATGGGCAAGTAAAAGTAGTTTTCTCTTGGTCCTCTTTTGACATAGGTATTTGAGAAAATCCAGAACGTCCATCGAGAAAGCAAAAAATGTGTGTGCTTAGATAATATTTCTAACATTTGATCAATAAAAGGCAAGGGGTAATGATCTTTTCTAGTAGCTTTGCTTAATTTCCTGAAATCAATTACCATCATATAACCACTTACTATCCTTTGTGGTATAAGTTTATTTTTGTCATTAGGGACAACAGTTATACCTCCTTTCTTAGGAACATAGTGAACATGACTTACCCATCTACTATCAGCTATGGGATAGATTATACCTGCCTCCAGAAGCTTTAATATTTTAGTTCTTACCACTTCTTTCATTTTAGGATTCAAGCGACGTTGATGATCAATGACAGGTTTAGCATCCATTTCCATATTAATTTTGTACTGATATAGAGTGGGACTAATGCCCTTAAGATCATCAAGAGTATATCCAATAGCAGCTCGATGCTTCTTTAGAGTTTTGAGTAACCTCTTTTCTTCATGCTCTGAAAGGTTAGCACTAATAATACGAGGATATATCTTCTTTTCATCATGATAAGCATATTTCAAAGTATCAGGTAATTTATTTAACTCAAACACAGGATCTCCCTTAGGTGGGGAAGGATCCCCTAAGATCTCAACAGGCAAGTTGTGTTTAAGGATAGGTATTTGTCTAAAGAATATTTCATCTATTTCATTTCCTTCATTCATATGCATATCATTCTCATGGTCTAGCAAGTATTGTCCTAAAGTATTAGTAGGAGGCACATCAATAGAAGCAAGACCAATAATTTCATCTTTGTTAGACAATTCTTTCTCATGTGGTTGTCTACCAAACTTAGAGAAATTAAATTCATGAGACACATAACCAAAGCTTACTTTAACCTTCTCTGTTACACAATTAATTTCAGCATAAACGGTATTCAAGACAGGTCTACCAAATATAATGGGACAAAAGCTATCTTGTTGTGACCCAAGTACTAAGAAATCATTAGGGTACTTAATTTTTCCACACAAGACTTCGACATCTCTAACAATCCCAAGGGGTGAAATAACATCTTTGTTTGCAAGTTTAATAGTGACATCGATATCTTCAATTTCAGCGGGTGCTATGTCATTCATAATTTCTTGATATAAGGTAAAAGGTATGGAACTAACACTAGCACCCATGTAAAACAATCCATGATAACGATGATCTCCAATTTTAACAGAAACAACGGGCATGCCAGCAACTGATTTATTTTTGTCTAACTCATCCCGCTTATGTCTAACAGGTTTTGCAATTCTAGTAGCTTCATCACAGAAGTAAATAACCTGTCCATCAATATTATCAACTAGGAGATCTTTAACCATAGCAATATTAGGTTATACATGTATTTGTTCAGAAGGTTTAGGTGTTCTCATATTGCTTTTATTAAACACAGTTATAGCTTTAGCATGTTCCTTAATCCTAACAGGAAAAGGTGGTTTCTTAATATAAGCAGTGGGTACAACTGGATCAACATGGCAAATAGTTATTTCTTCCTTAACCTTAATGAGTTCCTCTAGCAATTCTTTAATAGGTGGATGAAATTAAAACCACTTCTCCTTAGGGAGTTCAACGTGAGTAGCAAATGATTCACAGAAAGACGCTACTATCTCAGAGTCAAGCCCATATTTACTGCTAAACTTATGAAAAGTATAAATTTCCATAAAAGACTTAACACAATCAAACTCAAGCGTTATACCTGACTCTTTACCTTTGTCGAGTTCCCAATCTTCAGAGTTGCATTTAGTTCTTTCTAGGAGATCCCATTTGAATTCAATAGTTATCTTCATGTATGAGCAAGTAGAAGAAGAATCCAATAGTGGTTGATCATCATGAGAAAGCCAAGCATAATTTTTTTGTATAATCACTTCTCTCGAGAGCTCATGGTTGGGGCAAGTGTGCATTATAGATTTAAGCCTCCCCCAAGCTTGAGCGATGCTTTCTCCTTCATGAGGCCAAAAGTTATATATATATAATTCTGATCACGATGAACAAGATGCAGAGGATAAAAATTCTAATGAAATTCCAGCTTCAAGCGATTCCAGTCCCATGATCCAATATCATCCAATAACCTATACCACATCAATGATTTTCCCTCCAAAGATAATGGGAAAACCTTCTTCTTGACTTTGTCCTTGGATAAAACTGCAAGCTAAAAAAATCCACAAATCTCATCTACATATATCAAGTGGTAATCAGGATGAGTTGTACTGTTTCCTGCATAAGGGTTAGCTAGCAGTTTCTCTAACATACCCGAAGGAATCTCATAATAAATATTTTCAATAGGTTCAGTAGGTTGGGGAACGGGTATTACCACTTCCGTTCGAGGCAAAGATGCCCCGAACAAACCGCTCAAAGGATGATTATCCATAGTAACAAGCAACAGTAAATTTCAGCACGTACCGAAAATGTTTTCTTACCAAATTCCACTCACCAAAGGCGCTTCACTCCCCGACAACGACACCAGAAAACATTCTTGATTACCCACAAGTATAGGGGATCAATCATAGTCCTTTCAATAAGTAAGAGTGTCGAACCCAACGAGGAGTAGAAGGAAATGATAAGCAGTTTTCAGCAAGATATTCTCTGCAAGTGTTGTAGTAACAATGATAGATAGTTTTGTAGCAAGATAATTCGTAACAAGTGACAAGTAACAATAGTAGCAAGTGTGTAGAAAGATAGCCCAATCCTTTTTATAGCAAAGGACATGCCTGAAGGAACTCTTATATAAAGCAAAGCGCTCCCGAGGACACGTGGGAATTTCTGTCTAGTCATGTTCATCATGTTTAGTTGATTCGCCTCGTTACTTTGATAATTTGATATGTGGGTGGACCGGTGCTAAGGTGTTGTTCTTACTTGAACAAGCAACCCACTTATGATTACCCCCTCTTGCAAGCATCCGCAACTACGAAAGAAGAATTCGATAAATCTAACCATAGCATGAAACATATGGATCCATGTCAGCCCCTTACGAAGTAATGCATAAACTAGGGTTTAAGCTGTTGTCACTCTAGCAACCCATAATTTACTTATTACTCCACAATGTCTTCCCTTAGGCCCATTAGATGGTGAAGTGTCGTGTAGTCAACGTTCACACGACACCACTAAAGGAAGCAACAACATACATATCATCAAAATATCGAATGAATACCAACTTCACATGATTACTTATAACAAGACTTCTCCCATGTCCTCGGGAAAAAAAGTAACTACTCACAAATCATCACCATGTTCAAGATAAGAGGTGTAATAATGATGAATAAGGATCTGAACATATTATCTTCCACCAAGTAAACCAACAAGCATCAACTACAAGATGTAATCAACACTACTAGTAACCCACAGGTACCAATCTGAGGTTTTGAGACAAAGATTGAGTACAGATGAACTAGGGCTTGAGATGAGATGGTGTTGATGAATATGTTGATGAAGATTGGCCCTCTCACAAAGGAGGGAGCGTTGGTGATGACGATGGCTTTGATCTCCCCCTCCCGGGGAGAGATTTTATCGGCAGAATCACCCTGTCGGAGTGCAAAAGGTCCTCTATTTAGGTTTCCGCCTCGAGACAGCGACGCTTCGTCCTGAAAGCTTCTCCTTAATTTTTTATAGGTCAAAACATATCTTATAGAAGACGAGGGAGGCCGGGGCCCCTGCGAGGGGCCCGCAAGCTATCAGGGCGCGCCTAGGGGGTAGGCAGGCCCTGTTGGCTTGTGGCCAGTAGGTCCCCCCCCCCTCCGGTATATTTTTGCTCCATAATTTCAGATATATTCCACAAAAATTCTCCATGAATTTTCAGGTCATTTGGAGTCCAGTGAATTTTCACCGTTCTTGGTTTTCAAGTCCAGAATTCCAGTTCCCGGCAATTTCCCTCTTTGTGATGTACGTTGTAAATTTAGAGAGAAATGGCATAAGAATTGTATCATAAAGTGGAATAATGGACAAGACTACTATAAGTATTGATAGAAAATCATGATGCAAAATGGACGTATTAGTAGGCGTGCGCTCAGACTTTGGTAAGGAAACTCATTGACCTATTATATATACCATAACACAAACCAAGAATAATCCACCATGCTAACCTCTCTCTAATTGTCAGTAAATGTGATGAACATCCACGCGGGCCCATGAATGGGATTCCCACCGACAACCACACGAAGGAGTGTCCGAAGACAACCATCGTCTAAGCGTGGATCAAACATATGCATGGAAGTGTTGTGTGATGTTTAAATACCCAACACACAAACTTTGATGTGGCCCCTTCCTCGCTAATTGTAAAGTCCCCACGTGGAGTGAGGTTCACGACGCGTAGTATATATATGCCCCCCCCACTTCGAGCCGGTGGGAGGCATTCAAGCGTACACATGCGCTCAAATTATACCATGTAATCTCACACCATGACCTACCGCAAACACAAACCAAAAAAGAATCCACGGTAATTAACCTCTCTCGTTGCGGTCAAAGTGATGGACCACACGAGGCCACAGATGGGACCGACGCTGATAACTGCGCGAGGGGGCCGATGTCCGAGGACAACCACCGCCTCCATGATGCCCTAACATATGTATGGAGGTGTTGTGTGATATTTTGAATACCCAATGCACACCTTTGACGTGGCACCTTCGCAAACCGGACCCCCCCACGGAGGTTCACGACGTGTAAACTTACTTGTAGCCGGTGGGATCACGTGTACACATGCGCTCAAACTTTCGCCTGGAATCTCACGATGATCTACATTGAAACACGGACCAAGATGAATCTACCTTTGATCAAACCGCCCTCGCCACGCCATTCAAAGTGATACACTGCACGGGGCAACAAATGGGTGTGTCCCTGGTAACCGCATGAGGGAGTGTACAAGGACCACCACCGCATGCATGTGACACAAACATATATCCATGAAAAAGGGCATGAAATGCTTTAAATACCCAATGCATTACTTTTGATGTGGCATGTGCCTCACAAACTGGACAACCCCACACGGTGGCTCACGACGCGTAGTGTGCCGGCCCCCCACCCCAACCCATCCACACCACCGCCACTTCGAGGCATGCATTTTAAACTTTGTCCGTAGAGAATATGTGACAATAGGAGTGCTGTGGTAAAATTTGATTTTTTTTAGAGAACATTAATACATTTTTATACATTAAATTGATTCCTCAGGGATTTTATTTGTAAATTTCAAATTTGAACTATAGGCACACGCGGTTGTTCGCCAAAATGGATTAGAAAATCAATTTTTGTGTCTTGGGTGCATGCTTAGTCCCCATGCAAGGAAAGGCAATAAATTTCAAACATCTCAGCATCGTGGCTCGGCCGCAAACATTGAGAGTCTTGGTTTTCAAATTCCAACAAATCACCAGCTAAGCTAGAATTCATGACACATTGACATGATTTCATGATATGGAACAAATAGGTCATGGTAAATATATTAATCCAACCCGTTTATCTAAGCTTCTTGCAAACGGGGGCTTATTAATAGATGCAACACAAAACTTTCACGTTAACATTGCAAACGGTTTATTAATCCAACCCGTTGGTGTTACAACAATAATGTACCCGTCGTAGCTTCGGTTAAGTAATAAGAAAGCGGTAGAATTAATCCTCAAAAAATAAAAATAATACACGCCCCCGCATGTCACCACCTATCCCTGCGGCAACCACTTAGCTCGATGCTTGTCGCCACCACCAGCTGCCGCCAAACGCCACCGCATTTCGCCACTGTCGCTTGCCGCGGCCTATCACCACAGACTTTCTCGACGCTGCTCGCCGTCGACCCAACTCGCCCGATTGGGGAATTGGGGTTATCCCCCATGGAGAACCAGGTAACTAATCTGCTTAAATATTTCTGCTCATCTCTTATCCCAATCCGTCTGTCCCTTTTAATCTTTCGACCGAAATCACCATTGATTCATGTTCCTTCTAGCTCCGGGGGTTATCCTCATTTTCGAAAAAATGTTCCTTCTAGATGATTTGAGTGTTTTCATTCATAGAGTGTACAGTGCAAGGACACATCGGGGCTATGCGGCCTCGGCCAGATAGCCGAGGAGTTCCATCTCACCGTACCAGACGACTTCATGAAGCGCACGGTATGTTCAATCTCACACTACATGGATTGGCATGGCCTATACTTTTTTCTAAACCTATACTATATATTGCTACATTTGGATAAAAGGTGCCACATGCAGCATATACGTCAAAGGTGATTTCTTCTTCTTCTTCTTCTTCTTCTTCTTCTTCTTCTTATTCTTCTTCTTCTTCTTCTATATTAGGAAAATTAATGATGTATTGTTCTTTCGTTTACTCTCATATATATTTGCATAACATCATGGTTACATTATCTGTTTATTTATATATTTTTTCCTTTCATATCAACTGATGTGCTATTCTTTTAACTACTCCCATATTAGCATGTTACCCTGTTCTTTAACAATCTTATCAATTCTTGCAGTACACCCCTTGCTTTGCAACAACAACTATAGTGCTAAATCTTGGTCTTTACATAATTGAAGACTCCAGGGATGTCATATTGAGCACAAACCATGGATTTACAATCGTTGTTTCTGTAAAAGTTGATGAAGATTATCACTCCTATTTTGAAGCGGGCCTTTGGGCTGAAATTTCTTAGTTTTATGTACTGAAAGATGCCACTAAAATTACATTGCACATAAAAGAGCCTGGTCATACGATAAATGCTAACTTCCCCGACGACATCATCCGTCCAGACTTTGTTGGAAGTAAGTGTTCTTTCTAGTATCTGCATGTTGACTTGCATAGCAATATCAAAGTATTTGTGTAGTATTTCAGCAACCAATTGGGATTTCATTTTCTGAATCTGTTAACTCTGTTCCTACCTGGTAACTTCTAATTACCAATGCACTACTCTTCTGCCCTGATCTAACTACAAAATCACTATCCTCCCACTACTCTAATCATGTCAGAAAGTGCCGCCGCCGCCGATACTCTGGAGGTGGAGGACGAGGTTGCCAACAAGCGGAGGCGGGCTGAGCGAGAACCGCAAGCGCCTCCAGCAGGCCTAGACTTCATCAGCAGCCCCCACCCCGACGATATGTTGACAGTCATCATCTCCCTTCTCCCAATCAAAGATGGCGTGCGCACAATTGTCCTCTCCCGGCGGTGGCGCCCCCTATGGTGCTGCGCCCCTCTCGTCCTCATAAACGAGCACATGCTCTGCAATGGCTATCGCAAACGCTTGGATGCATTGTCCCAGATCCTCGGCACACACTATGGCCCAATAAGAGGCCTTACTATGGGCAAGTTTTGTTCCAATGGCAAGGACCGAGCCAAGCTTGACGAGTGGTTCTTATTGACCGCCCTAGATCAGCCCGAGAAGCTCACTTTTAATGATGGACATATGCGCTCTCTGCCACCCTCCTTGTCGTGCCTTGCGCCAACGCTGCGCATTGCCAGGTTCATGAACCCGCTCTTTTGTGCGCACTACTATTTCCTCCAGATTAACGCTGAGCCCACTTTTTTGCAACCTTGACTGAAGCACCTTGAGCTTATCGTCGTCTGCATCCCCAATGACGACATGGAGCGCCTGCTCCGCGGCTGTACTACACTCGAGTACCTTCATCTTCAGGCGATCAATGGCTTGAGTAGCCTTCACATCGCCTCCATGAGTCTCCGGATCATTTGTGTGTATTGCTGGTGCTGCAACAGGAGATCACACAAGGTGAATCACCAAATGGTCATTGAGGACGTGCCTTTACTTGAGAGATTACTTGTAGTTGATCAACAAGGTCCAACAAGGGTCATTTATGCGCCGAAGTTGACAGTATTTTGCTACACGCCCGTCAACTACTCTGAACTTGTTATAGGATCCATAATCGTCCAGGTACAACAGCCGCCTTCTTCTCCTTCTTGAAATTAACATTTTTTCTCTATTCAAGATGTATGTTCGTTTGTCATCCAGAAAATGATTCCGACAAGCTCGACCCTGTATCTACGCATAGTGAAGGTCTTGGCACTAGAATCCATCGGCCCTGGCCTAGACCAAGTTGTCAGATTGCTGAGATGCTTTCCATGCCTGGAGAAGCTACATATCGAGGTGATGCTCCTTCCATGTTAAATGTTAACCACAAGGGAGTTCAATTTTTGAAATCCTGCAAATCAAAAGAGGTCCCTTGTGAGTCCAAGACTAATACATTCTCTTCTTTTGCAGATATGATTAGGCCCTGTAGTGGATAATGTGATATAATATAACAATCCCAGCGAATGCCTTGATCTTCATCTCTCAGAAATTACTTTGAACTCTTACCGAGGGACCTTACCGGAGATTATATTCGCCAGGTTCTTTGTTGTGAGAGCAAGTGTGCTAAAGATAATGAGATTTTCCCTACATTTATTGTGCAAAAAAGAATGGTTTGCTGATCAGCGCCAGCGACTAGGAAATAATGGAAAAGGCTCTGTAGAAGCTCAATTTCATTTTGTAACTTCAGTTGATAGACTATTCGGAAGTCCTTATGTCAAGCCCATACATGACATGTCAGTGGCGGACCCCTTTGCAGAAATATTGAAGTTGCGAAACTAGTTGTAATATCAGTATGAACCTCTCATATGTTCATGTTCAGCTGATCAGTGCGGGCGTCTAGAGTTGCATGACAAGTTTCTGCATAAGCTGAATTTCAATTATAATATCGGTTCGAACCTTGTAATCTTCGAATTTGAGCCTTGTAATGCTGGAATTTGAACCTTTGTAATATCTCTATCATTTGTGACAGAATCATTCAAATGGCATCGTATGAGACTTGTATTTTGGTAGTACCATTTTCCTCGATATGCAATGGATGATTAATATCTAGACCTTAATATGAAATTGACGATTAATATCTGGACCTTAAGAAGCACAACCACGACCGAGGGCATCCTGTGCGGCTCTAATGGTGCTCCCAGCGGCTACCGACGACGAGCGCCAGTTCACCATGCATGCCTAGTAGACACGCACAGAAGGTTCACGAAGCTCTCGATGGTGTAAACTAACCATCCGATTTTGGTGGAGAACTCCATCAATGTTATGGACATGTTGCTTGACGCGGAAAAATACAAAGTGGTCGGGTTCGACCTTAGATTCCTCCGGGCACTCTACTCTCGCGTCCCTCCGTGTGCTCTACTATCGCGCCCCTTTGCATGCGCTCTGCCAGCGTTTGGGGCTGGCCCATAATCACGTTCAGGGCGCCATATGCATGGGGTTGCGCCACGTGCATTGCCCCATGCAGTTATGTGCTCCACGACTGAATCATGCGCTGCAAAAAGTGCCATCCGGACATGCCAGTTTTCCTGGACGTCCGACCCCCATTTATACCCGCGACCATTAACAATAATCTCTTCACGCTTTCGATCACGCCCCACAACACAATAAGCACACCCTCAACAATGCATACAGAGAGGATATCCAGCGGCGCTCCAATGGAGTTCGGCGTGCATGATGTGGACACCCACATGAGGAAGGCGGACCTCACGGTGGTGTACACCAATGACCCAGTCATGGTGGAGGACTCCATCAACACTATGGAGTGGCTGCTTGCTGCAGATGACAAGTACAAAGTGGTCGGCTTCCACCTTGCTTACACCGGCGGTCGTGTAGGCCATGATCAGAAGGTTGCCGTTTCCTAGTTGTGCGTGCGCCATCGCGTCCTCCTCTACCACTACTGCCTGGCCACAGTGCCTTGCGAGCATTTCACCAGGTTTGTCAACAGCCTGTAGGATCCAAAGTATGCCTAGAAGGGGGGTGATTAGACTACTTGACCAAATAAAAATCTAGCCTTTCCCAATTTTAAAGGTTGCAAGTTTTAGCAATTCTATCAAGTATAGCACATCCTACACATGCAAATCTAATAGTATAGCAGTGGAAAGTAAAGACATGCAAGTGTAAGTAGAAGGAAGGGATAGGAAGATCAAACGCAAAGGTGACTCGAAGATTTTTCCCGTGGTTCCGATAGGTGGTGCTATCGTACGTCCACGTTGATGGAGACTTCAACCCACAGAGGATAGCGGTTGCGCGAGTCCACGGAGGGCTCCACCCACGAAGGGTCCACGAAGTAGCAACCTCGTCTATTCCATCATGGCTTACGTCGATGAAGGACTAGCCTCATTCGGGGTAGATCTTCACGAAGTAGGCGATCTCCTTGCCCTCACAAACTTCTTGGTTCAACGCTACACGAATTGGAGGCTCCCAAGCGTCACCTAACCAATCTAGGAGACACCACTCTCCAAAAGGTAATAGATGTGGTCTGGATGATGAACTCATTCTCTTGTGCTTCAAAAGACAGTCTCCTAAACACTCAATCACTCTCTCACAGATTTGGCTTGGTAGAAGAGATTGATTGGATGGAAAGCAACTTGGGGAGGCTAGAAATCAAGACTCATATGGTTGGAGTGGAAGATCTTGATCTCAACACATGAGTAGGTGCTTCTCTCTCAGAAAATGAATGTTGGAGGTATTTGCTTGTTCCGAGTGCTCTCTCTACGAATGAGAGGGAGGTGGAGGGGTATATATGTAGCCATCTCCAAAAATCCAACCGTTACAACATTATTGCCCAACTTGGTGGAACCGAAGTAAAAACTCGGTTGCACCGACTAGTGCAAAATGCTCTAACTTTAGGCTTTTCGGTGAGACTGATATACAGCTTCTCGATGAGTCCGATTCGGTTCTTTGGTGATACCGATTTACAAAACTCATGAAAGGACGTGGATGTCGCCTAGAGGGGGGGTGAATAGGCTCTTTAAAATAATTACGGTTTAGGCTTGAACAAATGCGGAATAAAACTAACATTTAATATGTCAAGCACAAAACCTAAAACAACTAGGCTCACCTATGTGCACCAAGAACTTATGCTAAGCAAGATGAACAACTAAGTGATAGCAAGATATATAACATGAAACAATATGGCTATCACAAAGTAAAGTGCATAAGTAAAGAGCTCGGGTAAGAGATAACCGAGGCACGTGGAGGTTCACACCCTTGCGGATGCTAATCTCTATTTGGAGCGGTGTGGAGGCACAATGCTCCCCAAGAAGCCACTAGGGCGACCGTAATCTCCTCACGCCCTCGCACATTGCAAGATGCCGTGATTCCACTAAGGGACCCTTGAGGGCGGTCACCGAACCCGTACAAACAAGGTTGGGGAAATCTCCACAACTTAATTGGAGGCTCCCAACAACACCACGAAGCTTCATCACAATGGATTGTGGCTCCGAGGTAACATCAAATGCTCGGGGCAATCTCCACAACCTAATTGTAGACTGATACGTCCATTTTGCATCATGATTTCCTACTGTTATTTACTTTGTTTTGTTGAATAATAATGCTTCGAGGAGTGATTCTAAAGCCTTTTCTCTGATAATATGCAAGGTTTACACACAGAGGGAGAATACCGGTAGCTCGAATTCTGGACCCAATAAAAGCACGTCAGAGATACCTATTCTGCACAACTCCAATGAAGCTGAAATTTTACGGAGATTGTTTTAGCATTTAATAAAAAAATATTGGAGCTGAAAACTACTAGAGGGGGCCTCCCAGGTGGGCACAACCCACCAGGGCGCGCCAGGCTCCACTGGGCGCGCCCTGATGGGTTGTGGCCACCTCGGCCCACCTCCGGTGCCCATCTTCTGGTATAAGGTCACTCTTGACCTAGAAAAAAAATCAGAGGAGGACTTTCGGGATGAAGCGCCGCCGCATCGAGGCGGAACTTGGGCAGGAGCACTTTTGCCCTTCGGCGGAGCGATTCCGCCGGGGGAACTTCCCTCCTGGAGGGGGAAATCGAAGCTATCGTCATCACCAACACCCCTCTCATCTTTGGGAGGCCAATCTTCATCAACATCTTCAACAACACCATCTCCTCTCAAACTCTAGTTCATCTCTTGTGTTCAATCTTTGTACCGGAACCTCAGATTGGTACCTGTGGGTGACTAGTAGTGTTGATTACCTTGCGTAGTTGATTACTATATGGTTTATTTGGTGGGAGATTATATGTTCAGATCCATTATGCTATTCAATACTCCTCTGATCTTGAGCATGATTATTATTTGTGAGTAGTTACCTTTGTTCTTGAGGTCACGGGAGAAGTCATGTTGCGAGTAATCATGTGAATTTGATATGTGTTCGATATTTTGATGATATGTATGTTGTGATTCCCTTAGTGGTGTCATGTGAACGTCGACTACATGACACTTCACCATTCACGGGCCTAAGGGAATGCATTGTGGGGGTAGTTATTAGATGATGGGTTGCTAGAGTGTAGAAGCTTAAACCCTAGTTTATGCGCTACTTCGTAAGGGGCTGATTTGGATCCACATGTTTAATGCTATGGTTAGACTTTGTCTTAATACTTTTCTCGTAGTTGCGGATGCTTGCGAGGGGGTTAATCATAATTAGGTTGTTAGTTCAAGTAAGAACAGCACCTTAGCACTGGTCCACCCACATATCAAATTATCAAAGTAGCGAACACGAATCCAACCAACATGATAAAAGTGACTAGACGAAATACACGTGTACCCTCAAGAACACTTTGCCTATTACTAGTGATTGTTCTAGCCTGTCCTTTGCCTCAAAAGGATTGGGCTACCTTGCTGCACCTTGTTTACCGTTACTGTTACTTGCTCGTTACCAATTATCTTGCTATCAAACTATCTGTTACCTACAATTTCAGTGTTTGCAGAAATTACCTTGCTGAAAACCGCTTGTCATTTCCTTCTGCTCCTCGTTGGGTTCGACGCTCTTACTTATCGAAAGGACTACGATTGATCCCCTATACTTGTGGGTCATCAAGACTCTTTTCTGGCGCCGTTGCCGGGGAGTGAAGCGCTCTTGGTAAGTGGAAATCGGTAAGGAAAAACTTACTACTATGGAGAACAATCCTTTGAGGGGTTTGTTCGGGGTATCTTCACCTCGACCGGAACCACAATTAGTTGCCCCTCAACCTACAACACCTACTGAAAATGTTACTTAAGAAATTCCTTCGGGTATGCTAGAACAACTGCTTGCTAAACCTTATGCAGGAGACGGAACTGAACATCCTGATATGCACCTTTTATATGTGAACAAAATTTGTGGATTATTTAAGCTTGCAGGTTTACCCGAAGATGAAGTTAAGAAGAAGGTTTTCCCTTTATCTTTGGAGGGAAAAGCATTGACATGGTATAGGCTACGTGATGATCTTGGATCGTGGAACTGGAATCGTTTGCAATTGGAATTTCACCAAAAGTTTTATCCCATGCATCTAGTTCATCGTGATCGGAATTATATATATAATTTTTGGCCTCGTGAAGGAGAAAGTATCGCTCTAGATTGGGGGAGGCTTAAGTCAATGTTATATTCATGCCCCAATCATGACATTCTGAGGGAAGTTATCATTCAGAATTTTTATGCTCGGCTTTCTCATAATGATCAATCCATGCTCGATACTTCTTGTGCTGGTTCTTATATGATGAAGACTATTGAATTCAAGTGGGATCTCTTAGAAAGAATTAAACGCAACTCTGAAGATTGGGAACTCGACGAAGGTAATGTGTCGGGTATAAAGCATGAATTTGATTGTGTTAAATCCTTTATGAATACCGATACTTTTCATAAGTTTAGCACTAAATATGGACTTGTATCTGAGATAGTAGCCTCTTTCTGTGAAGCATTTGCTACTCATGTTGATCTCCCTAAGGAGAAGTGGTTTAAATATCACCCCCCCTATTAAGGAAGAAATTAAAGAACCGGTCATAGCTAAAGAAGAAACCATCTTTTACAATGTTGATCCAGTTGTGCCTACCGCTTATATTGAAAAACCACCTTTCCCTGTCAGGATAAAGGAACATGCTAAGGTATCAACTGTGGTTCGTAAGAGTAATATAAGAGCACCTAAACCCCCTGAGCAAATTAAAGTAGAACCTAGTGTTGCTATGGTTAAAGATCTCTTGGTAGAAAATATTGATGGGCATGTTATCTACTTTTGTGACGAAGCTGCTAGAATTGTTAAACCTGATGAAAAAGATAAACATAGACCCATAGAAGGCACGCCTGTTGTCTCAGTCAAAATAGGAGATCATTGCTATCATGGTTTATGTTATTTGGGTGCTAGTGTGAGTGCTATCCCATTTATCTTATACCAAGAAATTATGGATGAAATAGCACCTGTTGAAATGGAAGACATTGATGTCACTATTAAACTTGCTAATAGAGACACTATCACACCACTTGGGATTGTTAGAGATGTTGAAGTCTTGTGTGGGAAAGTAAAATATCCTACTGATTTTCTAGTGCTTGGCTCCCCACAAGATGACTTTTGTCCCATTATCTTTGGTAGACCTTTCTTGATCACCGTCAATGCTAAGATAGATTGTGAAAAACAAACTGTCGGTGTTAGTTTTGATAATGTGTCTCATGAGTTTAATTTTTCCAAGTTTAGTAGACAACCCCATGATAAAGCGTTATCTAGTAAGGATGAAATAATTGGTCTTGCTTCTATTGTTGTGCCTCCTACTGATCCCTTAGAACAATATTTGCTCGACCATGAAAATGATATACATTTGCGTGAAAGAAATGAAATAGATCAAATTTTCTTCGATCAACAACCTCTCTTGAAACACAATTTGCCTATTGAAACTCTTGGAGGTCCTCCTCCACCTAAAGGTGATCCTGTGTTTGAATTGAAACAACTGCCTGACAATTTGAAGTATGCTTATCTTGATGAGAAAAAGATATATCCTGTTATTATTAGTGCTAACCTTTCAGAACATGAGGAAGAAAGATTATTAAAAGTTCTAAGGAAGCACCGGGCTTCTATTGGATATACTCTTGATGATCTTAAGGGCATTAGTCCCACCCTATGTGAGCATAAGATTAATATGGAACCTGATGCTAAACCCGTTGTTGATCACCAACGGCGATTGAATCCTAAGATGAAAGAAGTGGTAAGAACCGAAATATTAAAGCTTCTTGAAGCAGGTTTAATCTATCCCATAGCTGATAGTAGATGGGTAAGTCCCGTTCATTGTGTCCCTAAGAAAGGAGATATTACCGTTGTTCCCAATGATAAGAATGAACTCATTCCACAAAGAATTGTCACTAGCTATAGAATGGTAATTGGTTTTAGAAAATTAAATAAAGCTACTAGGAAAGATCATTACCCTCTACCATTCATTGATGAAATGCTAGAGAGACTATCTAAGCACACATACTTTTGTTACCTAGATGAATATTCTGGTTTCTCTCAAATACCTGTGTCGCAATCCGATCAAGAGAAAACTACCTTTAGTTGCCCTTTTGGAACGTATGCTTATAGACGTATGCCTTTTGGTTTATGCAATGCACCTGCTACCTTTCAAAGATGTATGACTTCTATATTCACTGATTTTTGTGAAAAGATTGTGGATGTTTTCATGGATGATTTTTCCGTTTATGGAACTTCTTTTGATGATTGCTTAAGCAACCTTGATCGAGTTTTGCAGAGATGTGAACAAACTAATCTCGTCTTGAATTGGGAGAAGTGCCACTTTATGGTTAATGAAGGCATTGTATTGGGGCATAAAATATCTGAACGAGGTATTGAGGTGGATAAAGCTAAAGTTGATGCAATTGAGAAAATGCCATGTCCTAAAGATATTAAAGGTATTCGAAGTTTCCTTTGTCATGCTGGTTTTTATAGGTGGTTCATTAAAGACTTCTCTAAAATTTCTAGGCCTCTTACTAATCTTTTGCAAAAGAACATTCCTTTTGTTTTTGATGATGATTGTGTGGAAGCCTTTGAAACACTCAAGAAAGCCTTAACCTCTGCACCTATCGTTCAACCACCTGATTGGAACTTGCCTTTTGAAATTATGTGTGATCCTAGTGATTATGCTATTGGTGTTGTCCTAGGACAAAGAGTTGATAAGAAATTGAATGTTATCCATTATGCTAGTAAAACTCTAGACAGTGCCCAACGAAACTATGCTACTACTGAAAAGGAATTTTTAGCAGTTGTGTTTGCTTGTGATAAATTTAGATCCTATATTGTTGACTCCAAAGTTATTGTTCACACCGATCATGCTGCTATAAAATACCTTATGGAAAAGAAAGATACTAAACCTAGACTCATTAGGTGGGTTCTTTTGCTTCAAGAATTTGACTTGCACATCGTTGATAGGAAAGGAGCTGAGAACCCCGTAGCTGATAACTTGTCTAGGTTAGAAAATATTCTTGATGACCCACTACCTATTGATGATAGTTTCCCTGACAAACAGCTAGCTGCAATAAGTATCTCACACAACACACCTTGGTATGCTGATTATGCTAATTATATTGTCGCTAAATATATACCACCTAGCTTTACTTATCAACAAAAGAGAAAAAAAATCTATGACTTGAGACATTACTTTTGGGATGACCCACACCTTTATAAAGAAGGAGTAGATGGTATTATTAGACGTTGTGCACCTGAGCATGAACAGGAACAAATCCTACGGAAATGTCATTCTGAAGCTTATGGAGGACATCATGCGGGAGATAGAACTGCTCATAAGGTATTGCAATCTGGTTTTTATTTGCCTACTCTCTTCAAGGATGCCCGTAAGTTTGTCTTGTCTTGTGATGAATGTCAAAGAATTGGTAATATAGGTAAGCGTCAGGAAATGCCTATGATTTATTCACTTGTTGTCGAACCATTTGACGTTTGGGGTTTTGATTATATGGGGCCTTTTCCTTCCTCCAATGGGTACACTCATATTTTGGTTGCGGTTGATTATGTCACTAACTGGGTAGAAGCTATTCCAACTAGTAGTGTCGATCACCACACCTCCATTAAAATGCTTAAAGAGGTTATCTTCTCGAGGTTTGGAGTCCCTAGATATTTAATGACCGATGGTGGTTCACACTTTATTCATGGTGCTTTCCGTAAGATGCTTGCTAAATATGATGTTAACCATAGAATTGCATCACCCTATCATCCTCAATCTAGTGGTCAAGTTGAACTTAGCAATAGAGAAATAAAATTAATATTACAAAAAACTGTCAATAGGTCTCGTAAGAATTGGTCTACGAAATTAGATGGTGCGCTTTGGGCCTATAGAACAGCTTATAAAAATCCTATGGGTATGTCTCCATATAAAATGGTATATGGGAAAGCTTGTCATTTGCCTCTAGAACTAGAACACAAAGCATTTTGGGCAATCAAAGAACTCAACTATGATTTCAAACTTGCCGGTGAGAAGAGGCTATTTGATATTAGCTCACTAGATGAATGGAGAACCCAAGCCTATGAAAATGCTAAGCTATTCAAAGAAAAAGTAAAAAGATGGCATGACAAAAGAATCCAAAAGCGGGAATTCAAAATAGGAGATTATGTTCTTTTGTTCAACTCTCGTTTAAGATTTTTTGCACGAAAGCTTCTCTCAAACTGGGAAGGACCATATATTATCGAAGAGGTTTATCGTTCTGGAGCTATCAAGATTAATAACGCTGAAGGTACTAACCCGAAGGTGGTCAATGGACAAAGAATTAAGCATTATATCTGAGGTACGCCTATTAACGTTGAAAGCAATGTTATCCAAACCATGACGCCGGAGGAACACATAAAAGAAACCTTCCGGAACACTCCAGAATACTTAAAAATACGAGGTATGTGATACGGTAAGTAAACGGACTCTGAAAAATCTGAAAAAATATTTTTTGTCAGTTTTGGAATATTTTAGAATTTTGGAAATAAAAAAATAATCCAGAAGGTGATCGAGGCGAGCACGATACACCAGGGCGCGCCAGGTACCCCTGGGCACGCCCTGGTGGGTTGTGCCCACCTCGGGTGCTTTCCCGACTCCGTTTTCCTTCCAAATACTTGTTCCCCAAGAATAAAAATTCTCTATATATATCCCCGACTATTTTGACGACCGCATCACAGAAAAATCCTCTGTTCCTGTTTCGTGTTGTTTCCCTGGCAGATCTGAAAATATGTCGTCCCAAGATTCAGAGGGGGAGTGCCATGTTGATCCCTATGTTTCAGACCCAAAGATCTTTAGGGAAATTTACCCCTATCTATGGACCTCGGAGGAGGAAGAAGATGCCATCATGCAGGAAACAAAAGATGATAGCTCTGAGGAAGAGGATGATCAATTGTCTCAACCTGGAGATATTCATGTGGAATTTAAGAAATCAAGCCTCCCTAGAAGATACAAACCTAAGGTCCAATTTATCCCATCTCGTTTTCTGCAGGAAAGCAAGGAGGCCTTATGCCAAAGGATATTAAAGCTTGAGTTGGAGAATGATGATCTAAGGGAGGAAAACTTTATGCTTAAATATAAGTTGAAGAATAAGGCTTCCTCTACACCACCACCAAAGGAGACTTGAGCACACGGGTATGGGCACTCCCCTTGGCTTGAGCCAAGCTTGGGGGAGGTGCCCCGGTATCGTATCACCACCACTTTTATTCACCTTTACCTATTTTAGTTCTATCTTTAGTTTCCCTTTGCTTTAGTCGAATAAAAGTTTAGCATGATCTATTTTCGTGTGTTAGTTCCGTGGCCTACCAATCTATGTAATCGAGTGAAAGTTATATAATAAAGTTTCGTTTCAGTTTTTGCCTCTCTACTTTCTTGTTGTAATCAAGTAAAGGAAAAGAAACAAATGAAAAGAGTCATATGCTAATCTTATGGTGAGTAATGGCATCACATAAGGAAAAGGATAAGTAGTAAAATTTATTGGAGATTGACAAACATAGCATTGGTCAATGATGCAATTCATGAAAGAATTAATTAGGGAAGAGAAGATTCACATGCAAATACACCATCTTGGACATCTTTTATGATTGTGAGCCCCCATCAAATATTATATGTCAAAATTGTTGACATTGGACGAGGAAGACAACGTAATGATTTATGTTTGTTTATATCCACATAGAAGTTATATTGTCATAGATCCTTTAACATGTGGTGCTTGCCCAATATCTTTGCTAGCCAAAAATTCCGCACTAAGTAGAGATACTACTTATGCATCCAAAAACCCAAACCAAACTCTTTCTTTGAGTGTCCACCATACCTACCTATGGATCGAGAAAGATCCTTC
Source organism: Elymus sibiricus (assembly GCA_039707655.1). Taxonomy (NCBI): domain Eukaryota; kingdom Viridiplantae; phylum Streptophyta; class Magnoliopsida; order Poales; family Poaceae; genus Elymus; species Elymus sibiricus. The sequence goes on along the minus strand of CM077669.1, from coordinate 340,324,025 downwards.
AAGTAAGTTGTCATCGGTGCAACAAGGCAATAAAAATTGCTTCTAAAAGTGTTTTGATCAATTAGTGTAAGAGAAAATTGAGTGTTATACGGACTTATGATGGCAAAGTAATAAAAGTGACGGACTGCATAATAAAGGTTGCTATCATAGGGGGCAATATAGTGTGATGTTCTTTTACATTAAGGGATTGGGCATACAAACCAATAAGCGCATGACAACCTCTGCTTCCCTCTGCGAAGGGCCTATCTTTTACTTTTATGCACTTACTTTTATGCAAGAGTCAAAGTATTCTTCCCTATTCCTTTTTTCTTTTTCTTTTGCAAGCATCATGTGGTGAGGAAAGATCTAGGCACATATACCCAGTTGGATATGGGTGAGCATGAGTCATTATTGTTGACATCACCCTTGAGCTGAGTGAGTTGGGAGGCGAAACTATAAGCCCCTATCTTCCTACGTGTCCGGTTGAAACTTTTTGTTCATGGGTATGCCGTGAGCATTAGCAATCATAAAAGACTAAATGATGGTTGAGTATGTGGACTTGCCAAAAGGCTCCGACATGAGACCCTTCCTGAAAATATGATGAATTGTAGTTGCAAAGTTGACTGAGAACATAGTTTGTTGGTTCCCAATAAGGTTTATGCTCCATACTTCTATGTTGTGATGAATTGTTACTTGTTCATGAGAAGCTTTATGATAAAAATGTATTGAAATAAGTTCTTATGTTAGAGTTTGTTGCTGTTATGTTAATAAGCATGATGCTTCTATGTCCGTATTTTGTTTTTATCGACACCTCTCTCTCAAACCATGTGGACATGCTTTTCAATATCGGCTTTCGCTTGAGGACAAGCGAGGTCTAAGCTGGGGGGAGTTGATACATCCATTTTGCATCATGATTTCCTACTATTATTTACTTTGTTTTGTTGAATAATAATGCTTTGGGGAGTGATTCTAACGCCTTTTCTCTCATAATATGCAAGGTTTACACAAAGAGGGAGATACCGGCAGCTGGAATTCTGGACCCAAGAAAAGCACGTCAGAGATACCTATTATGCACAACTCCAATGAAGCTGAAATTTTACGGAGATTATTTTTGCATTTAATAAAAAATATTGGAGCTGAAAACTACCGGAGGGGGCCTCCCAGGTGGGCACAACCCACCAGGGCGCGCCAGGCCCCCCTGGGCGCGCCCTGCTGGGTTGTGGCCACCTCGGCCCACCTCCGGTGCCCATCTTCTGGTATAAGGTCACTCTTGACCTAGAAAAAATCAAAGGAGGACTTTCGGGATGAAGCGCCGCCGCCTCGAGGTGGAACTTGGGCAGGAGCACTTTTGCCCTTCGGCGGAGCGATTCCGCCGGGGGAACTTCCCTCCCGGAGGGGGAAATCGAAGCTATCGTCATCACCAACAGCCCTCTCATCTTTGGGAGGCCAATCTTCATCAACATCTTCAACAGCACCATCTCCTCTCAAACCCTAGTTCATCTCTTGTGTTCAATCTTTGTACCGGAACCTCAGATTGGTACCTGTGGGTGACTAGTAGTGTTGATTACCTTGCGTAGTTGATTACTATATGGTTTATTTGGTGGGAGATTATATGTTCAGATCCATTATGCTATTCAATACTCCTCTGATCTTGAGCATGATTATTATTTGTGAGTAGTTACCTTTGTTCTTGAGGTCACGGGAGAAGTCATGTTGCGAGTAATCATGTGAATTTGATATGTGTTCGATATTTTGATGATATGTATGTTGTGATTCCCGTAGTGGTGTCATGTGAACGTCGACTACATGACACTTCACCATTCATGGGCCTAAGGGAATGCATTGTGGAGTATTTATTAGATGATGGGTTGCTAGAGTGACAGAAGCTTAAACCCTAGTTTATGCGCTACTTCGTAAGGGGCTGATTTGGATCCACATGTTTAATGCTATGGTTAGACTTTGTCTTAATACTTTTCTCGTAGTTGCGGATGCTTGTGAGGGGGTTAATCATAAGTAGGTTGTTAGTTCAAGTAAGAACAGCACCTTAGCACTGGTCCACCCACATATCAAATTATCAAAGTAGCGAACACGAATCAAACCAACATGATAAAAGTGACTAGACGAAATTCCCGTGTACCCTCAAGAACACTTTGCCTATTACTAGTGATTGTTCTGGCCTGTCCTTTGCCTCAAAAGGATTGGGCTACCTTGATGCACCTTGTTTATCGTTAACGTTACTTGCTCGTTACCAATTATCTTGCTATCAAACTATTTGTTACCTACAATTTCAGTGCTTGCAGAAATTACCTTGCTGAAAACCGCTTGTCATTTCCTTCTGCTCCTCGTTGGGTTCGACACTCTTACTTATCGAAAGGACTACGATTGATCCCCTATACTTCTGGGTCATCAGAGACCCGACGCTTGCCCGGAGCTTTACACCACAATGATTGAGCTCCTAGGCACCACCAACCATCTAGGGTGCCAAAGCACCCAAGAGGAACAAGCTCTATGGTACCAAGCACCCAAGAGTAATAAGCTTCTCAACTTCACTTCCACGTATCACCATGGAGAACTCAAACCTATGCACCAAATGCAATGGCAAGGGCACACGGAGTGCCCAAGTCCTTCTCTCCCAAATCCCACCACAACAACTAATGCTATGGAGGAAAACGAGAGGAAGAACGAAGAAGAACACGAAGAACTCCAAGATCTAGATCCAAGGGGTTCCCCTCACATAGAGGAGAAAGTGATTGGTGGAAATGTGGATCTAGATCTCCTCTCTCTTTTCCCTCAAGAACTAGCAAGAATCATTAGAGGGATTGAGTGTTAGCAAGCTCAAAGAAGGTCAACAATGGGGGGCAAACACGAGCTCTAAGGATAGGGACCATTGGGGAAGAAGACCCCCTTAAATAGGTCCCCACGAATCTGCCCGTTATGTGCAGAATAACATAGGAGCGGTACAACCACTATGCGCACCGATACAACCGGTCAAAGAAGACAAACCTACCTGTAGGAAAAGCAATAAGTGGTACAACCACCCGGGGGACAAGTAGTACCGGTTAAACCAGAACAACCGGCCCACAACCGCCCAAGAACCGCTCCACAACAGAAACTAGTCTGGTGGTAGAGCGGTACATGGCCGGTACAACCTTTAGACCAATTCTGGAGTGGTACAACCACTCCAAACACCGGTTCTACCGGTCGACCAGTACAACCTCTCTATGAACCGGTACAACCTCTCAGTGTAAAACTGGTAAGACAAAAACAGTCATAACTTTCGCATACGAGCTCTGATTTGAGCAAACTCAAGCTTGTTGGATAAAGGACAACAAGAGCTATCCAACAATGACTAGTTATATTAAGAACAAGCAATGGAGAATAAATACCACTAGGATAAGGAAGATGACCTTCCCAATAATTATCCAGCAAAATCTCCAACATCGAAAACATGATAGAAGATGCATATGGACTCCGTTTTCGAAGAACTCGAGCTTGTCATGAAGATGACCATAAGCTCTAAAACTCACAAAGAGAAACACCAAACAAGAACCAAGAAAGATGATGCAAGGATGCAAATGGTTTGAGCTCTCAACGAACGATACGATCAAGCTACTCACTTGAGAGCCCCCCTTGATAGTACAACAATCAATCCTATAACCCGGTCTCCCAACTACCACCATGAGACCGGTAAAATAAAAAACCTATCAAGAGCAAACCTATACCTTGCACATGGTCCACTTGAGATATATGATGACGATCTTGACTTCCTCAAGATGGACCACCTTTCTTGATTGCGTAGGCTCGATGAAGACTAGTTGATTGCTCCCCCATACTCCACTATGGGTGAGCCACTCTTCGGCACATCTTCACAAGTCCATTGTCACAACAATGGATGGCAAGCTTCAAGCATGATCTCTTTGTAATGCTCCACTTGAACTTGCACACCGCAATCTTGATGACGATCACCACTTGATGTCATCCTCCATGGGTTGTATGAGATCTTCCTCTTGACGCAAGCCCATGGAAACATACCTAACCCCACATAGAACTCTCACGTAGACCATGGGTTAGTACACAAAGCGTAATGGACAATGCTTACCATACCATGGGATCACTTGATCCCTCTCGGTACATCTTGTACGCTTTGTATGTTGATCAACTTGATTCACTCTTTTACTTAGTCTTGATCAACCTTGTATCTTATCTTCTCTCTTCATAAAGATGATATCTTGAAGGTAAACATGAAAGCTCACACAGTCTTCTTCTTCAAGACATGCTTGCAATAAGCTCAACTCTCACATGACCAATCTTTGGATAAAACCTTGAATACCACCTTGTTCACCATATAAACTGCTTGAAACCAACAGATGGACTTCAAGAAGTGCCTATGGACAAATCCTTCGAATATAACTCAAGGCAACCATTAGTCCATAGGGATTGTCATCAATTACCAAAACCACACATGGAGCAATGTGCTCTTACAACTCAGAAATTCCGATTTTCAGCAAATAGATACCAAAAGGTTGGTCACTGCTTTTCGGTTGTACCAAAATGGAACTTGGTTACACCGAGTTGCTAGGGTTTGGCTTTGGAATATTTCTAACGAAAACTCGGTATGGCCAATTGTGGAAAGTTGGTGGCACCGAATTTGACTTTAGGATTTTGACAGAATATATTGTGGGAGAATTCTTGAGGGTTTTTGGTGGTTATTCTCTAAGCACTTGAGCAACCAGATCATCACAGATACCTCATCCCCTTTTAATAATATTGGCTTTTCTGCGGACTCAAGTGTGATTTCTCACATACATGCAAAATGTAGAGTCTTGAAGCTTTTGCTAATTGATGTTCCAAGCATCTAGGGAATCTCCTCACAATCCTAGCCAATCCATTCATTGAAGTTTTGCTGAAATATACTTGATAAAATCATTAGTCCAATGAAATATATGTTGTTATTAATTACCAAAACCACCCAGTGAGAAGTTGTGCTTTCACAGCCCCAACTACAGGTTTGCTACGGTGGACACCACCAATGATCCAAAGGTGCTCAAGACTTTGGGCTTGGCCTGCCAGAAGCTTGTCGACATCCACAACCACTCCAAGTTCTGGTGCAGCAAGAAGGACAAGCACTCCCATGTTGACCTGGTCGTGGCCATCATCGACCCCTACTACAAAGACATGAAGGCTGAGTGCGACAAGAACAACCATGTCTGGCACAAGGCCTGGGTGAAGAGACTGGATGAATATCACCTCCAGACCGCGGCAAAGGAAGCGTGCACATGCTATGAGATGTTCAGGTGGATCGTTGACATGAGGAAGTGCCTCCTACCTGAAGACGACGAGGGATCGAGCGACAAGCAGAGGGGTGGAGGCAAGCGTCATAGGAAGTAGACGATTTGATGATCGTTTCTCATACTCCCCATGCCAAAATATTTGTAGTTTTAGAGGGCTAAGTTTACTATGCATGTAATAGTTTAGTGAGGTGTGCGCCAATGTTATGTGTGTAGTCACTTATGTATTTGGATGCTTAATTAGGTTATGCAATCATGTTGTTATGTGTGTAATTGTTTATTGAGGTGTGCCAATATTATATGGGTAGTCACTTATGTATTTGGATGCTTAATTTGGTTATGCAATCATGTTCTTCTACATAGAGCATAGATGTTTGTGCACAGACTGAGCAAATCACAGCGCATACGAATTAAAGTACCAAATCTATCGATGATGATTTCATCAATCGCTGTCAGATCTTTACCAGGAACCGTTTGCCCACAACACATCCGAGTGACCTGTATGATGTAAATCACACACATCTTGATCTGAGCAACCCTTTGTGTTATTTGTCTCATCACAAATAGTTTATCCGGGCAACGTGTTTGCTGTCTATCTCACACATCTTGATTTGGGTAATCGTTTGTGTTATTTTTCTGTCATCGCAAACAGTTCATCCGACTGACCTGTATGCTGTCTATCGCACACAAATCATCTGGATAATCATTTGTGTTTGGCTGGATCAGCGTAGACAGTTTATCACGGTGAACTATATGTCGTACATCATATACACTTATTTTGTTAACCGTTTCCGTTATTTTGGCCCATCGCAAACAGTTTGTCTGGGTCAACTGTTCGCCACAGATCGCACAAGCACACAAAACCAAACACTTGCACCCAACGTGGGCAAGAGGGTTGTCAAGTCCCTTGAACTCGTCACTTGCAAGGATTAAATCTTGATAGAATAGATATTGTAAATGCAAAATAAAATAAAAGTAAATAAAGTGCAGCAAGATAATTAAGATTTTTTTATTTTTATGTTTACGTAGACCCAGGGGCCATAGTGTTCGCTAGAGGCTTCTCTCTCGAAAGTAACATACGGTGGGTAGACAAATTACTATTGGGCAATTGATAGAAAAGCGCATAGTTATGACATGTTATTCACGACAATGATCATGTATATAGGCATCACGTCCATAAACAAGTAGAGCGAAACGATTTTGCATCTACTACTATTACTTTACCAATCGACCGCTATCCAACATGCATCTATGGTATTAAGTTCATAACAAACGAAGTAATCCTTGGAGCAAGATGGCATGATGTAGATAAAGTAAGACAAGCAATATGTTCAGACCCCGTCATTTTATCCTTAATGGCAACAATACAAATATGTGTCTTGACCCCTTTTGTCACGAGGATAGAGCACCGCAAGATTGAACCCACTACAACACACCACTCCCATTGAAGATAAACCAATCTAGTTGGCCAAACCAAATTGATAGATCGGAGAGAAATACAAAGCTATAAACTCATGCATATTGAAATTCAGAGGAAACTCAATAAGTTTTTCATGAATAATTTGATCATAAACCCACAATTCATCGGATCCCAACAAACACACCGCAAAAGAAGATTACATTGAATAGATCATCGCGAAGATGTGATGCACTTTGTATTGATGATCAAAGAGAGACAAGAAGCCATCTAGGTACTAGCTATGGACCCGTAGGTCTGTGGTGGACTACTCACGCATCATCATGGAGGCAACAAGGTTGATGTAGATGACCTCTGTGATCGATTCCCCCTTCGGCAGATCACTGAAAAAGGTCTCCAGATGGCCTCCCGTCGGAACATAGGCTTGCGGCGGTAGAAAAAGTGTTTCGGGTGGCTCTCTGTTGGTTTCCCAATATTTGGGGATTTATAGAAGTGGAATTAGGTCAGGAGGAGCCACGAGGGGCCCACAAGGAAGGTCGGTGCACCTACCCCCTGGGCATGCCGAGGTGCCTTGTGGGCTCCTCGTGAGGCTTCCTGACACCTCCTGAAGCTTCCTGGGTCCCTTTTGTCTAGAAAAAATTGTCAAAAAGTTTAGCGTTTGGACTTCGTTTGGTACAAATTTCTTGGAAAACCAAAAACATGCAGAAAACAACAACTGGCACCTGGCACTGGGTTAATAGGTTAGTTGCCAAAAATGATATAAAATAGATATAATTGCATATAAAGTATCCTAGATTGATAATATAATATCATGGAACAACAAAAAATTATAGATACGTTGGAGACGTATCACACATCAACCGTATAAAACAAAGACATTGCAATCGGTATTGGTAAAATTGAAGGGGGCAATTCATACTTGGTAAATCCTGAGGGGTAGTTGCTGGGGCACTTCATCTTGGCCAGAGCCCGCACCAAGTCGGCGACGAGGTGTTCCTCCGGGTCGACACGCACAGCGGCCACCGTGCCATCGACCGCCATGAGCTCTATGACCTTTGTGTGATATGTGGTTGTGCTTATGCAGGGACGATGCTCTGCAATAGGGGGTGGGGATTTGGAGCCATGAGGGTGTTTCACAAGCTCCATCTAAGAAATCAGGTCGGGGAGGTGATGGAGATCGGTGGTTACCTCGCTAGATCAACGAGGCTGGGGCAAAACGTAGATGTGGTTGCGGCGGCGGCGGTATGAGCTGCTGGGAGGGGGGAATGGTGGGGAGATATAGCTGAAAGGTGATGGGTGTGGATGGGGTAGGAGGAATAACTTCTGAAATCGGGCGCCTACTGAAAATTTCGCTACGAAACTCGAACCTTACGCGGGGGAAACACACAACGCAGACGAAGCGCATCAAATCCTCGTGTGCGAGAAAAGAAAAGAAAAAGGTGATCCCGCGTCGAAAAATTTGTACACGTGTAATTGATTAAATCAGTCGTGGGTGGTCGTGACGGTACACAAGGTTGACACTCGATGAATGTACTTAAATTCGTAGATCACAATTTGCTCTAAAAACTAGTAGGGGTAAGTACTAGTACTTAGATGCTCATAATTAATTAAACAAACGTTCGGACAACACACATGCAAACTACTTCTCCGATGCTGGACAGACGTCATCACTCTCAGCCTTACCGGCGGAGCCCACCATGCTTGGATCTCCGCCCAGCTCTCGCCAGGGGCTTTGATAGCTACCGCCGCGATCTTGCTGGCAAGTGGAGGCATCGGGCCTTGCTGGCCAGAGGCCATCATTCTCCTTCTCGGCCTTGTCAGTGGCAGCCCACCGTGCTTGGATCTCCGCCCAACTCTCCTCAATAGCGCGTGCGGCTGCTTCTTTCTTGCGGCGGATGGACTCTCTTTTCTTGCGTGCCTTTTCCCTTTTCCACTCGGCATGTGCGGCTTTGGCCTCTGCTTCATCCTTCGCCCATTCGGTGTTGGTAGCTTCATACTCCGCCCACGTTGGTATCCGGTCGTGGGCGCCGAAGAACTCGGCGCGGTGGTATGCCATCGCCTCCTTGCCAGTTAGTGTGCGGTCGTGGGCAGCGATGAACACGGCATGATTGGCGGCCATCGCTTCCTTACCAGTTAGTGTGCGACGCTGTGGCATGATTGACGCGTGGAGATAGCTCTGGGACGGAGTGGCAGGAAAGTCGTATAGTCCAGTGGTTTTAGAGAGCACTCAAGATCGATATATATGATGCCACAGTCCGCGCCCTGGCTACGCTTTCGTGTTCCCACGTCGCGCCCTGGCTCTGCTTGCAAGCATGCATGTTGCCACAACATGCGGGGTCGTCGAGAACTTGCGCGGTCATCGAGAACCTGAGCCGTCGTTGTTGCATGCTGCCAGACGCACAGTCTCATCGACAAACCAGGCGCAGTCGCGTTGCCAGGGTACTTAAGTGGCCACGTGGCTGCCACTGCAAATAGCTTCAACATGCGGGGTCGTCGAGAACTTGCACGGTCGTCGAGAACCTGAGCCGTCGTCGGTGCATGCTGCCAGACGCACAGTCTCATCGACAAATCAGCCGCGGTCGCGTTGCCAGGGCACTTAAGTGGCCACGCGGCTGCCACTTGCAAATAGCTGCGGGGTGGCAAAGCCAGCATGCACCGCTCGACATTAAAAGCGAGCTCGCACGCATACATGCCTTCTCTCTCTCCCGTGCTATCCAACGTTTTGCAAACGATTTATTGTATGAAATCGTTTGTGATTAAAATTGTATTTAGGAAAATTGGTATCAGATAGTACATGGTACATTGCATGGTGTTCAAATATTTACCACAGCATACCGATGTCATATAACAGTTAGCCTGTTTTTCGGGCATGTTTTCCATTTTTATAGAGTTAAAAAAACCAATAAACAACGCATTTGTGGTTGACTCTTCCCACACACATCCTTTAAATTTCTTTTATTTTCATGTAGAATACATGAAAAGTTACTCAATGCCACAATTATGATTTTTTGAACCATTTTGTGCACTTTTCATGTACAAAATGTTCGAACTTGAATTATAAGTAGTAAATGCCTAAAAAATGGACACAAAAGCCTAAATATAGTAAAGGGGCCCAAAAAATGTCAAATTCAAACACGGCGCATTGTAGGGGCGTATGTTGACCATAGAAAAAAAGCAAGGAGAAACGACTAAGGAAATATGGGTTCCCCTTCAAAACATGGCGATTTCCCTCCCAAAACCACGAAACTTCCTCGGTGATGGTTCGATATATGAAGACTGTGTATAACGACATTAGTCAAACCTTCTCAAATATTTACCACATCATATTGACGTCATGCCAAGGCACCATACAAGGTATCATGTTTTTCCGGCATGCTTTCCATTTTCTAGAGTTAAAAAACCAATAACCGTCGCATTTGTGGTTGACTCTTCCCACACATATCCTTTAAATTTCTATTAATTTAAAGTAAAATACCTAAAAAGTTATTCAATGCCACAATTATGATTTTTCGAACCATTTTTTTGCAGTATTTCATGTACAGAATGTTCGAACTTGAATTATAAGTAGTAAATTCCTAGAAATGCACATAAAAGCCTTAATATAGTAAACGATCCTGAAAAAATGTCAAATTCGAACACGATGCATTGTAGGGGTATGTTTACCGTAGAAAAAAATCAAGGAGAAACGACTAAGGAAATATGGGTTCCCCTTCAAACCATGGTGATTTCCCTCTCAAAACCACAAAACTTCCTCGGTGATGGTTCAATATACGAAGAGTGTGTATAATGACACTAGCTAAACCTTCTTAAATATTTACCATATCATATTGAGGTCATGCCAAAGCACCAAACAAGGTATCATGTTCATCAGGCATGTTTTCCATTTTCTAGAGTTAAAAAAACAATACACAACATAATTGTGGTTGACTCTTCCCACACATATCCTTTAAATTTCTATTAATTTCTAGTAAAATACCTAAAAAGTTATTCAATGTTACAATCATGATTTTTTGAACCATTTTTAGCACTTTTTCATGTACAGAATGTTCGAACGTGAAGTATAAGTTGTAAATGCCTAGAAATGCACATCAAATCCTTAATATAATAACGAGGCCGAAAAAATGTCAAATTTGAACACGATGCATTGTAGGGGGGTATGTTTACCGTAGAAAAAAATCAAGGAGAAACGACTAAGGAATATGGATTCCCATTCAAAACATGGCGATTTCCCTCCCAAAACCACGAAACTTCCTCGGTGATGCTTCAATATATGAAGAATGTGTATAATGACATTAGTCAAACCTTCTCAAATATTTACCACATCATATTGAGGTCATGCCAAGGCATCACACAAGGTATCATCTTTTTCAGTCATGTTTTTCATTTTCTAGAGTTAAAAAACCAATAAATGATGCATTTGTGGTTGACTCTTCCCACACATATCCTTTAAATTTCTATTAATTTCCAGTAAAATACCTGAAAATTGATTCAATGCCATAATTATGATTTTTCGAACCATTTTTTGTAGTTTTTCATTTATAGAATGTTCGAACTTGAATTATAAGTAGTTAATGCCTAGAAATGCACATAAAAGCCTTAATATAGTAAACGAGCTAAAAATGTCAAATTCGAACACGATGCCTTGTAGGGGGTATGTTTACCGTAGAAAAATAATCAAGGAGAAATGAACAAGGAAATATGGGTTCCCCTTCAAACTTTGTGATTTGTTTGGGCAGACGGTTACTTTGTGAAGGTCGTGTGCCTCCTGGAACCGTGTGTGTTCACCCTGTTGTGCGTTGTGTTCTGATTGGTTAGAACCCTAGCCGCACGGATCACGCATGTGCACCGTAGGATGCACCACGAACGGTAATCCACATCTCTCCCATCACATCCATGTACTGTAGTTGGGATTTTAGTTAGTAGATGCACTAAATTAACGATAAAGAAATTTTGGATTCCGCTTCGCTTCAATTGTGGTAACATTAATGACATTAATCACACATGGTTTGTGCTTATGAACCGTTTCCTATGCGTACAGTTTTTCCGCACACAAAACCCTCACCCATGCATCAAAAAAGAAAAAGAAAACTCACCCCCTCTCCCCCTTCGTCCTCACTCAAACTGCAGTATAGTTGCTCGTTCTCGACCCCGGCCTACCAAATCTTTGAGCTCGACGACGCCCCTCGCAGCCTGCTGCCGCCGACGAATGCCACCGCATTTTGTTTCTTCCCCTCGCCAACGCCTATCGGCCCCGACTTTCTCGATGCTGCTCGATTGGGGTTTTCAACGGGATTGGGCTGCGGTGTTTTCTAATGGAGAACCTTGTAATTAATTTTGTGAAATATTTGAGCATATCCTATCACGGTTCATTTGTCCCTGTCAATCATTCGGGGGAAATAGCCATGGATTAATTTTTCTTGTAGTTGATTTGAGGATTTTCATTCATAGTGTCCACAGTGCAAGCACGAATCACGCAAGTGTGGTGGCGGCGCACGGTATGTTCAATCTCACTCTACCACGGTTGGTATGGTCTAATATTATGAACATGTACTATACATTGCTAAATTTGGATAAAGGGTACCACATGCAGCATAGACATCAAAGAGGATTTTTTTTCTTCTAAATAAGGGAAATTAATGTTGTACTGTTCTTTCAATTACTCTCATATTTGCATATCATCTTTGTTACATTATCTGTTTAATTACATATTTTGTACTATGATTTCAGCTATTGTTTTGTTCTCTTAATGTCATCTATATTTGCTTGTTGCTCTGTTATTTCAATATATGTAATGATCTTATCATTTTCCGCAGTATATCCCCGGCTTTGCAAGAATACGTGTACAAGGAAATCTTGGCCTTTACTTAGTTGATGACTCCATTGATGTCATATTAACCACTAATCATGGATGTACAATGAAAGTACGGGTAAAAATGATAAAGTTGGTCACCCCTATCTTGATGCGTGCCTTTGGAGGAAATTATCTCAGTTTTATGAACTTAAAGCTCACGGTAAGATTCTAACGCGTACACCAAAGTCTGGTCTTAACATGGATGTTTACTTCCTGAATGGCACCATCCGACTAGATTCTGATCCAGGTTAGGGTTCTTTCAACTTTCTGTATGTTGACATATTACTTGCAAAATTAGAGTAACTGTTTTGTCTAACATCGCTATGTAAGCAACCAATTGGGATTTATTATTCTGACTCTGTTCCTAGCCAGTAACAACTTCTAGTTACCAATGTATGTCCACTATTCTTCTGCACCGTTCTGAATAAATAATCACTTTCAACCTTTTATGCAGGATATGTTCGATGCATAGCTAAAAATCAATATGTTACTCGCCATACCAAATTTCACTGGAAATACTTGGAGCATGCCATAAATTTTGTTGATAAACTGCCAGTAGAACGTTTGAACGCTGGATTTGGGATGGGGAAAATCTGCCACTCGTGCATACACTAAACAAGACCAATTGTGTCAACAAAATCCTGGTAAAAGAATCATATATTTATGTTGTTCTTCATAAACTATAGATAGCTTCGACGATATGTTGATAGCTTCAACGGTATATTACAATTGATTTTTATTCTTCATTGCAACAGAAATTGCCCACTGCATCTATTCCTGAATTTATTTCCTGGTCTAGTCCTATCACACTTGTGTCTGCTTCGAACGCCAAAGTGATTGCAAGGTATTACATTTCCCGCACAAATGGAACCATTCAAATTAATAGGATCTCGGTTGTCCTGGCAATGCATCCACATTTGAAAATTGGAGATGCTATTATACTCATGTGTAGGAGATATGCCCTAGAGGCAATAATAAATGATATTATTTATCTCCAAGTTCATAATTATGTTTATGTTCCATGCTATAACTGATATGGTTCTCGAGTCTGCAATAACCACGAGGCTCGGAGGAAGACTCGTATGCACGTGTGGAATAATAAACGGTAAAATGTATTCCTAGTCTGGCCTCTAAGACTAGCTCAAGTGTTGCATGATGGTTCTGTTTTCCTGATCATGGGCATGTCTATGCCAGCAATTTTTGAGGGCGCAATGTTGGTAGAACACTTGTGTTGAATCGACCCGAATTGATGTTATGCTATGAGATACATTCGTCACAAGTTAATGGTTAATAACACAGAGATAGTTAATGTTTGCATAATTCCTTAGACCATGAGAGTATTGAGTTCCTTCGTGCTTGCTTCGTGAACTTTGGGGTTTGTTAAACGTCATCCGTTACTGGGTGGCTATTACGGCGGCTTACGGGTTCACGGAAAAGTATGGCAAGTAACAAGATAGCTCAAGATTGGGATTTGCTCCTCCGACGATGGAGAGATATTCTTGGGCCCTCTCGGTGTTACGGTATCCATCATCGTCTGGCCAGACACAGGGTGATTTGATCACAGGGATGCCGGAACACGGTAACGAGAAAAGAGAACAATACCGGTAATGAGGTAACTGGCATAGTGGACAAGTTGTTGATGCACGGGGATGCCAACATGTCTCACCTCGGGTATTTGTAACATATTGCGAAGCAACAGGAATAGCACACGGCAACTGGAGGTTCACTCGAATATTCATTCGTGTGGGTATAGGGGTCAATATGGGTGTCCACGGCTCCGATGTTGATCATTGATCGGAAGGGGTTCCGGGTCATGTCTATACTTCACCGAACCTATAGGGTCACACGCTTAAGGGTCATGTATCTGCTGAATACTAGACAGGGAGTCTGAGAGAAAGTCTCCGGAAAAAGTTTCGGAGACAGCGGAAAAGTTCCGAAGAGAGAGGTCACCGGATGAGTTCCGGTAAAACTGAAAAGTTGTTTCAGGGGATACCATTAAGTCAAATTGGTTTCGGCACACGCCTGATAATTCTTGGAGGGTGCCAGAATCATTCTGGAAACTTCTGGGAGTTTTCCGGAAGAAAAACCGGAAATGTTCCGGAGCTACCGGAACCGCTTTGTTTGCTTTTCGCAGATGAAAATCACTAATCCGGAATTGTTTCGGAACGTGTCGAAAATTATTTTAGTGGGTACTGGAAATGTTCTAAGCCCACATAAATATTTTCGGTTCGAACGGACGCTGAAAAATGTCGTCATGAATAGTGAAATCAGCTTTATGGTTACTTTATTTGAAAGACACCTTTTAGGGCTTTTACAAAAAGGCTTCTAGAAGGACTTAGGGACCAAGGAAGCCCCTTTGGGGGGGGCCATGAGGGTGGCCAGCCAAGGGTGGGGTTCCTCCTTGGAGCTCCACATGGCACTCCTTTTTCCCCTTATGCCCTTTATGTATGACATAAAGTGTGGGTATTTTTGGTATTTTTGTGCCAACTCTACCCCTTGGTTTTCCTATAAATAGGAGGTGAGGGGGCTGCCCAAACTTCATACTTGCTCTCATACACATGCCATAGACTTGTCTGGCTTCTCTCTCCCTCCCAGCGAAATAGTTTCGTAGAGCCGAAAGGCTGTCTGGGTTCCGGCAGGAACTAGTTCTGGACGGCGAAGCCCTGCCGGATAGATGACACCGTATGTGTGCAACTCTGTAGAGAGATCATAGTTTCGGTCTTAGTTCGAGAGTGCCTCCCAAAGGGCTGTCCGTGTGACCGTCCGAGTTTTGAAGGTCCTCCCGAAGGGCTGTCCGAGTGACCGTCCGAGTTTCGTAGGTCCTCCCGAAGGGCTGTCCGTGACACCGTTCGGGGGACTGTCTGACCGCCTCCCAGAGGGCTGTCCGAGGGGCAGATGAGGGTATACATCCTCGCGGTTGGGAGGTTGTAAATCCTAGCTGCGGGGATCTACACCGCCGATCGTCATCGACTCTACTTCCGCTGCGCTACGAGTCGGTAACGAAAAAGATCAAACCTTGTATGCAGTCTCCATAGTGGTCCTGGGCTGGTGCGTAGGTCGGAAATTTTTGTTTTCTGCTGCGTTCCCCTACAGTGGCATCATGAGCCGTGCTATGCGTAGATTCAGGTTGTGATCTAGAATACATAGAGATGTATGGGTGTTGCATAATATAATTAGGTAGTAGATGAGTTCTATTACTGAAAATTATTTGTGCGGGTAGCAGATGAAATCTGTTACCTGATGTTCTTGTTGCTTCCCTGGGATTTGCATATTTCTGATCTTGATAACAGCATGGTGGAGTTTCAATGTTCTGGCAATCCGCGATCCTGATTGATCAACGAAGTGCTAACAGTTCATTGAATTCCACTGTAGTTAAAAAGAAAGATGAAATTTCGTAGACGAAAGGGCAATGCAGATATGATCTGCACGGGGGTCATGCGTATGACGAAGTTCAGTATGGGGCTCGAGATTTTATTATCTCGTGTTTCATACACCCCGCAAAGTTAATCTAGCAACTTGAATTATCATACTTGATGATGGACGTTGGTAGCTTCATTTTGTTTCGAAACCTTAGAAGCCACGAAAAACAAGTTCTTGCATAAACCGATTAGAGGCGTCTAACTTGGTTTTGCAAGAGGGTTTGCATGAGCATGTGATGTGGTATAGCAATGCTCATATTAATTTGATTATGTATGAGATGACTATATGATGTAAATTAACATGACCTGCGTGTCATGATTCGGCATGATGGCTGGAGCCATATGATTGTCACTTTAATGACCTACGTGTCAACCTTGAGTAATGCACTTATTTTATTAGCTATAGAGATAGCAATATTATCTGATGAATCAACAAGGTGGTGGCAATCTTCGCGAAGGTGAACACCGACGCAAATGCCGAAGACGAAGAAATGTTTGACTTCTCCGTCAGAAGGGGCTATACCATGTCATGCTAATTATGAATTGCCTGAGATGTTTATCCCTTATGATGCACCCTTCTTGATTGCGCGGTAGTTGCTTTTTATTAGGGTGATCTCTCACTTTAAAATATCAAAGTAGTTAGTGTTCACCCAAGTGTAGCACCGTCTGAAATTCGTATCTTTTCGGGGTGCGCCATGTCCACATGGGTACGAACGAATCGAGAGGAATGAGGCGGGTGAGGTCAGACCTCGCAGCAAGATCACTTGGTTGTCTTTGACGTTCAGGCAGGATAGTCCTGAGCTCGGAACACACCCATCGAAAGATGAACAAGAGTCCATAAAGATGTGATTGGCAAGTTTGCCTACCGATTAAAATTCCCGTCATTAGTGATGTCCACATCAATGGCGTTGAATTGAAATGCGGATCTTGAATCACTCACAATCAATTATGAGAGATATTGATTTGAGTGGGAGCGCACTTTAGAATTAATTCTTTTAATTCTTAGTGCAATTAATTTTGAACACTGTCTAAGTGTGATTTGCATAATAGTTGTAGAATAATGGCTCGCGTTTCCACCTTCCCTATTAAAATTGAATAAGCTATTATTTATCTGGTTAAAACTTTACGATTGATAACGTAATGTGAGGATTGTCCTCATGAGTGCCGAGAAGGACTTTGTCCTATCGCATGCTTTAGGTATTCTCCCGCTAATGCTATGGATCATGTGACTCTCGTCCTTCGATCCAAAAGCTAGAATTCCGTTTCAGTCAAGTGCAATACATTTGCTTCCATGAGACCCGAACTTCGAAAGTTTTGGGATAGTTATGTGATATTCATGGAACTGAAAATTAATTTTCAGATACAAACAAAGGCTGAAAGATATGAAATATCCAAAGCAATAGTTGTTTGCAAACTATTAGTAAAGGTGTTTACTATGCATTAGACTGATAAGAGATGGATCCAGAAGAACGCCTGTCATATGATGAAAGGTGAATAAAACAACAACTTAAAGAGAAAGGAAGTGTCCGAAGGGTGTTAGTAAAACTTTCACGCCTAGGAAGTCCGGGGCTAATGCCACTCTTAAGTTGAGTGCTTCTTCTGAGAGTAGGAGAAATACTGAAAGTTAAACTGTTAGAAGTATAAAGGCAAAAAGAGAGAAGACTGGAATATCCAGCTCATGTATGAATGTCATACAAGTTTTTGATGTATGGAAGGCTGGTCAAAGATATAGTTCTTGGGAATTATGGTTAAACATGTTAATCACTAATTCTTGGGGATTGTGAGTTGATCACAAAGATACCCGCTCGATTGCATTCTGTTGCAAATCGATGTAAGAACTACCATGGCCTGAAAGACTAGCCAGGAATGAGGTTTTGATACGCGCTGGGAACATAGTAAAAGTTACTATACCTTCCATCGGTGTATTACCTATGTATTTACTTTCATAATTCATTTTAGAGTTTCATACACTCTAGCCCTTTGCATAAGGTATCTTGCAAGAAGGTTGTTCATAAAAGAACTTTTTATGTTCGGTGTTATGAATAACATAAGGGCCATACTTTCATTATAAATGATATGTATGTTATGAATAATGATAATAATATATTACCTCTGTGTTTACTTTCATAATTCATTTTAGAGTTTCATACACTCTAGCCCATTGCACAATGTTTGTTGCAAAAGAGTTGTTCATAAGAACAACATGAAGGGCCATGCTTCCATCCAAGATGGGATGTATGTTATGAATATTGATGGAAATATGATACATCCATAACACTGACGCTAAATGTCGCAAGACTAAAAGAATACCACACAAGTGTGGCACTGCATTTGGTCACATTGGAGAAACCCGCATGGAAAATTCCATTCTGATGGATTTTGAAGTCGTTTGATTTTAAATCATCTAACACTTGCAACTTTCGTCTGAAAAGTGAAGTGACTGAAATACCGTTCACAGGCCATAAGGAACGAACAACAAACTTATTGGTGATCATACATTTGATGTGTGTAGTCCAATAAATGTTGTTAGTAGTGGATTTATCTATCATCAGAAATGACTCAAGTAGATATATGGATATTTACTTGATGAGACGTAAGTCTGGATCTTTTGAAATCATTCGAATGGTTTTCAAAAATGAAGTAGAAGTTGTTGTAACAAGAAAATTATGTTTCTACAATTCGATTGCAGAAAGGAATATTTGAGTTACAAGTTTAGCGAATGTCTGATGAGTTGTGAAAGGGGTTTCATAACTTGCACTTCCCGGAACACCACTGCAAGTGGAAAGTCCGTGAAGATGTAATCGAACCATTCATGACATGGTAAGATCAAAGATGACATAAATAAATTTTCCATTATCCCTTTTAAAGTGATGCTTTAGAGACTGCGGCTTTTACACTGAAAAGAGCTCCATCGGGTCTGTTGAAATGACGCCATGGTATGGTACGCCCAACCATGTTATATCTTTTCTTAACATTTGGAATATGGGGCTTGTGTAAAAGGTTACAAACCTATTCCAAATCAGACAAGTGCTACTTTGTAGGTTATCCCAAGTTATTGGGTATTCCCCCACCACTATACCGAGGCTAAGGTTTTTGCCACAAAGAACGGTATGGTTTTTGAAGAAAACTGTTCTTTCAAAAAGGTGAGTGGGAGAACAGTGCAACTCGACGAGATAAACAGTATCTTCGTCATCAGATCAAAGGAAAGAGACCTTGGAAGTAATTCCAGAGTTTCCTACTGCGACTGATACGGAAGCCTCTACATGAGATGTATGGACTTCGGTCGAACTTGCAGCTAAACCACGTAGGAAAAACTCGTGCAAACCTCTCAGGTGCGCATACGAGATATTGTTGTTAGACAACAGTATACCTACGATACACAAGGAAGCATTGATGGGCCCTGACTCCAGAATTGGCTAAATGCCAATACAATCCGAGATAGTTTCCATATAAGTGATTCAAGATTAAAACCTTGATACACCTTTCGGAAGACTTAGAGTCTAACGAATATTTATGAAACTATAAACTGATGTGGATAAAATGTTTTATCCATAAAGCTCGACTTGTTGCAATAACAAGTTCAAGGAGTTGACTACGATGAGGTTGTTTCACCGTAGCGATGCTTAAAGCCGGTTCTGGTTGAACTAGCAATTAATACATATTTCAATCATGAGATATGAAACATGGATGACAAAAGAATTTCCATGAAATGGGAAGACAAACTAGGATTTGTATGTGATACAGTCCAAAGTATTTTGTCGATCCAAACGATGCTAGTGAGTATGCAAACTTCAGAGTTCCAGCAATGGACAGAAGAGAGCAAAATGGAGTTGGAATCTTCATTTTGATGAAATGATCAAAAGAGTTTGACTTCATCAATGAGTAACGAAGATGCTTGTGGTTTCAAGAAAGTAAGTGGGAGCATAATAATATTTCTAAAAACCTTGTGTGCTTGACACATTGTTAATTGGAAATAAATTTCTTGACATGAATTAGGACTTCATTTGAAAATAGTTTTTCGATGAAGTGCTTGGGCTAAATAGCCTTGATATTAGGCATTATGATCTATGGAAATAGATTTACCTAATTGGGCTAAGCATGAATACATATTGACAAGATGCTAAAAGTTTTTAGCATTTAAAACGCCAAGGAGTGATTCTTGCCGAAGCACATGGAAAGAGTTTTTTTGCAAGACTCGGTGTCCCAAAACACTGATGAGTAAAATACATGATGGAGATTCCACACACTCTTGTGTTTGGATTAATCATGTATTCCATGGTATGTAAAACCAACCAGATATGTCCAATACTCCAAAGTTGTTGCGAGTATAGATACCAAAGTGATCAAAAGTACTGATCATGGGACAACAGTGAAAAGGGTCATTGAGTGCCACAGTGGCACTAATGACATGTTTTCTCGCAAGCGGAGATCATGAAGAGTTCGTTGTAAAAGGTTACATCGATACAGTCTTCATCAATGCTCCATGCGATTTTCGATTTAAATTAAGGGTTTTGTGTAATACACAATATGGTGGCACGGTAGTTGGAAATTGTTCCAAACAGGTTACTGTGGCGAATTCTATAACAAAGGCTAAGTATGTTGACGCTTTGGAAGCGACAAAGAAGTTGTTGAATCATATAGTTCATTCATGAACTTAGTATGGTTCCAAAAAGGCTTTGGTCAATGGGACACTATTGCAGATAGTTGCTCCATAGCTTAGTCTGAGGAATCAGGTTTCGACCTATGATTCACACATATACAAAGCCAAGTCCACACAAAATATGAATTTTGTGAAAGTGTAAAAACGCGAGGATATGCAACGATACACACGGAACTGAAGTTGTCAGATCCGTTGGACATCAGGCTATACCACAAGCGAAGCATTTTTTACACCAGTATGCCATAGGTGTAAAGTGCATTAGCATTGGCTAGATTATTGACTCTAGTGCAAGTGGGAGTCTGTAGGAGATATGCCCTAGAGGCAATAATAAATGATATTATTTATCTCCAAGTTCATAATTATGTTTATGTTCCATGCTATAACTGCTATGGTTCTCGAGTCTGCAATAACCACGAGGCTCGGAGGAAGACTCATATGCATGTGTGGAATAATAAATGGTAAAATGTATTCCTAGTCTGGCCTCTAAGACTAGCTTAAGTGTTGCATGATGGTTCTGTTTTCCTGATCATGGGCATGTCTATGCCAGCAATTTTTGAGGGCGCAATGTTGGTAGAACACTTGTGTTGAATCGACCCGAATTGATGTTATGCTATGAGATACATTCGTCACAAGTTAATGGTTAATAACACAGAGATAGTTAATGTTTGCATAATTCCTTAGACCATGAGAGTATCGAGTTCCTTCATGCTTGCTTCGTGAACTTTGGGGTTTGTTAAACGTCATCCGTTACTGGGTGGGTATTACGGCGGCTTACGGGTTCACGGAAAAGTATGGCAAGTAACAAGATAGCTCAAGATTGGGATTTGCTCCTCCGACGATGGAGAGATATTCTTGGGCCCTCTCGGTGTTACGGTATCCATCATCGTCTGGCCAGACACAGGGTGATTTAATCACAGGGATGCCGGAACACGGTAACGAGAAAAGAGAACAATACCGGTAACGAGGTAACTGGCATAGTGGACAAGTTGTTGATCCACGGGGATGCCAACATGTCTCACCTCAGGTATTTGTAACATATCGCGAAGCAACAGGAATAGCACACGGCAACTGGAGGTTCACTCGAATATTCATTCGTGTGGGTATAGGGGTCAATATGGGTGTCCACGGCTCCGATGTTGATAATTGATCGGAAGGGGTTCCGGGTCATGTCTATACTTCACCGAACCTATAGGGTCACACGCTTAAGGGTCATCTATCTGCTGAATACTAGACAGGGAGTCTGAGAGAAAGTCTCCGAAAAAAGTTTCAGAGACAGCGGAAAAGTTCCGAAGACAGAGGTCACCGGATGAGTTCCGGTAAAACTGAAAAGTTGTTTCACGGGATACCATTAAGTCAAATTGGTTTCGGCACACGCTTGATAATTCTTGGAGGGTGCCAGAATCATTCTGGAAACTTCTGGGAATTTTCCGGAAGAAAAACCGGAAATGTTCCGGACCTGCCGGAACCGCTTTGTTTGCTTTTCGCAGACGAAAATCACTAATCCGGAATTGTTTCGGAACGCGTCGAAAATTATTTTAGTGGGTACTGGAAATGTTCTAAGCCCACATAAATATTTTCGGTTCGAACGGACGCTGAAAAATGTCGTCATGAATAGTGAAATCAGCTTTATGGTTACTTTATTTGAAAGCCACCTTTTAGGTCTTTTACAAAAAGGCTTCTAGAAGGACTTAGGGACCAAGTAAGCCCCTTTGGGGGGGGGCATGAGGGTGGCCAGCCAAGGGTGGGGTTCCTCCTTGGAGCTCCACATGGCACTCCTTTTTCCACTTATGCCCTTTATGTATGACATAAAGTGTGGGTATTTTTGGTATTTTTGTGCCAACTCTATCCCTTGGTTTTCCTATAAATAGGAGGTGAGGGGGCTGCCCAAACTTCATACTTGCTCTCATACACATGCCATAGACTTGTCTGGCTTCTCTCTCCCTCCCAGCGAAATAGTTTCGTAGAGCCGAAAGGCTGTCTGGGTTCCGGCAGGAACTAGTTCTGGACGGCGAAGCCCTGCCGGATAGATGACACCGTATGTGTGCAACTCTGTAGAGAGATCGTAGTTTCGGTCTTAGTTCGAGAGTGCCTCCCAAAGAGCTGTCCGTGTGACCGTCCGAGTTTTGAAGGTTCTCCCGAAGGGCTGTCCGAGTGACCGTCCGAGTTTCGTAGGTCCTCCCGAAGGGCTGTCCGCGACACCGTTCGGGGGACTGTCTGACCTCCTCCCAGAGGGCTGTCCGAGGGGCAGATGAGGGTATACATCCTCGTGGTTGGGAGGTTGTAAATCCTAGCTGCGGGGATCTACACCGCCGATCGTCATCGACTCTACTTCCGATGCGCTACGAGTCGGTAACGAAAAAGATCAAACCTTGTATGCAGTCTCCATAGTGGTCCTGGGCTGGTGCGTAGGTCAGAAATTTTTGTTTTCTGCTGCGTTCCCCTACATCATGATCTACAAAGGCATTGAAGGGATTCCTTTTCATTGATGAGATGCCGAAATGCCGTGATCAAGCTGCTTCAAGTGTATATTTGTAGTTGCTGGCCCTCTGCTTCATAAAATGCATTGATTGTTACTATCTTAAGTATGTAGATATGGACCATATGCTTGTCAAGATTGTTAAGTTTGGTACTGTTAAATACCGTGTCAACCTGCATACGATCGAATGTTGTTGTTAAGTACTTAAATTTTCATGGAAAGCATTAGTCTCACACGAAGTTGATTCAGTTTAAGCGTGTGCGGGTTAGAGTAGAGGATATCCTTGTGTTTCCAAGTGGCGATCAATGCTGATTTCCAGAAGGCATTTATTAATTGTCCATATTCCAAAATGAGATAATAATAGATAGGCCAGCACATATAATTTACATATTTGGCACGCATGAACAAATCTATCGAGCATTTACATGCTCAAATTGGTCCAGTGCCTAGTTGGTGGGGTAATTTACAAACCATTAGCTCGCTAATTTATATAAATATAATACATATGAAATGCACGCACAAAAGAGCTATTGATTCTAACGCCGACCCAGCACGCACAACTGCCATCGTCCATCGTGTCGGTCCTTGGCTCAGGAGGACAGGAGGTCGCCAAGTCGATGACCTACACCTTGATCGATCGAGGATGGGGCTATATTGACATTGGTGATCACCGGTACTGCCTCGGGCGTATCTCTCACCAGGGCTGCCGCATCCATCAAGCCTTTGTACGTCGTCTCGATGGCCGACGAGACCCTGGCTCTTGCCAGGACTGCAGCCACGGCCACCAGGCCTCCCCCGGCGTCCGTAGCTGTGTCCTCCTCCATCTAGGGCATAAGCATGCGCCTTGTGCGGTGACCACTTCCGCATTTGTCCTTGCGTCATCGCGGTTCTTGCTCTGCCACCCGCACCATATGACGCACTCTGTGCCGAGCTTGTAATATCGCTCGCTGGAGATCCCTAGCTGCTTTCAGCATGACCCTGGCTAACCTGGTGGCTTGCTCATATCGTGATTCCTGCCACCTCCAGCTGTCATTGGGAGAGGCGGAGGTATGGCCATCAACTGCCAAGCCGACCATCGCGTCAGCAACCTCAATTCCGCCATCGCCCAATTACATCCTGTCGTCGACCAGCGAGGGTTTGACGGTATATGTCTAGTGGTACCTAGCCAGGGGATCAGTGACTCGCCGCCATCGATCATCGTTGTGGTTATTTATAGCTACCAGCTGGCTAGGGAATTGGGGATTTTAGATTTACCAGCTGCCACTTGCGCGGGAAGCCTTGGCTGGAGCATGGGAAGACTAAATGGAGCCCATGAGCGACGACCAACCACCATTGGTAAGGGGAGGCGGCGATGGGCGGCGAGTCATGGCACACAATTGTTACTTTACACCCGTGTGTGGTTGCGTGACTCATCGGAACCGCTTCGTATTTTACACCCGGATGTGATTTATCTATTATGCATGGCAGACGGTTTGCGTGACATGTGTATAACGGCATTAATTTCTGCATTGGGGCATTGGGGACGGTTTCTTGGTAGCACATGCCTTGTTTCATCAACCATGCGTGCTCTTTTATTACTATCGCCCACGGTTCTTTTACGTACACTGTGTGATCGTTAGATCACACAATACCCAACACTTCTAAAGTTTTTAAATTCTTTTCCTACACACATAATCGCACACGGAAACATTATAGCAACTGTTTGCAATCGTGCATAGGGACATAAATAAATATCCTCCCTTCTCTCTCCATCGTCTCTTTCCTCTCTCGCAGGTCACAACCCCCAAATCTGCCTTCTTCTCCCCACTGTCCTCGCCTCCACAAAATCTTCAACATTACACATGTCCTCAGAAAATGGAACCCCCCTCTCCATCATGGAAGGAGCGGGGGAGACACAGCTCATACGCGCGCAGGTGCCCGTGGCGGCGGTGGTACGCGCTCATGAGGGTGCGGAGGCCTTAGCGGCAAGCATGGAAGAGATGGAGGTTGCAGCAGATATGTTGGGCACGCTTGGTTTTGTACAGGAACGTGCGGTTGAGTACGTGACCAGTGCGGCACGCGTCAATGAGGTCGCCGTTGCCTTGGCGGCACGCGCGAATTTGGCCGTGGTAATGGCAGCAACCTCGTCAGAGTCGGCTAGCGCTCTAGCAGCGTGTGCAACTGATGCCTTTGTTATTTACAGTCGCTTGGAAAATGTCCATCAAAGCAGCATGACATTTCTCCATCATATCTATAATTTTTGATTGTTCCATGCCAGTATTCTACAACTTTCATATACTTTTGGCAACATTTTATATTAGTTTTGGGACTAACATATTGATCCAGTGCCCAGCGCTAGTTCTTGTTTTTTGCATGTTTTTTGTTTCGCAGAAAATCCATATCAAACAAATTCCAAATGTCATAAAATTTTAGAGAGAATTATTTTGAAATATATGTGATTTTGGGGAGAAGAATCAACGGAAGACGGTGCCCGAGGTGGCCACAAGGCAATAGGGCGCGACCTGGGGGGTGGTTGTGCCGGGTTGCCTTGTGACTCCCTCGAATGTCAGTTGGGTCCCTTATTTCATTGAGAGAAAGATAATTTTCGGGTAAAACCCCCCTCAAAATTTCAGCCCAATCGGAGTTATGGATCTCCGGGAATATAAGAAATGGTGAAACGCCCGAAACATAAGTGCTAAACAGAAGAGAAACAGAGAGAGAGAGATCCAATCTCGGAGGGGCTCCTGCCCTCCAGGAGCCATGGCGGCCATGGACCAGAGGGGAAACTCTCCTACCATCTAGGGGTGAGGCCAAGGAAGATGAAGAAGGAGGGGGGCTATGTCCCCCTCTCTCCTGTGGCGCTGGAGTGCCCTCGGGGAACTAGTGTGGCGGCAATCTACACCAAAAACTTCGCCGCCGTCATCACCAACTCTCTCCCCCTCTATGAAGTGGTGTAATCTCTCTCTCCCTGACGCAATCTCTACATGAGCATGTTGCTTAATGCTATATATTATTACCCAGTGATGTGTTGATATCCTATGATGTTTGAGTAGATCATTTTCGTCATACGGGTTAATTGTGGTATGGTGTGATTGATATGAGTTGTATGTTAATATGGTGCTGTCCTATGGTGCCCTCCATGACATGCAAGCATGTGGGATTACCGCTGTAGGTTTTTGCAATACATTCATGATTCGCTTATAGTGGGTAGCTAGAGTGACAAAAGCTTACACCCGAGTAAGGGGGTTGTTGCGTATGCGAGTAAAGAGGACTTGTTACTTAATGATATGGATGGGTTTTACCTTAATGATCTTTAGTACTTGCGGATATTTGCTAGAGTTACAATCATAGTGCATATGATCCAAGTACGGAAAATATGTTAGTGTATGTATCTCCCTCATTGCATATGATAAGTATCTATCGTGTTATATTCGATTGCCTATGGACAATGTTTCTCTTGTGTTACAAAAATCTCTCTACTAAACTATTAAATTTTATTATCTCGCAAATTACACCTAGTTTTATTCTCGCAAAGTACTCCTAGTTTTATTCTTGCAAAATACTCCTAGTTTTATTCTCACAAAGTAGTTTTATTTCTTGTACTAGGTAAAGTGAACATTGTTGCGCCTAGAGTTGTATCGGTGGTCGATAGAACTTGAGAAAATATTAATTCTACCTTTAGTTCCTTGTTGGGTTCGACGCTCTTACTTATCGAAAAAGGCTACAAACGATCCCCTATACTTGGGGGTTATCAAGACCTTTTGTTGGCACCATTGCCGGGGAGCAATAGCGTAGGGTGGATATTCTCGTGTGTGCTTGTTTGCTATACCTCTAAGTAGTTTTTATTTTCTGTTCTAAGTTGTTTTATATCTTTAATTATGGATATTGGACACGAAATACCAAAAAAATAGTTGTACATGCTACTCATGGAGATGGAAAACCTCCTAAAACCCTCGATGCTGGTTATGTGAAAAACATTAAATACTACTTTGAGAATCCTGAGAAATCCCCATTAAACTTGATAATGGGAGTCACGTTGGATCAACATGAGTACTCTAGGGATTATCACTTGACTGAAAAAGGGAAACACTTATGGCATCAAATTAAAATGTAACGTTGGTATGCTTGGAGTTTATGCTTGAGATGCGATTACACTTGTTGCTCTAAGATGAAGGCTCCACACCTTCCCTTTCAATGTGAATTTAATGATAATGAAATATTATCTTCTTATGACAAGGATGTCTATAGTTATTATGATATTGAACAAATTGAAGAATTTGTTGCTTTTAAGGGTGCATATGAAATTGCTTCTTTGATTGAAAAGTATGATGCTATTCTTTACAAATCTGAAAATTTTGACATACTTAAATAATGCTATGAAAACTATGCTTCCACTAGTGCAGGTGGCTCCTATACAAACGGTTTTTACCCCCTTTCCGCGACATAGTTTTAAACCGCCACCTTGCATGTGTGAGCGATAGGAAGGCCTATCACACACGAGACAGATAAATCATCGGCGATACCTTCGTCCGGTCACACACGCCACGCAAAAATAGAGTGTGTGCGATTGGGAGCGCCATCACAAACAGACATATTGTAGAAGTCGTGTGAGATGTGCTTAGCATCCGACATTGGGAATCCCAAAGGTATGTTTCCGTTCGTATTGTACATCACACACAATTTTTGCATAACCTCGTCTGTGATAGGGGTGGCTATCACACACGGTGCCTAGAAGAAACTGTTTGGCATAGGGTTGTCCATCACACACACTTTTTATGTGGAAACGTTTGTGAAAGGGTAGCCTAACGCTCACAGTTGTCGTCAGAAAGTCGTGTGTGATAGTTCACTGTTCCAACACGCCAACTTTCCAGAAACCGTGTGGGTTTGTTGAGGTCATCGCTCACGGTGTTGTGTGAGAAACCGTCAGCAATAGGAAACCCCAATAATCAGCCTAATTGCTCTATTATTTATAATCCTGTTAGTAATCAAATTGACACTTCATATCAAGCACACAATATATTTCATATTCGTATTACGGCAACAAGGATTTCATAATTGAAATACATCAGAGTACAACATCATATAGGAATAACTACCTAGCTACCCAATTACACGACAGTACCAAGTTGCACATGCCACATCTAAAACCTTTGGAAAGTAGCATCATAGACGGTAAATAGACAGACGAATCTCATCTAGAATGTTGTTGAAGCGGAAGGCAAATATTGAGCCTTCACTGACATTGAAGGTCCTTGCAACTTTAGGCCAGTGCCTGTGGATGGTTTCCCGCCCATCCTTCATCCTCTTGTGGAAGACTTAAATATTATACCATGGGTTCCATATGAATACCTTCCGTGCCTCTTGACCATACAGGTGGTTTGAGACGTACTCATCGATGAACTGCTTTGGAAAGGAATGGAAACAAAGATATGCATAAATTTCGTTTCGAAAAATTGAGATGTCGCAAAGGGAAAAAGACAAGGTAAAAGAGATAGTGCCATCCTATAGTTCACTGATGTCTTATTCATTGTGCAGAGAAACAGCTTGTTGTTTTTTGTCGCTAGTTTCTTTATATTAACAATCTTTCTGAGTTTCTTGATTTGACTAATATTCATAAAACCTCATTTCCCCCACATGAAAAATGGGTTGAACAGTGGGTCTAAACCTCTTACAGCAGGACCTACATGTGCAAGACCAAATTATTAGAAATCTAAATATTAGAATGGTTCCTACAATTGCACAATAATGTGCTATTAGCCAAAGGATCATGAATGTGCAAACCTCGATGGTAAACTTCAGTGTCTCCTATTGTTCCCTCTGTAACATATTTAAGATAGATATTGATCAGGTTATAAGTGATATTTGGCATGCTATCAGTAAAATATGTCACTTTAAAATAAACACATTGCAGATCCAACATATTAATTCGAGGCACATGGTAAAGCCAACCATGCTAAGAACTATGAAATATAGCAATTGTATGTTTCACATGTATTTAGTATATCCAAATTCGATTTACTTTTCGCATGCATAACAATACAAAATTGTACCAACAACAATCGAACATCACATTGGAGATGATCACCAAAACAAATGAACCAAATAGTTAACTGAGCAACATTGAACAATAGAACGTACTAGAAGGTCAAATTGCATAGTAGCATTACATTGGATATTTCACTAGAATTTCTTAAGGAAAGGCAGGAGCAGCACATGCAACAGGTAAACCAAACATGCTTAACAGGCGTAGCTAGCTGAACATAGGTTATTAGTAATTAAGCTAAAAAACAAGCTATTTCTCATCGTCGGAGATATCGATAACGATGGGCTTGGAAGAGGGCGAGGCCTCCACATCGTGGGTGCCTTCCTCATAGTAGTGAGTGGCCTGAGCCTGTCCGGTCCCCAACCTACCAGATCTGGAGCTGACGAAAGCACGGGCAAGCTGAGAAAACAACTCGTAGTCTTTGTCGAAGGCACGTGCGGAGCCCTCAAGAAAACACCACAAGCTGTTGTTTAAAGCAGCCAACCGCGTGGCAGCATCCGCGTGCGAGGCATCGACGGTGGCCTCAACGGCAAGGTGCTACTCCAAGATCTGGGGGTCGGCACGCATGGCAGCCATCGCGGCCTCATCCGCGCGTGCGGCCGCGATTTGCTTCTCCGCTGCTAGATGCTCCTTGAGATCCTGGCTATACTGCGTGCACCATGTCTTTTGGCGGCGATTAATTGGGATGGGCCAGTGATTTTGGTGGAAGGTGTCGCGCCAGCGGTCGGGGCATGTGGGATGGAGGAGGATGGGGTGGAGGGGGAGGGGGTATGGGGAAGGTGTGGATTACCTGATTAGATGGAGGAGGCCGAGCAACAGGAAGGGGCGTCGCCGGCGAGGAGGCAGCGCTGCAAGCAAGAAGTGAAGGTTTGAACTTAGGAAAGGAAGGGGGAGCAGGGGGAAATGTGGCTTTTGGTTGGTACGAGGGGTGGGGGAGGTAGATATTTGCGCGGTAGCCCAAAATTTTCGTTCGGTGCGGCGAGAAACTCGCACGCACAGTCACATAGGACACATTATTTTTATCTGAACCGTGTGCGACATCCAACATCACAAATGAATCCTATAGTTTATCCCATGTGTGATGAGACTGAACATGGAAATTTTGGTCTCCAAGCTTCTAGCGTAAGATATTGGATACTACATTGCACACGGTACTTGCATTTCATTTTCATTGGAAGAGAAAATGGGGATACGACGGCAAATTTTGGTCCAAATTTCCCTCGTTACGATGGTCATCCACGTCATTACTTAATTTAACATCACTTGTAAATTTGAGTACTACACAAAAGAGCCTACAACACTGCCCGCACTTACTAAATCGGCCAATTAAACATAGTTAGTTAACCTAAAAATTACTCTAACAAAAGACCAGCGCTCTAAACAGAGACTAATATTTCGCCTGGTGCTCGTCGATCTCTGCCACCTCCTCGATGACCAGCTCCCGCTCAATGACCTCCGGGGTAAGGAGCTCCATGGCATCCATCGCCACATACTCCACCAGCATCTCGCAGTCATTGTCCACCATCTCTTTGGATAAGGCCGCCACGAGCCGGGCATGGGCGGCCTTGGTCCGGGCATGGATATCCACCATCTTGGCTAGGGAGGCCGCCGATGAACGGTCACCTCCTCAAGCACACTCAATGATTATCAACCCATCAGACGTGGGTTGTCGACCGATGTCGGAGAAGGCCGCTGTGATTTGTGCAGTGATCAACACGAGATGGGTGTAGGCAGCCTCGAGATGGGCGTGGGCTTCCGCCATCAGGGCTACGACAACCGCCGAGAAACTGACAGCTGATGTGCCGTTGTCTCCATTTGCTATCCTCGTCAGAGTTGTTGTTGCTGCCCTCTCAACTGCAGCAGCTGCCCTTTCGGTTGCTGCAACCACCCTGTCGGAGGTAACGGCCATGTTCAAGCATGTTGAGAGCACGCTCATGGCTGATGCGGTCGCGCTTGGGCCGGAGTGGGTTGCCGAAGTTGCCCTCACGGCGGGGATCCACGTCCCCATCTTTCACCCACGATGATTGAACAGTAAAATGGTCTTGGATTGCAATAAGATTTATCTGCGGTGAACATAGACCAATAGTGGTATCGTAATAAAATATGAAATTATTCAGGGTTCGTTTGGCATTTTTTATACATTAATTGAGTTTTCCAGACATTTAATGACTATAATTCAATTTTGAACTACAGTCACAAGGTCCGGTGCATCATAATGGGTTCAAAAATCATATAAGTGTCCATGGATTCATCTTTATGTCACAGGCAAGAAATGGGAATGAATTTCAAACATCAATGGGTCTTGGCTCGGCCACAAACATTGAGAAACTTGGTTTTTAATTTACTGTAAATCCAAAACAAGTCGGAAATTCATGAAACTTGGCATGTTGTCATGACATTGCACATATGTGCGATGTGCCGTTGTAAAAAATTGTCCAATTTGGGATAATTTTTGGCACAAGCCCCTTACAAACCGGAGCTTCTCACGGGAAGCTTTGTGGTTCCGATAGGGAACATTTCACCTTAATTATGTGGGCGAAACGACATCCGCTCATCTTCTCGCCTTGAACTTTTTCTAGAGGCAACATAGGCCATCGAGTATCTTGCTAAAATATGGAATTATTCATGGTTCGTTTTGCATTTTTGTATACATTAATTGAGTTTTCTAGGAATTTAATGTGTATAATCCAAATTTGAAATACAATCACATGGTCTTGTGCATCAAAATGGGTTGAAAAATCATATAAGTGTCCATGGTTGCATCTCCAGGCCCCCATGCAAGAAATTAGAAACTTATGTTTTAAATTCATGTAAATCAAAAACTCGTCAGAAATTCATGAAACTTGGCATGGTATCATGACATGGCTCATATGTGCGTGTGGTAAAAAAACTGTCCAATTTGGGACAACTTTTGGCAAAAGCCCCTTACAAACCGGAGATTCTCATGGGAAGCTCTTTGTGGTTCCGGTATGGAACATGTCACCTTACATTGGCGAAACGACATCCGCTGACTCTTCTCGCCTTGAACTATTTCTAGAGGCAACATATAAAGACCAACAGGAGTGTCGTGCTAAAATATGGAATTATATAGAGTTCATTTGGCCTTTTTTATACATTAATTGAGTTTTATAGGCATTTAATGTGCATAATTCAAATTTCAACTACAATCACAAGGTCCAGTGCATCAAAATGGGTTAAAAATCATATAAGTGTACATGACTGCATCTTCAGTTCCCATGCAAGAAATGGGAATGTATTTCAAACTTCTCGGAGTCTTGGCTCGGCCACACAAACATTGAGAAACTCTGTTTTAAATTCATGTAAATCAAAAACTCGTCAGAAATTCATGAAACTTGGCATGGTGTCATGACATGGCACATATGTGTAGTGGTAAAAACCTGAGCAATTTGGGAATTTTTTTGGCACAAGCCCCTTACAAACCGGAGCTTCTCACGGGAAGCTTTGTGATTCTTATATGGAACACATCACCTTACATGGACGGGACGACATCTGCTGCCTCTTCCCGCGTTGAACTTTTCCTAGAGGTAACATAGACCAGAAGGAGTGTCGTGCTAAAATATGGAATTATCCAGGGTTCGTTTGGCCCTTTTTATACATTAATTGAGTTTCATAGGCATTTAATGTGCATAATTCAAATTTGAACTACAATCACAAGGTCCGGTGCATCAAAATGGGTTAACAAATCATATAAGTGTACACGGCTGCATCTTTAGGTCCCATGCAAAGAAATGGAAATGAATTTCAAATATCTCAGGTTTTTGGCCCGGCCACAAACATTGAGAAACTTGGTTTTTAAATTCATATAAATCAAAAACTCATCAGAGATTCATGAAACTTGGCGTGGTGTCAAGACATGGCACATAAAGGCATCGTAGGATTTTGTTTTCCTATTTGAGACACGTTTTCAATATATATTTTTTCTTCTAGAGCCAACATTGAGAATATTGGTTTAAACTATAGTAAACCTAAAACTCACACAAAATTCAAAATTCGGCATGGAGTCATGATATAGCACAAATATGACGTGGTATTTTTCGTGTCCACTTTGTGAAAAGGCGCACACATTAATAGCCAACAAACAAATGCTTTTTGAAACAAAGAACTGTCACGTTACCACGCAAACAGTTGCATTATTTATAAACCATGGGCATTGTACTGCCCATTTACGTGCTGCCACGCATCTCACTCTTTATTGGCTAGGAGGTGCCATGCGAGCAACTGTTTGAGTTGACGGAGCACGGGAGGCGTGCGAGCTGGCCTTCGGTGTGCAGGCTCACCGGGAGGCGTGTGAGCAGTACGCTGCAGGCTCGCCGGGAAGCGAGCCCTTTGACCTCCATATCTGCCCACCTTGCTTCCAACCTGTCCATTAATGGCTCCCGAGCCATTGTTTAATAGGCGGCTTTACTGCCCGCTCACTCACAATCCTCTCTCTTCGCCTCCCATTCCCCTCCATCATTCAGACCTCCATGCACCTTCGCCATGGCACACAAGGATCATATGCCACTAGTCTTCCGGTTTGGTGAATTCGACATCGAGCCGGAGGAAGAACATAAAGACGAATGGGACGCCATAACATGGCCCTAGAAGGGCTGCATGCCGCAGCGTATGCTACTCCGGCGCACTCACCAGCAACCATCCCCGCGCCCGCGCCAGCAACCATCCCTGTGGCATTAGCGGGCTGGTCGCCGAGCATCATCGCAGAGCTGGAAACCGCGGGCGTCAGCAAGGTCCCCGCGGACCCACGCGATCTCGTTCTCGTGCACACCCCTGCATAGGCCGCGTCGGTCCCCGTGCACATGCCCTCACCCACAGTGCCCGTCCCCGTGCGCGTGCCTGCACCCACCGCTCCCGTCCCCTTGCATGCGCCTACACCCATCACGCCCCCCTCGGCAGATTGGGATGCCGCCGTCGATAGCTTCCTCGCAGGGCCACTGGTCGCCGCCCCCCGCCTGTCGATCGCGCGACGACCGGCTCGTTGATTTCGAAGTCCATAACATTTTGGTCTCGTTTGAAGAATTGAACAACTACGCCCCGGAGCACGACATCACCAGCACAGGACGCCGCCGCTGCAACTAGTTTTCTTTATATTGTATCTCGGTCGTATGAATGTAAAGTCAAAGCTTGCCTGAATAAAATCTATGGTTTCATCAACTAAGTATTTATCTCTGAATTCACATAGTAAACAAAGTAAATAAAAAACACCGTTGTTTTTCTCTGAATAAATACTCATCACAAACGGTTCAGATTGAATACCCGTCTGCAGATCAACAACTATGTTTCCTTCGCCAGTAAGCCAAGTGAAAAATTGGCGCGAAGGATTGGTGCATGCGTCATCGCAAATGTTTCTCTACGATGACCCATGTGCTTAGTAGAGACAATCCGGGAAGATTTGCTTCTGTCATATTGGGTAAATTGCCATTTGTCAAATCGAAAACCTTAGCATTTGTCGATCTAGTAACATTGGCATTTGTCAACATTGTAGCGCTGACATTTGTCAAATTTTGCAGGAACAAAATCAAAATAATGGTGCAATTTTGCAATTGAAATTCACTAAACATGGATTGCATTCATACATTAAGCAGTGGTCTTTGTATAAAATATTTCAACTCGACAGCTGAACCGAACAAACTTCTCCCAAATTGTTGCCAACCATGAACTGAAATAGCTAGTTCAACTATATATGCTAGCTAATTTAAAGTACATGGTACAGTTCAAACATATATATAGTTAGATGAAATGAACCAAATAGCCCCTAAATACTAGTACTACGGAGGGGCTTTGTACTACTTTCAGCGGAACCGAAGCGCGCTCAGTAAGAGCAAGTGGAGGAGGAGCCTGCCGACGAGCTGGTGGAGTCGAGTCTGTTGCCTGTCAATGTCGCCCCCTGCCACTCCAGACGTCCCTCCTCTAAGCGGCGGGACTCGGCCCAGATCTCTACATTCCGTGCCGTCGCCGCGGCTTCTCCTGTGGCCATGGCATCGGTGAGCATCTTCACGTGCGTGACCTGGCGCTCCACCTCCTTCTCTAGGAAGTAGATGTAGCACGCAAGGTTTGCGATGCAGAAGCTCGGCGCCATGGTGGAGGAGCGGGTGATGACCCTGCCGCCTGATGGCGGGGTCATGTCCAAGGCGGACGGCAGTGTGGTGGCGGCTAAGGCGGTCGCCGCTAGAGTGGCGGCCCCGGCGGCTGCCGGTGGGTTGGCGGCCACGGCGGCCACCGGCAGCAACTGCCTCCGGGGAGCGGTGGCGGAGCGTGTAGTGGGTGGCATGAGCACACCCACCAGGGACGCCACGTGCACTGCACGCTTCAGAGGAATGTCGCGCCGACGCGGTGAAGCCTCCCACCTCAAACTGTCCTCTGTCGGAGTGCCTGAGCGACGACGACCGGCCGGTGCCATTGGCGATTGGGGGAGAAGCAAACTAGATAAGCTACGGGGAGGGAGGTGATGAAGACAATGTGGAGTCGTCGGCCGTGAGGGTTTATATAGCAGGGCAGCAAATATTATTTTTTGGGGGGATTTCGCCGAGCCGGGCGGGAAGCTAGAGCCGAAGCGCGGTTTTGTGTGTGGGAACCTGCGCGGTTGTGCGCGGGAACGGATCATCGGGCCGACGCGTGACCAAAAGAAATGCTTGTGCGGTGCCGAAGCATGCACTGGAATCCTCGGGCGGCAACGCGGTGACAAGACGTGAGAGAGGAGGATGGATGAGCAAGCAGACGGGTAATAATAACAAAACATCTGCGATATTAATACAGGCAAACAGCACTTCCCTACGTAGCGTCTGTAATGATTTAGGCAACCACTGACAATTGTTTAGCAGTAACCGTCTGCCCACAACACACACAGCTTGTCAGGGTGAATCATGTGGGTTATTATTGGTCTTCCCACACAAATCTGGTGAATGAACTGTTTGCCGGGTATCACACACACCTTCTTATGCTAACACGTTTGTGTTCTGCTGGATCAGCGCAAAGAGTTTATGCAAGTGAACTATATGCCGTACTTCGCACACACATGTGTTTTGTTAACCGTTTGTGTTATCTTGGCTAATCACAAACAGTTCAGAAGAACCAACTGTATGCCACGTATCGCACACGTAAGTCTTTTCTAAATCGTATTTGATGGTTCCGCCATCGCACACTGTTTAATTTATTGGCGACGGAGCTATAACTATACCGTTTGCGATTGATGGATCATACACAGTTTGGTCGAAGGGTCTCTGATTGATGTGTCATCTTTGGACCTTCCTGTAGTAGTGTTCTAATGCTTATGTTAAAGAATTTATTGAGAGAATGTCTGCTTCCTTGGAAGAGACTAATATTTTGCAGGAACCTGTGGAAGAAGAAATTGTTGAAACTATGAGCTCATTAGATGAAAAGGATGAGGAGGAGAGCGAAGAACAAAAGAAGAAAGAGCGGATTGATTACCCGTGCCCACCTTCTGATGAGAGTAACTCTTTAACTCATACATTGTTTAATTTCCCTTCGTGCTTACCGAAGGATGATTGCTATGATCCCTTGGATTCGTTTGAAATATCCCTCTTTGATGAAATTGATGCTTGCTATGCTTGAGGCCATGACGTCAATATGAATTATTCTTATGGAGATGAACTTGCTATAGTTCCTTATGTTAAGCATGAAATTTTTGCTATTGCACCCACACATGATAGTCCTATTATCTTTTCGAATTCTCCCAGCTACACCATATCAGAGAAGTTTGCGCTTATTAAGGATTATATTGATGGGTTGCCTTTTACCATTACACACGATGATTTTGATGAATATAATATGCATGTGCTTGCTGCTCCTACTTGCAATTATTATGAGATAGGAACCAAATCTTCACCTCTCTATGTTTCCAATACGATAAAATTGCAAGAAATTGTTTATACTATGCATTGGCCTTTACTTTGTGTGAATGGATTGTTCTTATATGACATGCCTATGCACAGGAAGAGAGTTAGACTTTGTTGTTACATGATATATATTACTTTGTGCTCACTACTTAATTACAAATCATTATTAATTAAAAGTGGCTTTGATATACCTTGCATCAGGGTTGATCAATTACTTGAGCACAATATGCCTAGCTTAATGGCTTTAAAAAAAGCGTTGCCAGGGAGACAATCTGGAAGTTTTAGAAAGTCATTTTATTCTGTTGTGTGCTTTTAAAATAATGAAAAACAAAAAAATAAAGTGGGAAACTTAAAAACTTTTTCAAAAAGAGAAGCGATTGGAAAGTTATGCATTGAAGAAGTGAGGGTCGACCTTGAACAATTGTGTTCATGCTCATGGAAACAATGTAGAATTTTTCATGGAAGTTTCTCGCAAAAATAATTATGCCCTTGTACAAATCCATTGTATTATAAAAATAAGGTGCCAAGATTTACCTTTAGGATGTTTGAATTGCTTGTTTGATATGTGTTGTGCAAAAACAGAAA
This sequence comes from Elymus sibiricus, assembly GCA_039707655.1. Classification (NCBI taxonomy): domain Eukaryota; kingdom Viridiplantae; phylum Streptophyta; class Magnoliopsida; order Poales; family Poaceae; genus Elymus; species Elymus sibiricus. Next base: position 340,286,454 of record CM077669.1, on the reverse strand, counting down.
CATTTTTTGTAGTGTTTGAATTTTCATATTTTACTGGAGCGCCAAAAAATTATGAAAGTTTTACATAGTACTTTTATACAATTATTTTGTTATTTTCTATTTTTCAGAATTTTTTGAGTTACATAATTATATGTTTCATCTGCATCTTTACAGATTGTCCTATTTTTCACAGATTGTTGTTCTAGTCTCTTTGTCTGCTTATGTTTGAAATCTTGTTGAGCCCCACTGACTTGGGAGCCATAGAATTGTGATAGCATACAATAGGTAATGTTGGATTGTAATTATAAAATAATGTTATGGCAAGACATGATGCGATTTGATGTTATATCTACTAACCTTTCTAATAAAAGTTCTATTAAGTTTTGTGTGGACGAAGTGTTCAAAGATTGAGGAGGTATCGATATGAGAATAATAAAGAGAGGCAAGAGTTCAAGCTTGGAGATTCCCAAGGCACCCCAAGTAAATATTCAAGGAGACTCAAGTGTCTAAGCTTGGCGATGCACCAGAAGGTATCCCATCTTTCTTCCTCGACAATTATCGATATGTCTCGGTTTTTGTTTTGTTCACATTATATGCGTAAATCCTTGGAGTGTTGTGTGCCCTTTATTTTTCTTTTAGTAATGCACCATGCTGGTATGGCATAGTTCTTGGTTGATTTATAGAATGCTATTTGAACTTCACTTATATCTTTTGAGTATGGATTTATAGAATGCTTCGTGTGCTTCACTTATATCGTTTGAAGTTTGGATGCTCGCTTCTCTACATTGGGAACACCGTTAATTGTAGAATGCTATTTTGCTTCACTTATACTTATTAGAGCATGGTATTTTGTCGAAAGAATTAAACTCTCATGCTTCATTCTCATATATTTGGTGCATATAGCCAAGGTACATATGACTTGTCATGTCTTCTCTAATGTGTGTGCTCATGCATTCCAAAAGCAACCATTCCTTAAAGGGATTGCACACATTTAGGGGGAGCTTGGCTCAGTCATATGTTTCTCAAAGCTATCACATATTACTGCCTATTTTAAATTGAAGCTTTGATTGTATGTTGTCATCAATTACCAAAAAGGGGGATATTGAAAGCACATATGCTCCCTTAGAGGTTTTGATAATTCATGAAAACATACATTATCTCTTGGACTAATAGTTCTACCTAGTTTATTTCAGATTGAGTCCAAAGATTGCAGAGGTTGGGAACTGTGAGGAGGATCCCCAAGAAGGAAAGGAATAGGATTGGTAAAGCTTCAAGCTTCAAGACTCCACATTTTATATTTATGTGAGAAATCACATTTGAGTCCATAGGAAAGCCAATACTATTAAAAGGGGATGAGGTATCTATGATGATCTGTTGCTCAAAGTGCTTAGAGATTAGCCACCAAAAGCCTCAACATTTCTCCCACAAAATATTATGTACAAACCCTAAAGTCAAATTCGGTGCCACCAACACTTCCCATTTCGGCCACACCGAGTGTCCCTTAAACGGAACCCAAGCCAAACCCTAGCAAATCGGTGCAACCGAGTTTTGCTTCGGTACAGCCGAAAAGCAATGACCACCTCTCTGGTATCTAATTGATAAAAATCGGAATTTCTGAGTTTTTCATTCCGGGGCCACCGAGTCACTAGAACTGCCTAGGTCAAGCGAATCAGACTCACCGAGATACTTCGTATCAGTCTCATCGAGAACCCAAAAGTTAGGACATTTTGCACTAGTCGGTGCAACCGAGTTTTTACTCTGGTTCCACCGAGTTGGGCAATAATGTTGTAATGGTTGGATTTTTGGAGATGGCTGTATATACCCCTCCACCTCCCTCTCATTCGTAGAGAGAGCACTCAGAACAAGCAAACACTTCCACCAGTCATTTTTTGAGAGAGAACCACCTACTCATGTGTTGAGATCAAGATCTTTCACTCCAACCATATGAATCTTGATTTCTAGCCTCCCCAAGTTTCTTTCCACCCAATCAATCTCTTCTACCAAGACAAATTATGTGAGAGAGTGATTGAGTGTTGAGGAGACTATCTTTTGAAGCACTAGAGCAAGGAGTGCATCATCTATACACCGTCTATTACCTTTTGGAGAGTGGTGTCTCCTAGATTGGTTAGGTCTCGCTTGGGAGCCTCCAATTCGTGTGGAGTTGAACCAATAAGTTTGTAAGGGCAAGGAGATCGTCTACTTCATGAAGATCTACCCCGAGTGAGGCTAGTCCTTCGTGGATGTAAGCCATGGTGGAATAGACAAGGTTGCTACTTTGTGGACCCTTCGTGGGTCGAGCCCTCCGTGGACTCGCGCAACCGTTACCCTCCGTGGGTTGAAGTATCCATCAACGTGGACGTATAATAGCACCACCTATCGGAACCACGGGAAAAATCTTCGAGTCCCCATTGCGTTTGATCTTCCTATCCCTACTCTTTACTTTTTTGAGGGGTATCCCTACTCTTTACTTACATGTGCATGTCTTTATTTTCCGCTGCTATACTCTTAGATTTGCATGTGTAGGCTGTGCTAGACTTGGTAAAATTGCTAAAACTTGCCAACCAATAAAATTGGGAAAATGTTAGGTTTTTATTTGGTTGAGTAGTCTATTCTCCCCCTCTCTAGACGCCTCTTCTCGATCCCACAATTGGTATCAGAGCTTTGGCCCCCATTGCTTTGGTTTTATCACCATTGGAGGAACAAGGATGTGCCTAGTTTGGGGAGTCTTAGTTGTAGAGTGCCTATTCTCAATAGGGAGTACTATAGTCAATGGAAAGACAAAATGCTTGATCTATTTGATGAATTCCATTTGAGCAAGTATGTTGATAGTCCCTATGTGCCTCCCATTGATCCCTTAGATCCTTCACACAAAGAAGAAATCGACATGCTTTGTACTCTTAGAACCGTCAATCTCATCATTAGAGGATTACCAAGAATCGTTTTTATCAAATAAAAAACTTTGAGTGTGCTTACACCTTGTGGAAAGATTTGGAGAAAAGATATCCAAACTACTCTTTGAAAAATCTTGATGACATTCTTCATAAAACTATTGCCTTTCACAAAATGAAGCCTAGTGATCCAAATTTTGATAAATACTTGTTTGAGCTTCGTGACCTCATGCATGCTAAAGGAGATGCCATTATCATCAATAACATCATTGTTAAAGCCATTCGCATTTATAATCTCAAACATTGTCATGGTCACAATTCTAACGACTCTCTTGATATTTGTGACGAGGATATTCCATTTGATGATGACAATGTGGAACATGGCTACTACGATGAAGATGAGGAATTTGACATCGAATATGAAAAGACTATAAAGAATCCGAGTCTCATGGCAAACTTCAAAGACTACATGTCCGGAGGAAAAGAGTGGATTCGTGATAGTGGATGCACCGATCACATGACCGGAGATAGAGACATGTTTCACGAGATCACACCAAACCATGGACTGCGCAGGTATGTGACCTTCGGAGACAACTCCAAGGGAAAGGTACTTGGTCTTGGTAAGGTGGCCAAATCTCATGATAGCTCTTTTCAAAATGCCATGCTTGTTGAATCCTTTGGCTACAATCTTCTTTCCGTATCTAAACAAGTCGATTTCGGTTTCAATGTGCTATTCACTCTAGTAGATTGACAAGTGTTTCATCAAGACAATCATAACATGGTATTTACCGGTTTCCGTAGAGGTGATCTATACATTGTCGATTTCACTAAGAGAGCCCAACCTCGTACTTGTCTTAGTGCAAAATCTTCTAAAGGTTGGCTATGGCATAGAAGACTAGGACATGTTGGTATGCGTAATCTAGACAAGCTCATCAAAGGTGATCACATACTTGGGGTTAAATATGTTATCTTTAACAAAGATAGACTTTGTAGTGCTTGTCAAGCTGGAAAAACAAGTTGGGGGAAGTCATCCCGAAAAGAACATCATGACTACTAGGAGACCAGACCACTCGAGTTGCTTCGCATGGATCTCTTTGGTCCCAATGCTTACAAGAGCCTCGGTGGAAATTCTTTTGGTCTAGTTATAGTTAATGATTTTTCTGTTGGGGAACGTTGCATGGAAAACAAAAATTTTCCTACGCACACACAAGATCTATCCATGGTGATGAGCATCTACGAGAGGGAGAGTGAATCTACATACCCTTGTAGATCGCTAAGCGGAAGCGTTAAGAAACGCGGTTGATGTAGTCGAACGTCTCCGCGATCCAAATCGCAAGTCGTCCCTCGATCCGATCACGAACTAGTGCCGAACGGACGGCACCTCCGCGTTCAACACACGTACGGCTTGATGACGCCTTCACCTCCTCGATCCAGCGAGCGATGATGAAGTAGTAGATGAGTTCCGGAAGCACGACGGCGTGGTGATGGTGGTGAGGAACAATCTCTGCAGGGCTTCGCCAAGCACTACGGAGATTATGACGGGAGAACTAGAGGGTTAGGGTTGCCGACACACGGCTTGGGAAATCTTGATGTATCCCGTGTGCTAGCCCTGCCCCTCTATTTATATGTTGAGCCTTGGGGTCTAAACTTGGAGTAAAAGCCTCCTCCAGGTCGGTTTTGCCCGCACAAGGTCGGTTTGGCCCGCAGGGAAAGAGTCCAACTCGGATCCCTGCAGTATCGCGTACAAGCGGTAGTACCGCTTACGATAAGCGGTAGTACCGCCCGTAGCGGTAGTACCGCTTACGATAAGCGGTAGTACCGCCCGTAGCGGTAGTACCGCTTACGATAAGCGGTAGTACCACCCCAGACGCCAGCAAAACTTCCTTTCGCACCTTGCCTAAGCCTCGTGGGCTTTACCCCTTGGCCCAAATAAAGTGTTCTCGTATCCGAACATTTCGGGAAACATCCGAAACCTCTTCCGGTGAATTCCGGAACCCTTCCGGAAACCAAAACACTATTATCACATATATCAATCTTTACCTCCGGACTATTCCGGAGATCCTCGTCATATCCGGGATCTTATTCGGGACTCCGAACAATCTTCGGTCACCAACAAAATAACTCAACTATACTAATCGTCACCAAACGTTAAGTGTGTAGACCCTGCGGGTTCGAGAACTATGTAGACATGACCGAGACACCTCTACGATCAATAACCAATAGCGGGACCTGGACGCCCATATTGGCTCCTACATATTCTATGAAGATCTTTATCGGTCGAACCTCTATGTCAAGGATTCAGTTAATCCCGTATATTGTTCCATTTGTTCTTCGGTATGTTACTTGCCCGAGATTCGATCGTCGGTATCTCTATACCTAGTTCAATCTCGTTACCGGCAAGTCTCTTTACTCGTTCCATAATACAAGATCTCGTGGCTAACACTTTAGTCACATTGCTTGCAAGGCTCATTGTGATGTTGTATTACCGAGTGGGCCCTGAGATACCTCTCCGTCACACGGAGTAACAAATCCCAGTCTTGATCCATGCCAACCCAACAGACACCCTCGGAGATACCTGTAGAGCACCTTTATAGTCACCCAGTTACGTTGCGACGTTTGATACACACAAGGTATTCCTCCGATGTCAGGGAGTTGCATGATCTCATGGTCAAAGGAAAAGATACTTGACATGCAGAAAACAATAGCAATAAACTGACACGATCATATGCTACGTTCGTAGTTTGGGTCTTGTCCATCACATCATTCTCCTAATGATGTGATCCCGTTATCAAATGACATCTCATGTCAATGGCTAGGAAACCTTAACCATCTTTGATCAACGAGCTAGTCAACTAGAGGCTTACTAGGGACACAGTGTTGTCTATGTACCCACACATGTATTTGAGTTTCCAATCAATACAATTATAGCATGGATAATAAACGATTATCATGAACAAGAAAATATAATAATAACCAATTTATTATTGCCTCTAGGGCATATTTCCAACATTTTCCAGATTTACGTGGGCATTCTTTCTTGATGATAAGTCGCAGGTTCAGAAGATCTTCAAGAACTTCACTCGGAAGGCCCAAAATCATTTTGAAGTGAAGATCAAGAAAGTTCGGAGCGACAACGGATCGGAGTTCAAGAACACTAAGGTGGATACCTTTCTTCACGAAGAAGGAACCTCACATGATTTCTCGGCTATGTACACACCTCAACAGAATGGAGTTTTTGAGAGGAAGAACCGGATTCTCATAGAGATGGCTAGAAAGATGCTCGACGAGTACAAAACTCCAAGACACTTTTGGGCGGAAGCCGTGGAAACAGGTTGTGATGCAACAAACTGACTCTACCTACACAAGCTTCTCAGTAAAACTGCATACGAGCTACTCACCGGTTAAAAACCCCAAGTTGGATACTTTCGAGTATTTGGCTCAAAGTGCTATATTCTTGATCAGCATCATCGTTCTAAATTTGCTCCTAAATCTCATGAAGGTTTCCTACTTGGTTACGGATCAAACTCTCACACTTACTGTGTCTAAAAGAACTTCACTCGAAAAGTTGAAGAGATGGTAGATGTGAAGTTTGATGAGACTAATGGTTCGCAAGTCGAACAATTGCCAAATGATGTAGGAAATAAGGAACCTTCAGAAGCCATTCAAGACTTATCCATCGGCAACATACTTCCCATGGAGGTGAAGGAAAGCACCTCATCTATACAAGTGGAAGCTCCTACTTCGTGTCAAGGCGAACCACACAATGACATGGAGGCATCCACAAGCAGTACACGCCAAGATGAAGAGGAAGAAGAAGTACATCAAGATGATCCACCCCAACCTCCTTCACCGACTCCTCAAGGAAACGACACCTTCAACAACAATGAAGAAGAAGATAATGATGAGGAAGCTCCTCCGTCCAACAAGCAAAAGCTACCTCGAGTTCGAGCAAGAGTGGACAAGGATCATCCCGTAGAGCAAATTATCGGCAACATAAAAACTGGGAGAATCACTCGCTCTAAAACTCGTTTATCTAACTATTGTGAGCATTACTCATTTATATCTAGCATTGATACTATGAAGGTGGAAGAAGCTTTTGAAGACCCGGATTGGGTGAACGCCATGCACGAAGAGCTACACAACTTTGAGAGGAATGAAGTATGGACACTAGTGGAGAAACCCAAGGATGACCACAACATCATTGGAACCAAATGGGTGTTTTGCAACAAGCAAGATGAAGATGGTCAAGTAGTACACAACAAGGCTCGCCTTGTGGCTCAAGGCTACACTCAAGTCGAAGGTATGAACTATGGTGAGACTTATGCCCCCGTTGCTAGACTCGAGGCCATTCACATACCTCCGACTTATCCCAATCACCATGATATTACTCTTTACCAAATGGATATCAGAAGTGCTTTTCTAAATGGTGAAATTGAGGAGGAAGTCTATGTTAAACAACCTCCCAGCTTTGTGAACCCTAAGAAACCTAATCATGTCTATAAACTTCGTAAAACTCTCTATGGTCTTAAACAAGCTCCTCGAACTTGGTACAAATGCTTAATGAAGTTTCTAATTAAAAAGGGTTTGAAATTGGTAAAATTGATACAACCTTGTTCACTAAAAGAGTTAATGGTGAATTATTTGTGTGCCAAATTTATGTGTATGATATTATCTTTGGATCTACTAACCCACATTTTAGTGAGAAATTTGGAAGGTTGATGTCTGAGAAATATGAGATGTCTTTGATGTGTGAGCTGAATTTTTTTCCTTGGTTTGCAAATCAAGTGACGTGGCTTGAGACTGCGTCGGTATTTCCCCAAAGAGGAAGGGATGATGCAGCACAGCGACGGTAAGTATTTCCCTCAGTTATGAAACCAAGGTTATTGAACTAGTAGGAGGATCACCACCACCCAATAAGCAGCACCTGCACACAAACAACAAATACTTGCAACCCGACGCGAAAGAGAGGTTGTCAATCTCTCTACGGTAATAAGATAGATTAGGTAGTGATAGATAGGAGAGATAGATCTCTCAAGAACACAATATAAAAAGGGCAAATAAAATATGCAGCAATATGTTTTTGGGTTTTTGGTTTTTTAGATCTGAAAACAAAGATGCAAAAAGATAGATCTGAAAGCAATATGTTGGAAAAGTAGACCCGGGGGCGTAGGGTTCACTAGTGGCTTCTCTCATGAGTATAGCGCACGGTGGGTGAACAAATTACTATTGGGCAATTGATAGAAAATCGAATAGTCATGACGATATCCAAGGCGATGATCATTATATAGGCATCACGTCCAAGATAGGTAGACCGACTCCTACCTGCATCTACCTCTATTACTGCACACATCGACCGCTATCCAGCATGCATCTAGTGTATTAAGTTCATGGAAAAACGGAGTAATGCAATAAGAACGATGACATGATGTATACAAGATCTATTCATGTAGGAATAGACCCCAACTTGTTATCCTTAACAGCAACGGTACATGCGTGTCTTGCTGTCCCTTCTGTCAGTGGGAAATCTAGTCGGCCTAACTAAACCAAATATTCGAAGAAGAAATACGAGGCTATAAGCAATCATGCATATAAGAGATCAAAGAAGACACAATAATATTCATGGATAGAAACTGATCATGAACTCAAAATTCATCGGATCCCAACAAACACACCTCAAAAGTTTACATCAAATAGATCTCCAAGAGACCATTGTATTGAGAATCATAAGAGAGAGAGAGAGAGGAAGCCATCTAGCTACTGCCTACGGACCCGTAGGTCTATGGTGGACTACTCACGCATCATCGGAGAGGCACCTATGAGGAAGATGAACCCCTCCGGGATGGGTTTTAGATTGGATCACGCGGTTCTGGAACTTGCGGCGGCTGGAATTGTGTTTCGTCGACTCCCCTAGGGTTTTTGGAATGGAATTTATAGGCATCAGAGGCGGTGGAGAGGGGCCCCGAGGAGGGCACAACCCATAAGGGCGCGCAGGGCCCCCCCTGGCACGCCCTGGTGGGTTGTGGTCTCCTCGGCCCACTCCCCCGGCACTTCTTTGGCCCACTGGGTGTCTTCTGGTCCAGAAAAAATCTCCAAAAAGTTTCGTCGTGATTGGACTCCGTTTGGTATTGATTTTCTGCGAAGTAAAAAACAAGCAAAAACAGCAACTGGCACTTCGGCACTATGTCAATAGGTTAGTCCCAAAAAATGATATAAAGTTGTTATAAAATGATTGTAAAACATCCAAGAATGATCATATAACATCATGGAACAAGCAAAAATTATAGATACATTGGAGACGTATCAACATCCGCAAGCTTAATTCCTACTCGTCCTCGAGTAGGTAAATGATAAAAATAGAATTTTTGATGTGGAATGCTGCCTAACATGTTCATCATATTCTTTTCTTTTGTAAAGCATGTACATTTGGACTTGTAAATGATTCAAAGAATAGTCTAGTTTTAACATAATGACTTCAATACTCAAGCATGTCAACAAGCAACCATGTCTTTCAAAATATCAACACTAAAGAAAGTTATCCCTAGCCCATCATGCTCAATCATTGATCCATTCATGACACACACTCAAATATTAACTATGCCCAATGCTCAAGTATGATCATAGTGCCCCCTAGTTGGTGCATATAAGAGAAGATGGAGACTCAAAGTAAAAACAAAAATTGCATAAAGTAAAAGACAGGCCCTTCGCAGAGGGAAGTAGGTATTTGTAGAGGTGCCAGAGCTCAAGGTTTAAAATTGAGAGAGAATTTTTTTTGGGTGGCATGCTTTTCCTGTCAACGAAAACGACAAAGTAGCTCACAATACTTTCCATGCTAGATATATCAAAGGCGGTTCCCAAACAAAAAATAAAGTTTATTCCTTTTTCCACCAAACTTTCACTTTCCATGGCGGGTCGTATCCACGGTTGCCTTCCATACCAACACTTTCCAAGGAATTTATTATTTGACAACATAAAGTAAATATTTTTTCTTTTTCATTTCGGGAATGCGCATCCCTATTACCGCCACACTCTCGTGCAATGACAAGTGAATAAACACTCATCTTGAGAATAACACATCTAGCATGGAAAAATATTGGACACTCCCCACCGTTTCATGAGCGGTACGAGCACACAAAAGAGAAAATTTATTTTGAAAATTTAGAGATGACACATACAAATTTGCTTGGAACGGCATGGAAATACCGCATATAGGTAGGTATGGTGGACTCATAAGGAAAAACTTGGTCTAAGGATTTTGGATGCACAAGTAGTATTTCTACTTAGTACAAATGGAGGCTAGCAAATAGATTGGGAAGCAACCAAACCAAAAAACGAAAATTCACATAAGTGAGCATTGAGCATAACTAACACCGAATAATGCACCACAAGTAGGATGTAATTTCATTTGCATAACTATTAACTTTCATGCATGCATAGGGAATCACAAACCTTAACATCAATATTCCTACTAAAGCATAATTACTCACCAACATGACTCACATATTACTATCATTATGTTTCAAAACTATTATAAGGAATCAAGTTTAATTTGCCCAATGATCTTCATCAAAGTTTTTATTATATCCTCCTTGGATATCTATCACTTTGGGACTAGTTTCATATATTGTCATTGCTTTTTGACAAGCTCAAACAAATTTAAGTGAAGCACATGAGCATAGAGACTTCATCCCTCAAAAAGGTATAAGTGAAGCATGAGAGGATTTCTCCAAAATTTACTAACTCTCAAATTAATCTAAGTGAAGCATGAGAGTATTTCTATAAAAAATTCCAAGCACACCGTGCTCAAAAAGATATAACTGAAGCACTAGAGCAATTCTATAGCTCAAAAAGTTTAAGTGAAGCACATAGAGTAATTATAACAAATCATAGCATGATTATGGCTCTCTCAAATAGGTGTGTACAGCAAGGATACAAAGGAAAAACTAACAAGCAAAGCAAGCAAAGATACAAGACGCTCCAAGCAAAACTCATGATATGTGACGAATTAAAATATAGCTCCAAGTAAAATACCGATGGTCGTTAGAAGAAAGAGGGGATGCCACTCGGGGGCATCCCCAAGCTTAGTTGCTTGTTTCTCTTTGGATAGATCTTGGGGGTGCGGTAGCATCCCCAAGCTTAGGCTTTTATCACTCCTTATTCCTTCATCCATCGTGATCTCACCCAAAACTTGAAAACTTCAATCACACAAAACTCAACAAAATCTTCGTGAGATCCGTTAGTATAATAAAGCAAATCACTACTTTAGGTGCTGTTGTAAACCCATTCATATTTTATTATTGCATTATACCTACTATATTTTAACTTTACCATGGCTCATACCCTTCAATATAACCCATAGATTCATCAAAACAAGCACACAATGCAAATAAAACAAGATAGATTAGGTAGTGATAGATATGAGAGATAGATCTCTCAAGAACACAATATAAAAAGGGCAAATAAAATATGCAGCAATATGTTTTTGGGTTTTTGGTTTTGTAGATCTGAAAACAAAGATGCAAAAAGATAGATCTGAAAGCAATATGTTGGAAAAGTAGACCCGGGGGCCGTAGGGTTCACTAGTGGCTTCTCTCATGAGTATAGCGCACGGTGGGTAAACAAATTACTGTTGGGCAATTGATAGAAAATTGAATAGTCATGACGATATCCAAGGCGATGATCATTATATAGGCATCACGTCCAAGATAGGTAGACCGACTCCTGCCTGCATCTACCTCTATTACTCCACACACCAACCGCTATCCAGCATGCATCTAGTGTATTAAGTTCATGGAAAAACGGAGTAATGCAATAAGAATGATGACATGATGTAGACAAGATCTATTCATGTAGGAATAGACCCCATCTTGTTATCCTTAATAGCAACGATACATGTGTGTCTTGCTGCCCCTTCTGTCAGTGGGAAAGAACACCGCAGGATCGAACCCATCACAAAGCACCTCTTCCCATGGCAAGAAAAATCGATCTAGTCGGCCTAACTAAACCAAAGATTCGAAGAAGAAATACGAGGCTATAAGCAATCATGCATATAAGAGATCAAAGAAGACTCAAATAATATTCATGGATAGAAACTGATCATGAACTCAAAATTCATCGGATCCCAACAAACACACCGCAAAAGTTTACATCAAATAGATCTCCAAGAGACCATTGTATTGAGAATCATAAGAGAGAGAGAGAGAGAGAGAGAGAGAGAGAGAGAGGAAGCCATCTAGCTACTGCCTACGGACCCATAGGTCTATGGTGGACTACTCACGCATCATCGGAGAGGCACCTATGAGGAAGATGAACCCCTCCGTGATGGTGTTTAGATTGGATCTCGCGGTTCTGGAACTTGCGGCGGCTGGAATTGTGTTTCGTCGACTCCTCTAGGGTTTTTGGAATATTTGGGAATTTATAGGAATGAGAGGCGGTGGAGAGGGGCCCCGAGGAGGGCTCAACCCATCAGGGCGCGCTGGGGCCCCCCTGGCGCGCCCTGGTGGGTTGTGGTCTCCTCGGCCCACTCCCCCGGCACTTCTTTGGCCCACTGGGTGTCTTCTGGTCCAGAAAAAATCTCCAAAAAGTTTCGTCGTGATTGGACTCCGTTTGGCATTGATTTTCTGCGAAGTAAAAAACAAGCAAAACAGCAACTGGCACTTTGGCACTATGTCAATAGGTTAGTCCCAAAAAATGATATAAAGTTGTTATAAAATGATTGTAAAACATCCAAGAATGATAATATAACAGCATGGAATGAGCAAAAATTATAGATGCGTTGGAGACGTATCATCAAGAAAACAAGAAAAGGCACATTTATCTCTCAAACCAAGTATACCAAGGACTTGTTTAAGAAGTTCAACATGCAAGAGTGCAAAGGTATGAAAACTCCCATGCCTACTAGTGGACATTGCTACTTCTTGAGCTTGCATTGGTTTTCCCTTGAAGAGGAAAGGGTGATGCAGCAAAGTAGATAAGTATTTCCCTCAGTTGTTGAGAACCAAGGTATCAATCCAGTAGGAGGTACAAGCAAGGCCCCAATCTTTGCACCTACACAAACAATCAAACACTTGCACCCAACGCTAAAAAAGGGTTGTCAATCCCTTCACGGTTAGTTGCAAGGATGAGATCTGATAGAGATAGACATGAAAGATTACTAAAACGAAAAGTAAAACAAAAGTAAAAAAGATTGCAGCAAAGTATTTTTGGTATTTTTGGTTTATAGATCTGAAAATATAATATGGAAAATAGACCCGGGGGCCATAGGTTTCACTAGAGGCTTCTCTCTTGAAGGAAAATAATACGGTGGGTGAACAAATTACTGTCGAGCAATTGATAGAAAAGCGCATAGTTATGACGATATCCAAGGCAATGATTATGCATATAGGCATCACGTCCGTGTCAAGTAGACCGAAACGATTCTGCATCTACTACTATTACTCCACACATCGACCGACTCCTGCCTGCATCTAGAGTATTAAGTTCATGAAGAACAGAGTAACGCATTAAGCAAGATGACATGATGTAGAGGGATAAACTCAAGCAATATGATGAAAACCCCATCTTTTTACCCTTGATGGCAACAATACAAATACGTGCCTAGCTACCCCTACTTTGTCACTGGGTGAGGACACCGCAATATTGAACCCAAAACTAAGCACTTCTCCCATTGCAAGAATTACCAATCTAGTTGGCCAAACCAAACCAATAACTCGAAGAGACTTGCAAAGATATGAAATCATGCATATAAGAATTCAGAGAAGATTCAAATAATATTCATAGATAATCTGATCATAAACCCACAATTCATCGGATCTCAACAAACACACCGCAAAAGAGTATTACATCGGATAGATCTCCATGAAGATCATGAAGAACATGGTATTGAAGAACATAGAGAGAGAAGAAGCCATCTAGCTACTAGCTATGGACCCGAAGGTCTGAGGTGAACTACTCATGCATCATCGGAGGGGCAATGGAGTTGATGTAGATGCCCTCCGTGATCGAATCCCCCTCCGGCAGATTACCGAAAAATGCTCCAAGATGGGATCTCACGGGAACAGAGGCTTCCGGCGGCGGAAAAGTATTATCGTGGCTCTTTTTGGTATTGGGGGAATATTTGGGAATTTATAGGACGAAGATTAGGGTTAGGAGGCCTGCAGGGGCGGCACAAGCCAGGAGGGCGCCCCCCCCCCCTAGGGCGCGCCCTGCAGGCTTGTCGTCTCCCGGCAGGTCTCTTGCCCCCCTCTCCAAGTCTGGTAGGTTTCTTCTAGTCCAAGAAAAATCATATCAAAGATTTTATTCCGTTTGGACTCCGTTTAATATTCCTTATCTGCAATACTCAAAAACAAGGAAAAAAACAGAAACTGGCACTGGGCTCTAGGTTAATAGGTTAGTCCCAAAAATAATATAAAATAGCATATTAATGCATATAAAACATCCAAAACAGATAATATAATAGCATGTAACAATCAAAAATTATAGATACGTTGGAGACGTATCAAGCATCCCCAAGCTTAATTCCTGCTCGTCCTCGAGTAGGTAAATGATAAAAACAGAATTTTTGATGTGGAATGCTACCTAACATATTTATCCATGTAATATTCTTTATTGTGGCATGAATGTTCAGATCCATAAGATTCAAAACAAAAGCTTAATGTTGACATAAAAACAATAATACTTCAAGCATACTAACAAAGCAATTATGTCCTTTCAAAATAACATGGCCAAAGAAAGTTATCCCTACAAAATCATATGGTCTGGCTATGCTCCATCTTCCCCACACAAAGTATTTAAATCATGCACAACCCCGATGACAAGTCAAGCAATTGTTTCACACCTTTTATGTTCTCAAACCTTTTCAACTTTCACGCAATACATGAGTGTGAGCCATGGATATAGCACTATAGGTGGAATAGAATATGGTGGAGGTTGTGAGGAAAAGGAGAAGATAGTCTCACATCAACTAGGCGTATCAACGGGCTATGGAGATGCCCATCAATAGATATCAATGTGAGTGAGTATGGATTGCCATGCAACGGATGCACTAGAGCTATAAGTGTATGAAAGCTCAAAAGAAACTAAGCGGGTGTGCATCCAACTTGCTTGCTCACGAAGACCTAGGGCAATTTGAGGAAGCCCATCATTGGAATATACAAGCCAAGTTATATAATGAAAAATTCCCACTAGTATATGAAAGTGACAATATAGGAGACTCTCTATCATGAAGATCATGGTGCTACTTTGAAGCACAAGTGTGGAAAAAGGACAGTAGCATTGTCCCTTCTCTCTTTTCTCTCTTTTTTTTTCTTTTTTTGGTGGGCATCTTTGGCCTCTTTTTTTTTATTTGGGCTTCATTGGCCTCTTTTATTATTTGTAAAGTCCGGAGACTCATCCCAACTTGAGGGAATCATAGCTTCCATCATCCTTTCCTCTCATGGGACTATGCTCTAATGATGATCATCACACTTTTATTTACTTACAACTCAAGAATTACAACTCGATATAGAACAAAATATGACTCTATATGAATGCTTCCAGTGGTGTACCAGGAGGTGCAACGATCTAGCATAGCAAATGACATCAAAAAACGGACAAGCCATGAAAACATCATGCTAGCTATCTTACGATCATGCAAAGCAATATGAAAATGATGGTGCGTGTCATAATAAACGGAACGGTGGAAGTTGCATGGCAATATATCTTGGAATGGCTATGGAAATGCCATAATAGGTAGGTATGGTGGCTGTTTTGAGGAAAGGATATGGTGGCTGTTTTGAGGAAGGTGGGTTTAATGCACCGGCGAAAGTTGCGCGGTACTAGAGAGGCTAGCAATGGTGAAAGGGTGAGAGTGTGTATAATCCATGGACTCACATTAGTCATAAAGAACTCACATACTTATTGCAAAAGTCTATTAGTTATCGAAGCAAAGTATTAAACGCATGCTCCTAGGGGAGAGGTTGGTAGGAGTTAACCATCGCGCGCTCCCGACCCTCACACAAAGGATGACAATCATTAAACAAATCATGCTCCGACTTAGTTACATAACGGTTCACCATACGTGCATGCTACGGGAATCACAAACTTTAACACAAGTATTTCTACCAATCCACAATTACTTACTAGCATGACTCTAATATCACCATCTTTATATCTCAAAACTATATGCAAGGAATCAAACTTCTCATAGTATTCAATGCACTTTATATGAAAGTTTTTATTATATCCATCTTGGATGCCCATTATATTAGGACTAAATTCATAACCTAAACCAATTACCATGTTGTTTAAATACTCTCAAAATAATATAAGTGAGGTACGAGAGTTCAATTATTTCTATAAAATAAAAACACCACCGTGCTCTAAAAATATATAAGTGAAGCACTAGAGCAACATTGCCTAGCTCAAAAGATATAAGTGAAGCACATAGAGTATTCTAATAAATTCACGATTAATGCGTGTCCCTCTCAAAAGATGTGTGCAGCAAGTATGATTGTGCCAAACTAAAAAGCAAAGACGCATATCATACAAGACGCTCCAAGAAAACACATATCATGTGGTGAATAAAAATATAGCCTCAAGTAAATTTACCGATGGATTGAAGACGAAAGAGGGGATGCCTTCCGGGGCATCCCCAAACTTAGGCTCTTTTGTATCCTTGAATATTCCTTGGGGTGCCTTGGGCATCACCAAGCTTAGGCTCTTGCCACTCCTTATTCCATAGTCCATCAAATCTTTACCCAAAACTTGAAAACTTCACAACACAAAACTCAACAGAAAACTCGTGAGATCCGTTAGTATAAGAAAAATAAATCACCACTTTAGGTACTGTTGTGAACTCATTATTTATTTATATTGGTGTAATATCTACTGTATTCCAACTTCTCCATGGTTCATACCCCCCGATACAACCCATAGATACATCAAAATAAGCAAACAACACAAAGAAAACAGAATCTGTCAAAAACAGAACAGTCTGTAGCAATCTGTAAACTTCGAATACTTCTGTAACTCCAAAAATTCTGAAAAATTAGGACAATCTGGGAAATTTGTATATAAATCTTTTGTAAAAATTTCAGACTCATTCGACGCTCTGGTGAATTTATAAAATTCCTGGACTGAGTGCAAAAGTTTCTGTTTTTCAGCAAGATCAAATCAACAATCACCGTAGACCATCCCAAAGGTCTTACTTGGCTCAAACACTAATTAAAACACTAAAACACAATTAATACAGAGGTAATAATGTGTAAATCACTCAATAACAGAAACAAAAACATAAAACATAAAATAAAATTGGGTTGCCTCCCAACAAGCGCTATTGTTTAACGCCCCAAGCTAGGCATAATGATTTCAATGATGCTCACATAAAAAGTAGTAATTGAAATATGCAAGAAAGCATCATGAATCTCATGACAAGCACATTTAAGTCTAACCCACTTCCTATGCATAGGGATTTTGTGAGCAAACAATTTATGGGAACAAGAATCAACTAGCATAGGAAGGCAAAACAAGCATAACTTCAAAACTTTGAACACATAGAGAGGAAACTTGATATTATTGCAATTACTACAAGCATATGTTCCTCCCTCATAATAAATTTCAGTAGCATCATGAAGGAATTCAACAATATAACTATCACATAAATCATTCTTTTCACGATGCACAAGCATAGAATTTTCATTACTCTCCACATAAGCAAATTCCTTTTTATCCATAGTAGTGGGAGCAAACTCAACAAAATAACTATCATGAGACACTTGATTGACATAACCAGATTGCAAATTAAAACCATGATGATAAGTTTCACCATCATCATGAATAGGAGGCATGCAAACATCATAATAAATTTGCTCATCAAAACTTGGGGGACTAAAAATATCATCTTCATCAAACATAGCATCCCCAAGCTTGTGGCTTTGCATATCGTTAGCATAATTGACATTAATAGAATTGATAGTAACATCATTGCAATCATGCTTTCCAATCAAGGAGATATCATGAATCACCTTATAAATTTCTTCTTTCAACACTTCATCAAAAATTTCATGATTTTCAAGCAAAACTTCATAGAGATAATCAAGTGCACTCAACTCACTAGCAATTGGTTCATCATAATTTGGTCTTTTAAAAAGATTAGCAAGTGGATGAGGATCCATATCAATAGATTTTTAGCAAGCGAAGATGCAAGCAAATAGAAGGCACATGGCAACACAAGCAAACAAAAAGCAAACGAAAAGACGAACAGAAGAAGGGCGAATAAAAAGGCAAATCTTTTTGGTTTTTTCTGAAAATCGTTTTAGAAGTGGGGGAGAGGAAAACGAGAGGCAAATGGCAAATAATGTAAATGCAAGAGATGAGTTTGTGATGGGTACATGGTAGGCTTGATGTAGATCTCCCCGGCAACGGCGCCAGAAATTGGCAAGTTGACGGGAGAGTTCTTGTCTTGACTTGCTATGTATCCTCCCCGGCAACGGCGCCAGAAATCCTTCTTGCTACTTCTTGAGCTTGCGTTGGTTTTCCCTTGAAGAGGAAAGGGTGATGCAGCAAAGTAGATAAGTATTTCCCTCAGTTGTTGAGAACCAAGGTATCAATCCAGTAGGAGGTACAAGCAAGGCCCCAATCTTTGCACCTACACAAACAATCAAACACTTGCACCCAACGCTAAAAAGGGGTTGTCAATCCCTTCACAGTTACTTGCAAGGATGAGATCTGATAGAGATAGATATGAAAGATTACTAAAACGAAAAGTAAAACAAAAGTAAAAAGATTGCAGCAAAGTATTTTTGGTATTTTTGGTTTATAGATATGAAAATATAATATGGAAAATAGACCTGGGGGCATAGGTTTCACTAGAGGATTCTCTCTTGAAGGAAAATAATACGGTGGGTGAACAAATTACTGTCAAGCAATTGATAGAAAAGCGCATAGTTATGACGATATCCAAGGCAATGATTATGCATATAGGCATCACGTCCGTGTCAAGTAGACCGAAACGATTCTGCATCTACTACTATTACTCCACACATCGACCGACTCCTGCCTGCATCTAGAGTATTAAGTTCATGAAGAACAGAGTAACGCATTAAGCAAGATGACATGATGTAGAGGGATAAACTCAAGCAATATGATGAAAACCCCATCTTTTTACCCTTGATGGCAACAATACAAATACGTGCCTCGCTACCCCTACTTTGTCACTGGGTGAGGACACCGCAAGATTGAACCCAAAACTAAGCACTCCTCCCATTGAAAGAATTATCAATCTAGTTGGCCAAACCAAACCAATAACTCGAAGAGACTTGCAAAGATATGAAATCATGCATATAAGAATTCAGAGAAGATTCAAATAATATTCATAGATAATCTGATCATAAACCCACAATTCATCGGATCTCGACAAACACACCGCAAAAGAGTATTACATCGGATAGATCTCCATGAAGATCATGAAGAACATGGTATTGAAGAACATAGAGAGAGAAGAAGCCATCTAGCTACTAGCTATGGACCCGAAGGTCTGAGGTGAACTACTCACGCATCATCGGAGGGGCGATGGAGTTAATGTAGATGCCCTCCGTGATCGAATCCCCCTCCGGCAGATTACCAGAAAAGGCTCCAAGATGGGATCTCACGGGAACAGAGGCTTTCGGCGGCGAAAAGTATTATTGTGGCTCTTTTTGGTATTGGGGGAATATTTGGGAATTTATAGGACGAAGATTAGGGTTAGGAGGCCTGCAGGGGGGCCACAAGCCAGGAGGGCGCGCCCTGCAGGCTTGTCGTCTCCCGGCAGGTCTCTTGCCCCCCTCTCCAAGTCTGGAAGGTTTCTTCTGGTCCAAGAAAAATCATATCGAAGATTTTATTCCGTTTGGACTCCGTTTAATATTCCTTATCTGCAATACTCAAAAACAAGGAAAAAACAGAAACTGGCACTGGGCTCTAGGTTAATAGGTTAGTCCCAAAAATAATATAAAATAGCATATTAATGCATATAAAACATCCAAAACAGATAATATAATAGCATAGAACAATCAAAAATTATAGATACGTTGGAGACGTATCAGACATGTTGACCTCACTAATGAGGACAAACTGGTTGATCAAAAAGTTTATCGATCAATGATCGGTTTATTGCTATATCTATGTGCCTCCCGTCCCGATATCATGCTTAGTGTGTGCATGTGTGCCTGGTATCAAGCGGCACCTAAAGAGTGTCATCTTAAGGCCGTGAAAAGAATTGTGGGACAGTTGATACATACACCAAACTTTGGCATTTGGTATCCCAAGGGATCTTCTTTTAACCTTCTGGGCTATTCCAACTCGGACTATGCCAGAGATAAGCTTGATAGAAAATCCACCTCGGGTACTTGTCAATTTCTTGGGAGATCTCTTGTGTCTTGGTAATCCAAAAAACAAAACTCGGTATCTCTCTACCGCCAAAGCGGAATACATTGCCGTCGGATCATGTTGTGCGCAATTACTATGGATGACTCAAACTCTTAAGGACTATGAAATACATGTGAAACATGTTCCATTGTTTTGCGACAATGAGAGTGATATTAAGATTGCTCATAATCCCGTGCAACATTCTCGAACTAAACATATTCAAGTTCGTCATCATTTCATTCGTGATCATCTTGCCAAAGGGGACATTAATCTCAAACATGTTCGTACCAACAAAAAATTGGCGGATATCTTTACTAAGCCACTTGATGAGAAAGTGTTGTCACTTGAGGAGTGAGTTGAACATCATTGATGGTTCAAACTTGAGTTAGAGACTCAGTCAGATGCATGTAAGGGCATGAGATTACATGATTATTCATTAATACTATTGACATGATGATATTTCATATCTTGGAAAACTATGCTCCCTTGTATTGCATCTAATCTTGTGTAGGTACTTGGATGAACTACACTCTACAGGATTGCTATCGACTCATATCACAAGCAATCTTGTCATGACCAAGTATCAACAACCCTTATTTGAATATGAAGGAAGAAGACAACACAAACCATATCCTTGACAAACATTTGTTGAAAACTTCACTCTTGTCATTTGGATATATCATGTTATTCCTTGCATGACTAACCCATGTAGGAGGACCCACTTTAAAAGAAAGAAAGATAGCTCCAAACTCCAACTTTTGAGCATCCACAACAAGTTCACCTACATGCCATGTCATCTACATCATTCGAAGGTATGTAATCATATCCTTGAATGTCGGGGGGATTACCCCCGGGTAGGCTCATGGAAGCGACTCAACATTTTAAAACATCGGGGCAGCCCACGCCCCCTGGTCTGGCCGCTCCGTCCGGCTCCCCCGGTCCGGCTGGCTCCTCGGTCCGGCTGGCTCCTCGGTCCGGCTGGCTACCCGGCTGGCCGGCTCCTAGGCTGGCCGGTTCCCCGGTCGTCCGGCTGCTCCGACCGACCCCTGTCCGGCTGCTCCAGCCGGACTACTGCGCGAGGTCAACCACGACGTCCCATCGGACGCGACGCCAAGACACTATAGCCTGCATCACGCGTCACCTCACTGCACCCCAATAGTGGTGCACTATTGACTGCATCATGCGTCACCTCGCATGTCATCTCCAATAGTGGTGTACTATTGCCTACATCACTTGTCACCTCCAATAGTGTATAGTTGGTCATGTGGGCCACCCCTTGTCCCCTGGGCCTCCCTATATAAGAGGCACCAGGGAAGCTCACTCATGGCCAAGCTCCCTCACCCCCTCATTCTCTCATGCCTCTCCCACTCTCACAGGCTCACACACACACATAAGAGGCAAGAAGCCTCATGGCTCTCCTCTCCCATACAGCTCTAGGAGCAACTCTGTACTGCTATATGTCTCATATACAGACATGCAGGAGTAGGGGTATTATCTCTCCGGAGAGCCCCGAACCTGGGTAAACAACCGCGTGCTGTTGCCCTATCCCGTCCCGGATCTCCACAGCAGCCTTGCTCTCACCTCTTAAGCCATCCCATGGCATCTGCCGTCTCAGGACACCCCCTGTGAGAAAACGACGATAGTTGGCGCCCACCGTGGGGCTCGCTGCTGCTGGAACCGCGGTCCGGGCGGGACCATCTTCACCGTGGCGTCGCCGCCGTCGGCGCTCGGGGGCTCGACATCAATATGTCCCCGAGGCGAATGCGCGCGACGCCGCGTCCTTGACGCCGGTCTCATCATCACCACCGCGACGTCGCCGCCGTCGACGCTCGGGGGCTCGACATCAACATGCCCCCGACGCACACATCCATGGCCGGCTACCTGGCCGGATGTATACATGTATGCGCATTGGCCGAACGCACGCATGTGCGTATTTGCCACACACAAGACGCACAACAACCATACATATATCAGAACAGGATCATACACACCTCATATAATGACCAGATATGCCCCGTACACTACCCAGGCACTGCCGTTTCTGCTAACACGTACGCTGCTGCCTGACCGCTGCCGCCGCTTGGCCGGCCGCCGCGGCGCTGGACGGCTGCGTGGCCATGGCGTTGGCCAGCTGCTGCCACGGCCTGGCCGCATGCACGCGCGCATGCGGGTGCGGGCCGGCTGCTGCATGGCCGGCTGACCTAGGCTGCATGCACGCATGCCTTGCATGCCCTGCGTGCTGACGCCTGGTCAGCTGCAGCTGCCCGAAAGGGCTCTGCTCGTCCGGCTGCCCCAGCCCGACGGCCGCGCACGCATCGCTTCACCCCGTCGCCGCACGTCCGCGCCCGCGCCTCCACGACCCGGGCGTCGCCTCTTCCTGTCCCGCCTCGCTGCATCGGTCCTCTGCGCCGGCCGGACTGCTCTCGCGCCCGCGCGCACGAACGCACCGGCTCCGCTTCGCTTCACCACCACCGCCTGCGTACGCCCCTGCGGCCGAGCGTCCCGGCTGTCCGCCCATCCCGGCCATTCGTGCGCCCCCGCGCCGCGTCTCAGCTCCGCTCCGGCCTTCACCGCGCCTCCCGCGGTTCTTCTCCTCAGGACCGCGCCGCCGCCCCTGTGCGTGACCACGCTGCCGGTCCGCTCCCGTGCGCCCCCGCAGCCGCGCGTCCGCGTGCCTCCTCCACTCCACCCTGCGACGCCGCACCCCAAGCGCCTCCGCGACCGTGTGCGGCTCAGCCAGCTCCACCTCAGCGCGCATGCATCGCCTCGCCGCGTCGGCCGCTCCCGCGCTACGCTCCGCCCCGCCGGCTCCCGCGCCCGGCCGGATGGCCGCCCCGCGCCGGTTCCTTCGCCGCTTCGCGCCGTCTCCCGCGCTCGACAGTTGGTGGCCCGCCGTCCCCGCTCCGCCCCGAGCTCCGGGCGCCCCCGCGCGCCGGCTCCGCCGCTCCAGGCGGCCTCCGCGCGTCCGTGCCGCCTCGTACCGCGCCACGCCGGCTGCTTGCCCTCCGCGACCCGCGCGTCGCCTCCACGCACCGGCTGCCGCGCCGCGCCACGACCATCCGCGTCGTCCCGACCTCCCGTGCCGCGTCGCGCCGCCAACTCCACCGGCCGCCCGCCGTGCCGCCTCAGTCCGATGACCCGTCCGAAGCCTCCTCGCTCCGGCCTTTCGAGCGCCCGGAGGAGGCTCATCCTCAGCACGTCCGCCGCTTGGCGCCCGCGCGTCCATGCGCGCCGGCTCCGCGACGTTGCGCCGCCTGGCCCTCCTCCCGCTGCCGCGCCGGCCTCCGGCGCGCCCCGCGGCCAGCTGTCGCCGTCGCGTCGGGCCGCCGGCTCCCGCCTCCGCGCGCGCCGGCTGCCCACCACTCTAGCCGCCTGCTGTGGTCGGGTGCCTGGGGAAAATGGTCCGGCTGGCTAGCCGTCTGAAAAGAGACGGAGTAGAAAAAAATGAAATGACGTACATACATGATACATGCACGCATGTAGTACGTACACAGCCGGCTGCTCTACGCACGCGCATGCATGGCTGGCTACGTGCCCTGGCCACCTGCACTGCCTGCGTGCGCTCCCGTCCAGCTGCACTGCCCCGGCCGGCTGGACCGCGTGCGTGCGTGCCTAGCCGGCTGCGCAACTCTGCCGGCTCCGCTTCGCCCTGCATCGCCGCTCCACCGCCGGCTTCGCTCGACCTCCTCCTGTGCCTCCGCGCCCGGCCGTCGCACTGCGCCGTGGTCCCGGTCTCCGCGTGCCGCCCCGCACCGCGCCCGTGCGCCGTCGCGCGTCGGCTCCGCGCCGGCCGCGCCCGGCCCTCTCTGCCTCCACGCGCTCCCAGCACATCGGCCGCCGGCTCACCGCCCCGAGCCATGTGCCCCGCTTCCGCCAGCGCCTCCCTGCCTCGCCGGCTCCGGCCCGGCTCGCCTCGCCGGCTGCGGTTCCTGCCCCACGCGCCCTCGGCTGGCTGCACGCCCGCTCCGGCTGGCCGCCCGCCGGCTCAAACTCCCGGCCGCGCGCCCGGTCTCCGCGACTGCGCTGCCTGGCGCCCCCGTCGCCCCGGCCGGCTGGCCGCCCTCCGGCTGGCCGCCTCCTTCTCCGTGGCCGCACGCCCGTGGCGCTGCGGGCCGCCACGCCTCGTCGGCTCCACGCTGTTCGACCGCGCGTGCGCCGCCCCGGCTCCGCCTCCCGTCCGCGCCCGGCGCCCCTCCCTCAACCCAGGTGTCCACGCCTCGCGCCCGGCCGCTGGCTGCCGCTCCGGCTGGCCCCGCGTCCCTCCACCGCACTCCGGCCAACCGCGCCCCCGCGCCGGCTCGCCGCGGCCGGCTGCGCCTGCGTCGGCTCGCCGCGACCGCGTCCCGCGACGGTGCCAGCCCGCACTCCCCAACCTCCCGCCGGCACATCCGCATCGCGCGGCTCGGGCCCCCCGTGCGGCTTCGCCCGCACCTGGCCGCTCCACCCTCGTGCGTGGCCTGGCCGTCCGCCGGCTCTGCTCCGTCCGCGTCGCTGCGCGGTGGCCCCCTTCGTCCCGCCATCGGCCGGTTCCAAGTCTGCCCCACGCCCACGGCTCCCCGCGGTCCTCCCGCATCGGCCCCGCCTCCACCGACTCGCCGACCTCTGGCCAGCCGTCTTGGGAGCCGGCGCACAACTCCTCGCCGGCTGCTCGCGCTGGCAGTTCCGTTCCTCTCCGTCCCGCGGCGTCGCCTCCTAGCCGCTCCAGCTCTCCGACCGACGCGCCCCGCCAGCTCCGTGCCCACGTCGCGCATGTGCCGGCTCCGCCGCGCCACCTCGCCGGCTGCCGTGGGGAAGGCCGGTTGAGGAAAAAGGCAAAAGAGTGAAAAAGTGGAGCCGGCTGCAAAAAAAAAATAGCCCCGCGACCGGCTGGCCTGCCCGCCTGCCTCAACACTCGCCCGGTTGCCCGTCCGCCCCAACGCCCGGCTCGGCCGCCCGTCCGCTTCGACGCCCGGCCAGTCGACCAGGCCTGCTGGCTCATCCATCGATCAGCGAAGGATCGACGGCCGCACACACCCAGCGGGTGCGCCGACACGCCGGCGCGCTCCGCTCGGAGAAAAGCCGCGTCGGCTGTCGTCGACGACAGCCGGCGGACCCCGCGTCCGCCCCCGGCAGCGCCTCGCGCTCAACAGCCGGCAGACCCCGCGTCCGCACCCGGCAGCGCCTCGGGCTCAACAGTCGGCGGACCCCGCATCCGCCCCCGGCAGGGCCTCGCACCCATCGATCGTCGGACCCCGCGTCCGCACCCGGCGTCCCCAACGCCATTGTCCGCTTCAGCAACAGCAAAGACCCTCCGCCCGACTCTTCGAGTCGCCCGGAGGCTCGGAGGCTACACCCAGCGGGTGCGCTGAATGCGCCCCCGCTGGAAACAGCCAGCCGGTGGACTTCGCGTCCACACCTGGCAGGGCCCCGCGCCCATCAGTCGGCGGACTCCGCGCCCGCGCCCGACATCCCCGACGCCACCGTCTGCTTCAGCAAGGACTGCGCGTCCGCATCCGGCGATGGCTCGCGACCATCCGCCGACGGACTCCGCGTCCTCGACCGGCAACGCCTCGCGCCCATGAGCCAGCGGACTCCAATTCCGCGCCCGGCGGCGCCACGCGCACATTAGTCGGACCACGTCGGCTGCGAGCCGCGCTGGCCAACATCGACAAAAACCGCCTCGCCGGCACCAAAAAGCAATGTGAGATCTCCACCCGCATATCCTCGCGGCGTACACACAAACAGATACCCCGAGCGATCCTCGGGGGCCATCCCCGCATTTGTTTCTACTACTTTACTGTTCACCCCGGCGCCAGCTAGCCTCGGCCCGGGGGTTGACCGTTTGGCCCGATACGTTCATACCCATAGACGGCTTAGTGGCGTGCATGGGACCGAAGCCTCACTCTTTGTCTCAGCTAATGCTCGCACCTCGACTGTCCGGCTAGCGAGAGCACAAGCTGGAGGTCACCACACGCGAAAAGCGTCTAGGGAGAAACGGCTTGGGCGATCTGGTCGTTTCACTTATGAGTATCTGCTCGGTCGAGTCTGCTCCCCAGAGTCCGAGTACTGTACACTCCACTCCGCGGTCCACTCTTTGCCTCAGCTACAAACCGGCTCCCGGCTGTCCGGCTAGCAAGAGCAAAAGCCAAAGAGCGGAGAGAACACGAAAAAGACTGAAGGGGGCTCGGACGAAACCGAGTCGGCACCCTCTGCATAAATTTGCATTGCCAAAATCAGATATTTGACACATATGCATCGACTAAACTCATCTTTTGCACGATCATTCCCATGAGGAACCTCCTCACTCGGAGGCTCACCTCTTAAGCCATCCCATGGCATCTGCCATCTCAGGGCACCCCCTGTGAGAAAACGACGACATTGAAGAAGCTTTACTCCAAGTCACGAGTCAAAGCAATTCTAAATGATATGAAAACATTAAAATACTTAAAGGAAAAATGACAACCCCATTTTGATTTTAACGATGAGTACGTATGACCTATGATCAAGCATTCTTTCTTGGCTCCTTGAGTCAATATACTCTAATATAGGTGACCTAGTCGCCGACCAACATCTAGATAAGAAACTTGGATGGATGATTTATCTTTGTTGCCTACTTTGTTGCTCCAATTCAATTCTTACCTAGATAAATATTCCTCACAAATCTTATTGAATATTCCTTACAAATCTTATTGAATATTCCTTGCAAATCTTATTGAATATTCCTTGTAAATCTTATTGAATATTCCTTGCAAATCTTATTGAAAATTTCTTACAAAATATGTCAAGTTTTTCTGAAAATTTTCTTGGACAAAATGGCCAAGAATGCCTTTGCCAGGTTTCTGATTGCAACTCGGACACTCCGACTTAGGGGAATCGGCGTCACCGATGTAGCAAATAAACTGCTCAGAGTCTCTTCGGTATAACCAACATGGAACTCCTCGGCAACACCGATTTCACCCAGAGCTCTAACTTCCTTATCGATCTTACCGATCGATTTTGCCTCGGAGCCTCCGACATTTGCTACTGCTTGTGTTCTTTGCCATATTCTTGACATTTTCAGACAAAGTTCTCAATGACCCTCATTCTCAAGGATCCCTTACCCTCTGACCCTTCTTTGAAATTGATGCCAAAGCGGGATAAAGATCAAAGCTTCAGGGGGAGAATCATAAAATCTCAAAGCTAATCATTAAGGGGGAGAATCATAAAAGCTCAAAGCTAATCATTAAGGGGGAGAGATCAATTCACTTCAATATCTTAAAAGGAGAGAGAAGAGACTGAGTGACCTAAATTCATATCATGTGCTGAATGTGTATTTGCTTGCTAGACTTGTCTTACCCTACCTACTCCCAATATCTACGTGCTAAGATTCAGGGGGAGAGGGAAATGTAATATCTATATTCACGGGAGCAAGTTCTACAAATATCCTTAGAGACATGTTAATCTTAAGAGAATATTATTTCCTACATGTCATCCAAACCTTGGTAAAATTGAAGCCCTTTGCATTTGTATGAAAGAAATATTCTTGTGTTATCTAGCATTTTTTCTCAAGTGTGTATCTCTAGTTAAAATGCTCTAGAACTTCAAGGTAAGTATATGCATCATATCCTTTGTCAGGATGATCTCTTGCTTCTTGCACATATTGTTTGCAAGAGTGAGTCTTGAACATGGAGACACTTCATTCTCATATATTTGGTGCATATAGCCAAGATACATATGACTTGTCATGTCTTCTCTACTGTGTGTGTGCTCATGCATTCCAAAAGCAACCATTCCTTAAAGGGATTTGATACGTCTCCAACGTATCTATAATTTTTGATTGTTCCATGCTGTTATATTATCATTCTTGGATGTTTTATAATCATTTTATAGCAAATTTATATCATTTTTTGGGACTAACCTATTGACATAGTGGCCAGTGCCACTTGCTGTTTTTTGCTTGTTTTTTACTTCGCAGAATATCAATACCAAACGGAGTCCAATTGCCACGAAACTTTTTGGAGATTTTTTTGGACCAGAAGAGAACTTGGGAGACAAGGAAGCACCAAGGGGGAGGCCCGTGGGGCCCACGATACACCAGGGCGCGCCAGAGGCCCTTGGCGCGCCCTGATTTATCGTGGGGCCCACGGAGGTCTTTTCCACCGCCTCTCAGCTCTATAAATCCTCAAAAATTCCAGAAACCCTAGAGGAGGAGACGAAATGCAATTCCAGCCGCCGCAAGTTCCAGAACCACGAGATCCAATCTAACACCATCACGGAGGGGTTCATCATCCTCATTGGTGCCTCTCCGATGATGCGTGACTAGTCCACCATAGTCCTACGGGTCCGTAGGCAGTAGCTAGATGGCTTCCTCTCTCTCTCTCTTGATTCTCAATATAATGGTCTCTTGGAGATCTATTTGATGTAATGACTTTTTGCGGTGTGTTTGTTGGGATCCGATGAAGTTTGAGTTCATGATCAGTTTCTATCCATGAATATTATTTGAGTCTTCTTTGATCTCTTATATGCATGATTATTTATAGCCTCGTATTTCTTCTTCGAATCATTGGTTTAGTTAGGCCAACTAGATCGATTTTTCTTGCCATGGGAAGAGGTGCTTTGTGATGGGTTCGATCTTGCGGTGTCCTCTCCCAGTGACAGAAGGGGCAGCGAGGCACACATGTATCGTTGCTATTAAGGATAACAAGATCGGGTCTATTCCTACATGAATAGATCTTGTCTACATCATGTCATCGTTCTTATTGCATTACTCCGTTTCTCCATGAACTTAATACAATAGATGCATGCTGGATAGCGGTCGATGTGTGGAGTAATAGTAGTAGATGCAGAATCGTTTCGGTCTACTAATCTTGGACGTGATGCCTATATATTGATCATTGCCTTGGATATCGTCATGATTATTTGATCTTCTATCAATTGCCCAACGGTAATTTGTTTACCCACCGTGTGCTATTTTCTTGAGAGAAGCCACTAGTGAAATCTACGGGCCCCGGGTCTATTATTTTAATATATTGCTTTCCGATCTATCTTTTTCCGCATTTGTTTTCATCTATTATTCCAAAAACCCAAAAATACCTTGCTGCACTTTTTATTTGCATCTTTTATTTTGTGTTCTTATGCGATCTATTTATCCAATCTAATACAAACCAATCTATCTTTTTACCATGGAGAGATTGACAACCTCTCTTACGCGTCGGGTTGCAAGTATTTGTTCTTTGTGTGCAGGTACCGTTTACATAGTGTTGCTTGGTTCTCCTACTGGTTCGATAACCTTGGTTTCATAACTGAGGGAAATACTTACTATAGCTATGCTGCATCATCCCTTCCTCTTTGGGGAAATACCGACGCAGTCTCAAGCCACGTCAAAGGAATTTCTGGCGCCGTTGCCGGGGAGGAGGTACGAAAGTAGTCTCCCGTCAACTGGCCAATTTATGGCACCGTTGTCGGGGAGACATCATCAACATCTATCAGGTTCCTAATCACAAATCTCATCTCCTTGCAATTTACATTATTTGTCATTTGCCTCTCGTTTTCCTCTCCCCCACTTCTAAAAAGGTTTTACAAAAATACAAAAATATTTTCCGTTTGCCTTTTTGCTTGTTTGCTATCTTTGATTGTGTTGCCATGTGCCTTATATTTGCTTGCATCTTTGCTTGCTAAAAATCTATTGATATGGATCCTCATCCACTTGCTAATCTTTTCAAAATACCAAATTATGATGAACCAATTGCTAGTGAGTTGAGTGCACTTGATTATCTCTATGAAGTTTTGTTTGAAAATCATGAATCTGAAAATTTTGATGAAGTGTTGAAAGAAGAAATTTATAAGGTGATTCATGATAGCTCCTTGATTGAAAAGCATGATTGCAATGATGTTACTATAAATTCTATTAATTTCAATTATGTTAATGATATGCACAACTACAAGCTTGGGGATGATAATTTTGTCATGACCACTTCTTATTGCAATGATCATGATTGGGGTGATAATGCTTCTTATGATCTTGAAAATTTATTTAAGCCTCATGTTGAATATGTTATTGATAATAATGTTTGCAATAGTATCAAAAGTGGGTTTGGGAGAGCGTCAACTTTAGGTAAAAAGAATCCCACAAATTTGGAGAGTGTTCAATCTTATGAATTTTTTGATAAAAGTGGGTTTGGAGAGGTCATAACTTTAGTTGATGATAATCCCACTATTTTGGAAGATGACAAAAACTTTATGCATGTTGATCATAAAGAGAGTATTGTTCATGATAGCTATATTTTTGAATTTTATTATGATCCTACATGTAATTATTATGAGAGAGGAAATTATGGTTGTAGAAATTTTCATGATACTAAATTACCTCTCTTCATGTTGAGATTGCTATTGTCTCTTTCTTCTTCCTTCCATATGCTAGTTTTTGCTTGCCTTGATAATTTGTTTGCTTATAAAATGCCTATGCATAGGAAGTATGTTAGACTTAAGTGTGTTTTCCATATGATTCATGATGCTCTCTTTGTGTTGCTATTATTATCTTTCATAAGGGCATCATTAAAATCTCAAGCCTATCTTAATGGCTATAAAGAAAGAGCTTGTTGGGAGGCAACCCAATGAATAAAATTTATTTTTGCCTTTTTATTTCTGTTCTTGAGTGTTTACACATTATGATACTGTTATGACTGTGTTTTTATGTTTTAATTAGTGTTTGTGTCAAGTAAAGCCTTTGGGATCATGTTGGGTGATAGTTGATTTGATCTTGTTGGAAAACAGAAACTTTTGCGTCCAGTATCAGAATTTTCAAAAATCACAGATGTGATGAAAAATTCTGAATTTTCTACAAAAGATTCATATAAAAATTTCTTACGTTGTCCTAATGTTTCAGAATTTTTGGAGTTACAGAAGTATGGTTAGAGTACAGATTACTACAGATTGTACTGTTTTTCACAGCTTCTATTTTCGTTGCATTGTGTGCTTATTTTGATGACTCTATGGATTATATCGGGGGGTATAAGCCATGGTAAAGTTAGAATACAGTATATATAATGCAATGATAAAATATGAATGGGTTTGCAACAGTACTTAGAGTGATGATTTGCTTTATTATACTAACGGATCTCACGAAGGTTTTGTTGAGTTTTGTGTGATTGAAGTTTTCAAGTTTTGGGTGAGATCACGATGGATGAAGGAATAAGGAGTGAAAAGAGCCTAAGCTTGGGGATGCCCATGGCACCCCAAGGTAATATCCAAGGAGAAACAAGCAACTAAGCTTGGGGATGCCCCGAGTGGCATCCCCTCTTTCTTCTAACGACCATCAGTATTTTACTTGGAGCTATATTTTTATTCGTCACATATCATGAGTTTTGCTTGGAGTGTCTTGTATTATATGAGTATTTGCTTGATTTGCTTTTTAGTTTGTCACAAGTATCCTTGATGGACACACCTATTTGAGAGAGCCAAATTAAGCTATGATTTGTTAGAATTGCTCTATATGCTTCACTTAAAAAAATTTGAACTATGGAATTGCTCTAGTGCTTCACTTACATCTTTTCGAGCATGGTGTGCTTTAATTTTTGAAGAAATACTCTCATGCTTCACTTAGATTTATTTGAGAGTTAGTAAATTATTGAAGAAATTCTCTCATGCTTCACTTATATTATTTTGAGAGATGAAATTTTTTATGCTCATGTTCTTCACTTAAATTTGTTTGAGTTTGTCAAAAGAAATGGCAATATATGAAACTAGTACCAAAGTGATAGATATTCAAGAGGGATATAATAAAAACTTTCATGAAGATCATTGGACAAATTAAAC
Source organism: Elymus sibiricus (assembly GCA_039707655.1). Classification (NCBI taxonomy): domain Eukaryota; kingdom Viridiplantae; phylum Streptophyta; class Magnoliopsida; order Poales; family Poaceae; genus Elymus; species Elymus sibiricus. Next base: position 340,254,439 of record CM077669.1, on the reverse strand, counting down.
TTGATTCCTTGTAATAGTTTTGAGACATGATGATAGTAATATGTGAGTCATGATGGTGAGTAATTATGCTTTAGTAAGAATATTGGTGTTAAGGTTTGTGATTCCCTATGCAAGTGCGAAAGTCAATAGTTATCAATGAAATTATATCCTACTTGTGGTGCATTATTCGGTGTTAGTTATGCTTAATGCCTGTTTATGTGAATTTTTGTTTCTTGGTTGGTTGCTTCTCAATCTATTTGCTAGCCTTCACTTGTACAAAGTAGAAATACTACTTGTGCATCCAAAATCCTTAAACCCAGTTTTGCCATATGATTCCACTAGACCTACCTATATGCGGTATTTCCATGCCGTTCTAAGCAAATTTGTATGTGCCATCTCTAATTTTCAAAATAAAATTTCCTTTTTGTGTGCTCGTACCGCTCATGAAACGGTAAGGGGTGTTCAATATTTTTCCATGCTAGATGTGTTATTCTCAAGATTAGTGTTTATTCACTTGTCATTGCACGAGAGTACGGCGGTAATAGGGATGCCCATTCCCGAAATGAAAAAGAAAAAAAATATTACTTTATGTTGTCAAATAATAAATTCCTTGGAAAGTGTTGGTATGGAAGGCAACCATGGATACGGCTAGCCATGGATTGTGAAAGAATGGTGGAAAAAGGAATAAACTTTATTTTCTATTTGGGAACCGCCTATGATATATCTAGCATGGAAAGTATTGAGAACTACTCGGTCGTTTTCGTTGACGGGAAAAGCATGCCACCCAAAATATTTTTCTCTCTCAATTTAAGCTTTGAGCTCTGGCACCTCTACAAATCCCTACTTCCCTCTGTGAAGGGCCTATCTATTTACTTTATGCAATTTTCGTTTTTATTTGAGTCTCCATCTTCTCTTATAAAGCACCAACTAGGGGGCACTATGATCATACTTGTGCATTGGGTGTAGCTAATATTCGAGTGTGTTTCATGAATGGATCAATGATTGAACATGATGGGCTAGGGATAACTTTCTTTAGTGTTGATATTTTGAAAAACATGGTTGCTTGTTGGTATGCTTGAGTATTAAAGTATTCATGTCAAAACTAGACTATAGCTTTGAACCATCTAAAAGTGCAAATGTCCATGCTACAAAAGAAAAGAATATGAGATGAACATGTTACGCAGCATTCCACATCAAAAAATCTGTTTTTATCATTTACCTACTCGAGGACGAGCAGGAATTAAGCTTGGGGATGCTGATACGTCTCCAACGTATCTATAATTTTTTATTGTTCCCTGCTATTAAATTATCATTCTTGGATGTTTTATAATCATTCCATAGCAACTTTATATCATTTTTTGGGACTAACCTATTGACATAGTGCCCAGTGCCACTTGCTGTTTTTTGCTTGTTTTTTAATTCGCAGAATATCAGTACCAAACGGAGTGCAATTGCCACAAAACTTTTGGAGATTTTTTTGGACCAAAAGACAACTTGGGAGCCAAGGAAGCACCTGGGGGGAGGCCCGTGGGGCCCACGATACACCAGGGCGCGTCAGAGGCCCCTGGCGCGCCCTGATGTATCGTGGGGCCCATGGAGGTCGTTTCCACCGCCTCTCAGCTCTATAAATCCTCAGAAATTCCAGAAACCCTAGAGGAGGAGACGAAACACAATTCCAGCCGCCGCAAGTTCCAGAACCACGAGATCCAATCTAACACCATCACGGAGGGGTTCATCATCCTCATTGGTGCCTCTCCGATGATGCATGAGTAGTCCACCATAGACCTACGGGTCCATAGGAAGTAGCTAGATGGCTTCATCTCTCTCTTTTGATTCTCAATACAATGGTCTCTTGGAGATCTATTTGATGTAATGACTTTTTGCATGTGTTTGTTGGGATCCGATGAAGTTTGAGTTCATGATCAGTTTCTATCCATGAATATTATTTGAGTCTTCTTTGATCTCTTATATGCATGATTATTTATAGCCTCGTATTTATTCTTCGAATCTTTGGTTTAATTAGGCCAACTAGATCGATTTTTCTTGCCATGGGAAGAGGTGCTTTGTGATGGGTTCGATCTTGCGGTGTCCTCTTGACGTGGCTTGAGATTGCGTCGGTATTTCCCCAAAGAGGAAGGGATGATGCAGCACAGCGACGGTTAGTATTTCCCTCAGTTATGAAACCAAGGTATCGAACCAGTAGGAGGATCACCACCACCTAATAAGCAGCACCTGCACACAAAGAACAAATACTTGCAACCCGACGCGAAAGAGAGGTTGTCAATCTCTCTACGGTAAAAAGATAGATTAGGTAATGATAGATAGGAGAGATAGATCTCTCAAGAACACAAAATAAAAAAGAGCAAATTAAAAGTGCAGCAATATATTTTTGGGTTTTTGGAATAATAGGTCTGAAAACAAAAGAGGCAAAAATATAGATCGGAAAGCAATATGTTGGAAAAGTAGACCCGGGGGGCCGTAGGTTTCATTAGTGGCTTCTCTACTGAGTATAGCACACGGTGGGTGAACAAATTACTGTTGGGCAATTGATAGAAGATCAAATAATCATGACGATATCCAAGGCGATGATCATTATATAGGCATCACGTCCAAGATAAGTAGACCGACTCCTGCCTGCATCTACCACTATTACTCCACACATCGACCGCTATCTGATGACCCACAAGTATAGGGGATCTATCGTAGTCCTTTCGATAAGTAAGAGTGTCGAACCCAACGAGGAGCAGAAGGAAATGACAAGCGGTTTTCAGTAAGGTATTCTCTGCAAGCACTGAAATTATCGGTAACAGATAGTTTTGTGATAAGATAATTCGTACGGATAGCAAGTAACAAAGGTGCAGCAAGGTGGCCCAATCCTTTTTGCGGAAAAGGATAAGGCTAGACAAACTCTTATATAAAGCAAAGCGCTCCCGAGGACACATGGGAATTTCTGTCAAGCTAGTTTTCATCATGCTCATATGATTCGCGTTCGTTACTTTGATAATTTGATATGTGGGTGGACCGGTGCTTGGGTGCTGTCCTTACTTGGACAAGCCTCCCACTTATGATTAACCTCTCTCGCAAGCATCCGCAACTACGAAAGAAGAATTAAGATAAATCTAACCATAGCATGAAACATATGGATCCAAATCAGCCCCTTACGAAGCAACGCATAAACTAGGGTTTAAGCTTCTGTCACTCTAGCAACCCATCATCTACTTATTACTTCCCAATGCCTTCCCCTAGGCCCAAATAATGGTGAAGTGTCATGTAGTCAACGTTCACATAACACCACTAGAGGAGAGACAACATACATCTCATCAAAATATTGAACGAATACCAAATTCACATGATTACTTATAACAAGACTTATCCCATGTCCTCAGGAACAAACGTAACTACTCACAAAGCATATTCATGTTCGTAATCAGAGGAGTATTAATTATCATTAAGGATCTGAACATATGATCTTCCACCAGGTAAACCAACTAGCATCAACTACAAGGAGTAATCAACACTACTAGCAACCCACAGGTACCAATCTGAGGTTTTGAGACAAAGATCGGATACAAGAGATGAACTAGGGTTTTGAGAGGAGATGGTGCTGGTGAAGATGTTGATGGAGATTGACCCCCTCTCGATGAGAGGATCGTTGGTGATGACGATGGCTTCGATTTCCCCCTTCGGGAGGGAAGTTTCCCCGGCAGAACAGCTCCGCCGGAGCCCTAGATTGGTTCTGCCCAAGTTCCGCCTCGAGACGGCGACGCTTCGTCCCGAAAGCTCTCTTATGATTTTTTCCAGGTCAAAACCCTCCATATAGCAGAAGATGGGCACCGGAGGCCTGCCAGGGGGCCCACAAGCCACAGGGGCGCGCCTAGGGGGGTAGGGCGCGCCCCCCTGGCTTGTGACCTCCTGGTGGGTCCCCTCTGGTATTTCTTTCGCCCAATATTTTTTATATATTCCAAAATAATTCTCCGTAACTTTTCAGGACTTTTGGAGTTGTGCAGAATAGGTCTCTCATATTTGCTCCTTTTCCAGTCCAGAATTCCAGCTGCCGGCATTCTCCCTCTTCATGTAAACCTTGTAAAATAAGAGAGAAAAGGCATAAGTATTGTACCATAATGTCTAATAACAGCCCATAATGCAATAAATATCAATATAAAAGCATGATTTAAAATGGACGTATCAACTCCCCCAAGCTTAGACCTCGCTTGTCCTCAAGCGAAAGCCGAAATCGATAAATATGTCCACATGTTTAGAGATAGAGGTGTCGATAAAATAAAATACGGACATGAAGGCATCATGGTCATCTTTAGAACAGCAACATATATTGACATATAATTTCTTATGCTAAAGTAACAATTCATTCACAAGGTAAAGTATGAATCAAGAACTCTATTGAGAACCAACAAACTATGATCTTAGTCATTGAAGCAATTCCAATTTATCACAACGTCGGAAAGAGTCAATATAAGAGCTTGTAAAGCAAATCCACATACTCAATCATCTTTTAGTCTTTCATAATTGCTAACACTCACGCGGTACCTATGAGGTCAAAGCTTCAACCGGACACAGAGAAAGATAGGGGCTTATAGTTTCGCCTCCCCACTATTTACCTCAAGGGTAATGTCAACAGAAATAACTCATGATCACCCACATCCGAGTGGATATATGTGTCTAGATCATTCCCCAACACATGACGCTTGCCAAGAGAGAAAGGCGAAATAAAGGAAGTGGTGAAGATCACCACGACTCTTGCATAAAGGTAAGTACTAGAAAGTAAAAGTAACAGATAGGCCCTTCGCAAAGGGAAGCAGAGGTTGTCATGCGCTTTTATAGTTGGATGTGCAATCCCTTAATGCAAAAGAATGTCACTTTATATTGCCCCTTGTGATAAAGAACTTTATTATGCAGTCTGTCGCTTTTATTTCTTCCATATCACAAGTTCGTATAAAGTTTATTTTCCTCACACTAATAGATCATACATATCTAGAGAGCAATTTTTATTGCTTGCACCGATGACAACTTACTTGAAGGATCTTACTCAATCCATAGGTAGGTATGGTGTACTCTCATGGCAAAACTGGGTTAAGGGTGTTTGGATGCACAAGTAGTATCTCTACTTGGTGCGGAAGTTTTGGCTGATATGGGGTGGAAGCAAGCGTCACATGTTAAAGGATCTATAACCATATAACTTCTATTCGGAAATAAGCAAACATAACCCATTATGTTGTCTTCCTTGTCCAACATCAACTTCTTAGCATATAATATTTTAATGAGTGCGCACAATCATAAAAGATGTCCAAGATAATATATTTATATGTGAACCTCTCTTTCTTTATTACTTCCTTTTAATTGCAACAATGACCAATCGCTATGTTTGTCAACTCACAACAAATTTCAATCGACATACTTCTTATATGTGAAGTCATCACCCCCCATAAGATCATCATATATACTCTTTGCTTTTATTTTATACTTCTTTATATTTCTTTTTCTCAAGATCATAGCAAGCAAGTAAAGCCCTCAACTCAAAACTACTTTTTATTATATAACTCTCGGACTCGCTTACATAGGGGGAACATAAGGCAAAACTCAAAACTAGATCACACTAAAAACTTTATTCTACGAGATCAAGATATAACCAAAAGGATCAAACTGAGAAAAACGATAAAAGTAAAAGATGTGATGGTGATACGATACCGGGCACCTCCCCCAAGCTTGACACAAGCCAAGGAGAGTGCCCATACCCATGTGTTTAGTTGTCTTTCTTCGGAGGTGGTGTTGTTATATTCTTGGCAATGATGCCCCTCAGAATGCGATTCTCCTCCTCAAGCTTGTTATTTTGCTGTCTGAGATCCATTATTTCCTTGCGAAGTTTTCCAGTGACGGTTAGAGCTCCCATAACCCATGGATGTTTCATTGCCGCGGGGGAAGAAGCAACACTCTTTTTCATATTTTTATAAGTAAGAAATTTAGCATTGGGAGGGATAACCGAATTCGGAATTGCTGAGCTCTGAAGTTCTTCCAACATGGCTCCAGGTTGTAGACGAGAGGTAACTTCTTGGTCTTCCTCTATAGCATCCATCCTTTTCAAGTCGGCCTCCATCTCTTCCTCCGTGGCCTGCCCAAAGTGATTGGCTTCGCTAAATGCTCCGGGCCCTGGTGTCAGGTGAGAGGCACGGCTCTCCCCGACCGACTGTTGCGAAGACATCTCGCTCTAAATCTGCTGCAGAAACAGCTCAAAACGAAAACAGGAGGTATTATCGTGATACGAAGGTCAAAACCTTCGGGAGATTATATAATGAATTTTTACCGACTTGAAGGAGTATACCACAAGAAAACGGAGTCCGGAGGGTACACGGGGTGGCCACAAGCCACTAGGGCGCGCCCAGGGGGGTAGGGCGCGCCCTCCTGGCTTGTCGCCTCCTCGTGCACTTTTCGGACTACTTTAAATTTTCCTAAATTATTAAATATTCCAAAACGGAGAAAAGTTGCTATTGGAAAAGTTTTGGAGTCGGTTTGCTTACCGTATCACATACCTATTCCTTTTCGGAGTCTGGAACGTTCTGATAGGTCTCCCTAATGTACTCCTCCGGAGTTATGATATTGATAATATTGGTTTCAACATTTATGGGAGTACCTGAGATATAATGTTTGATTCTTTACCCGTTTACCACCTTAGGATTTGTGCCTTCGGCGTTGTTGATCTTGATGGCACCGGAACGATATACTTCCTCGATAATGTAAGGCCCTTCCCATTTAGAGAGAAGTTTTCCTTCAAAAAATCTTAAATGAGAATTGTATAGCAAGACATGGTCACCTACATTGAATTCACGCTTTTGTATCCTTTTATCATGCCATCTCTTAACTTTTTCTTTAAACAACTTGGCATTCTCATAGGCCTGGGTTCTCCATTCATCAAGTGAGCTAATGTCAAATAACCTCTTCTCACCAGCAAGTTTGAAATCATAGTTGAGCTCTTTAATTGCCCAATAAGCTTTATGTTCTAGTTCTAGAGGTAAGTGACATGCTTTACCATAAACCATTTTATACGGAGACATACCCATAGGGTTTTTGTAAGCGGTTCTATAAGCCCATAATGCATCATCAAGTTTCTTAGACCAATTCTTTCTGGATCTATTAACAGTCTTCTGCAAGATCAATTTAATTTCTCTATTGCTCAATTCTACTTGACCACTAGACTGAGGATGATAAGGAGATGCAATTCTATGATTAACATCATACTTAGCAAGCAATTTACGGAAAGCACCATGAATAAAGTGTGAACCACCATCAGTCATTAAATATCTAGGGACTCCAAATCTAGGGAAAATAACTTCTTTAAGCATTTTAATAGAAGTGTTATGATCATCACTACTAGTTGGAATAGCTTCTACCCACTTAGTAACATAATCAACAGCAACTAGAATATGAGTATACCCGTTAGACTTTGGAAAAGGTCCCATATAATCAAAACCCCAAACATCAAATGGTTCAATAACAAGTGAGTAATTCATAGGCATTTCCTGACGTCTACTAATATTACCAATTCTTTGACATTCATCACAAGACAAGACAAACTTACGAGCATCCTTGAAGAGAGTAGGCCAATAAAAACCAGATTGTAGTACCTTATGTGCAGTTCTATCTCCAGCGTGGTGTCCTCCGTAGGCCTCGGAATGACACTTGTGAAGGATCTGTTCCTGTTCATGCTCAGGTACACAACGTCTAATAACACCATCTACTCCTTCTTTATAAAGGTGTGGATCATCCCAAAAGTAATATCTTAAATCATAGAAGAACTTTTTCTTTTTTTTGGTATGTGAAACTAGGTGGTATAAATTTAGCAACAACGTAATTAGCATAATCAGCATACCATGGAGCATTACGTGAAGCATTTATGACAGTTAATTGTTCATGAGGAAAGCTATCATCAATAGGTAGTGGGTCATCAAGAACATTTTCTAACCTAGACAAGTTGTCTGCTACGGGGTTCTCAGCACCCTTTCTATCAATAATATGCAAATAAAATTCTTGTAGCAGAAGAACCCATCTAATAAGTCTAGGTTTAGCATCTTCCTTTTCCATAAGTTAATAGCAGCATGATCAGTGTGAACAGTTACTTTGGAATCAACAATATAAGGTCTAAACTTATCACAAGCAAACACAACTGCTAAAAATTCCTTTTCAGTGGTAGCATAGTTTCTTTGAGCACTGTCTAGAGTTTTACTAGCATAATGGATAATATTTAATTTCTTATCAACTCTTTGTCCTAAAACAGCACCAACAGCATAATCACTAGCATCACACATAATTTCAAAGGGTAGGTTCCAATCAGGTGGTTGAACAACAAGTGCAGAAATCAAGGCTTTCTTAAGAATTTCAAATGCTTCTACACAATCATCATCAAAAACGAATGGAACATCTTTTTGCAAAAGATTAGTGAGAGGCCTAGAAATCTTAGAGAAGTCTTTAATAAACCTCCTATAGAAACCAGCATGACCAAGGAAACTTCTTATACCTCTGATATCCGTAGGACACGGCATTTTTTCAATAGCATCAACTTTAGCTTTATCAACTTCAATACCTCTTTCGGAGATTTTGTGCCCCAAGACAATACCTTCATTAACCATAAAGTGGCACTTTTCCCAATTCAAGACAAGATTAGTTTCTTCGCATCTCTGCAAAACTCGATCAAGGTTGCTCAAGCAATCATCAAAAGAAGTTCCGTAAACGGAAAAATCATCCATGAAAACCTCAACAATCTTTTCACAAAAGTCAGAGAATATAGCAGTCATACATCTTTGAAAGGTAGCAGGTGCATTGCATAAACCAAAAGGCATACGTCTATCAGCAAAGGTACCGAAAGGACAAGTAAAAGTTGTCTTTTCTTGATCCTCTTTTGACACAGGTATTTGAGAGAAACCAGAATAACCATCTAGAAAGCAAAAATGTGTGTGTTTGGATAGTCTTTCTAGCATTTGATCAATAAAAGGTAGAGGGTAATGATCTTTCCTAGTAGCTTTATTTAATTTCCTAAAATCAATTACCATTCTACATCCTGTAACAATTCTTTGCGGGATCAATTCATTTTTATCATTAGGAACAACGGTAATACCTCCTTTCTTAGGAACACAATGAACGGGACTAACCCATCTACTATCAGCAATAGGATAAATTATACCTGCCTCCAGAAGATTTAGTATTTCATTTCTTACCACTTCTTTCATTTTAGGATTTAACCATCGTTGGTGATCAACAACTGGTTTAGCATCAGGCTCCATATTAATTTTATGCTGACATAGAGTGGGACTAATGCCCTTAAGATCATCAAGAGTATATCCAATAGCAGCACGGTGCTTCCTCAGAGTTTTCAATGATCTCTTTTCTTCATGCTCTGAAAGGTTAGCACTAATAATAACAGGATATATCTCCTTTTCATCAAGATAAGCATATTTCAGAGTATCCGATAATTGTTTAAGCTCAAACACGGGATCACCCTTGGGTGGAGGAGGATCCCCAAGTATTTCATCAGGCAAATTGTGTTTCAAAATAGGCTGCTGATCAAAGAAAATCTTATCTATCTCATTCCTTTCATTCATACGCATATCGTTTTCATGGTCTAGCAAATATTGTTCTAAGGGATCAGTAGGAGGCACAGCAATAGAAGCAAGACCAATAATTTCATCTTTACTAGGCAATTCTTTGTCATGGGGTTGTCTACGAAATTTAGAAAAATTGAACTCATGAGACACATCCCCAAAACTTACAGTAACAGTTTCTTTCTCACAATCTATCTTCGCATTAACAGTATTCAAGAAAGGTCTACCAAATATAATGCGACAAAAATCATCTTGTGGGGAACCAAGAACAAGAAAATCAGTTGGATACTTTATTTTCACACACAAGACTTCAACATCTCTAACAATCCCAACTGGTGCTATAGTATCTCTATTAGCAAGCTTAATGGTAACATCAATTTCCTCTAATTCAGATGGTGCAATATCATTCATAATTTCTTGATATAAGGTGAAGGGAATTGCACTCACACTAGCACCCACATCACACAAGCCATGATAACAATGATCTCCTATTTTAACAGAAACAACAGGCATGCCAACAATAGGTCTATGTTTATCTTTAGTATCAGGTCTAGCAGTTCTAGCAGCTTCATCACAGAAATGAATAACATGCCCATCAATATTATCAACCAAGAGATCTTTAACCATAGCAATACTAGGTTCAACTTTGATTTGTTCAGGGGGTGTAGGTGTTCTAGTATAACTCTTACGAACCACAGTTGAAGCTTTAGCATGTTCCTTTATTCTAACAGGGAAGGGTGGTTTCTCAATATAAGCAGTAGGAATAATAGGATCAACATTATAAATAATAGTTTCTTCTTCAACTTTAATAGGTTCAACTACTTTCACTTCAATGGGAGGATGATATTTAAACCACTTCTCCTTAGGGAGATCAACATGAGCATCAAAAGATTCACAAAAAGAAGCTACTATCTCAGAGTCAAGTCCATATTTAGTGCTAAATTCACGAAAAGCATCGGTGTCTATAAAGGATTTAACACAATCAAACTTAAGGTTCATACCTGACTCCTTACCTTCGTCGAGTTCCCAATCTTCAGAGTTGCGTTTAATTCTTTCCAACAAGTCCCATTTGAATTCAATATCTTTCTTCATAAAGGAACCATTACAAGAAGTATCGAGCATGGATTGATCATTACGAGCATGAATCAATATCTTTCTTCATAAAGGAACCAATACAATATCTTTCTTTCCAATAGTTATCAATGAAATTACATCCTACTTGTGGTGCATTATTCGGTGTTAGTTATGCTTAATGCCTGTTTATGTGAATTTTTGTTTCTTGGTTGGTTGCTTCTCAATCTATTTGCTAGCCTCCACTTGTACTAAGTAGAAATACTACTTGTGCATCCAAAATCCTTAAACCCAGTTTTGCCATATGATTCCACCAGACCTACCTATATGCGGTATTTCCATGCCGTTCTAAGCAAATTTGTATGTGCCATCTCTAATTTTCAAAATAAAATTTCCTTTTTGTGTGCTCGTACCGCTCATGAAACGGTAAGGGGTGTTCAATATTTTTCCATGCTAGATGTGTTATTCTCAAGATTAGTGTTTATTCACTTGTCATTGCATGAGAGTACGGCGGTAATAGGGATGCCCATTCCCGAAATGAAAAAGAAAAAAATATTACTTTATGTTGTCAAATAATAAATTCCTTGGAAAGTGTTGGTATGGAAGGCAACCATGGATACGGCTAGCCATGGATTGTGAAAGAATGGTGGAAAAGGGAATAAACTTTATTTTCTATTTGGGAACCGCCTATGATATATCTAGCATGGAAAGTATTGAGAACTACTCGGTCATTTTCGTTGACGGGAAAAGCATGCCACCCAAAATATTTTTCTCTCTCAATTTAAGCTTTGAGCTCTGGCACCTCTACAAATCCCTACTTCCCTCTGCGAAGGGCCTATCTATTTACTTTATGCAATTTTTGTTTTTATTTGAGTCTTCATCTTCTCTTATAAAGCACCAACTAGGGGGCACTATGATCATACTTGTGCATTGGGTGTAGCTAATATTCGAGTGTGTTTCATGAATGGATCAATGATTGAGCATGATGGGCTAGGGATAACTTTCTTTAGTGTTGATATTTTGAAAAACATGGTTGCTTGTTGGTATGCTTGAGTATTAAAGTATTCATGTCAAAACTAGACTATTGCTTTGAACCATCTAAAAGTCCAAATGTCCATGCTACAAAAGAAAAGAATATGAGATGAACATGTTACGCAGCATTCCACATCAAAAAATCTGTTTTTATCATTTACCTACTCGAGGACGAGCAGGAATTAAGCTTGGGGATGCTGATATGTCTCCAACGTATCTATAATTTTTTATTGTTCCCTGCTATTAAATTATCATTCTTGGATGTTTTATAATCATTCTATAGCAACTTTATATCATTTTTTGGGACTAACCTATTGACATAGTGCCCAGTGCCACTTGCTGTTTTTTGCTTGTTTTTTACTTCGCCGAATATCAGTACCAAACGGAGTCCAATTGCCACAAAACTTTTTGGAGATTTTTTTGGACCAGAAGACAACTTGGGAGCCAAGGAAGCACCTGGGGAAGGCCCGTGGGGCCCACGATACACCAGGGCGCGTCAGAGGCCCCTGGCGCGCCCTGATGTATCGTGGGGCCCATGGAGGTCTTTTCCACCGCCTCTCAGCTCTATAAATCCTCAGAAATTCCAGAAACCCTGGAGGAGGAGACGAAACACAATTCCAGCCACCGCAAGTTTCAGAACCACGAGATCCAATCTAACACCATCACGGAGGGGTTCATCATCCTCATTGGTGCATCTTCGATGATGCGTGAGTAGTCCACCATAGACCTACGGGTCCATAGGCAGTAGCTAGATGGATTCATCTCTCTCTTTTGATTCTCAATACAATGGTCTCTTGGAGATCTATTTGATGTAATGAATTTTTGCGTGTGTTTGTTGGGATCCGATGAAGTTTGAGTTCATGATCGGTTTCTATCAATGAATATTATTTGAGTCTTCTTTGATCTCTTATATGCATGATTATTTATAGCCTCGTATTTATTCTTTGAATCTTTGGTTTAATTAGGCCAACTAGATAGATTTTTCTTGCCATGGGAAGAGGTGCTTTGTGATGGGTTCGATCTTGCGGTGTCCTCTTGACGTGGCTTGAGATTGCGTCGGTATTTCCCCAAAGAGGAAGGGATGATGCAGCACAACGACGGTAAGTATTTCCCTCAGTTATGAAACCAAGGTATCGAACCAGTAGGAGGATCACCACCACCTAATAAGCAGCACCTGCACACAAAGAACAAATACTTGCAACCCGACGCGAAAGAGAGGTTGTCAATCTCTCTACGGTAAAAAGATAGATTAGGTAATGATAGATAGGAGAGATAGATCTCTCAAGAACACAAAATAAAAAGAGCAAATAAAAAGAGCAGCAATATATTTTTGGGTTTTTGGAATAATAGATCTGAAAACAAAAGAGGCAAAAATATAGATCGGAAAGCAATATGTTGGAAAAGTAGACCCGGGGGCCGTAGGTTTCATTAGTGGCTTCTCTCATGAGTATAGCACACGGTGGGTGAACAAATTACTGTTGGGCAATTGATAGAAGATCAAATAATCATGGCGATATCCAAGGCGATGATCATTATATAGGCATCACGTCCAAGATAAGTAGACCGACTCCTGCCTGCATCTACCACTCTTACTCCACACATCGACCGCTATCTGATGACCCACAAGTATAGGGGATCTATCGTAGTCCTTTCGATAAGTAAGAGTGTCGAACCCAACGAGGAGCAGAAGGAAATGACAAGCGGTTTTCAGTAAGGTATTCTCTGCAAGCACTGAAATTATCGGTAACAGATAGTTTTGTGATAAGATAATTCGCACGGATAGCAAGTAAGAAATGTAACAAAGGTGCAGCAAGGTGGCCCAATCCTTTTTGCGGCAAAGGACAAGCCTAGACAAACTCTTATATAAAGCAAAGCGCTCCCGAGGACACATGGGAATTTCTGTCAAGCTAGCTTTCATCATGCTCATATGATTCGCGTTCGTTACTTTGATAATTTGATATGTGGGTGGACCGGTGCTTGGGTGCTATCCTTACTTGGACAAGCCTCCCACTTATGATTAACCTCTCTTGCAAGCATCCGCAACTACGAAAGAAGGATTAAGATAAATCTAACCATAGCATGAAACATATGGATCCAAATCAGTCCCTTACGAAGCAACGCATAAACTAGGGTTTAAGCTTCTGTCACTCTAGCAACCCATCATCTACTTATTACTTCCCAATGCCTTCCCCTAGGCCCAAATAATGGTGAAGTGTCATGTAGTCGACGTTCACATAACACCACTAGAGGAGAGACAACATACATCTCATCAAAATATCGAACGAATACCAAATTCACATGATTACTTATAACCAGACTTATCCCATGTCCTCAGGAACAAACATAACTACTCACAAAGCATATTCATGTTCATAATCAGAGGAGTATTAATTATCATTAAGGATCTGAACATATGATCTTCCACCAGGTAAACCAACTAGCATCAACTACAAGGAGTAATCAACACTACTAGCAACCCACAGGTACCAATCTGAGGTTTTGAGAAAAGATCGGATACAAGAGATAAACTAGGGTTTGGAGAGGAGATGGTGCTGGTGAAGATGTTGATGGAGATTGACCCCCTCTCGATGAGAGGATCGTTGGTGATGACGATGGCTTCGATTTCTCCCTCCGGGAGGGAAGTTTCCCCGGCAGAACAGCTCCGCCGGAGCCCTAGATTGGTTCTGCCCAAGTTCCGCCTCGAGACGGCGGCGCTTCGTCACGAAAGCTCTCTTATGATTTTTTCCAGGTCAAAACCCTCCATATAGCAGAAGATGGGCACCGGAGGCCTGCCAGGGGGCCCACAAGCCACAGGGGCGCGCCCAGGGGGGGTAGGGCGCGCCCCCTTGGCTTGTGACCTCCTGGTGGGTCCCCTCTGGTATTTCTTTCGCCCAATATTTTTTATATATTCCAAAATAATTCTCCGTAACTTTTCAGGACTTTTGGAGTTGTGCAGAATAGGTCTCTCATATTTGCTCCTTTTCCAGTCCAGAATTCCAGCTGCCGGCATTCTCCCTCTTCATGTAAACCTTGTAAAATAAGAGAGAAAAGGCATAATTATTGTACCATAGTGTGTAATAACAGCCCATAATGCAATAAATATCAATATAAAAACATGATGCAAAATGGACGTATCACTATCCAACATGCATCTAGTGTATTAAGTTCATGGAAAATGGAGTAATGCAATAAGAACGATGACTTGATGTAGACAAGATCTATTCATGTAGGAATAGACCCCATCTTGTTATCCTTAATGGCAACGATACATGCGTGCCTTGCTGCCCCTTCTGTCACTGGGAAAGGACACCGCAAGATCGAACCCATCACAAAGCACCTCTTCCCATGGCAAGAAAAATCGATCTAGTTGGCCTAACTAAACCAAAGATTCGAAGAAGCAATACGAGGCTATAAGTAATCATGCATATAAGATATCAAAGAAGACTCATAATATTCATGGATAGAAACTGATCATGAACTCAAAATTCATCGGATCCCAACAAACACACCGCAAAAGTTTACATCAAATAGATCTCCAAGATGCCATTGTATTGAGAATCAAAAGAGAGAGAGAGGAAGCCATCTAGCTACTGCCTACGGACCCGTAGGTCTATGGTGGACTACTCACGCATCATCGAGGAGGCACCAATGAGGATGATGAAGCCTTCCGTGATGGTGTTAGATTGGATCTCGAGGTTCTGGAACTTGCGGTGGCTGGATGTATTTTTCGTCGACTCTCTTAGGGTTTCTGGAATATTTGGGTATTTATAGGCATCATAGGCGGTGGAGAGGGGCCCCGAGGAGGGAACAACCCATCAGGGCGCGCTGGGGCCCCCCTGGCACGCCCTGGTGGGTTGTGGTCTCCACGGCCCACCTCTCAGGCACTTCTTAGGCCCACTAGGTGTCTTCTGGTCCAAAAAAATCTCCAAAAAGTTTCGTCGCGATTGGACTCGGTTTGGTACTGATATTCTGCGAAGTAAAAAAACAAGCAAAAACAGCAACTGGCACTTTGGCACTATGTCAATAGGTTAGTCCCAAAAAATGATATAAAGTTGCTATAAAATGATTGTAAAACATCCAAGAATGATAATATAACAGCATGGAACAAGCAAAAATTATAGATACGTTGGAGACGTATCACCTCTCCCAGTGACAGAAGGGGCAGCGAGGCATGCATGTATCGTTGCTATTAAGGATAACAGGATGGGGTCTATTCCTACATGAATAGATCTTGTCTACATCATGTCATCGTTCTTATTGCATTACTCCGTTTCTCCATGAACTTAATACACTAGATGCATGCTGGATAGCGATCGATGTGTGGAGTAATAGTAGTAGATGCAGAATCGTTTAGGTCTACTAATCTTGGACGTGATGCCTATATATTGATCATTGCCTTGGATTTCGTCATGATTATTTGATCTTCTATCAATTGCCCAACAGTAATTTGTTTACCCACCGTGTGCTATTTTCTTGAGAGAAGCCACTAGTGAAATCTACGGCCCCCGGGTCTATTCTTTTAATATATTGCTTTCCGATCTATCTTTTTCTGCATTTGTTTTCAGATCTATTATTCCAAAAACCCAAAAATACCTTGCTGTACTTTTTATTTGCATCTTTTATTTTGTGTTCTTGTGCGATCTATTTATCCAATCTAATACAAACCAATCTATCTTTTTACCGTGGAGAGATTGACAACCTCTCTTACGCGTTGGGTTGCAAGTATTTGTTCTTTGTGTGCAGGTACCGTTTACATAGTGTTGCTTGGTTCTCCTACGGTTCGATAACCTTGGTTTCATAACTGAGGGAAATACTTACCATAGCTGTGCTGCATCATCCCCTCCTCTTTGGGGAAATACCGACGCGGTCTCAAGCCACGTCAGGATTGCACACATTTAGGGGGAGCTTGGCTCGGTCATATGTTTCTCAAAGCTATCACATATTACTGCCTATTTTAAATTGAAGTTTTGATTGTATGTTGTCATCAATTACCAAAAAGGGGGAGACACTAGTGCAGGCACCTGCTATACAAACGATTTTTAACCCCTTTCCGTGACGTAGTCTCAAATCGTCGCCTTGCATGTGTGTGCGATAGGGGGGCCTATCCCACACGACACAGAAAAACCGGCATCGGTGGCTGTGCCCGGTCACACACGATGAGCAAGAATATGTCGTGTGCGATTAGAAGGGCCATCACAAACAGATATATTGGGGAAGTCATGTGAGATGTGCTTAGCATCCCACAAAGTGAATCCCAAACATACGTTTCCGTTCGTATTCTACATCACACGCAATTTTCTGCATAACATCGTCTGTGTTAGGGGTGGTCATCACGCACGGTGCCTAGAAGTAACTGTTTGGCATAGGATTGTCCATCACACACACGTTTTATGTGAAAACGTTTGCGAATGTGTGTTCTAACGCACACAGTTTTTGGCCGGAAGTCGTGTGTGATTTTTCACTGATCCAACACGCCAAATTTCCAGAAACCGTGTGGGTTTGGTGAGGTCATCGCTCACGGTGTTCTATGACAAACCGTGTGCAATATGAAACCCCAATAATCAGGCTACTTGCTCTATTATTTATAATCCAGCTAGTAAACAAATTGACACTTCATATCAAGCACACAATATATTTCATTTCGTATTATGGCAACCAGGATTTCATAATTGCAATACATCAGAGTACAACATCATATAGGCATATGCTACCTAGCTACCCAATTACATGACAAGACCAAGTTTCACATGCAACATGTAAAACCTTTGGAAAATAGCATCATATACGGTAAATAGACATATGAATCTCGTCTAGAAAACTGTTGAAGCAGAAGGCAAATATTGAGCCTTCGCTGATGTCGAAGGTCCTTGCAACTTTATGCCAGTGCCTGTGGATGGTTGCCCGCCCATCCTTAATCCTCTTGAGGAAGACTTCAAGATTATACCATGGGTGCTGTATGAATACCTTCCTCGCCTCTTGACCATACAGGTGGTTTGAGACGTACTCATCGATGAACTTCTTTGGAAAGGACCAGAAACAAAGATATGCATAAATTTCGTTTCGAAAAATTGTAATGTCACAAAGGGAAAAAAGACAAGGTAAAAGCGATAGTACCATCCTATAGTTCACTGATGTCTTCTTCATTGTGCAGACAAACAGCTTGTTGTTTTTCATCGCAAGTTTCTTTATCTTAACAATCTTTCTGAGTTTCTTGATTTGACTGATATTCATGAACACATCATTTCCCCACATGCAAAATGGGTCGAACAGTGGGTCTGAACCTCTTACAGCAGGACCGACATGTGCAAGACCAAATTATTATTACAAACCTAAATATTAGAATGGTTCCTGCAATTGCACAATAATGTGCTATTAGCCAAAGGATCATGAAAGTGCAAACCTCGATGGTAAACTTCAGTGTCTCCCATTGTTCCCCCTGTAACGCGTTTAAGATAGATATTGATCAGGTTTTAAGTGAGATTTGGCGTGCTATCAGTAAAATATGTTAATGAAAAATAAACGCATTGCAGATCCAACATATTAATTCAAGCCACATGGAAAAGCCAAGCGTGCTAAGAACTATGAAATATAGCAATTGTATGTTTCACATGCATAACAATACAAAATTGTACCAACAATAATCGAACATCACATTGCAGATGATCACCAAAACAAATGAACCAAACAGTTAACTAAGCATCACATTGCACAATAGAACATACTAGAAGGTCAGATTGCATAGTACCATTACATTCCATATTTCACTAGAATTTCTTAAGGAAAGGCAGGAGCAGCACATGCAAAAGGTAAAGCAAACATGCTTAACAGGCGTAGCTAGCTGAACACAGGTCATTAGTAATTAAGCTTAAAAAACAAGATATTCCTCGTCGTTGGAGATATCAATAACGATGGTCTTGGACGAGGGCGAGGCCTCCACATCGTGGGTGCCCTCCTCGTAGTGGTGAGTGGCCTCAGCCTGTCCGGGCACCAACCTGCCGGCTCTCGAGTTGAGGAAAGCACGGGCACGCTGAGAAAACAACTCGTGGAAGGCAACAGCGGAGCCCTCGAGAAAACACAACGAGTTGTTGTTCAAAGCAGCCAACCGCGTGGTGGCGTCTGCGCGCGAGGCGTCGACGGTGGACTCGACGGCGAGGTGCTGCTCCAAGATCTGGGAGTCGGCATGCATGGCAGCCATCGCGGCCTCATCCATGTGTGCGGTCGCGATTTGCTTCTCCGCTGCCAGGTGCTCCTTGAGATCCTGGCTATACTACATGCACCATGTCTTTCGGAGGTGATTATGTGGGCGGTGGGCCGGTGATTTTGGTGGAATGTGTCGCGCCGACGGGCGGGTCAAGTGGAATGGAGGAGGAGGGGGTGGAGGGGAAGGGGGTATGGGGAAGGTGTGGATTACCTGACTAGATGGAGGAGGGCGAGCAGCAGGAAGGAGCGTCGCCGACGAGGAGGCGGCGCTGCAAGCAAGCAGTGCAGGTTTGAACTTAGGAAAGGAAGGGGGAAGCAGGGGGTGTGGCTTTGGTTGGTACGAGGGGTGGGGGAGGTAGATATTTGCGCAGCAGCCCAAAATTTCGTTCGATGCAGTGAAAAAGTAGCGCGCACAGTCACATCGGACACAGTCCCTTTACCATAACTGTGTGAGATATTCAACAACACAAACGAATCCTATAGTTGATCCCGTGTGCGACGAGACTAAACGTGGAAATTTTGGTCTCCAAGCTTCCGGCGTAAGATATCAGATACTACATTGCACACGGTACTTGCATTTCATTATCATTTGGAAGAGAAAATGGGGATACGGCGACAATTTTTTCCGAATTTCCCTCGTTACATTGGTCATCGACGTCATTGCTTAATTTAACAACACTTGCAAATTTGAGTACTACACAAAAGAGCCTACATCACTGCCCGCAGTTACTTAATCGAGCAACTAATAAACATTAGTTAGTTGACCTAATGAAGCTCAAGACCAGCCTGCTACTGTGATGGGTACACAACTTGTTAACTCAGTACCAGCTTCTGTATTGTTTGATACAGGAGCATCGCATTCTTTCATGTCGGAAAATTTTGCATACATGCATCACATTAAGAGTGAAGAGATGAACGTTCCAATAGTGGTAAACACCCCCGCGGGCCAATGTCGAACCTCCATGGTTAGCCGCAATGTCCCCATTGAAATTGAAGGGTTGGAATTCCTTGCCTTCCCCATAATGCTGAAGTCTTCCAATATTGACCTCATTCTGGGAATGGATTGGTTGAAGACTCATACCGCTTCGATAGTGTGCGCCACCAAAATCGTCCACCTCCTGCATCCTTCGAATGAGATAGTCAGCTACCATGCTCATCTTGTTCGAGATGCGGAAGCCCGACTTTATGCCTTGAATGCATTGAATGCGTCACCTCTTGAAGGGATTGAAAACATTCCAGTTGTCCGGGACTTCCAAGATGTCTTTCCGGAAGAACTTCCAGGGATTCCCCCTGCTAGAGCTGTCGAGTTTGTTATCGACTTGGTACCTGGTACCACTCCTATAGCCAAGCGACCTTATAAGATGCCTCCTCATGAGCTCCTTGAGCTTAAGCAAGAAATCGACAATTCTCTTCGCATGGGTTTCATACGCCCAAGTTCCTCTGCTTGGGGAGCGCCTTCTCTCTTTGTCAAAGAAGGATGATACGAATCGTTTGGTCCAAGACTACTGTCCCATCAACCAGGCAAATCCGCTTCCTCGAATCAATGATCTGTATGATCAACTTGCTGGTTCCTCTGTGTTTTCTAAACTCGACTTGAGGTTGGGTTATCATCAGATCCGGGTTCGCGAAGAGGATATTCCGAAGGCCGCATTTGTTACTTGCTATGGTTCATACGAGTACATCGTCATGTCTTTTGGCTTAACCAATGCTCCAGCGACATTCTCTCGATTGATGAATTATATCTTCATGAACTACCTCGATAAATTCGTCGTGGTTTATCTGGATGATATTCTGGTGTTCTCCAAGAATAAAGAAGAGCACGCTGAACATCTTCGTCTTGTGCTGGAAAAGCTTCGAGAGCATCAGCTATATGCCAAGTATTCCAAGTGTGAGTTCTGGTTGCCCGAAGTGACCTACCTTGGACATGTGATCTCCAAGGATGGTATTGCGGTCAACCCTGAACGAGTTCAGGCTATTCTTGACTGGACTCCCTCGAAGAATGTCAAGCAAGTCAGAAGTTTTCTCGGACTCACCAGCTATTGTCGTCGATTTGTCGAGAACTTCTCCAAGATTGCCAAGCCATTGACCAATCTGCTTCACAAAGGCGTTAAGTTTGAGTGGACGGGCAAATGCCAGGAAAGTTTCCAAGCACTCAAGGACAAGCTGACATCTGCTCCAGTGCTTGCTCCTCTGAATTCTTAGAAGGACTTCATCATTTATTGCGACGCATCCCGTCAAGGATTAGGTTGTGTCCTAATGCAAGAATGCGGAGTGATTGCTTATGCTTCGCGACAGTTGCGTCCCCATGAAGAGAATTATCCAGTGCATGACCTTGAACTTGCTGTGGTGATCTATGCCCTGTTGTTATGGCGACATTACCTTCTTGGTAATCGTTGTGAGATTTACACTGACCATCAAAGCCTGAAGTACCTGTTTACTCAGCTAGACCTAATTCTCCATCAGAGACGATGGATGGAAGTAGTTACAGACTATGACTTTGGTATATCTTATACCCCTGGCAAGGCTAATGTTATGGAAGATGCCTTGAGTCGAAAGGCTTATTGCAATAATCATATGGTTCAAAAGGCTAACCCCCGTCTCCATGAAGAGCTCCGCAAGTTGAATCTTCACATTGTTCCACAGGGTTCTCTTAATAACCTTGTCATGGAACCGACTCTTCTGAGAGCTATTAAGTTCGCACAAGACAATGATCTTTACATTGTCAGGATGAAAGAGGATATTAATTTAGAGAAATTCAGGGAATTCCCGCTTGGTGAAGATGGAGCTTTGTACTTCAAGGATCGCATTGTGGTTCCCCGATTTGAACTTATGACAGAGAAGGTGATGAAAGAAGCTCACGACACCCCTCTCTCTATTCATCCGGGCAGTACTAAGATGTACCTGGACATCCGTCAAAAGTACTGGTGGTCTGGGATGAAGCAAGACATTGCTTGCTATATTCAAGAATGTGACATTTGTCGCCGAGTCAAAGCTGAACATTAGAAACCTACTGGACTTCTGCAACCACTCCCTATACCTGAATGGAAAAGGGACAAGATTCAGATGGACTTCGTCACAGGTTTTCCAAAGTCGTAGAAGGGTAATGATGCTATCTTTGTCATCATCGACCAATTCTCAAAGGTCGCACACTTTCTGCCAGTTAAGGAGACAATTACTGCTAGTCAATTAGCAGCCTTGTATACCTCAAGAATTGTTTCACTCCATGGCATTCCAAAGGAAATCAGTTTAGACCGTGGCAGTATTTTCACCTCCAAGTTCTGGGATAGTTTCCAAGAGACAATGGGAACTCATATTACCTAGACCACTGCTTATCACCCTCAGTCTCAAGGTCAAGTTAAACGAGTTAATCAAATCCTTAAAGACATGCTACGGGCTTGTGTTATCTCTTTCGGCAAGAAGTGGGAAGAATCTCTTCCTTATGCTGAATTTTCATATAACAACAGCTATCAAGCCAGCTTGAAGATGGCCCCCTTTGAAGTGTTATATGGACGTAAATGTCGAACCCCTCTGAACTGGTCAGAAACTAGGGAACGTGCACTCATTGGTCCGGACATTATCCAACAAGCTGAAGAGCAAGTCCACATTGTTCGGGATAATCTCAAGGCGGCCCAGTCCCGTCAGAAGAGCAATTATGACAAGAAACACTGGGGTTCAACCTATCAAACCGGTGATAAGACTTATCTGCGTGTCACTCCTTTGAGAGGCACTCATCGGTTTGGAGTCAAGGGCAAGCTAGCTCCTCGCTACGTTGGTCCCTTCCGCGTTATTGAAAGACGTGGGCATGTGGATTATAAATTGGAGATGCCACCAAAATTCTCCCATATCCATGATGTCTTCCATGTGTCGCAACTTCGTCGTTGCTTCAAGGATCCGCATTGTGAGGTGGATCCCGAATTGATTGAGGTGCAGGATGATCTCACTTACAAAGAGCATCTGATCCGTGTTCTTGAAGAAACCGAACGTCGGACTCGTCATAAGGTTGCCAAGTTCTTCAAAGTGCAGTGGTCAAATCATTCTGAAGATGAAGCCACTTGGGAACGCGAGGATAACCTTCGGGCAGAATATCCTGATCTTCTCCCTTCTACCTCTTAATTCTCGGAATGAGAATTTCTTTTAGTAGGGGAGAGTTGTAACACCCCTAGGATCTTGCTACAGTGATCAATGTAATTAAGCTACAGTAAACCAGGGGATTAAGCTAATCCATTTTGCTAATCCATGTGTGATCACTTTTGGAATCAAATCCTAATTCATTTTCCTTTGCAATTAAAATTCATTTGAAAGGTGGTTTTAAAAGTTTTGCGAACCAGAAATTAAAAATCATGGATGGGTTACAAATAATCCTTAAGCATTTATAAAATTTGAACCAGCTTTTTATCATGTATTTTGGTGCCTCAAATTAAATATAACAGAGGCTAATTCAATTATTAAGTGCCCTTTAAATCTTTTGAAAATACAAACTTGTGCAAATAAATCCCATTTTATTTGTGGCAGTGCTGAATATTGCCACTTATTTAATGGAGCAAGCCACACATTTTGCTAAAAGTAATTAATGTTAATAATAAATGAAACAGAAAAGAATAAAAGAAAACAGAAACACAAAGTGAAATAAAAAGAAGAAAAGCTACTGGGCACTTAGGCCCAGCTGCTACAAGCTGGCCCGACCCAATAGCGCCGGCCTTTCTCCCACCTCCCGACAGAGGCAGGGGAGGCCATGGCGCCAGAGCCGTCCGCGCACTGATGCGCTCGCTGGCGAGCGTCCCGCGGCTCCCTTCCTGCAAACCCTAGCGCCCTCAGATCCCCTTCTCCTCGCTCGCTGCTCCTCCCCCGCGCTCGTCCGACCGCAGCCATGGCTGCGCCGCGTTGAAGCTCGCGGCCACCACCGTCCCCACGCTGCTCCGACGCGCCCTGGAGCTCTGTGGGCCTCCCCATTGTCCTCCCCCGCACCGAATCGAGCTGGAGCTCGCCGCACCACCGCCTCGCTCCTCTTCTTCCACTCCGGTCGCCGCGACACCATCGCCGGCATTGCAGCTACTATCGTGCCTCTCCGGCTCCGTCGACCTCTCCCCTACAACCGTGGTGAGCCCACGACCCCCCCTAGGAGTAGACGGTCGATTTTGTCCCCTAGGCCTTGTTTCACCGCACTACCGAACCCACCGCCATGGGAGCTCGTCGCCGGCGACCTCCCAGTGACCGTTTGGTCATGCGCCTCGGTCCGTTAGCTTCGTGCGCACGCGTAGAGGCCGCCCACCGTTTTGGTTCGCTCGGATTCGTCCCGTGGCCGCGTTTCCACGCTCGCCCGAACCGGTCGCCGCCTGAGCTCGATGCCGGCGTCAATTCCGGCCATCCCAGCCCGCGCCGGTACCGTAGATCGACGCGCGCCACCGCCAGGGTCTCGTAGATGGCCGCGGCGCTCGAAATGGTGGACGGAGCTGCATTTTCGAACGTCGCCGTCGATTCGGGTGCTCGCCGAAGCAACTTTGGCGCGCCACCGCGTTCAAAACGCCGACGGCCGCTGACCTGGCCGACCGGGGCCACCCCCCTGGGTCACTGGCCAGTGGCCCCCCCGGGCCCTTGTTGACCTGTTGACCAGGGTAAACAGGCTGACTGGGCTGCCCCAGCCACTGCCAGGTGGGGCCATTCCCCGTGGGCCTATGACATGTGGGCCCAGGATCATTAGTGTTAATTAAGTATGTTTAATTAATTCTGATAATTAGTTTAATCTAAATAGACACTGACAGGTAGGACCCACCCCTCTAATTAATCTGTTTTAATTAGAACTAAACCCTGTTTAACCCACTGTCTATGATAGGTGGGGCCCAGCTGTCAGGTTTGACCTGAGACAGCTGGGTTGACTGCTGATGTCAGCATGACCTCATGCTGATGTCATAATAGTATTTTTCGAATTAAATTAAATCTGTTTAATTTTAGAATATTAATAAAACTTTGAAAATTAATATAAAATAATCTGTAACTCAGATGAAAAAAATTTATATATGAAAGTTGCTCAGAAAAATCCCACGAATCCGAATACGCTGTCCGTTCATCTGTCACATGCTCCTAGCATGATGAACATGGACATTTTTGCGTTAGGTTCATTTGTCCGGTAGAAGCCCGAGACCCGGGAAATATCGTCAGATGTTTTCCCGCACCGTCTTTGACGTGTAGTACTGCGTTAGCTCATGCCTAGCCCTGCATATTGCTATGTCATGCATCGTGATGCATTTATCTGCTTTATATTTATTGTTTCTTCCCCCCTCTTCTCTCCGGTAGACACCGAGACTGACGCTGCTGCCGGGTACGACTACACCACCGACGATCAGCCTTTTGCAGCAGAGCAGCAAGGCAAGCAACCCCCCCCCCCTTGATCATTCCGATATCGCCCATTCTTTCTCTCTCATGCTTGCATTAGATTTTGCTACTGTTGTAGATAGCACCTATTCTGATGCATAGCCTGTTTTTGTTAAACTGCTACTGTACCTGTTGTTATATCAACTTCTTAGCATAGGTTGATTAGTGATTCCCCTGTGACCCCTTAGTCCGAGTTGCCCCTGCTTCATCATCGACGACTCGAAGACTCGATCAACCGACCGACAAGCCATGCCCGTCACATTCACCACACACCCCTTAGTTGTACGACTCTGCAGAGCTACTATCGAGTACCGAGGGTGACACCTCGTAAAGTACTCATGATGCTAACCCTGTAGTGTAGCTAGTCGGTCGTGGTTATCGAGTGTGATTCCTCCTTCACCACTCCTGACGACGACTCTGTCGTGCAACCCCTCAAGGGTAGACCATCGAGGGTGAATCCTCTCTGGCCACCTTGATAGTTACATCGGGTGGGATCCTCCGAGGATGATTCCTCGGGTTTCCCCTTGATGTTTGGACACACGGTTACATTTACTTTACTGTTGATACATGTTGAGGTCACGATGACCGGAGGGTGTTGGTGTAATACGACGAGGCATGGCCAGGCATTCTTGGCCCTTGCCACAAGTCCTCGAGACGGGGCGACGTGACCACATATCGTGTATCGCGCTCGTCACCACAGTTATCAAAATGCTAATGGGTTGGGTATTTGATCTGAGTTGGTCGTTTGAGCTTTTCGCACTAACCTTCACGTGGGAGAAGTTATGGGTACTCGGCGTCGTTGTATCAGCCGAAGCTCTTCGGACGTCAGCAATGGAGCGGGGCGCGCCCGAGTGGTCCGCGACGGCATTGATCTTGTATAAGAGGTTCTAGGACTGACCTCGGTCACCCACGCATCGTGCAGGAGTGCAAAGGGCGAGATAGACCGGCGGGCTGGCCTCTCTGTTGAGCCTAGGTAGGGCGACGACATGTTGATGTCCCGAGGCCGAGCATGACCCAGGAAAGTGTGTCCGGCCAAAGGTTATCAAGCGTGTTGGATAATGTGGTGCACCCCTGCAGGGATGAATTTAACTATTCGAATAGCCATGTCCACGGTAACAGGACGACTTGGAGTTGTATCCCGGTCTAATACAACTAAAATTGTGACTTAAAATTGAAATGAATGTTGGCTCCGAGATTTGCTTTCTCGCAGGAAGTCGAGGAAGAATCTCTGGGCGTGGTTACTTAATAAAATTGCTACAATAATATTGTTACATATGAGTTACCAATCTACACTCTTCTAATGCTGCAAGATGTTGAAGATGCTAGTCTTCGATAGGACTAGGCCTTCTCTCTATTCTTTCTTTTTTGCAGTCAGTCCAAAGATATAACCCCATTCCTTGATACTGATGCATATTCTAGTATAGTTCTGATATAAGTCTTGCGAGTACTTTGGATGAGTACTCACCACTGCTTTACCTCCTCTTTTCCCCTCGATACGATTACTGCGTTCAGATGACGGAGCCCGGGAGATCGAGTACCCCGCCGATGACTACTACACCACCGCTGGAGCTTGCTACTACGTGGAGAACACTCATGAGTAGTTAGGTTGGCTCCCAGGCAGGAGGGCTTGCCTCTTCCGATCCGTTGTTTATGTTTGTGCTAGCCTTCTTAAGGCAAACTTGTTTAACTTATGTCTGTACTCAGATAATATTTGCTTCCGCTGACTCGTTTGAATTTGAGCTTATGTATTCGAGCCCTCGAGGCCCCTGACTTGTAATATGAAGCTTGTATGACTTTAATTTGTGTCTAGAGTTGTGTTGTGATATCTTCCCGTGAGTCCCTAATCTTGGTCGTACGCATTTGCATGTATGATTAGCGTACGATCAAAATGGGGGCGTCACACTATCTCTACTCTTTACTTACATGTGCATGTCTTTACCTTCCGCCGCTATACTCGTAGATTTGCATGTGTAGGGTGTGCTAGACTTGATAAAATTGCTAAAACTTGCCAACCAATAAAATTGGGAAAATGTTAGGTTTTTATTTGGTCGAGTAGTTTATTCACCCCCCTCTAGACGCCTCTTCTCGATCCCACGGTAGTCTCAGAATTCTACACCTCATGTAAGCATCGAAGATCAAAATTAAGTGTTGAGCGATGCGAAACCGGTGCCTACACAGGTTAAAACAGGGCCAATGTACGATGTTTTTCGTTGTTTACTGAGCATGGCTAGTCATGAAAGCAACTGTAAATTTATTACAGGGAACCAACTGGCTAGGATTGGCTTGTTTTAATATATCGTGAAGAATATTTCGACATGATGAAAGTACCCTCTGTAGCCTCTTTTTTAAAATCAAAGAGCTTTCTCACACATTAAGAGACATGGATACAATCACGAATATGCATAACAACAGTTTGAGACTAAGTTTGTATAGGCTTCTCCCTACTACTACATGCACTGAGAAAAGAAGAATTTTGTTTGGAATAAAAATGTCATCTCAAGTTCAGCCAGCTGAGGAACTCCATGAGCATTACAACTTACAACCAAGGGAAGATGGCAGGAGCCATGGAGAGGTGGACACGAGCCGGCAGGAGATATGGAGATGTGGTAGCGGCAGTGCCGACCTGCGCCGCACACGGTACGGCTCTGATGAGCGATGGCTCTATTCAAAAAAATATTCAAGGAAGTTGGAGATACCAGGAGTCCATGGCGCTCGTCCTCCATCGTCGACCAAATCGACAATTCCGATGACTTGACGTCGCTACTCACAAGACGGATTTTTTTTCAAAACTGGCACGTTTCTTATAGCAATTTCGAAAACTAGCAGTGCTAACACGTTTTTTTTCAAAAATAGCACCCCGTCGGTCGTTTGTTGGCCAAAAAGTGAGTCTTCGGTCATCCGTTGGCTGAAGAGGGACTCTTCGGTCAGGTGTTGGCCGAAGAGTGTGTTTTCGGTCAGGCGTCGGCCGAAGACCAGCGGTGCTGGGCCGAAGAGCTGTCTTCGGCCAGCAGATGGCCGAAGAGTCCTTTTCTGTCATTCGTTGGCCGAAGAGTTCATACTCTTTACGTCAGACGCTGACCGAAGTTGCATGGGAGTACTCTTCGGCTTACACAAGACCGAAGTGTTATTTTTTTCAAATAAATGCATTATAATTCCTGCACAACCATTCCCCCTCTTTGACATGCCAACTTTGTACTTTCCCGCAACCATTTCCCGACATTCTATCTCGTCATTTTCTTTCCCGCCCTACTATCCCGCCATTTTCCTTCCCGCCATTTTCTTTCCCGCCCTTCTATCTCGTCATTTTGTTTCCCACCCTACTATCCTGCCATTTTCCTTCCCGCCATTTTCTTTCCCGCCATTTTCTTTCCCGCCATTCTCTCCCGCCATTTTCTTTCCCGCCGTTCTCTCCCGCCATTCTTTCCCGCCATCTTCTCTTCTGAACCTATAAAACCCCCTCCGCAGTAAGGTGGGTGAGCAGGCAAGTGTAGTCTCGTGAAGATGTCCGGTTATCCTTTCGATCATAGTTGTTTTCACCCTGGTATGTCCAAAACTCTTCTTAGTTTAGCCGCCAATTTCAAGATAGACAACAGGATAGTTCCATGGGACGAACTCCTCGGTAGTGACATCTTCATGAATGAGTTGGCTCACCAGTTAAGTAGGAGCGGGTGGCCTTTAAGGACCTTTGAGGAGATACGGAAAGAACTTCTCAGGTTGCATGGTAGGTGGAAAAAAGTACAATGTAAGAGTGAAGCTTTTCAAAGGGCTGCAGTAGAAGATACTTGGTTATGGAGCCAAGACAGTGAGGACGAAGACGATCTTTTCATGCCGAGCACCAAGCCCAAGATACACGCATCGTCGAAGTCCAAGAGTACCGCACCGTCGAAGGGCAAGAGTGCTGCATCAACGGAGGATGACGACGATGACTTCATGCCGAGCACCAAGGCCAAGAGACCCACATCGTCGAAGTCCAAGCCACCAGCACCGTCGAAGGGCAAGAGTGCTGCATCAATGGAGGATGACGTTACAGAGAGGAACGAGAGAGAGAGCTCGTAAGAACAGCCAGAGGAAGAAGAAACTGGCTCGGGCGTTATCCACGAGCTCTTCGGTCGCTGGTTGGCCGAAAAGGCCCGTCTTCGGCCGCTGGTTAGCCGAAAAGGTTTTCGGCCGCTGGTTGGCCGAAGAGGCCCGTCTTCGGCCCAGCTCACGCACTCTTCGGCCTACGCGTAACCGAAGAGGCCTCTTCGGTATTCGGCTGGCTGAAAAGGCCCTCTTCGGCCAACGAACGACCGACGGGGTGCTAGTTTTGCAAAAAACATGTTAGCACTGCTAGTTTTCGAAATTGCTATAAAAAACGTGCCAGTTTTGAAAAAAAAATCCACAAGACGCTCGGATACGCCGTTGGGGCCGGTAGTGTGGTGGTAGCGCGGCGACCTCCGTAGTCCGCACAGCAAGGACAACACTCCCGCTTCCTCTGTTCCCATATTGTACCGTTCAACCGTTTCCTTTATTGTGATATTGTTTAATATATAAAGCGAGACGAAAATCTATTTCAAGAAGATGTTCTATCATGGCTTCTTTCTTGCTTCCTTCTGTAAAATCGCTACCTACGCCGAGGGGAGGGGATGTCCCTCAAAAAAAAGAAAAAAGGAAGGAGAGATGTCCCTCAAAGAAAGAAGGGCAATGAAAGAAAAACAATGGATCCCGTAAAAAAAACAATGGATAAAATAAATGAAACATTGACACACATTTGTTGTTGTTCCTGGATGAAAAGTTTGACGGCATTTTAAATAAAGGAATGAATAAACTGGAGGTGTGGTGACGACGTGGGAAGAACAGCTGCTAACACTGAGCACCGGCCACCGTATCACGCATGACTAATCCGCCCAACCGGAAAAGGTTAACCATGGGCGCCAACAGGATTGTCGGCATTTCTTTTCTGTTGCTTTTTCCCAGTTCTAGCCTCCCAGTCCCATCAAAGACATTTCGAGCTACTACCCAATCTAATTTACTCTGACCAACGGTGGTCAGTCCCCGTCCGCCCTAGAGACTTCCTGAACAAATACTCTACTAGTGTATTGAGTTCCAGCTAGAAGCACATCAATTTGCTGAAGAAAAAGCACAGCAGCTCAAGAAAGTTTCAATCTTCTCGTGTCTGTCTTAGTTAATGGATGAATAAGCTATGACGAATACTCCCTCCCTGCTTTTTATGGCGACCGGACTTGCCGGCTTGCGCCACCTAGAGATTTAGTTTATTTTGACTCAAAAAAGTGGGGTCAGTTCTTAACAAAGACCAATTAGCGAACAACAAGTGCTACCTTCCACATAAGTAACGACTGAGCTAAGAAATGTGCCCTGGTTCGTACGATCATTTCCCACGAGATAGTATGCAGTTTGGCGCTATTCTCTAACCAAAGCTTTGCAGTCTTGTGTTTGGCTCTAGTGCCGGCGGCTCACAACCCAGTGTTAATTTATTTCCACAAATTTTTACAGTACTACTGTTCCCTCTCTTCCTAAGTACTGTATAAGTTATTTTAACGATTTTAATAAAAAATATATACGAAGCAAAATGAGTGAATCTGCACTGTTGAATATGTCTATATATATATCTGCATGTAGTTTATATTGAAAATCTCTAAAAGGACTTATTTAAAAACAGAGGAAGTAGCAAGCACTACTGTACTCAGACGGGACATTTCAAGTTCTTTTACTAAAGGTCGATGCTTGTATCTTGTTTCGATCTTTCTCAAAGGAATTCAGAGTTAAATTACCTCCTTTCCAAAATATATTGTTTTGCCAAAGATTTTTTATGCTATACATAAAATGAACCATACATATTAATTTTTGGGTAATTTTTCCTCTCTCTAAAAGATAACAAGATGACCACTTCTTCCTATGCAGTACCATGGAATAGTGATATTTTTGTTATAGAGAGGCAAAATTGGATTGAATTTTAGATGTATATCATATGCTGTCTTGTTGACTATACGCGATAAAAATGAAAGAATGACATAAGGGTTCTATATCGATACAGAAAGAGGGAAGTTAAAATGTGAAAAAAGAAACAAGAATCCTTGTGATTAAGTAGATGATCTCCACTAACTTATTTATCTCAACATGCAATCATGTACGAAAAAGGCCCACCTTACCAAGCAGCTATGCTTGGAAAAAGTCCACCTCAACATGAAACTATGCATGTAATATTATGCTACAAATATTACATACGTATATATAATAACTATTTTATAACTTCACAAAAATCAGACACAACAAATCATATGTATTTTCAGCTCTAGTTTTTATATTATTTAATATTTATCCAAATATTCATGTCTCATAAAACAAAATATCATTTGAATTATCAGAATAGTTTCCCGCTGCAACGTCTGGTACAACCATTTGTGAAAAAAATAACAACAATGTGTAGTCAAATATCTCCCTTTGACTATTGATACATAAAAAAAATCACTTTGACTTATCGAAATGGTAAAGGTATATTCTAGAATTGTGATATTTTAAATTGTTTTCACAAACCAATACACAAAAGACGTCAGAGTTGGGTTTCAAAGACTATATCCATGTGCCGCAACATATATTTTCACGGGAGTATGTTTTAGTTCCTAACCATTTACTATGTACTATTTGGATAACCACTCCGCTGCAAAAACCACTCTGCTGCAAAAGAACTGCTCCCACATAATCCCTCTGTAAGTTAATATAAGACGTTAGTAGAGAGAGGCGACCGGATAGGCGTTTGCGTTTCCGCCGGCGAGGTCCTCTCTCCCTCCCCTCGCGACGGCCTCGGTGTCGCCGGAGTGGGAGGAGGGTCGACTCGCCGGCCGGATCTTGTACAGGTAGCTGTAGCTAGGCTGTAGGGGTGTAGCTGCGGGCTCGCCGGCGTCGTTCTTGCCTCCGGCTTGGGAGGCGCGATGGTGGTGTTGCTCGCGTTTCTGAGTTCGTCCTCGTGCTGCTCCGCCTCGTGGGCTCCGTCGGCGGCGGCGGCTGCAGCTCAGGTACGCTTTTGTGCTCTGGATCGAGGGGTTTTCCTTGATCTGGTGGCTTGGTCTTCGGAGCGACCGTCCCGGCGGCGCTCGCGATTTGTCTGCCTCGGGCTTCCTTTCCGGCGCGGTGGGCTCCTTCAGACGCGGCGACGGCGACGAATCCCGTTGGCTGGTTGGGTGCATGGTGCCGTCGCCCTGGTGGAGGTGGTGACGGTGTTCGTGCTGCTTGTCCCCGAGCTCAAACCTCCTCCCGGCAGCGCCGTTGGGCTCGTGAGGGTAGATTCCTGCCGCTTCTCCGGAGCGGCGAGGCTAGGTTTCCTGGGCTTGACCGCCGAGGCGGTGGTGTTGGTCAAGCTGTGGGATTTTGTTCCTCGTGGATCTGGTGATTCCGCGAGTTCTCGGCTACTCTGGCCGGTCGGTGAGGCGGCGTCATCGTCCGGGCTATGTGAGTATCGATCTCCCCTCCCTCTTCGTCGTGGCACCGGCGAGTTCCCCATCGGCGGCGCGGAGGTTGGGTCCGGTGCTTGTAGGGGTGGATCTCTGGATTTGCAGGAAGTTTCGTCGACGATGGCTGTGTCTCCGGTGTGCTGGTCCTTCGTGGCTGAGGTTGGAGACTTCCCGTCCGTCATGGCTGTCTACACAAGGGTGGTGCTGGCTCCGGGAGCAGCGGCAGCGACGGCGGCGCGCCCTCAACCCGCTCTGGTGTGCGTAGTCTTCGTCAGGTGGTCGGAGGACCTCGTTGTAATTTTCTTTACTTTCGGGGTGCTTTGTACTACTTCTGAAACTTCAATATAGTCCTGAGATCTTTTCGCAAAAAAAAAAAGTTAATATAAGACGTTTTTACGTCTTGTATTTAGTAACAAAGGGAGCACTGTATTTATTTCCATGTTTTGGGTAGTTACACTGTATTGATTTAACAATGAGTCTATGGCGTCCGCTGATATTTGCAGGTCTGAACGTCGACGCGCCGCACTTATACGCTTTTTCTATCTCTTGGCTCTCGATTGTTAATCGTGTAGTTCATTGTGGCCACACTTCTACACTTATTTTATCTGTTTTCTTATCAGGACTGTGACGCCCTATTTTAGTTGGTAACCAACTGAATTAGCTGGACATTTACTATTACATAAATAAAAATAGTGCGCAAAGTCAATGAATAAGCCAAGATCTGGATGGCATGCATCCCCCTTCCCCCTCTCTGCCGAATGGCCAATCAGAAGGCGTTACCTGTCCTCCTTCTAGAAGAAGCCAATTAAAAAAGGGAGCTACGTGTCCCCGCCTCTGAGTGTTTGTAAATTACTACAAGAAGAGGAGGAAACGGGGGTTAAAAGGTCAGAGCTTTGGCTAAGCAGGTCTTAATTATAGTAACATGCTGGTACAATAAACAATGTGATCTTTTCTTCCCGGGAGGAATAAAGTATGTGATCTGGTAACACTTGGTTTCCTTCTCTCCGAATTCTTTGACCTTGCAGCATTTGTGAGCTGTCTTGGAGTACATGGTCAAGTATCAACACCTCATTTATTTTGTTATCATATTATTAGAGAAGAAAAGAAAAGAAAACCAGGAGAATAGTAGTTGGTCAGAGCAACTCCAACGGGGAGACCCAAATCGTCCGCCTGTGTCCAAATGGGTTGGCGCGGACAAAAGCGACGGCCCAACGCGGCGACCCAAACCCAAAAAACGTCCGCGCCGTGTCCGTGCGGACCCATTTCTGGCCCAAAAATGCGCCTGAAATGCGTCGACGCGGACACGAAGCGGACGCGCCCCGTGTCCTCACCGCGTCCGCCTTGGGTCCACATGTCGGCCGCGCAACCACCACTCGCGGTCGTATTAAACGCGACCAGCCGCCTCCGGCCCACCTGTCAGCGCCTCGAAGCTCCTGGTCGTCGTCCTTATTAATCCAAACGTGCGGCGGGGCCGGCCTCATCCACTTCCCCTTCCCGTCCACATCTGGCCACGCGTGCTCCCTCGCCGGTGACCGCAAACCCTAGTAGCCATGGGTTTTTTCAACGGCAAGGGCAAGGGCAAGTTGAGCGCCGACGCGAGCTCTTCCCGCGGCGCCATCGCCGCAGCCACAGCTTCCACCACCGCCGCCGCCTGGTAGGCGAGGCTCCCCACCGACGCGGGACCGGCTCTACATACCAGTCCACCAGGCGCGGTGGCACTGGCAGTACTGCCGGCCGCTACAGTACCCGGACGTCAACCTGCCCCATGTTTGGCATCTGGATCCGGAGTGGATCCCCATTCCGGCAGTGCCCCGATCCGCGCGGGCGCACGCGGAGGAGGTTCGCCGGCGTCGCTCTGCCCTCACGCCGGAGCAGCGGGCCATGCGTGTTTACGCGCCAGACTCCCCCAACTGGGAGCGCTGGTTCGCGCTAGAGCACGAGGAGG
This sequence comes from Elymus sibiricus, assembly GCA_039707655.1. Classification (NCBI taxonomy): domain Eukaryota; kingdom Viridiplantae; phylum Streptophyta; class Magnoliopsida; order Poales; family Poaceae; genus Elymus; species Elymus sibiricus. The sequence continues at coordinate 340,219,790 of CM077669.1, read as the reverse complement.
AGCGCCGGCAGGGAGTCCACGTCGACCTGGCCGTCCCTCCTCCGCCTTCCGAGGTCCTGCCGGAGGAGGAGGACGAAGAGGCGGCGTACCAAGCCGCCCTCGAGCAGGCAACCCAGCAGGCGCTGGAGGCCAGCAGGCTCGAGGAGGAAGCCCGGTGGGTTGGCCTGGACCGCGCCCTCGCCTTGTCGGCTGCGGGGGACTCCGTCCACGCCCCGTTGTTCGTCCCGGAGATTCCAGCGCCGTCGCCGCCCATCGCGCCGTCGCTGCCCACCGTCGAGCCCATGGAGAAGTACGGGTAGGTGGGCGTGGTCCGCGAGTGGGTGAGCGCGCCGCCCGTCCACTTCGCAGCCACGCCGGAGGAGGAGGTTCGCCACCTCGAGCTCTGGAGGGAGCACTGGCTGAAGAAGGAGGAGGACGACGGCCTGCGCCAGATGATGTGGGAGAAGGAGGAGGAGGCGCTACGCCTCGAGGAGGAAGAGGAGGAGCGCGCCCGGCGTGCCGCAATGCCGCCGCCGCAGCAGACGCCGGAGGAGGCTGCCCTGGCAGCCTATCAGGCGGCATTTCCCTGGGCTGGGCCGGCCCCCACCTTCGTCGACCTCACCGGCGACGACAAAGACGGCAATGGCAAGGGCAAGGTGGACGGCTAGGGCAGCGTGCGGGCGCGGGCGCGGACTTTTATTTAGTTTTTATTAATGTTTAATTATGTGTTATGTGGACTTTGGCCGACGGTTGACCGGCCACTTATGTTTAATTATGTTTTAATTCGCGTCTGCATGTGGACACGTGTTTTCTTTTCTATTTTTTGGACCGCGCGCAAATTTGGGTCTCGCTGCCGTTGGGCGGCCGAACCGACCCAAATGAAAAAGCGGACACGGGTTGCTCTCATGGTTGCCATTCTGGCCGGAAACAATTACATGGTGCTGTGCCTGGCTTGCCAGTCAACATTTCACAAGAGAATAGTACTATTTCAGAGCTCTCGGAAGAGGAGGAGAGCGGCAAGAGATGCTTTTACTGGTTGGGAAGACCTGACCCGACCCGAGCCGACGCATCGAATAGGCAGAGCGGCATCGTGATGCAGAGCAGAGGGCCATTTGCATTTGCAGCATAACATAATGCTGGGGGTGACCGGGCATCCATCAGTTGCAGCTGGGAGAAGGAGAAAACCTCACGGATGATCTCATCTCATGTTTGGGGGGTGGGGGTCCTAATTTAGGGGGAGAGCTTTAGAGATTCCTTCCCGCCTCAAGTTGGGTGTGCGGCATGTGCAGGTCTTATAAAAAAAACCACGCAAGCCGTGGATGAGCGTTAGGTATCATCTCTCTTCCCAAGCAACGAGACGATTCCCGGCCTCCGCGAGCCAAGAAGAATCCGGCCAGGCCCGGCCACTAGTTTAATCGCCCGGCGCTACCAAACTTCCATTTTGGACAAGATTTGAACTGGTCCGGCCGAATACAATAATAGTCCCGATCAACGGAGGATTAGTAGTATTGTTAGACCCAGTTGCGAGATCGATGACAGTGCTTGGCGCCATAAAAAATGGCCCGGAACACATCACCCGAGGCCACTTGTAGGGCTTTCTCTGGAGAAGGTGCGGAGAAATTTCTCAGGGTCGCGGACGGGCGCCCCGTCGGTGCGGGGGAGCACGTGATAGCGATACGCTCTGCTCCTCTGGGACTGGGAGGGAGGACAAGATTATCTTTGCATCTCATCTCTCCCTCGCCGGTCTCAGTTTATGAGGGAGGGCGAGTTTTATAATCTACACGCTGCATCAGGGACTCAATTATAGAGCTCTTGACGTTAAGCTAAAAGGGGCGCCCTGGTCTAGTACGCTTCTGATTAAGGCTAGCTCATACCCTTTCTTTCTTCCTCCTTCCTCTTCCTCCTCCTCTCCTCTCCTCTCCTCTCTGTGTGTTTCTTGCTTTGCTCCGGGACTGGGCAACAATGTCTCCCGTGCCCAGCCCAAATCAATCACACCTTCTAGGACATGGATCAAGGTAACCTTTGTTTGTGATCTTTGTATGTGTGCGGAGATGTTGGTTTAGCGGTTCAATCGGGGTAACCTTTCTGGATTCGTTTCTAAAATGAAAACAAAACTTGCAGGAAAGAGAAGCGCATGAGGAAGGTGGATACCTTTGCGCCGCACAACGACGGCCACCAATGGAGGAAGTACGGCGAGAAGAAGATCAACAACTGCAACTTTCCCAGGTTCGCACCCCCACCTTTGGTCTCCTCATCCCTCATCCTCATTTGCTGATCTGCATCTGCATATTATGTCCCAAAAAAAACCATTAGTATCTAGCACCCGTCTTGTCTTGGCATATATCACAAGTCTTTTACCCACCACTCCCTCTCTCTCTCTGATAGGGTGGTATTTTCATTCTTCCCATCCAAATCTACCATAGTGTGCAACAAACTTACCAAGATATGAAGAGGCCTCAGTCGTTCGATTTACTCACAGATTTGCCTTCTTCTTTCTATCCTGCCACAGGTACTACTACAGATGCACCTACAAAGACAACATGAACTGCCCAGCCACCAAACAGATTCAGCAGAAGGATCACAGCGACCCCCCATTGTACCAAGTCACATACTACAATGAGCACTCATGCAACAGCGCCTTCCTTGCCCTCACCCCCACAGAGTTCCAGTTGCAGACCGCATCTGGAAAGGCGGTCTCCATCTGTTTTGATTCATCCGGGGCTCAGGAGCCGGGAGCCAATGCCAGCTCGCCTTCTTCGAGTGCGGCGCCACGCAGCACGCCTTCGGAGAACAAGAACAAGCCCCTTGCGCTGCGTTCAGAGGCGCTTTCTTCCTGGGGCCCCGGCGTTGTAGAGCAGAAGACGGCCTGTGCTGATCTCCAGTCCTGCAGCACCGAGTGCCAAGATGCATACATTTCTGAAGACATAGATGCAGGGAGATTCGGTTCTATCAGATTCTTCCATTTTTTGTAAATGGATCAATGGAAGACAATTGATCTTACCTCAAAGAACTAATATGATACACATGTTTTTTCCCATCTACATGCTAGAGCACCAGATACTTGCATGTGGGATGTGGCCAAGATTTTCCTAGTTCAATTGAAATGAAATACCACTGCTAATTCAGAAGGCAGAGTTCGTTTCTGCAAACTCTCATGTTATTTCTGTTGAGACACTGCAGCATCTTGTACCTTCAAAAGCAATGAATACATTCCTTACCCTATTATTATGCTACATAGTACACAATAAGAATGGATTAGACGATTAGGGTAGGAACACACACGATGGCAGTGGGCAGAGCTCTCAAATCATCATCATAGTATAAATATATGCCGCATGGCCATAAACAAGTTACCAAACATTTTGGTGATATGAAGCACAACATAGAAAAGGCCACAAGTACATGAACATGAAAGCTGGGAAGCAATCTTATTCCAAACCATATTTTGTACATTGGCCATCAATAGCAGGATGCCAATGCAATAAGCAAAATCCGGTTCAGGGGAATGTGTAAGATCATTTTATTTGTGCATTGCGTAACAACATACCAGCTTTACCATCTCAGCGAAAAATCAATATTATGCAATATTTCAGGAGACACGCCGATGAAGTTGGAGAACGAAAATAGATTATATTCCACAGTTGGAGAGGTTATTGGTGCAAATTTACACATGAATTACATTCTTAAGGACTTCTTTGCCTTCAAGCACCCTACAGCAGCCAGGGCTTGTCCAAATGGACCTGATCATGAAGAGAAAACAAAACAAGGACAAGACATCAAATCAGACAAAAAGGTCTGCATGCTCAATAATAGAAGAAAATTGCAGCATCACCATTTGGTAGCTCCATATAACACCCACATCATCTGTTAACTATGTAATATATCCACAGAATTCGCCATCTCCATGAAGCAGGAGGCTGTCGAAAGAATACCAAGCAAGACAAATAGGCTTGTTCAGGTTTTCACTGTTGGCCTATACCGTATGAGGATCATACACCCAAAGGCAGGTGCAACTGAAGCTGCGTCCACCATATGAAGATTACCTTTGTTTCCGCTTATCTGCAACAAGCAAAATCTGACGATTTCTCCAATGTTGTTACCACGGCAAGGTGTTTCTCCCATATATTTCAACAAAGCTGATATATATCCACACATAATTTTTATCTTGGCGAAGCAGAATGCTGTTTAAAGCATACCAAGAAGACACCACACCAATAGGATGGTTCAGATGTTAAGCTCTTGGCCAACAGCATGGGAAGCACCTTCCTTTGCAACGAACATTATCAGACGAAACTTTTGAAACCCAAAAATTTATAACAAGGCGTCGAGACAAACTCCAAGTAGTAGACAGAAGTATACAGAGCAAATAGTACATATCAATGTTGCACAGTTGCAGCTGAACTAATCATGTCTGCACACTCTGAATCATCCTTGACTTTAACATCGCCGAAACGGAAGGTTGTCGCCAAACTCTGCACGAGCTGATCATGGATCACCTCGTCAGGAGGGAGTTCCACTGCCGCCTCCCGCCGCAGCGATGTGACCTCCTTGTCAGCAATGCCGCAGGGCACGATGTGCTTGAAGTAGCCCAAATCGGGGTCGATATTGAAGGCCAGGCCATGGCAGGTAAACCCTGACGAGATCCTGACCCCGATGGCCCCAATCTTCCTGTCCCCGACCCACACGCCGGTCTCGCAGGCGCCCCCCGGCCGCGCCTTGACGCCGTACAGAGAGGCCACCTCGATCATGGCGGACTCGAGCCCCTCGACATACCTCCGCGCGCCTAGCCCAATGTCCCGGAGCGAGAGGATGGGGTAGAGCACGGCCTGGCGCGGGCCGTGGAAGGTGACGTCGCCGCCCCGCTCTGTGCGGTAGAGCTCGGCGCCGAGGCCCGCGAGGCTTGACTCCGGCACGAGCAGGTTGTGGTCGGTGCGCCGCTTCCCGAGGGTGTAGGTAGGCGGATGCTGCAGCGAGAGCACGAGGTCCGGGACCCGGCCGGCTCTCCGGTCGGCGACGAGCCTCTCCTGGAGCCTAAGGGCGTCGCCGTACTTGACCACGCCGAGCTTCCACGCCTCCAGAACCCTCCTCGCGGCACCACCACTCATCTCCGCCGGTGTTGTTTTTCCCGCTGGTGGGTGGGTGAGGCCCGGCGGCTCCCTCCCCGCTTTGTTGCCCAGTCAGAAGACGACGAAGTACATGGGCTCTCAGGGCCCGGCCCACGGCCTAAATAAAGAGAGAAGGAAAAATGAGGAGAAACCTAGACGACAGATTGCCCCCACTCGAGCAGTTCGTTCGCCGCATCTCCGGTGCGCCGCCTTCCTGCGCTACCCTTGGTGCCCAACCAATGTCGGCTACGGCGTTTATGGAGCTGGCGCTCGACCAGGTATGCCTCAAATCCTGCTTGTGGTACGAGTAGAACATGCGTGCCAGTATTTCTGAATTGTGGCTGCTGCGTGCCCTGTCGCCCAAGGTGGCGGGGATCCTCCGTCCTCGACGCCGGAGCGCCGAACCCTGCGGCTAGTCTGGCACGGCGGCGTTGTCGAGTTCCTGCTGTGGTGGGCATGTGGCGTCGGGCTTAATCGTTCCCATAGGCGTGACTGACGGATTGCCGGTGCCGTGGTCGGCGTGTTCCGCTGATTGAAGTGTTTTTTCTTCTCCCTATAGGCAGTTGCGCATCCAGTGGGAGTGCCGTGGGTGCCCTTCTCCTTATAGGCTATAGGTGCCTGATTGACAGAAATTATTTCGTCAACTCTCTGAAACTAGTTTTGTAGATTAGCTTCATCCTCAGATCATCCTGTAGATGCTTAATTTAGATGGTTCAGCAACCAGTACGTGTGATTGAGTGTAGTCCGGGTTAATCGAACCCGGTATAGGCCAATGAGTGTAGCAGCAAAATGTTAAGGCCTTCTGAAGGAAACTACTGAGCAGAGTTGCCGGCATTTTCTCAGGCTAGCTAGCTGCAGGGAGAAGAAAAACAATTTGATGTGGTGGCTTCGAATCTGGCGCCGGACATAGGAAGGCATGCCTGGTGTGGCCGTGGCTTCTCCCTTGCCCAGGTGCGTGAGAAGGCCTTGGCATGCGGGTGCTCTGCCAGTGAGGCCGATGCAGTGGATGCCGGGGTACCATCGCTAAAAAGCGACATAGTGGCGCCCTAAAGGGGTGAGGTTTTGGCTTTGTGCTATGTGGGTGGCGGCGTTGTTGGCTCACTTGGTGCACCTCTTTTGGGTCGTCTTGCATGGTACTACCCTATTTTGACCAAGATTTTAACTAATAAAATACAAGTTATACATAGCAAAAATAGTATTATTGAAAAATATGTTCAACTACGATCCAACGATATAATTTTTGGTGACATGCATTAACACTTTGTTAGTTAAAGCTATGGTCAAAACTTGACACAAAATACGAAGAGGCGCAATAAACCAGAACGGATGTAGTAGTCGGGATGGGTTTGTGGGTGTTTTGGGTTCATTGTGTTGTCTATGAGCGTGGAGGTATGGTCCTAGTTCAGCTAGGCAGGTTGATCCAGTTGTATCGGTTTTCGACAGGTTTCCATCATAAACTGGTTTGTTTTTACCTACTTAGTTATTGAAGGGAGAGCTCCAGCTGGTTGCTTTTTTTTTGTAGGCCAAGTTTGCGCTGGACAATCTGGAGGTTCCTGTAGGGTATGCTCTGGTTTCCCTTAATATAGTTCACAGTGCACTCGGTGGAAGGTAAATTTGTAGTTCCTAATGTGCTAATTGTATTGTTCCATTCCTGTCAAGATAGGTGTGTGATTGTGGAGGACGGGAAGGTTATTGCCTCTGGTAGCAACAGGACCAATGCCACCCGGAATGTATGCTATTCTCCTTTGTGCTGGATGTTTGTGCTTTGAGACATTTTTGTGTTTTTCTCTGAAATAAATTACTTCAATTGTAAGGCTACGAGACATGCTGAGATGGAAGCAATCGATGTCCTTCTCCAGGAGTGGCAGAGTATTGGCCTTGACCAGACACTGGTCGCGGAGAAGTTTGCAGGATGTGACCTCTATGTCACGTGTGAGCCATGCATAATGTGTGCATCAGCATTGTCGATACTAGGTCTGTGATTTTTCTATTTCTCCTGTTAGCACCATCTTGATTATTCTATTTCTCCTGTTGAAACTATATTATGATATTTCTGGTAGGGATCAGGGAAGTATACTTTGGGTGTCCAAATGATAAATTTGGAGGATGTGGATCAGTCATGTCACTGCATGAGAGCCTTTCGTCAGATGACTTGACAGGGTGAGGGGATATCAGCAGCAAATTGAAAGCTATCTGCTCATGTGAACAAACCTTCTTATACTTTGAATGTTAATGCCTTTCTACCAGTAGTTCAATATTCTATAATGTGTCATGACAAAGTTGGGCTTGCATAATCTTTATGTTTGCATTGAATGCCGTACATGCTTATTGAGTTCTCATGCATTCTTCTAATCCTGAATTATGTTAGTTATTTAGGTTACTCACAAATCGTACAACTAACATCGTCTTATGCGTTTCTTTTGCTAGGAACCAAGATACCAGATCAAGAGGTTTTAAATGTACTGGGGGGATAGTGGCGGAAGAGGCAGTAGCTCTTTTTAGAAATTTCTATGAAGAAGGAAACCCGAATGGTTTGCTCTTTTACATTCACATTTCACATTCACATATTATTCCACAATTCCTGGCATGGTTGCTTTAATTCAGTTCTTGCTTTTCTGTTAAAATGTTGCTTAAAGTTCAAACTGTACCGGTTCTGTTTATATGTAGTTGGGGTCTCGTAGCTGTTAGCACTAGGGATCCAGTCAGTGTACTTCCATATTCTATTAGAATCTGAACCACAAATGTAAGCATCGAAGAAACTTTTGCCATGTCATTTAATGTTATATATGATGACGAAGACTTTCTCATCCATTTCAGCACCGAAGCCTCACAGACCTGTCCGAGTGGATCAGCAGTGACTGGGTTGTTAGTCGTGCTGACGAGGAAGATCTCAGTTATTCAGATTTAAACAATGGGTGGCAATGTGCTTTAGGTTTGTCTGGTGATTTAAGCATTGCTTTGTTGAATAGTATCTGTGTACTTTGCTATATGGGGTTGCTGTTGCTCTTTTGCAGATCTATAAACTACTACAGCATTTGTTTTTGAGGTTGCTGTTGTTATTTTGCAGATCTACATCCTACAGGTCAGGCGATTCAAGAAGATCCTCTCCACTATTGATTAGCTTGCGTTAACCCCAAATTCAGCCTTACGCAATTGCAGCTATCTATCATCTAGACACCTGGTTTCTCCTTTTTGGGAAAATAAAAGAGAAACCAAATTTATTAGGCAAATTGTTATATATTACTACTGCTCTTCAATGCAATTCAATTGATAGGTTGATCCTTGCAGCACATTACCTATGGCCTACCTTGCTACTAATTGACTCATTTGCAATTTGTTTGACTGAACTGAGAAATAGAGAAGTTTGCTTTGAATATAACTTACACTTTGGCAGTACATTTCCATGTTATTTACACATCATTTGGTGATTACCTCCAAGTTCATGTCCATGTGTGGAAGTGGCAAATATTTTTCTTTACAGAGGGAGTATTTGGTTTAGATCTTCATTGCTGTTAGCACTACCTAGAATCGTTGTTGTCTAAGCAGTTGTCTCCGAGGAAAAGCTATAGGAACTCTTACTCGAGAGATGCTAGAACTACAGACAGATTCATACCGGATTGAATTACCGACGAGCGTGGCAAATTGTGGTTGGGTATTTGTAAAAATCAGAGAGGGGGGGGGGGGGGGGGGGGGGGGGGGAATTAGTGGGAGATGGATCCGTCATAAATGAAGTTGTCATTGTATTATTGTCAAAGTTACCACTATGTTGGTATCAAAGTTAACATGTGGAAAAGCACACGAACTTTGGAAGCTTCTGGGGGATCTATGATATCAGAAAATGGACGTATAATGTTGATTTATCAGGCGAAGTGGTGCTGGAGTATTTACTTTGTCTACTGGACCATGATATTCATGTCCTCGGGGTGCCCAAACCAAGAGAGACAATGACTACAACAGCGTGGTACTTTTGGTATGATTAGAAAACTTGCTCATGAAGAGCAAACCCAAACTGCTTCGCAAATTTATCTTGCGAGCTTATGAACAAGCTAGGTTCTCTCCTCATGTCTGGATGAAGTCACCTCTGGAAGCAGTGGTATCCATGATTATAATCGATGCAACAATTCTTATAAATGAATAAAGGAGGAGATAATTATCAAAAGAAAAAGTTACCATGCGGCTACTTTGATGTAAACACAATGACAACTTCATTACCTCTAGATGACAATTTTTAAGATGGATTCGTTACCACCCCGCAATAAGGAAAGTTGCTATTGTGTTTGTGTCAAAGTTGCCACCGTGTTTGTATCATCGTTACCAGTTGACAATTTTACTACCAATATCATGACGATTTTGTTAATTACTAGGTGGCAATTTTTTAAGATGATTTTTCTGGATCGAAGTCCACATATGTTATCTAGTATCGAACCTAAGCCAGCGGCAATGACGATTAGTAAAATCAAATATGTTATTTGGGAGTTAAAATATTTTAAAGTTTTGGAAAAATAATTTGTGATGCTGATGCCATTGCCTTCCTATGCCAGCATTCACTCCCTATTGACGTCCATACAAAATGGTTGTTGTATAACCACAGACACATATCACGGCCCAGAAGAAAATACATCGATTAGCGAATGGCATCGCAACACAAACACATGTTCAGTTTAGAGAGGATTGAGGGGGGTTAAATCTTCTACAAGTCAAAATACCCCCAAATTGTCTAAAATCCTCTCCAATCCCCTTGGAAGGGGTTTAAGGGCATCTCATAACACCGGCCCTCAAACCGCCCGCAACCGTCTGGATCGCACGGTTCGGACGTGTTTTGCCATCCAATGCGGTTCTATATCGGTCCGTTCGGTGGTCTGGGCGTCCTTTTCCCCGCAAACCGGGGGAAGGGGGGCTATGCGGGCGTCCGGATCGCTGCCACGCCTGCTTCTAACTGTCCTTGCCCACCCAAAACCCCAAGCGCCTCTCCCGCACTTTCCATTCAACGCATACATCGATTCCTGCGCCGCATTCCATCCAAGATCGACGAGGAGCGATCGCTAAGCGACTCCTCCGCCAATGCCGGCAGAGGAGAGACCGTCGCCAGGGCTCCGTGAGCGCCGTCGGCATTGGCCCCGGTGACCCACCGCACCGCGTAGGAGGAAGCAGATCGGCTCCTTCACGAGTGGTAGGCAGTGGCCGAACAAGGTTGCCGCTGCGGACCGACGCCTACTGCCGTTGGAGGGACGACGACGATGACGGCACGAACGGCGATGGTGGTGCGGACGGGAAGGGCGGCCACACGTACGAGGTGGTCGTCCGGTACAAGCTATAGTTTTTTTTTAGTTTTTCGTTAAACGGTTGAAATATCGGTCGTATATGTAAATTAGCTCCGAACTTCAATGAAATCCAACGTGTTTGCTTATAATTTGTCCAATTAGTTTAAATCTTGTTTGAAATGTATGCGGATAACTTTGGATGGTGGGCTCCCGCATTCGTGTTCGCAAACAGATGCAAAGTCCGGTTTGGGGGTCGGCGTTGGAGATGCCCTAACCGAACAAGACCCTGATGATGTCTAACTCGGTATGGATGATAGGAGTGGGCGTGCCCCCTCATGCGTGTTAGAGCATCTACAGCCGCAGACATCGAATTCAGCCCCTCAAACGCCAGCGGACGCAACCGGGCGCGTCCGCGGGCACTGACCGGTCACGTCTCATATTTGTTGTTATGCATCTGAATACCTCATATATAACCCCCTAGATTCATACAAACCATGTAAGATATAACCTACGTACTAGTCTAAACTACACTCCGTGCTGGGTGCCTGGTAGTTGGACTCGTCGGAGGGCTTCGGCTCATCCTCCTCATCCATATGTGCAAGCATCTCGTCGGCGTCTGCGGCGTGCTCCACCTCCGCCTCCTGCACACGACGGCGCTTAGCCTCCGCAGTCAATTCTGACTAGAGGGAATCGAGTTTGGCCCGCTGCTCCACCTATAGATCCGCAGCCCCAGTGTCCCCCACGTCCCCCTCCTCCTCCTCTTCCATGTCGTCCTCCTCCTCCTCCTCCCAGTCCTCCTCCGGATGCGGTGGATCCGGAGGTAGCCCCGCGGTGATCCGAGCTTCGCATCTTGCCCAGATATGCTCAAGGAGCTGAAGTCGGCGCTCCGGCATTAGGTACGTTGCCCGACGGCGTGGGGGCATGGATGCTAGGTGAAAGTGATAGACGGGGAGCAGAAAGTGGCGGACGGCGAGCAAAAAGTGGTGGCGGCGGCGGACGGGGAGGGGGAAATGCGGTTGGATAGGGTTTCGGTGCCGACGGTCGGCTTGAATAGCCGGGCTAGGGCACTACGCGGCCTGCTGGAGTGGCGCCACGTCTCGACGGAGGAGACGTCCGTCAGACTGTTGGATTTTCGGACGATCCCGTGTGGGACCTGGCCGCCAGTCCTACATGGCGGACGCGCCCGAGCGCCCTCATATCTACCCTAAATTTGGGCTGGATACGAGGGGTGCTGGTAAGCCCGGACGTTTGAGGCCTGTTTGGGACGCCCGTCTGGGTTGATTTTTTTGTGACCAGTCACTGATCGAGCCGTCCGCCAGGCGTTTGAGACGGGTTTGGGATGCCCGGCTGTAGATGCTCTTATCAGCCTAGGGTAGCTTTTCTTCGTTCTCTCAACTTCTTTTGTATGGATGATAGCTGCATATACAGGAATTTCTTGCATTGCAAACCCTCTTG